>CM055107.1:30551849-31834069 GCA_029204225.1 Diphasiastrum complanatum
TCAATTGAAGAAGACTGACTTATAAAATTTTTGTCAATATGAGAAGCTTATTAAAAGAAAGATATGTTAGTTGATTTGATAAGTTATGTGTTGTCTTGAAATGTAGTTTCATTTTTTATTATGATGATTTTATGAAGTTTTTATTTTTTATTTTAGTTTAGAGATTAACTTTAAAAAAACTATAATTTTGGCCTAAAATTAGAACCATTAAAAAATATAAAAAAAACTTATCCTTTTTTAGGTCAAAGTCCCGACATAAATGTCATTTTCTTAATCTTCAATTTGTGGTATCAAATTTCAGTATCAGATGATTGATTTCCAATTGTAACATAGCATGACATCATTCTTACAGTTATCGATTTAATCAACAGACTAAAGTTTCAAAATGGATTCTCAAAGTAGAGCTGGTCTCATCGTAGACAAGCTGAATGGATCTAATTACTATTTGTAAAAATTGAAGATGAAGATCTTGCTAATTGCCAACGAGTTGTGGGATGTTGTCACGAATTGAAGCTTGAAGACGACATAGCCGACTCAAAATGGAAATTGAAGGATGGTAAAGCTTTCACGCTTATAATTCTCAATATATCAGACACTCAGATTTGGTCACATATATGAAGCTCAAATTTCAAAAGAAGTATGGGACATCATGAGCTCACTATGTGATATGAGAGACGTGACTTCTAAGTTGTATCTCAGAAGAAAGTTCTTCACGCTTAAGATGTCCAATGGTGATTCACTTCAAAATTACGTTAACCAGTTTAAAAATTTCTTGCAACAAATGGCAGCTGTCGGATCGATCATCAATGATCAAGACGCAATCACGACATTGATTTCAAGCTTGCTCTCTACATATTAGAACTGGGTGTTGATCATATCAACACACTCAGATTTAACTCTTACTAGAGTTATCACTATGTTGTTGCAAGAAGACAATCGAAGAAGTCAAAATACCTCTTCGACTTCATCATCTCATGTTCTATATGTTAACAAAGGCTCAAAACAACAGAAGAAAAAAGACTCTAAACAGTCCGCATCAAATCAGAAGCCAACATAAAGTCAAAAACAATTATCAAATTTACAATCGAAGAAGAAGATGTTCTGCAAGTATTGAAAACGCACTAAACATGAGATCTAGGATTGCAGGATATTAAAAGCAAAAAATTTCAACAAGCAACCAGATCAACATGCAAAAGTCACAACATCATCTCTCGAACTCGACATGGATGAAGGAGCATTTATGGTCAAAGCACTATTTGATAATTCTTGGTTTTTGAATTTTAGAGCTACTCAACATATGACTAGTCATCGTGAGCATTTTCACTCCTATACGTCTTTGTAGTGGGTTTCTTTCCTTGCCTAACCTGAATCCAAGATCTAGTCAATCTAGCATCATAGAGACGGAGTTAGTTGTCACGCGTAGGTTCGTTCCCATGAGAGCGATAGTTTAGTTCAGATTTCAGCATGAATGGAATATCTAAATCTAACTCTACATCCATTAACCCTACTCATTAACACTAAGATCCATTAACACTACGATCCACAACAAAGATAGCTTACTCTTTCTCTCTCTCTCTCTCTCTCTCTCTCTCTCTCTCTCATAAAAAGTATAATAACACTCAATCCCAATAACATTCAGATCCAATAATCAGCAAAATCCAAAGAAAGCATGAGAGATGGAGAAGGAAAGAAGAAGAGCAAGGACATTCATCAATCCATTTATGAAGAGAACCAATCTGCTTCATTGAAATGAGGAAATGAACATGAGGAGCAACTCGTGTTGGTCCTTTCTTATAGTAGAGAGGAGGACTCTGGACTCTGAATCCTATTGGTCCAGTCTTGCCTCTCTTTTTTTTCAAATTTAAAAAAGTGTGGGAACCATCAAAATTGGAGGGAAACCCAGCTTTATTCACTAACTTGACATCTAGGCACTGTGACATTAAAAGTCTCGCAAAAAGGCCTAAAGTCTTTTTATTGACTTTCAACTAATCAATCAAATAACTATGTGATCATCGGGTTGGACTTACACACGCAGGGTGCCAAATCCCTCTCACTTATTAACTAGGGTAAGGGTTGCCTTGGGATCCGCAAACCCTCCAACACTCTTATAGTAACGTGGTCATGTATAGAGTGACCACTAGATATTTCAATTAAGGCAGAGGATGATGCATATGAGCCAACAACCCAAAATCAGCAAAGGAGTATAATTTATGAAGGCCATACCACCCAATGATGCATTGGCATTCTTATCCATAGAGTTTGATGAATTATTGGATGTTGGCAATGTTGTGGAGAGGTTTATGCTCCCTTCATAATTACCATACATGGCACTGTTTAAGTAGCCTTATAGGAGCTCCTCATTTAGTACACTTTAGTTATAGTTGTCGTTGATGCGGAGGCGCATACTCCTTTCATGATTATTGTGCAGTGTTTGTGTAGCCTTATAACAACTCCTCATTAAGTATGACATTTTTGGTCAAATTTTCCTCTTACACCTTACCTTGGTTACTATGATCCCATTTGCGGTGCTATCGAGAGAGCTTATACTAGAATACACCTTTTCTGCTACTTTATGCATTGTTATAATCATTTTTTATTGGTGATGAGTGGCATGCATGATCTCGTTGGATAGCTTGGAACTACTTTGTACATCTACATCCGGCATTCTTGGTCTATATACTAGCTTGGGATGCATTCGAACCTTGATCCCACCGATGGTGATTGGCAATCCTGGTCTTCATGGATAGCTTGGGATCTTTTCCCATCACCAGCTCCATTTGTTGCCACTTTTACATGACATTATTGGGTGATACAATCATATTGGGATGTAGTTCTTGAAATCATAAGGCTACATAATATCTTGGCTTCTTCAAATACCTTTGGCACTCTTGTTCTATTAGAGTGGCATGGGCTGGATTCATAGTTATATATTTGCATTCCTTTGGTATTGTTAGTTCTTTGGATGGCTTGGTGTATGTGTTTCTACTCTCTCATTTTGGTGACGATAGCACACACACTATCGAAGGTGAAGGCATTGTAAAATTGAAGTTCCAGCATGATCAATTTAAACTACTATCAAATGTTTTGTATGTTCCTAGACTCTCTACGAATATGTTGTCAGTAAATAGAATTACTGATTTAGGTCATAAATCAGAGTTTGAGTCTGATCAATGCTGAATTATTGATAGGACAAATAAGATTCTTGCACTCGGCAAGAGGCATTAAATACTTATATAGACTAGCGCATTGTTTATTCTGACACTAGTAAAGCCTTGAAAACCTCTGTTCTTGTCAATAAGACATTACTTTGGCATTATAGATTAGGACACTTGAATCATACATATGTGTCGAACATGTCCAGAAGATCCCTAACACTTGATCTTGACTATCCAACCAACAAAGTCGACCTCCCTGTCTGTCATAGATGCATCCTTGAAAAACAAACTAGGATTTCTTTTAGATCAAATCATAGGCATGCAGCAAAAGATGTTCTAGATGTTGTTCATTCAGATATATGTGGTCCAATGCAAATTCCGTCATTGCTTGATGCAAAGTATTTCATTACCTTCATTGACAAATATTCCTAAAGAATGGCTATTTATTTTATTAAGCAAAAACTGGAGGCTTTCAAAATCTTTCGACACTTCAAAGAGCATGCAAAAATGGAAACTGGTAAATGAATTAAAGCACTGAGGTCCAACAATGGGGGATAATATATCTCTACTGAATTCAAGGAGTATTGCCTTAACAACAACATTGAGTAACAATACATTACCCCTATTTGCCTCAGTCGAATGGACAGGCTGAGAGAAAGAACAGAATCGGCCAAGTGTATGCTTGCTCATGCGACACTACCGAAATCCTTTTGGGTTGAAGCTGTTTCCACTACATCTTACATTCTAAACAAGACTAAAGATCTCTCAAAGAACAACTATAAAACAAGCACTTCAAATTTTAATGTCTACTTCAAGTCTGTACAATATTTTATTATTATTATTCTCACTTTGTATGTGGATGACACATTGTTTTTAGAAATAATATCGATCTAATAAAAGAAACTAAGTCAATGCTATCTTCAAAATTTGACATGACTGATTTGGGCAAAGCTCATTACTGTCTAGGTATTCAAATCCAAAGAGATAGAAAATAGAAGTTGATTTATATTACTCAGCAAAGATACATTCACAATGTCTTAACTAGATATAATCTGATGAATTGCAAATTAGCTCACTCACTGATGGATCCAGGACTTAGATTGTCAAAGGACCAATGTCCTCAGACGATCGAAGAGGAGGAGCAGATGCATGAGTAGTTTTATCATTCGATAATAGGATCATTTATATACGCGATGATCTGTACCAGACTAGACTTTGATAGAATGAATGAGATTCTCATCATTGCCCATGATAATAATATCATCAACATAAAATACAATCAAGGCAATGTTGTCGTCATTTATAAGAACATAAAAATTTGGATCTGAATTTGTCCTTACAAACTCATGAGAAAGAAAGTAATGGTCAATCCTCGACACTTCAAAATGTCACTCACTAGGACATAGTTCACATGATAGTGATCGGGAGGTTTCCTTTCTCGCATTGATCTTCTGACTTTTTCTTGCGTGCTAGATTTTGGTTGATTTAGCTTTGCATCTTTCATGATCTTTTCGTACCACTTAGGTACCTTAGACTCAGGTGATACACTTCTTGGAGAGTATGTGTTCCAAGGAGTATCCAAGTAATGTCCCTTACTTCCAACGGCTTTCTCCCTCATTGCTCCTATCGACAAGTACTTTCTCCTAGGCTCTTGGATAGGTGGCATCCTCTCATACTCACCCTCTCGAACTTCGTCTTTATGTGCATCATCCTGTGGAGCATCTTCTTCATCTTCTTCCAAGATTGTGGAAAGTCTCTTGATGCTTTCATCACATGCATGGTCTTTATCTTCATACCTATGCACATTAGGGCCCTTTTTGAGTCCAAAAAGGGCCTCTTCCTTGCCTAAACATGTTTGCTAATTAGGATTAATTTACTCACTAGTCGTCCTACGTGACCTGGGTGAGCGCGCGGGCCTCCGGAGAAAAAAATTTTGCCCTCCACTTGCTGTCCGGATGGGGGGCGCTGAATGGCGACCCCGGGCTGCTGCGCGCTCAACTTGGCCAGCGGCCCGGGGAGTGTGGGAGTGAGATCGAGAGAGGGGAGGGAGCGGGTACGGGCGCCGTAGGAGGAGGGAGCGGGGGGTTGGGGAGGGGGGGGCTGGGTTATTGTACAAGGGGAGGGGGAGGGGTGTACCCCATGCCCCCTCGCACACTTTTTTTTTTGAATTTTTTTTCAATTTGGGGGCCCAATGAAATACTGGGCCCCCTTTTTACCTCAATTCAAATTGTAAAACAGTTTTTTGAAGGCCTTCAAAAAATACTGGCCATCTCTTCATTTAGATCTTAAATCACTTGTCCTTATCATATTATCATTACAAGTAGAGTTAGAGGAGAGTTAGTGGGTGGGTTAGAATTTGTAGATCCAATTTACGCCATTGGATGTGCCATGTCATATGGACCATTCCATCTCAATTGTCATTCTCTTATTGGTACACATGTCATCATTAACACTAATTATAATTAGTGAAGAGACCCTTTTTGGACGTCTCATCAAAGATTACATCTTTGCTAATATGGATTTTGTTCATTACAGGATCAAGACACCTATACGCCTTCGTCCTCTCATCATAACCGACAAAAATACACTTGATCGCTTTGGTATCAAGCTTGCTTCGCTCTTCCTTTGGCACATGTACATAGGCCCTACATCCAAAGACACAAAACTTGTCGATTTCTGGCTTCATTCCCGTGAATGTCTCTTCGGGAGTCACATTTGGAACCGCAACTGTAGGACTCCTATTTTGCAAGAACATCACCGCATTGCACTTTTCCCGACCAAAGAGAATTGGTTAAGCCCATTTGCTTCATCATAGAGCGTGCACTCTCCATAACAGTCATGTTTTTTTCTTTCAGCTACACCATTACTATGCGACGTGTGTGATTGTGTGAATTATTTTTTGATGTCGTGTTCCTTGCAAAAGTCCTCAAAATCATCAGATTTATATTCACCCCCTCTATCTGATCTTAGCACTTTGATTCGTGCATCCAGTTGGTTATCCACTAAAGCCTTGAATTGCTTGAAATAATCAAAAGCGTCAGATTTCTTCTTCAAGAAGTAGATCCAAGTCCTCCTGGAGTAATCATCTATAAATGTCATAAAGTAGTAGGCTCCCCCTAATGACATGGTCTTCATTGGGCCGTACAGGTCACTGTGAATAAGTTCAACGATTTCTTAGCTCTTGCAGCTCCACCCTTTTTGAACGTCTCTTTATGATGCTTTCCCATAACGCATCCTTCACAAATTGTGTGATGATCATCTTGCAATGGTGGTAATCTTGCAACCATCTTCAACTTTGCCATAAATCTCAAGTTCCCATAGTTTAAGTGACCAAGTCTCCTGTGCCACAACTCTGATTGTGATGGTGTTGAGGTAGCCAAACCATATTCACCTGGTTTTGTAGCATCCAACTTATAAAGGCCACAGTTACTATCCCGATATTCTTTCGCAACCACTTTATAGTTGTGGTCCATATCCTTCATTAGGCATCCATCCTTGACAAATTCAACCTTAAGATGTTGATTTGTCGTCACTCCAACAGAAAGAAAACTCTTTTTGAGTCCAAGAACATAAAGCACATTAGGTATGTTCTTGATCTTACCATCAGAAAACTACGCGAGTATATTGTTGACGTCCTGAATTTGGCATTCCTCCCCATTGGCTTGTGTGACCTTGTCCCCATCATGGATTGGCGAGAAGTTCTCGAACCAATGGCGTTTCCCAGCCATATGCCTCATGGTGCCTAAATCTATGAACCAATTGGCACCATCATCATCAACCTGAGATTCCAATGCCGATGAGAAGACACTTGTCTTGTCATATTCCCCATCATCTTCGGCAATGTTGCCATGTTGCTTAACTTTTCCCACCTTTATGTTCGCTTTCTTCTTCTAACATTCACGTGCCCAATGACCTGGTTTATGGCAATAGTAACATTTGCCCTTCTTCTTCCTTTTTGCCTTCGATGATGACTCTCCCTCATCCTCGTCATCCAATGGTCCATTTTCATCCGGCGACCCATATCCCTTGCACCATCGATCTATATATTCCCAATCCAAACACATTTCTTGCTTCTGTGCACTGAAACCAAGGCCTTGGAGAAACTAGGGCCCAAAATACACTATGCTAAAGGTCTCCTTGGGCGTGCGCAAGGTCCCGCAGGTGTCTCTCTCTCCCTTCTGGTTTCTGATACACGACTATGGCAAAAGAGAGAAACTGGCTGCCTTTCAAGAAATCAATCCAGTGCACTAAAGACTCCACGATTGCTCACGGCCTCTTACTGGCTGATTGACATCCCTAGGGCCGATTGACATCCCTAGGGTGCCCACAACTATGGCTTACAACATCCGATTCCATCCAATATGGAGAGAAAACAACACTTCTTCACTTCCAAACCCTAGGCCATGGTTTTCCTTGTAGGTTTTGACCTTGGCTGGCTGTCAACAGCTCTTTGATGGACCACTTCAGCTACTCTGAGGTCGCCCTCTACTGCAACCTATCCGTTGTTTCAATCTGTTTGTCAAATGTTATTCGTTTGGATGCACACCAATTGCAAACGCCAAACCACTTTTTTACGAAATTTCAAAAATTCGTTTGTCGATTTTTCGATTCAGTCGACAAAGCTTGTCTCCAAGTCCTCTCACAATCTTGAGCTAACTCACAAATTTTCACAACCATGGCTTTGCGCTTCCAAGCCACAAACCGTCTGTGAATTCATCACTTCTCCATTCATGTCATTGATTGTAGCTACCGAGGGTTCTGATACCAAGTTGACAAAGCGTATTAATCACCGATCGATTCAATCACACTAGTGCAACATAAAGCACATCAGATAAGACAAGACAGAAACAAGCTCTCCACTCAGCAAGTTGAGAAGCTGGTGGTGATGACCGATCGTGTCTCTTCTTTATGCAACGTTCATGAGCTACAACATTGTGTTGGGAAGATGTAGTTGAAGTTATGGATGGTGTATAGCCTCGACTAGGAGCAGCATCTCTTGGAAGCAAAGCAAGCTGCAAGTCAATCGAGGATTGATTGTGAGCTAGATTAAAAATTAAGTAGCCCAATGAGGTAACTAGGGCTCTTTTTTGTAAAACATTCATCAACTGTCTGGAGATGAATTTGACCCAATTATACATGTTGTGGCGGACTTCATAGGATTCTCCGAGCATGGCAAAAATTTGGAGAAGAATCCGCAACAGATGTGCCTTGTGTGTATATGTGTACTTGGTGAAGTAGTCACAAGCATAGGTGGGCTTCATAGGATTCTCCGAGCATGGCAAAAATTTGGAGAGGAATCATTTGATGGCGTCAAGTCGGATGTCATCCTTATTCTTCCACTTGTCGGCTGAGGTGTCAAAGAACTTGGGATAGGATTGCTGCATCATGTTGGTTAGCTTCACCAATTTTTCTTTTTGGCCACTTAGAAACCGAAGCTGGTAGGACTGCTAACAGCCAAGTAGACATAGAGCTGAAGATTAGGGATATCAATGCGGAACATCAGTTGTTTGTCTACAAAGCTTTCATAAGTTTATGTGACGATTATGCTTATCAACACCAAGTTCAGAATCGACTTTTCACGTTGATGAACTATGTGAAACACGACCTATATCCTACCATAACAGTTAGTTCACAAATGACAATAGAAGGCTTGGCATGATCATCATGTCTAGACTAAGGATATTCACGATGGTGATAAAGTTTTACTTTACACAACTTCTAAAGTCCATCCAGGAAAATTGAAATTCCATAGCCAAGGTCCTTACATTGTCCAGAAATTTTTTTCAAATGGTGTCGTGCAATTAGAGACGCTAGAAGGTGTACCTCTTGACAAATTAGTCAATGGCAGCCGACTACGACGATACTATGAAGACACCTTTACGATAGATCCTGTTTGAGATGGACTTCAAGGTTTATTACTTTTTCTTCTATTTTTTTCTTTGATCCATCCTTTTGTGTATAATGATTAGAGTTATTTTTTCCATGTGTTTTTTCCATGTATATTCCTACCCAAATTTTTCAAAAACCATCGGTTTGATACTTACTTTTGGAAACTACAAAAATATATGAAAACTCAAATTTTCAAGCAAAGGCTCGAAAAATGTTTTTCAATACCTGATAGCTTTTCAATACTTGCTATTTTTTTTATCCCTTGTAAATTTTTCCATAGTTTAAATTTTTTTTCGATATTTCATATTGGCACGAATCTGCCCTGGCACCTAACGCTACACCTAGACTGTACCTTTTTGCATGTTTGAAAGAAAATGATCGCTTCATACATTTGTTAAAAGTTACTCTGTAAATTTCATATGTTGCTTACACCCTAAGACTGATGAGTATGGCTTTCGCCCTGATACGATTTGATACTTAGGGCAAAATGTATTGCAAGTATAGTACACTATGGTTGGGAAGATTGGACGTATGTTATGCAATTAAATTTATGCTGATAAAGTAGTGAATCTTGTTTCGGACATGGACCCACTATACTAACTTGTGCGGTTTTGTGTTATGGGATGGTGGCAAGTAACAACTGAGTATCTTAAAACTTGCTTCACTTTATGATACTTATATTGTAAGACTTTATACAGCTCTGCTTTTACCTACTATGCTATAAAATAAAAGGGTTCGAAGGGTTTGGTCTTGACTTGTCAAGAGGGACTATGTGAAATTGTTTTTTTTGTGTGTGTGTGTGTGTGTGTCTCTCTCTCTCTCTCTCTCTCTCTCTCTCTCTCTCTCTCTCTCTCTCTCTCTCTCTCTCTCTACACTCATAGCACTGATTGGTTATGAGAACTCTCGTTGTGTCGCACTTATGCTACGAGAGATGGTCTTGTTGCGCCAGGATATGTACCAGTCAGCTAACCAGCCACATCCTAGCTCTCAGACTCGGATTACATCCTTCTTCACCAGGAGACGGACACGGTCTGATGACAATGACGATGACATACCACCCCACCGATGTCAGAGACGATGTATTACTCATAGTCATGCTACAGTTCGCATTTCATGCCATGTTACGAGAGCACACAGTTTTCACCCTCCTAGACGACGTCAGCAACCTCATGTTGCAGTTTCAGCAGCAGCACTACATGATATTACTCTACTCCTGGCAGCTATATGGACAGTTGGCAATTTGTTGTTTAAAGTTATGTTGTTCATTTCTCTTTTATGCATAGTTTTTTTTCTTGGAGACATTTATATACGCTCTCATGGTTTTCACATACTGGACATGTACTCCATTTGGTCTTATATGCCTTTTGGCATGGAAAAGACATTAATAAAGCTTTCTTTCTTTCTTTCTTTCTTTCTCATATATGTATATATATTATATATACATCATAGAACCCACGGTTTCCCACGGTTCCCAAAACCGTGGGTGGTGGGAACCGTGGGGTGAACCATACCACGCACGGTTCATGAACAGTGGTACGGTTCTATTATTTAACTAATTAATTATCTAATTACCAAAGAAGGGGCCCAAGGCATTTTTATATTAGCTATGTTCTAGTCCTAGAATAAGAAAATAAAAACACTAGTGTTCTAGTCCTAGAATAAGAAAATTAAAGGCGTCTAATGGCAGGAATAAAGCTCTGTTGATACAGCAAAGCATTAAAAAGCCTGAAAAAAGTGAAATTAACACTGAATAAAGTTCTGTTGAAACAGCAAAGCATTAAAAATCCTCTCATTCAACTGAAAGACAATAGTGCAATCCTGGTTTTTTGGCATTTGTTTGGCCTTTTTTTTGCAATTTTTTGGGCTGTTTTTGGGGGTGGGAAACTAAAAGAAAATTAATTAATTAATGGTACGGTTCACTACGGTTCAGCGTTAAATTTTTGGAGAACCGTGGTGAACTGTATACGGTTCTCAAATTCTATGATATACATATATATCTAGATATTATTGATGCATCCGGAACTCGTTTTGCCAGGGCAGCGTTCTGAAACCTGGAACGTTGTTTCGGAAACAAGTTTTTTGACACCCATATAAAAAAATAGACAAACGTTCCGAGATCACGTTCCGAGACAATCCTGGAACGTGTCCTGGGACATGCTCCAAAACGTTATACGCATCTATGCTACATACACACACACACAAACATGTGCAGCAGATCTGTGATGGATTATATTTTCACTATTTTTGTTGCATGAATCCTTGCTATAATGCATCTGAATCATAACAAAACATAAGACATTTAGGCAGGCGCATTATGTCTTGCACATGATTTTTATGGCCATTTCTTATTTCCTCAATAGAATAAGTCATCCTGGCACTCTTCTGACTTCAAATTCAATGATAAAATTTCAATCAGAATTGAGTATCATAAACCCTTGTGTCTCAGAGTGTAGACCACAAGTCTGAGGTTCCCCAAATCCTAAAGCTTTCTCACTAGTTGAAGAAAATTGAGATGTTTTTTGCCTTTACTGTATCAGGAAATGTATAGGACTAGCAGTTCCATCTTATAAGAACTGATTTTGGGAATGGCAATGTTCAGAACAGTTTTTTTCCAATGGTTTCAGAATGCCAACCTACTACATACAAACGACACTATGATTGCTTGGATTATCTTTGAGAGTTGATACATAAGGTAAACAACCATCAGACTAACTGGGCTGCTGAATTGTTCTACCCGTTTATAATCATAGGTGTCCGGATCATGGATAAAAACCTGCTAGGATTATTGAATAGTTGAAAAAGATTGGCATTTTTAGCACTTGAATCCCCCAAAGTATATAATCTGTTGACTTCAATCAACAACAGTCTATGTAATGGCCTTCTTCTATGACAACGTCGAAGTCCACATGTTAATCATGACAACAACATTGCCACACAAGAAGCTAGATAATCTGCAAATTGAATCCTGACTTGGAGAAAAGATGCATCTTCATGCTTCTACAACTTGGCACTTGCCTCAAGATGTTAGTGAGTTCTTGCACAAGCTGCCTGCTTCATGTCTTCTAATGAATAAACAATATGCTGCAGCAAGATATCCGGATCTGGAATGATATCTTTTGCAACAGTCACCACAAGTTTTGCTTTTCCCATATAACTCTGCAAATGGATACATAAAGCCTGACAGATACCACAATAAACAGAAAGTAAGATCATGCAACTGACTTAAATTCACCTCAGGAGGGCAAAATATCAACAGACAGCGTACCCTGTTTTTTCACTGCAAAGAAGCACACCTGGAGCCAAATGTCAAAAGTACGCGTTCTTCTCATGGAAAGTGAGTCACACCTGAGGCTGGCCAAACACAGTGGGTACAATGTCTGTGATTGGGTTTCCAAAGAACATAGCCTCTTCGAGTGGTCCAATCATGTTAGACAATGCCAATGTGGTGTGCACCAGAGCATTATAAGACATGTTAACTGCAGCCTGAAAAGTAAGAGATGAACTCAGTTCTTAGACACAAGCAAAGGACTGATCAAAATAACCACACATTCCTACGAAAAAACTTAGGTCCTTAAATTCCTCATTCTTCATGCATTTAAAAATAGTTATATGGCATCAAGATACATAAGTGGCTAGAATCTAATGCTTCTTGTGAAGAACAGGATAAGTATTTTAAGTATGATTGGTGGTTCCCTCATTCTTCAAATACAGAATTTCAAAGCATGCAGTATCACGTTAAGCAAAAGGATCGCTTATCAGCAACTTGCAAGTAATCGCTTTTTCGGGTTTTTTGTTAGACAAAAGCCTGATCAGGTTCAAGGAACAAATTTGCTCTAGCTAATGCTCAAACCTATATTGGAAAACGAAGACAAGTTTTCTCCCATAATAGCTCTTATTAAACTAGTCACACAAGAAAATGTTTCACAAGGTATGCCTTGAAATAACTAAGCATTATGCTAGCATTTACGGGGCTAGACTTTTCCTTATTAAGATGACTATTGAGGACCTACATTCGAGAGAATCTTTGTGCCTATTTAAACAAAAATGTTCATGAAAGTATGGACCTTAGTGGACAGATGAACTATATACATTCTTCTTCGTATATTGCAATTTCAAAGTTCTTTAGGTTATACACTATATATGCCCCCCCGTACATTGGGCCATGGGTTCTCTGCACAACGCTGATTAATATTTGTAAGTTGTTATGTACCATAAGGGTATGCCCAATAGTGATGGCCTTGCAAGGGGCAGAATGCAGGTCTAGGGTTATCAATATGTTTGGGTACCACATGTCAGCATCCTAGGATGACACATGTCACTAATTGGACCATGCTTGACGAGGGGCCTGCTTGTACTATGTATATATAAAAGCAAGGGAGCTCTTTGCCATTCATTGAGTCTAACCGGGAGGAGGTGAATGGAGAGCACGTGCAGAGCCAAGATGTATCTCTAGGCCAAGAGATGTGTTAGAGAGAGCCCAGAGCAAAGGCCAGTGGTATGGGACATTGGTTATTGTTGCTTAACCAGGCATGGTGTCATTAACTCCAGTGCATGGGGGTGAGTCGGTAGTGACTCTACGGATGGGCGGTGACAGCGCGTTCATCATGAATATTGAATATGCGTTCTCCTTATAGCTTTCAGAAGATCTCGGGGGTTGTAACACTTGGTATCAAAGTCACTAATTTCTATGTGAAGGTGCATACATTCTTGCTGTTTAGTGGTCTATGGTATCTTTTTTTATCACATGTGGTTGATTAATTGCCTTTCTAGCTTGTATTTCAAGGTTGTTTACCTTGAAAAAGTTGGGAAACCCACCATTTCAAAATTTTGGTTTTTGCTCAATAGAGCTAGCTTTGTATTATTATGTTTTTAAAACATATTACGTAGCCAGTTTTATAGTGTAGAGAAATCTGTTTTCAAGATTTTGGTTTTTGAAAAACAATAGGCTAATTTTGTTAATGTATTAGCAAGTTGGTGGATAATTTTTGTTTGCTGTAAAATTAGTGCTTGCTGGTACGTGTACTGTACCCGTACCTGCAAGTGCTAATAAGAGGGATATCTTTTTTGGAAGGACAGGGACCTGTTGCAAGAGTAGCCACATAGGGCCGGCAGATCCTTGCCCTTCTTAACCTTTTTCAAAAGTTCTATACATTGAAAATAGGGAGGAGAGGGGGTCGCACCCTTGAAGTTGCTGCAAAGAAAAAAAGGGAGGGGAGGGCGTAGCACTAGCCATCCCCACCTATACTATATTTACCTTTCCTTTGAAGTGTGAAGAGAGTATTCACCCTCTTACATTAACTTGAAAACAAGTACAACAAAAAAGAGAAGAGCCATAGCTATGGCAAATCCCTTCACTAGTACTAGGATTGTCATAAAGCCGTACTATCTCCTCTTCTCTTCTCCTTGTGTACTTGCAACCTCCAGGAGGAAGTGCACATCCCTGGGAGGAGATACGTAGGAGAGAAGAGTGGAGGTGGGGCTTAACCAAGTTAAAGAATGTTTTGGGTTCCAAGGGACACGTGGTGGCCTCACAAGCCAACACTTAGGCCCTAAGGTGGCAGGAGGTATAGGTGGGTACCCACAAGGCCCCCACCTGTCCTTTTTGCCATGGTTGGGAGCTTGAGGTGCTTGAACGAAGATTGAGGGGTCGTACTCATGGACCCAGCTCATTCTCTTGCTCATTTGCAAAAGTTTTTCTTCAAGTTTATGTTGCTTAAGGCCCCTTTGCCTACATATCCTTGTTTGAGCTTGTTTTTGCAACTATGGTCTCCATTTTTCCTCTAGTTTTTTGTTACACCTCTCTCTTTCAATCATGGATGCCCCTATGGAAGGAACTCGAGCTCCATCTTCCTTGGGCCGGTGGTAGTGGCCAATTTGGAGGAAATGATGTGTGCAATCAATTTGTTCCAGCAGTGAATTGTTGACATGCAATCTAAACACAAATAGGCTGAAGCAAACCTTAAGACCATAGGTCAATCATGGCAAGCTCTCTTCGGCCCAATGTTTAGTCTCGAACTCTTTTCGAGGGAAAAGAAAGACAGGCACCAAGATGTCGTATTGGCATGGCTAGACCGATGGAACTCGCATTTTTCCATGCATGATTTCCTGATAGGTCTAGGATCGCAACTGCTATCCTATTTTGCTTGGAAAAGCGTATTCATGATGGCAGGATCTCAAAGACCTTGCCAATGTACTGACAACTTGGGATGATTTTCAAGTGGCTTTTAAGAACGCATTTTTGTTGGTCTTGGATGATTTGAATATCATAATTGGTTTGCAACTTTGCAGATGGGGACAAGGAAGTTGGATACCTTTTGTAGGAATTCTAGGAAACGGTAGCTCAATTCGCCAGTAGTATGGACCATTTGCTTCTAAAGTTACGGTTTATTTTGGGCTTGCAACGACTATCAATTAGAGGTCCGTCATTACCAACCACAAACCTTAGAGGATGCGGTGCACTTTGCCAAGATTTTTGACGACACACATGTTGTAGCCCACAAAGAGTATTAGGGCCAAAAATCTAAAGCCAAGGAAAGGCCATCTTCGGGCCCCTTTTTAAAGAAGGGCAAAAAAAGGAGAAGACTTTTGATACTGGTCCCCAATCGGGAAAGAGAAAAAAACATCCCAAGTTGGAAAGGGTGGATTTTTCCAAAGCCAAGAGCAATGGGTTCCCGGTTATGTTTCTCCTACATGGAGAAGGGGCACTTTTGCAAAGATTTCCCAAAGAACCACAAGAAGAGTGGCCGTTCTTTCAAAGCACCAAATAATTTTACCATTTCTTGTGTTGATGTATCCATTTTAAATGAAACATTTTGTAATAATTGTTGTTTCAGTACAACTGCTTTTGGACCTCACGATGTCATTTCTATGAATGGTTTCATAGGCAATCAAGCTGTCAAAATCCTCTTTGATGGTGGTTCAACTCACAATTTTATTAATGCTAAACCCTTGCAGAAGCTCAAGGTGGCAACCACACCTAAGTGATTACAAATGGCGACAAGTGGGGATCAACATAAATTCTAAGTTCATTAGCAAGTTTTGGCAAGCAATCTTTGAAAGACTGGAAATGACTATTGGTCTCTCGTCTTTCAAATCACCTAGAATCCAATGGGCGGACTGAATGGATCAACCACTCTATGGAAGATATGCTTCGTGCATATGTTTCTAGACAACAATCTTATTGGGAAAAGTACCTCCCATAGTCATGAAAAATGTACCTATCGGGAATTTGAGGAAGGAGATTATGTGTATTTACTAGTCCCTTTGAAGTCGAAGGTGCTATGCACGGAAAAGTGCGCCAAGCTATCTCCTAGGTATTGTGGATTATGGTTGATTATTAAGAAGGTTAGCCAAGTAGCTTATAAGCTACAGCTACCTGTGGGATGCAAAAGGTGCATCCAATGTTTCATGTCAGCAAACTTAATAAATGTTTGCATGATGGAGATAGCCTGGTGGATGGTCTAGTATCTCTGGAGGAGAACGACACCATAGGTTATGGGCCAGAGAGAGTCCTAGATCGAAGGGAGCAACGATTGAGGAATCGTCTCCTCCAGGAGTATCTAGTGGCTTGGAAAGGGCATCGTTTATCCAATGCTACCTGGGAGACTCGCCAGGCATTGTGGAAGTCTTACCCAAAGTTTGTCATCGAGGCCAGAAGAGGGAAGGATTGGTAGACGCCAGTTGTGCTCTAGCATAGTCCTAACATGACCAATTACTAGGGGCCAAGGGCCATAGCATTGGCTAGGGCCAGTAACTGGGATGGACACCATGGGACTAATTGGGTCCGGTGCGTCACTGGCAGTGACCCGGTGTGACCACCTGACAGGATGTCAGTAGGCAGAGTTATGATCGTATGGACCCTAGTCATCAGCAGCGGAGATGCCTTTGCAAGACGAGCAGCTAGTCGGCAATTAGCTGGGTGACCGTTAGTGTCACAGGTCCATGACGGGGCTTGGGCTCGTGAGGGTGGTGTTACGGCCTCATTTAGCTAAGGACATGGAATAGTCCTAATATGGTAGCCGGGCCCTTCGATGTTCGAGATTGTTGGTTACGCCGAGATTTAATTCCATGTCAAGGCCTGGATGTGACTAATGGCCTTGAGAGGACCCAGACACTCTCATCGAGACATACGGAGTATTGCATGTACGTGTGACTAATATAGGCACGAGGACTGCATCTATCTTGGATACGATGGAGATAAGTTGTACATCAAATTGGAATTGTGAAGCAGTTGGATTTACATCCCGGATGGAGTGTTGATTTCTCAAGGGAAGTTCGGATATGGATTGCCTAATTCTTGGATAAAGCATACTTTACAAAATTGGAGGTAGAGTGCGCTTCTACAAGTTGATTTTGAGAAATTGTTGAGAATTAGTAGGTAATTCACTTCCAGTTTCCTGATTTCTTGAAAATGTTCATGAAAGAGGTGGAATAGGTTGCATGTGTGAATCACAAGATTGTTGTATGGATTTGCATAACATAGAGAGTTTTTGATTGTTTGCAGTGGTTCATAATGTTTTGGGGGATTTGATTCATGCATAACTAATTTTGTTTATTGATAGATTGTTAAAGGTCAATTTATCCGAATGAATAAGCTATTAGTGATGCTGTTTCATGAAGCTAATCATTGCATGAAGAGGATTGAAGTGTTTTCCTCTAAATTTGATCCTCATGTGTATCATGCAACCCAAAAACATAGAATGAAATTGCAAAGTTGTCAATTCTCTGCTATGAAGCAATCTAAGCAGTTTGAGGATATGATGATTGACGATAAATATTTCGAAAGCCTTCCTCTGATTGGGACTTGCAACCTCTACTGACCCTTTGCTCAATTGTTTGGAATAAAGAACTGAGGAATCCCGGATTGAAAACAGCTTGGATTAGCTGTTGGATTCCTGTTGGTTGTTACAACAAAGGGATTGGGAGGTCGTTATAGCTTTGTGGAGCTATTTTTCTTTTGGGTCAAGCTTGAGGGACGATATTTCCCTGGTTTCCTTCGCTGTAAAGAAGGTGGTAATCTTCTTTTATAGTCGTGGCCAGTTGGTTGAAGAATCCGGTTGGCTACTTGCGCTATTCTGCTGTGAATCCAGCTGTAAGGCTGCCTGTGGAAGATTCTTCCCTTGTCATCTTCACCTCTTTTATAGGTCCTTCATTTATTGAGAGGAACAAAAGAGGTTTGGATGGACGATGGCAGCAAATCGGAATCAGAAGAAAGTAGCCTGAATTCAACCTTTTCCACAACGATGGAGAGTGGCAATGAGCTGCAGATGGGCCGAGGAAGAGCGCGATCCAACCTCTCTCTCTCTCTCTCTCTCTCTCTCTCTCTCTCTCTCTCTCAACTGACATTCTCTGCAGTTTTTGCATCATCGCCCTAAAATCCCCACCATGAACCTGTTTCATATTAACAAACTCTCTCTTAAAAGACCTCTTTTCATTCCAAGCATATCTCCAGGATTGAAATAAAAGTATCCAAGAGCATGAAGTCGTGCAATTGACAACTAGCCAAAACCATAATTAGCGACTTCACTTATGGTCAAGATAAGTCAATGGTCGATATAAGTCAAAAACCATAATTAGCAATGCTTATGGTCAAGGTAAGTCAAAACCCTCATTTCGAACGGACGAATCAAAACACGGGAATCGCGTTTTGTCTATCACAACATACACACTCTCACGATGGGGGTGATGGCTGAGAGCCTTCTCGAACAAGTAGGAGTGGCGGCCAGTTTGAAGTATAGGGTTTTTGGTAGGGTTTGGGAAGCCCTTGTTGCATGTAAAGGCCTTGTCTTTTTTATCCATGGTTCATTTAGAAAAGGAATTTTATTTCTTTTGTGAATGCATGGCCATATGAGTTGTTACTTTTGTAACAAATGTGTGGCCCAGGGCTTCTTGTGAACCTCAGTTCCATTTTTGTCTATGGTAATGGTTTCAGGAAGGAGATTTTTGAAGGAATATGCCTAAACCAACGGTTGAGAATAATTGTTGATTCTCCAAACTAAAAACCCAGAAAGTTGTGTGAAGAAATAATTGCTATCTTAACAAATCATCTATGATCTTGGTTCATAGATTTAGGATTGACGGCAAGTTATTGGTTCTTCATGGATTTTCTTTTCCAAACCAGAACCCGATTCAAGGAAAATTTGTTTTTTCTCTGGTACTGTGCTTGGTAATGATTTAACTTTGGAGCAAGTATACTCCCTGGAGTTAAAGGCTTCTAAAGTATATCTCTGAAATAATAATGTTTACATTGGATAAAATTCTGCCTTGAACCCATTTTAATATCGATATTATTTCCCATAATACACAAAAAAATTTGTCTTGTAACATAATCCTTATATTTTTCTTTTCCACCTCAAAAACATCAATGGTTTTGTTATTGCACTCTCAATGATTTTCAGTCATTAACGTTGGGCAAGCCAAAGCTTTTAGCAAGATACTTGTCAAACTTGAAATTTGGTTGAACTAATGAAACAAGAATAGTATTCAATGGAAGTAATCCTTTATTCGATTCAAGGATTTTTGTCAAATACCGTAAAAGAAGTACATGAATCCAAATTTTGTGAATTTTCCATTTATATACTTTCATTAGTTGTGTTATAATTAGTCGATTTTGACGGGGTAATACTAAAGCCAGTACTGTGTCTAGGGAATATTCCTGTACCTTAGCTGATGGAATTTTTCGGGGGACCGAAAAATCTAAGGGAGGAAGAAAAAGGGACACCTGAGTTAGTAAATGAAGTTGTGTTATGTAATCTGGATTTCTTTGAAATCTTTGAAGATCTGCATAATACTAGTTATGGGGTAATTCCATAATGAATTTGTTTAATGGGAATTTGTTTAGCTGAATTCTTATGAAATATCATATATGACCATGATATTGTAAATTTTGGTATGATTTGGATTAAAAAGAAGTTAGGCGACACATGAATCGTATTTAACCTGTTAGTACGGGAAAAAAAGTTTTTTTTAGACGTCATGCTCTCTGTTGGAGGGCTTATAAAAGCTTATTACTACCCAGAGGAGGTTGCAGTGTGTCAGGAACCATGTGTAGGGGCCTTCTTGTTGAATCACCCTTTCATAAATGAATTATTCGTATCCATCAGGAATAAAATTTATGGATTCTCCAATGTTTTGGTTGTATCAAATACGTGCCTATACACAGTATAGGAAATCCAAATAAACTATTTGGATCTGGAATATCAGTTATGGCTGCTAAGGATTGTCTGGAAGGAAGAATTGGTAGTATGGGACATCAGTAATTTCGAGTTTCTCATCTAGAGAGGGCACATTATCGTTTTAGTGAAGCAGAATTTTGACTAGATTTGTTGTCGGATGGATATAACTCTGAGGCACATTAATGGTTGTCTAATACTCAAGGCACAAGTCGCAAATCTAGATGAGAGGTAAAAGCCTTAATCATGAGAGAGAGTTCTTGCTGAGAGACATGTGTAACTTCTTGTCACAGTTACTTGAGGGTTGGAGACAGAAGCAAGCCAATTTAAAATATAGCTTTGTAGATCTGCATTCAAATTTTGCACCTAACAGTCTGGAACTTGAATGCAGAAGTGCAGCCCTTTCATCAATTTGCAAAAAATCTGCTTGTTATAAATGAACGGCGAGATTGGTTTCATGTGGTACATGCGTACCAAGAGCACTCACAATTTCTTTCTCGTGAGGCACAAACTGACTACGAGTGTTATCAAGTACGTATAGATTAATCAGAGATATGTAATTCTTTGAGGTTCTTGCACATCCCATCCCTCCAGCAACACTAGACCAAAATTTTCATCACTATGATGGTTTCAGACATAGTTGTCCCCTTACACACTATATTGTGTATAATAAATCCTAATATAGTTTTGTAGAGAGGGGTCTACTTCTAGGATGTATTGTCATTCAGGTTCTGTAGGGCTACCATCTCCTCTAAACCTATATAAGCTATTTCTAAGATAAATCGTTGATTATCTAATAGCATAATCTTAGTTTAGCTTGGCTTAAATGGAGCCTTTGATCAACCTGTTTCCATCTTACTGTCATGAAGACTTTTCATATTTTGCAATAGCATTTCTCTGTTTCATATTTTATATGGTATTTTGTTGATAACTCTTGATGGGTTAAGGTAGCGACATTGTGAGAAGTTAGTGACTTTTCATCAAAACAGCTTCAGCTTCTTACATGTATTGCCATCCCTTGAGTTGGGTTTGTGAAAGGTGTTGTACCTCAGCACCAACAAGCTTCAAGATCAACTGTGCACTCCAATATGTGAAAATGGCTTCAAGTGAGCATTTCTTTCGATCAATTGTTTCCTTTGCCTTGCGAACATAGTCAAGAGGGTCATCATGCTTCTTCATACAGAGAGGAGTAAGAACATATCCAATGCTATTGCCCCACCGTGCTTGTGAACCTCCCTGCATCATAGTTGAGAGTTCCTGATCTCACAAACACATGATAGTGATCAATGTATTATTGAGACAGATTGTCATTTTGAACTATGCATCTTAATATAGTCTCCAATTCAAACAGTCTTTGGAACATAACGATGAAAGAGGACACTTTTTTCAATCAATCAGGAACTGAACATCACAAAATCTTGATTCAATTTGAACAAAAACAGGTCCTTGGATTTATAAAATCTCAAAATAGGTAAAAAACCACTTCTTTCACAAACATTTTCCCATCTGAAAAAACATAGAATTGAAGTGATCTCATTATAATTGTGGGCCTCAAACACTGATGCCAGATCCCATAACAAAGTGGCTTGTTTTGATACGACAATTCCAAACTCATACTCCCATACGTTACGTACGAGTATTTGAAGTATGCCTGAGGTTTCCATACCCATACGCTTCAATAACAATACATATGCTTTGCACAAGAGAAAAAAACACACATCCTCTATGTACTGGGGCTATAGCTTCATACATCCCATATTGTACTTCGAATACTTTAATTTCACATGATAGTAACGTATAATCTAAATCGTGACAGCATGCGAGAATAACTTGTAGCTTGTGGCAGCTCATATCTTCAACATCCATAGGGAACCTTTCAAACTATTAGAGATTCATTTCTTTGTTGATTTTTGCTTTTAATGTTCGTGATTGATTACTTTTAATGTCACAAATTTTCGAAACTCAACAAACAGTTGAACTAGTTTTGAAGCTTTAACAGTAGTTTTTGTTGGGATAAATTGAGCAAACTTCGTAAGTCTGTCAACAATGACCCAAACCGAATCGTGACCCTTCCCTGTACGTGGAAGCCTGACCACAAAATCCATAGATATACTTTACCACTTTTCGGTAGGAATATCTAAAGGATGTAATAAGCCACTAGCTTTTAGCCTCTCTGCTTTATTTAACTGCACCAATGCAAGGTTCATGGATATCAAAAGCTTTGAAGGGGAAAACTTCGGTTTTTGAAAATTGAGAATAAAGATGACCTTGCAAGAGAGAGGTCTATGGGGGTTGGTCTCTAGAATTGAGAAGAAGCCCAAGAAGAAAACCGAGAATGCATCTCCTAGTTTAGTGGAATTTGAAAGGTTGGAAGGAATTGAGCCGGACAATAATATTATGCCTAAGTATGAGAGTCATTTTGGGAAGATATATGCTATCATCCATCTCTATTTAGCAGAGTCACCTACCCACCAAGTATGTGGAATCTGAGACCCAAAAGGGGTGTGGGGAAAAGATTGCAACATATATAAACACAAAAGCTTGATGAACAAAATGCATTTGAAGAAACATTTGGTGACAATGAAAATGGGATAGGGGGATAGTGTGGTGCAACACATTAAGAAGATGCAAAAGGTCTCAAATGAATTGAAGGCTATTGGCGTCATTGTTTTGAAAGATGACCTCATGATTACATTGCTTTGCATCTTGCTGCCATCTTTTGAACAGTTGGTTATTAGCCTGGAGAGCCTTGGTAATCAGCTGAGGATCAAGGATGCAACATCCATATTGGTGAGTAAGGAAACTTGGGTAAAAATAACGAACTGTCAATGAAACAAAAAGGTGAGAAAGCCTTTTTGATGAAGGGTGAGAAGGGCCATGAACAACCCAAGGAGACAAAACAACACAGAGAGGAGTCATTAATTGGAAAAGAAGAAATATGGAGCAAGTGCAATGCCACTATTGCAATGGCTATGGATATATAGCCAAGTATTATAAGAAGCGCTTGGCTACACAAAAGGGGTTGAGTCAAAGCCCATCAAAGGCATATCAAGTTGAAAAAAGGAATTTTTGTTCCTAATTGAAAAAAAAGGACACAATGAAGTATGGTACGTTGATTCAAGGGCCGTATGACACATAACCACATAAGTAACAAGAATGGTTCCAAAACTCCAAAAAATTGGAAGAGTGTCACCCCATGAGAGTTGGAAATAAGGTGGTGAACCCAATGGGATTAGGAAACATATCTTTTCAATTGGGTACAAGATGAGCTACAATAAAAATGGACATGTTGTACATGCTAAACATCATAAGGAACCTTATATCTATGAGTCAATTGTCTGATGCTGGATTAGACGTGTAGTTCACTAGAAACTATTGTAGAGTAGTCAGACATGGACAATTCTTGGCAAAAAGAGAAATGATGAGAGATCTATATTGTATCAACAATACAATTCAAGGATAAGTTCTCAAGACCATGGCAATAGGTAATGATGAAAATAGGAAACTTAGGCTCTAGCATGAAAGTTTTGGGCACCACAACGTACGAGCTCTATAGAAGATGGTGGACAAGCATATAGTGACTAGGCTTGAAAAGTGCAGATCCACGAAGCTTGAAACAAAAGCAAAACATGCATAATAGCTGAAGTATATAGCCTATCATTTGGACAATCTGAATCGACATGTAGTGATGTGTTGGAACTCATCAATAGTGATGTTTGTGGTCCCATGCAGACCACATTGATTGACGAGGCAAGATAGTTTCTTACTTTCACAGAAAAAAGTTTCAAGGAAAATAGCCACCTATTTGATGAAACAAAAGTTTCCTTTGTCAATTACTCCCAATCATGTGGTGTCATGAGAACATACTATGTTTGGATTCGACTTTTGGGACGTAGTCTTAGTTTGAAGAGTTAAGTGTTCATTGTAACTAGCTTCACACCAAAACTTTCCTCATATGCATAGACCACATGCTTTTCCTTGGATTGCAGGATGTCATCAAAGACCATCTCCTTTTATGAGCAAGGATATGTCATGTCCTGCATGTAATTAGTCCATATGCTCAATAATAATTGTTGTTAAACATAGCCATGGTGCTAAGTTAGAGTAGAGATAGTTTTATAATGCAGTTAATAAGTAGACAAGAGCAACCGCACAATTTAGTTAATGGTGGGAATTGTAATAATGTTTGAGCAGCCCAATTTAGCCCAATAAGGTCCCAAACTCATACTAGAGGCACAAAGGCTCACTATAAATAGTTGAGATTATGCCAAATTTGGAGGCTATTCTACATTCACTCATTTTAAACTCTCTTTTATGATATTTGGGAGCTTCTCTTCTTGAGAGCTATGGCTTTACACAACTTTTTTTTTTTTTTTGGTCTTTTAGTGTTTTGATTGGTTCTTAATGTTTGCAAAAAAATTGAGAGCTAAAAAGACTTTGGTTTCAATGGTAAGAATCACTTTTTAGATGTTTTTTTTTTCATTTTTTAGTTCTACAAAAAGAAATAGCGTTCCAGACAGCAAAATGTGTTCCACTGCAACTATGATATATATGTCGATTCTATATATATATCTAAGGAAGCGGATGGCGGACGTGGACTCGTCCAATTTTTTTCAAATTTTTTTTTTGAAAAAAAAAAAAATTACAGGCACTTGCCTACACTGCCCCCCATCCCAAAAGCAAAATAAAAACAATTTATGGCCCCTATTTTTCCCCCGGAATTAATTATCAGAGGGTGCCTGTCACCCACCTGCCCCCTCCTGTTAAAAAATAGGAAAATAGGACCAAAAAAATTTCCAAAAATATTTGCAAAAATATTTGCAACAGACCTAACCACTAAGCCATGCCTCTCATAACCTCAGTTTTACTAAACAGCCATGGCCAGTGAGCAGTTCATAAATTATTACGAACCTTCATTGGGAACTAAGCTCCAAAAAAGCGGCAAAGAAAGATCTGAGAGTGGTTTCGAGTGAAGGTTTGTATGGCAAACATATTACTGCCCCAAGGTTTAGAAGTGAATGCTCGCCAGAGGATTGGGGAAAGGTGAACGCTCACCAGAAGAGTGACAAGCTCTCAAGAGCAGAAGTCTTTGGGGGAAATTAGGGCTCACCAGAAGAGTGACAAGCTATACACTACTGTGACTCGGTTTAGGGGATCGGTTTCTTCCCGAATGAACTTCAACAGCTTACTAATTAGTTATGGCACTACTCCAACTCACTACAATACGATGTCGAAATTTACAGTACCTGCTCCACGAACCCCCGCGCCTGTATTCCTGAACCATTAATACATTCTACGCAGGTTTAAGTGTATGCTGCACAAGTGCAGCTTTGATGTTGAATCTGCACATACCTGTGGTGCAATGCCTACGACACAATGAGGACGGGGGTGGGGTTAATGATGTTTATGGATGATGATTATGCTTGTGGCTTGTTTTGATGGTTATGGCTGTGGGGTTGTGGGTTTAGGGTGATTTGTTAGGGTTTGGGGTGTTGTGTTAACTGTGCCATTTGTTGGGGTGTCAGGTTTTAGGGTTGAACATGATGTATATGTTTTGAATGAGATGCAGATGTGTTGGTCTCTCTCTCTCTCTCTCTCTCTCTCTCTCTCTCTCTCTCTCTCTCTCTCTCTCTCTCTCTCTCATCTTGCACGGAGCAAACACTAACCATTCAAACTTCACAGAGCTAACCATTTGTAAGCAACCACGATAAATTAGCCATGACACAAATAGACTGTAAAAAAATATATACATCTCATCTGATGCCACTGTACATGATGCTAAAATGTGTATCAATATCTGAGTACTAGCGGAGGGGGTGGGGCTGGCTATGGCGGAGGCGGAGGCGGTGGTGGGTGCGGATGCGGCGGTAGGGGTGGGGTCAGGGGCGGTGGGTGTACCAGTGGCAGGGCGGTGGCAGTGGGTGCACCAGTGGAAATAGAATCCGTGGCATCCCGTAGCGTCCCCCCGTTGGTCGGACTCGCAATTCCCTCAAATGTGCTCGAACCCGAGAGGCGTTCCCTATGAACTCCTTTCGACAAAAAGGGCAACGCCACTTTTTGTCGGGCATCAACTCCACCTCATCCCAAATGGGACCTCACTCACCATAGCTCTCTCTCCTCTTTCTCTCCTCTCTCGGGCTTTTGCAGACGCTGGACGCGTCCAAAAACAAATTTGGAAAAAAAAAATAGGATGCGTCCGACCCCGCGTCTGAGGGTCGGACGCATCCGGGTCCGGGCGTCGGACGCGGACGCCAAAAGGCTTTGTCCGGCCCGGACCCATATCATTATCTATATATATATATTTAAACTTATGTACAGTTTTGCGCATGTGTATGGGTGCACCCATGCATCCTCCTCCTCTCACCCATGCATGAGCTTTTTCTAACTAAAAAACTTGGGGAGGAGGATGCATGTATGGGGAAAAGGATGCATGGCCCTCTTCCCCATGCATCCATGCATATTGGCCACCTAAGTCAGTTCAAAACACGTCCCTTCAAAACACAACCACACGTCCCTTCAAAACACGACCACTTATTAGCCACCTTTCCATTAATGCATAACGACCGTCTCTCCCTCTCTTTTTCTTTGTGCATCTCTCTCTCTCTCTCTCTTTATGTGCGGATTGGGACTCTTTCCTCGCTCACTTTTTCTTTGCCTCTCTCTTTTTCTTTGTGCGTCTCTCTCTCTCTCGCCGCGCTCTCTTTCTTTGTGTTGTGTTGTGTGAATTCGTACTGGCAGGCGCTTTGTTGATCGCAACTGGCAAGAAATGTTGAAGATCGCGACCTGCATGCTATCAGAAGCTTGAGAAGAGCTTGCTATCGGAACCTTGAGCCGTGAGCCTGCTATCACAACTGTCGGGCAGAGCTGAAGAATCACCCGACCATCACCATCATAAGGTGTGTTTGTTAATCAACGACGTCCAGTTTGCAAATCAACACCTTATATGTTTGTAGATCAGCGACGCCCAGTTTGTACGTTAGTTTACTATCATGATAACTATAACATTTTAGGCATCCTTTTTTAAACTTAGAGCTAGTGCTCATAAGAAGATTGCAGTACCCCCGCCAACAGACACCAAAGCTCCTTCTCTCTCAAAGATCCTCTATCCACCCAGCGAGCTATTAAAACAACTTCACAAGCCAGCGAGCTTTTACCATCTCTGGATTCACAGCATTATATACTTTCTAGCTTTCTAGCTGATGCTGCCAGTCTCTCTCTCTCTTTCGGGCATAGTTTAAAGATGACAACAGAACTTCCTAAATTTTGCAGGCAAAACAATGCAGGCTTAATATGATAATTTATTGAAAAGTAAATAAGAAGAGGCTATGTTTGTGTTTGAAAATGAGACGGCACGTGAAGCAGCTAGATTTATGGCAAATCCCTTGATAGAACTAACTGCCAGAGGGAAGAGCGCAGACAGCGATGCTGCCTGGAAATTGTTTGTGCTCCATAAGGATGAGCATAAGCTCTCTCTCTGGAGCGTCAACAATGCGCTGTGATGGGTTGTGAAGATCAGCGAGCAAGTCTGCCAGTCTGTAACATCCTATAACACCATCAAACAGGCCTCCTGTAAACAGTGCCGCTATTGGTACTTTTGCAACTTTGCATTTGGACTCGGCATTCTCACGGTTCCTCTCTCTCTCTCTCTCTCACTCACGGTTCTCACGAATCTCTCTCTCTCTCTCTCTCTTGGATGCTGTCAGTTCTCACGGTCCCTCTCTCTCACTCAGGGTGCCTGTGGGTGTCTCTCTCCTCTCTCTTACACCGCTAAGGACCGCATTTAGGCCATCTCTCTCTCTCTCTCTCTCTCTCTCTCTCTCTCTCTCTCTCTCTCTCTCTCTCTCTCTCTCTCTCTCGTACACCGCAGAGGACCTCATTTCACCGCAAATCTCTCTCTCTGCCTACGGTTGTGGGGGTGTTTGCGGCCCCTTTGCTAAGGACTGCATAAGGGCCATCTCACGGTTGTTTCGCATTTAGGCCATCTCACGTAGCTCTCTCTCTCTGCCTGCGGGGGTCTCTATCTCTCTTTGTCTTACACCGCAGAGGACCGCATTTCACCACACATCTCTCTCTCTCTCTCTCTCTCTCTCTCTCTCTCTCTCTCTCTCTCTCTCTCTCTCTCTCTCTGCCTGCGGTTGTGGGGGTGTTTGCGGCCCCTGCCTTCATCCCGCAATTCACCTGCATAGGGACCGCATAGGGGCCATCTCACGGTTTAGGGTGCATGCGGGTGTCTCTCTCTCTCTCTCTCTCACACCGCAGAGGACCGCATTTCACCGCACATCTCTCTCTCTCTCTGCCTGCGGTTCATCGGACCCCTCCCTTCGGCCCCTTCGACCCTCACGGTTCTCACGGTTCCCCCTCCATTCAGCCCTCCCCTCCGCAAAGGACCGCAAAGTCAATGATGTCGTTCACATACGAAGAGAGTCACTTATAGTCGTTTACGGACGCATGTCGGCCGCATAGGGACCACATTTCTCTCAGATTGCTGGACCGCTCTCTCTTGCTTGCTGGATCTAAATCTCTCTCTCTTTCGGATTATCCCTGCTCCAGAGCTCTCTCTCTCTCTCTCTCTCTCTCTCTCTCTCTCTCTCTCTCTCTCTCTCTCTCTCTCTCTCTCTCTCTCTCTCTCTCTCTCTCTCTCTCCAGGACGGTCCTCATAGTTGTTTGCGGTCCTATGTGGCCCCTCCCTATGCTCTCTCTCTCTCTCTCTCTCTCTCTCTCTCTCTCTCTCTCTCTCTCTCTCTCTCTCTCCACCATCGCACCTCCACACTGTTCCCTGCCTCTATTTCGCCCTCATATCCTGCCCCTCGCTGGCCTTGAACTCTGCGCCCTGATCTCTTTGCCTCCTCTACCCTCACTCCTGTTTCCTTTACCCCCGCTCTCCCTCCTGCCTCGCCCCTTGCTCCCGTGGCCAAATCTGCCTCCCTTCCCTCTCATCGCGCGATCTCTCTCTCTCTCTCTCCTCCATCTGCTTACCGCCTCCTATGGCACCTAAGAAAAAGGAGGGTGTTCTTACACCCCCCTCCCTGTTGGACACCCCCCCATCACCGGTAGTGATGGAGGAGCCGTCTTCGGTGACAGAAACTATCAACATGGCTGCCATTGACTACACTCCTTCCAAACCTACCGAAAGTCTTTTTGCTTATGATCTTAGTTTTATCCGGCAAGAAATTCTTGGACTTAAGAAACAACTACACCTCTTTGAAGCTGAAAATAGCAAGTTAGCTAAGGATCTTTTTGGTGTCACGGAACGTGTGGAGCAGCTTGAGCAAGAAAATATATATCTTAAGCAACGAATTGCAGAAAAAAGTGCCTTGGAGGAGACTTCCAACAAGATCAATAGCTTGGAGAAACAAGTCGAGGAGACGAAAACGTGGGCAGCACTCTTCAAACCGGATGATATGGGCAGCAAACTCTCATCACTCGCAAAACAGGTTGAAGAAACGACATCGATCCTTAAGCAAGGTAATCACTCTCAGATTTCATCTTTTCCGAAGGAAAACGATTTGGAGACAGTTTTGGGTGAACAAGCCAGAAGGGCCAAAAAAGCCTTTAACATTAGAGTAAGAGGCATTGCCAATGGTGGAAAACCGTTGGAAGAAGCTACGGATTTGCTCATTTCCAAGTTATCTCATGTGGCTGACGGTTTTGATACTGCGTGGCGCAGTAAATTTGATGACAATGTTTTGTTTATCAAGTTCCGCTCGCTTTCACAACGCAATGCTGCCCTTCGGCTTAGGGCAAAGCTTAAAGGTACTTTCATTTATATGGATGATGACTTAACAAATACTCAATGGTTGGCAAGAAAAAAGATTATCCTTGAAGCGAAAGAGAAAGGGCAAAGGGTTGTTTTTATTGACGGGAAACCGAGATTTTTCGACCTTCCACAATAGGAACTAGGGGCCCCCGGATATAGAAGCTACCCGAGATCCCCTACCAATTTGAGACTTGGCTTCTGGAATTGTAATGGTTTTTTATCTTCGTCATCAGCCGGAGACTTTGCTGATTTTATTAGAAAATGCGACATTTTGTTGTTGGCTGAAACTCATGAGTCCTTATATCATCCTCTTCCAAATATACAGGAGTACTCTTGGCATTCTGCTTTTCGTCCATTTGTTAGGGGAAAAACTTGTCGAGGATCTGGAGGAGTAGCTTGTTTATACAGAGACACCACAGTTCAGATGGTTAAACAAGATCCATACGCTCGCTATATTTGGTTACACATTATTGGCTCACTATTGGGATTACCTCAGGACATCTATATAGCTGTATGCTATTTTGCTCCACAGACCTCAGTGTTTGCTGAGTTTGGCGGGGACCCTTTTCAGGCTCTCTCAGATGATATTGCTATCTTTTCTCAGCAGGGTTCCATTTTACTAGCAGGTGATTTCAACGCCCGCACAAGCTCTAGACAAACCGAATTTCATGCAGCTACGGATCTTCTTAGGCTTTACCCTTTGGATATGGGGCTAGACCGGGTATCACAGGATGCAGACACTCCAGCTACATCTTTCGGGGAGCAGTTGATCACTCTAGCAGAGACACACGCTCTTGCCATTTTGAATGGCCTCACACAGTGGCCTTCCTCATCAGCATATACATGCTATCCTCATGGTGGAGGACATAGTGTGGTCGACTACTTCATTGGATCACCTGCTTTGATCTCTCACATTTCTGATTTCTCCATCACACCCCCTACCATTTCCGATCACTCACTCTTACACATCTCACTTGGTCACATAACCTCTTCTTTGCAAATTTCTTGCTCTCTTCCCACTCATAAACGTATTCCTTTCACCCAATCTGGATTCACTAATTACACCACAATCTTATCCCAACTACTCGCTAACTTCCCGTTCATGGCACCAATTGACCAGCAAGCCACTTTTCTCTCTACATCCCTCTTAGCTGCTGCTTCCTCATCCTTCCCCACCAAAACGACATCATCTCACAGAAGTGTTCACAACAGATGGTATGATGCAGAATGCCGCTCTCTTCACAATCATGTGACATATGCCAGGTCACACTCCCCTGCCACACTCAAACAATGCCAGAAAGAATATCATAGAACCACCAGAACAAAGAAGATCAAGTACCTACAATCACTCTGCCAAAAAATGATCAACTCTTTAGATTCACCCTCCTCCTCTTTTTTCTGGAAACATTTCACCAGACACTCTTCAACATTGGCCCCCATAGCCATCGAATCCTGGATCGAGTATGCCACGGAGTTATATACCACGGACTCTCCTCCTACCTCACTCTCACCGAGACCTGACCACTGCTCACTTTTCACCCCTGACATGGTTGAAAACGCCATTAAACATGCCAAACTAAATAAAGCCACTGACTATGACTCCTTAAGTGTAGACTTCCTAAAGCCCGTAGCACATCTCATCTCCCCTTACATTGCTCATGTTTTTAACACAGCTGTTACTTCTGGTTTTCCTACGGCTGTACTAATATCCTTCACCCCATCCTCAAGGCAGGTGATCCCATGTATGTAGGAACTACCGCACCATTATGATTGGCCACACTCTAGCTAAGATATATGGCTCTATACTACAGACAGTCACTGGATCTTTTGCTGAAACTGAGGGTTTACACGCTATGGGTCAAACTGGTTTCAGACCGGGATATTCTACTTCAGACCAGATCTTCATTTTGAGATGCATTATTGAGGAGGCTCGACATCGGAAACAGAGAATTTACTGTTGCTTTGTGGATTTTCGCAAAGCTTTTGACTCTGTTCCACGACATCTTCTTTTCCAGAGACTGTCTTCACTTGGCTTTTCAGAGGATACTATTGCTGCGATCATTACTTTATATGAGCGAGTCTTGGCACGTTTCAGAGATGGTAGTGGCTTACTCGTATCCAGATTCTCATGCTCAGTAGGATAATTCGGGCTAAGCCCTCAGTACCACATGATATCATACTAGCCGAGTTTGCTTCTCCTCCATTAGTTGTTGGTGCTATGTTTCAGATCATCACCTTTCTTCACAGGGTATCAGATCTAGATACCTCCAGATACATTGTTGCTGCTCTCACTTCATCTTGTACCCTTGCAGATCAGGGAGCCAAGCACTCTTGGTATCGCAGTGTCTCAGCCCTTCTTCAGACTTGGGGTTTATCCGCACTTGATCTTCCGAATGGAACCCATGCTTATATCAGACAGCAGATTTACCGGAGCTACATACGCACTATATGGTCACATCCTGATCCAGATAGGGTCAAGCTACATTATTATGGCACACATCTTTTACGGCTGGACGTTTCGGGCTTGCCTATTCTTCCAGTTTATCTTACACAGACGCTATCTTTTGGTCTGAGATATCGTATAGGACAGCTTCGAGTCTCTTCTCATCAGCTTGCTATCGAGACAGGTAGATACACAGACACTCCCAGATTGCAGCGGATATGTCAGCTTTGTTCTCTTCAGGAGGTGGAAGATGAGTTTCATTTCATCTTTCGCTGCCCAGTATACTATGAGATTAGAGGACGATACCATTGTTTATACCGAGATATTCCCCTCACGTTGAGCTCCTTCCTCGAGTATCCAGATGCTAGATGTGTGGGTCTTCTTTTGAGAGAGATGTATATTTTACGAGCTTCACTTCTACCTACGCTCTCAGATATGGATTCCAGTCAGGCTCACATTACTCAGTTCTTCCAGAAGCGAGACAGAGTGGATATTTCGGTTGCGGATTTTGACGTCCCCGTCCGAAGGTCGAAGACACAGAGAGTTTCGGCTCGATCCAGTGCTACTAGATCTTCATACGCCTCCCACCAGCCTACATCACGACCCACTACTACCATCACTCATTACTTTCAGCTTGCTCGTAGCTAGTTTCCTCCGCGGAGCAGGTGGTTAAGCTCTTGCTTTGTACCCTCACCAGCTGGTGGTCAAGCTTGGATACTTTTTCTCTTAGAGACAGAGAGATCGATATTTTAGTTTTAGTTTTACTGTCTTTTCATTGGTAAATAAGTCCTTATGCGGACAATGCTTCTCACATTTTGTACTCTCTTTTGTCTTATGTGCCCCTGGGCACCAAAAGACGTTAATAATAATTCTAATTCTAATTCTCTCTCTCTCTCTCTCTCTCTCTCTCTCTCTCTCTCTCTCTCTCTCTCTCTCTCTCTCTCTCTCTCTCCAGGACGGTTCTCACGGTTACTCAATTTCCAAATCGTCGGCTCACGACTCAAGGTTCTCTCTCTCTCTCTCTCTCTCTCTCTCTCTCTCTCTCTCTCTCTCTCTCTCTCTCTCTCTCTCTCTCTCTCTCTCTCTCTCTCTCTCTCTCTCTCTCTCTCTCTCTCTCTCTCTCTCGGACGGTTCTCACGGTTACTCAATTTCCAAATCGTCGGCTCACGACTCAAGGTTCCGATAGCAGGCTCTTCCCCTCACGCTTCTGATAGCATGCAGTTCGCGATCTTCAACAGCTCTTGCCAGTTGCAATCAAATGGTTCTGACGGTTCTCACAAATCTCTCTCTCTCTCTCTCTCTCTCTCTCTCTCTCTCTCTCTCTCTCTCTCTCTCTCTCACCACTAAGGACCGCATTTCACCGCACCCACTCACTCACTCGAGGTTCTCTCCCTCTCTCTCACTCACTCACTCACTCACGGTTCTCACGGTTCTCACGATGCTCAATCTATCTCGGATGCATAGGGACCGCAATTAGGCAACAAAGGGACCGCAATAATACATATATCATTGGCCGCATAGGGACCGCAATTAGGCCACATAGGGACCGCAATTAGGCCACAAAAGGACCGCAATTAGGCCACAAAGGGACCGCATTTAGGCCGCATAAGGACCGCTGCGTAAGGACCACAATTAGGCCGCATAGGGACCACAGCCATCTAGATCGGAAAACCAGCATCTGTCAAAGACATGACATACTGGAGTTCCAAATCATCGGCCGTCACCTAGATCGGCCTCCATTGCCCGACAACGATGGGCACTCTTTACTAGTATATATATATATATATATATATATATATATATATATATGTAAAACACACAAATTTACGGCTTGCTTTTCAGCTTTACATTGTGTAATGCTTATACATGTGCAGAATCTTCCTTGAATGATAAGGGTGTAACAATCATATTGTCTTGTTAAGGGCATGCTCAATCATAAAGTCAAGGAATATTGTGTTTGGACATTCTTTTAATGATCATATATGCAAGCTATAGCAAAATAAAAGAACGGTCAAAAACTTTAGCAGGCATGGAATTCTCTTTGCATTACTCCACATCATGATGTGGTTACGAAGTGCAGGAACTGTAGAAATTCACAAAGAGACGTTTATTGCAATTTAAAAGCCTAGTAACATGTTACCGGTAAGCCTGGCTGTGTTCTCGTGTTTACCAAAGACGTCGCTCGAATTCTGAGAACGTCTATGCACTTATCTTGTATACTTATCCTAGCTGCAACGGCTTCCTTGGTTCCTCCATAAACTGGATGATTACCTATAAAAAAAATTTCAAAAGAGGTCAACGTGAAGCTAAAGAACCAAAAGACTAGAATAACAAAGCAAGCTAATTGTAAAAAGACCTTCACTTCTAATATTAACATGAGATGCCATATTTGAAAATGTAGATATGCAAGCATTTTGAAAGTGATAATAGTAGAGTCATAATTCTTAGTAGAGTATGATGAGTTCTAATTGTGGCACTATGTGGATTTCTCCATTATGCAAAACACGAAATTGAGCTAAAGGTAACCTTAGTACTTTCAATTTATGCTGCAATCTAAGACTCTTATTTTTGATGATCTATCTAGTATTCCATGTGGAACTTACAAGGTCAAGGGCATAAAACTATACTACCTCAATGAAAATCAGCTTTAAGACTGAATTTAAATGATGATTACCCTTGATGTGGGGATGTGGCTACCAAAAGGACCAGTAGTAGATCTGAAAATAGGGTCTATGCAACCAATGGAGCTCAAAAATGAGAAAATCTGGGGTTTTATCCTCCAACAATAAGTTGCAGATACCAATATAGACCAACAATAGAGTGAAAAAAATGATATGAATATGTTACTTCTCAGTTGTGTCTGCTGTAGACGTAGTATTTACATCTAGGGTCCCATACTGCCATTTGCTATCACTGAAGATTAGACCATATGCTTTGAAATTAGGGCCCTAATTTACCATTTGACACTATTTAGGCATTTGCTTATTAACAGCCAGATCCTGATCCGTGGTCATTACTAATTAGCAGCTACTCATATATGGTAATTGGTCACAAACTCTTTTGTTTGTATCAGTCTTGTCTATTTTAGCCACTGGACCCCAATCTATTACAGTACCTTGAGGACATTAAGTTCTGTTGCAAGCCGATAGCTAAATCATCAGCATAAACTAGAAGTATTGTCAAATAGCCCATCAAAATTTAGGCCCACCTCTCTTCTCATTTTATCCATTTCTCTAGCCTATCAACACAAATCCTGAAGAGAGTAGGAGAGAGCATATTAAGACTTATAGCTATATTATAGGCACAAATTTTAGATTTTATTGCAAATCCATCAAACCGAGTCCACCTCCCTCTTTGAGATTAGCATTTCTCAAGTGCATCCATGTATATCCTGAAAAGAGAAGGGGAAACCCAGAATTCTTGCTTTATGTGAACATGGTAAAATTTCAAATGTGAGCGCTTTAGAGAGCAAAGATTTCAATGCACGGCCTTAAGTCCCATGGACATTAATGACCTGACACCCCCCCACCCCAACCAATCTCTCTGTCTCTCTCTCTCTCTCTCTCTCTCTCTCTCTCTCTCTCTCACACACACACACACACATCAGTGGCCGTATTTGGGTGATTCTTCTACATGTTTTATGACCACCTCAGTTGCTAAGCTGGAAATTTTCATGGCTGGAAGCTATGTGGTGAGTCTTTCATTATCGCAGTGAAGCTACAAAATGACAGTACTTTTGAGAAGCAAATGTGCCAGTTTCATCATACCCTGATTGTTCGAAGAATGGATGGCTAGCTTGTCAGCATGTTGCTGCAAATAACGCCTTATACCGGAACTAACTATGCCCAAAAACACGTCATTCACAGTCTGCATAGTCATTAAGTAAACATAGTGGAAGTTGACTTACTAATCTGAGTTGTATGAGTACATTGCAGCAACCTATATATGCATCTAGGCATGAAGCAGTGAAAGTTTATAAACATAAGGAAATTCTTCTAAGGAATCCAGAAAAGGTTAGATACCCCTCCAACTGCATTCTTCACGATGCGCATATCGTCGAGCCCAATGTTAGCAGTAGAAATAGATTTTGCGAGACGCCCAACACCAATAGACCCTTTTAGTGCGGTCTGGCTGTCTTTGACTCCAAGCAACAACAACAGAAACTTTCCAACTTCAACAAGTGTGCACCATATTGTGATACATGTCCACCGGAAAAGAGAGAAATAGTAGTACATTGACCCAGCCCTTCGCTCATTTGAGTTGAAGCCTTCCGTAGATAAGGGTTGAACAGACGGCAGTGAAATGGGATTAGACACGCTTCTAGTACTGGCTAAAAACAAAGACATTATAGATATGCCATCACCCAAAGAATGGTGAATTCTAAATATAGCACTTGCCGCAGCATCTGCAGATTTGACGTTTAATATATGAAGTTCCCATAAAGGACGAGATTGATCAAATGGTAGTGCCAAGGCAAGTTCTGCAGCATAATCTTCAATTTTATTGCTGGATTCTGGATTGATAGCTGATGCTGGCGGCACAACTATGTGATCATCAATATTAACTTTTGTGCGCACCCAATATTTAGACCCATTCTCGTCTTGCTTCTGCATTATAGAAAGGTTTAGAACCAATACATAACAAAATACAAAATGCATTCAGCTCAAATTAAACATTTAAGTGCAACCGAGAGCTGGGCATAAACAGAGCACCTAAGATAATTTCAAGTGACTATGCACAGATATTCTAGTCTTACACTTGGAATAATAAATAAAAACCTGAAGCCTGTGATGTTTGGCTTTTTTGGAGAGAAAATACCTATCATTTTTGCAAGCTATCAGCAACTATTTCCTTGAGCCTGCTGGAAAATAAGCTTCACTTTGTTAGATGACAGTCTTGATGAGTGGGTTTGATGTACCCTCATCATGTCAAAACTAAAGTAAGTTGTTGGTGTTCTAGAATCTATATATTGAATGTCTCACTCGGGATTGACACATAGCATGTGGGAACCCTTACCTCATAATTTAACGTGGTGGGTCCTCAAGCACCTTAAATCTATGTAAGGGGCCTAAATCTCAAGAGGAATGTGGGTTGGAGTAATGATGATCGTCCCCCCTCCACACTTTGATATATATAAGGTAAGTGAGTCTTTGAAAAGGTGGTAATATCTACCGCATAGTAAATAGGACATCTAATATTGTTGCCTCGAAACGCATTTCGAACATGAAAGAATCGTTTGAAAAATGCCGTCATGGTTTGTCCCAAATGTGTGCTCATTCCCTGAACCTGTGATCTTTCTGCTCATTCCCACACACACATTCCTTCCAGTTTAGGGATTCTTGTTGCAGCGCTGCTCACATTGATGGTACATCCCGACTCCCTGCTATTGCTCATGAGTGTGAAATCCCCACTGCAGCTTACACGCATTTGCTACCAGTTGAATTCGAGGCCCTGCTGCGCGCAAACAGCGGGCTAGTCCAATTATTGTAGGAATGCCTCATAAAGTCCCTAACTTTCTAACTCACATGGTACAGAATCCAGGTGCTTGAGTTAGCCAAGAAAAATGTGAAACAGGCAATGGATCACGCAAAGACATTTGCTGATCGGGATCACACACCAAGAGAGTTTGAGGAAGGAGACATGGTGTTTCTCCTGATTCCAAAGGACTCATCTTCTCTTAAGACAGGCAAGTGCTATAAGTTATCTCTGCAGGGGGAGAGCCTCTTGTTTATGCCTGATCTTTCTACCCTCACGGTTTAGGGTTGGGAGGTGCTCTTATGTGATTATGCTAGTATCTTGACATGTACTTCGAGAAGAAATCAATAAATGGATATTTGGTGCCTATTTTGATGTGCTTTGGGTTTGATTCAGATAGCTTTGTTTGAGATTCACAAAAATGGCTCATTTCATACCAACCATTTCATACCAACACATAAGAAGGTAGTTGATGTATTCATATAGCATGTATTCAGACTTCATGGGTTACCATCATCCATAGTGTCTGATAGAGATACGTGCTTTACGGCTCATTTTTGTTCTGTCGTAATGGATAAGCTTGAGGCGTCGTTGAGAATTATTATTGATCACCCTGAAATGGATGGCCAAACAGAGAGTTAACCAAACCATAGCAAACATACTTAGGGCGTATGTAAGTGTTAAGCAAACTCAACGGGAAAATGCGTCCTTTCGAGGTTAGCTATGGTTTTAGGATCCACTGACCTGACAAAGTATTGGACTAGAGAGAGAAAGGAGTCAGAAACCGTTTGATCCGTGAGTACCTGGTTGCATGGCACGATAGACCTCTCACTGATGCTACTTGGGAGATCGTGCATGCTTTGCATTCATAGTACCCTTATTTAAGCATCACAAACGATGTTGCTTGAGGGGAGAAAGAATGTTATGTATTTATAGTTATGGACTCGGCTCATTACATTCTCCTTTATTATTTTTATTGTTATGCTTATTTCTTTAATGTTATGCATAAGCAAGCCCTTGGGCCTTTTTAATTCACGTACTAGTCTATGGCACATTATATTAGTCTAGTTGCTATTTTGGTCACATGAGTGGGGCCACCTAGTGGGTCATAGACCTATTGGGAGGGCGCACAGTGCACTATGGTCTCGTAACGACCTCCAAATTTTTTTAGAGTGTATTTGAAGGTTGCCTTAATTGGCATAATATTGCACTAGAAATTACTATTTTAATATTAGACGAGCGATAAATACCTTACACGCTATAAGGTACCTTTGCTATTTTTTAAATTCTCAGAAGCACCTTACAATCTTGTAAGGTTCAGTTGCTATTTTTAATAAATTACATCATGTATTTATTGCTATTTTTAATAAATTACATCATGTATTTATTGCTATTTTTGGAAAACTGAATATACACATAAATTTAGGACTTGCTATTTTTGAAAAAAATCATAGACGTACAAAATTACTATATTTAGAAACATGCAATTAGTAACCTTAAACTTTAAAATTAAAAAAGTTTATTTAAAAAAAAAACAAAAAATATCCCTTGGTTTTCACGGCAAGGGGAAGGCACTGGGAGGCGCCCTAGGGTGGCAGCCCTAGGGGTGCCTCCAATCCCGTGATGGATTCTTTGTGCTGATTACACCCACTTTTTGGGCACAACGTGATAAAGAAACGTACGATATGTTTGAGTTCTACTGTAAACCAAACAATGATGCTAAACACACACGCATACACATTCTATTGAAGATGCAAACCACAAAAAGCATAAAATGTCACTGAATTTTCTAAAAAAAAATTTCAAAATTCTGAAGCCCATTCCAGTCTGCGTCAGACTGCGTGTCAGTCCGTGTCATACTGCCACGTGGCAATTTCTCATTGGTCCAAAAATCCCAAACTACTGATTATGCTTTGTAAATGACGACTCCATTACGCAATGGAATGAGCCGGGCACAGCCCATTCTGCCCGGTTCGGCTTTTCAAAAAAATTTAGGCTCGGCCCCTCCGGGCCTCGATCAAATTTTTTGAAAATCCTTACCGGGCAGAATGGCCTGTGCGCAGCTCCTTTCATAATACGGATGGCCCCCGGGGATACGGTTTCCATTGAAACATAGAACACAAAAGAATGCAATTATTAAGGCCCCCGGGGATACGGTTTCCATTGAAACATAGAACACAAAAGAATGCAATTATCAAGTCACTGAGAAAATCCCACTACGTGCAGCAAGTCCCATAAAAGTCTAGTCATTACCCAGAAACAAGTATGCTCGTGATACGTGTGCATAGGAGCTGCTGCAGGAGTCGCGACTAATTTGTAAAATTTCTCTCTGTTCTCAGGGCTTCCTATGACACATTGAAATTTTGCATCTATCCAATCAATACTTTTTAGTACTGGGCAGCAGCCAAAGGAGCTACTGCAAGACTGATGGTAAAAGCTATATCTGTTAGCAAGACTTCCTTTAATCAATCTGCGTTAACTCAATATCGCCAGTTACTTATGCTTTGCAGTCGTTTATTTTCACTAAAATTACCCTGCTTTGACTTTTTTACTGCTGACATAAAGAGAGTGGAGCAGGCGCGGGTGATGATCAATTTACCATCACACTCGAGAAGCGCTTATGCTGGACTATGGTCTCCTCCAAACCCTTCTTCATCGCAGCGACGTTGATGCCATTTTTGAAGCCGATAATGCACACAATACAGCAGCTCAGGTTGGGCTGCATAAACATACGACCTGCAGGAGTGACAGGCTCCATCTCTTGGCCAATTTCACCATCATATGCATCCCGCCCTGCTGTTGTTGCATCAGTGTCCGCCACCTTCGTGCGTATGGCACGGAGCCTTATTCCTTCTTCACTAGCCATCAGTCCGACCTCCGATCTTTTTCACCTCCCTGTCTCAGATCCCTCTTCAGTGGCTTTGCGCCCACCTATGATCTGAAAAATAGTACAGTGAATTTAACACTAGGTGTGCATGCGTTGAACGCAGTAGCTAAGATAATCCGGCATCGCCACTCCGCAAAGACGACGACTACAGGAAGAAGAAGGCGAGACAGCTTTCTTTCTGAACAGTAGAAATGGAGAAATCTATGGCGTGACGTGGTTGTGAGATGAAGACGACATAGCCAAATAAATAGTTCATTAAATCACAATCGTGTTGTGACCACGCTGTCATGATTATAATATTCAAACCGTGAGTAACGTTTTTTTTTTTTTGCCATTGCATTATTGCCATTACCTTGTGAAGACAAATAATCTGCATTATTGCCATTGCCTTGCGAAGACATCCACTTTTGAGCTTCCATTGCATTGTGAAGGAATACATCCACTTTTGAGGTCTCAAACAAGAAGCGAACGAGAAATGAACTCGAACAGAAAATGTTCGTGCGCAGCGGAATGAGGTAAACGACTCTCTCCAAAAGCATGAGTACGCCTATCAGAATGAACAGAACTTTAGTGATAGGAATCACAGTCATTCTAGACTACGTAGCCAAACATTTAATGGATGAAGCGCTAGATGAATGATTTGTTGCAAATTGCAAGACAAATTATATGTCGCAAATGATTCGGGAAGAGCTAGACTATGCTCGATTGATAATTTGTCGCGAATGATTCGCGAAAGACAAGACTAAAAGTTAATCATCTATTACCAGAAAGAACAACTAGAAAGATCAGACAAAATGAAGAACAAGCATAGCAATATTAACACAAATCGGAATGCAGAACAAAGAGCTGTATCAGATTAAGTATATCATGTATACATGTTAATAATGCAATAGAGCACAATACAATAGTGGACAAAACCACGTGCCCTACGAAGTTTATTTTGTTTGTAATGAGGAATGAAACCTCTTCTCTTAGTCTCTTCTTCTCTCACTTGATCATCTGATCATCATCATCTCATGAATGGTGTCCAGAATATGTATATATACATAATATTACAGGTGTGCAGATGTGAAAGTACAGAGTGGATGTGATGTTTGTAGGAGATCGTGGGTGGCTACAATCGTTGTCCAATCTGTTAGCGCAACTGCATGGAGTGAGCGTAAAAAGGGTGCGACGTCAGCAGGTCTGAAGTGAACATTGGTGATGATGCAAAAGTGGGTCACTCTTACGAAGTGCCTTAGCTTTTAGGGCACCTTCGGCATTCTATAGAATAGTGTCCCCTTTTCGCCTGTCACCATAACCTGTGTAAAAACACAGTGTTCGCAATTCTTTCGTCTTTTATTCGTCTGTGCGAATCTGCGTGTAAATATGTAGGCTGTGTGACAACGTTAGTAAATATGCAGCAAGGAGACAGACTAAAATGGGATTTAGGAGAGTAGAAGGAGTCAATCCAACACCCCCCCTTAATCTGGATCCATGAATGCCTTGATCTTCAGACTGAGCAATGCACAAAATTTGTTGTGTGCATTAATACTGAGTGCTTTCGCGAAAATGTCTGCAACCATGTCCTGCGTTCTACAGTACGTTAAGCTTATCTCCTATCGAGAACCTTGCCCCTGATGTGGTGATATTTGATCTCAATGTGCTTACTCCTAGAATGAAATCTAGGGTTGGCCAATAAGGCAATAGCACTTTGGTTATCACAAAATAAAATTGTGGGACTGTACCGATACAGATTGATGTCTGACAACAAATTTCTCAACCAAAACACTTGCTTAATAGATTGAGAAGCAGCAATGTATTCTGCTTCAGTAGAAGAAAGTGCGATAGAAGTTTGCTTACGACTGTTCCACGAAATAGGACCGTCATTGAAGAAGAATGTAAATCCAGATGTGGATTTACGATTGTCTGCATCTCATCCCTAGCTTGCATCAGAATAGCCACTGAGCTGATGAAGATTGTCGTTGCTGACATCTCCATAGCAGATGCACTGGTCCATGGTAGCTCGAATATATCTCATGACTCGAATAAAAGCCTTCCAATGGGTAATGCCAGGATTAACCATATATTGGCTGAGTGAGCTTACAACAAAAGAGATATCTGTTCTTGTACAGATCATTCCGTACATGAGAGATCCAAGTATCAATCAATATGGATATTCTCTCATCTGCTCCTCTTCCTGCTTGGTATGGGGACATTCGTCCTTCGACAAATGCAGGCTTGGATCCATTGGTGAGTGAGTTAATTTACAATTCATCAAATTGTATCTGTTAAGAACATTATGAAGATACCTTTGTTAAGTGATGTAAATCAGTCGATTTGCTCTGTCTCTGTGGATTTGAGTTCCAAGACAGAAGTGAGCTTCGTCCAGATCAGTCATGTCGAATTCTGAGAACAACATCTGTTTTGCATCCTTGACCATTTTGGTATTGTTACTGAAGAGCAACGTATCATCAACGTACAAGGTCATGATAATTAAGGATTGCTGCACTGACCTTGAATAAACGTTGCAATCGACAGTGCTTGGTTTGAATCCTTGTTCATTGAGGAATGTGTTGATTCTCTGAAACTAAGTTCTGATAGACTGTTTCAAGCCGTACAGTGCTTTATAGACATGATTCTTCATGCCTTCCAGAACGTATCCTTCGGGCTGGATTATGTAGATATCTTCTTGTATAACTCCATTCAGATAGGCTGTTTGTACATTAAGTTGATGTACTTCGAGGTCGGTAGTTGCAGCATAAGACAGGAGCATTCGGATCGACGAATGTTTGACGACTAGACTAAAAGTCTCACTGTAGTCAACATTCAGGATCTGGGTGAATCCTCGTGCTACCAGTCTGGCCTTCCTTTGATCAATTCAGACGAACTACATCCGATCAAGATGGTCTTCAGACCTTGGAAGTCCAATTTCTTCCTTGTGTCCTTTGGGATCTGCGCGTAGGCAATGCACCCAAACACTCTTAGGTTCTTCAAAGAAGGCTTAGGGCCTGTCCACACCTCGTGGGGTGTCTTGTCTGAGAGGGCCTTGGTCGAACATCTGTTCTGGAGGTAAGCTGGAGTGGAGACAGCTTCAGCCCAAAATTTCTTGGGCAACGATGCATGCGATAGCATACACTTAGCAGATTCTACCAAAGTACGGTTCTTCCTCTCAACTAAGCCATTAGACTGAGGACTGTAAAGAGTGATGAACTGCTGCTCAATGCCTTGGCTTTGACAGTACTCCTTAAACTTGACAGAGATGTATTCTCCGCCTTTGTCTGACCTTAGGGCCTTGATCATCCTTCCAGTCTCCTTTTCTGCACGCTCCTTGAAGATTCTGAAGCGTTGAAAGCTTCTGATTTCTTCTTTATGAAATACACCATCGTCCTTCACTCTTTTTGAGTGCTAGGATCTTGCCAGTCCTATCAACTACTTTACACTGATCACATTCGAATTCTACTCTATGTCCTAAATCTGTGATTCTGCTTACAGAGAGCAGATTCATAGATAAATTTGGTACATACAAGACTTTAGAGAGTAGTTTAGATTGATCATTTGCAAAGCTTAATCTTATAGTGCCTTCACCTTTGATAGCTTGTGTGCTATTGTCACCAAGGTGAATGAACTTCTGGGTACTATAAGGTGTATAGGACTCGAAACAGCCAATGAGACTAGTCATGTGCTGAGTGGCCCGGAATCCAGGAACCAAGAACTATCCCCAAATGCTTCTTGATGGTTGGTCATGAAGGCATCATGATCTGCTTCTTGAATAGGCTGTGGAGCTTCTGCAACTGCATTTGCCACTTGATTCGACTGTCCCTTGCTATTGTTCTTCGCCTGAAGTATTCGGCATTCTTGAATGGTTGTTTCGTTTGTAGTATCTATAGAATAGCTTCTTCTTTGTCTGTGGATTCGACTATTCCTTGTGCTGAGCTGGTTTCTGGTCTGGCTTTGATTGCTTCGGGCCTTTCTTCTTCTTCTGCTTTGTTGTGCTCTTGTTGGTGTACAAGGCATGAGAATCAGTTGAGGAACTCGAGGCTTTGTTCCTTCGCGTGTCTTCATGCAAAAACATAGTAATGACTCTTGAAAGAGTCACTTCTGGATGAGTCGTGATGATCATCACCCAGCTGTCATAAGAACTTGGCAAGCTTGTAAGCAGTTGCATCACGGCGTCTTGATCGTTTATGATAGATCCGACAACGGCCATTTGTCTTAGCAGATTCTTGAATTGATTAATGTGATTTCGCAGAGAATCACCATTTGTCATCTTGAGGGAGTAGAATTTCTTCCTGAAATGTATCTTAGAAGCTATATCTCTCACTTCGTATAGTGTGCTCAAGATGTCCCAAACTTCTTTTGATGTCTGAGCCTCGGATACATGGCCGATCTGGGTATCCGTGATGTTGAGGATGATCAGCGCAAAAGCTTTTCCATCCTTCAGCTTCCATCTGGCGATTGCCGAGTCGTCCGCTTCGGATTTTCCTTCTACACCTGTAACAACGTCGAACAATTCTTTTGCCATTAGTATAGTTTTCATCTTAAATTTCCACATATGGTAATTGGCTCCATCAAGATTGTCCATGATAGAACTGGCTTTCCCTTGGGAATCCATGTGGAAGAATTAGTCCAAGTGATAGGAGAAACTATCAGTGACTTAAGTATGAAAATCTGATATTTGCAGAACAAGAAAACAATTACTCTATCGGCTAGTAGAGTCTTGTATTGTGGAAGCTTATCAAGCTATGAAAATGGCTCTGATACCATGTTGGAGAGATAGGGGGAGAATATTATGACGAGCACGAACGAGAAACGAACTCGATCAAGAAGCGAACAAGAAACAAATTTGAACAAAAAATGTTCGTGCGCAGCGGAATGAGCTAAACGACTCTCTCCGAAAGCATGACTATGCCTATCAGAATGGACAGAACTTTAGTGATAGGAATCACAGTCATTCTAGATTACGCAGCCAAACATTTTATGGATGAAGCGCTAGATGAATAATTTGTCGCAAATTGCAAGACAAATTATATGTCGCGAATGGTTCGCGAAGGGCTAGACTGTGCTCACTAATGATTCATGAAAGACAAGACTAAAAGTTAATTGTTTATTACCAGAAAGAACAACTAGAAAGATCAGACAAAATGAAGAACAAGCATAACAATATTAACACAAATCGGAATGCAAAACAAAGAGCTATAGTAGATTAAGTATATCATGTATACATGTTAATAATGCAGTAGAGCACAATACAATAGCAGACGAAACCACGTGCCCTACGAAGCTTATTTTGTCTGTAATGAGGAATGAAGCCTCTTCTCTTAGTCTCTTCTTCTCTCACTTGATCATCTGATCATCATCATCTCATGAATGGTGTCTAGAATATGTATATATACATAATATTACAGGTGTGCAGATGTGAAAGTACAGAGTGGATGTGCTGTTTGTAGGAGATCGTGGGTGGCTGCAATCGTTGTCCAATCTGTTAGCGCAACTGCATGGAGTGAGCGTAAAAAGGGTGCGACGTCAGCCGGTGCTGAAGTAAACATTGGTGATGATGCAAAAAGTGGGTCACTCTTACGAATGGCCTTAGGATAAGATTTACAGGGTGCCTTAGCTTTTAGGACACCTTCGGCATTCTGTAGGATAGTGTCCCCTTTTCGCCTATCACCATAACCTGTGTAAAAACACAGTATTCGCGATTCTTTCATCTTTTATTCATTTGTGCAAATTTGCATGTAAATATGCAGACTGCGTGACAACGTTAGTAAATATGCAACAAGAATGGAAGCAGATAAAAAATGGGATTTAGGAGAGTAGAAGGAGTAAATCCAACAATTTGGTCAATGACCGATCTCACAGAACAACAGCCTCCAGAGAAAGACCCTAGGAGAGCTAAATGGATCAGAAAGGATGAGCGCACAATGGCAATCATCGTTTCATCCACAAATGAAGAAATCCTCATGCGGATCGAAGACTGCGAGAGCAGTTATGAAGCGTGGAAAAAGCTAAAGCAGAAGTACAAAGTGAGGACTGCTGCAAAAGTGATGCACCTATGCAACCAGTTGCAAAGTCTGCAATGGGACGCCAACCAGCTGGATCAGCATGTCGAGAGGATCAAAACAATCTTTGTGCAACTTGCTGCATTTGGACAGGCGCATCTAGTCCCAACACCACAACAGCTGATGTACTTCATGAAGTCTCTACCTACATCCTATCAACCGCTAAGAATGCTCATCTTGAGCTTACCAGAGATGATGTTTGAATGAGATATCAGCCTTGTCGCTGATGAGAGACTAATGGATGAAGTAGGCAGTGACCAGGAGAAGGCCCTTTTCATGAAGGAAAAGAACAAGAACAAAAACAATCCAAGATTCGACAAGACTCAATCGAAGCCTTTGACAAAAGACAGAAACAATCGACAAACCTCTTCCTGTGATCACTGTCAAAAGTTGGGACACACAACCGACAGATGCTAGTTCAGCCCGACAATCCCTTGCATGCACTGCAAGAAGAAAGGACATTCAGCATATGAATGCAGGTACAACCCAAAAAGAAAGAACAAGGCTGAAAAAGCCAATGTTGCAAAATCGTCAAAGGATGCAGACAAGAGCAATGAAGCCTTCACGACATTCGATGAGGCTTCGACCACATTAGAGGAGTTCTTAATATCAAAAAGACCCTTTAAGAAATGCCATGTAGGATGAAGAAAATATCAAAAAAAAAAAACAGTATTGCTTATTTGCTTGTCCCCACCACTCCGAGGCCACCCCAACTCCCAATGATCTAACCATAGTGTCTACAGTCACAATTAACAACTCTAAGTTGTTCACAGTCTAACTTGTCAAAATTTGAAAATATGACCGCCATCCACAAATTCAAATCAAGAAAAAAAACATCCCTCCACTAGAATGAAAATTTGAGCGCCATCTTTACATTGGACTGAGATTATGAGCGCATTTCCACATCGGACTGAAAATATGAGGGACAGAGTATATAATATAATTAAAAATAAGTACTTTGTTTTGTTTTGTACTATTTTGTTTTGTCTTGCTTTATCTGATGACGACATTGTATCATCTACATTTGGATATTTCTAATGATTTGGCACCCATACAGAGACGAGGAGGCAAAGGAGTTCCAATATTTTCTGCTGATCGTTCCCGTTATAGGGCAGAAGGAAAAAAGAACTTGGATTTGTGGACTGACGGATCATTGTATCCTCAAGATCCTAGCACATTGACTCATCCCACATTCTCTTCAATAACTAATCTAGTAATATGGATATTCAATGGGCATAATGGATTATTAGGATATTGTGAGAGATTGCAAAATTATGGAAATCAGTTTTCAATGAGAAAAACTCACTTTCTAGAATGTGAGTTGATACGCATATTCTCTTTTTATCAAAAAAGATATTGTCATGTCCAAAAGACTTTAGAGAAAAATGAATAACTTAAGAGAAATAATGAATCATTACAGAAGAATAATGAATCAATCATTACAGAAGAATAATGATTCATTACAAAAGATAGTGTTCGATATCAAATCAAAACTAGATCGAATGAAGTCAATCTTACAATCTATTCATATGGAAAACATGCAATTACTGAAGGATGTGGAAGAGGCTAAGATGAAGGAGGCTAGGACTAAGAAGCGAAAGCGAGAAAGTCTCAAGGATATTTAGACCCTTTCAAAAGGAGGTTATCGAAATAGAAGAATCTGAATATTCAAATAAGCATACTTTGATTTTTTTGTAACTTGATTAGTGACATATGGTTTTATTTCTGCTACTATGTTGTCTGCTAACTATCTGGTTTGTTTTTTGCAGATCTGCATTAGTATCTCATCAGAATATAAAGGACAATGCATCAATTAGAATGTCATTTGGCTCAATATTGAAAGCAAATCCACTGAGTGCATCATGATGAACAATAGGAGTTCCAATGTAAAGTCCAAAATTGCAGAGTTTTTGATGTTAGACATTCAGAAAATTTTAGATAAAATTATAGTTCAGGGTGCCTGTGATTTTGCTGGTATTAGTAGAGAGGCATATTCGACAATATTTCAACTTATTAGGGATGCCTTTAAGCAGAAAAGTCCCTATCCCTAGGTCATATCACTTGAAGACAGAGAGGAATACATTGAACTTGAGTATGCATAAAATCATTGGTACCCCATTTCATATAGAGGAAGTGTATGAAACTGATGGAAGATCCATGTCATGTAATTCATCAAGCAACTTCTTTGTTGATCTAAATCACTTGTTAACATACACGGTCACATTTTATGATACAACCTTAGAAAAGGTAAATGATAAAATAATCATAGTACTTAAGTTAGATGAGTCAGAGATTGTGAAAGGGCAGAAGATGGAGAGAGTTAGTATAACTCTCATGAATGGTGCACTATCACAAACAGTGGACCAAGGAGACTTCAAATTTAGTGTCCAGTCCGAAAATGATATATGGAGGTTGGCAGCTTTTCAAGTAATTATTTTCTTTATTAACTAAGTTTAATTCTGTACCCTGGTTCATAATTCATATTTAACTAAATTGGTTCTATGCATTGGATAGGTACTGAAGGAGAATCACGATATATTATCATGGATATTATTTAGGACATATTACCCTCAGATTATCAAGGACCATATGGAAGGAGGATTTTTCAAAGTTTCAGGATTTGGAGACTTCCAAGTTGAATGGCACTTAGCAGGTGATTTAAAAACATTGAAATGCATGTATAATGTCTCTCATGGTGCTACATCTAAACATCCTTGTTTATTCTGCATGAAAATGACAAAAGATGTAATTAGAAGTAAAGGAATTACTAGAGAAAATGCAGATCCAAACTGGAAGCCAGTATTGCCTATTCCACTGAAAAATGTGCACGTTTGCACTCTTTATGTAGAAGTTAGGATAATAGAAAAGCTCGTTTATCTTCATATAGTTTTTGTATGGAATAGTAAGCTAGCATCAGTTGCGAAGGAAGCTATTTGTCGGTTAGAAGATGTTTTATCAAAAGCAGGACTGCATAAGGGACATGTCAAAATACAAAAATATGAAAAGCTTTCTAGAAAGTTAGGAAATATGCCAACTAAGCCAAGCATCGGAGGAGCAAAAGCTCGTCGATTTCTATCAAACAATACTGGTAAGAATTCAAACATTCAACACTCAGGCTGGAAAGAAATTGTTGCTGCCACTGAAGACTTAGGAGTGACCGACAAATCAAGATTATTGAAAGTTGATGTATGGGGAAAGCTTGACAGTATGATTAAGATATTAAGAAAAGACAAATTTTTTGATACTGATAAGAGAGCTCTACAAAAGACTTGCGTCGATTTTGTTGATGCAATATCAAAAGCATGGGGAGAATATCACATCACTCATTACATGGTTAGTATGCATGCTCAGAGCAGCTATCAGTTAAATTATATATTTTGATCCAAGCATAAGACTAACATTACGATTTTGACATGTGCAGCACATACTAAGAGATCATACAACATTTTTTGCAAACACATATGGAAGCCTAAGTGTATGGCCATCACAAGGGATGGAGAAGTCACATTGGCAAGCACGGACAACATTTCATCGAAATACACAACATGGAGGAACCAATAAAAAATGAAACTATATTTGCCAATTATTTCAGTGGTTCTACCGTAGAGTTCAAATTCGACAGATCACAAAATCTTCAAATTATGACAAATTCAAAAAAACTTGCAAATTTATTGAGCAACATAGAAGCTAAAAATTCAGAGATACAAAGTTGCTACAAATGTAAATTGTATTCACAATTTTCAATATATACAAATCATCATTCAGAGGTATCTGATTCATCCTCTTGTCCAATTGTTGTGCTATCATGCAGTAATTCTCTACTTGCATATGCATCCAGAAGATGCGCATTGTCCTTGTTACCACTCAATTCTATATATGTTGCATACAATGAATAATGGGAACTCCTTAATGGTACATTCGCATCTACAAATCTTAATATGTTTAAAACATAAGATCTCTTCACAAAAATTATTTTATTTGCTCTCGCAAATTTATGTCCACCTAAATAATAAGATAAGGCTTTCACAGCCATTATCATTGTCTCTCCAACTGGACTGAATCTGGAATGAGCAATGCAAATTTCATTATTTTGAAAGTGCCTCAAGTAGTGGCCGAGGCCACTATCCATGTGGAAAGATGATGAATGTTGTTTGAAGCCCCGTCGACGAGTAGCAAAGTCATCGATAAAAAGTGTATTATGCAATCACAAAATTGGAGTTTTTAGCACAAATTGAATTTTGCAAAACACATTCATCAGATAAACATACATACAGTAAAACTTTTAAGCTTACGCATTCATCATCATCTGCTGCAACTAGATCGGGATGATCTATATTGTGACCACCAATTGAAGAAGAGTCATCAGCAAATTTCATAACCGATGGACAAGGGAATCCCAGTTGGGCTTGGAATGTAATAAACTCCTCATCAGAAGACAAACTTTGTCCATGAGCACTAATGTTTGCCATAGCCCAGGACAAACATTCCTCACCAATCAGAATTCCCTCCTCACTATCATAGTCAATGCCCGGCACTAAGTCTTCGGTTTCAAAATCAACAATGTCAGAGAACTCAGTAATGGTGCTTGACAATAAACAATACACCTCATCCTCACGATAATCGAAAAAAACACATAAATCTGCCGTTCTAATATACACATATATATTCATTTATATAAAATTTTGGCAAATCAAAAAAACATTTAGAATGTAAACTAGCAATATCTTCCTCAGTATTGGCATTAGAGCCAATGAAAACATCCCTCAACATAGGAGGATAAAGGGATCTTAGTATCATGAATCAAAGTATCTGACTCTACTGGGATTTGTACCAAAAGGAAAAACACAAATCCGGTCTGCGACATTTCCAATTACAAACATTACATTCACTAGAATTCTTAAATTGATCAAGAAGTTTAGTATACATCCTGTCTAGCCGCTGCTTATAATGAGAAAAAATATGTACAAGATCAGTGAAATGCATAAACGACAAATTAGATGCAGAGATTGGAGGGATACTGACTATATCCCTGAATTTGATATACTGGTCATAAAAAAACATCAGGACTCTATTGTACCGTACTGAACACATTTAGAAAAGGCTGAAAGAGGGACTTGAAGTACTCTATGCACTCAGTTATACCGAACTCAGAGAGAAAATTAGACAACAAACGCTCACGACTAGGATCAGAGGAGAAAGCCATTGAATAGTATTGGATTTGTGCGCGAGAGGGGAGTAACCGAAGATGAAGGGAGAACATTACGCACGCACAGAAGTGATATGTACAAACGACGTATCGCTCTTTTGAAACAGGATACAATAAGGGAACAAACAAGGCGCGCACAAAAGCAATATGTGACGAAAATAGATATAAAATATGCGCGTAGAGAATCGATATGAGCAAAATCCGAGAAAGTAAAAAAAAATAGGTTTTTGAAGATCGTGCCCTTTACAGTCATCTCACACGTGCGAGTCAATGGTCAACTGCCCATGTGTCATATGATGATTTGCTGAAAATCATCCACACGTGTGCAGCCGTACAGAATGCATGTGTCGCTTGACACGTGTCATAGGATGATTCGATCAAAATATTTCACACGTGTGAACTGGTTTAAGAGGCATGTGTCACATTTTGATTTGTTGCCGCTTGACACGTGTCGTAAGATGATTAAAAAAAATATTCCACACGTGTGAAGCTATGTGTTGCATTCTGATTGGATGGAGTGTGACACTTGTCGATGGCTGATTTGTTACTAGACACGTGCGGACGGCACATGTGACCACACATGTGCGACTACACATGTGCAAAAAAACCGTTTACACATGTTCATGAGCTCGGAGGCAGTTTCACTTGTTTTTTTCTAATTTTTGTACCATATCGCTTCTCTGCGCACGCTCTTTTCTCTTTTATCTCCGTCTCCTTCTATGTGCGAACAAGAGCGATATTACCGTCGTACATATCGCTTATGTGCGTGGTTAGCTTTTTGTCTCGTTGTTTTTGTTTTTCACACTTGCACAAGAGCGATACGTCCTAGACTACTCTCATGTCTAGAGTCAAACAGAAACGGAGGGATTTCTTCTCTCCTGGGGCTATATCCACAAGTACCCCTGCTGTTAATTCTCCATGGAAGACCGGGCGTAACAGGAGCAGATGGCTCTCTGAGATTAAGAAATATTAGAGATCCACCTTGCTCTTGATACCCAGAGCTCTCTTCTACAGAACTGTTTGTCTGATTACTCGAGATAATCTACAGAGTGCTATCAGGTTCACACCTGGAGCATTGTAGTGTTTGCAAGAGTCCGCAGAGGACTATTTGGCTCTTTTTTTTTAGGATTCTATTTTGCTTTCCATCCATGCCAAGTGAGTGACCATAATGCCTAAAGATTTTCAAATCCTATATAGAATGAGAGAGAGATTTTGTAGACTTCACAAGGGTGAACCCGATGTTCCCTGGGACAAACCCCTTGATAGGACCAACCTACTCACCAAGAAGCCTCACAAGCAACCTGCCCCCAGAAGGAGCAAGCCATCCTCTTCTAAGGCTCCCAAAAAAGGTCCGACGTGTAACCCTCCAAGCTTCCACATCTGGAGGTGATGGAATTGTAAATATTGTAGCTCTTGATACTGTGGTTGATTCAACCACAAAAATTTTGGACATTCCCTCCATTATAGATACTCTCTTGTCTCCTCCCGTTAATGTCAAACCTGTAGCATATTTAGATTCTGATGATTATTTAAAGTTTAAGAAAGATATTTCAGATGCGATAGATAGTATCGGCATGCCAATCCTCTTCCAAATAGAAGAGATTGGTCTTACTCTTAATTTTAAAATTCCATATTGTTTGCAGATGAAAGAAAGAAGGGCATCTATTAGCGATCCAGTGATTGAGGCTGGTCTCCCCTGACTGCACTATGATATAGCAAGGGATTCCATGAAAGAAGTGTCGCTTCTCAGCAATTTTTTCCTGCAAGGCATCAAGGACAACAACGACACTTTGTCACACTGTATCCATAGTGCTTGCTCACCTACTGTGAAGTTTTTGTTGATGCCATATCATACCAAGTATGTCTCTCTCTTTACTTGTCAAATTCATTACTTGTCTACTTCTTTACTCGTAATTATTGTATCGTTTATCTAATGAAATTCTTCATGATTTTTTGCAGTGATCACTGGAGCTTAATTGTAATTTCTGTGAAAATCACAGATAATAATATCGTAAATCTTTTTTGTGTAAAGATGAATTTTGCCAGCAACACACATAAGGATATTGACTCACTGTTGTCGGAGATATGTAAATATTTTTCAATAGAGAATCCCACAGCAGGGAAATGTGAAATTGTGATCATTGATCATTAAACATTTCTGGTGTATTTTTGTTTATCATCATTGTTAAGCATTAGTACCTTCATCCCATTATTAATCAATTGAATGTATTGCAGAAACTCCAACAAAATGACTCATATAGTTGTGCGTGTATACTCTATACAATGCAAAGTTATTTTTTCAGTGGTACAATTTTCAGGAGGATGTTGATATTTCAAAAGTGAGTTATTAGCCCTTTCTATTTTATCTTTATGTTAACTATTGTTTGTTATTAATATTCATCTAATACAGTGTTTATTGCAGTTTGTCCTAGGTGATTATACTGTTGGCAAAGTGTACATATTTCAACAGGAGATCATTCTTAGTCTATTGGCCAGGTCAACTGCTGGACCAAAGATTGATGTTGGGCCATCTAAGACAGACGATGTTCAGATTTTAAATGAGACTGGGCAAATTGTAAATACCTAAGCTGAATAGATAGACATATAAACATATAGAAATAGAATTATAGAGATATAGACATACAGAAACAAAATCATTTGAAGAAATGTACAAATTCCCCAAATTTGGGTGATCTTTTATTGAATACAGATACCAATTTGTACAATTGATTGTACTTTTTCGTATATGCATGAAAGATAAGCAACTTGTTAATTTCTCTATTCTCTAATAAAGGTACATATATGATCATCGACTGATTTACAAATCAGATTAAAATCTTACGAGCTTTCCATTGATAATGAATGTGAAATGTTCTGGCAGAATTTCATTGTCCATTAAGACCAACTCTTGTCTAATATAACTCAAGATCCAATGATCCTCCACTATAATTGTAGTTAGCATATTTTCATTGTTGAAAATGTGGACTTTTTTTCGATCTGTGTGATCATCCATTTGAAGGTCTTGATTGAGTGGCATCCATGTCTCACTTATTCGTTTCCATCTCTGGTAACTAAATGTAAGACTAAGCATTTGTCTTGCAATGCAATAACGAAATATCATAGATGAGTTCTTAAATCTACATTCAATATCTCCAACCACCTTGCATTCCCAACCCACATTCATCAGATCTGAAAGAGTGTCATCTGGCACATCCTTACGAACAAATAATGCTGGTGTTCTATGAACATTTGTGTTGAATTTCACACGTGTGGACTGTCCACTACATGTACTTGTGATCTCCTAAGGTGTGTAGATGCACCAAGATCAAGACTAGATTGAGATTCAAGATCAATCTTGAATCCTATGGCAAAAACACACTACTACATGCATTCAATCACTTCCAACTCTCACTCACACGTGTGGGAAGTATTCAAAAAATAATCTAAGTAAAAACAAGCTGCTCTCCTCGGGTAGAGAGAGAAAATCATCATGAGCTCTCGGGTAGAGAGAGAAAATGCATCATGAGCTCTCGGGTAGAGAGAGAAAGCTAGAAATCCAATAACTCACAAAATCCATGAAATCACCAAATCAATTAGCTTCAAAATGAGGAGTACAATGATACTAGTAGGTCCACGAGCTATCACTATGCTTAACTATGATTGGACCATATTTTGTCACCTCTTGATCCTATTGGATCATTGATCCATGCACCTCTTAATTCTATTGGACTATATTCAAGCACACCTCAATTTCCTATTGGACCTCACAAGGTTCCACCTCTAAATCCTATTGGACCTCTTGGAATTCATCAAACAAAAACTTTACACTTGTCTACACTCTAATTGGCAAGTGTTTAGCCTCTTACTCTATTTTGGCTCAATAGTGGCATTACAAGTGGAAATGCATAATTTGCCATCTATGCCAAATTTATTCCTATCAACATCCTACACCTAGATGCTTGATGTAAAAAACATAAGACCCCTATATCTAACATAGATAATCTTTTTCAATTCTTCACAATTTGCATTTGAAAAAAAAAAATCTACAAATACAGATAAGGATAGAAACCAACTTAATCTATTGACTTTTGATCCAATGCTAGCTTTGATTGAGTTTTTCAAATATAATAGTAATTTGCATCTAAAAGATTCTGACACCATACTATCAGGTGCAAGCCATTCATCACTTCCAAAATGTGGCAGTTGTATATCTTCAAGCTTTCCAAAACCTCCATGCATATTTGGAATATACTTGGACTCATAGAAAAATATACCACTATCTACAAGCTCCTTAGAAGTTTTTCCTCTGTATTGTAATTTTTCAATATTTGAATGAACTTCACATCCAATATACCTGCTAGGGATTGTGTTGGCTCCCATTCGCTTATCCTGGATGGATATAAATCTGCAAGAATCAATACATATATGATAACTGATATGATTTCAACAAGTTTCAAAAGCATGAATGTTATAATATAGATCCCAATTTTTTTTAAACTTATAGTTACATTTTTGGCGATCATGAATATCGAAATCTTGTAGATATAGCTCCAAATGCATATAGACATGTTGAACCAAGACTTCTGAGATTGATTGCCCTCCTGTAGAAGTCCTAAAATCAAGGATCTTTGCTTTCCAATATGATTTGAATGTCATCTTTGCTTTCTTTTTTGGTCTAAACATGCCTTTTGAGAATGGATGCAGCAGAACCCATGAGTTTTTGATATATCTTGTTGGTTTCCAAAATCCGGCATCATCCTTCTCATTGTGAAGAATCATTGATTCAATTTTAGATCTTGGTCTCCTGGCCATACCGATTGCTTCCAAAGTTTAGTGCCAAATTCTCAAATATATGAAATGCCAAATCGACTCAATGCTATATGATACTTATTCAATGTGAATGGATAACTGGACCATAGTAACAACATGTGGTAACTATGCTTATTGTCTAACTGTGATGCATGTCACCAGTTCCTATGCATGTGATGACTTACTGTTGGCAAACCTGTGTAGTTTGAAATTTATGAACATATTAACCAATGTGGTTAAATAATTAACTAGAGACAATGTCGTTGTGGGCAGATTCACACATTCGGGGCAGACACTATCCACCAATAGCATATTCCCATCCTGTCCGGCGGCAAACTCAAAATTTTTAAAAGTTAATTTTTATAACTTTATTATTTCTATCTACATTACGTAGATTTCAAATATATGCAATTTCATTGGGCCACATGGCGGACAAAACTAAGAAAAAAAAATTAAAAGCATCTTTAGGAAGGGTCTTTTTTTATTTTGAAAATCCTCTTATGGCTACACACAATATGACTACGACATAGTCATCGACTCAGGAGCAACTTCTACCAAGAACAAGGAATAGAACATCAATTCACTCCTGTATACACACCACAGTACAATGGTGTTGCAAAATGAAGAAACATGACGCTTGTCGAAGGAGCGAAATGTATGATGACATAGGCTCAATTGCCAAGTCAATTTTGGGTTGAGGCAATAGCTGCAGCTGTACACTTGCAGATCAAATCGACAATAACAATTCTGGAAAATAAGACACCGTATGAAATGTAGACAAGTAAAAAGCCTAATATAAACAGGACCAAGAAGGTTGACAAGACAAAGAAAACCTCCAGACCGATACACTGACAATCTTCAATGGAGTGAAGATGCAGATATCGAATATTGTAGCTTCACTAAGGAATCGACAACCTACCAAGAAGCTATCCAGAGTCCAAAGGGAGAATCATGGAAGCAGACAATGTAAAAAAAGTGCGAGTCGATGAGGCAAAATGAGGCATGGACATTAGAGCCACTGTCCGAAGGAAAGAAGACTTTCGACTGCAAATGGTTCTACAAAGAAAAGAAGAAGTCAGATGGCACTGTTGGATGCTACAAGTCTAGACTTGTCGCCAAGGGCTACATATAGAGGTATGGCATCAACTACTTTGATACATACTCACCAATGGTCAAGATGGCAAGCATCCGACTACTCCTTGCATATGCAACGCAACGCAACGCAATCTGGAAATTCATCAGATTGATGTTAAAACAGTCGTTCTCCACGGAGATCTAGAGGAAGAAACCTTCAGAAGCTGCCAGAAGGATTCAAAGACCTCGACAATCAAAAGTACATCTGTCGACTACATCGATGCATCTATGGTCTGAAATAGGCATCATGAGCTTGGTACATGAAGTTCGACAACCTTCTGAAGTCTCTAGACTTCGTTCCTACTCAACCTGATTCAGAGTGCTAAACTAAACTCCCGAACCATATGATTATATCCTACTCTAGAATGTCACCACATGCTCCCTCCCTACGGCATTTGGGCTTTCTTGTGAAACTAATCGTCCAACAAGAAACAAGTGAACCATGTCTTTAACGGAAGAATACAAGGGCTACACACCTTCCTAGAATTGGGAGTGTTGATTACCTTTAGCTCTTTCATAATCTCTCTTTCTCTCTCTCTCTCTCTCTCTCTCTCTCTCTCTCTCTACAAAATGTGCATCTACAACAAAATATGGGAGATAAATATTTATGTAAGTGTTTATGAGCAGAGGTATATAATCTAGCATCTATGAGCTGGTAACAATCTAGCATATAATATGTTTATGATCTGAAAAAAAATGTATGAGCAGAGGTCAGAATCGACCTCGGAATAACATATGGTATACTGACTTAAACAAAAACACATATTCCGACGACCTCCACTTATTTTAGTAAGCATGAAACATAAGTCAAGATACTACGAATCAGGGTAGCATGAACCGGTAAACATGAAACATAAAGAACGACATCACACACGCACACACACACCCTAAACCCTAAAACCTAAGCACACATGAGGAGAAAAAAAAAAGAAAGGTCATAGTAGAGTGCTAACCTAAACTCTTGAACCATACGGTTACATCCTATTCCAGAATGTCACCACATGCTCCCTCCCTATGGTGTTTGGGCTTTCTTGTGGAACTAATCGTCCAACAAGAAACAATTGAACCACGTCTTTAACGGAAGTAAACAAAGGCTACACACCTTCTTAGAATTGGAAGTATTGGTTACCTTTAACTCTTTATCTCTCTCTCTCTCTCTCTCTACAAAACATGCATCTACAACAAAAGATGAGAGATAAACATTTATGTAAAAGTTTATAAGCAGAGGTATATAATCTAGCATCTATGAGCTGGTAATAATCTAGCATATAATCTGTTTATGATTTGAAAAAAAATGTATGAGCAGAGGTCGGAATGGACCTCGAAATAACAAATGATATATTGATTTAAACAGATCCACATATTCCGAGGTCTGTTTCAACCTTCACTGATGCCCACCCCACTTATCAATAGATTCATAAATAAAAGTACAGTTTTCTTTCTAGAATTTGTAGATTTGTTTTCATAAATCAGTAAGCATGAAGCATAAATCAAGATATTACAAATTAGGGTAGCATGAACTAGTAATATAATCATGAAACATAAAAGAATGGCATCACACACACACACACACACACACACACACACACACACACACTCTAAACCCTAAAACCTAAACACACATGGGGAGAAAAAAAAAGATCATAGTAGAGTGCTAACCTAAACTCTCGAATCATACAGTTATATCCTATTCTAGAATGTCACCACATGCTCCCTCCCTACGGTGTTTGGGCTTTCTTGTGGAACTAATTGTCCAACAAGAAACAATTGAACCACATCTTTAACAGAAGAAAACAAGGGCTACACACCTTCCTATAATTGGGAGTGTTGGTTACCTTTAACTCTTTCATGATCTCTCTCTCTCTCTCTCTCTCTCTCTCTCTCTCTCTCTCTCTCTCTCTCTCTCTCTCTCTCTCTCTCTCTCTCTCTCTCTCTCTCACATTCCGTGGGCTTAAAAAAATAGAGCATTGTGAAGTGGATGCCAAAACTTTTATGTATATTGACTCATAGCTACAATGTCAATAGCAACACATATGTATTGTCAATTCATGACCATTTCAAGTTCAAACAACAATGATGATTCAGATTGAACCACATTGAGGAATAGACATCAATGAGAGGCTCACTGGCCCCACAAGTGACTCTACGTATCGAGGGGGTGTCTCTTCTATGAAGACACGAAAGAGGACTATGGTGTGTAGGCCCATGGTAGTTCCTGAACCACACAGTTCGTAGCATCAAAGAGAGAAAATGATGTTGCTACTTCGAACTCAACACTTCAAAGTGGTTACATGTGGACACTTGTTTGAATCCAAATGAACCTCATGCAACCTTTTAGAGTTATTGAGTTTGAAGTAGTAGACACACTTTTCTCATTTCGATGTGGTGAACCATGAAGTTCAAGAATGTCAATGGCCTGCACACCATATGCCTCTTTGGTATCGTCATTTTTAGGTGAGACACCTTATCGGCACAGACAATTCGATCACAGAGCCAATTAGCCCCCTTTGCATCCTCAATGGATTTGTGTGTTCACCAATATTGCTAGGGTTTAGGGTATGTGGTTAATTATAGATGGAAAATTAATTTATATGTTGGTATTGCCCTCGTAGCTTTGATTAAATACCTGTAATAGCTTGGGCTATAATATGGGAACCACATACGTGCACACACACATGAATAAATTAAGATCTAACAAATCACAAAACATAAACGAATGACATCACACACGCACACGCACATGCACGCTCACACGCACACCCTAAAACCTAAAACCTAAACACACACGAGGAGAAAAAAAAGACAGAACATAGTAGAGTGCTAATCAAAACTCCCAAACCGTACAGCTATATCCTATTCCAGAATGTCACCACATGATCCCTCCCTACAACATTTGGGCTTTCTCTTGAAACTTATCGTCCAACAAGAAACATTTGAACCATGCTTTTATCGGAAGAAAACAAGGGCTACACACCTTTCTGGAATTGGGAGTGTTGGCTACCTTTAACTCTTTCATGATCTCTCTCTCTCTCTCTCTCTCTCTCTCTCTCTCTAAGCAGGTTTGGTTCTTGATAAGAGATGAATACTCTTTATCCATAGCTTCTTGCCAGAGATCTGAATCTGGATGACTGAGTGCCTCTTTGACAATCGTTGGCTCGTGAACAAGGTAGGCTGCAGACTCGTCGATATATCTGATAGGTGGTCTTCTAGCTCTTGATGATCTTTTGGAAAATAGAGGAAGTTGATCATTTTCATCATATTGTAGTTGTTGAATTGCAACACCATCATCTTCTGATTCATCGTTAATTTTTTGTTCGTCAAAAGTAGATGAGCTTGGTCCTTCAATGGGAATAGTCGACTGAGAAACTGGAAAGTTCAATATGTCAAGGAAATCTGACAGGTCGGCTGGATGGGCAATACCTTTTTCCTTGAGGTCTTGAAATTGATCTTAGATGAAGATGACATCCCGACTAGTGAATATCTTCAACTCAATGGGATTGAACAACTTGTAGGCTTGATCTAAAATAGTGTAGTTGATGAAAATACATTTGATACTCTAGAAGTCGATTTTCTTCTTGAGATTGTGAGGAATTTGCACATAAGCAGTACATCCAAAAAATCGTAAGTTTGATAGAGAAGGTTTGGTACCTGTTCAAACTTCAAATGGTGTTTTGTATGAGAGACCTTTACTAGGACATATGTTCTGAACATAAGTTGGTTGAAATAGCTTTAGCCTAGAAGGACTTCAGTAGTGTTGCATGTGATAACATACACTTTGCCGATTCGACTAAGGTTCTGTTCTTTCTCTCAGCAAGACCATTTGACTGAGGTAAATAGGAGGTAATGTATTGTTGCTCAATGCCATTGTTAAGACAGTACTCCTTGAATTCGATGTAGATATATTCTCCCCTGTTATCTAACCTTAATGCTTTGATTTGTTTGCCAGTTTGATTTTTTGCATGCTCTTTGAATTGTCACAACTCGATGAAAGCCTCTTATTTTAGTTTAATGAAATAAATAGCCGTTTTTCTGAAGAATTCATCAATAAAGGTAATGAAATACTTTGCATCTAACAATGAAGGAGTTTGCATAGGTCCACATATATCTATATGAACAACATCTAACAAACCTTCTGTTGCATGCCTATGACTTGGTCTAAAAGGAATCCTAGTCTGCTTTCCAAGGATGCAGCTATGGTAGATAGGCAGATCGACTTTACCAAAAGGATAGTCGAGATCAAGAGCCATGGATTGGCTGGCATGTTCAAAACAGATGCATAATTCAAGTGTCCTAAGCGATGATGCCAAAGTAATGCCTTATTGACAAGAATAGAGATTTTCAAGGCTTGACTAGAATCAAAATATCAATTATGTTGAGTAGCTCTGGAATCCAAAAAACACGAATCATCCAAATTTACGTATTTGTCTTTGACCATAAAAGTGCCTTTGTCCATTTCGACTTGAGGAGATACTGTAACTATATTTGCTTGTTGAGCATGTTGCTTGGCTGTATTCTTCGCTTTGAGAATTCAACAATCCTGGATCTCATGGTTATTGCATTTGCAATACTTGCAAAACATTTTCTTCTTTGACGAATGTGGATTTGATGATTGTTCTTGACTTTGAGTCTGTTTGTGATTCGACGTAGACTGCTTGGAGCTTTTCTGCTTCTGTCATTTCAAGCCCTTGTTGACATAGAGAGCATGAGATCAAGAGGTAGACAAAGTGTCTTGACTTCTTCGATTATCTTCTTGCAGCAACATAGTGATAACTCTGATAAGAGTTAAATCTGAGTGTGTTATGATGATCGTCACCTAATTCTCATATGTAAAGGATAGACTTAAAAGCAATGTCATAATTGCGTCTTGATCGTCTATGTTGATCCGACAATGGCCATATGTTGCAAGAGATTCTTAAACTGGTTAATATGTTTCTGAAGAGAATCACCATTTGACATCTTGAGTGTGACGAATTTTCTTCGAAGATCTAACTTGGTAGTTACGTCTCTCACATCATATAGTGAGCTCAGGATGTCCCAAACTTTTTTCGAAGTCTTAGGCTCAGCTATATGGCCAATTTGAGTATATGATATATTGAGGATAATAAGCGCGAAAGCTTTACCATCATTCGATTTCCATTCCGAGGTTTCTGTGTCGTTTTCAGGTTTCACTTTGATACCTGTAACAACATCCCACAACTCGTTGGCGATTAGCAAGGCCTTCATCTTAAATTTTCACAAATGATAATTGGATCCATTCAGCTTGTTTGTGATAGAACCGACTTTACTTTGAGAATCCATTTGGAACTTAGTTTGTCGATTGTATCGATGACGCTAAGATGTAGTGATGCCAACAATAGGACATCAATTCTCTGATACTGAAAGGATGAAAGGAACTGAAAAATATGATATCAATTTGTTATCGCGAAAGATATCAAGTATTAGAGCTTTTCGCTCTGATATCGAAATAGTATTAGGCGTTGAAGAAGAATCAATGCTCTGATACCATGTAGGCATGCTCTAATACCATGTCAAAAATAGGTGAGTAATAGAATGTGAAAACTTCCTACTTCCAATGCATGACTACGCCTATAACAAAATGAATAAAGTAGTAGTGATGGAAATTACGTCCAATCTTTAGCAACTAACTTTTGCTAGATACTAAGTGATTACATAGCCAAACATAAAGTATTAAATTCTCAAACAATTTTTATCAGTTACAAAAGCAATACAAAGATGCATGCATTCTGACACAAACTGAATGCAATAAGGAAATAGTATTGATTTAGAAAAACAAGATCAGATGCTAATGAGTGCAAGACAATAGCGGATAGAAACCGTGCACTCTAAAGCTATCTCTGAGTAACTGAGAATAAGTTTGAAATAAGAAACTTTGCTAATAAGCATTAGCGCAATAGCAACTCTAAAATAAATATCTATAAAACTGATCTAGAATGCTCAAGAGAGTTCAAGCTTGAAAGCTTGATAGAGAGCTAACAACAATACTTTTTTTATTGTGAATGATCTGCTTGATGAGAGCGTAGGAAGCATCGTGTAATAACACTCAACTCCTTCACAATCCACAATGTTGATTGATCATTCTACTGATAATGAGATGTATGAACAATTGATTTATACTAAGTAATTAGGTTGTCAAATGCGATTGCCAGTTGGCTGGTGTCCATTGACATTCATCCAGTTCTTCTCAGAAGTTGCTTGTTGATAAGCGATGACAATTGGCCGTAAACAGTCATAAATGAATGTAAACTATCATTTTGCATAAATGAATGTAAACCGTCACAGGCAAAAAATGTGACACTGTATTTTTACTCGTAATTTTTGACAGGCAAAATATGCAAAAAAGACGACACTGCATTTTTGCACGTAATTCCTTATAGGCAAAAAATGCAAAAAAGATGACACTGCATTTTTACACGTAATTCCTAACAAGCAAAAAATGCGAAAAAGCCGACACTGTCTTTTTACACGAGATTCCTGACATGCGACACTGTCGGGTTTGTAGAGAGAGAAAATATGACACTGTTGTCAAACTCCGTGTATTTTTGCAGATTGTGTAAAAACACTTGTAATTCTTTAGACTGTATAAAGACATGAGAAAATTCGTAGAACTGGATAAATAGTTGGATGAAGATTAAAACCCGATTAGTCGATTAGTAGGACAGAGAATAATCCAACACTATTTTGCTTTCATACTGAATCAATACTATCTTCTTATCCCATTCAGCTTCATCTCAGAATGTATGCATTTTTATAATTTTTTGCGACTGATTATTTGTCTGATAATTCAATGCTTTAATGTTTGGCTACGTAATTGTTGTAGTACTAATGATTTCATAGTTAGTTACTATAAGATTGAACGTGATTTCAATCACTATTGTTTTGTTCAAAATTGATAGGCGTAGTCATGCATGAAAAAAGAGAAAGATAGTTTATTCTACTATGCATGATAAGTTTTCTTTCTTGTCGTTTGAGTTATTTTTATTCAAATCTTATTTGACCTATCGTTTATACACCTCTTTCCAACATCGTATTTAAGTATTGATTCTTCTTCAAGGCCTAATACTATATCAGAACGCAAGCTCTTATACTTGATATCTTTCGTGATATCAAACTATTCTTCAGTTCGAATCAATTTATTTCGGTATCAGAGAATTGGATTCCACAGCATTGTATCTTTCTCTTAACGACGATTGAATTATCAATAGTCTAAAGTTTCAGATGGATTCTCAAACTAAAGCCAGTCTTATCGTAGACAAGCTGAATGGATCCAATTATCATTTATGGAAATTTAAGATGAAGACCTTGCTAATCTCCAATGAGTTGTGAGATGTTGTTACACGTATCGAAGTGAAACCTGAAGATGTATGTCAACAAGGGCTCAAAACGACAGAAGCAGAAAAGCTCCAAGAAGTCTACATCAAATCAGAAACAGACTCAAAATCAAGAACAATCATCAAATCCACGTTCGTCGAAAAAGAAGCTTTTTTACAGGTATTGCAACCACAATAACCATGAGATCTAGGATTGCCGAATTCTCAAAGCGAAGAATGCAGCCAAGAAAACTGACCAACAAGCAAATACAGTTACAGCATCCCCTGAAGTCAAAATGGATGACGGTGCTTTTATGGTCAACGACAAATATTCGAATTCGATGATTCATGGTTTCTAGATTCTGGAGCTATTCAACATATGACCAATCATTGTGAGATTTTCCAATCCTATACGTCTTACAACACAAAGAAGTATGTTCATCTTGGTGATGATAGTACTCACACTATCGAAGGTGAAGGTATTGTAAGATTAAGATTTTAGCATGGTCAATTCAAACTATTGTCAAAAGTCTTGTATGTTTCTAAACTCTCTATAAATGTGTTATCAATAAGTAGAATTATAGATTTAGGTCATAAGGTGGAGTTTGAGTCTGATCAATGTAGAATTATCAATAGGAGTAATAAGATCCTTGCACTCGACAAGAGACATGGATACTTATATAGATTGGCACATTGTCTTTGATGGTGGACATTCAAATTTTTTTAGATAAGACTATAATTCAAGGTGCTTGTGATTTTGTAAGTATTAGCATGGAAGCATATGCAACAATATTTAAACTAATTAGAGAAGCTTTTCAGCAAGTTCAAATTAGAAAAGTCCCAATCCCTAGGACACATCACTTGAAGAAAGAGAGAGATACATTAAACATAGGTTTGCATAAGATCACTGGAACTCCATTTCATATTGAGGAGGTGTATGAAACTGATGGAAGATCGATATCCTATTATTCATCAAACAACTTATTTGTTGATCTAAATTACTTGCTGAGATACATCCTCACATTCTATGATATAACCTTTTAAAAGGTGAATGACAAAATAGTCATAGTACTTAAGTTAGATGAGTCAAAAATTGTGAAAGGGCTAAAGATGGAGAGAGTTAGTATAACTCTCATGAATGGTGCACTATCACAAACAGAGGACCAAGAAGATTTTAGATTCAGTGTCCAGTCAGAAAATGATATATGGTGGTTGGCAGCGTTTCAAGTAACTAGCCTCATTATTACATCACATTAATTGAATAGTATTAATTCTTTGTCAACTAAGTTTGATTAATTCTTTGGATAGGTGCTGAAGGAGGATCATGATATATTATCATGGATATTCTCAAGGACATCTTATCCTAGGATCATCAAGGACCATATGGATGGAGGACTTCTCAATGTTCCAGGAGTTGGAGACTTCAATGTTGAATGGCACTTAGCAGGTGATTTGAAAACATTGAAATGTATGTATAATGTCTCTCAAGGTGCTACATCAAAACACCCTTGTTTGTACTGCATGAAAATGGAAAAAGATGTTAGTAGGAGTACAAGAATTACTAGAGAATATGCAGATCCAAACTGGTAGCCTGTGCTACCTATCCCCTTGAAAAATGTGCATGTTTGCACTCTTCATGCAGAAGTTAGATTAATAGAAAAGATCATTTATCTTCATATAGTTTCTGCTTGGAATACTAAGCTAGCATCATCAACAAAGGAAGCTATCTCTTGATTAGAAGATGTTTTATCAAAAGCAGGACTTCATAAGAGACATGTCAAAATTCAAAAAGATGAAAAGCTTTCAGATTAGAATGGGAATATGCCAACTAAGCCAAGCATAGGAGGAGCAAAAGCGTCTCTATCAAATCATACTGGTAAGGCTTCTAATATCCAACACTCAATCTCTGGACATATATTATTGCTACCACTCAGGATTTCGAGAAAGACGGCAAAACTAGAGTACTAAAGTTGATGTATGGAAGAAGCTTGATAGTATGATTGCTATTTAAAAAAAAGGATAAATACTATGATATTGATAAGAAAGCCGTACAAAGGATTTGTGTTGAGTTTGTTAATGTAGTATCAAAAGCATGGGGAGAAAATCACATCACTCATTACATGGTTAGTATAAATTCTTTAAGTTGCTTTCAATTTTTCATATATATTTAGATCCAAACATAAGATTGACATTATGGTTTTGACATCTGCAGCACATACTAAGAGATCATACAACATTTTTTGCAAACACGTATGGAAGCTTGAGTGTCTGGTCATCAAAAGGGATGGAGAAGTCACATTGGCAAGCATGAGCAACATTTCATCAAAATACACAACATGGAGGAACCAATGAAAAACGAAACTACATTTGTCAATGTTTCAGTGGTTCTACCGCAGAGTTCAGACTCGACATATAACAAAGTCCACACAATACAACAAGTTTAGAAAAGCATGCAAGTTCATACAGGGAGATAAAATTAGATGATTGATGAGTAGATGATAAAAAGACATTCAATCATCATTGTCATCAAATCATGACATGTTCAGAATTGCTTGCAAATTCATTGAACAAGAGAGGAAAAATACTCAATGTAAATGTGTGACATGTTCAGAATTGCATGCAAATTCATGGAACAAGAGAGAGGAGAAATACTCAATGTAAATGTATTGATTGTATTATAAAAAAATACAAAGTGTCCATTATTCATTGTCAGCTTGTGTGTTAGCTTCTATGGCTGTATTGTCATGAAAAAATTCTCCGCTAGAGTATGCATCTAATAGATGTGCATTATCCTTATTTTCACTAAGTTCAATATAGGTAGAGTACAATGAATAATGGGAGCTCCTTAAAGGAACATTCCCATCAGTAAAATCTAGAATGTTCAAAACATAAGATCTTTTGATAGAAATGATCTTATTTGTCTTACAAATTTATGTCCTCCTAGATAAAATGATAAAGCTTTAACTGCCATTATCAGACTCTCCCCAACTGGGCTCAGATTCAAATGAGCAATATAGATCTCATTCTTCAGAAAATGCCTAAGATAGTGGCCAAGTCCACTATCCCTCTGGAACGAGGATGCATGTTGTTTGTAACCACCTCGTCTCGCAGCAAAGTCATCAATTATGAGAGCATCCTGCAATAAGAAATATGTTTATAAAAAATACATTTAGTAGTTAAGAACATTCTAATGCAAGAAAGTTTAAACACTTACACATTCTTCATCATCATCAGCAACCAGATCAGGATGATCAATATTATGACCACCTACTGAAGTAGAATCATTTGTGAAATGCATTAATGATGGACAAGGGAAGCCCATTTGGGATTGAAATGCCATGAATTTTTCATCGGATGGTCTGCCTCATCCATGCTCAGCAATATTTAATAAAGTCTTAGTCAAGCACTCTTCACCGGTCATAAGTCCCTCCTCATCATCATAATCAGTTCCAGTAACAAGTCATTTGTTTCAAAATATACAAAGTCGGAGAATTCAGAAATTGTGCCAAATAATAAACATAGCACCTCATCTTCACGATAGTCAAAAAACTGACATAAATCAGCTGTAGTAAAATATACATCGCATTTATATAATATACTAGCAAATTGAAAAGACATTTAGACTCATCTATAGGGATCGATTCATCAGCAGATGTATTCTGGCCAATAAAAGAATCTCGGAGCACATCAATATTTACATCAATAAAGTCACTATCCTTATTAGGGAGGTTGATTAGGAAGTGACTGATATCCTTAATAGATGACTGAACAGAGGATGTTACAGTAAGGACACATTGAACTGCTTTTAAAAAGATTAAACAATTTGGAGAACATTCTATCTAATCTCTATCTGAAAGATGAGAAGAAATGAACAAGATCAGTATAATGCATGTACGAGAGTGAACCTATGGAGATAATAGGCTTACTGAGTATATCCCTGAATCTAACATAATATTCATAAAATATGTCAGAATTAGGTTGTGCAGTTTTAAAAACATGTAAATATGGTCTAAATAGACTGTGGAAGTATTCTAGATTTTCAATAATCCCAAATTTAGTAAAAAATGAACTTAGGCCCAAATCTCATGTAGATCATGAGGAAGAGGCCATGGCACTATACCAGATATTGCACCTATGCACGAGGGAGACAAAACAAAACAAAACTAACTGTAAAGATCATGCACAAGAGGGATATGTACGACATGTAGCACATGAATATCGCACTTGTGCGCAAGTAGGGATCGAGGAATAAAATGTATAACAAAGTGCGCGCACAAGAGCGATATGCCGTGAAATTCGAGAAAGAAAAAAACAAAAAATTAATCAGATTTCGTGTCTTTTATAGTGAATTTTGTGTGGTCAACGATCAACAGACACGTGTTTGTTTTCGATTGGTTTGCAAGCACTAGCACTTGTGAGCTGACACTTGGATACGTGAAATGACACAAGGACACATGTCTCATGTTCATTAGTTAGATGGACAACACGTGTTGTTCTCTCATTACGCCGTACAATCTCACATGTATGAAATGACAACCTGACATGTGTCGAATGATCATTCACTGACTTGTCACCACATGTCACTTTTTGATGACTTGACAGTCCGCACGTGCGACAAGACGTTATTTCGCATGTGCGAATTGCGATATAAAATCACAAACTCCAATGATTTTTTTTTTCCTTTTTTTTTCTCTCCGCATATTGCACTTGTGTGCCACCTTCGTAATCGATATTCTGCCTACTGCATTTCATGCGCACAGGTCCGATATTTTTGCTTATATGTCTCCTCATATCGGACTTGTGCGCCTCTCTTCTATATTCAGAGATCTCTCTGATATTTGGCTCGCATAGGTCCGATATACCGTACGTTCTTTCTATACATATCGCTCCTCTGCGAACGCTTCAGAATCCTTCCCTTCTTTCCTAGTCGTCACGCACAAGTGCGATATCCCTCAGTATACTTCTATGGATAGGAGAAAGCAAACGAGAGGATTTCTTTTCTGTTGGCTCATCCTCAATCCCTACGATTGCCATTACACCTCCGACTAGATCTAGAAGGTGCAATCGCAGCAGGTGGCTCTCTGATATTCGTAAGTATCAGAGATCAACCGCTCTGTTGATTCCCAAAGTTCCATTCTACCATGCCGTCTATCACATAACTAGAAATGATCTCGATCAGCTTGTTAGATTCAGACCCTCTGCTCTCCAGTGCCTTCAGGAAGTTGTTGGGTATTATATGAGCCTTTTTTTTGAAGATTCATTTTTGCTTGCTATTCATTCTAAGAGACTCACCATTATGCCTAAGGACTTTCAACTACTGATGAGAATGAGAGAGAGATTTTGCAAGTTACACATAGCCTACTGCTCCCAGACCTGTTCCTCTAGATTGGACTGATCTTCCTACCAAGCACCCTAGGAAGCAAATAGCCCCCAAGAGAGCCTCGAAGAAATTAAGGAGAGTAAATACCACCGATTCTGTGCAGCCTAACCTGGATGCAAATATAGATAATCATTGCCCTAAATAAGGTTGTAAATATAGCTACATCGATTTTGGATACTCCTGTAATTCTTGTAGATACTGCTCAGCCACCTCCTCCTCGTTCAAATATTTATACATATATAGATTCCGATGATTATCTTAAATTTGAGAAGGACATAGCCGATGTTGTTGATAAAATTGATATTCCATTTTGTTTTAGAATAGAGGAACTTGACTTTACTATAGATTATAGAGTTGTTGATTGTTGGATCTAAAAAATAGATGGGCTTCTATCAGTGATCTTGTGATAGAGTCTGGGATTACACTCCTGCAATATGAAATTGCAAGAGATTCATCCAATGAATTGCTGGTGTTCAGTAACTTTTTGCTTCAGGCCTTCAAGGAGAATAACGACACATTGTCATAGTGTCTGACTAGTGGATTCACACCAACAACAAAATACCTAATCATGTCTTATCATACCAAGTAAAATATGTTAAATGCTTCTTGTTGTTTAATGCTTTATCATTGGCATTATCAATGGAAATAGTTCTTAGAATTGCAACTAATAGACTTTCTATCTTATTTTGCAGTGACCATTGGAATTTAAACCTGATATCTATTAAGAGATCTATAGATAATATTGTTAAAGGATTTTGTGTCAAGATGAACTCGACTAGCAATATGCATAAGGATGTAGATATATACTTGCCATATTTAAGTAAATATATTCCAATATATGTTCTCGATTCAGTGGACTGGCAGATCGTTAGTTTGGGGGTAAATTCTGTCTTTCTTAACAACATTTTGAAATCAGTATTCTAATGTATTTGTTTCATTCTAATTCATTCTGTTTCTTAATTGATTTCTTGTGTGCTAAATTTTTTTGCAGTCGCCCCAGCAAAATGATTCAATCAACTATGGGTGTGGTACACATTATATAATACAAAATAATTTTTGAATGATTCATCCTTCAGAAAGATGTTGATATTTCTAAGATAATTAATTTTGTCTATTCTTATTTTTGGAATCGTGATTAGTTTTCTATTTTGTTGATGTTTTTAGCCATTACTAATACATGAATGTTTATCTTGCAGTTTACACTTCATGAGTACACATCAAGCCAGGTGTACAAATTTAGACAAGAAATTATCCTAAGCATACGGGCCAGGGCAAGACTTCAACCTCCCGCTGTTGATGATGGTGCAAAAGATGATGTAATTATACTAAATAAAGATTAGAACAATACAGATAGCATAGAACAGAAATAGATTGCACATGTATAGAATTCATAGAGAAATATACATTGGTATATCATATGCTGCTCCATTTTATAAATTTGGGAGCACAAAATACGTGTATTGATGCCCAGCTTGGGCTTTCATTTATTGAATAAAAAAGTCTATACATAGATTTTTACTAACCTTTATTTGAGCTATTGTTCTTCCACAATGGTGATTGTTGTAGGTAGATCTTTGCAGCACATTATCAGCTCCTATCTTTTTTGCATCTGTGACATGACAAATATTAATGAATGTGCAATTGTAAATTATGTCATTTTCAATGATTTTGTACTATTTGAGATGGCATTAAACATAAAGTACTTACGAGTCTTCCGTTGATTATAAATCTGAAATATGTTGGTAGATTGGTTTGTAATAGCACGAGCTCTGTTCTGATAAAATCAAGATTCCAATGCTCTTCCACCTCAACCATAGTCAAAATCAAGCTTCCAATGCTCTTCCACCTCAACCATAGTCAAATATTCCTCATTGTAGATAATCATTTACCTCCATTCGGTTTGTGTGACCATTTAGCTCAAAGTCTTGATCCAGTGGTAGCCACGTACCTTCAATTTTCTTGTATCTCTGATAGCTAAATGTGAGACTGAACATTTGCTTTTCGATATGATAACGAAAGATCATTAAAGATTTTTTAATCTTGCATTCTATGTCATTATTTGTTTTACTATCCCAGCCTTGATCCATGAGATCTGACAAAGTCTCATGTGATAAATCCTTGCAAACAAATAAAGTTGGTGTCCTATGAACACTAGCACTTGAGAAAAATTCAACAAATATATGCAATGAGATAAAGCTACTCAGGTGAACAATTTTTGAGCCTGTGCTTATCTTCATAGCATTTATAATATCAATGAGTAGCTTGCATTGCAAGGATTCAGAAACAATACTGTCAAGAGTAGGCCACTCATCACTCTGAAAACTAGGCAATGGAATTGCTTCAAGCTTGCCAAAACCTCCATCCGTTTGTGGTGTATATAAAGATTCATAAAAATAGATACCACAATCTGCAAGTTCCTTTGGACTTCTTCTTCTGTATTGCAGTTTTTCAACATCAGAGTGAATCACGTCCAATATTCCTACAAGTGATTGTGCTGGCTCTCATTCACTTATGCATGATGGATATAAATCTGAAAGAAAAAAACAATGTTGAGGCAATTAAATCATAATATGAAGAGCATCAATAAAGAAAATCACTTATGATTGTTGTAGAGTGCATATGTTTTGATATACTTACAATTACATATTCGATGATCATGAGGATTGATATCATGTACTTTGATTTCTGAATGCATATATACATGTTGTACTAAACCTTCTGATATCGAATGACCTCCCGAGGTGGTTTTAAACTCCAGAATTTTTGCTTTTCAATAAGATTTGTATGTCATTTTTGCTCTTTTCTTTTGTCGAAAATTGCCCTTTGATGATGGATGCAGCAACACCCATGAATTCTTCATATATTTTGTCGGCTTCCAGTTATCAGCTTCATCTTTCTCATTGTAAAGAATCACATACTCGACTGTAGATCTGGGTCTCTTTGCCATTGTTATTTTCAAAGCTTGGGCGCCCAAATCTCTCTGATATGATACTTAATTTCAATTTTTCATATCACATTTAATCTAATGTGAATGCCACCATAGTCACAATTATTGTGTATCCCATATTTTAAGTAACTATACATACAATATTTCTATAACAGTAACTAGTACGGTTAGCAAATTTTATTATACTAACTAGCATAGTTAAGTAAATTTAACTTGAGGTATTGACGTCGGGCAGATTAGCACGTGTCGGACAGGAAGAAGAAACCATTGGGATAAGTCCATGCTGTCTGAACACAAATTTCAAAGATTTCTATACTGTATTTTTATTTCTCAGTTAATTTGAACTATGTTACGTAGATTTCAAATCTGTGCATTTTGATTGGGCCTGGTGACGGTCGAAACTAGAGAAAAAAAATAAAAGTATTTTTACAAAGGGTCTTTTTTTATTTTGGAACTTCTCTAATGTTGCATCTTATCCTATCACCTCATCATCTAATTTATTATAATACTTCTAACAAAAGGAAGCAGTAAGTTATTGTCAAGAAGTTACCTAATTCATTTTAAAAAAACAGACTTTCACACTAAAAAACATAGAACACTCAACATGAAAAGTACTATTCTCACACTCTATTCTTTAAAAGCCAATAACATAGGGCATTGTATTCAGACGCGTCAAAATTTTTTCCAAGAATATGTTATCACTCGACAATGATAGAATGAGTCTTTTGCTGGGATTCAACAGGTGGATCAACCTTCAATTTCTGTTGCAACAAAATGTAGCAACAAGGAATCCTCGATATCGATTTAGTAATTAGACCGACTTTGAACTCTTTGAAGTCTGTCCTACTGATCACAACTTCAAAGTTGCTGGATCAACTAAGTCGATTCCCTAGCCATGCACAAATTACCTTGATTACAGAGTTTAGATTTGCGGAAGCGTTGTATCACATGCAGTGATTAGAGCAAAAAAATCGAGCAGTGTTACCAGTCATATAAAACGATTTAATCTATAAATGATTAATCCGCTAGTACGAAGCACCCTAAACATGAATGAAAATGAGCATTCAAAACGACATCGACAACTCAGATTATTGGAATAGGAATCATGCAATCGTGAAGAGAATACAGTTTGAATGCTGAATAGAGTCGCGATCTTTCTGAAATAAAACTCTGTAATAACAGAGAGGAAGATCAAAACTACTTCAACATGACGTGAAAGTCGAAGACGTAGTTTGTCTTTGATTAAACATCGGAGACTTCGATGTCGAGGAAGTCGATGATGTGGACGTCGAAGTCGGGCTCAAAACAATTTGTCAAGAAAAGTCAATGTCGGTTATGTCGATGTAGACTATCACGTCTTTCCTTGCATTTCTACAGATTGTAAGAATATTTACAATAGCAAAATGAATGGATCTAGATTAGTAGAGAGAGATAGGGATGGAGAAAATAGAAATCCAACACCCCCCCCCTTAATCTGGATCTTTGAATGTCTTGATTTGTAAATTCAAGATAGCACAAAAATTCTTGTGTGCTTCTTGATTCAATTCCTTTTTAAATATGTCAACTGCCATGTACTGGGTTCTGCAAAATTTTAGACTCACCTCCTTGTTGAGTATCATGCTTCTGGTATAGTGATATCCGATTTCGATGTAAGAATAGAGAACCAAAGCTGGTACTTTGAAACGTGTTATAAGTCTAAATGTAGGGTTCTCCAGAGTAACAAATACCGTTGTTGGGATACTTTAAGAGTACCAAAGCAATAAGCACCAAAAAAAACTTACTCTTTTCAAGCCCCTTGTGAGCCCAAGCCCTGGCCTCCTTGGGGATCTTCTTGTTGCACCCTGGGTTCACATAAAAGTCTTTGGTGCTTATGGTCACAACAAGACATAATGGATGGCAAGAATGTCCGCAAGCAAACCTGAATGATCTGAAAAGAAAGGTGGAGTCCAATGACTTGCCGCATGCAATGCAAAACCCAAGGGTGTGGATATAGTCTACCCCACCCACCACGTGGGGTCTCGGGAACAAAGTGAATCTGTGCTCCCGGCTAATCCTCTCTTGCATGAGATTCACAAAATCAGTGTGCCCTTGAGCATCCTTCCAATCTGACTCCAGCTTTTTGTATTCCCTCTACAATGAAAATCCGAATTATTACAAAATAGCACCAAACAATAAACAACAGTACCAAACAATAGCCAACATTGTATATGCTATACAATAGCTTCAAAACTATCAAGCATTTTAAAAAAAACTACCAAGCAAAGCATAAAAGTGCCAAACAATACTAATAAACGAACCCAGAAGTACCAAAAGTACCAAACAGAATCTTAAAAGCACCAAAAATTGTATAGAAAATGTCGAACAATATAAAAAAACGAATCCAGAGTACCAAAAGTACCAAAAACACCATAAAAGTATAAATCTAGGGTATAAAAAACAACACACCATAAAAGTTCCAAAAACATCATAAAAGTATAATCCAAAAGTACAAAAAGTACCAAAATCACCATAAAAGTACCAAAAAAATAGATGAAAATTATTAAAAGCTCCAAAGGTTTAATTATAACGACCACAACGTGTTTATAAACTTCAAAAGAATGAAAAGTACCAAACAGAAAATGGAAGACTACCAAAAAATTTACCTCCTCCTCTACAGCCTCCCTTCTTAGGGACTGGGCATCCGTTTGCACTTCAACTTTTTTTAGCATCCGTCTTGTCAAAATGAGCTCATCATCCACTTCTTTTATCTCCTCTTCATTGGGAGGAGTCTGTGTCTGCAACTCAACCACTCATTTTTCCAGCTCATGAATCTCGTCCTTGATTACTTAAACGACCGTGTTTCACCTTGCTTGACCAGTAGTTTTTCCTTTTTCTTCCGAATGTTGTCCTTCAATTCTGACAGCCTTGCAAGCATCCACCCTGATCTTTCTGCAACTATCTGATTCATCGCCTCCACCTCAGGCATATATCCTGGAGAGGACAGAGCAACATGGGACATACTGTCCTCACCTCCGAACTTGCTGGAGTACTCTCTCTTGTCTCCAAATCCTGGTTGCCCACTCTGAGAGGGCCTGTTAGCCCTGTTCCAAGTACAACTTTTTCTGTAGGCAATCCTTCTTGCTGCTGCACATTGCAATTACATTCTCGTCAAATCTCGCCCATGCTATCTTGTGATAGGCAGGGTCCAATTTGGCAGCCTTGTAGCGCTCAAAGGCATAGCATTTGGCGAATCTGGTTGTGATTTTGTTGTAGGATGGAGAAGCCTGCACCTTGTGGAAGAGCAGATGACACTCATCCACAAATTGTGGATGCAGTTGGTTAAGATATATCTTAGCATTTTTTTGTATCCCAGCATGAAGACCGTAACCCACTGACTGTCTGGCAGATCAGTGTCTAGTAGGTCTTCTGCCAGTTTGCCCTCTAGGATCAAGCCATATTCTTCATGAAGTTCCTTGGCTGAGTAGCAGAACTTCCACAAGATCGGGTACTCATCCATTTTGTTTTTTCCTACGAAACAGAGTGTTAATTATAACACACACTATTCACTGTAAATCCTCACATAGAAAGTACCAAATAACCAAATAAAGTACCAAAAGAAGCTATACTTCCAAATTAAGTACCATAAGCAGTTTTTTAAAATTCCAAGTTATGTACAAAAACCTGCTAAAGTAATAAATTAAGTACCAAAATTACTAAAGTACCATAAGTACTGAATTAAGAACCAAAAGCAGCTGATTACTACCATAATATCAAAAGTACCAAAAGTACCAAAAGTAGCCAAAGTACCAAAAGTACCAACAGCACCAAAAAGTACCAAAAATACTAAATTAAAAACTAAAAGCAGCCAATTAGTACCATAATACCAAACTACTAAAACTACCAAAATCAGAAAAAGTACCAAGTTAAGTACTACTTAAGTACCAAAGGTAGCTAAAGTACTAAATTAAGTACCAAAAGCAAATAAAGTATCAAGTTAAGTAAGTACCAGATAAAGTACCAAAATACAAAATTAAGTACTAGACCAAGTACCAAAAGCAACTTGGTACCAAGTACCAAATGTACCAAAAGCAGCTAAAGTACCACCCTAGACCCTAAAAGCAAAGAAAGCACCAAGGTAAGTAAGTACCAAAATTAGATAAAGTACCAAAGTACAAAATTTATACCAAAAGCAGCTAATTACTACCAGAACTACCAAATTAAGTACCAAAGTAACTAAAGTACTACTTAAGTACCAAAATTAGCTAAAGTACTAAATTAAGTACCGAAAGTAACAAAGTATCAGTTTAGTACCAAATCCAGCTAAAGTACTAAAAGCAGCAAATTTCTACCACAATATCTAAATTACCAAACTAAGTACTTTAGGTAGCTAAAGTACCAAGTTAAGTATCAACAACAGCTAAAGTACGAAATTAAGTACCAAAATCAACTAAAATAGTCAATTAAGACCTAAAACTAGCTATAGTTGTAAATTAAGGACCAAAAGCAGCTAATTACTACCATAATACTAAAAGTGCTAAAAGTAACGAAATTCATTATAGACAGAATCCTATAATGTAATTTACTCTTTCTCTTGTGGCTTGAACGATCGCCGACTGCAGCATCCATCCTCTCAAACGATTCGTCGAGCTGTGAATGTGTGGTCTCGGATTGATCCATGACACCCGTCCTAGCTGGTGATCCATCATGGTAGCTGGTCCGTGGCCGTTTATGCATGCTGAGAGGTGTGCTTGATGTCTCAGAATTTTCATCATTGGCCTTAGAGGCTGGCCTTAGAGGCAGCTTTGCACTTCCTCCCTGTAGGTGTCTTCATCTTTTACGAAAGATGGTCGAGAAAGCCACGACAATAGAAAGAAAGGATAGCAGAATGCAACAATAGAAATGTTTTGAGAGCAAAAATGAACGATAGCAATGAACCGAGAAAAAAGCAAGAAAGCAAGAAAGCAAATTGGAATGAATTGATAGCAGAAAGCAATCATAGTAGAAAGCAAGATATCAGAAAACAAGATAGTAGATGAACTGATAGCAATGTGAACTGATCATAGCAAATGATATGTTCACTGATAGCAGAAAGCAAGATAGTAGAAGAACTGGTAGCAAAAAGCAAGATAGCAATGTGAACTGAGCATAGCAGATAGCAACGATATGTTCACTGATAGCAGAAAGCAAGGATAGCACTAAATTGATTATTTGGAGGGCAAAGCATTTATTATCCAAATTCAAATTAGATAAAGTAGGCCCATGTGATGAGTATGCTGATAATTGTCAAGGACGCCTTCATTGCATTAACTCGTGAGACCTATCACTTCCTCCAAAAAGTGAGAAATGTATAACCATAAGTATTGTATTGGAAATATAAATTGTGAGTAATAAAATCCACAAAGATTGACATATACTACCAAAAGGTACTATGGAAAATGGGTTCTTTTTTAGAACCACCAAAACATGCTTTTAGCCATTAATAGACATAGATGGTGAAACCAGATCATATATAAATATATAATCCGATCCAATAAAAAATTACATTTTGTTTTGTTTCTTAAGAAAGGGTTTGGAGCAAAATTCTCTTCCTTTCTACTTGCTACATCAAAGTTAAACATCAACCAACTAAAAGCAAAATCATAAAGGAACTTATTAAAAACTCCCTAGTTGTCATCATCTGAATCTGAGTCTTGTTTGGAAGCTTGCCCTTCACTCTCATTGTCAAACATCTCCCCTTCTGCTTCTCCTTCCTCTTCTTCCGCCAACTCCTCCTCTACATAAGAAGCCAAAGTTTTCTACACATCACAAAACACAATAAAATTCATTAGCAAATAAGCAAAGTAAAAGAAACTTATTATCAAACAAGAAAAGAAAATGAAATTCATTACTAAATATTATAAGCAAATGAAATGTAACAACAATTTACCATAGGATAAATGCTTTGTTGTGAGCAAGATGGTTAACCAAAGCATTATAACCTTGTTGGTACCCAATCTTGTACTCAATATTCAAATATTTTCTCCCATAATCTTCTTCCTACATAAACATGAATCCAATGACTTAGATCTAAAAAATTATTAGTAATCAAAGAAAAACTATCTAACTAATAAAATTATCCTAAAAATCAAAACTTACAAAATGGGCTTGCAAAAGATATTAATCCGGGATTTGGTTGCTTCCCATTGCTGTTTAAATCAATCGGGATTCGAATGCTTGGCCTCATGTATCACCTTTGCCCAATCTTTTTTGGAAGCCCAACCTAGTCTTCTAAATGATTGACATTTATGACGAATGTGCATACACATAGAGTTGATTTATAAAAATAAATAATTTTAATCTCTTATCTCACTCTATCAAGGAAAGTAAAAGTGAGATAAGACATTTAAACTGTTCATTTTAAAGGACAACTACAAGGTGTTCTGAATGAAACAGAAGGGCAGAATGCTTGCAGGGTTTAAGCAGAGAAACAGAAAATAGTTCATGTTTGTTTTCTTCAACAAACCTCTGCAGCTTTGATACCACTGTCGATTCTATCTGCCGGCTACTGCTTGCTGGATCAGATCTACAATCCTCCAAAGTGTAGACAAACACTGTTGACCTACATTATAATTCTCTTAAACATTCAACGAGGATGAACCAGTGTGCAAAATAAAGAATAAATAGCTAAACATGTATAGACAACAATTAGACATCAAAACATTCGATATCATTCAAGATAAGAAAGCCATCTACATAATATCTACTATATTATCAGTGAATTCTTTTCTTGAGTGTTGTATGACAAAACCACCCAACACGTCGTCGTAAGAGAAGCTATGTCTCTCAAGGATAATATGAGGTCGTCTCGCTTACTAGCGGACTTCTTGGACATCGGCTGATAGTTATGTGCCTAGCTCACATTGGTATTCAACCAATCTAATGCTCAACCAATTCTCTCATCTTTAGACTGCTTATATGGATGGAAAGAAAAAGGGTTTAATCTGATCTATGATTACAAGAATGGTTGGCTAGGCATGTTCTAACAGTGCTCAGTTTGCCGCGCCATCGCCTGTGGAGATGGTAGTCCTCTTGGTGCTTGGCTTGATCTCCGATGGATCTCCACACGTGAAAGGACAGATGAGATCGGGCATCATCCTCTAGAGATTGACAAGATACCGTTGGAACGTGCCTACTCAGCCATTCTTGTAATCTTATGATCTGCTAATCATGTCCTCCTCTCTACGTACATGTAGATTGTAATTATTGATTATGCAGAAGCAAGCAATAGATTGCTAATATACCAATGTAAGCAAGAAGTCCACTGTGTAGTTAGCTAACGTTCAAGAAGTCCGCTAGTAAGCGCAACAAGTTCTGATTCGCGAAAGACAGAGTTTCTTTCGTGTTGACACATTGTGTGGTCTGTCACAACAATGCTTAAGAAATTCTCTAATAATGTAGTAGATGTTCATGCAGATGACTTTCTTGTCTTGAACATGATTGAATGTTTAATTGCCTGATAGTTGTATGTTTGTAGTCAACTGGAACAATCTTATTTCGCACACTGGTTTTACCTTGTTGAATGCATAAGTAAATTATACGTAGATCAGTAGTGTTTGTCCTCACCTTGGAGGATTGTAGATCCTATCACAGAGGGCAGTAGACCCAAGGACATAATTGAATTCCATTTGGTTTTGTTTTTGTGGAAATTCCAATAGGGGTAGCAGAGCGAAATAAGTCGTGTCTGGATATCAGTTGTGCTTAATCTGTTATGCTCATCAGTGGTATTAGAGCAAGGAGATTCTCAACAAAAGATCTATTCTTAGGATGGAGATCATTCTTAAGATAGATCAAAGTAGTGTGGCCAAAACTATGCTAAAGCTAGTTGAAGAGGGAGTGTGAAAATTGTCAACTAGTTTCGTTGGTTCTATTTGGCAATTTGGAGGCCAAACTTAGATTTCAACTTAGAGGTTTATTTCTTCACATCAATAAGGACTACAAATAGTGCCCTTACTATTTATAACAAGTAGGTGATTGACAAGGACATATTTGGACCTATGGAATTGCTTCACACGTGTGAGGACTGTTGTACAATCACTATAGTATAGACATGGACAATAGGCAATTGGATTTTATCATTCAATGTGTATTTTTCATGATTTTACCTAAACTAGCATGCTAGAATGGAGATTTTCTACATTGTTGATTTTGTGTGACATGGATCCATTTATGTCATCATTGGATCTGATTTTTTCAAACATACGATGTGCTTTTGAATTTGTTTTTTCCTTGCATGCACCTCTCTTTCAAAGAGCAAGCATTGGAATTTAAAACATATATTTGTGTTCTCCATTGTGGTGACATAGAGCACGTCAATCACCCTAATTATATTGAGTTCTTGCATATGGTGTGAAACATTATTCAAAGGGACATCAATGCTAGTCAAGGAAAATAAACCTAATCCAACATTAGGAAAATGCTCATTGGGCTTGATTATCTCAATATGAAAATGATGTCCCACATTATGGTAGTGGTACCCTATCAAACAAACATGAATATTTCTTTCTATCAAATGGCTTAACTAGTGCATGTAGATGAGGTGGAATGGGAGACTTGGTCAACAAGTTTAAACCATTTTTAGACAAGTTGACAATATGTAAAAAAATTTGTTCAGTTTCAAATTTTGTCAAAATGCGTCCAAGTCATGTTTTTTTTTAATGGAGTAGATAAGATAGAAGAATGTGTACATTGAGTGTGATGGGATACACGATATATATATATATGTGGTGATGTCATGGGATGGATATAATTTATAATAGTATTTGCATGAGGTGTTGTGAAACGGATATAGTCTATGTGTGGTGACATAGTGGGATGAATAGAATCCATGAGTTGCATTGGAGTGAGTGGGATCTATATGAGGCATATAACTAGGCATAACCTCTACATTACTTGGTGTGTAGTGACTAGTGACATCATCAATAAGATCATCAAATAGATCTTTGTCTAATGGCAAATATGATCCAAAATGTATGTTTCTTATCTGGTTGATAATATTATCAATTGTGTAAGAGTTTGACACCAATGTATTATTCTACAAGAGAGAAAAAGTATACAAGCATTAGTCCTTTAAAAAAAAATTGTGTATGATAAGGACCAGTACTAAGCAAATAAATATACCTCCAAAACCAAGTCAAGTTCCTCAAGGTGCTTTCCAGACTTTCAAAAACTTGTACTACTATTCATCTTGTTCGAACTTCAAATCCTTTGCATTGCTTAGTCTCACAATATATCTTTTTGTTGTACTCCATTATCCCATCCCATATTTAAGTTGTTTGCAAAGGATTCATTTCTCTCATTGCTTGGAATTGAACTCCAAAGTGCTCGGGCATGGCTTCTTCCTCTGGTGAGAATGAGCTCTCAACACATGCTCTTGGGTATGCACAAGGCATCCCTAATATTAGTTGGGTAACAAGCAAGGAGGTAGAAAGTGCCACGTCTAGCATGGATTCTAACTTAAAGACGTTCAGTCATAATCCTACACATGGTAGCTTGATGCCACTAGCTTTTCAACCAAGCACAATGACCCATTATGTAAATCAATGGTTCTCCTAATACTAAGTTGAATTACTATTGTGGCACCTAGCAATAGTAGGGTAAAATTAGCTTGTCTCGCAATGGTCTAAAACTAGCCCACGTTCCCTATTTGTGGGTGAACAATCCCACACTTGGTGAATTCTGCCTTATAATGATAGAAAGAGCCAACATCGAAAGATTATAAAGCAATGTCGCTATGGATGCTTGGCTATCACAAGCCATTTATCCATGTGACAACTTCTTTGACACCTCTAGCTTCAAATTAACACAAGACGGTTTGCGCTTGACAAGAAAGCAACTTATTAGGCAAACTACCAATAGCATGTAGAGTCAAGCCGCAAATTCTTAGGCCCAACCTTCAGAGCCAACACTTTTGTCAAAGTTACGGATTAGTTTTGATGACTTCCCTTACCTACATTGTTCTATCGACTAATGCATGTTCAGCTTGGAGACCTGATGCAGTTGTGAATATGAACGGGCCTGCTCAATAGTTGCTCCTCCAAATTTTCAAGGGCCGTTGAGAGTGCACTAAACACCACAATACTTGTTGTGATTTAAAAGCTGCTAGATGCTCTCTCCAGGTAATCCAATTTCAAAGTGGGCAAACAATTAAAAATCAAAGACAACACTTCCTAGGACTCTCGTTGACATCTTCAGATTTTCCATGAAGAAGAATCATGCCTGTTAGTTTCCTTACACCTCAATGGGTTTGCCACCCACCATCTTGCACACATGCTAGACTCCTTGGTCTATGTTTCAAGCCGGGTCAGATGCCAAGGTTGAAATGACCAATATTGTGAGCATGTAAGTGCTCAAAGGCCTACCATAGCATGCGCTTGTAGTCTCTTATAGGTGCCTCACATACTACTACTAGCCTCAGAAAAGTGTTTTCCAACATTGGAACATGTCAAGAGTCCTTCTGGCCCTCTTATCATAACTCAATTATTCTTGTTGTGTTGTTGTCCTCTCCTCCAGACCTACAACAATATCCAAAACATCATTCATCTCAAGAAGTGATTCCATCTTCTCTTTTCACAATGAGTAGTTACTTGAGGTAAGCCTATCATTGGATTTCAACATGACTCCACTTGATGTTGCCATATAGCAATGACCTGATCTTCTCTTTCAACCTGTTTCAATGCACAAGAAACTTCTTTGAAAAACAAAAAAAAATTTCAAAGAGAAATCACAAAGATTTGAAACTACTCAATTCACTTCTAATACTTCTACCAAGCAATTCAACATATAGAATCATAAAATCTTGATCAACCTATGATCTACCTTCAATCTAATGACTTTTGCCACTTCCTAGATTGAAACACACTCAAATGAAGTCCAATAATCTCACTATCTAGAGATCCAATTGAAATTCAAAAATTGACAAAATCACAAAAAAATGAATATTTCAAGGTCTACGTTCAAATGCTAAAAATTTGATATGCAATCTATTAGCCACCACTTAGGCTAATCCAATGATCCAAAAATTGGCCAAATCCAACATGTGAATCCAAAAATCGAAATTGATCAAGTTACAAACCTATATAGGGTTTTGATCTACAAAAGATCCAATCTACAAATTCAAGAAACTCGATTTCCTCTCTAGCATGCTCTAGCCTTGATATCTTCACCAAATCATTGATGGATACAATTTTCTCCTTCATAACCTGAAACACAAGCTCTGATACCATGTGAAAGAATTTAGATCATTGATAATCCAAATTCATAAAGGATCATTGGTTATAAAACAAGTTACTCCACCAATCTTGCCAATAACACGATGATAAAAAAAAAAAAAGAAATGACATAGAGATCTTTTTTTTTTTAATTTTTTTTAAAAAATTATCCATATCAAAAATACCTCATAAAGGTATTGTAATATTAAAAAAATATTGTATTTTGCAAGATAATTAATCAAGCTACTAAAATTTGTTAATAGATTTTTATTAATAACTGCAAATTAGCTTATATGAAATAATAATACTATTCAAAATAAAATCATTAGACACAACCACTAGAATAACTAAAATAAAATTTTTTGCTTATTTAAAACAAAAGCTTTTAATTTCTTTTTGTAAATTTTAAAAATAATAATTCTTGTATCAAGAAAAATATTTTTTAAATTATGACCAAAATTTAAATTAGTAATTAAAACTTTTCTTATATTTAAACATTAAATGATTGCAAATGAAATTATTTCCAAAAACGTATATAAAAATACAATGAAAAATTAAAATATTTAAAACTTGACAGCTCGTTGTAATTTTAGTTTTGCTAATATTCAAATAACTAAAAAAATGCTAAATCTATCTTTTTAATACAACCAAATTTAAAAACATTAAATTAATCAAAAAGATTTCAATACACAATATTTTAAAAAATATAAATGCAATTGTTTTTTGGAACAAAAGAGAATTTATTACTCCCAGAATTCATCAAGATCATTTACATCTTTCTCTTTTTCTTGAGGAGTCACTGTAGTATCAATTGGCACCTCTTCCACAATTCCTTTGACAACTGTAATCACATTATAGTCCTGAACTAGGACATTAGCAAACTCCTCTATATCACCCACTTTTCCGCTAGCAGGAGATTGGGGTTCTTTGGACAAGGGAATCACTAAGTCCTCGTTGTTTGAATTCTTTCCTACCTCAGCTAGTTCATCTGACAAAACCGAAAGAGATTTCATTTTCATTTTTACAAAATCAACTAAATTAGCATCTAAATCTACTGGAGCAACATGCCTACCTTTCTGAATAATACATGCGCTCGTGGTGCCGCTACCGCTAAATAAGTCCAAAACCCAATCAGTTGGGTGAGAAAAAAATATCAATTAAATGATTAATTAATTGTTGTGGCTTTTGGTAGGGACAAACCAAGGAACCCATCATTAATTTTTTAAGTTTTTTCGTCACGATTGAATATTTGAACAAGTTGCCAAAACTTGTCAATCTGGAGGTGTTGTAATGAAACGAGCACTTGTCGTCCAAAGAATAATAATCAATGGTTATATATTCTATTTTATTGTAAAGTCGCGCTCCTCCCGAGTTTTTGACATTGGGCTTGTACTTGAAAAAAAACATTATAACTAAAATAAATAAAAAATTTCAAATTGTTTAGGTTAACATTGTTGCTTATACTAAATTTAGAATAAAACTTTGAATTAAAATATGAATTAATAATTCACGAACTTAAAGATTTACCACACAACATTTTCTATTTTCGCGTTATAAAAAGTTAATAAAACTTTCTATACTAAAGTTGATTGCCAAGAGGAATGAAAAATAACAACTCTCCAAATAGGAGATGATGTGATTTCAAGAAACCCTTGCATGAAACTATGAATTTCAGTGAATTTGAAAGGAAAATCATCATTTAATGATTCCTTCATCTGAAATCTATATGGTATATTGACAATGCAGAGTGTGTAAGGCCTTTTTTTTAAGAAGTTCTGAATTGAGAGACATCAGTGAAAATTCTATAGCAAATGTACTTTAAAAAAGAGATTGTGCGAATATAATTTAAGTCGTTTTGTATTTCAATGGGATTTTGAGTTTCAAAAATCTTTTGTTCTCTTGAATTATTATTTCATTTATAATTATGATGGTTTTATGAAATTTGCAAAAAAAAAACTCATAGCTCTTTATTCAAAATATGTATTTTTTTTTGGCTTTTTTTAAAATTGTTTTTGAGATTTCTTAAAAGAATCCATGATTTTAGCCTAAAACTAGGACCATTAAAAAACACCAAAAAAAATTACTCTTTTTTAGGTCAAAGTCCCAAAGCAAATGTCATCATGTTTAATGTAGAAAAATCAGCATCTATACACAAAATAGAATGCAAACACTAATAGAACTTGATCGTTTAACATGAATCAAAACATAAATAGAAACTATGGTCCGTACAAAAACAGTTTCCTACTGTATTTCACATGTGTGAACCTAAAAATGACAAATATAAATATGACCATTCATCGGATCCTATGCAAAGAGTAGATCAATTTGTTTTTTTACTTCGTCTCTATCCGAGTTCTAATAAGAAAGTTAGTGATGACACAAGAATAGACAAGTTTTCTCTTTACCAGATTGTAAATCCTCACATGGTGGAGACATGCCACATTATCAAATGTTCATCTTGTGCTAGTATGATATGAATCTTTGATTTACCATAACTTTCTTATTTGAATTCTATTGGAAATAAGGTAAAAAAACGAAATGATCTACTCTTTGCATATAATATGATGGAATAGTCATATCTTACATATAATTCTATAAAATATAAAGCTTGTATTTTTATTTCATTATATAGTTCTTTTTGAATTTGTATTTTCAAATTTGAAAAAAGCATAAAAGTAAAATTTAGATCAACTTCAAGTTTTCTTTTAGCAGTTTAAGTTAAGAGGATTTGAACATGAGTTTCCATATTGTGAGTAAATTTGCATGAGTCTTGTGAGTTTTTTCCAATGAATACTGGAGATTGTGGTTTTGTTCATTTTGATATAAAACAATAGAACATCTAGGAAACATTCTTTCAAGTCAATGAATGTAGTCTTGTGAGTCTTTTCACAAATGTAAAAAATCAATGTACATGGTCATTTTAAATATGGTTCCAAGTTGATTTAGTCACTTGTACATACAAAAGTTCATTTTTAGCTTGGCAATTTTGGCAAAACATGACTAGTTTAGGTCAAGTTTTGGATAAGCTAGGCCAAATAACTCTAGAGAGAGGAGAGAGAGTCAGCATTCTCAACTATAAAAAATAGGCATTGCACTAGAATAGTAGAACCTAATAGATGTGAGAGATTTCAACAAGTTCAATCATATTTTGGTAAATTGTCAATTGAGGCTGAAACTTATTTTAGACTTAGAGATAAACTTTTTGAAGTTATATTAGTTTAAAATACATTCAATAAACACTTTTTGAAAGTGTGGAAAAGTTGGTAGTCGAGTTTGAGAGAGATTCAAATTTGAATGTTGGGTACTTTGAATCTTGGACCCAAAATAGTAGGGTTATTATTTTGGAGAGAAAGCCAAGAGGCCGAATAGGATTTGGACCTGTTATAAAAGGAGGAAACTCGTGGAGAGACACATCTTCTCTCTTCTCTCTCTCATTTCATAATTATACATGGTTCTCTTTGGGTTTTACTACTCATTGGTGCACTCTCATGATGTTATCTTGCAATTCTATGTGTAGAATGATCATTTATTGTTATTTTCGGTTTCACACGTGTGAAATATAGTAGGTTACCATTATTGTATGGAAAACAACTATATTCTATGTTTTGGTTTATGTTTGATCAGTATCTCTTAGAGTTTGCATCTCATTTTGTATGTAGATGCTGAGTTTTCTACATTGGCAGGATTGTTGGTTTGTTTCTTTTGTAGCCAAAGATCAGGGATATGGATTGAATCTTGAATGATCTGAAATCCTTCACATGGTATCAGAGCTATTGTGTTTCAAGTTATAAAAGGATCAGCCATCTTTAGCAAGGATTTGGAGGAGTTACCAATTCTAGAGCATGTTAGATTGATTTCTACTCAAAAATCAGCATTTTTGCATGTGTAGAATTGATCTTTTGTAGGTCAAAACTCAATATAGGTTTATATACTTGATCAATTCCGATTTCACACATGGTTTACTAAAATTAGACGATTTTTGGTGCCATAGGAAGGTCTCATTAGAGGCTACAAGATGATATATCAAGTTTTTAAAAATTGCAGGTAGAATTTGAGATATTCAATTTTTTTGCGATTTTGTCAAAATTCTAATTTTGATTAGATCTCTAGTTTGTGAGGTTATTGAACTTCATTTGAGTGTGTTTCAATCTTAGGAAGTGGCAAAAATCATTAGAATGAGGATAGATCATAAGTTGATCAAAATTTTACTATTCTATGTGTTGATTTTCTAGTTAGAAGTGCTAGAAGAGATTTGAGAGGTTCCATATCTTTGTGATATCTTTTTGAGTCCATTTGTTGACATTCAAGAGAGTGCTTTGTGCATTAAAACAAGTTAAAAGAAGAAGATAAGGTCATTACAACATGGCTACAAGTGGTGAATTCATGTTGGAAGGCAATGATAGGCTTACCTCAATCAGCTATTCTACTTGGAAAGTGAGGATGGAGTCCTTATTGGATATGAATGAGTTGATGGAGATTGTTGCAGGTGTGGAGGAGAGGCCTCAAACACCTGGAGATCAAGTGAGGTATGACAAGAGAGCTAAAAAAGCTCTACACATGATTAAGATAAATGTTACCAATGAGCTTCTCAAGGAAGTTGGTAAGTGCATGTAATCTTTGGAGGCTTGGGAAGCTTTGAAGAAGCTTTATGAATTCAAGTCTACATCAAGAGTGCTTACTCTTAGGAGGAAAATCTTTCAAAGTTTGCAAAAGAAGGAAGAGAGCTTTGTTTTGAGGGTTAAAGCATTCAATGATAAGTTAGCATTTTTGTCAAAAAAATTGCGAAAACAGTTTTTGCAATTTCGGTCCCGCAATTTTTTTGGCTAATTTTTCGCACTTTTTATGGCTAAATTAACTATAAAAAAATTGCGAAAACCCACCCACAATTTTTTGGCATAATAATTGCGAATTTATTTTTACAATTTGTTTTTGCAATTTCTTTGGCTGATATTTTTTGCCAGAATTTTTGGGCAAAAATTGTCAAAAAAATTGCGAAAATTCATTTTTGCAATTGTTGTGGCAAAAATTGTGGATATTTTTTTGCAATTTTTTGCTCAAAAATTGCGAAAAAAATTGCAGAAATTCATTTTCGTAATTTTTTTTTAAAATAGTGTCAGAAATTTGCTGAAAATAAATTCGAAATAAAATATAAATTGCGAATTTATTTTTCGTAATTTTTATACATTATTTTGAAAAAAAATTACAAAAATGAATTTTTGCAATTGTTTTGGCAATTTTTGTCAAAAAAATTGCCAATAAATACCTGTAATTTGTTGGCTAAAATTGCAAAAAATATCACCAACCCTAAACCCTAAACCCTAAACCTCGATAGCAAGTTCTTTACCTCAAATAACGGCTGAGCTAAACATGACCGTTGTGGTGTCGGATCCATCTCTCCTTTTCCATCCACTCAGGACATTTTGGCGTTAAATTTTCTACCTCTACTTTATCAATGTCGTTCTTGAGTCTCTGTCTCAATGAACAAAAACTGGACGACAATTTGTCCTTGAAGTACTGTGATGAAAACTGGCAATCATATTTTGCTTGTGATATGAAATAAAACTCATCAAACTATCTCTCTCTCTCTCTCTCTCTCTCTCTCTCTCACACACACACACACACACACACACACACACACACACACACACACACACACACACACACACACACACACACACACACACACACATATGATCTATATAAGATTCAAATAAAAGTAGAGTAGTACCAGCAATGCTTGACGAATTGTCTCGATTTGCACCTTTGGTACAATTGTTGGATAATGTAGATCCAACTTGGCCTTCATCAACATGAGCATGCACATCTTATCTATCATTAGTTTATCGTTGAAGGTGTGCTCAAGGGGATTAAGGAATCGTCTCTTTAAATCATCTATGACCCGACGCTTCTCAGTGATAGGGACAGCCCTCCAGTCTCCGAACATATTCCTATCAAATGCCCCATGACAGAGCTCTCTCATATAATCTAGGACCTCCTTCCCCTTAACATCCTCAACTATATCCCCTGACGTATCAATGTCATAGTATATTATCGGATCGGCTCTAGCAGGTGGGGCGTTGTAACCAGGTGGTGGTGCGTCATGCACGGGTGAGTCATCTCTATTTTTAGGCTCCTCGAAATCATCGTCACCTCCACAAGCAAAAAAACAACCACCTAAATGACTCTTACATGGTGCTGACCTAGCAACGCGAGGTGTAGAGGTTTGAGGAGTGGACCTATGTGGTGAGGGCCTCTATGATGGTACGGGTGAGGGCCTCTGTGATGGTATATGTGAACGTGCACTAGTGGGGGGCCTCTGAGGACTACCCTGTTGTGAGGCCGCTGGAGAGTTTAACATGGACCTATACTGCTAAAGAACAACATCCATTTGTTCTCTCTGCCTAGCAGGTGCACTACTTAATCAGTTCATACACTCTTCATGAGACAGAGACCCAAGAGATGGAGGGTCAGACATCTGCATATTAAAAATGAACTACGATTAAGATAACAATGATGATCATAAAACATAAAATTAACTATAACCACAAACCTAAACATAAGTTTTATTCTCTTTTTATTCAATTTCTCTTTGATAATCCACGGTTTCTAAATCTTTAATTTAAATCTTTTACCCTAAATCTCTTATATCATGTCCTCATGTATACCCTTTATATAAATCCTTTAATCTAAACTCTAAACACTAAAGCCCTTTTCAACTGTCTTACTTGTTTTCATGATTTTAAAATGTTTATATTTATCAAGCTGTAGCAAATGCTCTTCACATTATTTTAGAAAGTTTCAATTGAAAGAAAATACCCACAAACAAAGCAACAAGATTTTAACAACACAAAACAAGAATATTTCAACAAAACAAAAAAACAAGATTCACAATAAACAATGCTCACCTTGTCTCCAAAAACTTTGTTTCAAAAGCTTTACCCCAAAAAACTTTACTCCAAACTGAGGATATTGTGATAAAAGTGAGAAAAAAGAGTGTCAATGAGAGAGAGACAGAGACAGAGACAAAGAGGGAGAGGGAGAGCAAGCTTGACTCCAAGCTTTACTCAAACTACTTTAACTCTAATGAAAGGGAAACAAAAGAGTTTCAATGAGAGAGATAAAAGGATAGAGAGTCATCAAGGTTTTCAAAAAACTTACTTTACTCCAAGCCCTACTCCAATATTTACACCCTTTTAAATAGCTTTATTCCTTTTGAGAAGCTTTCTTATGCTCTCTTTGAAAAGGTTTACAAGCTTTTAAATAGCTTTACCTCAAGCTTTTGAAAGCTTTTGAAAAGCTTTAACTCTGATGAAAAAAAAACAAAAGAGTGTCAATGAGAGAGAGAAAAGAACATAAACAACAATAAACACAAATGTAACAAAGCAAAACAAGTAAACTTTTGAATGTTGGCTATGGTGCTTAGCTTTGTGTCCAATGCTCAACTTTTTGCTCAAGCCTTGGCTATAGTGAGAAGGTAAAGAGCTTTGGCTGTGACAAAAGAACATAAACAACAATAAACACAAATGTTTAAAAAAAAAACAAATAAACCTAGTTAAAATAGCAATGATTGACTTATACAGTGCTTTCTTATTTCGACGGCACCACGTGTGCTTAGTTCTAGAGTTATCGAGCCATCTTTCTTTTAAGAGCCCTTTGAGTGTTTTTAAGGAACTCATCTTTGTACTTACAAGTAGTTTTGGAATATATAGTTTGAAGTGAGCAATTCTGAATTCTTGTTGCACTTGACGTTGTGCTGTGGTGATTGATCTGGTCGGGTGTTTTCTTAACTTGGTATCAGAGCCCTTGGTGGCTGGAATCACCGGACAAGAACAGAAAGCTACAAATTCACGACGGTTTGTTGGCTAGGAAGCACAAAACTGAGTCTGTGGAGATTCGTGGAACGGCTCAAAACTGTAAAAAGGATTCAGAGACAGGGAATTTATGGTTGAATAAAAAAGCAAGCAAGTTTGAAGCTGAAAAATTCTTCTGAAGGGTTGCTTGGCGTTTGTAATTGGTTTGAATCCAATTGAATACCGTTTGAAGAGCGGTTTGGAGCAGAAGATAACCTACAGTAGGGCGACCTCAGTCAGTTAGGAGCTGCAAAGAAAAGCTCAGGGAAAGCCTGAATAAAGCTCAATATATTCTTCTCTTCAAAATTGCTAGGGTTTCAAGGGACAAAATCTGAGATATCTCTTTGTAGGAGGACGTTTTCAAAGCTGTGAGAGGCTGTGAATGGGCGCCCTGGTAACGCAATTCAGCGGTAGGGAGGTCGCGACTGGCCGTGGAGGAGGAAGGCAACTAGTGCGATTCATGAGAAGCTGCCATAGCCCGTGAAGGAGAGAGAAAACTCCATCGCTGGAAGAGAGAGGAGGAGGAGAGGTCACGGGAGCTGTCGCGCGCTCAGTCCTAATCATCAGCTAGCGGCCCGAAGTGTTTAGTGCTTCGAAGGCCTTTGATCAATGCACAAACGCGTTGACAGCCATCCGATCTTGATTCATACAGATCGACGATGGTCATTTCACAACAGGTGGGTCGTTGGATCTAAAGGATCTGTTGGATTGAAATGAAAAAGTTTGAAGGGGTATGAAGTGCAAAGTGCATTGCAACTTCATTAAAAATCTTCAAACTGAAAAAATTGTTGGGTCCCAATTCTTTGAAGGGTGCAGTTTCTTCACACTGAAGAAACAGTTCAAAAACCCAAATTGCCCTTATTTTCACCTCCCTATTTTGACCAAACGAAAGGCTATAGCCTCCAAACGAAGAGCACCCTGACTGTACCTACAAGTACGGTACACCAAAACAGAGTGATTACCGTGGACAAAGTGTTCGAAGTGCGCCAGAAGTGATTTCACCATTCCACTGGGCAGGAAGCTGGGAGTTGGTGAAGTGAAGCATTTTGGAAAACGACGGCAGTTTGGCTTTCAATTTGGTGAAAGAGCGGCGGGTGGCCTGATAAGCTAAAAATTGTAGGTCGTTATTATCCATTTCTGACATCACGGTTGGCTCTAGCATGCACTTTATAGCCTACAGGTGAAGTTTTAAGCAGTTCGGAGATGGCAAACATCAATGAGGCAATTTTGGGAAATGCAAGCAAACTTGATGGGGCTTCTAACTACAACATCTGGAAATTCAAAATGAAGAGCATTTTGATGGAAAGCAGGTATTGAAGTCCGACCAAATACCACTCCAGTTGACATAAGGGCCTTTGATAAAAAGGCACAGAGAGCATTATCCTTGATCAATCTTTCAGTGAAAGACCATGTGATCACTCATATAAGTGATGCCATGACAGCTAGGGGAGCTTGGGAAGCTCTTAGAATGCAATTTCAAACTTGCAATCCAACTCGGGCCGTGTTCTTGAAGTCGAGATTGAACGCAATAAGGATGGAAGAAAATGAATCAGTGGGATCCTTCTTCACAAGGATAAAGGAGCTGAGAGATCAACTTGTGGCGATTGGAGAACCAATCAGAGATATTGAATTGGTACATACCACGATGAGCGGTGTCTCAGAAGGGCTACAGATGTTTGTGAGCGGCATTGCTTCGAGGGAGAGGTTGCCTACTTTTGAAGACTTCCACGGAATCATGTTGCAAGAAGAGCAGCGTCGCGAAGTGGTGAAGTCAAGACAAACCCCACAGGAGGATCAAGCCTTGCTTGCTAAAGGCAAGCAGAAAGGATGGAAAAGGATTTCTAAGAAATCCAAGGATGATGATGACGAAGGAGAATCGTCATCAAAAGAAAAAAAGAAGAAGAAAGAAAAATGTTACTATTGCCACAAACCGAGCCATTGGGCACGCGAGTGTTATAAGAAAAAAACAGACATAAAGGCGGAAAAAGACTCAACAAGGAAACATTGTCGAAGATGATGGAGAAGATGACGAGACAAGTGTTTTCTCATCGGCATTGGCATCCCAAGTTGATGATGGTGCCAAATGGTTCATAGAATCAGGTGCCACAAGGCATAGGACCGGAAAACGTGATTGGTTTGAAAAATTCTCACTAATCCATGATGGGGATAAGGTCACTCAAGCCAATGGAGATGAATGCCAGATACAGGGTGTGGGCAATGTACCTGTGCAATTTTCTGATGGCAAAATTAAAAATATCTCTAATGTACTTTATGTTCCTAGACTTAAAAAGAGTTTGCTTTCTGTTGGTGTAATGGCAAATCAACATCTTAAAGTTGAATTTGTCAAGGATGGGTGCCTTATGAAGGATACGAACCATAACCACAAAGTGGTGGCAAAGGGTTATAGAGATAGTAACTGTGGCCTTTATAAATTGGATGCTGCAAAACCAAAATGGTATGAAAAGATCATGAAGGACGCAAAGCTAAATCAAACAGGATCTAGCACACAAAGTGAAGTGAGAAAATCAACACGGGAAAGGAAGTCTCCCGATCGTTATCATGTGAACTATGCCCTAATGACTGACATTTTGAAGTGTCGAGAGCCATCAACCATTGATGAGGCAAAAGATCACAAAGAGTGGCAAAGGGCAATGGAAGAAGAGATAGAATCCATCCAAAGACATGATACATGGGAGTTGGTTGATCTACCACTTGGAAAGAAACCCATTGATAACAAATGGGTGTTTAGAACAAAGTTTCATGCGGATGGCACAATAGCAAAGTATAAGGCATGCCTAGTAGTGAAGGGTTATGAGCAAACCAAAGGAATTGACTATGAAGAGACATTTGCTCTAGTGGCTAAGTGGACTACGCTACGTCTTATCATTGCCTTAGCATCTCATTTTGGGTGGAAAATCCATCAAATGGATGTGAAGTCTGCATTTTTGAATGGTGACTTAGAAGAAGAAGTTTACATGGTCCAACCACAGGGCTTCATGGCAAAAGGGCAAGAATAGAAAGTATGTAAACTACACAAAGCACTTTATGGCCTTAAGCAAGCGCCACGCGCATGGTATGGATGCATTGACAATTACTTTCTTTCACATAAATTTGTAAGAACAAATTCAGATCCAAATCTTTATGTTCTTATAAATGATGACAACATTGTCTTGATTGTACTTTACGTTGATGATATCATTATCACTAGCAATGATGAGAACCTTACTCGTTCTATCAAAGCCAACTTGTGCAAGCAATTTGAGATGACAGATTTAGATCTTATGCACTATTTCTTGGGTGTCGAAGTATGGCGAACTAGCAGTGATATCAGGTTATGTCAAAGCAAGTATGTAGGCGAGATATTGGAGAGATTTCACATGACAGAGTGCAAACCTTCCATCACCCGTTGCGAAGCTGGGAAGAAATTATCTCGTATTGATGATAGTGCACATGTTGATGCTACACTATTTTGTCAGCTAGTTGGAAGTTTAATATATCTTACAACTACACGTCCTGATATCTGCTATGCTATAAGTTTGATTAGCCAATTCATGTCATCACCCACTATGAACCATTGGAAAGCTGCAAAAAGGATTTTGAGGTATGTAAAAGGTACACCGAACCTTGGTCTAGTCTACAAAAGACAAAGTGTTTTACCTAAGTTGCAAGGCTATGTTGACGTTGATTGGGCTGGAAGTATAGATGATAGAAAGTCAACAACAGGTTATACCTTCAATTTTGGTAGCGGCTGTTTTTCATGGTCTAGCAAGAAGCAAGATACTATTTCTCTTTCTTCCACAGAAGCCGAATATAAAGCGTTGTTGCTACCCAAGAAGCTATTTGGCTATGTAAGTTGTTATGTGAGATTGGCATGAAGTAGGTAAATCCCACTGTTATTTTCTGTGACAGTCAAAGCGGAATACAATTGGCTAAAAAACCAATCTTTCACGCAAGGACAAAACATATTGAAGTAAAATATCATTTTGTGCGTGAAAAATTACAATATGAAGACATAGGTATTGTACATTGTTCTACGTTGTTACAAGTTGCTGATATATTTACAAAAGTTTTAAGTAATGAAAAGTTTGAAACTTTTAGAGCCAAACTTGGCTTAGACCAAGTTATGTAAAAAGCCTTTACTTGTAATGCTATCATGGAGGTATGTTCCATGAATAGAGTATACTCTAAAATGAAAAGTGACGTTGATCATTGAGGGAGAGAGTTAAAATAGCAATGATCGACTTATACAGTGCTTTCTTATTTTGACGGCACCACGTGTGCTTAGTTCTGGAGTTATCGGGCCATCTTTCTTTTACGAGCCCTTTGAGTGTTTTTAAGGAACTCATCTTTGTAATTACAAGTAGTTTTGGAATATACAGTTTGAAGTGAGCAATTCTGAATTCTTGTTGCACTTGACATTGTGTTGTGGTGATTGATCCGGTCGGGTGTTTTCAATTGTGTTTTCTTAACTCTTTTGAATGTTGGCTATGGTGCTCACCTTTTTATCCAATGCTCCACTTTTTCTCCAAGCCCTGGCTATGGTGAAAAGGTAGAGAGCTTGGCTGCGACAAAAAAAGCATCAGAAGGATCAAGCATCATTAGAAGAGTCATAGAGAGCATCATCACCGCTAGGCGCAAAAATATCCTTTTCTTCGCACTCAAAAATCAAAAATCGAAATGAAAAGAAACCGCGACGCGCAAGCAATTCGGCTTTCGATAATCGACGCTAGCCAAAAAATTGCAAATTTTTTTTTTTGCAATTCTTGTTGTGATGGCAAATTTTTCGCAATTTTGTCCGCAATTTTGTCTGTAATTTTTCGTAATTTTCTTCGCAATTTTTCACAATTTTGTAACTTTTTGCTAACTTGTCTAGTCTTGAGGATAATGATGGTGTTTCAATGGCATGCAAAAGATAAGGAAAGAGCTAACTTCATCAATGGAGGTGAAGGTTCTTCCTTGGAATATATTGATGCTTTGTGAAAATTCAAGATCAAGCATTGATGCGATCTTGTTGGATCTAGACCATATGTTTGAGAAGGAGTATTTCCAGAGGTTCGGATCTTGTTCTAGCTCTTTCCTTACCTTTTGCATGCTTGCACTTGCCATGAAGGACCATTGAAACACCATCATTATTCTCAAGCCTAGCCAAGTTAGCACAAAGATAAAAAAAATCTCCAAGAATATATTCATGTCTTTGATATCTTTGATGTTCCAACAGATTCCAAGGAAGAACCTACATCTCCATTCAAAAGAAGTTAGCCCTTTCCTTACCTTTGTGAAAATTCGAGATCAAGCATTGATGAGATCTTGTTGGATCTAGATCATATGTTTGAGAGGGAGTATTCCCAGAGGTTCAGACCTGAAGATATTTATATCTTTAATATTTTTGATGTTCAAGAGAAAGGTAAGCAAGTGGAAGCGACTCACTTTGCTTTACTCACATGTTCTGGAGAATCTTCTTGTGTAGATAATGCTATGCAAGTGGATATTGGTTCTCATGGTTTTCATGCTGGAAAATCAAGTAATGGATCTGAAAAATAAAGTTTGTTCAATGACTTTGATGGTCAAGAGAAAGATCAAGAGGTTGGTCTCAAAGGGCTTCAACAACACAAAAGGAAAGGTGGCAATTTGGAGCTAGTGATCAAGAGCATCAAAGGGAGGTTATTTGGCAAAGATGTTATGGATCTATTTTTACAGGTGTTTGCAGACTCAAGTAAGGTCAAAGGAGCAGCAAAAAAGTGTTGTTCAAGTTTACATTACTTGTTCTTCAGCAATTTCATGTGGATGTGTGCATATTGTCAAGATATGGACAAACTAGCTACATTGTCTTGCAATATCTTATTGTTGGAGTTGTACTAGCATTCTTGGCTGGTTTTGCTGATGGAAATGAAGCTAATGGAGGTTCATTATGTCACTCATTCATGGCCAAGTCATCAAGTGTTGATGATATCTTGTGACAAGATGGAGATGGAGGCTCATTCATGGAGTTTTATGGTGGAGACATATCAAGAAAGGACAAAGTTGGAGGATACAAGCAAGCATTGGATGATCACTCACATTTATTGTTTGGTTGCTGTTATTTTTCAGAGAGTTCAAAGTTTGAAACATGGAGGAATCATTTCATTCACATTCTATTTGGTTCTTCATGTTCTAGTTATATCTTGATGTGTAAAATTGATGTAAGAAATAGTGAAGCATCCAATTTGGACACTATTCTCTATATCAATTATGGAAACTACTTTAAAACATTAGAAAGGAGATCTATACTTAGGATAAAGATCATTCTAAAGTTGGATCAAAGTAGTATGGTTAAAACTATGCCAAAACTAGTTGAAGAGAGAGTGTGAGAGATTTTAACAAGTTTAGTCATATTTTGGTAAATTGTCAATTGAGCCCAAAACTCATTTTAGACTTAGAGATAAACTTTTTGAAGTTATATTAGTTTAAAATACATTCAATAAACACTTTTTGAAAGTGTGGGAAAGTTGGTAGTTGAGTTTGAGAGAGACTCAAATTTGAATGTTGGGTACTTTAAATCTAGACCAGAAAATAGTAGGGTTATCATTTTGGAGAGAAAGCCAAGTGGCCAAATAGGGTTTGGACCTATTATAAAAGGAGGAAACTCGTGGAGAGACACATATTCTCTCTTTTATCTCTCATTTCATCATTATACATGGTTCTCTTTGGGTTCTACTACTCGTTGGTGCACTCTCATGATGTTATCTTGCAATTCTATGTGTAGAATGATCATTTATTGCTATTTTCGGTTTCACACGTGTGAAATACAGTAGGGTACTGTAATTGTATGGAAAACAACTATATTTTATGTTTTGGTTCATGTTTGATCAGTATCTCTTAAAGTTTGCATCTCATTTTGTATGTAGATGCTGATTTTTCTACATTGGCAAGATTGTTGGTTTGCTCCTTTTGTAACCAAAGATCAGGGACAAAGATTGGATCTTGAATGATCTGAAATCCTTCACAATAGATATTCCACATTTGAAAGCTTTTGAGTCAATACTATCTTCTCATAGTTGGTTTCTCTTCTATATTGGAGTAGAATACTTGATGTATGCTTGTTCATTCTCTATTGGAGGAAGAAAATAAATGATTTGTTGATGTTTTTATGGCTTGTTAATAGAGGACGTGATGCAATTTTATGCATGCAATGGTCTAAAAGCTCAAAATGGTTATAATGTGTTGCACTTGATTCAGATTCCCTTTACTAAAGGTATAGAGTCTCTCTAAGAGCATGTCCACATGGAACGAAGATTGGGACTAGGACCTAGTTGCTATTTTGGTTAATAGTGGTTTCAAAGAGGTAGAAGGGCCCTCGCAAGCCAGTATTCACCAAAACAAACTTTTGAAGTTTCCATAGAGACAAATTCCATACGATAGAGGGAAAAAGTAGGTGTTTGTTGTCCATGTGCACATGCTCTAAGTATAGAGCTTGTGTAGTTGAAGCCATCCTTCCAAAGCATGCTTATTTTGAAAAGTTCCATGATTGATATTAGTCCCATTGTGGTCTATATGATAAGCATGTTTTTTGTGAAGTCCTAATCATACATTGCCACAAGTTCTAGTTTCAAAATTTACACAGATTCTCTAAGTAGTGTTGTGCTACTAGATTTAATTCCATCTCTGTTTGCCTAGACTTTCATTCAAATAAAAGAGACTTGTTGTGCTACTAGATTTAATTCCATCTCTGTTTGCCTAGACTTTCATTCCAATAAAAGAGATTTGTTGCCATAAATGCATGTAGTACTCACCCATGAACGCTAAAAGTAGCGCACACTAATGCAAGTACATTTGAGAGTCGGACTTTCTGTTCAACAGTATATTCCCGATAACAAATGTGATTACTTCTGTCCGATATGTTTATATCAGTGGATAAATCACAAAAGATTCATCAGCTATATCATTGTACTACATTTTTTCAGCAGCAAGAATCAAAATGAGCTTTTATGCTCTTGATATGCGGGGTGTGAGCTAAATGAGTGGTTAAGCTGATTGCCATTGCCAGAGCGTCTCAAATATCAAACTCACATGTTAACAAACTTGCAAGCAAACTTATGAGAGTGTGTACGCCTGCATCTCTGATCTCTCCCTCACACACAACTCCATAGCTCATGCTGCCATTTAGGTCCACCTTTGAAATGCTGAACCATCTCCCTACCATCAACTGCTGCTTGAGAATCGCACTTGCTGCATACCAGGCTTAAAACTCTTTTTCTTTGGCATTTACCAGCATGCATTATCAATTAGTATGAAGGAAATTGAACAGAGAATGTTTCTGATTTAATGATAGGCAAAAATAATGGCAAGAAGCCAAGAAATATCACAAGTTAAGTACAGAAACGGATACTTTTATAGAATCATGCACAATGTGATCATCTCACAGGTGCAATCGGTGACCTACTCACACAGTCAGCATTCAAGAGAAAAGAACGTTTCCCTCCACCATGGTCCATGCTTGCTATGTTACATATCTTACCCACTCAGCACTTGTTATTAACTGATCCCAAGTAAAAAACGATTCACAACCGTTTTAACCAGCTAGGTCTAGTGAACAAATGTTCACAGCCGACAATGCAAACAAATTTACATGCAACCCATGTTACTAGCCAAAATTGTGCACCTCTAATCAGTAGAGGTTCTCAGAAATCAAACAGAAGTCAGTATCACCTTCTGCAGCAAGGGATACAATGTAATTATTCCTCACTATGATTGGCAAGAGAGTTGGCATCCGGTCGTAAGCCTATTGAAGAGATACTGGCAAGATCTCTTTGGGACAGTGTCTTCCCCATTCGTCCAACAGTTCCATTCACACCCAAAAAATCACGTGTCAATCTATCAGCTCCCTCTTCAACCTTGGAAACAGTAGCAACAAGTCCTGGCAACAATGGAGTGCCATTGGCCTCTAGATTGACCTGAAAATTTCTATTCGCAGTGTGGAGGTTATCTTCTGGAGACATGTGAATAGATGCATGGCTATTTCTTGATGATCGTACTCCACCTCCGTTGCCTGTGTAAGATCCGAACATAGGGGGGAACGTGCTTAAACCTCCTCCAAACATACCAGCATAGCCAGGCATTGATGCAGTCGAGTCACGATTGCCTACCTGTTCAGCTGATTTGGACTGAGCAGCAAGGGAGGATGGCCCCGAAGAGGTACTAACTCCTGATTCAATATTTACGTTCCCTGCCCTATTCTCTAACAGGTCGTGATGCGACAAGCTAGTTTGCGTATTCCCCAGAGATGGTGATTTTCCTTGCTCTTGTTGAGGGCCTTGCCAAAATGCTCCCAATCTAAAAGAAGTGGCGTCAGTTCCTGCCATTCCAAAGCCCTTCAGCAAGGAAGAGGTGCTGGCAGTTGCACCCATCTGTGCAGCTTTCTGTAGCAAGGCTGTTGCTGACATCTGTGAATTGGTAGATGTGTAGGTCTGTTTGCTTAAAATATTTGAAACAGAAGAACAAGAACCTGCAGATTGCCCTGTAAATCCAGCTGCAGAAAGGGAGAGCCCAGCACTAGCTGAATGAGTAATCGAACCTTGGAAATCAAATCCTGAGCCTTGCAAACCACCGAAACTTGAGCCTGATGTTAACACATTCCCACACACTCCCACCATTCCCACCTTATTTTGCGATCTGGCAAGCGGTTGCAGAAAAGGAGACCTTGCACTGAGCTGGCTTAAAAGCACAGGATCGTCTGTCAAATGCCTACCAGCTGGAAGAGATGATCCGGATATGGGTCCTGACCATAACGAAAGTCTTGGGCCTGCAGAAGGTGCTCCTAATCCTTGATCAGCACTTCCTTGAGCCCATGCCGAAGGCATCAGAGGGAATCCCTTAGCCAGATTTGTCCCTAAAACCTCAGGATGTAAACCTGATGCAACATTTCTGACTGCATAGGAAACTTGAGGAGAAGAAGTTGCTCCATGCAAAGATAACAAGCCCTTACTAGAACAAACATCTGCATTACCTTCAGGTACATACAAAACCTGTGGTCCTTGTTTGGCTATTGAAACTCTTGCACTTTCCTCTGCCAAAGCGTCACAAAATGCTCGATGAGTAATGAAGCTGTCCCTCCTGCGTTGCATAAAACCATTGTAGGGGTCAGGTGATATGATAGAAAAACTCAAGAGATGGTATAACATATTCTGTAGACTAGCATCCAATAATTATCGCGTTGACTATACACCAACCCCTGTGGAAGAAATGCAGAACCACGTGACAAACAGAAAATGTAAGCAGCTCCTAATCAGATCAATTTTCTTCAGAATGCTTGTTGGTTTCCAAGGGGAGGCTCAATTTTTCTTAGAATGACCGAAATATTTTCAGAATGAAGGTAGGGATTGACAAGAAAGTCCGGCAGAACGGCAGTCATCAAAAGAAACCTTTTGACTTCGCTTTCAAAAACCTACTGGATACTTGAATGGATCGTGTATTTCTAAAGCTAGGCAAGTGCAATATTTCCTATCTAGCAAATAACTAAAGCAACTTGCTCAATTCGCTTCCACATTGCTTTAGGCGACTGATAACAAATGGTAATAACCAACCAGGAGGTTCTGAGTTCTGAAGCTAGAGCTACTAGAGTCGAAATGCATGCAACATTTCCAATAAAACAAGGTCCTTACAACGTTAATGCTAACAGAGATTGTTCTTGTCGATTGGCAAACATATAACTTGCTGAACTCTGGTGTACCAATTTAGGACTAGCAATATGGTTAAGATGTTTGAACAAAACAGTCACCTAGAAAATAGGGTTCCACAATCGCAGCGGTACTCTCGAGTGCCACAAGTTTTTGAATGAGCCTTCCAATCCGATTGCACAGCATACCGTTTGTTGCACTTGTCGCACTTCCATTTTTTCTCGCCATGCTTCCGACAAAAGTGCTTTTTGATGCCAGTAAGGTCTCCTAAGGCCCTAGACGGATCATGATGAACACAAGACAGTTCTGGGCAGATATAAACCCTTTTGCGAGGTTCGTTTCCCGTCCTTTGCCGTAGTTTCCATGGTAAATTATGACCACGCCTGTGGAGCTGAAGATTTTGGTCACGTTGAAAGCCTTTTCCACATATTTCGCAGACGAACCGATTCGTCGCCATCAAAGTGTTTGGAGACAAAGCGATGACCTCTGCGTCAGGATCTGCAAGCCAAAATTATTTTTGAATTTTAGGTCGACACCTTTTAAGTACAAGCTTCGCTCTCACCATGTTCAGGTTCTGGAATTTCCAAACAGTAACAAGCTAGCACAGTACCAAGAACGCAAAGTGTTTGCTTTGATCAAAATGGACAAAATCGCAAATTTAGATTCAAATAATCTTATCGACAATACAGTAGTACCAAGAAAACGGTGTTCGCATCGTTGTAGTAAGCATAGATCCAAAAATACCTGGTGTGCCTGGAAGATTCCTTTTCTTTTTAGCAGGTATTTGAGTACCAACATTGATACCAGATCGAGTGGAGGTTGCTGAACTATGTTGATGCTGTTGCGAGCCATGATTTTCAGAGGAACCACTGGCTTCACCTGATGCGGAAGTTGCTTCGGAGAGAGGCATGGTCGGAAGATAACGCTTGAAATAAGACTTGATTACGTTTATACCTAACGTAGCTCACATGTAGCCAGCTATTAACGTACGCGCAAAGTGAAAAAGGCTGAGACAATCTAAATCATTTAGATGCACAGTTTCCAAAGGTATATCTAAATTAGTACCAAGCAACCATTCACAGACAAAGTTGATCGCAAAAGTTCTTCTACATTCCTCATCCGGAGACGTGTACAGAAGTAATCATGCAGCGGCTTGTTTAAAGATCCAAGGAGTGCTGAATTCAAAAGTTTCTTGAAGACAAAATAAACGTCTTCTAGGTGGAGTGAAGAAGGCCGTCAATTCAAAACACGATCCTTGGTTTGATGGAGCTGTACCACAAATATCAAAGAGTGCTCTATCGGTATTTAGTTTTGAAACACATAAGCGGAGTATTGCCATCTTCGAAGACAATAGGATCATCTCCAATCTGCAAAGCGGACATAAGCCTTTCTGTAAATTTGTGCTCAAATTTGCTCAATGGAATTACACGAGTATAAAGTTCATGAAGATCTCATCAACTACTCGACTTTTTCTGTAAGCATCTGCTCTATGGACTCTCATGCTCGCTGGCTGACCTGCTCCGTACAATCCGCATCTCCTAAGACATCACGCAGTACAGTAAAGTCGAATCGTCTTATACATATAAGATCTAACTGCATTCTAGACACCTTAATCAGTAACGACAGAGAGAGCTGATATACAATCGAGCTATGGCTGATGTGGAGTGTTCATTCTGTTGATTGTGCCTGCTTCATGATCAAGTAGTAAATTAGCTTAATATTTCTTACTCTTGATATTCAGAGTTAAAATTTTGAGCAGCCGCCTGCTTGACCAAAGACTGGCAAAGACAACAAATTAAGAATAAGCAAACCGCAAAAGCTCCAAAAAGAAACATAAATCAGAGGATCGCTTTCCGTATTACGTAGATCTCTCTGTGTGTCTGTACCCACGATCGTTCAGAGAACCCAAGAATTGTAAAGAGACAAAGAGTGTAATGAATATATGCCAAATCCGTTTCCTTCTGCTCACCAAGAATGAATTCATGCCACTCCAGCCATCTATGATCTCCGGACAGACGGAACAACCGACCGCGACATCCAAATTAGAAGGATGATCAATGAGAATGTTAAGGTACTTGTCTGGACTCTGGACCACTACACTACAAAAAGAGAGAGAGAGAGAGAGAGAGAGGAGAAACAGAAAGAGAAAGACAGGGAAGAAAGAAGAGAAGACTGAACAGAAACGGGAGAGAAGCCTGGAGAGTCGAGAAGACTGGAGGCTAGCCTAGGTAGCAGTAGCAATAGCAAGCCTGAGGAGGAAAGATAAGCAGCGCAATGAATTTTGACAGGCAGCCCTGCTTTTTCAAACTGACTGGTATGAATGAAATGAAAGCCGGTTTTGTGGGAATCCATTAAACTTTGACGTGCAACAAATAAACTTCAAAATACCAGTGACGGGGGCATGCACGTCAATCTGAACAGCCACCGCACAGCGCAAGCTGACGACCCTGATACGTCCCATACCTCACAGCGCCCACGGAAACCCTACAAAATGTTGATTTGATAATTTTTTAAGTGGCCTATTGTGAGAGAAATGGACTAGGTAGCCGGCGTGAGCAGGCCCGATACCGGCTGTAGCATGCAGCCTTCATGCACCGAGCCGCCCTGCGGCGAGATGCAGGTGACTCGGTGCATGAAGGCTGCATGCTACTAGGTAGCAGGTTTGCTCAAGCCTGCTAAAGGGCATAATTAAAGTTTGGGCCTTTCAATTGAAAGGCCCAAACTAATATGAGTTTAAACATTGTGGTCAGATCCAATTAAAATCTGCCACCTGTCCACTATAAGCCCAAACATCAACTATGGTAGGTGTTTTTTTGAAAGCTTATGTATTTTGTCCCTTTACTTTGACCCATTAAGTCTTTTATGTCACATTTTTTTTTATGTCACTGTCTTGAGGGGCTTACAATTTGGAAGGCCATTTGGTGTGCTGTTGTGATGTTCCAGAAAAACTGTCACATATCATTCAATTTGATTGCTCCTGATTAGAAAGTGTAAAAAGGTTTTAACCTTTGCATGGTTGTAAAGGCATTATAATGGTTTGCCTTTCACATGAAATTGTGTCTTGGATATTAAACTTTAGGAATGGGCTTTTATATTTTTTTATGGATGTTTTGGCCTTTGGTTTCAAAAAGAAAGAGAAAAGAGGGGTCCCACCCACATCCTTGGTTTTAATAAAGGATTTGTAGCTTCCTTCAATAGCCAAACTTGTGAGAAAAAGGATGCTCAAGTTTTACTCAACCTTTCAGATTAAAAAAGTTCTATAATCTGTATGTACAATTTGACAGATGTCAAAAGTGTAGAAATAAAAATTTCTAAGTTTTATGAACTGTATGCTGACAACTGACATTTTGAATGTCAAAAATTGTAAAAATAAAAATATCTACTTTGTTTTCACATGGGAAAAGCTCTTGGTCGTGTGCCTTCCACCTAAATGCTTCTTGGTTTCCAAGGGGAGGCTCGAACTTGAGACCAAAGAGACTTTGGATGTCAAGATAACCAATTGAGCCAACAAGCCTTTCCTTGTGGCTTCAACCATGAGTTCCATGCCTTCCACCTAAATGCTTCTTGGTTTCCAAGGGAAGGCTCGAACCTGAGACCAAAGAAACTTTGGATGTCAAGCTAACAAACTGAGCCAACCCCTCATGATCTTCCACCTAAATGAAACGACTTTAGACACAAGCCTTCCCTCATGGCCTTAGCCATGAATAACTCATGTATGTAATATCATTTTCAACTCTTTGACAAAAAAAATGGTGATGGCTTCAGCCTTCCACAGTAGAATATGTGGGACAAAGATGGCAAAGAGTTTTTTACCTTCAACTTCTTGTTGCTAGAAGTTGCATGTAAAAAAATTTACCTTGTTTTACACACACCTTCTGCCAAGAAGGTGTGTGTGAAAAAAATTAACAAAACAAAAATCAAAACAAAAAATTAAGTTGCAAAAGGTCCCTTCCTCGAGCCCTTTTGGCCTCAGGCCGACACCCTTCCCTTCGTTGTCAAAGCCCCCCTTATGTTGATTCTCACCCATCAAACTCTAGAATACTTAAGGAGTGCACTGCATGGGCACCTCATGGGCACGTGACACCTGCAGTGCTGGCCCCACTCCATCCAATGGTGATGAATGGGGCTAAGGAAAAAAAAATTTTTTGCCCCCTTGGATGGTGTGGGACCTATGCAGCACACGGTGCACTCTCTAATGAGAGCCCCCTATCAAACTCCTATTAGAACAAGAAACTCACGCCTTTCCAAGGCATAGCCCTCATTGTGATTCTCACCCATCAAACTCCTATTAGAATAAGAAACTTTTCAACATAATGTGATGTACAATATAGATTGAATTGCTAAAACTAAAGTATGAAGTTTCAGGTCAAGTAAACAAAGTATTCTCCAAGCATTATCCAAAGTTCGGGGCCATGAGCAGAGGCTGGAGCCCAAAGGGCGCACAATGAAGGATTTTATGGACATACATTATTCTTCTGCATCCGGGACGGCCGACCCGGGTTTGAGAGGAAACAGTCACGTATCATGTGATTATCAATAAATAACTCCTCTATTGCAATTTAGGACTCAGGTTTTCGTGGAGAGGGGACTAGTTCCAGCCTCCAGGCGCTTTTTCTCACTGAAGAACTTGTTCGACTTTTCCATCAACCGACCTCTCAAAATGAGACTGTACTAAATTTTAGCGTTCTAGATAATAACATTATTGTACTTGGGAAGCAGATTTTTAAAATTATGGGTCTCAGCTGAGATTTCATTTTCTAGATAAATCTTTCAAAGTTCAAGCTAATTTCAGAAGCTGCCTTTCAGGACCAGGTAAAAAGGTAAACACTTTTCTATTGTTTAACCTTTCAACAACCCTTTGACAATGTGACATGCATGATCCATCCTTGCATTTGCAAATTCGAGGCCTTCGCCGGCCCCCTCCCGAGGGAAGCTGCACCGGACAACCCCTCCTGCTGCAGTCGCTAGTAGCTACGAAACTCTTGCAGCCAAAAATAATGAGCAACAAAATAATGGAATTAGAAATTAAATTATTATTTTTAGCTTATATGCTGGCATGGCAGCTGCGGTGTGCGAAATTGGGAGACTGGCGTAGGCGGTTTCGGCTGCGTCCAATTTTCTTCATAAAAGAAAATGCCTCCCCCCTGTAGTTGACCCGGACGTGCGCATCGATTCAGTACTCAGGAGTCAGGACTCTGGAGTATGGGGCCCGTCTCTTTTTCCTGTCAAGATCCCCAAAAATTCAATGCAAATTAATCTTGGCCCTTGGGCTTTCTTCCCTAATGCCCAATCCCATTAGTTTTTCCTTGTCACTTTGCAGCACAACACGACACTCTGCTGTACTTTTTTGACCCCTTGGTTTGGTTGGTCTCCCAAGAAAAAGAAAAATGGGAAGGAGATACCTCACCAAGGACAATGTTTCAACTTTGAATCATAGAGGTATGGGAAAAGGGGTTTTCACTTGTTCATTCCCCACAATTTATTTCAGCTATGAATAATGGTAACATGTAAGTACTACATGATGACACCTTTCTTTGTGAGAAAAGAAGGCATTGACTCTTATAGATTATGCATCATTTCATGTTGATTTTATAAAATGCATTGACAACTAAAAAGCCTGACAAGCCCTAGAAAATGCAAAATAATGCTATCTAGGGCTCAAGTTTTTATGTGTTGTGCTTGGAGCACAGTGAAACCATGTGCAAGATTATGAATTTTCTTTTCAAACCATCAGCCACGCTTCCCTTACACACATATTTACACTATAGAGCAAAACAAGTGCTTTCATAGCCATATTGTCTCATGGAGCCACGATCTCATTTTTGAACATGACATTTAGAGTTCATAACAGACCATAAACAGAATATTGAATCCAAAACCAAAGAGGGAGAACATATCTCGAAGGAGAGATCTAAATCCATTTGGAGCTACAAACAAAGTGCTCGTGTAAGTCAACATCATGATTGTAACTAATAGAACAAAGCTACACGTAGTAACAATCTCTAAGTAGGACATTTGCATATTAAGATAAAGAAAAGACTAGAGTGGACAAAAAACTTCCAAAATTTTGTAGTGTTAATGGGTGCTTAATCTTCCACAAATTTGAAAGACTGTGAACATTCCAAATACCATGGTAGGAGACTTGATGTCCAAGGCATGAAAGAGAGGGCATGCAATTGTTCACAAACGCCACTCTTTATGTCTCACTAGTGGGCACTTTAAGTTGGTAAAGCTTAGAGGTGAGTGTGATTTTCAAAGAAGTAGTATACCCTTGAATCTTATTTCTACTTATTGGTAGTGCTAATGAAATATTGCTTGAATTTCATGAAAACTTATTGATAATCATTATCAAGTATGAGGGTGAACATTTTGTTGCCAATTGGTTGGTATACTTTAATGCAAAAAAAAAAATTGAATTTCTCTACATTCTGTCTTGTATGAGACAAATTCATTATCGTAAATAGAATCTCACTATCATACACTTTAGGAGCCAACTTTGGATAGTGAGGCTTTTGCACAATAGTTTAAAACTCTTATAGTTAAAAAAAAAAAAAAGAAGCTTGCACATTAAGCTTTAATGTGGATTTGAAAATTTTAGAGCAATTGTTGAGATAGCAAAAAGCTAACATTTTACCTTGTATGCTTGCTAATCTAGCATGTCGAATCAATGATACAAGACAATTCAAATTAGTTGTAGATTGCTCAGACCTCAGATGTGGCTCAAACCAATAAATCTTGAACTTTTTGTTCCATTTTTTTTTAAATCTTTTTAGATGTGTGCGATCACCTTGTAGTATGAGGCAGAATGCACAACAATATAGAAGCTTGTATCACTCCTAAGAATTGTTGAGCTACAGGTTTCCCATTTTGAAACTTACCACAAAAGTTTGCTCAAAAATGTGGAAAGCTCTCTCAATATAGCAATGGTTTGGGTGTTGTCCAATCATAAAGACACTGATCCAATAATACCCTGTTGTCATGCTTTATCCTTGACAAATGTATAAGATGCTAAATTTGTTCAGTGATCAAGTTTGCGAGAGTTAGTTTGAAGTATTGATTGATTTATAAGCCAAAAAGTGGTCAAAAACATCATCATACATCAATAAATTCCAGATCTGTGAGAGTTAACCCTCACCACTTTTCATAGATTCAAATCCACATCAGATCCAGCTCCAATAAAGCATGCAAGAGTTACTTCCTAGTAGATCTTGAGAAATCAGAGTTTTTGTTTGAGAAATAGTTGAAAGAACTCTCACACAGCCAACCCTCACATGAGTAACTCTTGCAGATAGGATCAAGTGTAAGATCTGCCTCAGATATGTCTATTGTGAAAATATCAGGCCAATTAGAGCAAGGAGTAGAGAGAAATCAAGGAAAAAACCACTGAAAAGAGACCAAAATCACACTGATAGCCCTTGAAACTAATTAGATCTTCACATATTCAGATTTCTTTTCACATATCCATCAACATATAGCAACCTTGGACTTCCTTGATGAATGAATCTGATATCAGGACAATTAGTAGCAAGAAGAGTTGGAAATTAAGCACCAAACCTCCCAAGAGTTGCAGTCGCGTAGATTGAAGCACAAGTAGGACCAACATCAATGGATCCAATGGGTCAACCCGTACCTATCATACCCTTGCAAGCAGTTCGGAGGGCACCTCACCTTGAAATGCCAAAATATGAAGGATCAAGAGATCCGATGAGGTTCCTCCAGATCCACAAACAAGCATGCGAGATCTATGGCGAACAGACCCCAGAGGAAAAATTGAACCTATTTTCAATGTCACTAGTAGCTGCAGCCCAAGAATGGTTCTTCAACCAATCGGCCAAAGAAAATTCTATTTGGGAAGGCATAAGTGGCTCTTATTACGTGCTTTAAACCAAGAAAGTTCTTGGAAGATCCATTTCTCCTGTTAAGCAAAGTCAAGATGGGAAAGCAAGAAAGGGTCTGAGATTATATCGAATGGGTTATCTACGATCCGAATGGAACATAGCCCTGACTCATGATCATGTGGTGATTATGTGGTTCCTTGAAGGATTAGTTACCATGAAGCATAAGAAGAGAACTCAAATGCCGGGAGCAGTATTGCACGTTGCAGGAAGCCATGGAAGATGCTATTATAGAAGATGATAAAGGCTCAGATGATGAATCCTATCCAACAGCCCATCATCTGACCCCTCAATAACATCAACCTCCAATGCTTTCGGTATTTCAAGAGATTTGCTAATGGAACAAATGACAAATCTACACAAATAGTAGATGGAACAACTAACGGCCCAGTTTGATAAAAAACTTAAGGCTTTACAAGGTTCTGTACCATCGTATTCTAATGTTCCTAATCAGAACCAACTACAATATCCTTGAAGGGAGAATGTATGGTGTCTAGTTTGTATCCATAACCATACCGCCAACGAGTGTCCAGTTTTGAAATAGAATCTCAAACTGACACAACGGTATTGCCACTTGTGCAATGTGTCATCACACGCAACAACGTTTTGCCCATTCAACCCCAGGATTATACAACAAAAGAGGATTCAGTACCAGACCTCTTATCCTTATCACCAAGGGGCACCAAATGCGACACCACGGTTTGAAACACCAATGAATCAGCAATACATGGCTTAATCTGCACCACCAAGGCCAGCTAACAAACAAGTGGCCCATGTAATCTTAATAGCATCAAAGCACAAGCTACCACCCCAACTTGAGCAACAACAATTGTATGATTCGGACGAGCCATATGTCGTCGATCTGTTGCTTGTTGGTAGATTATCTACCAATATCAGGGTTAACCGACTGCCGGTTGATCTAAGTTTTCTGTTGTTCTTAAAAGTAACTAGACATGTAACTTAATGACCCAACCATGGCATCTTGTTGTGTAAGACCATGAGTTGAGGACAAATTAGTTAGTTGAGAGATATTCGAGTTAAAAAAACCACATTCAGTTGTACCCGGTTGTAGAAAGCGACATCCAAGAAACTGAATGGTGGGCAAAAAAAAAAGAGCTAGGAAGAGAGAAGAGAGAAAAGTGAAACTAATGAAGAGAGGAGGGGACCTCTATTGTTGATAGTTGAGGACGGAGGAAAGGTCACGGAGAAATTGAGTAGTGTGAAGAGAGCGTAGAGCTGGAGATTTGTCAAGATCCATATTGAGCGATCCAGAGAAGGATAGCCGATTGGTTGTATTGATGATCAAACTAGTGTTGAGCAGAGTTGAAGATGTGATGTGTATTGATGCATAGAATTGTAAGAATGATTCTAATTGGAATGAGAACCTTTGGAATACTTCTTATTAGATTTGTGCACCATTTGTTGTTCATATTTGGGATGAGTGTTTGTGAAGTTTCCAAAATATTCAAGGAGTGTTGCAAGTGAGAATTGGAGTTTATCTATTGTATAAGATTGTAGTACTGAAACTATAGATTTGTTGTTTGTAATTGTAGTAATACATTGATGAATGTCAAGCAGGTAGAACTTATGTGAATTACTCGTGATGATAGGCTAGAGTTACAAAGCTGGATGCTTAGAATGAGTTGTCAATTTTGATTGCCATGTTTCATGTTTTACGGAGGTGCGGTTGAATGTGAAGTGTATTAGGATTAGCTATTCTTTCAGTTGATTGAGTTTGAGTGAATGAAAGATTGATTTGGAAATGTAGATTCTAAGCAGTAGCTTGTGAGTGAATAGAGTCTTCGGTAAATCCAAAATATTGATTAACCAGGTGTGTACAATTACAACTTTGTATTCAACAGTTGGCGGGATATGGAGTGGAGTATATTTCTGCCAACATTTGGTATCGTTGCCGCCTTGCTTCCATCTACATAATTGTATTTCTTTTGCTTTCCATTCTAATCATTTTTGGTTTGTGCAACACATTTTTTTCAATTAACCGACTACTTCACAACCCACTAGATTCACACTCCACTTTTCACAACCCACATTATCCGATACTTTTTTTCACCTTTTTCCAACACTTTTTCCCAAATACTCTCTCTGAGGGAAGGGTAGGCAAGTAGTATTATCATACTACTTCTTACTTACCATGGATACTGATAATTTAGAATAACGGTATCTCTTTGATCCGCGCCTTCTAAATGAACAGCCTGAATCAATTCAGCGGCCAAGACCACAATTAAAATTTGTCATACATGATCCAAGAAATAAAGATAATCACTATGCTGGAAGACATGATGATGGTCCTATTAGATTATCTCCTAGACGAAGATCACCTGCGTTTGAACGAAGGACTCCCAAATTGGATCTACCCAAATTTGATGGTAGAATGGACCCTCATCAGTTTATCCAAATCTTTGAGAATGCCTGTGAAGTTTATGGAGATTCTTCACATGAAAGCATGGCTCAACTCTTCTCTATGACCTTGCTAGGTGGCGTTCGAGATTGGTTTTTTAATCTCAATCGAGATGAACGTAATGATTGGGAAGTATTGAAAGAAGCTTTCATAAAACAATTCAAACATGATAGACTATCAAATAGTCCTTTTGTGTGAATAAGCCAAATCAAAATGAGAGAAAAAGAAAAAGTAAGGGACTATATTGAACGATTAAAATGTCTACGCGGTCAATGTCAAGAAGGATTGACTGAAATGTTAATCACTTGGTTCATAGTCTTCTAAAAAGAATTCGATGTGAGCTTAAACCTGTTGATGATTGTTGTCAACTGAAGCAAGCCATGTTAGATGCAATGAGGGAAGAGGACGAAGAGTCAGATGATGAGGATCATCATTTCGATAACCACCAAGAAAATACAAAAGAACGAAGAAAAGAACGTCCCGTTGAGGAGATTACCGAACAACGAATAGCTGATAGATCTGTTGAAAAATGAACTTCACTTTTCTTCATCCCTAAATACCTCCACGTGGGATGAATCAGATCTTGCAAAGGCGGCCGCAAGTGCAATCCACAAGTACAATAGAATCAGATAATCGTAACTAATCAGGTGCTAAAACGCAGCTATTAGTTTTACAAGAAAAGCTTAGAAGAAGAGGTAAAGATAGAATATAAGTCTGTGCAAACACAACGCATAGCATCAAAGAGAGAGAGAGAGTAGGAGAGAGTGAGATAGAAGTGAAGCTGATACAACTATAGAATAGAAAACAAAAGCTATCACACTGATAAGCAATAGATCTTCCTATTAGTTTTCCTGTTGTGTATGCATGAATGATAGTATTGTTTATGTGTACACTGTTGTTCTGATGAATGGATCATATTGACTTGGCAATCAAAAGTTAGCTGTAGATTTGTGATGTGCAAAAACTTAGCGTAGAAAGTTTTGTCGGATTTTTTGCATTTTTCGTAGATTTCGCATGCTCTCTCTTCGACATTTTTGCATTTTTTCCAGTACAGTTAAAAACGTGCCCAAGTGCACAAAAAAATGTGCACTTGGATGTACGGGTGAAGGAGGTTCTTGAGCTAATACATAGCGATCTATGTGAACCGACTGTCGGTTGATCTAAGTTTTTTCTTCGCTTTCCCAAAAAATGCTACAATTGCAAAAATGTGCTTAGATGCGTAAAATACACTAAGTTTTGCATACTTTGCATATTTCGCATTTTTTGCTTTTAAAAAGAAACACAACAATGCATGCTTCCACATCCTAAAAATTGTTAGCTGCAGTTGAGACCGAAACAATCAGTTTCACTTCAGTGGTATCAGAAAACTGCATACTATCAAATGACAACTAACCTACAACAAATAGTTGTGAGTGTATTCGATGACAGCAACTACGATGTCTAGAAACACAAGATGAAGATGCTACTCAGAGGAGAAGGCCTATGGAGCGTACTGGATGGAAGAGAAGTCAAACCACAACAAAATCCAGTTGAATGGAGAAAGAAGAACGATAGAGCAATGGCGCTCATCACTCTGTTCACTTGCAGAAGACACCATAATGACCACCGTGGACTGTGAGACTAGCCACGAAATGTGAGAAAGGCTACAGGCCAAACATGAGCAAATGACAAGTGTAGAGATCTTGCATCTCAACAATCAGCTTCTGAATATGAAGTGGGACGACAGTGATCTAGACAAACATGCTGGGAAGATGAAAGCCATCTTCGATCAATTGGCTTGGCAGCTGCGAATCAGACTCATGTGATCCCACTAGAGCAGCAGTTCTTACACTTTATAAGAACTCTACAATCTCCCTACTACAGCCTGAGGTCAATAATCATGAGGACTCCTAACATGACATTCAGTGATGTTGTTAAATCTGTGAAGGATGAAGTCATCATGAGAGATCATACTGACTCTCAAGACAACGAGGACCAAACATCCATTGTTAGAAGAAAACAGAAAGGAAGAGTGCATAAGCCAAGCACATCTTCAATAAGAGATGAATGCAGTTCAAAGCCACCCGTAGTATGCAGCTACTGCAAGAAGAAAGGCGACTTGGAGAAAAATTGTTGGAAAAATCTCAACAACATTTGCATTCATTGCAAGAAAAAGGGACATTTAGCATTTGATTGCTGGTTTAATCCCAAGAACAAAAACAAAGACAAGACACATATTGCAGAATCTTTTCATCAAGAGAAAGAGCCAGAGCAAGCTATGACAACAAGAGATGTGCACAGTGCACACTTAGATCTAAAGATCGTCATAGACTCAGGAGCCACCTCGCACATCACGTGCAAAAGGAAAGTCCTGAAAGACTACAAGACCTCCAATAGAGACAAAGAAGTCATCATGGGAGACAATAGCAAGCACCATGTCATGGGGATAGGAAATCTACGTATGAAGACCACATCTGGCTATAAAGATTTAGACGGATGCATGTTCCCACACTGAAAAGTGATCAGTTGTCAGTAGCAAAGATCATTGATATGGGACTAAGTGTTACTTTCAATAGTAACGAATGTCACATAAAGGACTGTGATACCAACCGGATCCTAGTGACAACTGAAAGAAAAGGCAACTTGTATCGAACAAGTGTCCAAAATCCTACTGATCAGGTTCTTGTCACTTTAGATGAAGAAGACAAGAATGAACTGTGGCACAAGAGGATGTGCCATTGCAGCATCAGCACACTCTACAGAATGTCAAGGAGCAAAATGGCAGAAGGCATGGATGTGACTGACAGAAAGATCAGTATGTGTGAATCATGTTTGAAGGGCAAGCAACACCATGAACCATTCAAATTTGAAGGAGTACGGGCGAAGGAGGTTCTTGAGCTAATACATAGCGATCTATGTGGACCTATGAAGGTTCCATCTATATTCGGATCATAGTACTTCACTACATTTATTAATGGTTACACACACATGACATTTGTCTACTTCTTGAAGAAAAAGTATGATGTGTTTATAGTTTTTAAACAGTTCAAAAGTTTAGCTAAAACATAGACATGAAGAAAAATCAAAGTTCTGAGATCCGATAATGGTGGAGAATACACCAGTACAGAATTCAAGAACTTCTACCGGCATGAAGGAATTGAAAGACAATACACTATGCCTTACACACCACAAAACAACGGGGTAGCAGAAAGAAAGAATTGGACCCTGATGGAAGTAGCAAGGTGCATGATGGCGCAGGCGAAGCTGTCAAAGAAATTTTGGGCAGAAGCTATACTAACAGTCGTCTATCTATAGAATAGGAGCATGACAGCTGTTGTAAGCGATGTCACACCCTATGAAGCCTGGACTGGTGACAAACCCAGCTTGTCGCATATTAGAGTGTTTGGTTGCAAGGGCATACATGCATGTGCCTCAGGAAAAGAGATCCAAGCTTGATGAAAAATCAAGACCCATGATATTCGTGGGATATGCAATCAATTCACCTAGCTACAGATTGTATGATCCTGAAACCAATAAGGTGCAAGTAAGCAGAGATGTCAAGTTTGATGAGCAGACATTCCAGAAAGATGCAGACCAGACTGGTTATCAATTCTTTGATTTGAATCCTTACATCTCTGATTGGACTGAAGAGGGAGAGCAGACTTCTGTAGGGCCACGTGATCAAGAAGATCAACAAGCGATCGACAGGAGTTGCAGTCCCCATAACAACCAGTACAATCTAAACAACCAAAGAGTTGAGCCAAGACGCTCTATCAGAATCCGACAGAAGGCTATTGAGAAAGTCGCAGCAAACAGCTGCGTTGAGAACCGATGTCTCATGACAACAAAATCTGAAACTTACTCAGAAGCAATTGCAAGTCAGGAATCAGAAGAATGGAGGAAGGCAATATAGGAGAAAATTGACTCAATGCATAAAAATGAAGCGTGGACACTGGAGCAACCACGAGAAGGAAGAAAGATTGTGGACTGCAAATGGGTCTACAAACTAAAGCTGAAACTGGATGGGAGTACTGAGCAATACAAGGCCAGGTTGGTAGCCAAGGGGAATTATCAGAAATATGGAGTAGACTACCAAGAGACATTTTCCTCTATGGTAAAACAGTCTACCATTCGCCTCCTATTTGCTTTAGCTGTTTCACATTCTTTATTTGTCCATTATATTGATATCAAGACTGCATTCCTTCATGGATTTCTCAATGAAGAGATCTATATGAGACAACCAGAAGGCTTTCACAACCAAGAATTTTCTGATTTGTGCTGTAAATTGAAGAAGTGCATTTATGGGTTAAAGCAAGCCGCAAGAGCTTGGCATAAGAGAATGTCTGAATTTTTAATCTCTATTGGTTTTAGAAGATTAGTTTCAGACAATGATGTCTTTATTAAGACTGAAAGTGACATTTCCTTAATCTTAGTTGTATTTGTTGATGACACTATAATGTTTGGTAATGACTTAGAGATGATAAAAGAAACCAAGGGTCTTATAGGACAAGAGTTCGAAATAACAGACCTTGGTGAGGCTAAGAAATTCCTAGAAATACAAATCGCTAGGAATAAAACAATAGAAACTATAAAAATTTCCCCGAATAGTTATGCTTGTAAAATTCCAGCAGACTATTCAATGTTAGAATGCAAAGGAAAGGAAATTCCTATGGCACTTGGAGTAAAACTTTCGAAAGAAGACTGTCCAAGGACTGAGCAGGAAGAATTCGAAATGAGTAATATACCTTTTTGAAATCTGATTGGAGCTCTAATGTACCTGACTGTATGCACTCGACCAGATTTGGCCTATCCTGTTTATGCTTTAGTACAATTCTCTAACAATCCAAGAAAGTACCATTGGGAGCTAGCTAAGAGAATCTTATGATATCTCAAGCAAACCATGGATTTTGGCATTATCTATTCCAAGCCAGATGAATCCACTCTGAAGGCATACAGCGACGTCACTTGGTCAAGCTCGAAGGATGACAACAAATCTGTCACTAGCGGATGTTTCATGATATGTGGAGGGCCAGTAAGCTGGGTTTGCAAAAAGCAAACTCTTGTCGCACGATCCTCATGCAAAGCAGAATATGTAGCTACTTCAAAGAATGCAAACGAGATCGTGTGGCTGAGACAACTGTTAAATGATTTAGGAGAGCAACAAGCAGAACCTATTGTCATGTATATGGATGATACCAGCGCAATCTCCATGACTCAATGTTAGCCGATTATCTAGTGCCGAGCCAAGCTGAAGACATAAGTTATCTCTCACCCATGACCGAGGAGGTCTCAGAAGGAAGAGAGCAGAAGAAGCTGAGAGCCGAGCATGAGAGCCAAGGGAATACTAGCTAGGAAGATAACGATTAACTATGTGAGCCTACATGGTGTATCCCAAAGAAGGAATGACCATGTAGGAGCTAGTAACATTTCTTTGAATAGTTGTAATAAATGTAGACCCCCCTTAAAATAGTAAGAGTGAGTCACCTTTTGATGGTGACCTCTAGTGGAAGGGCAAATTCCACATGTAATTTCTAATTTAGTGGAATTGCCACATGGGCTCCACATGGGCAGCCTTCTTGCTTATTTAAGGGCCCCCCTCTCTTGTGAGGGAGCTTTTGATTGTATTTTCAAGTTATTTTGAGCTAATAAAGAGAATCCTCCACGAGTTTTTGAAGATCACTAAGCTCCTTGTTCATGGCAATGATCTTGAGTGATATTTCTATGAGCGTGCTTGATTCCTTGCTTGTGGATTAACTAGATTTTTGTTTCTTGTTCTTGCTTAGTTGTGGATTAGCTTCAATTCTTGCTTGTGGAATCTTGTAGAAATCAACATTCAAGTAAACTATAGAGGCTAGAAATGTGGTGTAAATCTTGCATAGTCTTGACATTCTAGTTCTTGATGTTCTTGGATAGTTTAGGCATCAAGTAATGTGTGTTTCTTGATTCTTAGATTTTTAAATGCTGTTAGGAATCTTGTTTCTTGTTTCTTGAATCTGGTTTTAGTTTCAGTAGCTAACCTAGTTTTTGATTGTTCTTTGATTCAGTAGTTAGTAGTAGGATCGCTCTCTGTGCTGAATGCTGATCTGCTTGAGTTGTAGATGGGTGCATGGCTAGTGTATGCATGTAGCTGAGTATCGGATTCGAGCTACCCACTGACAGGCTGGGAAATACGTAATGCATCCTTGAATATTGCTTCTGCTATGTAAACGTTCCAATAAAAAGAATAATCACAAGGAACCATAACAACAGAGGTAATCCAAGAGAGATAAGCAACAAAAAGAGAAAAAAATGTGTTCACAGATTCAGTGAATATGTGAACATTTGGCACCGTTCCACAACTACACACACGCTCAACCAAGCCATATCTCAATCTCCTGTGTTGCGACACAATCGTCTGAGAGCTCCTATACATTCATTGTCGAGCTCATTACTTCGGTCTGGATCGAAGTCCTGCTCGTTTCTCAACCGGAGTCTCACGATCCTCACCACGACGAGCTCCACAACTCAAGTCTGGACCGGACCACTACCTCATACCTCTCGAGTGAAACACAACTTCACGATCCTAACATGTCCTGAGTTACACCTCAACCACCTCTAATCGTTCAAAACTCGAACGGAGTCATAACTCAATATTTAGAACGAACATCTCTTTGACATCTCGACCGAAGGAAACCATCACCTCTCAACTGGACCCTTCAGTCCAAATTTCAATCGGAAGGCTCAGTAAAAAACTCAACCGGAGCACTGCCATCAATTCTCAACCGGAGCATTTCACTCGCATCTCAACCAGAGTGCTCAGTAAAAACTCGACCGGAGCACTGCCATCAATTCTCAACCAGAACATTTCGCTCGAATCTCAACCAGAGTGCTCAGTAAAAAACTCGACCAGAGCACTGCCATCAATTCTCAACCGGAGCATTTCGCTCGCATCTCAACCGGAGTGCTCAGTAAAAAACCCGACCGGAGCACTGCCATCAATTCTCAACCGGAGCATTTCGCTTGCATCTCAACTGGAGTGCTCAGTAAAAAACTCGACCGGAGCACTGCCATCAATTCTCAACTAGAGCATTTTGCTCCCATCTCGACCAAAGTGCTCAGTAAAAAAACTCGACCAGAGCACTGCCATCAATTCTCAACCGAAGCATTTCGCTCCCATCTCAACCGGAGTGCTCAGTAAAAAAAATCGACCAGAGCACTGCCATCAATTCTCAACCGAAGCATTTCGCTCCCATCTCAACCGGAGTGCTCAGTAAAAAACTTGACTGGAGCACTGCCATCAATTCTCAACCCGAGCATTTCGTTTGAATATCAACCGGAGTGCTCAGTAAAAAAAAAACTCGACCGGAGTACTGCCATCACATCTCAACCGGAGCATTTCGCTCACATCTCAGCCTGAGTGTTCAGTCCAATCTCGACTGAAGCACTTTGTTCAGATCTCGACCGAAGCACTTCTGTCAACTCTCGACCGGAGCATTTCGTTCAGATCTCAAACGAAGAACTCTCCTCAGATCTCGACCAGAGCACTCTTCTCAGATCTTGATCGGAGCACTCTACTCAAATCTCAACCGGAACACTGCTCTTGAATCTCAACCGGAGGCCACAGTCATCTCTCAACCGACGGCCTACTTCCAATCTCAACCGGAGCCAGACCCCTGTCAAATTTCAACAAGAGCCGGAGCCTCACTCAAGTTTCGACCGATGCACATCCGTCCTTGACCGTCACAAACCGCAGTAGACCACAATATTACGATTTACGGCCTTCAACGACCTCCATCGACCATCCCAAACCGAAATCAACCCGTAACAGACCACAACAACTGCATTTTGACAACCGTATCCATCGTAACCAGAGTGCACGAGTTTATTTCCACAATCCTACGACACTCTATGAGATTTCATGGATCGCCCTAACGATCCGAATATTATAGAGGACTATCCACCAAAGATGGTCTCCCCATCTACCGAATAGGCTCAATTTAACAGGTATTCCAAGATGAAATCCCAAGTCCAAGAGCCATCCACAAACCCATTCGACATATGGGAACCTACGCGTTATGAAGCTCCATATGAACGGCCACAATTCCATGCTGCCGAATCATCCCATGCAAGAGCTCACTTAAACGGAGATTTCGCAAATAATGTTCCACGTACTGAAAAAAGGACCCCAAAGCTAGACTTACCTAAGTACAATGGTAACACTGATCCTCAACGATTTCTCCAAGTCTTTGAGAACGCCTGTGACGTCTATGACGAGACAGCACCAGAGGCCATGGTACAGCTCTTCTCGATGACCATGATCGATCGCGCACGAGAGTGGTTTTTTAACCTTGATCGTGAAGATAAACGTGACTGGTTACTCTTGAAAGAGGCATTTATTAAATGATTCAAGCCTTTTCGCTTGATAGAAAGTCCTTTTGTCAAACTAAGTAATATCAACATGACAAAAGACGAAAAAGTACGTGACGATTAAAAGTTCAGGTACAAGAGCAACCTACCGAGTCCATGCTCATCATTTGGTTCCTCGTTGGACTTCCCCGATGGATCAGACGTGAACTTCGTTCCAATGATGAATATACATCATTGAAACAAGCCATGTCTGATGCCATTCGAGAAGAAGACGAGGGCTCAGATGTTGAGGAACCACGAGAACGGAGAGCACATCGTGTTGTCCAAGAAGCTCGACCAAACGATGACACACGAGAACAGTTATGGAAAACACAGATGGAGTTGCTTAATCAGCAACACCAACAACAGATGGAGAAACTCACAAAAGAGTTTCAAAACACTCTTAGGTCTATCCAAAGTTCAATGCCAGGTCAGTTACCCACTGGCCAAATCCATCATAGATGAGAGAACACGTGGTGCCCTCACTGCCGAGGTACACACACTGGAATGAGTGCCCTTCATACCAATCGGTCCCAGATACCTCCTTGATCAAATAGGAAATCTGTGACTTTATGGGGCATACCTCCCTTTATTGCTATTATAACCCGAGGAATCAGCCTCACAACCAGTCAGGAGGACATTATCAACCTCCTCGACAACCATTTGTTTCACAACAACAACACACGTCCTATCCACCACGAAACAACCAGATCCATATACAAGATTTGCCCAGACAACCTAGACATCAACCTCAACAAAAGTTGGCACTCTTAGGACCACCACCACGAGGACAACAGGATCTAGGAGCACAAAAAAAATAGACATCCTCGAGAGTCTGCACACACACACCTAGTAGAAAACTCCTACGATCAATCATATCATCCTGATACATCAATTCCATCATCTAGCCATCACCAATATCAAACCGACAACTCATGCTTGTGCAAACAAGCTGAGTATTCCACACCACAAGAAAATCCAACTCAGCTAGCCGTCCAAGATGGTTACACTATTGCCATCGGACCCATGAGCAACCGCTGCTTTATCTGTGGCGAAACAGGACATTTCATGGCTGACTGTAAAGTTAAAAACCAATACCATGCAGAATGTCCCGATTGTGTTCGCAAACACAGCTTCAAAGACTGTCCTAAACAACCTAACAGGATCCTTCCAGCACGTCATATCACATTCGAACCTGTTAGAGTTCTTACTAGAGCACAATGCCAACAACAAGAACAGCAGCAAAACCATGGACAATCAGCTGACCCACATGGAAGCCATTTGACGGCCTCCACAGTACCAAAAGATTACCCAGACTCAAAAGTGAAACAAAGACAATACAACAAATTTCGAGATGAATTTTTGCGAGAGGAAAAACATACGAACAGTCCGTTATCAGCTCATATCCCCGAAAAGGAGCAATCCCTCTAGGGACTTGAAGTATTTTCTGACCTCCTGCAAGCTTAGCTCACAATGTCATTCCATAGTGCTATCAAATCCTTCACCGGGCTTCAACCCACGATATAAACTTTGTATGGCTGATCAACGAGTTACCGACCCTGCTGGTCATTTATCAAATATAAAAGTTCGAATAGCAGGTGTCAAGTTTATCATCGATTGTGTCATCTTAGACCTACCAGAAGATGCCAATACATATAAACTCCTTCTTGGTACACCCTGGCTCCAAATGGCAGGTGTTGTCCAAGACTGGAAGAACAATAAAATTACCTTTGGCAACCACGATAAACAAGTCACGGTTGACTCAAATGGCCATGTCAAGCCCGCCAAGGTATACGATGATTGGTCATCTACAACATATGACGAATCAGATAGTGTCCCGATCCAACCAAAAGGCCACTATACACGAACTACGACATAATCAATTGGGGTCATGCACTAGCTACCGTGGACTGTGCGGATTCCAATCGATGTCGTATCGAAACGACTGCAGAAGATGTGGATATTTTTCCATCTTCTACGGACATTGACACACCCATCATTCTCCGTATGATGATAGACCCCATTCCTATAGCTTGGTGCCCAGGAGAACCTAGTGTCTCTACTGCCCATGTTTCAAAAGAAGGTATTCTTTCCATGGATGATGTTGAAATGATGGATGATCATGTACTCCTCTATCTAGATGCTCAACGTTATCCGTCCAAAGTCATTCCTAAGGAGATCAAGTCACCAAGACCATTGGCTCATGTCCAACTAACATCCAAAGTACCAAACACACAAGCATATAGGCCCAAAACTAAAGTATATACTTGGGACGTGTATCTCGATGAAGTCTGGGATACAATCGACGATGATATGGTAAGTGAGGCCACAACACCACCCATTCAAAAACCACAAAAACCTCGGTTATAAAAAAATAACATTATTGCTACAAAATTAACCGAACGACAAAAACAGATGCGTGCAAAGCTTAAACAGCCAATCAAGCCCTTGTCAGAGGGGACAGACCCTCCGACAAAGCTTCCATGTCTGATAAAGAATCACCTCAAATGATTTTTAAAGTCCAAGAACATTTTGTGCACCCACCTTTCGATCTTCCACAGAAGTTCAAAGACTTTACACTGGATGACGTTGTTATCTAATTACCGCAGCCACATCTGGAACCTACACCAAGTTCCAATTCCTTTGAAGGACCCGCTAAGACAATTCCACTAAACCTTAAAGATCCTGACAAGGACATAGATCAAATAGTTCGTGTTGGTGCACATTTGTCATCAACCCAACTGTCTGATCTAGAGACTTTATTACGCAAATACAGGGATGTATTTGCATGGAATTATACCGAGATGAAAGGAATCCCCCCTGAAATAGTAGTACATCGGATTCCTCTAGAAGACAATGCTAAGCCCGTTAGGGCTAAACCTTATCGCAGTAACCCAGTCTATCGTGAGAGGATCGATGAAGATATTAAGAAATTGCTGGATGTTGGCTTCATTTATAAAGTCCAACATACTGATTGGGTATCACCCATTGTGGTTGTACCCAAGAAAAACGGCAAGCTTCGTATCTGTGTTGACCTCAAGAACCTTAATGCGGTTACGAAGAAAGACCATTTTCCCTTGCCCCTAACAACCCAAATATTAGAGGAAATGGCGGGAGCTGAAGCTTTCAGCTTCTTCGATGGGTTCAGCGGCTATTTCCTTGTTCAAATAGCCCCTGAAGATAAACATAAAATGGCTTTTGCCACAGCGAGCGGCGTTTACGCTTATAACATTATGCCTTTTGGCTTATGTAACGCCCCCTCAACATTCCAATGGGTCATGAAACTGGCCTTTCAAGATCTATTACATCTGGCCGTGGAGATTTATCTCGACGATCTAGGTGTACATTCTTCCGCTACTATGCACCTAGACACCTTGGAGAAATCTTCATTCGCTGTCGTAGGTTCGGCATCTCACTAAACCCTGATAAATGCCAAATATGGGTCACCCACGGAGTTGTACTCAGGCATATAATATCAAAAGACAGTATTTCTACCGACCCGTCAAAAATCAAGATTATCGTGGACATGCCCCTACCTGCAACAGTGAAGGAAGTATATGTCTTCCTCGGTCATACCAACTACTATCGCATCTTTATAATCGACTATGCTGGCAAGACACGTCTCCTTTATTTAGTTGTGATAGATTATCGCTGGACCGAAGAACGAATTAAGGCCTTTGAGGAGTTGAAGACAGCACTCACAACGACTCCCATACTCCGCTCGCCAGATTACACGAAAGAATTCCATGTGCATACTGACTCAAGTAAGTATGCCATTGGGGTCTTCTTGCACAACCAGGCGAGTATGGCAAGGACTTTTCCATACGTTTCTTAAGCAGGCAACTGGTGCCTGCTGAAGTAAACTATACCACTACCGAGAGAGAAGCATGGGCAATGGTCTATGTGGTACAACAACTACGACATTATTTATTAGGCCAGACCTTTGCTTTCTACACAGACCATCAAGCACTCCTATATATCGTAAATAAGTCCTGTAAGACCGGATGAATAGCTCGATGGCTACTAATTTCGGAGGAATTTAATTTTCGTATAGTCGTTCGGAAAGGGTCCCAACATTTCATGGTGGATCACCTTTCCAGACTACCAAGTGCTGAAAAAGCAACTGCAACAGTCAACGATGATCTTCCGGATGCATGCCTTTTTCAGATTGATGCCACACCCCTATGGGCTGAGGAGATCACCCAGTTTCTCGCAACAGGCCGACTAAAAGAAGGCCTGAGTACAACGAATTTTTTTTTTTTTAATGCAGGACAACTTTACAAAAGAGACGTTGACGACATTATTCGACGATGTGCCTATGAATCTGAGATACGATCGATAATATCCCAGACTCATGAGGGCATTGGAGGTGGCCACTTTTCTGCTGGAGCCACAGCGAAAATTATCCTTTGAGCACACGTTTGCTGTCATTAAAGCATGTGATGTCTGTGAAAGAGCAAAGAAAAATACCAAAGCAGACTTCACACCATTGACTCCCATTATAGAAGGCGAAGCCTTCCATAAGTGGGGGATTGACTTTGTTGGACCCATCAGTCCAGCAACGAAACATACCCAAGCTCGATACATCCTCCTAGCCACAGATTACGCCACTAAGTGGGTAGAGGCCCGAGCAACGAAGGACGCCAACGCAAAAATAGTTGCACGTTTTCTTTACGAAAACATTATTATCCGTTTTGGCTATCCCATTGAGCTTGTTAGTGATCGTGGCACGCATTTTTTAAATGCTGTCGTTGATAATCTCCTACGTCATTATCTTTTTGTTCACAGAAAAAGTACACCGTACTATCCTAGGTTTAATGGCCAGGCTGAATCAACTAACAAGACGATTTGTAAAATTCTAACCAAGATAGTTGAAACCAATCATTCTGATTGGGAAACAAAATTTTTCTCAGCTATCTGGGCTCACCGCACCACCCCGAAGAAAGCCACTGGGTGGGTAATCCCTTTCCACTTAGTATACGGTCAAGAAGCGGTAATGCCCGTATAATTCTTAGTACCTTCGCTAAGAGTTACGGAGGCTTTTTCAACAGATCTCTGTGAAAAAGCTTCAATTGAACAACAAGTCAAAACCAGGCTATTTACGTTAGCCCAGTTATGCGAGACAAGACTAATATCTTATCACGCACAACTAGTTAACAAATGATGCCAAAAAGCCTGGCATGACCGTCACCTGCGCAATAAAGATCTACATTTAGGTGACCAGGTACTTCTTTATACATCAAAGAAGCACCTCGACAAGTTGAAGTTCAGAAGTGAAGGGCCATACATTATTAACAAAATATTTCCTAATGGTGCAGTCCAGTTACAAATGTGAAAAATGCAAAAATAAGCTTGGTAGAGGCCAAAAATCTTGTATATAGATAAACACACATGTGTGGAGCCTGTTTGCACGTGTGAAAATAGTGTACTTGTCATGTACCATAATCATATAGGTTGTACATATGATTTAATTCAAGTTCTAGTGACTAAAAAGGTCAAAAACTAGTTTTCTAGACATATGACACATGGCATCAATCTATTGCTTGCATGAGCCACATCCTTTGGTTAGGTGTCACATCCCATGTGTAGAGGACATCTCACATGTGTGGAATAAGCTGAAGTAGACGAATTTTGACTTCTAGAAGATTTTCAAGTAGATCTCCATATAGAAGGAAAATGGACCAAAAGTGCTCAAAATAGAAGGTTTTGTCCAAGTGTCAGTTTTGCATGATGAATCATCATATTAAAACCGTGAGGGGATCAAAGGGATGATCAGTACCACGAGCTCCCACTTATTGTATATATAGAGCCACATTTGACCATAATCAGTGTGAGACACCAATCTTGGTTTTGGAAGCAATTTTGAGTGATTCTCTCCATTTGTCTACATTTGTTTTGATTGTTTTGAGGTTCTATCAATGTGTACTTGATTTTCAGGTTGGATTCCGTACTCAGACAATGTTTCACACGTGTGAAACCAGAAATTACACCTACCTTCAATTAATGATTGTTCTTGTTAGGATTTTGTGTCTAGAATTGAACTAGATTGATCTTAATCTCAAGTAGATTGATAGATCAAGTAATCTGACAACCAATCCCTCTTGAGGATCATATTAGAATCCACTCTTGGTCCTTTTTGTACTTTTTGCACATGGTATCAGAGCCTAGTACATGAGGTTTTGTTGAAATTGATAGGGTTAATCCAAATCAAAGCCAAAATTAGCAGTTTCTTGGAAACTAGTCAAATTTTGTGTAGCGAGTTGGATTTGATAGCTATTCTCAAAATTTTTGGTCCAGATCTTGTTGTGGGCTGTAGGAACCCTTTTCACACGTGTGAGTCCATACAGATCCAATTTTGGCTGAGAAAATTCAAAAATTTGTACAATTTGACTCACACACCCAATTTGAGAGATTTTTAGTGCAAAATAAAGCATTTTCTATAGAGAATCAAATCTTTTGATTAATTCTTGGATTAGATCAGCCAAAAAATTAAAATTGAAGCTTGAATTAGGGGCATTAAATGATTTTCTCTGATTTTTTGAGTGCATGTTGAAGTTGAGAGAGATTTTGCCAAAAATCATAGATTAAGGAGTGATATGCAAGGTGAGAGGTTGAAATCCATTGTACCATCACTCTAGATTTGTTCAAGAGTGATAGGGTCAAGTTTAGAAGCATCAATTTGCTAGAGAACATCCTTGGATCTGTCCTCCAAGTGAAACCTTTGAGAGTTTCTATTGCATATAGAGCATCTATGCAAATCTTTTGTAGAATTTGATATAGATTGGCTTCAATTGAGAGTTCTAGAAAAGAGATTGAGATCCAAGTCACATTGTTCAACCCTACTCAATTTGTTTGAGTAATTGTGAGGTTTGAAAAGAGTCATTAAGGTGTGTATGGCAAATGTGTAGAGAGAGATCCAATTTTCTAAAAGTTCCTTCCTTTGTAGAGGGCATGATCTAGAAGCTCATTTTGTGTTGTTATTGATGGAGAATTTGTCTTCTCCTAGGTGATCAAATCTTTCTAAGTGGTATTAGCTCTTTGAAGCACAATATCTTAGTGAGAACAATCACAACTTTTGATTTTGAATTTCATTCCAAGTCTTAAAAGGTAGAGTAATTGGTGGAATCCAATAAGAGTGTAGGAATTCAATTTATTGAGCAAAAATTGACATAGTATGTATGAAACTCAAATTAGTTCTATTCAACCTTCTTTCTGAGAGTGTGAGGGTCAATTTGTGATACCATTGGATGTCTAGAATGAGGAGGAGTCCATGTTTGAGTATTTATGCATGGTTGAGATCTTTGTGAATATCTAGTTGTCTAATTTTTTAAGCTTTGTGAAAAATTGGTGGTATAGTTTGTTTTCAAATCAAATCAAATTCATTCTAAATCTCAAGAGTGAGATTATTTGGGTCAAGAGTGAGTGCAAAAGAAGTGATTAAGTTTGATTTTCAGGTGTTTGAAACAAAACCCATCTTTTGTTCAAGAATCTCAAGTGTTGAGAGAACTAGTCAAGTGAAAAGGAAAATCTAGGTGTCAAATCTTTTTCATTTCCATTTCAACTTTCAAAAGAAAGAGTCATTGGTATTTGATGAGTCCAATAGGAGATTGGATCTGATTTCTTTAGTGATTTGATTCAAAGATCCGAGGACAGATATCACTCTGGATCAAGTACAAAATGGGCCAAAGGTCCAACAACAACTGCAGCTTGCGGACAAGGCATGGGATATTTCCATTGAAAACAAAAGCCCAAGTGTGCAAGGACAACTTCACCATCGGGGTCCTAGGCCACACTAATTACAACGCCAACACCACCAACATCACCACTGGCACAAGTTTTGGAAGGGGGGGGGGGAGGAGTGGGGATATCCAGTCCCCAAGACACGGGAGTAGCCCAACAATCACAAGATCAACAATCACAGGCCCAACAAGTCCACATATTGGACACATCTCAACATTTTGATGCTGCGGACTTGATGGAGATAAGCGACGACGAACCAGAAAAGGGGAAGCAGCTAGGAAGAAGTCAGACACCTCCACCTCCACCTCCACCTCCATCTTCAGTTCTAACACCACGTCTATTTTTTGGTTTAGCCTCACCATCCCACACCCCAGATCAGTACCCAACTCCCTCTAACCCTGAAAAGCTCACTGAAGCAGCCAAACGCTCAATGATTGGCCTATCCAAAACGAGCTACCACATCCATTGGTTGGTGAGCCAACATCAAGTTCTAGAGAGCAAGGTCCAACATCAAGACCAAGAGATTGCGCGATATCAAAGGATGGCCAAAGAAAAAGAAAAAGAGACAGTAGAAAGCAGATCCATGATGGCAGGGCAGAAAACCACCTTGGAAGAGGTCCAGCAGCAATTGAAGCACCATATGGTCCAAATCGACCACGTACAAGACGGATCGTCAGGTGCAATGACAGTCAATGCTCCTCCAGTCAAGCCCGAGGACATTCTTATACAGGCCCCACAGGCCTCAGCCATCCGGATGGAGAAATACATAAAGCTGATCCAAGAGCGAGAGGTCGATAAAAAGAATTTTGAAAACATTGTGGCAAAACAAGAGAAGATCATCCTGGAGTCCCAGAAGCAGTTGGAAGAAACAACGAAGGCCCTGCAACAAGTCTTGGACAAGGTGAACCAATTATGAGACACGACGTGCAAGGCCCAAGCAGGTGCTCACGTAACGAAGCCACGAGACGATGATGAGAATGATGGAGCAAGGAATCAGGACGGGCAAACCCACCGATCAGACGGTAGCTCAGGATCGGGTGGCCAGAAAGCCGGTGCTGCTTCCATGAGCTTTCCCCGACCCCCTCCCACCTTTCACCCTTCCTCCTACTCCGCATTTAATTTCTCTGAAACATTCATTCCAACTTACCCAATTCTTCCATCTCCCCTTTCTTCATCACCTCCTAGTCAAATAATGGGCCCATCAGATCCAGCTAACCCACAAGGCCCAACGGGACGAGTTCCTCCAACAACTCCACTCCCCCGGTGCTGCGTATAGCTTATTATTTTCGCCTCCTCCTAAATCGTTCACCCCCACACCTCTCTCCCCAGATCACTCCATCCCCGACCTTCCGGAAACTAACACAGACATTGGAGCCGATGATGACTTCCTGGCTGACCAACCGAAGACAAGAAAATTCTCGCCCAGGCTAGACACGGGTGCAGATGAGCCGTAGACAAGCGAGTGAGCAAACAAAAAAGACACGGGCACCAAGGCCCTTGATGATTATCTGGCAAAGCCGCCCCAGCCGCCTCTACCCGGCCTAGCAGTAAACTGGCTTATACAAGGGAATTAGAACGATTTGATAGAAAATACCCTCCCAATATGAGGGGTGGCAAAGAAGACATCGATCAAAGCCAATACTCCACCAGGGTCGAGATCATTGCCGCACTACAGCCGTAGCCAGAATGGCAGAGCAAAGTCCTGAAGGATAGCAGGCGAGTCTAGGAATATTTGAGGGCACCGGCATGGAAGCGAGTGGATTCTTTTTACATGCCGCTCAAACGCAGAAATCCATGGCCGATGAAAAAGCCTCAAGTGGAGTTAGTAAACTGGCCAGTCATTCCGGAAATTACAGAGAGAACCTCCCCGGATGATTCGAGGCTACAATTACTAGACTTAGGGCACAAATACAAGTCAAGTGCAGATCTTTGCGTGCAGGAAAGTGCCAAGTATTGCAGATCCATGGCCTTCCTGATGCAGCAAGAGTGTTTCTGGGATCGAGATTTGGATCCCATTAGGATCAACCCAAACACAACCCTCCAGTCAGAAGAAGACCATGAGATGATGGCCAGACTATACTACAGAGCGGCCTTCATGTCGTCACACTATGTGACCATGGTGGAAGACTGGCAGAAAATGGGCTTCGTAGAAAAAATAAGAGAATATCTGGGGCCCCTTAATTTCAGAAGTAAGCTCCGCTTCCAAGGTTTTGAAGCCCTTGGTCGGAAGATGAGCGAGCAAAAGCAGACGGCGCGACGACGAGGCGAACATGATTCACAAGAAGTTCTCAAGAGGGCTGGTATGTAGCGGCCAATTGAGGGACTTCCAATTTTGGCGAATAAATTTTTCGGATAATAAGCACCTGGTTTTACGGAAGCGAACAAAAATCCATGCTTTTCCAAGTGCCAAGCGGAAAACATCACCGGTGTTGCAATGGGTCCTGCAACAGATTAGGGGTGGATAATGTTAGCCGATTCTCTAGTGCCGAGCCAAGCTGAAGACATAAGTTATCTCTCACCCATGACCAAGGAGGTCTCAGAAGGAAGAGAGCAGAAGAAGCTGAGAGCCGAGCATGAGAGCCGAGGGAATACTAGCTAGGAAGATAGTGATTAACTATGTGAGCCTACATGGTGTATCCCAAAGAAGGAATGACCATCTAGGAGCTGATAACATTTCCTTGAATAAATGTAGACCCCCTTAAAATAGTAAGAGTGAGCCACTTTTTGATGGTGACCTCTAGTGGAAGGGCAAATTCCACATGTAATTTCTAATTTAGTGGAATTGCCACATGGGCTCCACATGGGCAACCTTCTTGCTTATTTAAGGGCCCCCCCTCTCTTGTGAGGGAGCTTTTGATTGTATTTTCAAGTTATCTTGAGCTAATAAAAAGGATCCTCCACGAGTTCTTGAAGATCACTAAGCTCCTTGTTCATGGCAATGATCTTGAGTGATATTTCTATGAGCATGCTTGATTCCTTGCTTGTGGATTAACTAGATTCTTGTTTCTTGTTCTTGCTTAGTTGTGAATTAGCTTCAATTCTTGCTTGTGGAATCTTGTAGAAATCAGCATTCAAGTAAACTATAGAGGCTAGAAACGTGGTGTAAATCTTGCATAGTCTTGACATTCTAGTTCTTGATGTTCTTGGATAATTTAGGCATCAAGAAATGTGTGTTTCTTGATTCCTAGATTGTTAAATGCTGTTAGGAATCTTGTTTCTTGTTTCTTGAATCTGGTTTTAGTTTCAGTAGCTAACCTAGTTCTTGATTGTTCTTTGATTCAGTAGTTAGTAGTAGGATCGCTCTCTATGTTGAATGCTGATCTGCTTGAGTTGTAGATGGTTGCATGGCTAGTGTATGCATGTAGCTGAGTATCGGATTCGAGTTATCCACTGACAGGCTGGGAAATACGTAATGCATCATTGAATATTGCTTCTGCTCTGTAAACGTTTCAATACGGCCGCAAGTACAATAGAATCAGATAATCATAACTAATCAGATGCTAAAATGCAGCTATTATTTTTACAAGAAAAGCTTAGAAAAAGAGGTAAAGATAGAATATAAGTCTGTGCAAACGCAGCGCAGAGCATCAGAGAGAGAGAGAGAGTAGGAGAGAGTGAGATATAAGTGAAGCTGATATAGCTATAGAATAGAAAACAGAAACTAGCACACTGATAAGCAGCAGACTGTAAACTCTCATTCAAAATAGCTTTATAAAACAAGAGATCTTTCTATCAGTTTTTCTGCTGTGTATGCATGAATGATAGTAATGTTTATGTGTACACTGTTGTTCTGATGAATGGATCATATTGACTTGGCAATCAAGTTAGCTGTAGATTCGTGATGTGCAAAAACTTAGTGCAGAAAGTTTTGTCGGATTTTTTGCATTTTTTGCAGTTTTCACAACCTCTCTCTTCGGCATTTTCGCATTTTTTTCAGTATAGTTAAAAACGTGCCGAAGTGCACAAAATTGCACGTAACTTCGTGTATTTCGCATTTTTTGCTTTCTCGAAAAATGCGACAATTGCAGAAATGTGCTTAGATGCGTAAACAAAAGCTGGAAAGAGAAAGTGTTACACTTATGGAGCATTAAGCAATACGATAAACTCGAAGAGTCTTAATTTCAGTGGGCAATCCGAAAACAATATTGGGTGGTTAGCAGCTTTTCAGGTTTAAATCTATTTTATTGAGTACTAGCAACTAATTCATTGTGAGAATTTATGGTTTTGTGTTTTAAGCTATTATTGTTTTGTTATTATAGGTCTAAGTTCAATTCTCTTAACAAAGTTTATGATTTTGTGTTTCAAACAGGTTTTAAAAGAGGATCATGACATTCTATTTTGGATTTTTAGTAAAACAGATTATCCAGAGATAATTAAGAATCATATGAGTGACACACCACTCAACAAGAGGGTGATCAAGGATCTTCACTTGCTGGATTTTTCAGAGAGCCCAATCATCTTTTGTGACAATCAATCAGCCCAAAGATTGATAACCAATCCTATCTTTCATGCTAGGAGCAAGCATATTGAGGTGCAATATCATTTTGTGAGGGAGCAAGTCATTGCAAAGGAGGTGGAGCTTCAACATGTGTGCTCAAGGGAATGTGTAGCTGATATCTTTACCAAAGAATTGGGAAAGGACTTGTTCATGAAGCATATGACATCACTTGGAGTGTTATCAAAGTCTATGCTAAAACTAGTTGAAGAGAGAGTGTGAAAGATCATATTTGCTATATTTTCATATTAGGCAAATTGAGGCCAAATTTGTTTTAGACTTAGAGTTTGACTTTTCAAAGTTCATTAGTCTAAATCTCATTTGAATAAACACTTTTTGAAATTGTGGGAAAGTTAGAATTCGAGTTTGAGTAGATTCAAATTTGAATGTTGGGTACTTTGAATCTAGACCCAAAAATAGTAGGGTTAGCATTTTGGTGGGAAAGCCAGGCGGACCTACTATAAAAGGATGTAACTCATGGAGAGACACATCTTCTCTCTTCTCTATCTCATTTCATGCTTATACATGGTTCTCTAGGGTTCTACTATCCATTGGTGCACTATACTTGTGATTGCATGCAATTCTATGTGTAGAATGATCTATATTTGTTATTTTTGGATCCACACGTGTGAAATATAGTAGCTTGCTGGTTTTACACAGACAAAAACAATACTTTATTATTTGATTCATGTTTGATCAAGTTCTATCTCATTTTGTGTGTAGATGCTGATTTTTCTACATTGGTGAGATTGGTAGAGTAACTTCTTTTGTTATTACTGAGGTATGATACCTAGCATCTGTTTGAAAACATTACTTTTGGACAATGATGATACATTTGTCACAGTTTATGTCAAATCCCGGCCTACCTCATTGGAGACCTCTACTCAGAATACTAATATACATTCAAGCCGCCAAGCACTATGCCTTGTGTTATAATGGAAATAAAGAGGATGCTTTGACATTACTTACGTATTCTAACTCTGACTGGGCTAGTAATGTGGACATAAGAAAATTCACATCTGGCTATCTCTAGCAGGAGGACCCATCTCATGGAATAATAAAAAACAGAAATGCATTTCTTTGTCCTCCATAGAATCAAAATATGTCATAGCTACCTCTACAATGAAGGAAATTATCTGGCTCAAAAGGTTGCTTCAGGATCTTATGATCTCTCAAATCAGTCCAACTATACTCTATTGCGACAATCAGAGCTACATTGCTCTATCTCTGAACCCACGAATTCACTCTAGAACCAAGCACATTGAAGTTCAATTTCATTTTCGTAGAGAGAAAGTTCAGAATAAAGAGGTTGAATTTAGTTACTATCCTACTGCCAGTATGTTAGCTGATATCTTGGCTAAGCACTACAATCTTACTCTTTGAAGTTGAACGTCTATGCAATCAAACAACTGGAGCAGAAGCAGAATCGATGACGAACTCTTTGAGTTCGAGGACCATGAGATCTTCTTCTTCGACCTCCTTCAAACTCAAAGTCTTTGAGTTTGAGGTCCAAGTCATCCATATTGTCCTGTTCGACTCAGACCACATCACAGTTCACTTTAGTACACTTTTTGTAACTGTGTTGTCTCACGCTCGTTGCCCACACAATCATTGTAACTGCTCCATGTATATATACATAATGGCAACTCACATAGATGATGATGAGTAGATGATACAAGTGGAGAAGAGTGAATCAGAGTTGTTGTGTGAACTCCATTGTGTCTTAACTATCTGATTCCACAGAATCAGAGATATTCGAAAGGGTGAAAGCCATTCAAGGAATAGAGATAGCAATTTAACCTGTAGCTAGCTAAGTAAGATCACTGCACATAGTGCACCACTATTGTGAACCATTCTTGGGCACAGGATTGTGAGCTGATCATTGTATTGACAACTACTTAATTTAGATTCTCTATTTTCTTATGTGTATTGCACTATGAATGCTTTTTGATATTTTTTTTTTTCAATTGACAGTCACTCAATTCGGAATGTCTAATCTCAAAGGAAGCATGGTTGTCTTAGACGTCTAATTATTCGCTCCTTTCATGGTTTTCTCTGACACCTACCAAGACATTCCTCCATTCGATCTAAGTCAATGTTCTGATATTGTAGTTTGGTAAAGATCTTTTAAAATTCTCTATGTTGGAGCTATGTTTCTTATTCTGCACCTAATTTATTTGAGAGCACCCCAACACAAGTATGATATGACTAAACTTTCATGTGCCGATAGTGAAAGTGAGATACTCGACTTATCAAAGTATTTTTATCACTCACTAGTAAGATCTCTGATGTATGCCATGTTGTGCACCAGACTAGATCTTGCATACACTATCAGCATATTAAGTTAATACATGTCTAATCCTAGGATCTTACATTGGAAAGCATTAAAGAGAGTGATGAAATATATACAAGGAAGTAATGATCAAATATTGTGCTATGATGGAAATGCTATCGACCCAATATTTCTTCGAGGCTAGTCCGACTCAGATTGGAGAGGAAATGTCTCTAGCTAAAAATCTACCTTCGGGTTTTGTTTCTTTCTAGTGCCTCCCTAATCGATCAGATCAAGAGGGAAAAGAAGAGGCTTGGATCTCCAACGGGGTGAGTAGTCGTGTAGTATTGGGCTTTGATCCAATGGGGAGAGGGCTAAGCGAGGAAGTAGGAGTGAATCTAGGCTTGCTAAGGTTGTCAATCTTGGCTTTGGATCTAATCGTGGAATAGCCTAGATTTGTGCGACGTTCATCTTTGTTGTCTTTTCTCTTTTTGGTCTTTTCTTGGTTGGTTTATTTGTGCTTATCTAGGCTTCCTTGGCTCTAGATCTTCTCCTCAAGAGGTTGATCTTCTCAAGGGAGGTGAACAATGAAAGAAAGCCTACCTACGAATCCTATTGACCACTCCATGATTATCTTAGTAAAAGGGAGAAGAAATGGGGAGAGAGAGAGAGAGAGAGAGAGAGAGAGAGAGAGAGAGAGAGAGAGAGAGAGAGAGAGAGAGAGAGAGAGAGAGAGAGAGAGAGAGAGAGAGAGAGAGAGAGAGAGAGAGAGAGAGAGAGAGAGAGAGAGAGAGAGAGAGAGAGAGAGAGAGAGAGAGAGAGAGAGAGAGAGAGACTCAAAAGTGAAACAGATAGAGTTTTATTAGGAAGAAGAGTAGAAGGAGAGAAAATACAAGGGAAATGGCTCTCTCTTATAGATTTGAGAGGTGAACCCCCTCCACTCTGATTGGCTATTGAAGTTCCATCAGGATCACTATCTTGACCGTCAAGATGACTTTGTGTTTCTTGAGATCAAGCTGTGTTTCCCAACTTAAAAACTTTACAAAAGCTAAGTTTAAAGTACTTATATTGGATAATTGTGTTCCATGGTACTTATTAGCCTAAGGCCCAATGTTGGACTCACACACGTAGGATGCCAATTGATTGTCTATTTCAAATACTTCTGATTCTCTACTTAATTTATGTATTGTTTGGGCTTATTGCAGAAGCCTCTTGCCATATTCTAGAATATTCCATGTCGTTCCCAGAATCAAACAATAGGGGGACCAGTTTTGTGGAATTCGAGAAAGCAAAAATCGGCGGCGCTATCTTAGACCGATGTAGAGTATATTGCAACATGTCAAGCTTTAAAAGAAGTTATCTGGATCAGATTACTACTTCACAATTTACATCACACTCAATTTCAATCTACTACCATTCTACGTGACAACATGAGCTATATTTCATTGTCACTGAATCCTAGATTTCATGGCAAGTCAAAGCACATTGAAATCCAATACCACTTCATTCGGAAAAAGGTTTTCTCATGACAAGTAGTCCTCGAATACTATTCCATATTTGAAATGGTCGCAGACATATTCACCAAGGCTCTTCCCAAGGTCAAGCATCAAAATTTTTCAACATGCTAAACCTGACGAACACACTCAGGGCACCAACTGTGACCTTAAGGGAGACTATTGGAGATTAAGCTAACAATTTTTTCCTTGGTAATTCAATATTTTTTTGTTGCACATTCTTGATCCTTGAATTAGTCATTGATCTAGGGTCAGATGCAACCTCTTTAGGTTTTCCGTCTGCTCATCCGATACCTGCAAGAATTCTAGTTTTTTGTTTTGCCAAGTCACTTGACTACTTTGACGATCACTTGAAGTATTCAAAGTGTCCGACTCATCCGACTACTTCGACGAACGAGTCATCCAACTGCTTCGACGATTGACTTATTCGACTACTTCAACTTTATCGAGTCATCCATCTCGTTTGACTGATATACACATTGTACATATGTCATTGTACATCAAATATCTATAAAGTACATTCACGACCAATATCTGGTTAGACTAAACTAGCCTTGTAATTACATTGCCACCATGCAACGGTCGGATGATACAAGATTGCTCCACTTTCGTCATGAAACACTACACAAATTGTGCAAAACACACTTGTTAGTAGTCCATGCTCTTGCTACAAGAAAAGCACACCACAAGGTTTAGCATGATCATCATCTTCACAAAAAAAATCTTAAAAAAGAGGATTTGATACTCATGTATGAGACCAAAGGGATCAAAGGCAAACTCAAATTCACTAATGAAGGCCCTTATCACATCACAAACATTCTGTCACAAGGGGCAGTGACTTTAGAGACAATGGATGGGACACAATGCACAAATGAATCAATCGATCAATCAATCAACGATTTGCTCTCTCTCTCTCTCTCTCTCTCTCTCTCTCTCTCTCTCTCTCTCTCTCTCTCTCTCTCTCTCTCTCTCTCTCTCTCTCTCTCTCTCTCTCTCTCACTTCCAGAGTAATGTATCAAAGAGGTCGTGCATCTGACTGCATTCAGACATGTACACCTTTTTGAATGAATTGAATTTAGTACACTGAGTATTGTCGTGTCATATCTTTCTTCCATCAATGCATCTTGTGATATCTGTTGGGGGAGGAAGAGAGAATGCGGAACGACTCCCCCGATGTGGGCTGCTACTAGCTATCAGCAAGAACGATCTCAATGAGGAGGAAGAAATAGAAAATGTCAAAGATGATTACAGCTCATGTGTTAAGGATAGCTGAAATAATTTTATACTCAAATGAATTTTCTGATTTGAGTATAGTTCATCGAAGAGGATAAATTGTATGTGCAATTGCTATTGATCAGTTTGAAAGTGAAGTTTAATTCAAAATTAAATGTGGTAGTGCAGAAGGACAACGTTCATTCCTCAAGCGTTAGAGACTGTCGTCGTCCGATTGAATTTTTAGGAGTCGAAGACGTCCGTGATTCGATTAGACTGAGTGAACGAGCTGAGAAAACCAATTGAGAAAGTGTAATCAATCACAACACGCACATATTGAGATTAGACACAAATAATAGAAGGTGTTGTTGATATTATAAACTGAATACTTAACATAAGAGCATTTGCTCAATATGGAGCATGAACAACACAAGTGGTTACAACCTAAATGGCGTAACTTTTGATGCTCAATCTTTCGTCCTACTACACCCATTGGTGAATGCAAACTGGATGTATATATACACAACATTCTTGAGATTACAAGAATTCAAGATGGGATGAGAAATTTCACTGGCATTATTGCAATTTGGCCATACACCAGTTGGAAGGAAAGCTTGGAAGACTTCCTTTGTCTAATGTGGATTAATTGTTAGCTTGTAGATAGGACATGCAAGATTTGCAAAAATGTTGTACTATGTGTAGATTTAGATCCAAAAAAGATTACTACAAAATAGACTCCATACTATCTTGTATATGGGATGCAACCAATGTTACCAATTGAATTTGAAATACCAAGTTATGGCATCAATACAATAGAAAAAATTCAAAATACCAATGACCGTATTGATGAGCAAATGATTGTTATTACACATCTGGAAGAAGGAAGAGGGGAAGTCTTAATCGAGATACATCAATTGCAATATTTAAAAAGAGTATTTTTTCTTAGAAATTATAATGAGAAACAAACTCAAAGCAAACGATTATGCATTTTACAACATCTTTTTTTAAATTTTTTTTTTCAAATTTAGAATATTCTATTTACTCAAAGTTTACATTTACTGTGAGAGAATTTATCTTTTTGCCACGTTTGTTAAACTCAAAAAATAATTTTGTCTTGACTAAATATTTTTTTTGTCAAATTTCTCTTTAAAATCTCAAATGTTTAAATTATTCTAAGTTGACATTTTCTATTCTATTTTGTCAAACATTTTAATATTCTTGTCTAGAAAGAATATATTTTTGTGACATTGAAATTTCAATCTCAAATTTTGAATCTTAAAATTGTCTAAATTTATTAATACCTTGAGTTAATTACCTTTCAGATTTTAATCAGGGTTATATGATGTGTGATAGTTTATTATTCTATATTAATTGATTTTAATAAATATTTATCTATACTGTCTATAAGCAAAATCACGATGAAAAAAACACGAGTTGATATGGAGATTCTAAAGTTCGTGTAATAAATATACCATATGTGCAAAATAAAAATTATTCATGTTTATCAATCAACAATGTGATGAAAAATTTATATCTCATGTACTGTATTCTATGACTTCAACATGTGGCTCCACATATAGAAGCTCTTTGGTTGCTACCCAATCGGTTCTAGCATAATAGGCTAGTAAATCAAGTTTGAAGATGATCTTGAGTGGGCCCACAAGAAAAAATTGATATATATTGATTAATAGGCCTTTTCACTATAAGAGAATGCACAGATTTAGTTATTTTTAAATATCTTTATTTTTATACTAGGATTAAAAATAAATCACAATGAACATTTTGTACTTAAAAAATACATGCCCACTTTCATTTTGTACTTAAAAAATACATGCCCACTTTCATTTTGGTTAGCGGTTTTCTTTTTCAACTAGAAGCTATCAAAATTGAAGTACATGAGTTTTTAATATTTTATCCACCAAATTCTAGTGCTTTTTTGTTGGTAAGATTCTATACTTTCAAATTTTATCTTCTAGCTCATAATTCAAATAGAAAAAAAAAAACCTTTTCCACCCATGATATAAGTGATGAATATTTGGCATATTCATTGTCCTATATGAGGAGCTTGTAGGCTCTCTTATAATTTCTTTGCTCTTGAACCTCATTTTGAAGCAATAAATTGTTGATATAGCACCTCAAAATTGAGGCCCAAGACTTCATTATTTTGTGTCTTCAAAAAGCTTTGAATAAAAGAGTTCATGTGCCTCTTGCAAGGCTTCTTTTATTATTTTCTTATTTTGTAATAGATTTTTGTACGAATTCTTTTAGTTTTGTATATATTAAATATAAAAATCACCATGTCTTTCATGATCAGATAGATCCATGTTAACCATTGAATTACCAAGCAAAATCAATCATTCATATAGAAATACCAATACATTTTGGATTGTAAACATTACATGATATTTTTATCATGGAGTAAAACTAATAATAAAGTGTAATTTTTAGAAGCGAAAGATGCCACAATATCAAAGAAAGAAATGGATGAAAACAATAAAACTCATTTTTCTTATACAAGTAACGTAGTCTAAATGATTGTGACATCATAAACTTGAGCTAATAGAAAATATAAAGATAACTAGAAAGGTATCCTAAATTGACAATTCTTACATGAATGTGTAATCTTGTTTAAAGTATAAAGTACAAATTCATTGTGATATAGAATGATTAATTGTCTCCTATGCCTACGTGAATTCAAAAGTTGCACACTTTTTAACGTAGTATAAGACAACTTATCTAATGCATCTTCGAGCATTTTGTCTAAAATTCTTATAACAAATAAATAAAGCTCAACACTCCAAAGTCTAAAGTAGAATCATACCAAAGGCTATTTTACTATTGTACAACACCATATAAGCATGGCCTTATCTTGTACATATGGCACTTTTTTCATAAGTTTCTTGCATGGTACTAAAACATTATTTTCATTAATCGAATTCCATATTCAAGTAACCATAATATCACAAACCATAATGTAAATATTTGCATACTAGTCTAGTAATCTCATAAAATGCCATGAAAAATGTCTGGTTGATATGTGCACTTGTATAGGAGATGTCAAATCAATAGAGCTTTAGCACGTATACAACTATTTGAGTATGACTATATCATTTCTTTGTAAACTAAGTGAAAATTAAATGAGGATTTATGAGTTATATCAATTTGATTATCAAGAAAATAATTGGGGCAATTATACCTTTTATTTGTTAAATATTACAAAAAGAAAACAAGTAGAAAATGAGTGCAACAAATGAAAATAAAAATGTTGAAAATACTCTGACTTTGCTCAAAATATATTATTTCAAATACAAGAAGCTTAAAATAATACGCTAGGATACTTAAATAAAGTGATGATGATACACGCAATCACATTTATGAATAAACATTACGTTTTCTTGATTAAAATGTGTACTATAGGAACATGATGTACAACTTATGTACGTAAATGTCAATGAAACTTTTCAAAAGATGCTCAAACACTTATAACATGGAACAACTGTCATGCTATTCATAGATTGAGCTACATGTTGATAAATAAATGTTATAGCTTGAAACATGCTCACTTTTTTTTTATTTGCTAAAGCCCTAAAATGATATTGTTAGGTACAAATCTTAGTTTAGCATACACACTTTCTCTAGATTTTGTGATCTAAATCTAACAAAATATTAGTTTCAAAGAATCTTGACAATAATGCTTAGATTGGGACTATATATTCTACATACTCAAAAGGAAAAAAATCATGTTTTAGAAAAATATATTCCTATGAAAAGAGTGTCACTTTGAACCTTAATAATGGAGAGGGAGGGGGGGTGGGGGCATGTCTGTGAGAGAGAGAGAGAGAGAGAGAGAGAGAGAGAGAGAGAGAGAGAGAGAGAGAGAGAGAGAGAGAGAGAGAGAGAGAGAGAGAGAGAGAGAGAGAGAGAGAGAGAGAGAGAGAGAGAGAGAGAGAGAGAGAGAGAGAGAGAGAGAGAGAGAGAGAGAGAGAGAGAGTTATGATGAAAGCCTAGTTTTTTCTGGTGAACAAACAACTTGGGAGAGGGGGCGGGGGGGGGGGGGGGGGGGTTTGGGGGTAATAAGGATTTGATTTGTATTTGATAATTGATTTGTATTTCATTGAGTGGTTGGAATCAATCTATTCTTTCAATCACATTGGATCTAGGTTCGATCTTCCTCCTTTAAAAAGTTGAAATGCTACAAATGTATTTACATGTATTGCATACGAGTGCCAATCCATCTAGTTAATGAAACAAAATTCTATGCTAAAATTTGAATAAATATTTATAAAACTAAGAATGTATAAAGGCTATCTAGACTACCTCAATATTGAACAATGCATAATGTACAAAATATGCTTTTTGAACTAGAAACTGAAATATGTCACAACTTTTACATTGGAGTAGACGAAATTGAAGAGAAAGAGGTGATTTTGACCCTCACACATGGTGGTAAACCTATGTTGATGTAGTCTATAAATCCAAACTTAAATATTTAAAAAAAAGTGCATAATGCAAAGAAATCTTTTTACCATAAAGTAGAACACCATGTAGGAAAGTCATCAAAGTCTAACCTAGTGAAAGTAAATCTAAAATATTTTGTATGTAGACTTAAAAAAATGATCTCTTAAAGAGAAGAGATCTAATTTCTAAAGACCATGAAAGTTTATTCTTTCTATATAGTTCAAGAGAGACTGGTCCAACAAGAGTGTCAAACAAGAGCTAGATGCTTAACACAAAAAATACGATCACCAAATAGGGTAGATTCAATGCCAAAAAGAACAATTTTAGATTTATATATTTTCACAATCATAAAAAATGTAGCACTTTATTTTTAAAAAATGACTGATGTTTGACTCTCTCCATGAAAAGAGACATGTTGGACTAGTTTTGTAGGGCTATTTGGTGCTAAGTGAAGAGAGAGAGCAAGCAATAGAGAAAAAGTCAAAACTTGGTAATTAATGCAAAATCTTTTGAAACAAGAAGTGGCGGAAGACCCATTTTTCTTTTATAATTTCAAGATTTTTTAAAATTCTCATAAATTCTGAAACTTCAAATGGAAGAAAAAAATTGATTTGTAAAATGCTACATTTTGCAAAAATTTAAAATTTAGACTAAGTGATGCAAGATATTTTTAAAATTTTTGACCAAATCATTTGAGTAAGGACTAGCAGCCCTTATAGGATTTGAATCTACTTGAGTAGTTCATTTTCAATCTGTAATCTTGTTTAATGTTGTGGTCCCAAGCAAGGAGCTTGGCCTCCTCAACACTCAAACCAACAAAAACAATGGGACTAACTTGCCTAAAAGACAATATGTGAGAATATTCTAGAGACACCTCTTTTCAAGCCTACAGATTGTGGATCTCGTCCAAACAAAAAAAATATATGAATCAGTTAATTTAACATTAAAGTCTGTTAATGTGAGGCATATAGCAGGATCAACAAGAACAATGAAAGATATTACTATTGCTTGAGTGTGGTCTTTATATATTTTTTAAATTATGTACATAGGAGATTTTAGATTCCCTGACCTCCAAGGGCCTATCGTTAGTCATGTTGAAAATTAAGCTCACAGTTTTCTCCTTGGTGATACTATTTCTGTTTCAAGATTCTTCCTGCAGATTTATGATCATTGATCTAAGAGCAAATGCAACCTATTTTGGTTTTATGTCTGCTCATCTGACATCTACAAAAATTATAGTTTTTTGTTTTGCTATTATGTATATTTAGTCGTGTTTTTTAACACATACTGCAGCACCAACAAAACTACACTCATTTAGTGTGCAGAACAACACCTGGTAAAATACACGAGTTTCTGCAACAGTCTTGACACCTACAAGTTTTACACAGAAATGACAGTTGAATTACCTGAAGGATCACTACATTGACCTTCCGACTTAATCTTCTTCACTGGATTAAAGGGTAATCATTCATGTTTTGATTTACATTTGAATGTCAAGTTATTTGAAGAACATTGAAGATCTGGCCATCTTCAACAACTTCAACAAGTCACTATGCAGAAATACATCGTCTTCGCAATAGTCTACATAAATGAACTGATTTGTCGCACAGTTCACATTTCTTGCAAACTCTTAAGAAATACGACAATTTTTTGACAGTGATTTCTTTTCAAATAATTCAAAGAAGTAAACTATTTGTCAGCTTTTTTGCATTTGGTGCTTGCTTAAGCCCATACAAAATCTTTTGCAAATAACAAACATCTTTTGGCTTGCCATGAGAGATGTAACCTTTGTGTTGCTCCATGAACACTTCCTCTTCAAGATCTCCATTTAAGAATGCATTTGTAATATCCAATTGTCGTAGATCCCATCCAAAAAGTGTAGCAAGTGCAATAACGACTCAAATGCTCACCATCTTTGTGAATAATTTCAGATCATTAAGACCCAAAATGTCCTTTTGATCTTTGGTTAGATAGACAAGCAAATCACCAATCTTGCCAATGTAGAAAAACCAACATCTACATTATGAATGAGATGCAAATTCTAATACATCTTGATCAAACATCAATCAAAACATAAACTAATGTTTCTGTTGTACAAAAACAGTAAGCTACTGTCATCATACACCTGGCAGCTTTCATTAGTGTACGATTTCTTCGTTCAAAAATTCCATTGTCCTGAGGTGTATATGATGCAGTCTTCATATGCATAATACCTTGATCAGTTTAGAATGTTTTGAATTCATTGAAAATGTAGTCACCTTCATGATCTGTGCAAATTTGCTTCAACTTGTTGCTTCTGTATGCTTCTTAGCCCAATTCGTATACTCAACGAATTTCTCAAAAGCTTCTAATTTTGTACGAATAAAGTATACTATAGCGTACTTGTTGAAGTCATTAATAAACGTTATGAAGTATTTTGCATCACCTAAAGACAATACTCTGAATGGTCCATAAATATCCGAATATACAATTTCCAGTACCTTGGTTGCTTTATAAACATCTTTACTAAAAGGTGTTCGAGTCATTTTGCCTTTAAGACAAGATTCGTAGGTAGTTCGAATATCTCGACTCTTGATTTTGACTCCTTCAATTATCTGACTCTTGTTGGCTTGGTACAAGTCTCATGTGACATAACCTCTTGTGCCACAGAATATATGTGGACTCTTGAGTTTGATTTGCTTGCTCGACTCGAGTTCGATTGCTCAAGTGATAAAAATTACCATCTATGTTACCTTTAGTAACTAGGTTCTCATAATCGTCATCGAACAATTTACAAGAGTCCCTTGTGAAGGTTACTGACATTCTTGTGTCGACTATCTTTGCTACAGATAGAAGATCTTTATCAAGAGTAGGAACATAGAGAACTTCCTCTAGTTTCTTGTCACCCTGATTTGTGTCTAACCACAATACACCAGTTCCATCAACTTCATGCTTAGTATCATCTCCAAGTATAATGAATCTCGAAGAATTCGTCTTCTTATAGTCAGATAAAATTTGTTTCGAGAAAAAAAATGTGAGGTGGCTCTCGAAACAAGTACTACTTCTTGAATTTTCGAATTCGATGAACAACATAGATCAAACATATGCTGTTGAGTTTCTTGTTGTCCTCTCTTCTACTGCTCTAGAGCATTCTGCTTTGTCTTCGACAAAATTTGAATCTGAAGGTTCGCTTCGATTTTGCTCCTTCTTGTTCCTAGGATTTTGATAACAGTCTATTGTTGCATGACCCCGTTTATGACAATGAATACAATCAATCTTTGGATTCAACCAACACTTGTCTTCTGTATGACCTGGTCTTTTGCATCTGTTGTAAATCTTCCTATCACTAGAATCTTTTTGTGTTTTTTTTTTTCTGATTGTCAATCATTTGTCTTGGATTCCTTTGAACGATTTCCATTCTTCTTAGACGACTCCCTTTTAGACAAACTTCTTCGAAGATTTATTCTTTTCAGTAAATAGAGTTTTTTCTGAGTCACCATTATTTTAAAAGTGTTCGCGAGCTTCTACTTCCTCTTTGACTCCATCTATCGAATTTTGAAGTGTCATAGATGAATCTTTTGCCAGTAAAGTTTGAGTTGTGTGGAATGACCTAGGTAGGGCTTGAAGAAAATAGCTAAGCTATTTTTCCTTTGAAATTGCATTTTTGGTGCCGGAATTCTGCAAAAAAATAAACAAGTCCTTTATCTTTCGCACAAAAGTGGTCAGATCTTTGTCGCCCCATTGTAGGTTCCCCAAGAATACGATTTGATTTTGTGATCGAGTCTCATTCTTGGTTTGCAATTCTTCCCACATTTCTTCCGCGTTCAAAGTCGATGAAAGACCTAGCATTATGTTGTCATTCACTGAAGACGCAATAAGTGTCTCACTCATTGGCGGCCTGATGCTCTTCTTCACAAAGTTATGTTCTACTACTTGCAGATTATGCGTTCTAGCATTGCCTTCTTCTTTTCTATTCTGAATTCTAACCTATACTTATGTCCCACGATGTGAGATTACAAGATAGATTAACAAAACATTACAAGAGTGGTTTATGCTAATCTATTGGTTAGTCGTCCCTCTGGTAACGTTGCTTTGGCGGTTGAGGAGTGTGATAGTACAATGCCTTCACACTTGTCGAGCTGCATTCGGCTAACTTGACTTGTCCGACTTTTGATTTTGCACGAGTTCCATCTTCAATGCCTCAGGTACTTCGACTTCGGTGACTTCAACTTTGGACTTGTCGGACATTTCGATGTCAAGCACTTTGAGCACTTCAACTTTGGATGCCTCGAGTACTTCGTCTTCGGTTAACAATGCATGTGGCCACTTGGATGTCGATGACTTCAGTGACTTTGACTTCGGCCACTTTGGGGAATGCCAGAGAATGGTTGCATGAGTTCACCATTTTCAACACTCCCTCTTGAACGATGCAACCGTTCTGCTTATCCAATTTCCATTCATTTTATGTGCTTTGTAAATAGTGTCATGTCCAGCGGCTTTGTCAGCAAATCTGCGATCATGTCTTCTGATTTTATGTATTCAATACTCAACTCTCCTTTCGAGATCAGAGGTACTACAGATGTATGAGTTTGGTCTTTGAGTGAAACACTAGATCATGGGCCAAGTAAATGGCACTCTGAGAATCCATTTTCATGATAAAAGGTTCTTCATGTTGTATGCCAATTGCCTCCAACATCATTTATAACCACATTATCTCATTAGCCACCTTCGATACTGTCACATATTCAGCTTCGCATGAGGATTGAGATACGAGTGTTTGTTTCTTGCATGTCCAGCTGATCGCTGCTCCACGTGCTATATAACATCATCATGTCATGGACTTGTCGTCTTTACAGCTAGCCCTGCTTGCATCACTATAGTGTTGCAACATGAATTCATCTTTTGTTTTGTAGGTCAATCCCAAAATCTGGATGCCTTTTAGATATTGCAATATTCTTTTTGCCATCAGCCAATGTGCCATGCCAAGATTGGAAGAGAACTGACTGAGTGAGTAGATAGAGAATGCCAAGTCGGGTCTGGTACAAATTGTAAGGTACATCAGACTATCGCTCAAGTTTTAATTTGGTATTTGCTCCATCTTCTGTCTCTTCTCATATGTACTTGGATAGTCTTGCTTTGATAATCTGGCTTCAACTATTATTGGTGTAGCTTTTTCTTTGTAGTCATTCATTCTGTACTGCTTCAGCACCTTTTTGGCGTATTCTGACTGACTCAGATGCATGAATCCTCTTATTCGGTCTCTTTTGATTTGCAACCCCAGACATTTCGTCGTTTCTCCTAGATCTGTGATCTCATAGTTTGCAGAAATCTGACTCTTCGTCTCATTTACTTGTTGCTGGGTAGCAGCAACATCTTCGTCTGATTTGCTGTCTCGAAGTGAGTCGACAATAGACATGCCTGAGCCAGAAGCTCGGACTGTCGTGTCAACGACATGTAATGAAGGTTCTTCTTGAGCAATATCCTTGTCTTTGAGGTCGACGAACTGATCCTCAATAAAAAAGTATCCCGGTTATACAAGATTTGCTGGGTATCAGGATCGTACAGCTTATAAGTATTATTAGATGAAGTATATCCGATCCGGATGGTCTTGAGACCTTGGAAGTCCTATTTCTTCCTCGTGTCTTTTGGGATCTGCGCATAGGCAATGCACCCAAACACTCTTAGGTTCTTCAAAGAAGGCTTAGAGCTTGTCCACACCTTGTGGGGTGTCTTGCCTGAGAGGGCCTTGGTCGAACATCTGTTTTGGATGTAAGCTGCAGTGGAGACAACTTCAGCCCAGAATCTCTTGGGCAACGATGCATGCGATAGGATACATTTGGTAGATTCAACTAGGGTTCGGTTCATCCTCTCGGCTAAGCCATTAGACTGAGGACTGTAAGCAGTGATGAATTGCTGCTCAATGCTTTGGCTTTGGCAGTACTCCTTAAACTCGATAGAGATATATTCTCCAGCATTGTCTGACGACCTGAGGGCCTTGCTCGTCCTTCCAGTCTCCTTCTCTGCATGCTCCTTGAAGATCTTGAAGCAGTTGAAGGCTTCTAATTTCTTCTCTATAAAATATACCAAATACCAAAAAAGGTTACTCTTTTTTAGGTCAAAGTCCCAAACAAATGTCATCATATTTCTAGCGTCGATATCTTCTCCAAATCATTGATAGATTGTGAATGCTTCCTTCATAACCTGAAACACAAGCTCTGATACCATGTCAAGAATTTAAGATCATTAAGATCCAAAATATCCCTTTGATCTTTGGTTAGAAAGACAAGCAACTCACCAATCTTGCCAATGTAGAGAAACCAACATCTATACTATGAATGAGATGCAAACTCTAATAGATCTTGATCAAAAATCAATCAAAACATAAACTAATTTTGATGTCCATACAAAAACAGTAATTTATTGTATTTCACAAATGTGGATCTAAAAATAACATTTAATGAACATCCTACACATAGAATTGCAAGATATCACAAGTATAGTGCACCAATGGATAGTAGAATCCAAGAAAACCATGTATAAGCATGAATGAGAGAGAGAGAGAGAGAGAGAGAGAGAGAGAGAGAGAGAGAGAGAGAGAGAGAGAGAGAGAGAGAGAGAGAGAGAGAGAGAGAGAGAGAGAGAGAGAGAGAGAGAGAGAGAGAATGTCTTCTCTTCCCATGAGTTACATCCTTTTATAGCAAGTCCAACCTAAATTCAAACTTTGGTTTTCATCCATAATGAAAACCCTACTATTTTTGTGACTAGATTCAATGTATTTACTAATCAAATTGAATCCTTCCAAATCTCGTGTTCTATAGTTTCCCACACTTTTCCAAAGTGTTTATTCAAATGCTTTTAGACTAATATAACTTTGAAATGTCAAACACTAAGTCTAATATGAAAATTGGTCTCAATTGCCAAATATACAAATATGACCAAAATAGTAAAACTAGTTGAAATCTTTCACAGAACATACCAGTTCCTTGGTGTTTGCTTAAGATCATACAAAGTCATTTGTAAAAAAAAAACATGATTTGGCTTGCAATGTGAAATGTAGCCCTCGGGTTGCTCCATAAACACCTCTTCTTCAATATCGCCATTCAAGAATGCATTTGTAATATCCAATTGCCATCCCATCCAAAAAGTGTAGCAAGTGAAATAGTGACTTGAATGCTCACCATCTTTGCCACGGGTGCAAAGCTCTCATCATAGTCAAAATTCCATACTCTTGTGCATATCCTTTTGCCACCAACCTTGCTTTGTACTTGTTGATTGATCCATCTTGGTTTGTCTACACCTTGAAGATCCACTTGCATCCAATAGCTTTCTTGTCCTTTGGAAGTTGCACCAATCTCCATGTTTCATTCTTCATAAGGGCTTGATACTCAAGATCCATTTCTTGGATCCACTCCTCTTTTTGTCTTGCTTCATCTACACATGTAGGTTCATCAAAAGAGGTTAGGAAAGCAAAATTTGTACCATCAACAACTTGCTTACCTTTCTCATCATAAGTGAGTCTCAAAGGCTGTTGCCTTTGCCTTGATGTCCTCCTTGGCTTTTGATTTGAAGTAGGCTATTTTCTTGAATAACATCCACTAAAATATTTAAATTCTCCACAAGTAAAATAACTTTCCTTGTGAGAATGTCTGTGAGATCCATAGGTTCTCAACTAAAGTACTGGAGTAAAGAGATTCAAAACACTGATCTGAATTCTTACTCAATCAATAGATCAAGAATTAATCATCACACTTAAGAATTATTACAATTCCTTATAGTCCTCTAACAATAATTAAGTATCTATTTATGATCCGTCAATCATAAATATTTAGATTCATATGATTCATCAATCATAATTTTCTGGAATTCCAAAACCGTACTTAATCATTTATAGGATACTGGAGTATATATCCACATAACTCAGGAAAAGTAAGAGTCATTCCAAAATCTTTCCACTAAGAAAATACTGGATTTAGGAATATTCTTCAAACAGGATTCTTTAACTAAAGTGTAAGATTCAAGTTCTATAAACCACTGGTAACTAAAGACTGAACGCATACCAAAATGACAACCATCTTCAACTACCAAAACTTTAGATTACCATCTAGAATCAAATCTAGATACCCAAAGTCCTGCTGAATATCAATTCAGATATTATTCTTGGATTCATTATGATTTGTTATCCAATTGAGCGCTCTGGGATACAATCACTAATGAGCTGAGTTCCTTCCTTAACTAAGGAATACTCTATCCCAAAAATACTGTATACCAATGCACACAATTTTAACTGATGAATCAAAACCATCAGTTTCTGGTGAATCTACATCACACCGATCGTTTTACCAATTAACTTCACTCTGGAGTAATCGACTACTCAAGTTAATTGTCAATGACTTAGAAATCTCGAATGTTTAGGTGCAGATCTCAATTATACTAATATGACACCACATTTAAATCTTCATCCAAACCATTTATAAGTTAATCCATAAATCTTCCATACAAAGATTTGTTAACTCTGCAAGTATCTGTCAAAACAACACTTGATCATATGTTCATGTTTACCGACCAGGTTAAGTGCACCAAATAACTCTAGTAACCAGGAATAAACAATAGATTCATACAAGATTAATCGTGCACATATGTGAATAATCTCACCATAGCCCAGTACATAAACACATTCTAAACTGGCAGATTCCTCCAGAACCCACATATGTTACTCACATATCTCACTGAGATCTTGTAACTCAACTACAAAAGATTTTCTATTTCTCATGAGTAAATAACATATCCAAAAAAATCTCTGAGATGAATAAAATTCATTCTTAGCAGTTTTCCAATCCAATTTCCTCTAATAGCATAATTTTTTCCACTCAATCAACCCCTAACTGATCCTAGTACTAAACTAAGATTAGGTTGATCCAATATAGAACTCTCAGACTTAAATTATGATCAAACTTACTTCTATTCCAATCAAAATGGAATTAGTAACATTTGACCTTTTACTGTACTACTTATAGATAATGATTCCAATATCAAACCTGTTCTAGTTCCAGATTGTCCACACAATCCCTAGAAAATTCCTCTTGTTTGAAAAGTCCCAACTAGGTATCTTATTCTGAATCTATCTGAAATTACTTTCAGATCAAATCCCATTTCTATACCACAACCAGTTCTCTTCCAAAAACTATGCAACCTACAGATTCCCAAATAGAATTTTATCCCACCATTTCACCTCTCTTAATGAAATTATAAATTTCAATAAAAGTTAACTGGAAAGATGATATATGAAAATATCTAAACACATGAAAAAAGTCAGTAATAAGTGCATCCACTAAAAGATTCACTCTATTACAAACATGACTTTTCTTTCAAATATTTTCAACCTGAGTGATAGAACTACCATTCTATTGAAATCCATTTATGCAAAAAGAGATATTTCAGGTTTAATATATTGAAACACTTAAACCTTAGAATTTATCTGAATTCCAAGTCTATTCCCACAAGTAGTAATTTATATGACATAACAGTCTTTCAGAAGAATAACTTCATGCTGGAAAGAATCATATAACCAGTCTAATGTTTATATTCGAGAAATTACTAAGAAGTAAAGGATTAATTAAGAAAGTAAGAAATAGATTTGAGGGCCTCTGATTCTGTAAATAATGAGATACCACATTGGGATCTAGAAATCTCAAAATTTCTCAAAATACCCCACATTTGATCGAATGGTTTTCTTTTTTTCCATATCGCGACTAGGTACTCAAACACACCATTGATCATCAGATCTTTACAGTCCTAGAATTCCCTTTCCAAAATTACTGATGTCCCATACCATCAACTTTTCCTTCCAGAAAATCCTTAACCGCCTTATCTGATATTCTAGAGATTCACTGATCTTCTAGTTGTCCTATAATCACTATAGGATATTATCTCTTGTTCCCAAATACTAGAAAATCCATTTATTTAGATGGCTGGCATGCCTATCAGATGGATACCACAAATCCACACCTGATTCTATGATTTAGACAGAAGAATTAACATGGTTCAACACTACATTCTGATCCTTTCTGGTTAATGATAAGCTCAATCCCCTATCAATGCATCAAATCTAGGGACAAGCTTATGTCAACTAACAGATCCAATGTAATGCACGTATCAAATTCTACTTCTAACATCGCGATTGACATCCAAAACTGCGGATAACTCAATGGTTACAAAGATATAAGTTATGAATTCAACTAAATGAATTCTATTTAGGAAATCAATAACCGGTATTAAGCAATTATTTACTGGGATTTACCTAAAATCCTAACTGCGAAATACATTTCCCAATCACACTTACTACCCCTGATGTCCACTCTTCTTCCCTCCTTAGAATTTTCAGTTTTCTGAAAATCTTTCAGCTAAGGTATCAAGAAGACGTAATAATATTAGTAAATGTAAAAAAATGAATTACTGTAGGAAAAAAGTTTGAAACAGTTTCATCTCTATCCTATACCTGGGTAGAAATATCGATATACAAACCACCATAGGATTTTAATTGGAAATGAAATCAGTTTTACTTTTGATCACTTCCTATTATTACAATTTTTTCAAAAAAATTTGGACTGTTCTCCCTTTACATACTGGCTAAAAAATTACTTCGTTTAAAATTTTCTATAATTAATGGAAAATAAGATTTGGATTCGAATACTTCCTACACTGTATTCACTCCAAAATAATATTGTTGAATAAGGAATTACCTCCAAATACTCTGAATTTTTCACCATTAATTATTTAACAAGTATCTCAAAAGCTTTGGTTTGTTAAATTTTGATGACCAATCTTATCAAAACCACAATAACCAACTTATCAGTGTTCCACCGATTTGAAAAGGAGAAAGTAAAAAAAAAAATACAATTTAACTCCATTTACCGGGAGTGCCCTCAAGGATTGTCCCTAAGATGAGGATAGGAGAACACAACAAGAGAGACTATGGAGCCAAACCGCCCAACCAATCCTAGATCAAACCTGGATCTAGCCCCCAAGCCATGCCATGTGAAGCAAGAGGAGAAGAGAGAAACTGGTAACCTAAACTCAATATGTCGATATGAGAATCCCCACCTCATTATATAGAGAGTAGATTCCTATGCATGTAACCATGTAATCTCCATGCAGGTCAACTATAAATAGATCACATCTCTTCATGCAGTCCTCCTGTCTATATTTATCACACAGACATGCAATACTCCATACGTCTCAATTAGAGTGTCTGGGTCCTCTTAAACTGGCCTCAACATGGAATTAAATCTCGGCGTGACCATTAATCTTGAGTACTAGAGGGCCGGTCTACCATATTAGGACTATTCCAGGTCCTTAACCGAATATGGCCATAACACTGTGGGTCCTATCAGTTGATAAAGATCAGTTGGCCTCACCATGAGGCAAGTCGACGGAACACATGTCTCGCCAACGACAACCTGGGTCATGCAGGAGTTGCCTGAGTGAACAACTATATGTACAGTGTAATTTCATTTTGAGAAATATAGTTGCTATGTGAGCTTGCTGTGGAGAGTGTTATCTGTCTGTGTTACTGTGTAGCTTGATCTGTGTTCCTGTTCGAAGCAAATTCTAAGTTGGTATCAGAGCCGTACAAGGAGTGTACACATTACAACATCGTCGTTGAAGAGAGCTTCGGGAGAACTATCTTCTAAGAGTTCGGGGTTTGCGACAGGTTGAAGACGCAAGGAGAAGCACTGGTGCAGAGAGTTTAGCACACAGAAGCTTGGTGAGCTTGACACTGTGTGGGGATTCAGAGACAAGGGTTGTCGGTTGAATCAAAATCTCAGCAAATGGAATTTTAAAATTCCGAAGCAGGCTATTTGGTGTTTGCAGTCAGTGTCCATTCAATTGGATACCGTTTGACAAACGTATTGAAACATTGGATTTCCAGCAGTAGGGCAACCTTAGAGCAAGAGGATAGACATGTTAGAACACTGTAAATTGAAATCCAAGAATAGATTTGTGTGAAAAACCCTGGTCTAGGGTTTGGGAGCACAAAATAAGAGATTTCTCTCCATTCTGAACTCTTTTTGGAGCTGTAAAAGTTGGAAGGAGGGCGCCCCAGCAGTGTGTAGCATTAGCCAGGAGGCCACAGGCAGTTGCGAGCCAAGGAAGTAGATGAATTAGTTTCTACGGTGGATGCCATAGCAGGAATGGAGGTGAAGAGAGCAAGAAGGAAGGAGGAGGAGCTGTAAAGGGGAGCTGTAAAGGCCTCGCGCGTCTCTAGTGTGGCTAGTGCGGTAGCGGCTGGAGGAGTCTAGTGGATGTATGACTCCGGATCAGCGCACAAATAGCTATTGGATGGTCAGATTTGGATCCATCATGATCAATGACTAGGATAGAGTTCTAGAGGAGAAGCGTGGGCCATTGGATGAAGTAGAAAATATCTTGAAATGTCTTGAAGTGCATTCTGGCCTTCAACTTCATTAAAAATTTTCATACTGAAATTGGAGTTGGGTCCTTTCACAAGTGAAGTGTGAAGTTTCTTCAAGGTGAAGAAATAGTTCAAAAACAAGGAAAATCCCTATTTTTGGGTCCTTTGTCCGTTTTAACCCAAACGAAGGGCACTTGGACTGTACTCGCAAGTATGGTACAGCAAAACAGAGTGATTACAGTGGAGAAATTGTTCGAAGTGTGCAAAAAGTGATTTCACCATTCCACTGGGCACATAGTTGGGAGTTGACGACTGAGTGCATTTCGGAGGGCGACGCCGATTTGGCTTACAAATTGGTGGAAAAGCTGCGAGTGGCCTGGTAAGGGATAAAAGTGCAGGGCATTATTTTCAACTTATGACATCACTGTTGGCCTCGGCATACTGCTTTTAGCCTATGGTATAAGGTTCAAGCAGTTTTGCGATGGCAAACATGGGAGAGTCCATTTTGAGTGAAAGCAGCAAATTGGACGGGATTTCCAACTATGCAGTGTGGAAATTCAAAATGAAAGACATACTGATAGAGAAAGATGTGTGGGAAGTCGTCACAGGTGATGAGAGAAGACCGTCAAATGAAGCGGATATCAAAGTGTTCGACAAAAAGATGAGAAAAGCTTTGACTTAATTAACTTGTCAGTGAAGGATCACATCATTACCCACATTTGTGATACTATTACACCTAGAAAGACATGGGATGTGCTAAAGGAGCAGTTCGAGACGTGAAATCCATCTAGAATCATGTTTTTGAAGTCAAAGCTGAATAGTGCCCGAATGGAGCAAGGAGAGCACATTCAGACGTATATGACCAGAATCAAGACAATGAGGGATGAACTGCATTCTATTGGTGAGCGCATACGTGATGCGGAGCTGGTGCACAATGCATTGTGCGGCATTGCAGAACCCTATCAGATGTTTGTGAGCGGAATAGCATCAAGAAAAAGATTGCCAACCTTTGACGAGCTCACAAGAATCTTGATGCAGGAAGAGCAACGGTGAGAAATGGTGAAAGCTAGACGTCAAAATACTAACGATCAGGCACTTGCAACATGCCAAAAACAAGGCAAGGGCAAGGGCAAGAAGAAGTCTAAACAACAATTTGCCAAGACTCAGGAGGATGAGGGATCTTCCAGTAAGACCAAGAAGAAAGACAAGTGCTTCCATTGTGGTAAAAAGGGCCATTGGAAGAGTGAATGTCACAAATTCCTGGTGGAACAAGGCAAGGAGAAACCAAAGCAAGCAGGTAACCTTGTTGATGAGGGTGAGATTGAAGACTCTAGCATCTTCATATCTGCATTGTCATCTAATCAAGATGATCAAGCGTGGTATATTGACTCGGGAGCCACAAGACACATGACAGGTAACAAGAATTGGTTCAGTAGCTTGAAAGTGTTGGATAATGGAACGTCCATTTCACAAGCAAATGGCGATGTGTGCAAGATCAAGGGGATAGGCACCATTTCAATCCACCTACCTGATGGCAAGAGCAGGATGATCAGGGAGGTACTTTACGTATCTGGTTTGAAGAAAAATCTACTTTCTGTTGGAGTCATTACTGATCAAAAGTTGAAAGTAGAATTCGCCCATGATCGTTGCTTTGTGAAGGATGTGAACCAAAAGTTCAAAGTTATTGCGGATGGAGTAAGGGAGACCAATACAAAATTGTACATATTGAATGCTACAATCAAGGGGCAACATGGACTCGTATCGTCCATTCCTTCGCAAAATGAGTTGTGACATAAGAGGCTTGGTCACTTGAACTTAGGAAGCCTCAGTTTGATGAGGAAATTGGAGATGGTAACATGATTGCCTACTATAAAAGACCACTTGAAATCGATGTGTGAATCATGTGTATATGGGAAGTAGCATCGAGAGAAGTTCAATAAAGGTGGTGTTGCAAGAGAAAAGAACATCCTGGATTTGATCCACACAGATTTATGCGGGCCTATGAGGACTATGTCCTTAGGTAAAGCCTTTTATTTCATGACCTTTATTGATGATATGTCACGTAAGACGTGGATCTACTTCTTGAAGAAGAAATCGGATGCATTTGACAATTTCAAGAGCTTCAAAGCATTGGTTGAAAATCAGACAGGTAGGAAGATCAAAGTCCTAATTTCAGATATTGGAGGTGAGTACAAGTCTAATGACTTCAATGATCTTTGTGATCAATGTGGGATTAAAAGACAATTTATGCAAGCTCATAATCCTGCTCTCAATGGTGTAGCTGAGCACAAGAATCGTACGATTGTGGAAAGTGCCAGATCTATGCTAGCTGAGATGAAACTACCAAAAGATTTTTGGTCAGAAGCATGCAGTACGGCAGTCTATCTTCAAAATAGAAGTCCTACCATTGCCATACCAAAGATAACACCTGAGGAAGCATTCACGATGAAGAAGCCAAAGGTGAACCACTTGTGAACCTTTGGATGTAAAGCCTTTGTACACATTCCTAAGGAAGAGAGACGTAAACTTGATGTAAAAGCTATCAGGTGTATATTCCTAGGATATGATGAACGTGTGAAGGGCTATAGATGTTTTGATCCAGTGGAAAACAAAATCCATGTAAGCCGTGATGTTATCTTTGATGAATCCAAGATGTATGAAGACGAGGATGCTGAAAAGATAGATACATCTAGTGGGAAAGATGGTATAGTGAGGATACCTCCTGATGATGATCCATTCATTGATCTTTCGAGTGATGAATATGAGGATACATCTCAAGATACTACTACTCAACCTCAAGAGACAGGTTGGAGAGGTAGAGACAAACCTTTTGGTGCAAGAAGGATTGAAGTAGCAGGTGACAAATGTAAGGAGAAGGATGTACCGTGGGATACATTTTCACCAAGAAGTCGATCACCTGACAGGAAGCTCCCTAAGTGGTTTGAGAGATTGTTGGAGAGCCGCAACATGGATGACTTTCTAGGATCATCTAGCCAGGGAGAGCTACGAAGATCACCAAGAGAGAAGACACAACCTGAAAGGTATGAAGCAAATTATGCTCTCTTATCTAGTATTATTCAAAGCAAAGAACCTTCGACTTATGGTGAAGCGAAGGATGATGACATTTGGGTCAAGGCCACGGGAGAGGAGATGGAGTCAATTGCTAAGCATAGCACATGGGACTTAGTAGAACCACCAGTTGGCAAGAAATCCATTGGTTGCAAATGGGTATACAGGACTAAGTACCATGCAGAGAAGTATAGCAAAGCACAAGGCAAGATTGGTGATCAAAGGGTATGCACAAAGTAAAGGCATCGATTATGAGGAGACCTTTGTGCCAGTATGTAAGTGGAATGCTCTACGTCTACTTGTTGCTTTAGCTTCACAATTTGGTTGGCCTTTGTATCAGATGGATGTGAAATCTGCTTTTCTAAATGGTGAGTTAGAAGAAGAGGTGTTCATGGATCAACCTGAAGGCTTTGTAGTGAAGGGACAGAAAAATAAAGTATGTTGCTTGAAGAAAGCGCTTTATGGTCTTAAACAGGCACACGTGCATGGTATAGCAGGATTGATGCCTACTTTCGTTCAAAGGGGATGGTGAGAACACATTCTGATCCAAATCTATATGTCTTATGCTTTGATGGTATGGTTGCTTTGATTCTCTTTATGTTGATGACTTGATTATTACGGAAAATAATCAAGAGATGATAGACATGATCAAGAAAGACCTCATGGAACAATTCAAGATGACAAATCTCAACCTGATGCATTATTGCCTTGGAGTAGAGGTGTGGCAAAAAGGACACGAAGTGGGTTTAACACAGGTGAAGTATGTCAAAGAATTGCTACATAGGTTTAGGTTGCAGGATTGCAAACAGGTGAATACTCCTATTAAACCAGGTAAAAAGCTTTCTAAGCTTGATGAGTCACAGTCATTTGATGCTGCGCCATATAGGTAGTTAGTAGGGAGCTTGATTTACCTTACCACGACTAGACCAGATATATGCTATGTTGTTGGCATTGTAAGTCAGTTTATGGCAGCACCTACGAAAATGCATTGGAAGATAGCTAAACGCATTTTGCGTTATGTGAAAGGCACTTCAGATTATGGCTTGATTTACAGGAAGCATGATGGTTTACCTGAGTTGTGTGGCTATGTTGATGCGAATTGGGGAGCTGACTATGATGATCGTAGATCCCCACAGGGTATGTATTCCAGTTTTGTGGTAGTTGCCTTTTCTTGGTCTAGTAAGAAGCAAAGTACAATTGCTCTATCCACCACAGAAGTAGAGTATAAGGCAAAGTGTACTGCAGCACAAGAAGCTATATGGTTGAGACAAATCTTGGAAGAAGTTGGCATGAAGCAGAGAAATCCCACGACATTACATAGCGATAGTTAGAGTGGCATTCAGCTAGCAAAGAATCCAGTGTTCCATGCGAGAACCAAACACATTGAGATTCAATATCACTTTATACGTGAGAGGCTGTTGAGTTGTGAAATTCATGTTGTTCATTGTAGTACGGAAGAAAAACTAGCTGATATTTTCACTAAGCCACTTGTTGGAGAAAAGTTTGATAAGTTTAGATCAAAGCTTTCTGTACTTAAAGTTTGTTGACTTTAAATCTATGTATATGATTGTGTAAAAAGTAGACTCTACTTTAAGGGAGAGAATTAGAATTAAAGTAGAATCATTGTGCTACTGTACTGTGGGTCTTATCAGTTGATAAGGATCAGTTGGCCTCACCACGAGGCAAGTCGATGGGACACGCGTCCCGCCAACGGCAACCTGGGTCATGCATGGGTTTCCTGAGTGAACAACTATATGTACAATGTAGTTTCATTTTCAGAAATACAGTTGCTATGTGAGCTTGATGTGGAGAGTGTTTTCTATCTGTGTTACTGTGTAGCATAATCTGTGTTCTTATTCGAAGCAAATTCTAAGTAGGTCACCATCAAAAGGTGGCTCACTCTACTTTCTTTAAAAGGGGTCTACTTACATTTATTATTTTGTCTAGAAATACTAATTCCTTCCTACATGGTCATTCCATCTTTCAGGATTCACCATGAGGCTTACACAGTTCTTGCTTGTCATTCCTAACTAGTATTCCTCGGCTCTTAGTCTTCGTTCATTTCATCTTCTCAGAGACCTCCTCGGCCTAAGGTGAGAGGTGCTCTTGAGTTGCTCTAGTCAAGTATCTTGGGGATTTGTCAGAATCAACCAACACCGTCACTACTTGGTGCAAAATTCCTTATTACATTTATTGATGACTATTCTAAAAGAACTATGATATATTTCATGAAGCACAAATCTAAAGCTTTCAGGTCCTTCAAAGAATACAAGGAGCATGTGGAGTTGCAAACAGGCAAAAGAATCAAAGCTCTTAGGAGTGACAATGGCGGTGAATGTGAAAAATGCAAAAAGTTATATATGCTAGTTGTAGGGGTCTTACACTTTTCTATGTCAAACATCTTGGTTTAGAACATTGATAGGGTCAAAATTGGCATAGAAGGCAAATTGATGAAATCCACATGTAAAGCCTCTATTGAGCCAAAGTAGTGTAAGTGGTAGAACTCGAGCTAGATAGGTTGTAAAGTTGTTATTGGATGTGTGACAAATCAAAGTTCAAGAGGTCCAATATAATTAAGAGGTGGAAGTATCAATGATCCAATAGGATTTAAGTTATGCTTGAGAATGATCCAATAGAATCAAGAGGTGGATGCATCATTGGTCCAATAGAATCAAGAAGTGATAGAAATGAGGTCCGATAGTTTTTGAGGGTGAACTACCTCATGGATCTACTAGTCTCATTGTACTTCTCATTTTGTTCTAAGTAATTTGGAGATCAATCAAGATTTTGAGTCTAAGTGTTTACTTGCTCTCTCTCTACTCGAGAGCTATTGATTGCATTCTCTCTCTACTCGAGAGTTGTCCTTTTTCATACTTAGTTTTTTTGAGGGTGTACTTTCCACATGTGTGTATGTACTTTGGTTTTGAGTTAATACATGTGGGAGTGTGTTTTTGCCTTTAAGAGTGAGATAGATCTTGAATCTCAATCTAATCTTGATCATTGTGCATTCACACACCTTAGGAGATCTAAATCACACTTAGTGGACACTCTAAACGTGTGAAATTCACCTGGTATCAAAGCCTACCTGAGGTTAACATGCATTTCTCATCATTAATATGGAAATTTTTGCATCAATAGTGAGCTAGAAAGTGACTAGACTCATTTTTCTAGCTATCTTGTTCAATCTTGGATCAAAAGAGATCAATAGGGCATTGATTGGGTCTGACCTGGTATAGTACAGAATCAGGTGCTCAAACATGTGTGAGGGACATCCAATTTCTGTTGGATTTATTTCCTCTACTATCCTAAATCCCATTTTAATCTGCCTCCATTTATGCTGCATTTTTACTCATGTTGTTGCATAGTCTGCATATTTACATACAAATTCTCACAGGCAAAGAAAAAGTGAAAGAATCGCGATACTGTGTTTTTACACGTGTTTTGGTGACAGGCGAAAAAGGAGACACTGTCTTGAATGCCGAAGGTGCCCTAAAGCAAAGGCACCCTGTAAATCTAATCCTAAGGCAATTTCGTAAGAGTTGTGAAGTTTTTAGCACGTGTGAACTTCACCACACACCCTACAGGATCTTACTGAGGTGTTGTGATTGCACAAGATTGATCAAAGAATAGTATGCTTGAAAAATCTAAGGCAAGAGCACAATGACATACATCTGATGAAAAAATATAATTTGTCACTATGAGAAATGAATGTCAAGAATAATTCTAAGTGCTCAGTATGGGAAAAAGAGGCTGCTCTCGGATAGAGAGAGAAAATCAATCATGAAAAACTCGGGTAGAGAGAGAATGAGTCCAAAATACCATTCTCTTAATATTCACAATATGGAAGAACATGCCAAGATTTTCCTACATGAGAGAGACTCGAATTCCTACAGTGGAGTTGCATGGAAAGTCCACTTACCTGAACTAATTCACCTGCCAGTGATCCATATGTGTAACTGCATGCATGGATATTGCATGTACTGCATGTCAACTCATAAAACTGCCTAGACATGTGTAGATCACAGAAACCACTTTGCATGTTGCATGCACTGATTGCATGTGGCTTGCATGCATACAATATGACATTGCATGCTATCTAAACATCTGCATGTCATCAAAATTGAATCTATCTAACTCAAATCCGACCTATACTAAAGGTTATGTGCTCAATTCACATATCTTTTATGTACAACATGAAATACAATGGAAATAACCATGGACATGGCCCCAAACTCGAGATAGAAAGATAATATTTTAATAATCTTCACACTCCTTAAAATTTATGTTCCTCTCAACATAGACTTCGCAAACTATCCTGCTGCGAGGAAGGCAATTGATCAAGGTAGCTGAGAACCTCATCCTCGCTCATAGAGGCAGAGATGACCCGCGACTATGGCCTGACCTTTGGCTAGGGGATGCATCGCCTGACATAATGGGTTGGAGAATAAGAGGGGAAAATACTACAGGCAACCAATGAGAGTTTCAAAAATAGTAAAAAAAAAAATCACCATTTCTCTCTCTCTCTCTCTCTCTCTCTCTCTCTCTCTCTCTCTCTCTCTCTCTCTCTCTCTCTCTCTCTCTCTCTCTCTCTCTCTCTCTCTCTCTCTCTCTCTCTCTCTCTCTCTCTCTCTCTCTCTCTCTCTCTCTCTCGCGCGCGCGCGCTAGAATATAGAGTATTATGAAATGCATGTCCAAAATTTTGTGATGACGAGAACGACAAATTGACAAGAATGATTTATGATTACTAATAATTATATTCACATGCATTCTTTTTTTAACTTTTACATTCATTGCAATACTTTTATGTATATTGACTCATATCTACAACGTCAATACCAATATATATTGTCCGTTCACGACCTCAAGTTCAAACAACAATGGGGTTTGCAACTTCCATAAAACCGTGGAAAAAAAAAACATTATAACCATGAGGAAAAAATAAAGGGTGAAATAATTAAAGGTTGGAATATTAATGATGATCCAAATTGAACCCCATTGAGGATTACACCTCAAAAGAGACTCATTGGCCCTACAAGTGACTTGTATGTAATGAGGGGGTGTCTCTTCTATGACGACACCGAAGAAGACCATGGTGTGTAAGCACTTGGCAGTCCTTGAGTCTGACAGTTCGTAGCATCGAAGAGAGAAAATGATGCTACTACTTTGAATATTTTAAAGTGGTTACATGTGGTTCATTTAAATTCAAACAAGTGTCAACGTTTGACAGAAGAAAATCTAGAATAGAGAAGATCTTCCTCCATCAAATTATGTTGACACTTGTTTGAATCCAAATGAACCTCATGCAACCTTTTAGGTTTATTGAGTTTGAAGTAGCCACTACATTATTCTCTCTTCGATGTGGTGAACCATCAAGTTCAAGAACGCCAACAACCTGCACACCATCGACCTCTTTGGTGGTGTCATAAATAGAAGAAACACCTAATCAACACAGACAACTCGATTCTAGAGCCAAGGAGTCCCCTTTGCATTTTCAATGGATTTGTGTCATCATTAATATTCCAAGAATTCATTGCATGTCCTAATTTTTCATCATAGTTCTTCATTTTCATTTCCCACGGTTTTAGGGGAGTTTAGGGTCCCCTGTTGTTGTCTAGAATTATGGTTTATTGTTAATTCTAGATGGAAAATTGATTTATATACTGGTATTGCCCCCGTAGCTTTGACTCAAAACCTATAAAGGCTCCGACTATGAAGATACTTGAATCCTGAATAGAGTTGAATGAAATAATTATAATGTCTGAATCTTGCGGATATGTCCTATTTCAGAATGTCACCTCATATTCCTTCCCTACGGCGTGTAGGTTTTTTCGTTCAAGGAAAGACTAGAATCTCGCCTTTAATGGGAGAAAAGTAAGGGCTACACACCTTCCTAGGATTGGGAATTCTGATTACCTGCATTCGACTCTTTCATATAAACTAATTTCTAGTGTATGTGATAAAAATTGAACTATAAAAATACTAGAATCTAAGCATCATACGCGTATAGAAGAAAGAGCAACTATGTAGCATAAAAATGCGAAACTCCTCTCTCTCTCTCTCTCTCTCTCTCTCTCTCTCTCTCTCTCTCTCTCTCTCTCTCTCTCTCTCTCTCTCTCTCTCTCTCTCTCTCATGGGCTCTGTTATGTACATATATCACTTTATTTGCTTTGCAAATCTTTGTGGAATGTAAACGTCGCATACTAATCTTATTTGCTAGTGGTGGCAAAAAAAAATGCCTTACTATGATAAAAGACCCCACTGAACAGAAAAAGTTTTTTTTTAAAAATGGTGGGAAAGTGGTGAATCTTTCAATGGCCAGGATCTATGCACATTATGGACAGTCAATCTAATGGTGAGCAGCAATTTGCACTTAGTACACATAAGTGTCCTCTGGTTCTATAAAGAGGGAATTCACACAACCCTATTCACTTTCCCTCATCCTGTCTTGCTCTCTCTCTCTCTCTCCCTCATTCTTGCTTTCCTGGTGCTCTACCGTACGGTGATTGTGATTGAAGTGAACATTTGTGGATGCTATTGGAAGAACAATCGTATTTCAAACAAAGGTGAGAGTGGTTTGAATGGTAGCTCACTGATAAGGAAGCATGCATGCTAAAGATGAATGCTCACATGATGTTGTGATTACCGTTGTGTAGTAGCAAGGTTTAACTGGCATATTTGGGATTGGATAATACGACAAGTAATCATTGTCCCAGCGAGCAAACATGGGCAACTTCTTAGGTATTTTTTTCAACCTTTGTGGTTTATGAAAAGTGCTGGACAACAAACCAATTGTTGAGTATCTTTATCAACATTTTTGAAAAGTGGTTGATCGCTGGTCAACGACCTCTATGAAGCGGATATGGTCGTTGGCCAACGCTGGTTTTCTGAGTATTAACACTTAAACTACAGCGATCTACCATTTGATCATTGTATGAGCAATGTTGCTTGCATTTTTCAATATGTAATGCATTCAAAAATGTGATGGACCACAATCTTTCCAGTTGGTTTCTGGAATTACCAGAAGCTGTAGCATTAATATGATTGATAAGAATGCTCTTACTATACTCAATTGGCTAGAATCTGTATGTAGTATTGCTACATACGATTGCTCCTTTGGTTTGATAAAGAGGATGATAGGATCTGTTTCTGATATACTAGTATTATGATGGCTGTGATTATGGATAATGAAGTAGAAAAAGAAGTGGTGGGATGTGCTAATATACTCTTGAGTAATAGTAATTTCCATTGCTAATAATCTGTATATGGTGGGAAATGCTCTTGTAAGAATGCTATACGACTAATATACGGATAAGTTAGTAGCTTGTTAGGCTTCAAGAATACTCTATACTTAATCCGAATACTTTCGATGTGAATGCCTAAGCATGTGGGTGATTCGTTTAAGTAGCTGAAGATGGATAGTTCACAAGAGAAGACTTCAACTCTCATTCAGGTATGACGCTTTACAGAATATCACCAATACGGTGGGTGACCTAACTTGGTACCATGATTTTACTCACGTATGTATGATGATTTACAAACCTTGCGCGTAATGTTTTTTTTAAGTAATAAAAAGTATAGGTTGATCCTACATGCGCAGTAGATAACATGGGCATGAGTTAAAAAAAAAATTTCTCTACATCCAGTGTCCGGTTAATATAAGTAAAGTCAAGTAATTATATAGAGCTCGACCATGGTACACTTGAACGACATGGATTTGCCCAAGTTGTTCGGCGCTTGGATTCTCGGTGAACTGCTACGGGAGGCTTGTGGGGGCTAGTATAGCACGATGGTGCTCTAGTACCTAGCGTTGTGACCATCGCCTAGTCTCTGTCCATCTGTGTAATGAAAGATAGCTTCTTACATGAAGAATGTATATGTGAAATTAATATGTTCTTTTTGCTCCTTTACTGATCAGTATGGCGTCTGCCGTGATACGACTTCGTTAAAAAGGGCAAAACGTAATGCTAAGTTATAAAATGAATGATTGGGAAGATTGGACGTAGTTGTTTTTAATGCAACCTAGCCGATAAAGTAGTGAATCTTGTTTCGGACATGAATAACAACTGATGCTCAGCTATGACACCTGTCTTCCTCATGCGACTAACTTGTGCGGTTTTGTTGTGTGGGATGGTGGTAGATAACAGTTGGGTGTCTTAAAACTTACTTTGCTTTATGGTACTCTGTACTGTTAAACTTTTTACAGCTATATTTTTACCTGTTATGTTATAAATTGAAGGGTTCAAAGGGTTTGGTCTTGACTTGTCAAAAGGGACTATGTGAAATCTTGTTACTCTCTCTCTAGCATCTCTGATGCCACCCCGACTACCCTTTGGTCGAAGTAGCACCAAACATTTACGTTTACTTGTATTTTATGGCTAACAAGGTCTGTTGTATGATGTAGTCCACAAGATGGTTTCATGATGCGGTCACTCTTGGCTATGGGGAGCCCCTTCCTCCTCCTAGTCCTTTTGTTCAGACTATTATATCACAATTTGATTACTTCTTATGCTATGACTACTTGTAATGCTGCTGGCCCGGATGATAAAATTTTTTGCCTTGTTGATCTGATGTGCATCATGGATTGGATCAAAATTTATGCGAATTTTATCAAAAAGAAGAAATCCCTTAGCATGGTTGAAAAAATTTATATGAAACTTTCAAACTATGTTGAACGAATTGCTGCTTGTGTTTGGGGTGTGTAGTATTAATAATTTCATAACAACATTCTGGCCTCTATCAAATTGAATGAAATGCATTCTACAGTTGAGATGTTATCAGAGTAGTACAACAGTACTACACTCCGACTGATTAAGGTGTCAACAGAGAGTCGAGAAATGTTCGATGTATTCGTGGTTGTGCAGACAATTAATTAATCGCGTTCGTGAACTGTTCGTTTCTAGATAGAAGTTCTCGACAACTTAACTCCAAGGTTATGGTTAAAGAACACGAATAGTTTTAGAGCACGTTAGAAACTTATGTCAGTTACAAGCAAGAACACAGATCAAAGACCCAATTCTTCAGACAGGGACTGCCATCTCAAATGTATATATACAGTGTTCAACGAGACGAACAAACACACCTCTAAAACAACAGGTGCGTCGCTCCCGTGAAAAAGGTCTAGTTAACAATTAAGTCGAATGTATGTTCAATTATACTATAAAAGGTATATTTAACTAAGAGTTAAAATTACTCTAGTTCAATATGTCGCTTCATATCTAGTCGTTTCGCGTGGATGACCTAGTAAAGGCTATCCAATGCAACATTTCCTTTTTAGAGGTCCCATAATTATTTTTGGAAATGAAAAAACTGAAACAAAGATAAATACATGAGTCTCGAAAATAAATTTCCGTTTGTTTCAATATTTTCAAAGCTTTTTATATTATCAAGCAAATTGCAATTTTTTTTTACTTTCAACAATTCTTACCTTTATAAAATGATACAAGTCAATTTTCGGGTTTATTGAAAGTTTTTAGTTTTAGTTGGTTTTGTTTAATTAAAAAGTTCAAAATTATTTTTAAATCTTTTTTTTCTAAACAATAGAAAAAAAAATTAAAAATAAAAAAACCATCCACCGCGGCGGATGGACACCAAATTTGTTTTTAGAAAAAAATTAAAACATAAATTTAGTCTACAAAGCTAAAAATTTATTTTTAACGAAAACATCTATAAGGGGGCATTGGCCTCCTTCCATCTGACACTTGTCATCAAGTTCATCTCATAATTGTTTTTAGAATTGACAAAATTGAAAAAGATAAATACATGAGACTCGAAGATAAATTTTCATTTGTTTTCAAGATTGTCAAAAATAATTTACTATCAAGCGAATTGGAGATTTTTTCATTTTAAAGAATCTTTAACTTTTGAAAAATGGTAAAAGTTAGTTTCCGGGTCTGTTGGAAATTTTTTGTATGAGTTGGTTTATTGCATACATTTATTTTTATTTTTTTTCTAAAAAATAGAAAAACAAAATTTAAAAAAAAAAATTATCTGTCGCAAACATCCATCGCGTCGAATGGTTTTTTTTTTGTTTTTGTTTTTTCATTAAAAAATTCAAAATTAAACTTTTATTTTTTTTGAAAAATATAAAAGAAAATTAAAAAATAAAAAACCATCCGCCGCGACAGATAGACACCAAGTGTTTTGTTTTAGAAATTGAATTTTAATTTTTTTCTTAAAATCTTGAACAAAAATTAAAAAAAAAAAACATCTTTAATGGATCTATTTGAAAAAAATTCAATTGAAATATAAATTAGGTGCAACAAAATACAATTCGAAAATTTTATAGTGCACTAACTAAAATTGTGATGACTACAATTTGGCCAAGCTTTCTATGTTGTTGACCAGACCGTGTCGACCTTCCGAGGAACCAAGCCTCTTATTTTTTATGAGGGCTTGAAAGATTTCTACAAAACCGAACTCTGTTGGAACTCATGTAAAAGCGTTTGTGGTGGTTTGAAAAAAATTTGTAAGTGATCCCACGTTCAATATGGAGGATGATGTTCAGTCCCTTGGTTTAACTCGAGAGATCTATGTTCACGACGAGATCGCTTTCGATCGCATAATGTTTATGACACGAACTCAAGATGAAACTGAACATCATGTTGTTCTTTCATGTGAAGACTCCATGCATTTCACTGAACCATCTGCTACTCAAGATGAAAATAGGGTCTGTTTGAATTTTGAGGACGGCCACCTACAAAAATGAAATTTTTTGAGGGACAACATGGGCATTACAATTGGATACATGTGTTGAAAGTGAAAGTTGTTGATTCTAGATCTCATGGTAATCCATGCATTGAAGTCAATGGCGCAAAGCTTTGTGCCGAACATATATTATTAATAACAATAATCAATGGATTTATGCAAGTCAATCATCAAGCTACAAGACATTGGATCATGTGTGCGGTTAATGAGCACTAATGTAGATGGACTATATCATTATTTAAGAAGGATTTTAGGCCAATGCTTAGGTTTATGGACAGTGCTGAGTACTACGGTGACCTTGTACAATTCAGCTCGTTGGATTTTCTCGGGGAAGAGAATCGCAATAAAATTGAAAATCTAATGTGCAGAATCTTTTCAATGAATGATTGGCCAACATTCATGGCTTAGAAAATATGGCATTTTCTCTCTCATATCCAAAGATCTCTTTGATCAGTCTCTCTGACATTGGTTGTCAAACATGGGTCACTTGCAAAAAATAGAAAATATAGTTGATCTCAATAACAATGTCCAGGTTCTTGAAGTTTAGATACAAAATTTTAAAATACCGTTGGAGAATTGGAAGCTCATGTACTGAATTTCAAAAAGGCATATAATTCTGTCTGTTTGGTGGATAAACATGATGATGATGATATCGATCGTCTTCATGTCTTGATGATGTGAGATAAAATGTAAGTTCATTCGTGGTTTCATATTTGAGGGATCATTTTGAATATTGCACCATATACAAAACCATGAATGATTATAAATGATAGTTTCAATGTTGCATAGAGGTTGCTGGACATTAGTCAATGAATTCTTAACATGAGTCATTCTCCAAAGATCTCTTCAGTCTCTCTGACATTGATTGTCAAATATGGGCCACATGCAAAACATGAATTTTTTGAGGAACAACATGGGCATGAGATACACATGCATTTAAGTCAATGGTGCAAAGCTTTGTGCCAAACTTTATTATCCTTACCAATCATCAATGGATTTATGGTCGAATAGCAAGCAACAAGACATTGAATCATGTGTGCTATTGAGTACTATTAACGGTTGAAAATGGAAAATCCCTATTCAGGGACATTCATATTGGAGAGGGAATGGTGGAGGGCAGGTATTGTCTAAGGGTCTTTGATGAGGATGGCAATTAACTAAACATGACAGTTGGCTCATCCCAACTGATTGTTATCAAGCAAAAAACTAATAACTATATATGCTTGAGCCCATCAACCGTATAAAAGACCGTACTCATAATGAGGTCGACACTCATTTCCTCAATCTTATGCTAGTTTGCTACTTAAATTATAGGATAGATGATGTTCTATACACTATGTAATGAGTTCTCAAAGAATGTGCAATGTGCTTGTGCTTCTAGTGATCTATGTTTTAGCTTTGTTTTTTCTCTAGCATTTTGTTTTGGAAGCTTAAAGTCCTTGGTGTTGAAAAATATATAATTACTTGATACCTTTGCTTGAGAATTTAGGTCCAAATTTTGGGAGTGCATATTCTTCGTCAAAATACTGCCACTACCAAAATTAGCTATGATATGAATTTTCTACTTATACAAACATGTTGCTTACTTCTTGCAACTTATAAATTTTGTGGTTGTTGCTTGACGTTGTTTGTTACTGGTCATAGTTTTTATGGATCGTAATGTATTTTTGATATGGATGTAAAAATGGTTTCAACCATGTCAATGACCAGAGGCACCTCCTCTAGATCGCAAGGTCTAGCATTGGCTCGCAGAGCCCAACAGGTAACTAAGTTCACTTTATTTTCAATTTATAGTAGACCATTTTCTTTTTAATATCTATATATCCTCAATGTTTTAAAAAAATTGATGTTGATATTCCTATTTTTTTTATGAATGGTTTTTATGCAATATCTTCTTTGGAGAGATTTCAGAAATGCCCCTATCCGTGGACGTGGACATGGATCGCAAGGCACTAGGAGGACGTCAAATGTTGCTTGTGAGCTAGCCACTACCTCATCAGCAATGCCACGACCTAGTACTCATGATCGTTCGGCACCTGCTCCTTCACATGATAGAGGTCTAGTTATTATATCTAGTATTTCTATATAATGTGTGTGTGGCTCTCTTGTAATTCTCTTGCAATGTAAATTTATGTCACTAGTCAAAATAGATATAGAACAATGATGTTAGTATTGAAAAGAATACATGCAGGTCAAGTTTCGTCTAGCACTTCTGGTAATGATTGATCCAGACCACCTAATAGGTCTCCAATTGTTCCTTACGAGAGACAAAGACAATATCCGCAGCTTTTTGGATGAGTCCGATAAAATATTGTTCACCATGTTTGTTTGTATCTTTTATTTGTTTGCATTATATGTAGTTCTAATTTTTTATTTCCATAACATACAATCTTTTGAATTTCAAGATACTTGCTCATTTCTAATTGCAAGCTATATTTGAGTGCTCAAATATATGACACTAATTATATTTTTTCCTTTGATTTATGTAGCTAGATCCATGGGATGAAAAGATCCGTTGTGATTGTGTCAATTGCAAAGAATTTAAATATCGCAAAATAAATGGTGTAATTTTCTGGCTGTGCAATGTTTTTTTTTGTAAATAAATGGTGTAAATTTTGTTGTATGATATGTCTTTTAAGATGCATTACACTCTCATTGATGAACCTATTTTATGATGTTTGGTAATGAAGTATTGTATCGACCATATTGATTCTGCCATATCATCATCCATATTGTTTTTGTTTTGTTATAACATGTGTTATATATTGCATGATTTTTTCAACGTTCATAATATTATGGAGACGAAGAGGATTTTAGAGGGCCTGGACTCACTGTGTTTTCGAAACGACATAGGAAAACGGTTCGAAAAACTATCCTCCTCATGAGACCACTCCAATCGATAGAAATGATGCACAACACAATCATGGACAAGAAGCTAGCTTCACAACTCAAGAAAATGTCAAATACATGAGAACTGAGGTGAAACAAGCATGAGAACTGAAGCTACAACTCCTTTATATGAAGAGGAATATGTTTCTAGATTGTCAGCATGCTTGCTCATCCTAAATCTTCAAGTTGTGTACAAATGCTTCTTGGTTTCCAAGGGGAGGCTCGAACCTGAGACCAAAGAAACTTTGGATGTCAAGCTAACCAACTGAGCCAACCCCGTTGGGCTAAGTTGTGTACAAATGGAGTAATCAAAGTGTTGATGCATTATTCAGGTGACTATTCATATAAATTTGATATTTTTTGTTTTAATTCAAGACTAACTAGTTGACAATATTTGTAACCTTATTGGGCATTTGCCATAGATTGTTATGTTCACTATTACCTGAGGGCAATACAATTCCAAATTCAAGAAAAGATGTTAAAAAATATTGGCGATGCTTCGAATGGACTACAATTGCATTCACGCATGTCCAAATGATTGCATATTATACAAGGGTGTGCATGAATCAAAAACAAGTTGCCCTAAGTGTGAATAACCACAATATAGGTAGGATGTGCAAGGAACCAAAGTTGCATCCAATGTGCGCCATTTTCCAATATTATCGTGGATCCAACACATGTTCCGTTCCGAGTCCTTGGCCGAATTGATAGATTGGAATGCTAGAAATAGATCCACTGATGGTATCATGAGAATACCATGTGATAGTACGGCCAAAAACACATCAAAAATGAGTGGCCGATATTTTGTACCGATCCAGACATTTAAGACTTGGGTTGGCCGTGGATGGTATTAATCCACATGGCCATCGATCTTCTACTTGGACAACATGGCCAGTGATGCTTGTGAATTACAACATACCTCCATAAATGGCCATAAAAAAAGGTCCCAGTCGTTACAAGGTAAAAACATGGATGTATATCTAGAATCTATTGTCGAGGAGTTGTAGATTCTTTGGAGAGGGATTCATGTGTACGACATTTCACGTCCTATCGGATCTCGAGAATTTGAATTAAAAGGTATGTTGATGTGGACGATGCATGATTATCCTGAATTCGGTGAGTGTAGCAGTTTTTCTAGTTCCGGATACCATGCTTGTAATATATATGGAAGTAATCTCCCTACACGATATGCAAAACATGTTAGAAAAGTCATATATTCTGATCATCGTAAATATCTTCCATTTGACCATAGTCTTCGTAAAACTCGTTTTTGTCGACTAGGAGACAAAGTGGAGGCACGCCCTCCACTAGAAAGATTAACGAGTAAAGATTGGCTTTAGAAATGGAACAATGCAATGGATAATTCCACTTCGATCGAGGGTATGAAAAGGTTATCCATTTTTTATACACTCCCATATTGGACGACATTAAAAATAACTCATTTATTGGATCCAATGCACATTTTCAAAAATGTAGGAGAGTCACTATGGAGACACTTCAATGAATCAAAAGTTTTGTATGCATGATCCTTGAAGAACTAAAAGATTTTGTTCAAATGTGACACTTGTGGACTAATGATGGACAAGAGTCAAGGTCAAGATCAACTCATGCACCATGGATTTTGTCAAAGGAAGAGAGTACGAATATAAAGGCAGTTATTTGGCATATTTGATTTCCTACTAGATACACAAGGTCTACAAGAGGGGCATTTACCACAGACGGCAAATTATCCGGATTAAAGTCTCATGATTGGCACAAGATGAGACATGTATATGTATTTGATGTGTTCAATTAGGGATGCATATGCATATAATGAAAGGGTGTTTGACCGAAGATATACAAAAGGTTATCGCAGAATTATCGACCTTTAAAAGGTATTGCTAGTGAGTCTTAACATCATTCAAATGAGCATATTTTGCATGTATATTAATGATGTTTTTGTATTTCTATATGCGACAAATATATCCAGATGGATATCTTCAAAAGACATAAGTATAGGAGATATAGGATGCATGCATCTCAAAGCTATCGAAATTGTTTGTGCTTTTGAGAGATGCCTTCCTCCATCATTCATGGACATCCAAATTCACCTATTGGTTCACCTTGTTGATGAGGTGGAGTAGCGGGCCCTGTGAGTGCAAGATGGATGTTTTTTTTTAGCACTTTATGAAAGTTCTAAAAGGTTTTATGCACCAAAAGGTGCATGTAGAAGGTAGTATGGCGGAAGGTTGGATGGCACAAGAGTCTTTGTTTTACATTATAGAGTACTTGACACAATTAAATCCAGGGGCTCCAAGACTGTGGCATGATAGTGACGAGAGCAACAAACAAGAGAGCATTCCACAAGGAAAAGGAATGCGTGCGAGATTTTTCGAGAGTATGAGAGACAAGGTTTGCACGTTCATGTTATACAACACAGAAGAATTATCATCTTGGATTGATTTTTACAAAAAATCTAAAGATCAAAGGAATATTGATAGAATGTGATGGTGTTGATCACATAGGGGCCAGACTTTTCCATCTAAATTGGAGAAGCTCCCAGATCAATGGCAACATTTATTGGCTATATGAAGCCATGAATGATGCTTGTGCAATTGGAAAACAAATATCAAATTCGGAGTGAGATCTTGCGCACGGTTGTAGTTGGCATGTTTGTCTCTAAATTCAAACTCATCATTTATTATTTATATAATGATTGCCTTGTTATTGTAACATGCACATTATTTTGAAATATTATTTGATATATGCATTTTTTCAGTATGGTAGTATAGGCAACATATAGCCCTTTGGTCTAGTGGACAACACTTTTGTATTGAATGCATCGACAAAAAAAGAACGATATTTGATTGTGGAGTGATGACAAGGTTTCATCAAGCCAATCGTAGTAGTGCAAGAGAGATACCAATTTGGCTACGTTGGAACCATACAATATATATTGGAAGTCGATTATAGATCTTTTAAGATCTTTTTGTTCGACGTTAAATGGTTTTAAGTTATATGTCGAGGGCCACATGCAACTATACGATTGGATTCAAATGGACCGTGAAGAAGTATGAATCACTAAGATCCAAATTTGTCCTCTTGATCTTTGGTATGAAAGTCAACACAATCTACATAGAAAAGTTACCATCTACTTAATGAAAGAGATACAACCTCAATAAGAACTTGATCAAGCATCAAACATAAGATGAAATGAAGTTATTTTCCATACAAAAATAGTAAGCTATTGTATTTTACATGTGTGGATCTGAATATAGCATAAAATGAGCATTCTACACACAAGATTGCAAGATATCACCAATATAATGCACCAATGGATAGATGAACCCAAGAGAACTCATGTATAAGCATAAAATGAGATGAGAGAGAGAGAAAGCTTCTCATAACTTGTGTGTATAGCCATATATAGCAGATCCATGTCTCATTAATGATCTTGGTTTCCCTCCATACCAAAAACCCTACCAATAATGTGGACTAGATTCAATGTCTCCAATATTCAAATTTGAATCTACCAAACTCAACCTTCTACTATTTTCCTCACTTTTTAAAAGGGGAAATTCATATACATTTGAGCTTAAATAAATTTGAAATGAAAATCTCTAAGTGTAATATGAAAATGCCAAATAAACAAGTATGACCAAAAATGACTAAACTAGTTAAAATCTTTCACACTCCCTCTTCAACTAGTTTTAGCATAGACTTTGAGAATACTCCAAGTGAAGTCCTATGCTTCATAAACAAGTCTTTTCCCAATGCTTTGGTGAAGATATTAGTTACACATTCCCTTGAAGAAACACGTTGAAGCTCCACCTCCTTTGCCATGACTTGCTCCCCTCACAAAGTGATATGCCACCTCAATATGGTTGCTCCTAGCATGAAATGAGGGACTGTTTGCCAACTTTTGGGCTGATAGGTTGTCACAAAAGATGATTGGGCTCTCTAAAAAATCGATTAAGTGAAGATCCTTGATCATCCTCTTAATCCATACCATCTCTTTTGTGCAATGAGTAAGGCCTTTGTACTCGGCCTCACTAGATGACAATGAGATAGTGGCTTGTTTCTTTGACATCCATGACATGTAAAAGATCCAACTAGTTTCATCACATTTTGCTATATTTCCATATTTGGCATATTGAGGCCAAAACTTGTTTTAGACTTAGAGGTTGACTTTTCAAAGTTCATTAGTCTAAATTTCATTTGAATAAACACTTTTTTGAAAGTGTGGGAAAGTTAGAATGCGAGTTTGAGTAGATTCAAATTTGAATAATTGGGTACATTGAATCTAGACCCAAAATTAGTAGGGTTAGCATTTTGGTGGGAAAGCCAAGTGGCCAAATAGGGTTTGGATCTGCTATAAAAGGATGTAACTCATGGAGAGAGCAATCTTCTCTCTTCTCTATCTCATTTCATGCTTATACATGGTTCTCTTGGGTTCTACTCTCCATTGGTGCACTATCTTGGTGATTGCTTGCAATTCTATGTGTAGAATGATTTATATTTGTTATTTTTGGATCCACACGTGTGGAATATAGTATCTTGCTAGTTTTGTATGGACAAAAATAGTACTTTATCATTTCATTCAAGTTTGATCAAATTCTATTAGTGTTTGCATCTCCTTTTGTGTGTAGATGCTGATTATTCTACATTAGTGAGATTGGTAGTGTATTTCTCTTTCTAACCAAAGATCATTCAAGTAGATTGGATCATAATGATCTGAAATCTTTCACATGGTATCAAAGCTTGTGTTCCAGGTTATGGAGGAGGAAATCAGATCTATCAATGATTTGGTGAAGATATCAAGTCTAGAGCATGCTAGAGAGGATTCTACACCAAAATCGAGTTTTTTGCTTTTGTAGATTGGATCTTTTGTAGATCAAAACACTAAATAGGTCAATATACTTGATCAATTCTGATTTTTGAATTCACATACTGGATTTGGCCAATTTTTGGATCATTGGATCAGCCTAAGTGGTGGCCTATAGATTGCATATCAAATTTCTAGCATTTGCATGTAGATTTGGAATAGCCAATTCTTTGTGATTTTGTCAAAATCCCAATTTTGATTGGATCTCTAGATAGTGAGGTTTTTGGACTTCATTTGAGTGTGTTTCAATCTTAGGAAGTGGCAAAAGTCATTAGATTGAGGATAGATCATAGGTTGGTCAAGATTCCATGATTCTATGTGTTGATTTGCTTGGATAAGTGCTAGAAGAGAATTTGTGAGATAGCTTCAAATCTTGGTAATTTCTTTTGAAAGCATTTGTTGTTGTTCAAAGGAGTGCTTTGTGCATTGAAATAGGTTGAAAGAGAAGATCAAATCATTGCTACATGGCAACCTCAATTGGAGTCATGTTGGAAGCCAATGATAGGCTTACCTCAACTAACTATTCATTGTGGAAAGTGAGGATGGAGTCACTTCTTGAGATGAATGATGTTTTGGATATTGTTGTAGGTTTGGAGGAGAGACCAACAACAAGAAGATCAAATGAGATATGACAAGAGGGCCAAGAAGGCTTTACACATGATAAAGATGAATGTTACCAATGAACTTCTCAAGGAAGTTGGTAAGTGCACATCATCTTTGGAAGCTTGGAATTCATTGAAAAAACTTTATGAATCCAAGTCTACTTCTAGAGTGTTGACTCTAAAAAGGCAAATCTTTTCTTGTTTGCAAAAGAATGAAGAAAGTCCAAGTACTTTTGTTTTGAGAATGAAGGCATTGAGTGATGAGTTGGCTTGCATTGATGAAAGCATTAAGAAAAAAGAGCTTATTCAAGTAATTCTTAATGACTTGTTGGATGCTCATGCTAACATTGCTCAAAGTATTGCTATTCAAAAGACTTTGCCAAGTTTGATGGATCTTCAAGAGATCTTGATCAATGAGGAATATAGACTTCAAGCAAGAAGTGGTTCTACATCAACACTTCAAGAGGATGCTATGTTAACAAAGGGCAAATTCAAGGGCAAAACCAAAAGTAAGTGGCTAAAGGGCAAGATCAAGTGGATGCTTCTTCAAGTGGCAAAAAGAAGGATAGATTAAAGCTCAAGTGCTTCTATTGTGGTAACAAAGGACACTTTGCAAGTGAGTGATACAAGAAGAAGAGAGATCAAGGAGACAAGCAAGGTAATCTTACTCTTGATGAGGATGGTTTGGATGTTCAAGATGCAAATGATGATGCTTTTGTGATGTCTAATGTATGCTTGCTAATGATGGAGATCTAGATCCTTGGTGGATTGATAGTGGAGCAAGTCCACACATGACCTTTCACAAAGAGTACTTCACGTCTTTGTTGGCATATGGAGATGACAAGAGGGTGATCTACACGGCCAATGATGGTGAGTGTGCAATCAAAGGGATTGGCACAATTCATATTTCTCTCTCTATATGAATGTTCATTTGGAGGATGTCTTGTCTATTCCATCTATAACCAGGAATTTTCTTGGTGTGAGTCAAATGCTAAGTAAGGGCCTCAAGGTGGAGTTTGATGGAGATGCTTGTTTGATCAAAAGGAAGGATGTCTTGATTGGAAAAAGTAAAAGGCAAGGGAAGTTGTTCAAACTAGATGCTTGTGTTATTGATAACCAGGTTGGATGTGTTGCAAGGGAGCAAATTTCTATTCAAGAAGTTTGGCACACCTCAACTTCAAGTCATTGGAGGTAATGACAAGGAAGAAGGTTGTGATTGGTATTCCAAGTTCCTTAAGTGATGTCAAGCATTTTTGTGAGTCTTTTGCTTTGTCTAAGGCACATAGAATACCTTATACTAGATCTATTTCTATATCTACAAAGCCTTTTCAACTTGTACATTTGGATATTTCATGGATTTACTAAAATTAGCAATAGTGGAGCTAAGATGTATGTAGCATTCATTGATGATTTTAGTAGATTTTGTTGGATCTATCTACTAAAGAGCAAGGATGAAGTGTATGATGTCTTTTTCAAGTTCAAGAATGCAAGGGAGAACCAATTTTCCACAAAGATCAAGTGCTTGAGAGGTGACAATGGTGGTGAGTACATATCTAACAAGTTCAAGGCCTTTTGTGATGAGCATGGGATCAAGAGAGAGTATACAACATCAAGGACCCCACAACAAAATGGAGTGGCTGAAAGGAAGAATAGGACTTTATGTGATTGTGCTAAAGCTATGAGGTTAAGTGCTAATCTTGACAAACAATTTTGGGATCAAGCTTTGTTGTGTGCCAATTTCTTGTGCAATAGGTGGCTGAGTGCTAATTTGGATGGAAGGACACCTTTTGAGATGCTATTCAAGAGGAGGCCGAGTGTCAAATTTCTAAGAACCTTTGGATGTAGATGCTATGTCAACCTTACTCTTGATGATATGACCAAGGAGGATCCATCTTCAAGAAGAGGTATTTTTGTTGGATATAGTGAGGTGAGTAAAGCCTACAAGGTTTACATTCCTTCTACTAACAAAGTGTTTGTTGGTAGAGATGTCATTTTTGATGAGGGGAACATTCCAAAAGTGTCTTCAAGCATGATTGATGGTAGAGTGGATGGATCTAACATTCTTGATGTTGATGAGAAGGATCCTACTTTGGATGGTGATGATGATGGACCTTCATCAAGTCAAAATCCAAGGAGAACATCAAGAGAAAGACAAGTACCTTCAAGGCTCACATATGATCAAAAGGGTAAGCAAGTAGTTTATGGAAATTATGTTGTTTTCCTAACCTCTTTGGATGAACCTACAAGTGTAGATCAAGCAAAGAAAGAAGAGGAGTGGATCCAAGAAATGGATCTTGAGTATCGATCTCTTATGAAGAGTGGAACATCTTTTGAATACTCAAGTAAGGTCAAAGGAGCAGCAAAGAAGTGTTGTTCAAGTTTACTTTATTTGTACTATCTCATGTTTGAGCATTTTCCAAGTGGATGTGTGCAAATTGTCAAGATATGGTAAAACTAGCTACATTGGTGAGCATTGTTTTGGTGTTGGATTTGTACTAGCATTCTTGGCTGGTTTTGTTGATGGAAATGAAGCTATTGTAGGTTTATTATGTCACTCATTCATGGTCAAGTCATCAAGGTATGATGACATCTTATGGCAAGATGAAGATGGAGGATCATTCATGGAGTATCATGGTGGATACAAGGCAACAAAGGACAAAGGAGAAGGAGACATGCAAGCAAATGTTGATCACTCAATTTATTATTTGTTTGCTGTATTTTTCTAGGAAGTTCAGAACTGGAAGCAGGGTGGAATCATCTCATTTACATTCTATTTGATTCTTCATGTTCTAGTCACATTTTGACATGTAAAATTGATGTAAGAAATAGTGAAGCATCCCCAGTGGAAACTATTCTCTATATCAATTATGGTTGTTTCTATTTTGAGCATTACATGATCATTGAAAGGACATCTATTATTAGGAAGAAGATCATTCTTATGATGGTTCTATTGTCAAAAACTATGCTAGGAGCAAGCATATTGAGATACAATATCACTTTGTGAGGGAGCAAGTCATTGCAAAGGAGGTGGAGCTTCAACATGTGTCTTCAAGGGAATGTGTAGCTGATATCTTCACCAAAGCATTGGGAAAAGACTTGTTCATGAAGCATAGGACTTCACTTGGAGTGTCTTCAAAGTATATGCTAAAACTAGTTGAAGAGGGAGTGTGAAAGATTCAACTAGTTTCATCACATTTTGCTATATTTCCATATTTGGCATATTGAGCCCAAAACTTGTTTTAGACTTAGAGGTTGAATTTTCAAAGTTCATTAGTCTAAATTTCATTTTGTAAAAGACATACATGATTTGGCTTTGTGGATTAAATGTAGCACTCAAGTTGCTCCATGTACACTTTGTCCTCAAGATCGCCATTCAAAAATGCATTTGTAATGCCCAATTGCCATAGATCCCATCCATCAAGAGTAGTAAGAGAGATGACGACCAGAATGCTTACCATCTTTGCCAGGGGTGCAAAGGTCTCATCATAGTCAATACCATGTTCTTGTGCATATCCCTTGGCCACCAACCTTGCCTTATGCTTATTGATAGATCCACCTTAGTCAGTCTTTGCTTTGAAGATCCATTTGCATCCAATAGCTTTCTTGTCCTTAGGTAACTCCACCAATCTCCATGTTCCATTCTTCATAAGAGCTTCATACTCAAGATCCACTGCTTGGTCCACTCCTCTTTGTTCCTTGTAGGTTCATCAAAAGAGGTTAGGAAATCAAAGTTTGTTCTAGCAACTACTTGCGTACCTTTCTCATCATACGTGAGCCTTGAAGGCATTTGTCTTTCCCTTGATGTTCTCCTTGGATTTTGACTTGATAAAGGTCCTTCAAAATCACCATCTAAAGTAGGATCCATAACATCATCATCAAGATTGTTAGATCCATCCACATCATCATTACTTGAAGATACTTTTGAAGTGTTTCCCTCATCAAAAATGACATCTCTACCAATAATCACCTTATCAGTAGTAGGAATGCAAACCTTATAGGCTTTACTCACCTCGCAATATTCCAACAAATATACCTTTCCTTGAAGATGGATCCTCCTTTGTACTCTCAATAGTTATATTGACATAGCAAGTGCATCCAAAAATTCTAAAAAACTTGACACTCGGCCTCCTCTTGAATAGCATCTCAAAAGGTATCCTTCCATCCAATATAGCACTCGGCCACCTATTGCATAAAAATTTAGCACACAATAAAGCTTGATCCCAAAATGGTTTTGGAAGATTAGCTCCTAACCTCGTGGCTTTAGCACTTTCACATTAAGTCCTATTCTTCCTTTCAGCCACTCCATCAGTGTTGTGGGGTCCTTGGTGTTGTGTACTCCCTCTTGATCCCATGCTCATCACAAAAGGCCTTGAACTTGGTAGATATGTACTCACCACCATTGTCACTCCTTAAGCACTCGATCCTTGTGCAAAATTGGTTCCCCCTTGCATTCTTGAACTTAACAAAGACATCATACACTTCATCTTTGCTTTTTAGTAGATAGATCCAACAAAATCTACTAAAATCATCAATGAAAGTTACATACATCTTAGCTCCACTATTGCTAATTGTAGTGATTCCATGAATATCCAAATGTACAAGTTGAAAAGGCTTTGTAGATCTAGATGTAGATCACAAACATGATTGATACTTTTTAAGGAACTTGGAAGACCTATCACAACTTGCTTTCTAGCCATTACCTCCAATGACTTGAAGTTGAGGTGTCCCATCCTTTTATACCAAACCTCTTGAATAGGTATTTGCTCTCTTGCAACACATCCAACTTGGTTAGCAATAACACAAGCATCCTTCCTTTTGATCATACAAGCATCTCCATCAAACTCAACTTTGAGGCCTATACTTAGCAATTGGCTCACACAAAGCAAATTCTTGGTAATATATGGAATAAACAAGACATCCTCCAAATGAACACTCCTATTTGTAGAGAGAGAAATAGGAATTGTACCAATTCCTTTGATTGCACACTCACCATCATTGGCCATGTAGATCACCCTCTTGTCATCTCCATAGCCAACAACGAAGTGAAATACTCTTTGTGAAAAGTCATGTGTGAACTTGCTCCACTATCAATCCACCATGGATCTATATCTCCATCATTATCAAGCATACATGAAGACATCACAAAAGCATCATCATTTGCATCTTGAACATCCAAACCATTCTCGTCAAGAGTACGATAACCTTACTTGTCTCCTTGATCTCTCTTCTTCTTGTAGCACTCACTTGCACAACTATAAATATAGGCCCATTGCCATGCCCATTGCCACACACATAAGATGGGGACTAGATTTGACCCAACGGCCCTCGCGTGGCAATGTCCGTGGCAATCACGTGGCAAACTGTGTGGCAATGAACGTGTGGCACTGCCACGCTGTCAAAGTTTTTCATCATCGGCTCTTCCTCCGAACAAATTTGGGGGGGGGGGGGGGGGGGGGGGGGGCTCAGAGCAATTCAAATTTTGAATATGCATGGCACTGCCACGCTTAAAATTTTGGAAATTTGCCACGCGTGGCATTTTTTTTCCAGAATGCTGAATTTTGCCATGCGTGGCAAAATTCTTGAAATTTTTTTTGAAGTTTGCCATGCGTGGCAGTGCCACGCATGGCAAATTTTCTAGCAAGCAAAAACTTGCCACGCCATGGCAAGTTTTTTGGAATTTTTTTTTAGGGCATGGCAGTGCCACGCAGAAATATTTTAACAAAAAAAAAACTCGCAAAATGGAAAAGGTGGGGGCCTCGACTGCATTTGCAAATAGATTTCGTGAAGAGAAGCTTTTGAAAGAAAAGCTTTGGGGAGAGAGAGAGAGAGAGAGAGAGAGAGAGAGAGAGAGAGAGAGAGAGAGAGAGAGAGAGAGAGAGAGAGAGAGAGAGAGAGAGAGAGAGAGAGAGAGAGAGAGAGAGAGAGAGAGAGAGAGAGAGAGAGTTTTGTTTGTTAGTTTTTCATTGTTTATTGATTTGTTTATTGGTTGGTTAGTGAATGATTGTTCATTGTTGGCTTTTGTAGAAAAAAGCTATGCAATTTTGAAGGAAAGGAGACAATCCAAGCAAATGCATAAGGTGTGTTAGGCATTCTCAATTTTGAAGAAAAGCTTTTGAGAGAGAGAGAGAGAGAGAGAGAGAGAGAGAGAGAGAGAGAGAGAGAGAGAGAGAGAGAGAGAGAGAGAGAGAGAGAGAGAGAGAGAGAGAGAGAGAGAGAGAGAGAGAGAGAGAGAGAGTTTTGTTTGTTAATTTTTCATTGTTTATTCATGAGGTATATTATGCATTCTAAACTTTGGTAGATTACATTTGAGTCATAAAGTGCATTTTCATAGTATCTTCAACATGGTGAGATTGATGTAACAATGATTAATGATTTTTAATTTAACAATGATTCTTTGATTTGTATTCTAACAATTATCATTTTGTTGATTGATTTGTAATCTAACAATGATTATCTGATTTGTAATCTAGCAATGATTTGGTTTTCATTGTTTGCTTTTATAGAGAAAAAAAGAGATGCATCTCATCCAAACAATAGATGAGGTATGTTTTTATCATCTTGAATTGATGTTTCTGTTTGTTTTTTATTGTTTGTATATATTTACAACAAATTTATACAAGATGAAATAGAAAAACATAAACAATAAACAATCATTCCATACATAATGAGATAGAGATGATCAAATACAAAAGTTTATATTCATAATTCAAAAAAGTGTATATATTTGCATCTAATTCATGAAAAGAGCATTGATACTAATATCCTTTTTTACTACTTTTGCAAATACTAAAAATACGTTAAATCTAAGAAGTAATAGTAGGCTTCTTAGTCTTCGCTATCTTCTCCCTCATCGTTGTCTGAAGCCAAATCTTGTCCTTCGTCTTCGCCTTCGTCCCCTTCATCTTCATTCCCTTCTCCTTGGTTTCCTCCCGTACTTTCTTCCACAAAGGAAGCGGATGCCCTCTACATACACATTCACAAAACAGATTAATAAATATTAGCCAAACACATGTCATAAAATTGAAATGAAATACAAATTGTGTATCAAAAATAAGAGAAATATAAATTATGTAACAAAAATTTGCCCTTGGATGTACGCCTTGTGTCGCAAGATGATCAACCAAGGCACTATAGCCTTGGCAATATCCAATATTGTACTCGGCATTTGTGTACTTATGCCCATAATCTTCAACCTACATCAACACAAATTGATGATTAGAAAAAAGCAAAAAATTATTGGTAAACAATAAAAATATGAAATGCATGCTAAAAGAGAATTGCTTACAAATTGGGCATGCATATTGGCGTCCAAGGTGAGATTGGCCTAAAAGATTAAGCCTTGATTTTGGTGCCTCTCTTTGTTGCTTAAAGCGCTCGGGATTAGGATTCTTGGATTCATAAACAACTTTTCCCCAATCTTTTTTAGATGCCCATCCCGGCCTCTTCTTGCCTTTACTACATAATCGTTTTAAAGATTGGAGCTTATGACAAATATGCGTACACATACCAGTCTTCGTCCATTTGTCATTAAATCGATTTGGTTGTGGAAACTCACGGTACAATATATCAAGTATCTTGTCTTTGTCCCCTTGGTCTTGTTGCTCCCAAGGGTTAAACAAATCGTGACCAAAGTATTTAAGAGTAAGGTCGTGGAATCTATTGATGATGACCTTACCCCTAATGTCCATGATGATGGAACTGTCCTCATCAAGGTCATAGAAAATATTTGTGGATTCTTCCGATGGCATCTCCGTCGAAATGAATCCACAATCTTGTTGATCGGATTCTCCTTCGGAAAGACAAAGGGCTTTCATCCTTTGTCTTTCCTCGCGAGATAGCATAGTATAAATATCTCGCACTCGATCGGAATCTGATCCCGAGGCTTGTCCTCTTCCACCGGAAGAGGATCTTGGCCTCCTCCTTGATGCTCCGCTATGACAAAATTTCCAGAATTCACACGTGTGGGGAATGTCCACAAGTAACCTGATGGATCTAATTAAGCTTTGTGATTAGCACAGTAACCTGATTCTAGATTGATTAGCAAGATCTAGTTCAGAAGAAATGGCTTAACCACAATCTAGCATGCTAAGCAACTGAATATGATAGCAATGAATCAATAATGAGCAAAAGTACAAGATATCAGTGTACAAGCATTAGCTTCAACACGAGTTAGAGAGAGAAAGATAGAGAGATAACAAGCAAAATAGTTTAGATCCAAAATGGCATGAAGTAGCTACAAAACTTTGGTTCTTCGTCATTGATTGTGAGGAGAGCTACACATATTTATGGAGTTTGAGGTAGCTTGTGTGAAAAATGCAAAAATAAGCTTGGTAGAGGCTAAAAATCTTGTATATAGATAAACACACATGTGTGGAGGCTGTTCCCATGTGTAAAACTAGTGTACTTGTCATGTACCATAATCATGTACATATGATTTAATTCAAGTTCTAGTGGCTAAAATGGCCAAAAACTAGTTTTCTAGATATATGACACATGGCATCAATCTATTGATTGCATGAGCCAAATATTTTGGTTAGGTGTCATATCCCATGTGTAGAGGATAGCTCACACGTGTGGAATAAGCTGAAGTAGGCGAATTTTGACTTCTAGAAGATTTCTAAGTAGATCTCCATATAGAAAAAAATGGACCAAAAGTACTCAAAATAGAAGGTTTTGTCCAAGTGTTAGTTTTGCATGATGAATCATCATATGACAAAGCACCTTCACACATGTGGGATCAGAGGGATGATCAGTACCATGAGCTCTCACTTATTGTATATATAGAGCCACATTTGGCCATAATCATTGTGAGACACCAATCTTGGTTTTGGAAGCAATTTTGAGTGATTCTCTCCATTTGTCTACATTTGTTTTGATTGTTTTGAGGTTCCATCAATGTGTACTTGATTTTCAGGTTGGAGTCTATACTCAGACAATGTTTCACACGTGTGAAACCATAAAGTACACTTACCTTCAATTAATGATTGTTCTTGTTAGGATTTTGTGTCTAGAATTGATCTAGATTGATCTTAATCTGAAGTAGATTGATCTTAATCTGAAGTAGATTGATAGATCAAGTAATCTGACAACCAATCCCTCTTGAGGATCAAATTAGGATCCACTCTTGGTCCTTTCTGTACTTTTTTGCACATGATATCAGAGCCAAGTACAAAATTTTTTGTTGAAATTGATAGAGTTTATCCAAATCAAAGCCAAAATTAGCAGTTTTTTGGAAACTAGTCAAATTTTGTGTAGCGAGTTGGATTTGATAGCTATCCTCAAAATTTTTGGTCCAGATCTTGTTGTGGGCTGTAGGAACCCTTTTCACATGTGTGAGGCCGTACAGCTCTGGTTTTGACTGAGAAATTTCAAAAATTTGTAGAATTTGACTCACATACCCAATTTGAGTGATTTTTGGTGCAAAATCAAGCATTTTCTAGACAGAATCTAATTCTTGATTAGTTCTTGGATTAGATCAGCCAAGAAAATGAATTTGAAGCTTGAATTGGGTGCATTAATTGATTATCTCTGATTTTTTGAGTGCATGTTGAAGTTGCGAGAGATTTTGCTAAAAATCATAGATTAAGGAGTGATATGCAAGGTGAGAGGTTGTAATCCATTGTACCATCACTCTAGATTTGTTCAAGAGTGATACAGTCAAGTTTAGAAGCATCAATTTGCTAGAAAACATCCTTGGATCTGTCCTCCAAGTGAAATCTTTGAGAGTTTCTAGTGCATATAGAGCATCTATGCAGATCTTTTGTAGAATTTGACATAGATTGGCTTAAATTGAGAGTTCTAGAAAAGAGATTGAGGTACAAGTCACATTGTTCAACCCTACTCAATTTGTTTGAGTGATTGTAAGGTTTGAAAAGATTCATTAAGGTGTCTATGGAAAATGTGTAGAGAGAGATCCAATTTTCTAAGAGTTCCTTCCTTTGTAGAAGGCAAGATCTAGAAGCTCATTTTGTGTTGTTATTGGTGGAGAGTTTGTCTCTTCCCAGGTGATCAAATCTTTCTAAGTGGCATTAGCTCTTTGAAGCACAATATCTTAGTGAGAAAAATCACAACTTTTGATTTTGAATTTCATTCCAAGTCTTAAGAGGTAGAGTAATTGGTGGAATCCAATAGGGGTGATTGAATCAATTTATTGAGCAAAAATTGACATAGTATGTATGAAACTCAAATTAGTTCTATTCAACTTTCTTTGTGAGGGTGTGAGGGTCAATTTGAGATCCCATTGGATGTCTAGAATGAGGAGGAGTCCATATTTGAGTATTCATGCATGGTTGAGATCTTTGTGAATCTCTAGTTGTCTAATTTTTTAAGCTTTGTGAAAAATTGGTGGTATAGTTTGTTGTCAAATCAAATCAAATTCATTCTAAATTTCAAGTGTGAGATTATTTGGGTCAAGAGTGAGTCCAAAAGAAGTGATTAAGTTTGATTTTCATGTATTTGAAACAAAACCCATCTTTTGTTCAAGAATCTCAAGTGTTGAGAGAACTAGTCAAGTGAAAAGAAAAATCTAGGTGTCAAATATTTTTCATATCCATTTCAACTTTCAAAAGAAAGAGTCATTGGTATTTGATGAGTCCAATAGGAGATTGGATCTGATTTCTTTAGTGATTTGATTCAAAGATTGTGTGCTTTTGTCTTAGTGATCAAAGCAAAGTTTCCAAGTGACTAGTCATTACTGTGAAGATTGATTCTTAGGTTTGTGAGCTAGATCTTTTGTAGATCCTTCTAGATTGTTGAAGATGTTCAAATCTAGTCTCTTGAAAGTCACAAATTACATTTGTAGAATTTTGAGCTATATCGCATGATAGGGGTCAATTCCATTTACAAGCGATAAAAAACAATCAATCTAAATGTACTACATGATGGAAGTCCAAGAATAAGATCCAAAGCATGGCAAAAGTGATGATGATCAAGAATCAAGCTCTAAAGAAAAGAAGAAAGACAAAGCCAAACAAAAGTGTTTCTTTTGTGAAAGGCACTTTGCATCCCAGTGCTACAAAAAGAAGAATGCACAAGATGAGAGTAAGCAAGACAACCTTACCATTGAGGATTATGAGGATGAAGTTGATTCATCCTTGATGGCATCTACACCAACAATCAAGAGCTACTCCAATGACACATGGTAGATTGAGAGTGGGGCTAGTTCTCACATGACATTCCAAAAGGAATTCTTCTCAACTCTTGTACCTTTTTTAGGTTGTAAAAAGTCTATTCTAACAGCAAGTGATCAAGAATGTAGAACAGATTGAGTGGGAACAATCTCTTTAAGTCTTGGATCCTCTAAAAGATTGGATATAGAAAATGTACTCTATGTTTCTAATCTTACTAGGAGCTTGCTTGGTGCTGGGCAACTAATGGATAGTGGTTTAGATGTTCATTTTAAGGAAGATGTTTGCTCTATTATGATACTTGCATTGTAAACGGATTTAAGAAAAGGAGGCTATTCTCAAAGGCCCGCAAGCAACCATTTTGATGAGAATCGTGAGATGCTCTAATACCACTGATGAGAATCGTGAGATGCTCTGATACCACTGATGAATCTAGGGGAGAAAATTCATGAAACAGTCGCGACTCTCTTTCAAGATTCGGATGGAGTTCAGATGCGTTCGTTGGGCACTGCCAGCTGAAACACTCCTACAATCCTCCAGAGAGTAGTCAGTTACTACTGATCTACGTTCATAAATTAGTACAGCATTTGACTTAATTTCAACCAAGTTGCAAAATTCAAAGGGAACAAGAAAACTCAGACATATGAAATAAACAGCATAAGCATTCAACATCCAAGATCAGACACAATAATCTATATTGATTTTCTCTGATTTCTTCAGGGCACTGCATGCGAATCCACGTAGTGAGTTGGCATGAGAGAAGCACGGTTCTCTCAAGAGTAGTAGTCTCACTTCACTAGCGGACAATTGGATCTTCTAATCCTAGACAGAATTATCTTCTCGCACACAAGCGAAGCTTCTGTCTGTGTTCGTCTTGATTGCTTACTAATAGTAGGTTGGAACAATGGCTCTGATACCACTCCATTGGGTGGCTCTCGAAGAGAGAAGGGCTGAAAGCTAGCAAGGCTTTGTAATCGGAAACACTTTGTTTCTTCAGCTCCCTCTCAAAGCATGGTAGCTTTATGATCCCGAGATTGCTCCTTTGCCTCTCAAAGAGCCCTTTGTCCAGAGCTTTAGTGAAGATGTCAACAACCATATCTTTTGTTCCTATGAAGGTGGTCTGCATCATCTTCCTTTCAATCAGATCCCTGATCAAGTGATACTTGATCGCAATGTGCTTCGTTCTTGAGTGAAACACAGGATCTTTCGTTAGGTGTATCGCAAAGGTGTTGTCCATCTGCTAGACCAATGGCTCGTTTCTTGTTTCACCCAATTCGTCCAGGAACTGCCTTAGCCAAATTATTTCGTTGGCCATCTTCGCTGCTGCTACGTACTCTGCTTCGCAGGACGACTGGGCTACAATGGTCTACTTCTTGCTGACCCAGAGAATTGCTATCCCTAATGCGATGGTGAATCCTCCTGAGATGCTTTTACAGTCATCCCTGAGAGATGCCCAACTAGCATCGCTGTAGGAAAGTATCCTGAGGCCTGCACCACGACAATAACATAAGCCATAATCCCTCGTTAATTAAAGATATTTCAAAATTTGTTTTGCAATCATCAAATGTGTTGAGCCTGGATTCGTGCAGAATTGGCTCATCCTGAATACTGCATAAGCAATATCAGGATGTGTGTTGTCTCCAAGGTACATCAGTGAACCTATCAACCTCATATAGGGTGTGAGCTACATCTGTTCTCTTTCTTCCTCAGTCTTTGGACAGTCGTCATTTGTTAGCATCGTCCCCACGAGCATTGGAGTGTTTGCTCCTTTGCAGTTCAGCATCCAAAAGTCCTCTAGGATCTTCTGGGTGTATCTGGATTGGTGAAGATATAACTTGCCTCCCTCATAGTCTCTTTCGATTTGTAAGCCTAGGTAACATCTGGTTTCTCCTAGATCCACTATCTCGAAATGCTTCGAGATGTCTGTCTTTATTTCAGCAATTAGCTGCTCACTCCTGTAAAGTATCAGAGTGTCGTCCACATAAACAACCACTATGATGATCTGCCCATCTATAACTTTGACATACACGCTGGAGTAAACCAACAGAGGCTTGAATCCCAATGATTGAAGGGCCTGATCCTTCTTCTTGTACCATTGTCGGGCTGATTGCTTCAGACCAATGCTTCTATGCATTCTGCATACATAGTCAGGAAGTGAATTCGAGACAAATCATGGGGGTTGATCCATGTAGACCTCTTCGTCTAATTCGCCATGCAAGAAGGCTGTCTTCTCGTCCACAATGTGGATCCTGAGGTTCTAAGCTGCTGCATATGCAAACAACAGATGTAGGGATGAATGTTTGACGACAGGAGAGAAGATTTCAGAGTAGTCAATACCGTATCTTTGAGACATACTCAACTAGTATGGCTTTACTCCAATTTTGAGATGCGATGATCTCACTAAAGCAATTTGATTTATCAAATGACATAAGAGAAGTAAGTATGAGATGTATACCACATGAGATATGCTCCTCTTTCCCTTGAAATGTGAGCCACATGGGCTCAACCATTTTTCTTGAGTTTCTTTTTGGAATCACAATTTGAGAAGGTCTCTCCTCCTCAATCCTTGGCACACTTGAACCTTGAGAAGGATTCTCCTCCTCAATCCTTGGCACATTTGAACCTTGAGATGACTCCTTAAGATCCTCTTCATGGTGCTCCTTTTTTATGAAAATCTGAGACCTCCATGTCTCATAATGATCAAAACAAGTATGACCATTCAATATGCACTTCCTATGATTATCAAGATTACTTATGCTAGAAATATAAGTCCAAAAATCACCACAACTTGGCATGATTTTTCCAATATTGAAATCAAAGGTATTTCCATCTCAATAAGGCTAACTACTTGCTTATGGATATAAGTGTCCACTTTGGATGCTTCACTTATTCTCATAAGAAGTTTACAACTTGCCTTTAGGATTGAAAACTTACAATTTTCATCTGTATGAATGAACACGTCATTCATGATCTTATTGAAACCAAAAGATCCTATATTATGAAGATATTTCCATTTCCTTGACTTCATAACTAATGTAAGCTTACAAGGAAAACATATTTTTCTATCTTTTAAGGCATCACACTCAACTAGTATTGCCTTAATCCACCTTTGAGATACAAAAATCTCTTCAAAGCAAAATGGTTCTTCATAAGTTGACAAGATAGCATAAATGAAACTATTTTCATTTTGTGATTGCTGTTTCTTATTCTTGATTGATTTCTCTTGGATCATAACAATAAGTTTGGACTTATCTAGAGTTCCAAGAAAAATACTTTCCAAGGACATAAAATAAATCCAAGTTACTTTCATGAAAGTGGCATCTACTTTTGCATCTTGAACCAAACAATGCACTTCCAAATAGAAAATTTCAAAAGATTTGACTCTGTGTTGTGATGGACTCTTGAAGACAAATCTTGCAAGTCCTTGTGAGACTCCAAGCCTCATTCACCTTTCCACAAAGGAAACACCTTTCCTTGGACTTGTCCTTCTTGTATTTGCATTTAAAACTTGAAGCTCCATCCTTCACCTCGGCCCCCTTGCTTTGGTTCTCCTTGGATGGATTGGTCTTCTTTTTGTAGCTTCTTGAGAAAATATATCCTCCCTTACCACAAAGGTTTCACTTAGGATCCTTCATTTCCTTCAGTAAGATGCCACCTATTGATGCCATGTGAATAAAAAACTGTGATATGATTCTACAAATTTAATTTGTGACTTTCAAGAGACTAGATTTGAACATCTTCAATAATCTAGAATGATCTACAAAATATCCAGCTCACAAACCTAAGAATCAATCTTCACACTAATGACTAGTCACTTGGAAACTTTGCTTTGATCACTAAGACAAAAGCACACAATATTTGAATCGAATCACAAAAGAAATCAGATCCAATCTCCTATTGGACTCATCAAATACCAATGACTCTTTCTTTTGAAAAAAAAATGGATATGAAAAGATTTGACACCTAGATTTTCCTTTTCACTTGACTAGTTCTCTCAACACTTGAGACTTTTGAACAAAAGATGGATTTTGTTTCAAACACATGAAAATCAAACATAATCACTTCTTTTAGACTCACTCTTGACTCAAATAATCTCACTCTTGAGATTTAGAATGAATTTGATTTGATTTGAAAACAAACTATACCATCAATTTTTCACAAAGCTTAAAAATTAGACAACTAGAGATTCACAAAGATCTCAACCATGCATGAATATTCAAATATGGACTCCTCCTTCTTCTAGACATCCAATGGGATCACAAATTGACCCTCACACTCTCATAAAGAAAGTTGAATAGAACTAATTTGAGTTTCATACATACTATGTCAATTTTTGCTCAATAAATTGATTCAATCACCCCTATTGGATTCCACCAATTACTCTACCTCTTAAGACTTGGAATGAAATTCAAAATCAAAAGTTATGATTTTTCTCACTAAGATATTGTGCTTCAAAGAGCTAATGCCACTTAGAAAGATTTGATCACCTGGGAAGAGACAAACTCTCCACCAATAACAACACAAAATGAGCTTCTAGATCTTGCCTTCTACAAAGGAAGGAACTCTTAGAAAATTGGATCTCTCTCTACCTTAATGACTCTTTTCACACCTTAATGACTCTTTTCAAACCTTACAATCACTCAAAAAAATTGAGTAGGTTGAGCTATGTGACTTGGATCCCAATCTCGTTTCTAGAACTCTCAATTGAAGCCAATCTATGTCAAATTCTACAAAAGATTTGCATAGACTAGAAACTCTCAAAGGTTTCACTTGGAGGACAGATCCAAAGATGTTTTCTAGCAAATTGATGCTTATAAACTTGACCCTATCACTCTTGAACAAATCTAGAGTGATGGTACAATGGATTTCAACCTCTCACCTTGCATATCACTCCTTAATCTATGAGTTTTAGCAATTTCTCTCTTCAACCTCAACATACACTCAAAAAATCAGAGAAGATCAATTAATGCACCTAATTCAAGCTTCAATTTTAATTTTTTGGCTGATATAATCCAAGAACTAATCAAGGAATTAGATTCACTATAGAAAATGCTTGATTTTGCACCAAAAATCACTCAAATTGGGTATGTGAGTCAAATTCTACAAATTTTTGAAATTTCTCAGTCAAAACAGGATCTGTATGGACTCACACGTGTGAAAAGAGTTCCTACAGCCCACAACAAGATCTAGACCAAATATTTTGAGAATAGCTATCAAATTCAACTCGCTACACAAAATTTGACTAGTTTCCAAAAAACTGCTAATTTTGGCCTTGATTTGGATTAACCCTATCAATTTCAACAAAACCTCTTGTACTTAGCTCTGATACCATGTGGAAAAAGTACAATTTGGACCAAGAGTGGATTCTAATCTGATCCTCAAGAGGGATTGGATGTTAGATTTACTTGATCTATCAATCTACATAAGATTAAGATCAATCTAGATCAATTCTAGACATAAAATCCTAACAAGAACAATCATTAATGAAGGTAAGTGTACTTTCTGGTTTCACACGTGTGAAAACCTGTCAGAGTACGGACTCCAACCTAAAAACAAAGTACACTATGATAGAAACTCAAAACATTCAAGAAAAATCAAGACAAATGGAGAGATTGACACAAAAAGTCTCCAAAACCAAGATTGGTGTTTCATAATGATTATGGCCAAATGTGGCTCTATATATACAATAAGTGGGAGCTTGTGATACTGATCATCCCTCTGATCCCACATGTGTAAAGGTGCTTTGTCATATGATGATTCATCATACAAAACTGACACTTGGACAAACCCTTCTATTTTGAGCACTTTGGGCCAATTTCCTACTATATGGAGATCAACTTGGAAATCTTCTAGAAGTCAAAATTTGCCTACTTCAGTTGTCCTCCACATGTGTGAGCTATCCTCTATACATGGTATATGACACCTAACCAAAGGATGTGGCTCATGCAATCAATAGATTGATGCCATGTGTCATATGTCTAGAAAACTAGTTTTTGGCCATTTTAGCCACTAGAACTTGAATTAAATCATATGTACAACATATATGATTATGGTACATGACAATTACACTAGTTTCACACGTGGGAACAAGCTCCACACATGTGTGTTTATCTATATACAAGATTTTTGGCATCTACCAAGCTTATTTTTGCATTTTTCACATAAAGTACAAAATCAGGTGCTCAGACACATGTGAGGAACATCCAATTTCAGTTTAAAAGTTCTCTTTCATGTTTGATCGAAAAATATTGCTAGATAGCTTGTTTGAAAGCTAGTTTTGTCTAGTTTATGTAGCAATTAGTTTTATTCAATTTGATTGAGCCAATAAAAAGTTATAAGCTTTTGAAGAGAGACAGGTAGGTCACCTAGGCCTATGTGGACAGATTTGGTTTGATCAAGAGATTGCTTGTTTAATCCTAAATCACAGTTGTATGCTTGTCAATTCTATCTATTTGAGATCTAGGCATTGTTTTGAGATCTTAGCCATTTTGTTTCATACAATATCATTGTATTTGAGTCAAATTTTGTTTCTTAGTGTATTTCACATGTGCTAAGTGTGTTTGATCCTAAATTTGCCCATACTCCAGTATTTGATGTGAAGTAGATCTAGTTTTAGAGAGATTGGTAGAGCTAGTGAGAATCATCTCACAATTTCTTGCAAGATCTTGCCTATGAGTTGGTAGCTCACCATTATTGGATCATATAGTGAGAGAGTAGCAACAGTTTTTGTTCATCACTTGAGTCTATTTCCACTTTATATGGCTTCAATGGGTTCATCCTTGTTGGAACAAAGTGAGATATTGACTACTTCCAATCATTCAATATTGGAGTTGAGAATGGAGTCCACACTGATACTCCAAGATGTGATGGACATTGTTCTTGGCCTTGAAGAAGAGCCTCAAGTTCTCCAAGAGGTTAAAAAATACAAGAAGAGAGCTAGGATGGATCTCCACTACATCAAGATGAATGTCTCTAATGAGATATTGAGGGAGATTGTTACTTGAACTACAGGCAAAGAAGCTTGGGATTGGTCTCAAGTCTATCTATGAGGCTAAGAACACCTCTAGGCTCCTCACTCTTAGAAATCAAATCTTCCAAAGTAGTCAAAAGACTGATGAGAGTGCATCTCAGAATTATGTTTTGAGAGTCATTGATATTCATAGGGAGCTTGCATGCATTGTGACTCAACCAATCAAAGTGAGCTAGTCCAAGTCATTCTCAATGGCTTGAGAAGTGAATATGACAACTTGTCCAATCCTATGCCATTAAGGACGAACTACCAAATTTGGAGGCCCTTCAAAATGTGGTTATTTATGAAGAATCAAGACAAGAGTACAAACTCTTGAGGATGGACAAGCTATCACTCAATCATAATGATGGCAAGGCTTTATTTGTCAAGGACAAGCACAAAGGGAGGAGCAAGAACCAATATCAACAATCCTCAAGCAAGGACAAAGCCAAGTTGATACTTGTACTATCAAAAAGAATGATGAGATATTTGACCTAGGATCTAGATTTGGAGGCATCTATAAACTAGATCCAAGAGAAAGTGTAAATTCTTGTAATGTTGCTTTTGTGACCAAGCTATCTATGGAGGATTTATGGCATAGGAGGTTGGGACATCCCAACTACAAATCCATGCTCTCTATGATCAAAGAAGCGAAAGTTATTGGCTTGCCAAAGTCATTTTACAAGGAGATCAAGCCATGTGAGACTTGTGCTATTGCTAAATCTCACAAGAAGCCATTTACAAGATCTTCTATCAAGAGTAAGCATCCTTTGGATTTGATCCACTCAGATGTTCATTTCTCATCATCTATGAGCAAGGGAGGAGCCACTTGGATATATCTTCTTTCTTCTAAATCTATGGTGTTTGATCATTTCCTTATTTTCAAATCTTATGTTGAGAAGCAATTCTCATTAAAGATTATAATATTTTAGATGTGATGGAGGTGGAGAGTATATCTCCAATAAATTCCATGACTATTGTGAGCATGAAGGCATTAAAAGTGAGTCCTCTGTTGCCTACTCTCCATCTCAAAATGGAGTGGCCGAGAGAAAGAATAGATCCTTATGTGAATGTGCCAAAGCCATAAGGATTGAGGCATCTTTTCCAAAATACTTTTGGGGAGAAGCCATAAGTTGTGCAAATTATCTTTGCAATAGACTCCCACATATTGCTCTTGGAGGAAAGTCACCATATGAGATCTTATCTATAAAGAGCCCTAAGGTTGATCACCTTAGAGTTTTTGGATGCATATGTTTTGCCCATATTCCCTTGGAAACAAGGAAGAAAGATGTTTCTACTTCATGCAAAGGGATCATGGTTGTATATTCATCCACTAAGAAGGCCTATAGAGTCTTTATACTCTCTACCTCGATTGTGATTGAGAGTAGAGATGTTATTCTTCATGAAGAGCAAAAATCCAATTTGGAAAGGGCCGAGATCAAAGCATCTCTAGATGCATCAATTGCTATCGAGGACAATTATGAAGTGATGGGGTTGAGAATTGAAGAGGAGTCTCCATGGATTTTTCACCAAGAAGGTCCATGAGAGAGAGATCCGAGCCCAAGAGGCTCTCATATGTCGATAAAGGCAAGCAAGTGGATCTGGATTCCACTAATTATGCCTTCTTTGTTTCTCATGAAGAGCCAAAGAATATTCAAGAGGCACTCAATACCCAGGAGTGGTATGATGCCATGAAGCAAGAGTATGATGATGCATTGATCACCAACAACACTTGGGAGCTTGTGGATCCACCATCCAACAAGCATGTGATTGGATGCAAGTGGGTATTTCGAATCAAATACAATCATGATGGCACCATCAAAATGTACAAGGCAAGATCATGTGCTAAAGGATTTTCTCAAATCCATGGCCTTGACTATGAAGAGACCTTTGCACCTATTGCAAAGATGGTGACAATAAGAATTCTTATCTCTCTTGCTTGTTTTTTCAAATGGAAGGTGTTCCAATTGGAGGTATCCAATGCCTTTTGAATGGTTATCTTGAGGAGGAGATACATATGGAACAACCTCAAGGGTTCATCAAGGATGAGTCCAAAGTGTGCTTGCTCTTCAAAAGTCTTTATGGACTAAAGCAAGCACCAAGATCATGGTATTCAAGACTCAACTCTTTTCTTATCTCACTAGGATTTGTCCTTAGTGACTATGATCCTTCCATGTATCTAAAGTTTGTTGATAGTAATATTGTTATTCTTCTAATCTATGTTGATGACATTATTCTTTGTGAAAGTTGCATCAAGCTAGTTGAAGACACTAAGCTAGCTAGAAGTGAGTATAGAATGCAAGATCTAGGAGAGATCCACTACATACTAGGCCTAGAGATTGACTTTCATGAAGATTATGTTTTTATATGTCAATCTAGATATGCTCTTTCTATGTTGAAAAAATTTCATATGGAAAATTCTAAGAGCATAGATACTCCAATGGAGCAAGTTGTGAAAGATCCTAATAAAGGTGATGAAAGATCCTTCGAGGACATCACACTTTTTAAGAGTCTTATAGGCTCCTTAATTTGGCTTACCATCACTAGGCCCGACTTGAGCTTTTGTGTGCACAAGTTGAGCCAATTTATAGAAGATCCAAAGATCCATCATTGGAAGATGGCCAAGAGGATTCTAAGATATATATCTTCATCTTTTGACTATGGTCTATTCTACAAAAGTCAAGATCTATCCATTATTGGCTACTCGGATTCGAACTTTGCAAGTAATAAGATGGATCGAAAGTCCATAAGTGCATACACCATATTCCTTGGAGGCAATCTAATATCTTGGCTTTCCAAAAAGAAATTTACTATATCTTTTTCGTCATGTGAAGTTGAGTACAAAGCACTCACCACAACTACCAAAGATGTGCTTTGGATCAAGAGATTGTTATTGGAGCTAAAGTGCATCAAGGAGGATGATCTACCAATGATCAAATGTAACAACATCTCGGCCCAAGACCTTGACAATAATCCCATACTTCATGCAAGGAGCAACCTCATAGAAGTGGCACACCACTTTGTGAGGGAAAAGCTTATTGGAAGAGAAATCTATTTGGAGCATGTCAACACATCCTCGTGTATTGTCAATTCACCAAGCCCTTGAGCAAAAGTGCCTTCACCAAGCATAGATCTAATCTTGGAGTAATATCAAGATCAATGCTTAATCTTCAATTGATAAATTTTTAAGAGGAGTGTGAAAAATTCAAAAAGGTTATCTATGTTAGTTGTAGGGGTCTTACACTTTTCTATGTCAAGTATCTTGGTGTAGAACACTGATAGTAGGGTCAAAATTGGCATAGAAGGAAAATTGGTCAAATCCACATGTAAGCCTCTATTGAGCCAAAGTAGTGTAAGTGGTAGAACTCGAGCTAGATTTGTAAAGTTGTTATTGGATGTGTGACAAATCAAAGTTCAAGAGGTCCAATAGAATTAAGAGGTGGAAGTGTCAATGATCCAGTAGGATTTGAGTTATGTTTGAGAATGATCCAATAGAATCAAGAGGTAGATGCATCATTGGTCCAATAGAATCAAGAGGTGATAGAAATGAGGTCCAATAGTTTTTGAGGGTGAACTACCTCATGGATCTACTAGTCTCATTGTACTTCTCATTTTGTTCTAAGTAATTTGGAGATCAATCAAGTTTTTGAGTCTAAGTGTTTACTTGATTTCTCTCTCTACCCGAGAGCTATTGATTGCATTCTCTCTCTACTCGAGGGTTGGCCTTTTCCTTAGTTTTTTTGAGAAATCACTTTCCACACTTGTGTATGTACTTTGGTTTTGAGTTAATGCATGTGGTAGTGTGTTTTTGCCTTTGAGAGTGAGATAGATCTTGAATCTCAATCTAATCTTGATCATTGTGCATTCACACACCTTAGGAGATCTAAATCACACTTTGCGGACACTCTATGAAAGTTTTTAGATCCTTAAGATCCAATCAACTTGAAAGTTCTTTGGTTAGAAAGAGATATACACTACCAATCTCACCAATGTAGAAAAATCAGCATCTACACACAAAATGAGATGCAAACACTAATAGAACTTGATCAAACTTGAATGAAATGATAAAAACTGTTGCTGTCCACACAAAACCAGCAAGCTACTATATTTCACACGTGTGGATCTGAAAATAGCAATTATAGATCATTCTACACATAAAATTGCATGCAATCACAAGTATAGTGTACCAATGGATAGTGGATCCCAAGAGAACCATGTATAAGCATGAAATGAGATAGAGAAGAGAGAAGATCACTCTCTCCATGAGTTACATCCTTTCATAGCATGTCCAAACCCTATTTGGGCACTTGGCTTTTCCTCCAAAATGCTAACCCTACTATTTTTGGGTCTAGATTTAAAGTACCCAACATTCAAATTTGAATCTACTCAAACTCACCTTCTAACTTTCCCACACTTTCAAAAAGTGTTTACTCAAATGACATTTAGACTAATGAGCTTTAAAAAAGTCAATCTTTAAGTCTAAAAACAAAGTTGGCCTCAATATGCCAAATATGGAAATATAACAAATATGATCAAACTAGTTGAATCTTTCACACTCCCTCTTCAACTAGTTTTAGCATAGACTTTGATAACACTCCAAGTGATGTCCCATGCTTCATGAACAAGTCTTTTCCCAATGCTTTGGTGAAGATATCAGCTACACATTCCCTTGAATACACATGTTGAAGCTCCACCTCCTTTGCAATGACTTGCTCCCTCACAAAATGACATTGCACCTCAATATGCTTGCTCCTAGCATGAAAGATAGGATTGGTTGCCAACCTTTGGGCTGATTGATTGTCACAAAAGATGATTGGGCTCTCTAAGAAATCCAGCAAGTGAAGATCCTTGATCATCCTCTTGATCCATATCATCTCCTTTGTGCAATGTGTAAGAGCTTTGTACTCGGCCTCACTAGATGACAATGAGATAGTGGCTTGTTTTTTCGACATCCATGATATAGCTCCATCACCTATGAAAATACAATGAAATCTAATAGATTTCCTATCCATTACATCTCCAACATAGTTCAAATCTGAAAATCCAAAAAGATTAGGTGATGATCCCTCATACAATATGCCAAAATCTCGAGTTCCAATGATGTACCTCAAAACTTGCTTTCCTTGCTTCCAATGCTCCTCACTAGGATCTTGCATGAATTGACTCAATCTTCCAACACAATAGCTTAGATTTGGTCTAGTAATGGCTAGATAGATGAGTGAACCAACTAGCTTCCTATAGAGAGTAATGTCCTTGAAAGATCATTACCTCTTATAGTTAGCTTGACTCCATAGGTGTATCACTAGCTTTTGCATCTACCATATGAAATATTTCTAGAAAAGAATTAGCATACTTCTCTTGACAAATGAAGTAGATTGATAAGATCTAATGACTTCTTTTCCCAAAATGTAATGCAAATTACCAAGATCATGCACCTCAGACTCCATCTTAAGAGCATTCTTGATATCCTCCACATCTTGATTGTCTCCACCACTCAAGATGATATCATCTACATAGATTAGCAAGATGGTAACATCATTTCCAGCAAACCTATAATAAAGTGAATGATTATACTCACTCATAACAAAGCCTTGAGAGAGTAAGAAAGTGTTAAGCTTAGCATACCAACTCCTTGGTGTCTGATTTAATACTTTCATCCTCAAAACAAAAGTAGTTAGACTTTTTTCATTCTTTTGCAAACAAGAAAATATTTGCCTTCTTAGAGTCAACACTCTAGAAGTAGACTTGGATTCATGAAGCTTCTTCAATGAATCTCAAGCTTCCAAAGATGATGTGCCCTTACCAACTTCTTTGAGAAGCTCATTGGTAACATCCATCTTTATCATGTGTAGACCCTTCTTGGCCCTCTGTCATACCTCACTTGATCTTGTTGTATTACTGGTATCTCCTCCAAACCTACAACAATATTCAAAACAACATTCATCTCAAAAAGTGACTCCATCCTCACTTTTCACAATGAATAGATACTTGAATTAAGCCTATCATTGACTTCCAACATGACTCCAATTGAGGTTGCCATGTAACAATGACCTAATTTTCTTTTTCAACTTGTTTCAATGCACAAAGCACTCCTTTGAACAACAACAAATTCTTTCCAAAGAGATCACAAAGATTTGAAACTATCTCAAAAATTCTCTTTTAGCACTTATACCAAGCAAATCAACACATAAAATCATGGAATCTTGATCAACCTATGATCTATCCTCAATCTAATGACTTTTGCCACTTCCTAATATTGAAACACACTCAAATGAAGTCCATCAACCTCACTATCTAGGGATCTAATCAAAATTAGGGTTTTGACAACATTACAAAAAATTGACTATTCCAAATCTACATGCAAATGCTGAAATTTTGATTATGCAATCTAATAGCCACCACTAAGGCTGATCCAATAATCCAAAAATTGGTCAAATCTAGTATGTGAAATCAAAAATCGGAATTGATCAAGTTTATAGACCTATATAGGGTTTTGATCTACAAAAGATCCAATCTACAAAAGCAAAAAACTCGATTTTGGTGTAGAATCCCCTCTAGCATGCTCTAGCTTGATATCTTTACCAAATCATTGATAGATCTGATTTCCTCCATAACCTGAAACACAAGCTCTGATACCATGTGAAAGTTTTCAGATCCTTAAGATCCAATCAACTTGAAAGATCTTTGGTAAAAAGATAAATACACTACTAATCTCACCAATGTAGAACTTGATCAAACACTAATAGAGATGCAAACACTAATAGAACTTGATCAAACTTGAATGAAAGGATAATAGAGAACCATGTATAAGCATGAAATGAGATAGAGAAGAGAGAATATCACTCTCTCCACGAGTTACATCCTTTTATAATAGGTCCAAACCCTATTTGGCCACTTGACTTTCCTTCCAAAATGCTAATCCTACTATTTTTGGGTCTAGATTCAAAGTACCCAACATTCAAATTTGAATCTACTCAAACTTACCTTCTAACTTTCCCACACTTTCAAAAAGTGTTTATTCAAATGACATTTAGACTAATGAACTTTGAAAAGTCAATCTCTAAGTCTAAAAACAAAGTTGGCCTCAGTATGCCAAATATGGAAATATAACAAATATGATCAAACTAGTTGAATCTTTCACACACTCCACATGTCAAGCAAGCAAATCTCTCCAAAGAGATTGAAGAAGATTTTGTTCCAAGTGATGGAGAAGGATCACTCATGGTATCCAGTTTTTCTTCATCACCTTTCAAGAAAGATGGAACTTGGTACATAGATAGTGGAGCTTCTTCACATATGTGCTGTTCAAAGGAGTCTTTTGACTCAATTGTATTTTACAAAGGACTTAAGAGATCTATTTGCACTGCTAATGATCATGAGTGCTCTATAGAAGGAATTGGCAACATTCTATTGAAACTTGCTTCTTCTAAAGTTCTTGCACTTTCTAATGTTCTTTTCATTCCAAAACTTACAAAGAACTTGATTAGTGTGGGAAAATTGCTTCATAGTGGTTGTGATGTAAAGTTCAACTCCAATACTTGCTTTACCAAGAAAAATGATGAGGTCCTAGATGATGGATCTAAATATGGTGGAATTTCCAAGTTGAAGTCTTATGAGAATGCAAACCTTTGTGAAGTTGTTTTTTTATCTAAGGAGGACTTGTGGCATAGAAGGTTGGGCCATCCTAACTTTAAGTCTATGTCTTCTATGGTTAAGAAAGAGAAGGCTATTGGTTTTCCAAAATCACTTGCCAAAGATTTCAAGCCTTGTGAGTCTTGTGCTATTGAAAAATCACATAGAAAGCCATATCAAAAGTCTTTTATCAAGACTACTCATCCTTTGGAGCTTATACACTCGGATGTTCATTTTTCTTCTTCTAAAAGTATTGGTGGTGCAACATGTTTTGTCACCTTTATTGATGATTTTAAAAGCTATGGTATTTGATCATTTCCTAATCTTCAAAGCTTATTTTGAGAAACAATTTTTTTTCAAAGTTAAATCTTTAAGATGTGATGGAGGAGGTGAATACATCTCCAACAAGTTTCATGAATATTGTGAAGGTGAAGGAATAAAGAGAGAGTTTTCTTGTGCTTATTCTCCATCTCAAAATGGAGTTGCTGAGAGGAAAAACAGATATTTATGTGAATGTGCTAAAGCAATCCAAGTTGAAGCTTCTTTGCCTATTGAATATTGGGGTGAAGCTATAATTGTGCAAACTATTTGTGCAATAGATTACCTCACAATGCACTTGCTGGAAAATCAGCTTTTGAAGTCTTGTTTAAAAAAAAAACCTAAGGTAGATCACCTTAGAGTTTTTGGATGTGCTTGCTTTGTTCATGTACCCTTGGAAACAAGAAAAAGAGATGATCCTAATTCTATTAAAGGGATCGTGGTTGGATATGCATCCAACAAGAAGGCTTACAGAATCTATGTTCCACATCAACTACAATTGAGAGTAGGGATGTTATATTTCATGAGGATCAAAAATACATTCTTGAAGAGGCCGAGTTTAAAGATTCTCACAAAGATACTCCAATTGTCACCCTTGAAGACTATCATGGAGAGATGGGGCCGAGAATTGAGGAGGAGTCACCTCGAATTTTTTCACCAAGGAGATCTCAAAGAGAAAGATCCGAGCCTAGGAGGCTTACTTATGAAGATAGAGGCAAGCAAGTGGAACTCAACTCCACTAATTGTGCTTATTTTATTTCACATGAGGAGCCAAAGGATGTATATGATGCACTCAATTTGAAGGAATGGTATCTTTCCATGCAAATAGCAAACATATTGAAGTTGCACATCACTTCGTGAGAGAGAAGCTCATTGGAAGGGAAATCTACTTGGAGCACATCGACACATCATCTTGTATTGCTGATATGCTCACCAAATCTTTGAGCAAGAGTTCCTTCATCAAGCATAGAGCCAATCTTGGAGTAATACCAAGATCCATGTTCATGTCAATATAGATTGTTTTTAGGAGGAGTTTTGAAATGGAAAAATAATCCATCTTGACTTTAGGCTTGCTACAAACATTGTACCATGCAAGTATGTTGTTCCATAAATGCAAATGCCAAGTTTGGCCTAGATAGAACTCGAGCTACATGGATATGTCATATCTAGTTTGATGTTACAACTTGCATATAGATTGTAGACTTAGAATTAGCAAAATTATGCTTGTAACATATATATTCATTTATATAATATTTTGGCAAATAAAAAAAAAACATTTAGAATGTAAACTAGCAATATCTTCCTCAGTATTGGCATTAGAGCCAATGAAAACATCCCTCAACATATCAATATCTACATTCAAATATTCAGTCTCTTTATCAGGAGTATCAATCAAGAAATGACTGATATCCTTAATGGAATGTCCAGTAGTGGAGGATAAAGGGATCTTAGTATCATGAATCAAAGTATCTGACTCTACTGGGATTTGTACCAAAAGGAAAAACACAAATCCAGTCTGCGACATTTTCGATTACAAACATTACATTCACTAGAATTCTTAAATTGATCAAAAAGTCTAGTGTACATCCTGTCTAGCCGCTGCTTATAATGAGAAAAAATATGTACAAGATCAGTGAAATGCATAAACGACAAATTAGATGCAGAGATTGGAGGGATACTGACTATATCCCTGAATTTGATATACTGGTCATAAAAAAATCAGGACTCTATTGTACCGTACTGAACACATTTAGAAAAGGCTGAAAGAGGGACTTGAAGTACTCTATGCACTCAGTTATACCGAACTCAGAGAGAAAATTAGACAACAAACGCTCACGACTAGGATCAGAGGAGAAAGCCATTGAGTAGTATTGGATTTGTGCGAGAGGGGAGTAACCGAAGATGAAGGGAGAACATTACGCACGCACAGAAGTGATATGTACAAACGACGTATCGCTCTTTTGAAACATGATACAATAAGAGAACAAACAAGGCGCACACAAAAGCAATATGTGACGAAAATAGATATAAAATATGCGCGTAGAGAATCAATATGAGCAAAATCCGAGAAAGTAAAAAAAATAGGTTTTCAAAGATCGTGCCCTTTATAGTCATCTCACACGTGCGAGTCAATGGTCAACTGCCCACGTGTCATACGATGATTTGCTGAAAATCATCCACACGTGTGCAGTCGTACAGAATGCATGTGTCACATTCTGATTCGTTGTCGCTTGACACGTGTCATAGGATGATTCGATCAAAATATTTCACACGTGTGAACTGGTACAAGAGGCATGTGTCACATTTTGATTTGTTGCCGCTTGACACGTGTTGTAAGATGATTCTAAAAAATATTCCACACGTGTGAAGCTATGTGTTGCATTCTGATTGGATGGAGTGTGACACTTGTCGATGGCTGATTTGTTACTAGACACGTGCGGACGGCACGTGTGACCACACATGTGTGACTACACATGTGCAAAAAAACCGTTTACACATGTTCACGAGCTTGGAGGTAGTTTCACTTGTTTTTTTCTAAATTTTTGTACCATATCGCTTCTCTGCGAATGCTCTTTTCTCTTTTATCTCCGTCTCCTTCTATGTGCGAACAAGAGCGATATTACCGTCGTACATATCGCTTATGTGCGTGGTTAGCTTTTTGTCTCGTTGTTTTTGTTTTTCACACTCGCACAAGAGCGATACGTCCTAGACTGCTCTCATGTCTAGGGTCAAACAGAAACAGAGGGATTTCTTCTCTCCTGGGGCTATATCCACAAGTACCCCTGCTGTTAATTCTCCACGGAAGACCGGGCGTAACAGGAGGAGATGGCTCTCTAAGATTAAGAAATATCAGAGATCCACCTTGCTCTTGATACCCACAGCTCTCTTCTACAGAACTATTTGTCTGATTACCCGAGATAATCTGTAGAGTGCTATCAGGTTCACACCTAGAGCATTGTAGTGTTTGCAAGAGTCCGTAGAGGACTATTTGGCTCTTTTTTTTTAGGATTCTATTTTGCTTTCCATCCATGCCAAGTGAGTGACCATAATGCCTAAAGATTTTCAAATCCTATATAGAATGAGAGAGAGATTTTGTAGACTTCACAAGGGTGAACCCGATGTTCCCTGGAACAAACCCCTTGATAGGACCAACCTACTCTCCAAGAAGCCTCGCAAGCAACCTGCCCCCAGAAGGAGCAAGCCATCCTCTTCTAAGGCTCCCAAAAAGGTCCGACGTGTAACCCTCCAAGCTTCCACATCTGGAGGTGATGGAATTGTAAATATTGTAGCTCTTGATACTGTGGTTGATTCAACCACAAAAATTTTGGACATTCCCTCCATTGTAGATACTCTCCTGCCTCCTCCTGTTAATGTCAAACCTGTAGCATATTTAGATTCTGATAATTATTTAAAATTTAAGAAAGATATTTCAGATGCGATAGATAGTATCGGCATGCCAATCCTCTTCCAAATAGAAGAGATTGGTCTTACTCTTAATTTTAAAATTCCATATTGTTTGCAGATGAAGGATAGAAGGGCATTTATTAGCGATCCAGTGATTGAGGCTGGTCTCCCCTGACTGCACTATGATATAGCAAGGGATTCCATGAAAGAAGTGTCGCTTCTTAGCAATTTTTTCCTGCAAGGCATCAAGGACAACAACGACACTTTGTCACACTGTATCCTTAGTGCTTGCTCACCTACTGTGAAGTTTTTGTTGATGCCATATCATACCAAGTATGTCTATCTCTTTACTTGTCAAATTCATTACTTGTCTACTTCTTTACTCGTAATTATTGTATCGTTTATCTAATGAAATTCTTCATGATTTTTTGCAGTGATAACTGGAGCTTAATTGTAATTTCTGTAAAAATCACAGATAATAATATTGTAAATCTTTTTTGTGTAAAGATGAATTTTGCCAGCAACACACATAAGGATATTGACTCACTGTTGTCGGAGATATGTAAATATTTTTCAATAGAGAATCCCACGGCAGGGAAATGTGAAATTGTGATTATTGATCATTGAGGTAATCATTAAACATTTCTGGTGTATTTTTGTTTATCATCATTGTTAAGCATTAGTACCTTCATCCCATTATTAATCAATTGAATGTATTGCAGAAACTCCAACAAAATGACTCATATAGTTGTGCGTGGTATACTCTATACAATGCAAAGTTATTTTTCCAGTGGTACAATCTTCAGGAGGATGTTGATATTTCAAAAGTGAGTTATTAGCCCTTTCTATTTTATCTTTATGTTAACTATTGTTTGTTATTAATATTCATCTAATACAATGTTTATTGCAGTTTGTCCTAGGTGATTATATTGTTGGCAAAGTGTACATAAGTGTACATATTTCGACAGGAGATCATTCTTAGTCTATTGGCCAGGTCAACTGCTGGACCAAAGATTGATGTTGGGCCATCTAAGGCAGACGATGTTCAGATTTTAAATGAGACTGGGCAAATTGTAAATACTTAAGCTGAATAGATAGACTTATAAACATATAGAAATAGAATTATAGAGATATAGACATACAGAAACAAAATCATTTGAACAAATGTACAAATTCCCCAAATTCGGATGATCTTTTATTGAATACATATACCAATTTGTACAATTGATTGTACTTTTTCGTATCTGCATGAAAGATAAGCAACTTGTTAATTTCTCTATTCTCTAATAAAGGTACATATATGATCATTGACTGATTTACAAATCAGATTAAAATCTTACGAGCTTTCCATTGATAATGAATGTGAAATATTCTGGTAGAATTTCATTGTCCATTAAGACCAACTCTTGTCTAATATAACTCAAGCTCCAATGATCCTCCACTATAATTGTAGTTAGCATATCTTCATTGTTGAAAATGTGGACTTTTTTTCGATCTGTGTGATCATCCATTTAAAGGTCTTGATTGAGTGGCATCCATGTCTCACTTATTCGTTTCCATCTCTGGTAACTAAATGTAAGACTAAGCATTTGTCTTGCAATGCAATAACGAAATATCATAGATGATTTCTTAATTCTACATTCAATATCTCCAACCGCCTTGCATTCCCAACCCACATCCATCAGATCTGAAAGAGTGTCATCTGGCACATCCTTACGAACAAATAATGTTGGTGTTCTATGAACATTTGCATTTGAAAAAAAATAATCTACAAATACAAATAAGGATAGAAACCAACTTAATCTATTGACTTTTGATCCAGTGCTAGCTTTGATTGAGTTTTTCAAATATAATAGTAATTTGCATCTAAAAGATTCTGACACCATACTATCAGGTGCAAGCCATTCATCACTTCCAAAATGTGGCAGTGGTATATCTTCAAGCTTTCCAAAACCTCCATGCATATCTGGAATATACTTGGACTCATAGAAAAATATACCACTATCTACAAGCTCCTTAGAAGTTTTTCCTCTGTATTGTAATTTTCCAATATTCGAATGAACTTCACATCCAATATACCTGCTAGGGATTGTGTTGGCTCCCATTCGCTTATCCTGGATGGATATAAATCTACAAGAATGCAATACATATATGATAACTGATATGATTTCAACAAGTTTCAAAAGCATGAATGTTATAATATAGATCCCAATTTTTTTTAAACTTATAGTTACATTTTTGGCGATCATGAATATCAAAATCTTGTAGATATAGCTCCGAATGCATATAGACATGTTGAACCAAGACTTCTGAGATTGATTGCCCTCCTGGAGAAGTCCTAAAATCAAGGATCTTTGCTTTCTAATATGATTTGAATGTCATCTTTGCTTTCTTTTTTGGTCTAAACATGCCTTTTGAGAATGGATGCAGCAGAACCCATGAGTTTTTGATATATCTTGTTGGTTTCCAAAATCCGGCATCATCCTTCTCATTGTGAAGAATCATTGATTCAATTTTAGATCTTGGTCTCCTGGCCATACCGATTGCTTCCAAAGTTTAGCGCCAAATTCTCAAATATATGAAATGCCAAATCGACTCAATGCTATATGATACTTATTCAATGTGAATGGATAACTGGACCACAGTAACAACATGTGGTAACTATGCTTATTGTCTAACTGTGATGCATGTCACCAGTTCCTATGCATGTGATGACTTACTATTGGCAAACCTATGTAGTTTGAAATTTATGAACATATTAACCAATGTGGTTAAATAATTAACTAGAGACAATGTCGTTGTGGGCAGATTCACACATTCGGGACAGACACTATCCACCAATAGCATATTCCCATCCTGCCCGGCGGCAAACTCAAAAATTTTAAAAGTTAATTTTTATAACTTTATTATTTCTATCTACGTTACGTAGATTTCAAATATATGCAATTTCATTGGGCTACATGGCGGACAAAACTAAGAAAAAAAAATTAAAAGCATATTTAGGAAGGGTCTTTTTTTATTTTAAAAATCCTCTTATGGCTACACACAACATGACTACGACATAGTCATCGACTCAGGAGCAACTTCTACCAAGAACAAGGAATAGAACATCAATTCACTCCTGTATACACACCACAGTACAATGGTGTTGCAAAACGAAGAAACATGACGCTTGTCGAAGGAGCGAAATGCATGATGGCATAGGCTCAATTGCCAAGTCTATTTTGGGTTGAGGCAGTAGCTGCAGTTGTACACTTGCAGATCAAATCGACAATAACAACCCTGGAAAATAAGACACCGTATGAAATGTAGACAAGTAAAAAGCCTAATATAAACAGGACCAAGAAGGTTGACAAGACAAAGAAAACCTCCAAACCGATACACTGACAATCTTCAATGGAGTGAAGATGCAAATATCAAATATTGTAGCTTCACTAAGGAATCGACAACCTACCAAGAAGCTATCCAGAGTCCAAAGGGAGAATCATGGAAGCAGACAATGTAAAAAAAGTTCGAGTCGATGAGGCAAAATGAGGCATGGACATTAGAGCCACTGTCTGAAGGAAATAAGACTTTCGACTGCAAATGGTTCTACAAAGAAAAGTAGAAGTTAGATGGCACTGTTGGATGCTACAAGGCTAGACTTGTCGCCAAGGGTTACATATAGAGGTATGGCATCGACTACTTTGATACATACTCACCAATGGTCAAGATGGCAAGCATCCGACTACTCCTTGCATATGCAACGCAAAGCAACGCAAAGCAACGCAATCTGGAAATTCATTAGATTGATGTTAAAACAGTCGTTCTCCACGGAGATCTAGAGGAAGAAATCTTCAGAAGCTGCCAGAAGGATTCAAAGACCTTGACAATCAAAAGTACGTCTGTCGACTACATCGATGCATCTATGGTCTGAAATAGGCATCACGAGCTTGGTACATGAAGTTCGACAACCTTCTGAAGTCTCTAGACTTCGTTCCTACTCAACCTGATTCGGAGTGCTAAACTAAACTCCCGAACCATATGATTATATCCTACTCTAGAATGTCAACACATGCTCCCTCCCTACGGCATTTGGGCTTTCTTGTGGAACTAATCGTCCAAAAAGAAACAAGTGAACCATGTCTTTAACGGAAGAAAACAAGGGCTACACACCTTCCTAGAATTGGGAGTGTTGATTACCTTTAGCTCTTTCATAATCTCTCTCTCTCTCTCTCTCTCTCTCTCTCTCTCTCTCTCTCTCTCTCTCTCTCTCTCTCTCTCTCTCTCTCTCTCTCTCTCTCTCTCTCTCTCTCTCTCTCTACAAAATGTGCATCTACAACAAAATATGGGAGATAAATATTTATGTAAGTGTTTATGAGCAGAGGTATATAATCTAGCATCTATGAGCTAGTAACAATCTAGCATATAATATGTTTATGATCTGAAAAAAAATGTATGAGCAGAGGTCAGAATCGACCTCGGAATAACATATGGTATACTGACTTAAACAAAAACACATATTCCGACGACCTCCACTTATTTTAGTAAGCATGAAACATAAGTCAAGATACTACGAATCAGGGTAGCATGAACCGGTAAACATGAAACATAAAGAACGACATCACACACGCACACACACACCCTAAACCCTAAAACCTAAGCACACATGAGGAGAAAAAAAAAGAAAGGTCATAGTAGAGTGCTAACCTAAACTCTTGAACCATACGGTTACATCCTATTCCAGAATGTCACCACATGCTGCCTCCCTATGGCATTTGGGCTTTCTTGTGGAACTAATCGTCCAACAAGAAACAATTGAACCACGCCTTTAACGGAAGTAAACAAAGGCTACACACCTTCCTAGAATTGGGAGTATTGGTTACCTTTAACTCTTTCTCTCTCTCTCTCTCTCTCTCTCTCTCTCTCTCTCTCTCTCTCTCTCTCTCTCTCTCTCTCTCTACAAAACATGCATCTACAACAAAAGTTGAGAGATAAACATTTATGTAAAAGTTTATAAGCAGAGGTATATAATCTAGCATTTATGAGCTGGTAATAATCTAGCATATAATCTGTTTATGATTTGAAAAAAAATGTATGAGCAGAGGTCGGAATGGACCTCGAAATAACAAATGATATACGGATTTAAACAGATCCACATATTCCGAGGTCTGTTTCAACCTTCACTGATGCCCACCTCACTTATCAATAGATTCATAAATAAAAGTACAGTTTTCTTTCTAGAATGTGTAGATTTGTTTTCATAAATCAAGATATTACAAATTAGGGTAGCATGAACTAGTAATATAATCATGAAACATAAAAGAATGGCATCACACACACACACACACACGCACACACACTCTAAACCCTAAAACCTAAACACACATGGGGAGAAAAAAAAAGATCATAGTAGAGTGCTAACCTAAACTCTCGAATCGTACGGTTATATCCTATTTCAGAATGTCACCACATGCTCCCTCCCTACGGTGTTTGGGCTTTCTTGTGGAACTAATTGTCCAACAAAAAACAATTGAACCACGTCTTTAACAAAAGAAAACAAGGGCTACACACCTTCCTATAATTGGGAGTGCTGGTTACCTTTAACTCTTTCATGATCTCTCTCTCTCTCTCTCTCTCTCTCTCTCTCTCTCTCTCTCTCTCTCTCTCTCTCTCTCTCTCTCTCTCTCTCTCTCTCTCTCTCTCTCTCTCTCTCTCTCTCTCTCTCTCTCTCTCGTTCCGTGGGCTTAAAAAAATAGAGCATTGTGAAATGGATGCCAAAACTTTTATGTATATTGACTCATAGCTACAACGTCAATAGCAACACATATGTATTGTCAATTCATGACCATTTCAAGTTCAAACAGCAATGATGATTCAAATTGAACCACATTGAGGAATAGACATCAATAAGAGGCTCACTGGCCCCACAAGTGACTCGTACGTAACGAGGGGGTGTCTCTTCTATGAAGACACGAAAGAGGACTATGGTCTGTATGCCCATGGTAGTTCCTGAACCACACAGTTCGTAGCATCAAAGAGAGAAAATGATGTTGCTACTTCGAACTCAACACTTCAAAGTGGTTACATGTGGACACTTGTTTGAATCCAAATGAACCTCATGAAACCTTTTAGAGTTATTGAGTTTGAAGTAGTAGACACACTTTTCTCATTTCGATGTGGTGAACCATGAAGTTCAAGAATGTCAATGGCCTGCACACCATATGCCTCTTTGGTATGGTCATTTTTAGGTGAGACACCTTATCGGCACAGACAATTCGATCACAGAGCCAGTTAGCCCCCTTTGCATCCTCAATGGATTCGTGTGTTCACCAATATTGTTAGGGTTTAGGGTATGTGGTTAATTATAGATGGAAAATTGATTTATATATTTTGGTATTGCCCTCGTAGCTTTGATTAAATACCTGTAATAGCTCGGGCTATAATATGGGAACCACATACGTGCACACACACATGAATAAATTAAGATCTAACAAATCACAAAACATAAACGAATGGCATCACACACGCACACCCTAAAACCTAAAACCTAAACACACACGAGGAGAAAAAAAAGACAGAACATAGTAGAGTGCTAATCAAAACTCCCAAACCGTACAGTTATATTCTATTCCAGAATGTCACCACATGATCCCTCCCTACAACGTTTGGGCTTTCTCATGAAACTTATCGTCCAACAAGAAACATTTGAACCATGCCTTTATCGGAAAAAAACAAGGGCTACACACCTTCCTAGAATTGGGAGTGTTGGCTACCTTTAAATCTTTCATGATCTCTCTCTCTCTCTCTCTCTCTCTCTCTCTCTCTCTCTCTCTCTCTCTCTCTCTCTCTCTCTCTCTCTCTCTCTCTCTCTCTCTCTCTCTCTCTCTCTCTCTCTCTCTCTCTCTCTCTCTCTCTCTCTCTCTCTCTCTCTCTCTCTCTCTCTCTCTCTCTCTAAGCAGGTTTGGTTCTTGATAAGAGATGAATACTCTTTATCCATAGCTTCTTGCCAGAGATCTGAATCTGGATGACTGAGTGCCTCTTTGACAATCGTTGGCTCGTGAACAAGGTAGGCTGCAGACTCGTCGATATATCTGATAGGTGGTCTGCTAGCTCTTGATGATCTTTTGGAAAATAGAGGAAGTTGATCATTTTCATCATATTGTAGTTGTTGAATTGCAACACCATCATCTTCTGATTCATCGTTAATTTATTGTTCATCAAAAGTAGATGAGCTTGGTCCTTCAATGGGAATAGTCGACTGAGGAACTGGAAAGTTCAATATGTCAAGGAAATCTGACAGGTCGGCTGGATGGGCAATACCTTTTTCCTTGAGGTCTTGAAATTGATCTTAGATGAAGATGACATCCTGACTAGTGAATATCTTCAACTCAATGGGATTGAACAACTTGTAGGCTTGATCTAAAATAGTGTAGTTGATGAAAATACATTTGATACGTTAGAAGTCGATTTTCTTCTTGAGATCGTGAGGAATTTGCACATAAGCAGTACATCCAAAAACTCGTAAGTTTGATAGAGAAGGTTTGATACCTGTTCAAACTTCGAATGGTGTTTTGTATGAGAGATCTTTACTAGGACATATGTTCTGAACATAAGTTGTCGTTGAAATAGCTTTAGCCCAGAAGGACTTCGGTAGTGTCGCATGTAATAACATACACTTTGTCGATTCGACGAAGGTTCTGTTCTTTCTCTCAGCAAGACCATTTGACTGAGGTAAATAGGAGGTAATGTATTGTTGCTCAATGCCATTGTTAAGACAGTACTCCTTGAATTCGATGTAGATATATTCTCCCCTGTTATCTAACCTCAATGCTTTGATTTGTTTGCCAGTTTGATTTTTTGCATGCTCTTTGAATTGTCTAAACTCGATGAAAGCCTCTTATTTTAGTCTAATGAAATAAATAGCCATTTTTCTGAAGAATTCATCAATAAAGGTAATGAAATACTTTGCATCTAACAATGAAGGAGTTTGCATAGGTCCACATATATCTATATGAACAACATCTAACAAACCTTCTGTTGCATGCCTATGACTTGGTCTAAAAGGAATCCTAGTCTGCTTTCCAAGGATGCAGCTATGGTAGATAGGCAGATCGACTTTACCAAAAGGATAGTCGAGATCAAGAGCCATGGATTGGCTGACATGTTCAAAACAGATGCATAAGTCAAGTGTCCTAAGCGATGATGCCATAGTAATGCCTTATTGACAAGAATAGAGATTTTCAAGGCTTGACTAGAATCAGAATAACAATTATGTTGAGTAGCTCCAGAATCCAAAAATCACGAATCATCCAAATTCGCGTATTTGTCTTTGACCATAAAAGTGCCTTTGTCCATTTCGACTTGAGGAGATACTGTAACTATATTTGCTTGTTGATCATGTTGCTTGGCTGTATTCTTCGCTTTGAGAATTCAACAATCCTGGATCTAATGGTTATTGCATTTGCAATACTTGCAAAACATCTTCTTCTTTGACGAATGTGGATTTGATGATTGTTCTTGACTTTGAGTCTGTCTGTGATTCGACGTAGACTGCTTGGAGCTTTTCTGCTTCTGTCATTTCAAGCCCTTGTTGACATAGAGAGCATGAGATCAAGAGGTAGACAAAGTGTCTTGACTTCTTCGATTATCTTCTTGCAGCAACATAGTGATAACTCTGATAAGAGTTAAATCTGAGTGTGTTATGATGATCGTCACCTAGTTCTCATATGTAAAGGGCAGACTTAAAAGCAATGTCATAATTGCGTCTTGATCGTCTATGACTGATCCGACAATGGCCATCTGTTGCAAGAGATTCTTAAACTGGTTAATATGTTTCTGAAGACAATCACCATTTGACATCTTGAGTGTGACGAATTTTCTTCGAAGATCTAACTTGGTAGTTACGTCTCTCACATCATATAGTGAGCTCAGGATGTCCCAAACTTTTTTCGAAGTCTTAGGCTCAGCTATATGGCCAATTTGAGTATATGATATATTGAGGATAATAAGCGCGAAAGCTTTACCATCATTCGATTTCCATTCCGAGGTTTCTGTGTCGTTTTCAGGTTTCACTTTGATACCTGTAACAACATCCCACAACTCGTTGGCGATTAGCAAGGCCTTCATCTTAAATTTTCACAAATGATAATTGGATCCATTCAGCTTGTTTGTGATAGAACCGACTTTACTTTGAGAATCCATTTGGAACTTAGTTTGTCGATTGTATCGATGACGCTAAGATGTAGTGATGCCAACAATAGAAAATCAATTCTCTGATACTGAAAGGATGAAAGGAACTGAAAAATATGATATCAATTTGTTATCGCGAAAGATATCAAGTATTAGAGCTTTTCGCTCTGATATCGAAATAGTATTAGGCGTTGAAGAAGAATCAATGCTCTGAAACCATGTCAAAAATAGGTGAGTAATAGAATGTGGAAACTTCCTACTTCCAATGCATGACTACTCCTATAACAAAATGAATAAAGTAGTAGTGATGGAAATTACGTCCAATCTTTAGCAACTAACTTTTGCTAGATACTAAGTGACTACATAGACAAACATAAAGTATTAAATTCTCAGACAATTTTTATCAGTTACAAAAGCAATACAAAGATGCATGCATTCTGACACAAACTGAATGCAATAAGGAAATAGTATTGATTTAGAAAAACAAGATCAGATGCTAATGAGTGCAAGACAATAGCGGATAGAAACCGTGCACTCTAAAGCTATCTCTGAGTAACTAAGAATAAGTCTGAAATAAGGAACTTTGCTGATAAGCAGTAGCGCAATAGCAACTCTAAAATACATCTCTATAAAACTGATCTAGAATGCTCAAGAGAGTTCAAGCTTGAAAGCTTGATAGAGAGCTAACAACAATACTTTCTGATTGTGAATGATCTGCTTGATGAGAGTGTAGGAAGCGTCGTGTAATAACACTCAACTCCTTCACAATCCACAATGTTGATGGATCATTCTACTGATAATGAGATGTATGAACAACTGATTTATACTAAGTAATTAGGTCGTCAAATGCGATTGCCAGTTGGCTGGTGTCCATTGACATTCATCCAGTTCTTCTCAAAAGTTGTTTGTTGATAAGCGGTGACAATTGGCCGTAAACAGTCATAAATGAATGTAAACTGTCATTTTGCATAAATGAATGTAAATTGTCACAGGCGAAAAATGTGACACTGTATTTTTACTCGTAATTTTTGACAGGCAAAAAATGCAAAAAAGACGACATTGCATTTTTGCACGTAATTCCTTATAGGCAAAAAATACAAAAAAGATGACACTGCATTTTTACACATAATTCCTGACAGGCGAAAAATGCGAAAAAGCCGACACTGTCTTTTTACATGAGATTCCTGACAGGAGACACTGTCGGGTTTGTAGAGAGAGAAAATATGACACTATTGTCAAACTCCGTGTATTTTTGCAGATTGTGTAAAAACACTTGTAATTCTGTAGATTGTATAAAGACATGAGAAAATTCGCAGAACTGGATAAACAGTTGGATGAAGATTAAAACCCGATTAGTCGATTAGTAGGACAGAGAATAATCCAACACTATTTTGCTTTCATACTGAATCAATACTATCTTCTTATCCCATTCAGCTTCATCTCAGAATGTATGCATTTTTATAATTTTTTGCGACTGATTATTTGTCTGATAATTCAATGCTTTAATGTTTGGCTACGTAATCGTTGTAGTACTAATGATTTCATAGTTAGTTACTATAAGATTGAACGTGATTTCAATCACTATTGTTTTGTTCAAAATTGATAGGCGTAGTCATGCATGAAGAAAGAGAAAGATAGTTTATTCTATTATGCATGATAAGTTTTCTTTCTTGTCGTTTGAGTTATTTTTATTCAAATCTTATTTGACCTATCTTTTATACACCGCTTTCCAACATCGTATTTAAGTATTGATTCTTCTTCAAGGCCTGATACTATATCAGAGCGCAAGCTCTTATACTTGATATCTTTCGTGATATCAAATTATTCTTCAGTTCGAATCAATTTATTTCGGTATCAGAGAATTGAATTCCACAGCATTGTATCTTTCTCTTAAAGACGATTGAATTATCAATAGTCTAAAGTTCCAGATGGATTCTCAAACTAAAGCCAGTCTTATCGTAGACAATCTGAATGGATCCAATTATCATTTATGAAAATTTAAGATGAAGACCTTGCTAATCTCCAATGAGTTGTGGGATGTTGTTACACGTATCGAAGTGAAACCTGAAGATGATACAGAAGACTCAAAATGAAAATCAAAGGATGGTAAAGCTTTCGCGATTATTATCCTCAATATCAGATACTCAAGCTAAGTTTTTGGAAGAAGTCTGGGACATCCTGAACTCACTATGTGATGTGAGTGACGTAACTAATAAGTTACATCTTTGAAGGAAATTATTCAGACTCAAGATTTCAAATAATGATTCTCTTCAGAATCATATTAACCAGTTTAAGAATCTCTTGAAACAGATGGCCGTTGTTGGATCAGTCATACATGATCAAGACACAATTATGACATTGCTTTCAAGCCTATCCTCTACATATAAGAACTGAGTGATGATCATCATAACACACTCAAATTTATCTCTTACTAGAGTTATCACTATGTTGCTACAAGAAGATAATCGAAGAAGTCAAGTCACTTCGTCTACCTCTTTATCTCATGCTCTATATGTCAACAAGGGCTCAAAACGACAGAAGCAGAAAAGCTCCAAGCAGTCTACATCAAATCAGAAACAGACTCAAAATCAAGAACAATCATCAAATCCACGTTCGTCGAAGAAGAAGCTTTTTTGCAGGTATTGCAACCACAATAACCATGAGATCTAGGATTGCCGAATTCTCAAAGCGAAGAATGCAGCCAAGAAAACTGACCAACAAGCAAATACAGTTACAGCATCCCCTGAAGTCAAAATGGATGACGGTGCTTTTATGGTCAACGACAAATATTCGAATTCGATGATTCATGGTTTCTAGATTCTGGAGCTATTCAACATATGACCAATCATTGGGAGATTTTCCAATCCTATACGCCTTACAGCACAAAGAAGTATGTTCATCTTGGTGATGATAGTACTCACACTATCGAAGGTGAAGGTATTGTAAGATTAAGATTCCAGCATGGTCAATTCAAACTATTGTCAAAAGTCTTGTATGTTTCTAAACTCTCTATAAATGTGTTATCAATAAGTAGAATTATAGATTTAGGTCATAAGGTGGAGTTTGAGTCTGATCAATGTAGAATTATCAATAGGAGTAATAAGATCCTTGCACTCGACAAGAGACATGGATACTTATATAGATTGGCACGTTGTGTTTGATGGTGGACATTCAAATTTTTTTAGATAAGACTATAATTCAAGGTGCTTGTGATTTTGTAAGTATTAGCATGGAAGCATATGCAACAATATTTAAACTAATTAGAGAAGCTTTTCAGCAAGTTCAAATTAGAAAAGTCCCAATCCCTAGGACACATCACTTGAAAAAAGAGAGAGATACATTAAACATAGGTTTGCATAAGATCACTGGAACTCCATTTCATATTGAGGAGGTGTATGAAACTGATGGAAGATCGATATCCTATTATTCATCAAACAACTTATTTGTTGATCTAAATTACTTGCTGAGATACATCCTCACATTCTATGATATAACCTTTTAAAAGGTGAATGACAAAATAGTCATAGTACTTAAGTTAGATGAGTCAGAAATTGTGAAAGGGCTAAAGATGGAGAGAGTTAGTATAACTCTCATGAATGGTGCACTATCACAAACAGAGGACCAAGAAGATTTCAGATTCAGTGTCCAGTCAAAAAATGATATATGGTGGTTGGCAGCGTTTCAAGTAACTAGCTTCATTATTACATCACATTAATTGAATAGTATTTATTCTTTGTCAACTAAGTTTGATTAATTCTTTGGATAGGTGCTGAAGGAGGATCATGATATATTATCATGGATATTCTCAAGGACATCTTATCCTAGGATCATCAAGGACCATATGGATGGAGGACTTCTCAATATTCCAGGAGTTGGAGACTTCAATGTTGAATGGCACTTAGCAGGCGATTTGAAAACATTGAAATGTATGTATAATGTCTCTCAAGGTGCTACATCAAAACACCCTTGTTTGTACTGCATGAAAATGGAAAAAGATGTTACTAGGAGTACAGGAATTACTAGAGAATATGCGGATCCAAACTGGTAGCCTGTGCTACCTATCCCCTTGAAAAATGTGCATGTTTGCACTCTTCATGCAGAAGTTAGATTAATAGAAAAGATCATTTATCTTCATATAGTTTCTGCTTGGAATACTAAGCTAGCATCATCAACAAAAGAAGCTATCTCTCGATTAGAAGATGTTTTATCAAAAGCAGGACTTCATAAGAGACATGTCAAAATTCAAAAAGATGAAAAGCTTTCAGATTAGAATGGGAATATGCCAACTAAGCCAAGCATAGGAGGAGCAAAAGCGTCTCTATCAAATCATACTGGTAAGGCTTCTAATATTCAACACTCAATCTCTGGACACATATTATTGCTACCACTCAGGATTTCGAGAAAGACGGCAAAACTAGAATACTAAAGTTGATGTATGGAAGAAGATTGATAGTATGATTGCTATTTAAAAAAAAAGATAAATACTATGATATTGATAAGAAAGCCATACAAAGGACTTGTGTTGAGTTTGTTAATGTAGTATCAAAATCATGGGGAGAAAATCACATCACTCATTACATGGTTAGTATAAATTCTTTAAGTTGCTTTCAATTTTTCATATATATTTAGATCCAAACATAAGATTGACATTATGGTTTTGACATCTGCAACACATACTAAGAGATCATACAACATTTTTTGCAAACACGTATGGAAGCTTGAGTGTCTGGTCATCAAAGGGGATGGAGAAGTCACATTGGCAAGCACGAGCAGCATTTCATCAAAATACACAACATGGAGGAACCAATGAAAAATAAAACTACATTTGTCAATGTTTCAGTGGTTCTACCGCAGAGTTCAGATTCGACATATAACAAAGTCCACACAATACAACAAGTTTAGAAAAGCATGCAAGTTCATACAGGGAGATAAAATTAGATGATTTATGAGTAGAAGATAAAAAGACATTCAATCATCATGGTCATCAAATCATGACATGTTCAGAATTGCTTGCAAATTCATTGAACAAGAGAGGAAAAATACTCAATGTAAATGTGTGACATGTTCAGAATTGCATGCAAATTCATGGAACTTGCTTCCCATTGTTGTTTAAATCAATCGGGATTTGAATGCTTGGCCTCATGTATCACCTTTGCCCAATCTTTTTTGGAAGCCCAACCTAGTCTTCTAAATGATTGACAAAGTGAAATGGACACATGCATGATGATTTGTACAATTCTAGTTAGAACTAGGACACTTGGTAAAAGTAGGTAGAGATACATGCATGAGATATGACAAATGTCACATAGACTCTAGTTTTCACTTTAGATGTCATTGAAAGGTGGATGGATGTGGTTCTACCTCGAGCTATTCCATAAATATGTGTAGCTCTTCTAATAATTAATGATGAAGAACCAAAGCTTTGTAGCTATCTCATGCCATTTTGGATCCTTCTCTCTCTAACTCGTGTTGATGCTAATGCTAATGCACTAATTTCTTGTACTTTTGCTCATTTATGATTCATTGCTATCATACTCTGATGCTTAGCATGCTAGATTGTGGTTAAGCCATAACTTATGTAATAGATCTTGCTATTCAATCTAGAATCAGGTTATTGTGCTAATCATAAAGCTTAATTAGATCTATCATACATGTGGATCATTCCCACACGTGTGAATCTTGAAATTTTGTCAATATGTAACTTTCATTGATGATTTTAGTAGATTTTGTTGGATCTATCTACTAAAGAGCAAAGATGAAGTGTATGATATCTTTGTTAAGTTCAAGAATGCAAGGGGGAACCAATTTTCCACAAGGATCGAGTTCTTAAGGAGTGACAATGGTGGCGAGTACATATCTACCAAGTTCAAGGCCTTTTGTGATGAGCATGGGATCAAGAGGGAGTATACAACACCAAGGACCCCACAACACTGAATGGAGTGGCTGAAAGGAAGAATAGGACTTTATGTGAAAGTGCTAAAGCCATGAGGCTAGTAGCTATTCTTCCAAAACCATTTTGGAATCAAGCTTTATTGTGTGCTAACTTTTTATGCCATAGATGGCCGAGTGCTATATTGGACGGAAGGATACCTTTTGAGATGATATTCAAGAGGAGGCCGAGTGTCAAGTTTTTTAGAACTTTTGGATGCACTTGCTATGTCAATATAACTCTTGATGATTGAAGGAGGATCCATTTTCAAGGAAAGGTATATTTGTTGGATATCGTGAGGTGAGTAAAGCCTACAAGGTTAACATTCCTACTACTGATAAGGTGATTAGTAGAGATGTCATTTTTTATGAGGGGAACACTTCAAAAGTATCTTCAAGTAATGATGATGTGGATTTCATTTCAAATTTACTTAAGCTCAAATGTACTTGAATTACCCCTTTTATAAAGTGAGAGAAATAGTAGAAGGTTGTAGTGGGTTTCTTTCCTTCCTAATCTGAATCCAAGATCTAGTCAATCTAGCATCAAAGAGACAGAGTTAGTTGTCACGCGGAGGTTCATTCCCATGAGAGCGATAGTATAGTTCATATTTCAACATGAATGGAGGATCTAACACTAACATCCATTAACACTAAGCATTAACACTACATCCATTAATCCTACTTCCATTAACCCTAAATCCACAACAATGATAGAAACTTACTCTTCTCTCTCTCCCTTTCTCTCTCACAAAAAGCATAAGAAATAGCAATCCCAATAATGATCAAATCCAACAATTAGCAAAATCCAAAGAAATCATAAGAAATAGCAATCCCAATAATGATCAAATCCAACAATTAACAAAATCCAAAGAAAGCATGAGAAATGGAGAAAAAGAGAGGAAGAGCAAGGACATTCATCAATCCATTTCTAAAGAGAACCAATCTGCTTTATTGAAATGAGAAAATGAACATCAGGAGCAACTCGAGTTGGTCCCTTTTTATAGTAGAGAGGAGGAACCTGGCCTCTGAATCCTATTGGTCCAGTCTTGCCTCTCTTTTTATTCAGATTTAAAAAAGTGTGGGAACCATCAAAATTGGAAGGAAACCCAACTTTATTCACTAACTTAACATTTAGGTCCTACGACATTAAAAGTCCCGCAAAAAAGCCTAAAGTCCTTTTATTGAATCTCTAATTAATCAAATAACTATGTGATAATTGGGTTGGACTTACACACGCAGGGTGCCAAATCCCTCTCACTTTTAACTAGGGTTAGGGTTGTCTTGGGATCCGCAAACCCTCCCCCACACCTGCAATATGTAGTTATTGGGGACTTTTATTGGCTTCGCGCCGAATATTAATTAAATAATACTGCACCTTTTTCATAAATTCAAGACGTGCAGTATTGAGATCCAAATTATGCGACAGGAAACAACGGTGGGCTCCGGCAATCCACTTGGAAGTTGTCCATGAGGTGAAGCGAGATTCCCAAGAGCCTCCCATCATAGCCGCACGAAAATACAGTCGAGCAATCGGCAGCTGATCTTTGATTTGCTCTAAGGCCATCGGCTTATTTAGATCGAATGCCAGGGTAGGAAGACAATCGTCCCATTTGGTTGCCACTGACGCCAACAGAGTTAGATCTTTTGCAAGCATTGTCGATTGTCACACCGTTGGATCCGGAGAGTGAACATACTCTCTCTGATATGCTTGTAAGCTCGGTGGAAGTCCACTAAAATATTCCAGCTGTAAGACTGGTGGATGATTGGCCAATTGGGCATATGGATGGTGATTTTATCCATAGCCAATCCCAAGTCTTTCCATTTTTGTCTTTGCGGCATTGGCACGTAATAAGGATCTACCCGCAACTGGCGAGGGCTGGTGACGTAACTCCTAATTGATTCCGGAGTTTTCTCAAAAACCGTGATTCTCCATGCCGATTGCTCTCCTAGTGCAAGTATTTTGTCTAATTCTTTGCCGGTCTCGATCTCGGAGGTCTTAAATTTGAGAACCCATCCACCACGTGAGGACTCATGTGGATGCTGCTTTAATAAGGTCTGGATCTGGTCCTCGACGCTGATGGGCCTTCTGAATAAATGGCTTGTCCTTGATGAGGAGGACCCACTTGTATTGTCGGTATAGTTGGCGGTTGATCTGTTAGATCTGGAGCTCCCCCCTGGTCCATGCTCGAATCAACCCCTGTATCCATCTATACAACTTCTTCGCGCGAAGGGGAGAATTGCGGCATGACCGAGACGGGGATTTGTGGTCCGGCTTCCAACACTTGAGCGACGGCTTTTTCATAGGCATTGATGGTCTCTTATGCCTTTGCCAACTCGGTTGAAGCTGCTCCTTTGAACCTATCAAAGCGACCTTGGAATTCCTGAAGGGCCACTTTGTATGTTTTCACTTTCTTGAAAAAATATGCAATCTCCGTCGGCGTGACCAGATGATCGGGTATTTGTGTTTGCAGATATGCATCACGCTCAAGGGTGGTCGCATCCAATTCACCTTGAAGCCATGTGCGATCTTGTTCGGCCATTTGTAATTGCCCCTTCAGCAGCTGCACCTGTTGCTTGGCATCTTGCACTGCCTTATCTACCTAATCTTGTGCGGTTGTCAGGGCATTTTGCAGGGAGCTGATGTAAGTTTCCAAGTGATCAGCTTGTTGCTGGACCAAAATCTTTTCGCTTTCAGCCTTTTCTTCATGTTGCTTGGCTATCTTTACCTCTCGATTCAGCTGGACAATTTTCTGGCTGATCAGAGTGTTTTCGGATCCTAAATCATAGATCCTCTACTCCATTTCCTTCTTCTTATCCAACATAGACTGGATCACTTTCCCAAGGCTTGAAACTAATCCGAGAGCATCACTAGAATCGATAGTTGTGGAGGTGGCAGCAGCAGGAGACCCTGATGGTACTGTCGTTGGTAGGTGTGGAATAGGTGCCAAGGTCTCTTCTTCTTCAAAAATATTCTCGTCTTCAAACCCTTCAAGCACCGTGGCGTCGAACTGCTTTGGTGACTTTACAGTTGTGTCGAGCCGAAGTGTGGTTGGGCTACCCTATGTGGGTGGTTGCTGAGTGGCATCTTCGACACCAACAGTAGCTTCATGGATATGCTCGAATCTTCTTCCAAGGGATTGGGGTTTAAAGGGCACTGGGCTCTGGGGCATTTCAAAGATTTTGGTGGCCCCAAGGGGGCCGGAATCATCGAACATATCCATGAAGAACTGTGTGTTGGGTGAGGTTGCTTTGGTGTGTGGGGGTGAGGCGGCCTGAGCAGCCATGATGGGAATGGTAGGCCTAATGGTCACAAACTGTCCTTGTATAGGAGTAGAGGCGAGGGAAGCATCAGAGGCGAGGGAATGGGAAGTTCAGTGCGAACAGCAGCAAGGGGTGGGAGCGCAGCTGATGAGGTATGCCTAGTACGTCGTCGTAACGCGAAAGGCGAGTCAAGAATTACGATCTCGCTGCGTGGACGACGATTACTATGAGAACTTGAGACATGGTGAGATGACTCGGCCGGTGCTTCTTCATAAACCGAAAGCACAGAATCCAGGTGGAAGCCATGGATTTTGTTTTCTAAGTGAGAAGCGGTGAAGAGGGACAATAGAGAGCCAGCGACGAACTGCTGCTTTGTATTGGCCTTAATTGTTCGCTTGAGCTCACCAAAAATAGTCTTAAACTAGTTATATGGTTCAAGAGGGGCTTTGGCCAAGATGTAAGAGTTCATAATTCTGTTGAGTAGGCCGTCGTGCTCACTGGCAGACATCACATGTCTGAATAAAATTTTTTGTGTCCTTATGAAGCGTAGGCAACCAACAACTGGATTGCAAAAGTTTGCGAACAGTAATATCTGTAGAGAAGTGTCCTCCACCCATGCCATCATGTGAAAACATGATTAGATCTGGTACTTCATGTGATAAAACACATCTTCGTAAAATATTATCTCATCCACGACAATACAATTGTCCTACAATTAATTGATAAGGTTGAGTCTTATGAATCAATTGTCTTTTCTGTACTTTTGTCAAAGAGTCATTCGGTTGTCCTAGCATCAGGTACTCAACAATATCTGCCGCCCACTCAAGTACTGCTTCAACATAGAACAACGCAGCATCTGGCAGTTCATCATCCACTTCAGTATTAACTGGTGCGGATTCAATTCGCGAAATGTGATTGGCTAGATAATGTTGCTTTCCCTTTCTGACCACAATTCGAAAGTCAAATTCAGTCAATAATAATAACCATCTTGCAATACGTCCAATATTACACATCTTATTTACCAAGTAAAGTAACGGTTGATGATTCGTATAAAATACAAAGTGCGTTTCCATGAGGTAGTGACAAAATTTTCGAACAGAAAAAATCATGGCTAGCGCTTCACGTTCTGTTGTTGAATAATTCTTCTCTAGATCTGTAAGCTGTCTGCTTGCAAATCGTATAGGATAATCCTTCTTATAGTCACCTGGCTGCGTCAAAACTGAGTCTTCCTGCTTGCTATTTGACAAAATTTTATAGCAAAATAAATTCCAATCAATCCTAAAAGTGATGGAGGATGCACAAATAAAAGATCTAGGTCCAAACTATGAGCTAGAATCAAGACTAGTTACCAAAACTAGCAAATTTGGCATTTAACTCCACATTAGGCACATAGTTTGATCAAAGTAAGGTACATCAAGCTTCTCAGACCTGTAAACAGGTTCAGTACCTTTCAAACCAAGCAATTAATGCATAAGAACACTAACATCCAATAGCTAGAACTTGCCACCAAAAGACAATGATGATAGAAGTGGAAAAACTCTATTTTTCTTGATATTTGGATGGAAATCCCATCATACATTTATACTTTTCAAGCTCAGATCTAAGAATATTAGGGCACCTCTGAACTTATCATACCCTAACCCTAACATCTACCCTAATAGGTCATTGGATCCACCCCAACTTGGGGTCAAGATCTCGAGATCCCAAAACAATGAAAAACGTGCTATTTTTAGCTCCTATTTTCTCTCTAGCTTATCAAAGCACTATTTGGACTCACTCCAAAGGTGCCACTCCTATGCTAGGCTAGGAATGAGACTTAGAAAGAGTATTCTATGCTATTTGGCACGTGTGACAAGCCGCAACATGACCATAATACAATTTACAAACAATATGACCAAAATTGGTCAAGCTAGAACTGTGAAATTTTAACACTATTCGACCATAAATCCATTGATGATTGGTAAGGATAATAAAGTTTGGCACAAAGCTTTGCGCCATTGACTTAAATGCATGTGTATCTCATGCCCATGTTGTTCCTCGAAAAATTCATATTTTGCATGTGGCTCATGTTTGACAATCAATGTCAGAGAGACTGAAGAGATCTTTGGAGAATGACTCATGTTAAGAATGCATTGACTAATGTGCAACAACCTCTATGCAACATTGAAACTATCATTCATAATCATTCATGGTTTTGTATATGGTGCAATATTCAAAATGATCCCCCAAATATGAAACCACGAATGAACTTACATTTTATCTCACATCATCAAGACATGAAGACGATCAATATCATCATCATCATGCTTATCCACCAAACAGACAGAATAATATGCCTTCTTGTAATTCAGTACATCAGCTTCCAATTCTCCAACGGTATTTTAAAATTTTGTATCTAAACTTCAAAAACCTGGACATTGTTACTGAGATCAACTATATTTTCTATTTTTTGTAAGTGACCCATGTTTGACAACCAATGTCAAAGAGACTGATCAAAGAGATCTTTGGATATGAGAGAGAAAATGCCATATTTTCTAAGCCGTGAATGTTGGCCAATCATTCATTGAAAAAGTTCTCCACATCAGACTTTCAATTTTGTTGCAATTTCCTTCTTTGAGGAAATCCAACGAGCTGAATTGTACAAGGTCACTATAGTACTCAACATTGTCCACCTAAGAACTGGCCTAAAATCCTTCTTAAATAATGATATAGTCCATCTACAGTAGTACTCATCAATCGCACACATGATCCAATGTCTTGCAGCTTGATGATTGACCTGCATAAATCCATTGATGATTGTTATGGATAATATACGTTTGGCACAAAGCTTTGCGCCATTGACTTCAATGCATGGATTACTATGAGATCCAGAATCAACAACTTTCACTTTCAACACATATATCCAATTGCAATGTCCATATTGTTCCTCAAAAAATTCTATTTTTGTAGGTGACTGTCCTCAAAATCCAAACAGACCCTATTTTCATCTTAAATAACAAGCGGTTCAGTGAAGTGCATGGTGTCTTCACATGACAGAACAACATGATGTTCAGTTTCATCTTGAGTTCGTGTCATAAGCTCTATGCGATCGAAAGTGATCTCGTCGTGAACATAGATCCATTGAATTAAACCAAGGGACTGAACATCATCCTCCATATTGAACGTGAGATTACCTACAAATTTTTTTGGAACCACCACAAATGCTTTTAGATGAGCTCCAACAGAGTTCGATTTTGTAGAAATCTTCCAAGCCCTCGTAAAAACTAAGAGGCTTGGTTCCTCGGAAGTCGATCAGCAATATAGAAAGTCTAGCCATATTGCAATCATCACAATTTTAATTAGTGCATTGTAAAATTTTTGAATTGTATTTTGTTGCACCTATTTTATATTTCAATTGAATTTTTTTTAAAGAGACCCATTAAAGATGTTTTTTTTTTTAATTTTTGTTCAGGATTTTAAGAAAAAAATTAAAATTTAATTTTTAATTTTTTTTTTCTAAAACAAAACAATTAGTGTCTATCTGTCAAGACAAAGTTTAATATTGAACTTTTTTAATAAACGAAACAAAAAAAAAAAAAAAAAAACATTTGCCTTGGTGGATGGTTTTTGATTTTTAAATTTTTTAGAAAAAAAAACCAAAAATAAATGTATTCAGTAAACCAACTCAAACTAAAAATTTCCAACAGACCCCAAAACTAACTTTTACCATTTTTCAAAAGTAATAAATTTTGAAAAAGAAAAAATTTGCAATTTGCTTGATAGTAAAAAAAGCTTTGACAATCTTGAAAACAAATGGAAATTTATCTTCGAGACTCATGTATTTATCTTTTTTCAATTTTGTCATTTTCAAAAACAATTATGGAATAAATTTGATGAAAGTGTCAGATAGAGAGGAGCCAAGCCCCTCTCTTAGATGTTTTTGTTAAGAATAAATTTTTAGCTTTTTAGATAAATAACTGCAATTTATGTTTTAATTTTTTTTTAAAAAAAAACACTTGGTGTCTATCCGCCACATCGGATGGTTTCCATCTGCCGCGACAGATGGTTTTTTATTTTTTATTTTATTTTTCTATTTTTTAGAAAAAAATTAAAAAAAAAAATTAATTTTAAATTTTTTAATTAAACAAAACTTAAAAAAACCATTCGCCGCGGCGGATGATTTTTTATTTTTAAATTTTGTTTTCTATTTTTTAGAAAAAATAAATGGTCCAAGCTGCTCCTCCCTCCCCCCCCAAAAACAAAATAAATAAATTCAAGGAGAGTTTGGCCCCCTTTCCATCCACCTCGGCGAGTGAAAGGACCAAGCCCTCCTCAAAGATGAAAATTTCAATTGTTTAGAAAAAAAATTAAATCTTAATTTTTAATTTTTTTTTCTAAAAAGGAACAACTTGGGGTCCATCCACTACGACAGATGGTTTTGTTTTTTAAATTATTTATTTTTTCTATTATTTAGACAAAAAAACAAATTTTAATTCTGATTTTTTTTTTAAAGAACAAGAGTATTCAGCAAGCCAACTCAAACTAAAGATTTCCAAAGTCGAAAAATTTGCAAAATGAAAAAACATAAAATAAAATAAGAAACTTTTCAAAAAAGAAAAATATAAAATAAATCTATTAAGGGGGGCCAAATTGGGGCCAAGCCTCCCACTATAAATTATTCTGAAAAAAAAAATAAAATAAAATAAAATAAAATAAAAACATAAATTAATTTTTTTAGGGCGGCCTTGACTCCATTCTTCTATTTAGCTCTTTTTATTTTAAGAATATTAAAAACTTTTGATAAAAGAGGGATTTAAACAAAAAAAAAAACCATTTAAATAAAAACAGAGAGGTAGATATGTAATGTAAAGAGAGAGGCTAAAAATATAAACTATTCAACTAAGAGAGTTTGAGAAAATTAAGAAAATTAAAAAAATCTTAAATAGTCTAGTTTTCTCTCCTCTCCCTTCTTCCTCTCTCCTACTCCCCTGCCCTCTCTAATTGTCTCTTTCTCTCTATTTATCTCTCTCTTTCCATTACTCTTCTCCTATTCCTCTCTTTTTTGTGCGTATGTGTGAATGGTTGGATGTTGAGAAAGAAGGAGCCAGTTGTTGAGGCCACCCCTTCAAACATTGTTTTGAGAAAAATAAAATAAAGTTAAAATAAGATAGAAAAATGGTAGCTTGAAGGGGGAACAGTCAGACCCGCACCCCCAAGACCCAATCTTGGGGTGCCAAGCCCCAATCAAAGTGTTTGTTTTTTTCTTTTTTTGAAATTCTCAATTTTTTTGTATAAAAAATTAAAATATATTTATTTGAAAAAAAATAAGAATCTTGGATCCATTCGTTGTGGCGGATGGAAGGGGCCAAGTTTCAATCAAAGTGTATTTTTTTTTTAATTTTGTTTTTCTCAACTTTTGTGTAAAAAAAATTAAAAGTTATTTTTTTAATCTAGGGTCCATCCGCCACGGCGGATGGAACGGGCCAAGCCCCAATCAAAAGGTTTTAGTGTTTAATTTTGTTTTTCTCAACTTTTTTGTAAAAACATTAAAATATAGTTTTTTTGAGAAAACAAAAAAAAAACTTGGGTTTATCCGTCGCGACGGATGGAAGGGGCCAAGCCCCAATCAAAGTGTATTTTTTTTTTCATTTTTTTGAAGAAAAAAAAATCTTGGGTACATCCGCCGCGGCGGATGGAAAGGGCCAAACCTCAATCAAAGTGTTATTTTTTTTCTCATTTTTTTTGTAAAACAATTAAAAATTATTTTTAAAAAAAAATCTTGGCTCTATTCGTTGTGACAGAGCCCTAATCAAAATGCATTTTATTTTTAATTTATTTTTCTCAAGTTCTCTGTAAACAAAAATAAAATTTAATTTCTTGAAAAAAAAAAATCTGGAGTCAGGGACCAAGCCCCGATCAAAGTGTATTTTATTTAAAATTTTGTTTTTCTCAACTTTCTTGTAAATAAAATTAAAATTTATTTTTCTGGAAAAAAAAAATCTAGGGTTTAGCGGCCGTGGTGGATGGAAGGGGCCAAGCTCCAATCCAAGTGTTTAATTTTTGCCCCTCAACACACACACACACACACACACACACACACACATTTTGAAAGAATATGACACTCACAAATTTTGAAAGAATGTAACACACACATTTCTAAAACTAACTGAAATTTAAATTCTAGACACCCTATTTATGTTCCCTTCAGTCACTTTCTAAGATTGGTTATGAGATAATTAGTATGCCACATGTCAGCATCGTGTTTATTTTTGACTTTGAGCTTAATTAACTTTTTCTTGTGGGTGAAAATGGAGACCCATTTTAAAAAAAACCTTGCCCATAATTTTTGAAAAAAAAAAGACTAATTTAAGTTTCTATATATAGCTTAGAAAAATGTCATGCTTAACTAAATGCTTATGGAATAAATATGGAACCTATTGGTCTCTCCTCGTATCTCCATCATTCTACATTATTTAAAAGAGAAAAAAAAAAGGTAAAAAGCATAAATATATTGCCAAAATCTTGAAAAAAAAAACTTAAAAAAAAAATTAAAAAAATTAAAAAAATCTCAAACTTAAAAAATAAATAATAAAAATTAAAAACTTAATAACAAAAAGTCAAAAAAAACTATGAAATAAATCTAAAAATTAAAAAATGAATAATAAAAAGTAAAAAAAAACTAAAAACTAACTAAACATAATAAAAAAAATTAAAAAAATTCCAAACTTAAAAAATAAATAATAGAAATTAAAAAATGAATAACAAAAGGTCAAAAAACTATGAAAAAAAATAAAAAAATTAATAATAAAAAGTCAAAAAACTAAAAGCAAAATAAAAATAAAAAAATAAAACATAATAAAAAAATTAAAAATATCTCAAAACTAGAAAATAAATAATAGAATTAAAAAATGAATAATAAAAAATCTAAAAACTATAAAATAAATTTAAAAATCAAACAATGAATAATAAAAAGTCAAAAAACTATAAAAAAAAAGAATCTAAAACATAAACAATGAATAATAAAAAATCAAAAAATATTAAAAAAAAAATCTATGAACATATATATATCAGGGATGCATGTCCGGTGGGTTTTGGACATTTTTGTGCCCGCGTCCGCGTCCGCGTCCGTGCCCCCCATCCACTTTCTTATATATATAAGGACATAGGCTAAGGGCTAAGGGCTTTAAAGGACTAAGAATAAAGCTTCCCATGACTAAGACCGATAGACCAAGGACTATGGGTGAAGGACCAAGGGCGAACGACTAAGGCCCAAGTGCTTACGGCCAAGGACTAACATCTAACGGCTAATGGCTAAGGACTAACGACTAAGGCTAAGGGCCAAGAGTTAACATTAAGGGCCAAGAGTTAACATTAAGGGCCGAGGGCTAAGGCTAAGGGCCGAGAGCTAAGCCCAAGGGCCAAAGGCTATGGATGAAGGGATAAGCGCCAAGGGCCAAGTGCTAAAGGACTAAGGGCTACGGGTTAAGGGCCAAGTGCTTAACGTCCGAGGGACAAGGGTGCTAATGCTAAGGGCCAAGGGCTAAGGGTCTAGAGACAAGGGCCAAAGGCTAAGGGTTAAGGGTGAAGTGCTAAGGCTAAGGGCCGAGGGCCAAGGGCTATGGGCTAAGGGCTACGAGCTAAGCGCCATCGGCTAAAGGCCAAGATCTAAGGGCTAATGTTTCATAATTTTGCTATAGTTTTTTCTAATTTTGCTAATTATACTTTTATTACAGTTTCATAATTTTGTTAATTATACTTTCAATAGCATTGCAAATCCTAACATAAAGTGTACTTATAATTTTTTTTCAGGGTCACTACATGGACTGCTCAAGAGAAGATGTTCCAGTTGCTTTAATTTTTTGGAGAGAGGCGGTTGCATTTGAAAATGTCTTAACTGCTGAATCAAACGGAATATTTTTTTTACAAAGAAGTTGGTATGGATAAAATTGTGGTCCTAATTTCAAAGGTGTTTAAAATAGATTGTCCCTTGCCATACCCTCACAGTGATTTTTATCGCCTAAAAGATGTTTACAACTACATCTCCATCGATCCCATTGCAAAGAAGATCTTGTGGGATAATGCAGATATTGTTAACATGAATGAATTTGTTCTTGCCAACTGTCCATTATACAACATTGATGACGTTGTTGATTGTATGGATTTTCAAGGGGTAGTAGTTTGCATTGTTAAATTCAAAGGCTACTATACTGGTGAAAAACATTTGCTTGTTATCGTGAAGTTGACTTCAATTACAACAGAAGCAAATATTGCGAATGCCATGGCAGATGACGGAGACCCTTTCTACACACAAAATCAAACAATGATTTGGTGTTTGTCAAAACTGTCTTTGCACTCTAAAAAGAAAAAATATGTATCGTCTACTAAACCATTCACTGAGAGCTTTATATATTATTCTAGTGGTTAAAATAGGAGCAACATCAAAAAAATGTTGAGCAAGCCTTGTGGTTCAAAAAAAGGTAGCATTCAAAAAACGTCAACAAAATCAATATATAATTCAGATTATGTAAGTGGTGTAGAAGATGTCAAAACCAGATCCACCGACTACAATACAACAAGATCAAGTAACTATAACTCGGATATCTTGACAGGAATCGAAGATATTTCTCAAAATCGTAATATGTCAAGATCAATGTATAATTCAGATATTTTAACAAATGTCGAGAATGTGGTTACTCATAATATATTTGCATCAACATACAACTCAGATATTCTTACAGATGTGGAGGATCTTGGAGAGACTGTTGATAACAACAAAAATAAAAGACATCATTTTGAAATCGACATTCAAACAAAGTGCACACCGAATTCGTCAATCTTGGCAAGTGCAAATGCATTCACCCGATGTAATTCAGATTTTTCGGAATTCAATTTCGATAAACATGATTACACAAGCAATATATTACATGATGCTAATATGACAACCGATCCTACAAGATCAAGATGGTCACAAGCAGAGGAAGTTTTTGAAGATCTGCAAAGAGAGCCTCAAGTATGTCCAACATCCTTTGGAACTCCTCAGAATTTCAAAAGAAAATGTGTGCTTGTTTTTGTTACACCAAAAAAGACAGAATATGTTTTATCGTCAGAAAATATAAGAGAAACATTGATGCAACCATGTTGTGGTAAGTTGTGCATTCGACAAATCACCTACAAAGAATGTTAATAGTTGCGACTAGGTGTGTGGAGAAAATGAGGAGATGGCAAGCATAATCAGTTATTGCAAATGTTCAAATTTTTTTTTCATAGACGAGAAATATCAAATGCAATGTTTGATATTTTGGAAGAACCCAAATTGTGCTTCAAATCTACGTTGGATGGTAAAGTTGTATGCATAAAAGCATATCAGAATCTATTGAGAATCTCCCATGGAATGTTTTGGCAAGTAATTGTTGAGGCACGTTATTTCATTGTTGTGTACAAGTTTTATGGAAACATTGGCACATTCAAGCAACGTGGAAATTCTTCAAAAGGGCTGGCCATAATGCGTGGATTTTTGGAAAAGCATGTGTTGCCTCAACCACATCTACAACATAAATCAAAAGATGGTGTCGTTATTTGCGAACATCATCTCCCACTCGGCATGCATAAACATGACGTCTTCAAAACTATAAACACACAACTTAAAGACACGTGTATTCCTGAAGTTTCAAGATCCACACTCTACAAGATGTGGAAACAAGAGTTTGGACATGTCAAGACTCCAACAAGACAAAGAATGTCCAAATGTTCAAAGAATGTGATGACCTAAAAAATGCAATAGAGACAACTCCTGACGCTAGGATGCATGATCGCTATATTGCATTGAGAGGAAATCATCTACATCATGTTTTTGATTCTAGAAAATTGTATGCATATTGGAAAGAAGAGTCAAGATCCCATCCTGGGCAGTCTTTGTGTCTTATCATTGATGGATTGGATCAAAATACAATAACATTATCCTGTTTCAATAAGACTCCTCCCAGATTAGAGGGCAATCGATTTTTGGAAACACATGTTTGCGGGGCATTGGTTCATGGATTCAAATTGCTTTGTGATGTTTGGATTGATACCTTGCATGCTCATGATAGCGATCAAGTTGCCACATCAATAATGTGAGCAATAAGAAAGGTACAAGCATCACGTGGTAACTTACATCCGATCTTACGTATTCAAGCTGACAATTGAGGGAGAACAAAAACAAATTTATTTTTTCTCTTTGTTGTATGTTAGTGGCACATAACATCTTCCAGAAGGTAGAAATGGGATTTCTTTTGGTTGGCCACACACATGAAGACATAGATCAGGTTTTTAGTGTCATATCCAAGTCTTTGAAGTCCAAATCAGTTCATACAATGCCAGATATGCTAGCACAAATTGGTGAAAAGATAGGTGGCGGTCGTATCAAAAGTACTAAAGTAGAAATACTTGAACAAATGGTAGACTGGAAACAGTTTATAGATCCTTGTATTGCTCAAGGAAATGACGGCTTAGAAGGACACACCAATCCTCACTATTTTTGTTTTCAAATGATGAATGGTGAGCCAACCATGCAATGGAAATACTATTCTAATGATGGAGACAACGTATGGAGTGAACCTTTCAAATTGTTGCAGTGTGTACTTTCAAAACATGAATCCATCTTTCTAGCATCCACGAAGGATATGGATCCAGATGAAATGAAAGGAATAATGTTTTTTATTGATTATTTGCGGTTCATGAGCTAGAAGTTTTTAGAATACAAGGATCGCAATGATGCGTTTGTGGTTGAAACCAAAAAACTTGTCAAATATCTTTCCAAACAAAAGATGTTGTCAGAATCAATGTATAGCCAAGAGGCTTTTTGGTCACAATCCTTGCCAACCACTTTCAATTCATCTGTATCAACTTCGATCAATGAGGTCAAAATGGATGTAGAGTTATTACCCCGGAAGTTCCATACCTATTTGGGTGGCAAAAGTTGTCGAACTGAAGAAAAACTCAGAAGGTTTGGCCACAGACTTTAAAGCTTATGGTACGAACCAAAATCTAATCAATGGCGTAAAGCCATTGAGATCACCGTCAAAAAAACCAAAAACTTTTGCCATCACTTTCATGATATTTTTTTTAGGTTTCTTTTATTTGATGGGCACTAAAATAGTTTACGGAATTCAAAGTTCTATTCATTCCAATTTGTGATTTTTTTTTATATATATACCCCACTTTTCTAAGTTGAATACAACTTCATCTTTTCTTCCTTTGAACTGCTGTAACTTCCTAATGTGAGCTCAGATTTTTAGTGTTGTAAAAATGAAAAGTGATCATAACGACGAGCCTGGCATGACTAACTTATTGAAATTTTGTGATTATTACTTTTCATTTTTTTTCAAGGCCCACAAACAAGAAAAAAAACATAAACGGAAAGTGTTCGTGCGCAGCGGAACGAACTATATGACTTTCTCCGTAAGCATGACTACGCCTATCAAAACGAACAGAACGGTAGTGATGGAAATCACTATCGTTCTTGATTACGTAGCCAAACTTTAATAAAGCATCAGAAGAGTAATTTGTCGTGAATAGCTAGACAAACTATTAGTCACGAATGTTTTGTGAAGAGCTAGATTGAGCTTCAACTAATAATTAGTCATGAATTGTTCGCGAAAGACAAGACTAAATATTAGTCGTGCTAAAACAGATTACCAAATTGATCAACTAGAAAAGTTAGACAGAATGACTAATGATAAGCATAACAATATTGACACAGATCTGAACATAGAACAAAGAGTTGTTATCAGATTAAGTATATCAAATATACATGTCAATAATGTGGTAGAGCACAAGACAATAGCGGGCAAAACCGCGTGCTCTACGAAGCTAATTTAATCTGTAAAGAAATGAAAACCTTATTATTGACAAATAAAGAATAAATGCACAAAGCATCTACTTTTGTCTATCTCTGATAAGCTTCTAATACTGAATTTACACACTTGATCTTCAATCAATCTCGTCTTCAATCGTCAACCTGAATACTCAAATGGTATCCAGTTTATATACACAATATTACAGGTATGCAGATGAAGAAAGTACAAAGTGGATGTGTTGTCTGTAGGAGATCGTGGGTGGCTGCAATCATTGTCCAGTTAGTTAGCGTAGCTGCATGGGGTGAGCGTGAAAAGGGTGCAATGTCAGTCAGTGCTGAAGTGAACGTTGGTGAAGATGCAGAAAAATGCGTCACTCTTGTGAAGATTATTAAAATATTATCTTCCTATCTCGAGTTTGGGGCCATGTCCATGGTTATTTCCATTGTATTTCATTTTGTACATAAAAGGCATGTGAATTGAGCACATAACCTTCTAGTATAGGTCGGATTTGAGCTAGATAGATTCAATTTTGATGACATGCAGATGTTTAGATAGCATGCAATGTCATACTGTATGCATGCAAGCCACATGCAATCAATGCATGCAACATGCAAAGTGGTTTCTGTGATCTACACATGTCTAGGCAGTTTTATGAGTTGACATGCAGTACATGCAATATCCATGCATGCAGTTACACATGTGGATCACTGGTAGGTGAATTATTTCAGTTAAGTGGACTTTCCATGCAACTCCACTATAGGAATTCGAGTCTCTCTCATGTAGGAAAATCTTGGCATGTTTTGCCATATTGTGAATATTGAGATTTGGTGTTTTGGACTCATTCTCTCTCTACCCGAGTTTTTCATGATTGATTTTCTCTCTCTATCCGAGAGCAGCCTCTTTTTCCCATACTGAGCACTTAGAATTACTTCTGACATTCATTTCTCATAGTGAGAAGTTAGATTTTTTCATCAGATGTATGTCATTGTGCTCTTGCCTTAGATTTTTCAAGCATACTATTCTTTGATCAATCTTGTGCAATCACAACACCTCAGTAAGATCCTGTAGGGTGTGTGGTGAAGTTCACACGTGCTAAAAACTTCACATGGTATCAGAGCTTCATGCTTTGAAGAGGTGAGGGCGTATACATCAAATCTTCAGTGCTTTTGCTTGCAGGAACTCGGATTTGGGAGAGGGATTCAAACTCACTGAGAGATAGGATATCTGTGGATCATAAGTGGATCAAAACGAGCCTGATCTACTCCAGCAGAACCCTGTACGGACAGAGAGCTCACACGTGTGAAATCAGCCCTCATTAATGAGTGCTACTTCTCAAGATTTGATTCAAATTTGATGATCTATAGCTTGTTGGATAGATATTGAAGAGTAGAATGTGTTGCTCGAGTTTCTAAACCAATTTAATTTGTTTTTAAAAGAGTTTTAGGCAATCAGAGAGTTTGAGAGAGTACTCAACTCGTGGGATATGCCAAAGTGAGCACACATCTATCTTTTTCACCAATTTCATCATTTTTCACTATCAATCAAGAAGAGTTGGATAGAAGTGAGTGTTCTGAGGTCTTAGACTTTTCATTTCACACATATTATTGTGTCTGAGTTGAAAGTAAGTTCCTAGAGACTTTTTCAGTACTTTGAAACTCGTGGGAGAGATAGACTTCTTACTTGCATGTGCTTCTTCTTTGTGACTGAAGCAAGATCCAAATTCAAGATAGACTGATTTTCTGGGTTGAGAATTTGTTCTCGCATCTGTTGCTAGATTTCATAGGTTGGATCAACATCAGTGTTAGATCCTAGAGTGAGATAGTAAGCAACATCCTTTCAACTCCATTTTTAGTCATTACTAGAATTTCTCATTGAGAAAATGTCTTCAACTGGTTCACATTTCTTGGAGCACAGTGAGAGATTAACATCTTCCAATTATGCAATGTGGAAGATCAGAATGGAATCATTATTGATTTTACAAGATGTAATGGATATTGTGAGTGGAGTTGAATAAGAACCTGCTACACCTAATGAAGCTGCAGCATTTCACAAAAGAACTAGAATTGCCCTTCATTTCATAAAAATGAATGCAAACCAATGAAGTGTTAAGAGAGATCAGTACATGCACCACTGCGAAAGAAGCTTGGGATACTCTAAAAACAATCTATGAAATCAAGAATACCTCTAGATTGCTTACACTTAGAAACCAAATATTTCTAAGTTATCAGAGAGTAGATGAGAGTGCTTCATCATATGCAAATCTTTGGTAAATCTGATTTTTCCAGCAAGTGTACTTTCGTTTTAGGGTTCATTAATGATGAAATTAATGATGCATTCCGGTTCTTTCCAAGGATTTATGAATCTAGGCTATGTTTTGGTCAAAATTGCTTGGTTTTTCATGCTTTTTGGCACAAAATAGATAGTAAGAACCAAAATCCAGCAGGATCAGATCAATTAGATGGTTATAATTCTGTAAAGTGGTTTTCATGTGTTAGAGAAAGAGTTGTATGTCATGAATTTCCACTTTATTGTGATGAAAAAATCGGAAAATAGCCAAAAATCATCATTTTTGCTTGTTTTTTCATAAAGTTGGATAGTAGTGGGCTGTAAAACACCATGTAGAGCTTGTAAAGAGGTGAACCAAAGTCTTTTGAAGCTTTTCCTGAAGTTAGAACCAATAATTCCAGCAATTGAAAGGTAAAAAAAAATGACCATTTTTGGTGATTTTTGGGGGATGGATCTCTCCAAATCCATAAGGAGATCATTCTGGAGTTATTTATAGTATGATTAGTATTCCTTTCTACCTTCCCAGCAAGCTATCAGACTTGTAAAATTTTGGGCGGTGGATTATGCACCATCTCCATCAAGTTTGAAGCTATTTTGACTTCTACAAATCAAGAAATCTTCGTTCTCAGCCTATATCGCATCTTAGAATCTGTATGAATGCTTCATGGAAGTCTAATTGATTGTTTAAGACTGTTGGTAGCATCAATTTTGGGATAGGATGGGTGTTTGCATGATTTTGCATGATTTTGCCTTGTGGAAATGCGCCCTACTATAGTTTTTTAGACACTCTGATCTCGCACGTGTGAAGCCTAGGTGGCAGGCTAATGTGGCAAGCATCTTGTTCACTTGATCTCCCTTTGTACTGAGCTTTATAGCACCCAATTGGTGTCCTGTAGTCAAAGTTATGATCATCTGAAGTTTTGTATTTTCATGTATAAAATTGGCAAAATTTGAAATTGTTCTGATTGCATGCTAGTCATTTTCCTAATTTGTAGTACTGTGGTTGCATAGATTGGTTGCATGTTGATTCTCAGAGTGATTCAGACATGCATGAGGGATTTACAATCGATTTGAGTGGTCATATGCATGTGCTTTGACAGTTGGGTCACAAATCAGTGTTAATGGCTGACAAATTTCGTAAAATTGAAGTTCACGTAAAAATTCCGGAATGACGTTTTGTAACTGATGTAGTGTGCTTTGCATGCCAGTTTGACATTGGATTAGTAACATTAGGAATCAAAATTACGTAAAATAAAACAAAAAACTGAGTTTTTCGAAGAAAAAAAAATTTGGTCATTTTTTCTTTATCTATGGAATCAATTTGAATTAGTGAATTGATTAAATTGAGTTTATCAGTCATAATTGATCACAGTGTTTTCACTAAGTCTAAATTATTTCCCGGTGATAGATAAGTTAAAATTGACATAAGGAACCACAATGAAATTGCCGATAGTTTTTACTGTACTGTCATTTCTTTTTAACTTTTGGAGTTGGGAACTTCCAGATTGAAAGTTAAAAATTGAATTTTTTTTCTTTTTTTTTGAATCTCAATATAGTTAAAATATGAAATCAGTTACTTGTCTGATAGTTTTCTAATCGATTCTGATCGCTAAAATCAGTCAAGTGAACGTTTGTGCAAGATACTCGTCAAATTTGAATTTAAACTCGTCACATGATATGAAATGACCAGATTGAATGAGTGGTAATAGTATTCTTTATCTAGATAGTAAATCTGACAGGATACGGTTTAAGAATTACTGAAATCCTATTGCGGGGCATTTTCATTCATGTAATTTCATATTCTATGTATGGATAGGTTTTGTCAATATTAACGGAGTAATGCCAAGCCAATCAATAAAATGAAAAAATAGTCCAATTTTATTGGAAAATTTTTAATAATAAAAATTACGTAACTGATTTCATTTCCAGTAAAATCCTATGGTGAATTATATTCAAAAGATCAAACTAGTACTGTTTCACATACTAGTGAATGATTTTTGATATATCAAATATTCAGCCCAGGTATAGGATAGAAATGAAATTGTTTTAGACTTTTTCCTATAGTGATTAATTTTTAAACATTTACTAATGTCGTTACGTCTTCTTGGTACCTTAGCTGAAAGATTTTCAAGGAACTGAAAATTCTAAGGAGAGAAGAAGAGTGGACATCAGAGGCAATGAGTGTAATCGGGAAATGTATTTCGTAGTTAGGATTTTGTGTAAATCCCAGTAAATAATTGCTCGATACCAGTTATTAATTTTCTGGATTAAATTCATTTAATTTAATTAATAAATGTTATCTTTGTAACCATCGAGTTATCCGCAATTTGGATGTCAATTATGATGTTAGAAAGAGAATTTGATACGTGGATTACATTGGATCTGTTAGTTCAGTGAAGTTTGTTCCTAGTTTTGATGCATCGGTAGGGTTTCGAAGCTTATAACTAACTTGGAATGATCAAAATGTAATGTGAAACCATGTTAATTCTTATGTTTAAGTCACATGGTTAGATGTGGATTTGTGGTATCCATCTAATAGACATGCTAGTCATCCAAATAAATTGGATTCTCCAGTGTTTGGGAACAAGAGATAATTTCCTATAGTGATTGTAGGATAGCTAGATGACCAGTGGATCTTTAGAATATCAGATAAGACAGTTAAGAATTTTCTGGAAGGAAAAGCTGATGGTATGGGACATTAGTAATTTTGAAAAGGAAATTCTAGGACTGTAAAGATCTAATGATCAATGGTGTGTTTTAGTACCTAGGTGCGATATGGGACAAAGAAAACCATTTGATCAAATGTGGGGTATTTTGGAAAAATTTGAGGTTTAATCTAGATCCCAAAGTGGTCTCTCATTATTTACAAAATTAGAGACCTCAAATCTATTTCTCGTTTTTTTAATTAATCCTTTACTTCTTAATAATTTTTTAAATATAAGATATCAGTCTGGTTTATATGAATTCTTTCCAGCATGAAGTTATCTTCTGAAAGACTGTTATGTCATATAAATTACTACTTGTGTGAATAGACTTGGAATTCAGATAAATTCTAAGGTTAAAATGTTTCAATTTATTAAACCTAGAATATCTCTGTTGCATAAATGGATTTTGATAGAATAGTAGTTTCTATCACTCAGATTGGAAATATTTGAAGGAGAAGTTCTGATTGTAATGAAGTAAATCCCTTAGTGGAAGAGCTTATTACTGACTTTTTTTGGATTAAGATATTTTTATTGAAATTGATAATTTCTTTAAAAGGACGGGTGAAGTGGTGGGATAAAATCTATTTGAAAATCTGTGGATTGCATAGTTTTCAAAAAAGAACCAGTTGTGGTATAGAAATGAGATTTTTCTGAAAGGAATTTTGGATAGATTCAGAGTAAGATGCCTAATTGGAACTTTTCGAATAAGAGAAATTCTCTAGGGATTGTGTGGACAATCTGGATCTAGAACAGGTTTGATATTTGAATCATAATCTATTAGTAGTACAGTAAAAGGTCAAAGGTTACTTATTCCATTTTGATTGAAATAGAAGTAAGTTTGATCAAAATATAAGTCTGAAAGTTCTGTATTGGATCACCCTAATCTTAGTTTTAAAACTAGGACCAGAGAGGGGTTGATTAGTGAGAGAAATTGTGTAATTAGAGGTAAATGGGATTGGAAGACTATTGAGAGTGAATGTTATTCGTCTCAAAGATTTTCTGGATATGTTATTTACTCATGAGAAATAGAAAATATTTTGTAGCTGAGTTACAAGATCTCAGTGAGATATGTGAGTAACATATGTGGGTTCTGGAGGAATCTGCCAAGTAAGAATGTGTTTATGTACTGGGTCATAGTGAGATTATTCTCATATGTGCACGATTAATCTTCTATGAATCTACTGTGTAATCCTAGTTACTAAGGTTATCTGGTGCACTTAACCTAGTCAGACATAAGCATATGATCAAGTATTGCGAGTTAACAAATCTTTGTATAGAAGATTTATGGATTAACTTATAAATGATTTGGGTAAGGATCTAAATGTGGTGTTATACTAGTATAATTGAATTCTTCACCTAGACATTTGAGATTTCTGAATCATTGGCAATTAACTTGAGTAGTTAATTACTCCATAATGAAGTTAATTGATAAAACGATCAGTGTGACGTGGATTCACCAGAAACTGATGGTTTTGATTTATATTGCTTGTAAGACGCGTGATTAGTGAATCATTTGAGTTCATCAGTTAAAATTATGTGCATTGGATGTACATTATTCTTGGGATAGAGTATTCCTTAGTTAAGGAAGGGACTTAGCTCATTAGTGATTGTATCCCAGAGAGCTCAATTGGATAACGAATCATAATGAATCCAAGAATAATAACTGAATTGATTTTCAGCAGGGCTTTGGGTATCTAGATTTGATTCTAGATTGTAATCTAAAGTTTTTGTAGTTGAAGATGATTGTCATTTGGTATGCTTTATGTCTTTGATTACCAGTGGTTTATAGAACTTGAATATCCTACATTTCAGTAAAAGAATCCTAATTTGAGAGTATTCCTAAAATCTAGTATTTTCCTGTTGGGAAAGATTTTGAAATGATTCTTACTTTTCCTGAGTTATGTGGAACATATACTCCAGTATCTTGTAAATGATTGACTATGATTTTGATTCTAGGAAATTATGATTGACAAATCATACAAATCTAAACGGATCATAAATAGATACTTAATTATTGTCAGAGGATTATAAGGAATGGTGATGATTCTTAAGTGTGATGATTAATTTTTAATCTATTAATTGAGTAATAATTCAGATCAATGTTTTGAATCTCTTTATTCCAGTATCTTATTGAGAGCCCATGGATTTCACAGATATTCTCACAAGATAAGTACTTTATTTGTGGAGAATTTTATTTATCTAGTGGATGTTATTCTGCTACAGTTTATGGTCTATAGATGTTTGAGTATAGTTTTTCATCTGATTAGATCTCCAATTATCATAGGAGACAGACAAGTCTATTAAGATGAATGAATGCTATTTTCTTGCATTTGGTGCTAGAAACAAGAGCATTTAACTCAAAAGAGTATCTAGGATACTCAGAGTTGAGTTTTAATCATTCTATATCTTAATGATTCTCCTAGAGATTCTAATTGAATGAATTTTCATATCTTAGAATTTGAATTCTAAGGATATTTGTACTTGAAAGCTTATGAATTATCTGTCAGAGTTGTGGATAATTTCAGATTGTAATTATAATTATTTTATTATTTCTTTAACTTTAATCTCTTAAATTAGGTTATTTCACCTAGTCTTTCATGTAAGTGCTTTATATGAAGGTGATGTTACTAACTTGAGGTGAATGTAACCTAGATGGAAAATTTATCGCTTAGTATACTTTTTCAAACCTGAGTTGTACTCCAGTACAGAGATTATCACTTGGAAAATAGGATTATCTATGAGTACTTGTTTGATGTGAAAGTTAGACTAAGGATAATGATTTTCTAGGTTGATATTTAAAGTTAAAAGAATTGTTCCTGTTATTCTTTCCTATTTAGAGAGCTTCTAAGGATAGAAGCAGTTTAAGGAGAGAAGAATGTTATGTCCATGACCAGGAAGTAGGATTCAGTATACTCCTAGTCTTGGATACACGGTACTCCAGTAAATCAAGTTGTTAGTTATGCCACGTCATACTGGATGTGACCCGAAAGTAACTAATATCCTTGTGAGGCCCAGAACACACTAAATGGAGTTTAGACAAGGTTTGACACAGTGTATGCATGTGTAGAATTATCAATAGCAATTCTATGAATAGTTGGTCCATGCTTAGGACTCTATTCTAGGCAAATCTATGTATAGAGAACTTAGGGCTATGCATGGCTATGTGCCCAGGTTGCTTTTGGCTCTATTCGGAGGCCAAACTCACCCTACTCTTGATTGTGATCATTGATTCATTGCCAGGGTTTCACTCTACCTTCATGCTTCTTGTTCCTTGGCTTGGGGGTGAAGCTTCTAGAGCTGATTGACTCTACTTGGTTGGGTGGTTGCTCCATAGTGTGTTTTCCATTGTGTATTATCTTGTAAGCAGGATCTTAGGGAGCTTCCCCTGTAGTCCCCCCTAGCTATTCCCCAAACCCCCCCCCCCAGCACACTACATACACCCCACATCCTCAATATTCTCTCGTCGGCGGGACATCTCTCATACCTGAGGCCACCCCCGTAGACACTCCTAGGACCACATCTCCACCAGCTCACATCCCGTTGTCGTATTAGACAGGGATGGTTATATAATTGAGGATGCTTGTGGTAAGTCCTCAGTTATATGGATGGGATGTCTCCCTCACATGCAGGCAGGATTATGGAGAGACTACGGGCTCATTGGGGGCACGGAGTTCTAGTAGGTTGGTCGACTACCCATCCACATCCTCTCATTATGAGGAGATCTAGTCCCCACAACCCTCCGACTGAGGTGTTTCCCCTTCCATGAGGGTCTATCCTCCCCCACGCACTCTCTAATGCCAGTGCCTCTTTCCGACATTCCGGTCGGGAAAAGAGAGATCTTAGGAGGAGTCGCCTCAATGGCAGCTCTTGTTGTGGCGGTGATGCCGATGATGTCTTGCTTCATGTGGCCTCGAGTCCAACACATCCATCTAGCAGGCCTCATTGTAGGGATTCCTTAATTCAATAAACACTAACTCGAGTAGCAACATGGATGGCACGTATAACTATGACTCTTGCATCTATCACACTTGAGTATCCCGACATCCCCACACTCTCTCCTCACATTTTTCCTTCTTCGGTACCCACGTCCCCTATGGGGACTCCATGGCTCCATGATCCCTCTTGTCAGGCCACTCCACCCACTTATTCTCCATTCAGACCCCTGTTGTTACACTCCCACTGAAACTCCTCCCAACCTTCTCCTCTTCAGACCCCTCCCGACCTTCTCGTGATCGCCTTCATTACAATCACCAATTTGTCAGTTCATGTAGAAATCTGCTGTAAAGCGGTCCCCCACAAAAGAGGAGTATAAGTATGCATATTCCAACAACATGCAATCATTACCAAATTATTGGAGAGACGAGGAGTGATAATTGATTGGGATGGATATTCTGAAGTATATATTATGGCTTCAAGATATATTTTAACTTCACCACATTCATGTGGTCGGACAATCCAACAACATCACTTACAAAATTTACACATCTTTATTGCACGTAGTTATTGTAGTCCCAATCTGCTGCATCGTAGTCACATGAGTCTAATGACCTTGGCCAGGACGGGGACGATTCAGCTGGATCTAATAATTAGGCGTTTCATTCTGATATATGTTTGTAATTGGAACATTTATGTATAAATATATATAATTTGTTTAAGTTAAGTCCTCTACATGAATCTTCAATTGTATGACGACCAATTTTAGGTCAGAATGGAGCCATTTGATAGGGTTATAACGAGTCCCTCGGAGAACCTTGGCCACCATTGCCAAGGTGAGAAGGTGCTAAAGTCTCCAATCGCTTCTTAGCCGCCTCTCGTTGTTGTTTGAAGAGATTTGCATTTTCGCGGAATTCTTTCTTTGCAAACTTCCAGTCTTCCTTCTGCCTTGATTCGGATGGACTGACTCATCTTCATTGGATGCAGGTATCACAGTCTCAATCTCATGCATCGTAGTCACATGAGTCCGATCACGACGTCAATGGCCAGGACAAGGACGACTCGGCTGGATCTAATTAGGTGTTTCAATAATCCAATTTGTAACATATCTCTGTACTTGGAACATTTATGTATGAATATATATTCGTTTAAGTCTCCTTCATCAATTTTTAAGTGCGTAATATGTAACTCAAATATTTGAAAAAATTTTTATTACCAATTATGAACAAATGATTTTGCATACCAATTTTATAGGAAGTGGTGCAAAAGACTCCTGGGGTTGGATGGAGTCCATTTTTAGGGCAGAATGGCTCCATTTTGCCCTTAATTTTTTTTTGATTTTCAAGCCCTCGGAATAATCCTCGAAATGGGGTACCTTTTTAAGAGCTCTCGAAAAAGACATGCCACTAACAGCTTTTTGAGAGGGAAATACCGAGGTCCCTCAATATATCCCTCGATTTATACATGCTATAAACAAAGCAAAAATGAAACGAAGAAGCCTCGATTACTGAGGTAATTATCGAGGATCTCTTTCCGAGGTATACATCATGGTATATACCAAGGTTTGGGAACTTTTTTTAAAAAAATGTCTTCATAAAAACCTCGGTAATAGGGTCGGAAATCCTTCAAAATGATGTAGTGCAATTTATGTACTTGCCAAGGCAGGGCCGTGTGGCTTGCCACCAAGCACTTGTTTATTAAAGGGGAGAGCAAAACTCTAAACCCCTCAAGTACCCCAAGAGGACCAAGGTACTCCCCTGGTATGTTGAGTTCCTAGGGACAACTCTTACCCCTTGCGAAATGGGGGAAGGTCTTATGGAGCTCTAAGGCAAACACATTGCATGTGTGTGCCTTTGAGCATGACATAGTAGAATTGTGCCATGTGGCGCTCGCTCCTTGTGTGTGTAGATATGTAGATATGTGATTGGGAAAGATTTAATCTTTCCTGTTCACCAACGTTTTGACACCCTCGAAATTCTAGGTCATCAATTCTTGTTCACCAACGTTTTGACACCCTCGAAATTCTAGGTCATCAATGTGGACACCAGCGTGTAGATATGTAGATATGTGATTGGGAAAGATTTAATCTTTCCTGTTCACCAACGTTTTGACACCCTCGAAATTCTAGGTCATCAATTCTTGTTCACCAACGTTTTGACACCCTCGAAATTCTAGGTCATCAATGTGGACACCAGCATGTAGATATGTAGATATGTGATTGGGAAAGATTTAATCTTTCCTGTTCACCAACGTTTTGACACCCTCGAAATTCTAGGTCATCAATTCTTGTTCACCAACGTTTTGACACCCTCGAAATTCTAGGTCATCAATTCTAGGTCATCAATGTGGACACCAGCACATGCTCCTGAGCATTGTGGGCACCAGTGGGACCTTTTACTTGGGCACCAACACCAAACTTAAATGGCACCCAAGAGTTCCCATGCACTAGCACATGATCCTACGCTCACACAAAGAAATGTTTCAGTGTGCACTTATATGAGCCACCAATTCATTCTATGAATTGCTTATGGGATCTAGTTTAAGCTGCCCTAAGTGCCACAACATTGAGCAACAGGATTCAAAACTTAAAAAATAAAAACAATGAGTGCAGGCCCCAAAACCCATGTGTGCTCCTTAGATAGGAGGTTCCCAAGGAGGCTTACCCTAGGGATCTAGCCCTAAAGGACGTGGTCTTTCTCCCACAATACGTTACTATTGAGATTGAGCAGGCCTATACGAGAGCGAGCTTCTTGAGATTGTAAAAGCTAGGTAGAAGAAACTTTGCATTCATGCTAGAATTTCACACGAAGAATAATTCATTTAGGAAGACTGGATCAGTTCACCGAAAAAATGAGCAGCCGGCTGTAAATTATGAAGCCTGGTGAATGCTCTCAGATGGGTAAAGTATGAATGTGAAATTTTAAAGCGACTGTTTACAACAGTTACAACACATCTACTAACACATAGCCTATAGGCATAGCGAAGTTTCAAGCATGCAGGCTATCCTGGGCTGTAGCAGCAGGCATCGCCCAAAATTAACTGTTTATCCAACTCTACTGCCGCTGGGACTGTAGAGATTCTTTTAAGGACTTTGGGCGCTTAGCCTTAGCTGAAGTAGTGTAAGATTGATGTTTTGCTTGCACTCTCAGCATCGTTGTGGCTTTAGTGCCTGAAATGCAGCTCTTGATCTGGCTTTTTGCTTATCGGATTTCTGAGAGAGTACTGATTGTGTGCCCAAACAGCTCTTGATCTGGTCTTTTGCTAATCGGATTTCTGAGAGCGTACTGATTGGGTGCCCAAATATAAACAGACGACAGCACAATCGTCCGCTTTGTAAAGAGAGCGCTTTAGCCTCCATGCCCGAACTGCAGATTGCACAAGACATCTTGCGGCAGTTGCCCTGGATGGAGCTTTAGAAATAATGTCTACCACTTCTGTATTACTAAGAACGTCCCATATCTGTAACATCATGACGAAACCACTGTAATCAAAGTTTTGCAAACAGCGAGAGTCGAAATTGCAGAAGCAGTAAGTCCCGTGCAATTGCTACTTTGTAAAGTGAACGGAATATTCAGACGCACCATCAAATAAAATAAAACCTTGTACAGAAAATCTGTCAATGTCTTGCTCAAAGATACAAGCATGTCTATAGGTGCGCAATACTAGCTGTTGCGAGCAGAAGGTTGGAATTTGTCACTTACTCCATCTGTCGCAAGGACTATGAACTGATCCTTGTCTGTTAGACGCCTGTAAGCTATTTCAGGAACAGCAATCAGCCCAAATTCTTTCATATAGAAGTCCCCAAAGGCTCTAGCCACGGCGAGGCCAGGAGAATTGTTGTAAGGCAGCCAAAGGCGGTGTACGTCAGGCTCATCAAGCATTGCAAAGACGCGCCCCTTACACTGCTTGATTCTCTCAGCTTCGTCTGCAATCAAATTAAACTCCACAATTTCTAAAGTTTGTAAAGCAATCTTTAACTTAGATCCCACCCCATTCAGACAGATTTGTGCAGAATCAAGGTCAAGAAAGTGGTCTTGTCACTCACGAGGAAGATTTGGCTTCAAATCAACGGTCAACTGTACTGCCACAAGAGCATCATTCTCAGTTTTTGTCGCTAAAATCGCTCGAGAATCTCCGACGTTGCCAATTATAAGGTGCTCGCCCTGCAGAACAAGGTTCCAAAAACATAATTCTAAAGCTTATCATAAAATCTCAAACAATTTTCTTAACTCCAATGAATATGTCATATACAGTACGGTCTGAAAACCTTGTAAAGAGTGTACCTGCTTTAGAATTGTGACTGCAGTTGTTCCGCTGCAAGAACAATCTATTGAAGGAAGCACTCGAAGCTCTGTATCCATCAGTTTATATGCTTTTAAAAATGAATCTTGCCACAGAGCAAACATTTCAGGCTCTTTGCATCCCTTTGCGTCACTCAATTCCAAGCCAGTGGCGCTATTGCCAGGAGATCATAGTCGTTGTTTTGTCTTCTGTGCAGTATCTAGTATTGGCCTCTTGCCATTCAAATGCTAATCTAGAGGAAAGTGAATCCCTCACCCTCCGCGCAACCAGATGCCCGTTCGGACCATGACCATCAAATACTCCACAAAAAACTGTGTCCCTCCTTGAACAGAAGCCCTGACAGAATCAATCGAACCAGATCTGATCATCTCTCTCTCTCTCTCTCTCTCTCTCTCTCTCTCTCTCTCTCTCTCTCTCTCTCTCTCTCTCTCTCTCTCGCACGCACGCACGCACACGAAAATGATATATACCTCCCACAAAATCATTGCATCTTGATTTGTTCCTTTTTTTCCTTGCTTGGTGAACAGGCTAGCCACGCTGCTTGACCCATTGCAACAGATCCTCTCTGAAATCTGAGCAAGCAGCTCATCATTCATAGCCTCCAAAGCCAGTGCTTCCCTTCTCCTGCTCCTTCTGGACATCCTCTCTGCACGCTTCTTGCTGTCGCCCAATTCCACAAGAGTCGAGATGCCAACACCCATTCCAGGCTACTTACGGACAAACCTTCCCAAAGCAGTACTACTGCAGCTGCAAGCTGCAAACTACGGGTCTTCTGTGCTAAGATCTGCAGGCTTCCTATGATCCAATACACTTATCAGCCCAACAACTGTGAGCCCTTAGGCCACGGCCAGATCCAAAACAGAGGTGAAACACTTGGTGGAATCTGTAATCTGAAAGAAAACTTCAGTTGTAGTTGCTGGAAAAACAGCTCAGAGTCTAGCACTTTCTAAATTTCTTCAGTAGAAGCATGAAAAGAGGTTGATGGGTCGATGGAGTTATCAGAGCAGTTCATTGCTTAATGCAAGAGACTGACTCAGCTGCACGTAGTTCACCCAAAGTGAAACTTCTGAATGATCTAACTGGCCAGTCCATGCTGATATTTTCCTCTTGATCTCCAAAATCAAATAGAAATAACATAATAATATTGGATCACCATCATAAACAACATGCCACACCCAAACTCGAAGTGCACTGACTTGATTTAGAATCTATTGGACTTATCACTACTTTTATGGGGATATTAAGAGGAAAAGGAGGCCATCCACCACCTCTTTAGGGTCTTTCCCAACGTGAAAACAGTTTTTATTTTATTTTTTTATCCCCTTTTTTTGTGTAAACAGTATTTTACATGCATGCACCTTTCGAGCAAAAGCTACACGTAAAAAAAGGTAACTTTTTTGCGTGCACCCTCCGACACCTGACACCTAGAAGATGCATGCAAAGAAATAAACAAAAGGCACACCAATTGCACCCGAGGAGGTGCATGCCTCTAGATTTTTGTAAAAATGTGACGTATAATTCTACAAAGTAAGGACTCTCAAGCTTTTTAGAAGTCTATTCCATTTAGCGATCTTTAATAGTTTTTCTTTTCCTAACAACCACTAAATTGAAAGATGTTTAAGTGCAACGTTCCCTCCTCCTTTTTTTGGTGGGGAAGGAGAGGAGCTCTGGGCTTGTAAAAGCATGCCACATGGAACAACCACATCACTACGTCACAAAGTGCCACAAAGCAAGTTTTAAAGATTTGTACGATCAATGAATCATCCTCTTGTTAAAGCTAGACATATATACAAACTCTTCAAGGCCTTGTATTCATGTGCATGAGGCATGTGAGGGCAAATGGTAGCTTCATAGTTGAATGCAAAATCTTTAGTAATTGGTCATCCATATGAGAGTTTTGGTGGAAGGTCTAAATCTTAGCGCATCACATATAAATTTTGTTTAATATGAAGGTGGATCCAAAATACAAAGAACAAATGAGCACTTGGCATTACATGGGGGAGTCATTGTCCAAGGGCATGGGCCAAACCAAGATGGATGGTCGACATCGTGTGAAATTGTTTTTTCACATCTTTTTCTAATATTTGTATGTCTATCTCACTAGGCTGAAATCTTTGCAATCACAATGCAAAAATTTGGATAGCAAGTGATACTTTTTCCTTTGAGAGCAAATTTTATTGTTGAAGGTAGCACTCAAAATTTGAGCACTTAGCATTACGGAAGGGGTAAATTACTTGGCCAAAATATTCCAATGTGACAATACTTTGTTGAAGGTTAGGTATTGGAAGGCCCTAAAATATCTGATTGTAAAAGAGCAACTTGTTTTTTCTTATTTGTCTAGAAGCCCAGGCAATTATGAACATAATGCGTAATTGCTTGGGCCAATTTTACAACATTTTATCACATTTTTCCTTGGGGATTGATCATAAAAGTAAAGGTTATATTCTAATTCCAATGTTGGAAAACCTTTGAGAGGCTATGACCAAGGTGAACTTGTTGTGCCCTATGTTAACATTAATGAGGGGAAGTTAAAATATAATTTACTCCTACTAAAAAACATAGCAAGACTCTAGTTTTCTGGCCATGGGAATATGGGAATGTGAACTTGGTGACACTAGTTAGGTGTATATTTTTTGGCTAACATAACTAATTCGAAACATTTCTAACACATCCAACTAGACTACTTTGACGACATTATGTGATGTATATTACAAACATACACTTTTGAACATTTATGCGAAAAGAATTGCAAAATTAATATTGGTGGGCTCATCAGCTACAAAGGAGCAAAACATGTAGAGTTTAGAAGATGTATGCACTAACTTTTGGGAGTTGCTGAACCTTGTCAACTCCCACCCTTCCATCATTATAGGTGACTTCAACATGTATTTAAGGATGGACTCTTCTGACTAATAAACTCAACCTTGTGAACTTCACTTTCCTTCATCCCTGAAGTTCCACGCAGCACAGTCTGATCTTACGGAGAAAGACGGGCACAAGTACAGTCAGTTGCAATGGAAGTAGACAGCCGCAACTAACCAACGTTTAGCGTAGCCATTAGTTTAAAAGACTGACTTAGAAGAAATTCAAAATATAAATGTGCATACGAAGTGCACAAATAGTGTAAGAGAGATAGAGAAAATTCAAAAGACTTGTAAGCGAATAAGCTACAAGCGATGTACTCTCTTCCCATAACACAATTTTAGTAATACATTGTTCTTGTCAGGTCTTTGTTGTGCATGAATGCCAAAGCTATTTATGTATGAACTGCTATATGATAAGATGTGTGATTGATCTTACAATCAAAGTTTAGCTATAGGTTCACGGGCTCGAAAAAAATTGTTCTCTTCTTCGAGGTTTTCGCACTTTTCGCATTTTCGATAGAGGTAAATGTTCCAGTGTGTATGAATTCACTCAGTTTCACATTTTTTGCATATTCTGGATAATGTGAAAGATGCAGACAGAAGCACGCTTCCGCATCTTTGATGCTACTAGCTACAGCTGAAGCCGAAATGATCAGTTCACTTCAGTGGTATCAGAACATTGCAGACTAGCTACAAGGACATAGATCATCAAATGGCGGCGAACCTGCAACAAAAGGTTGTGAGCGTGTTCGATGACAGCAACTATGTTGTCTGGAAACACAAAATGAAGATGATACTCAGAGGAGAAGATTTATAGAGCGTAGTAGATGGGACAGAAGTCAGGCCGCAACAAAATCTGGCTGAATGTGATCAACTGGCAGCTGCAACAGTTTTTACATTTTATAAGAACTCTACCATCCTTCTACTATACCCTGAGGTCAATACTCATGATGACGCCTAATATGACATGCAATGATGCCATTAAAGCTATAGCAGATGAATTCATCATGAGAAATCGTATTGATTCTCAAGACAGCGAAGACCAAGCATCTTTTGTCAAAAAAAGGCGGAAAGAAAAAGCCCATAAGCAAAGCCCATCTTCAACCAAGCAAGAATATAGCTCAAGGCCACTTGCGGTAGGCAATTACTGCAAGAAGAAAGGACACTTGGAAAAGGATTGTTGGGGAAATCTCACAAGGACAAGTCCCATACTGCAGAATCTTCTCATCAAGAAGAAGAGCCGGAGTAAGCTATGGCAGCAAGAGATGTGCTAAATGCACGCTTAGACTTGAAGATTGTCATAGACTTTGGGGCCACGTCGCATACCACCAGCAAAAGGAAGGTCCTAAAGGACTATATTAAGACTTCTTATGGAGAAAGAGAAGTCATTCTTGGTGATAATAGCAAACACCACATCATGGGGACTCGAACTTTACTTCTGAAGACTGTTTTTGGTCATAAAGATCTAGAGGGAGTCCTGTACGTTCCCACGTTGAAGAGCTATCTCCTGTCAATTGCCAAGATAACAGACATGGGATTGAATGTTACTCTCAATAGTGGAGAATGTCAGATAAAAGACTGTAGAACTGACCAGATCATTGTGACAGTTGAAAGAAAATGTAATTTGTATCATACAAGCATCATGAATCCTGCTGACCAAAATCTTGTGACTTCATAAGAAGACAAGGAGAACGAATTATGGCATAAAAGGATGTGCCATTGTATCATGAGCACACTCTATAAGATGTCAAGAAACAAAATGGCATAAGGGATGGATGTCACTGACAAGAAAATTGGACTGTGTGAATCGTGTTCAAACGGCAAATAGCATCGTGAACCATTTAGGTTCGAAGGAGCACAAGCCAAAGAGGTTCTTGGACTGATTCATAGTGACCTATGTGGGCCTATGAAGGTTCCATCCTTATCTGGATCAAAGTACTTTGCCACTTTTATAGACAATTACACACACGACCTTTGTCTACCTCTTGAAGAAAGTCTGATGTGTTTACAATTTTGAAGCAGCTCAAGAGTTTGGCTGAAACACAAACATGAAGAAGATTAAAATTTTGAGATTTGATAATGGTGGCAAATACACCAGTACAAAATTCAAGAATTATTGTCAAAATGAAGGAATCGAGAGGCTGTATAATGTGCCCTACACACCACAACACAATGGGGTAGCCGAGAGAAAGAACCGGACTCTGATGGAGGCAGCAAGGTGCGTGATGACACAGGGAAATCTTCCTTTTCTTTATGTAATGTCCACATCCTTTGTATCTTGGGGACCTATTATCTTCTTTCCCACTAATCCAATTGAGATCCTTATCTCCCCATCAACATTGAGCAATGCAATGTTATAACTATTCTCATCTTTGAAAATGATCTAGGCTAGGCATCATTTAATGTTGAATGCATAGATTATCCATAAGTGTGGATATATGTAAGTTGCATAATTGAAACATCCTTGAAGCTTAATTTAGAAACTGGAAGTTATGATGATATTTTTTGAAGTGTTGTAGTGTGATGATATCTAAAAAGATAGTAGCCAAGACCTTCATAAATATATTTCTCATTAGTGTTGAAAGTGTTGTAGTGAGATGATATTTAGAAAGATAGTAGCCAGGACCTTCATAAATATATTTCTCATTATGCCCACTAGTGTAATATTGATTTGAAGTTTCATCATTCCAAAATCAAGCTGGCAAGTTAAACGTCATTATTTTCCCAACACGTGTGATAAATTGTGGGTCCTTTCTATTGAAAATTTGATAAAGTCGTTCATGCTTTCAGCCACAAGTTTAATAATTAAAAGCGGTCATGTTTTCAACCACAAGTTTAATAATCAAAAGCGGTCATGTTTTCAATCACAAGTTTAATGATTAAAAATTGATTGAAGTGGTAGTTATTCCAGAACCTTTTCGATTGGCTTAATTTCAAAATGCTTGTGACATTGATTGATTGATGAATGCTACATTTAGTTATGCCAAAGGCTTACTCAAATTTTAACATAAAATACTATAAAAGTGTTCAAATGAATTTAATATGTGAATTCCATTTCATCTAGAAAATATAGTGTCATGATAAATTTCCTTATGCATATTGTGATGGTCTTGAGTAGGCCACAATACCCTACTTGGAAAGGATGCTTTTTTTGACACACTATATGCTGACCACATGGCACCTAATTGTATAAATATTCACTCACATATCAAATTATCTTTATTGTAATTAGTTTTGAGAATAAACTTTGTTTAAAGAACCCAAGTAGATCTTTTTGGGAAAAATATACTAAAGGTTATTATTCATTCGATTGAGTGCATGAAACTTATATTGAACCAATGTGGATTCTAGCTTTGTTGGCATTGGGACTAATGCTCAAGGTTAAATATAATTTGTGTCTAAAACACTCACAAGTATCAAGCCTTACTTGTTCTTTAAAAGGATTGATATCAATGGATATTTAGGAGAGTCATATGATCTTGACTTAGTAAAATAAACAAGTAGAGCCATATGATCCTCGACTTATTACAACAAAGAGAAGACATTTTATTCACAAACAACGCACACGTCACAAGTGTCTTTGTGTGTGGGAGTAGAAGATATTGCAATGTTTGCCATACCATAATAGAAAGAGTTCGAGCCTCCCCTTGGAAACCAAGAAGCATAATAGAAAGAGGCCACTCTTCTATCTTTTGGACTCATAGTTATTCTCATAATCAATCTCGAGTTAATGATGACATCTCCAAGGATGACTTTGTTTTAAAAATTTTACTTGTCACATATTTAGCATGAAGATTATACTATCTAAAATTGCTTAGAAAATGTTGATATGCTCATTGTCAAGGTGTCAAAGTTGTCAAAGGCCCACATACCATAGTAAACTATGAAATTCATTGCTCTTATATTGCTGAAGATGCTTGTTAGCACAATTTAAACATAGCAATGCTCAGTCTACCCTCTAGATTAGGACTTTATATTGTTTCTTAGATATTTTTAGTATGTTTGACCCATTTCTAGTTATTTTGTGATTATACTATGTAGGGTTTATCATTATACTTTTTGGATCATTATGTAAATGCAAGCTTGGGTGTAGCTCTCTTTCTTCTCCTTTTGTGCATTGTGTGACTCCCATGGACAACTTATGTTAGAATAAAAGTAGCAACAATATTGTGAGTCCGATCAGTGGAATATGAGCAATTGGCCTTGCCATGAGGCAACTCAATGGGACACATGTCCCATCAATGACAACCTAGGCCGTGCGTGGGTTGCCAAAGAAGAAACTAAATGTACAATGTATTTTGGTTGCTTTCCATAAGCTGAAGTGGGCATTGGTATCTGCTCCTACCCTTAGATCCCCCCAATTGGACCATCGAGTTTCACGTTCACGCAGACGCTTCTAAATATTCCATTGGTAGTGTTCTAATGCAACCAGGGGAGTTTAAGAAGGATTACATTGTCTACTTTGCTAGTCGACAACTGATACAAACTAAGGTCAACTACACTACCTTGGCTGCCAAACCTTCACAAGGATGTCAATTCACCAAGTCCTACGATGTCTGCCAACGTTATCGAGATGAACTTGACCAGATTCCCTTGCAACATATCATCGCCTAGAGTCCATTCTTTGTTGGCCATATACGTCCATTTGCTCGTTATATACACAAGCAAGACATATCATAGTAGCTACGGACTATCTCACCAAGTAGGTTGAAGCTCAAGCGGTAGAGAAAGCCAATGCAAATACTACGGCACGCTTCCTATATGAGCATATCCTTACCCAATATGGATGCCCAATCAAGCTGGTAAGTAGCCATGGAAGCCATTTTATAAATAAAACAATCACTCACCTTATTGCCTCCTATCTAGTTGCTCATCGTAAAAGCACTCTCTATTATCCAAAGTGCAATGGCCAAGATAAATAATCTAGCAAAATTTTTTTGCACAATCACTACAAAGATGATCGATGCCAATCACACAGATTGGAAACACAAACTCTAGGTAGCACTATGGGCTTTTCAAACCACATACAAAGCTAGTATAGGCCAAACACACTTCTAGTTAGTATATGGACAAGAAGTAGTCATGCTAGTTGAGTTCATCATTCCTAGTCTCAAGTTAGCACTGGAGCATAGACTAGATGATGATCAATCAATGCAAAAGAGACTAGACAATCTCATGAAGCTTTATGAGATGAGGCTAAGTTAGCCGAGAAAAATATAAGATAGCATGATGGCAACTTGACGAAAAAATATTTGGCCAAGAGAGAACTTTGTATAATGCCAAGGCTCATAAAGGCAAAATGAAATTTAGTGAAGAAGGTCCCTATTGAGTAGTCGAGGTATGTCTTAATAGGGCATTCCAATTCATATATCTAGACGAGTCTCCGTATGGATAGTCAATGGAAGCTGCTTACAAAAATACTATGCACCTCACTATAATCCATCTCTAAGTTTCAAATGTCATCTGATACTTTCAATACGCCAGATCAAGAGTAATACATATATGGCCTTCTAAATAAAGCATAGTGAATACCCTCCCTATAATCCTTAGGGTAGTCGATAAGATCTATATAGAATTTTGCTTCCCTTAGGAGCTAATCCATGTACTGAGATATTAAAACTTGGCAAGATGAAGCAACTATGGTCAGGCAAGACAAACTCATAATAAGCAAGCATTCTAGCCACCTGGCGAATGCTTTTTGCTCCTAGGCAAGTATTTCTGCCCATTGGCAAATGTTTTTAGCCCATTGGTAGTATTTTTTCCTAGTGGCGAGCATTTTCAACTCGTTGGCGAGTGAGCATTCTCCCTCCCAAACGAGTGTCTTTTCCTAAGGTGAGCTATCCCTCGGAAACAGTCGCCCAAGGGCCCCACCTACTTAATGTAGGAATAGGGTTATGGGCTTAGACTTGCCATGAAATCTGGGACTCAGCGATAGTGAAATACAGCTCAAATAGTCACAGAATGGTAGTAGCATTGAACTGAGTGTGATGTAAATTGTGAAGTAATAACATGATCCATATGGCTTCTTTTGAAGCTTGACATGCTGTGATGTACTCTACTTCGGTTGAAGAAAACACAACTGATTTCTACTTTATTGAGTTCCACGAAATGGGCCCTCCTGCCAGATAGAAACATAACCTGGAGGTAGATTTTCTGGTAGAGACTGTTCCTGCCCAATTTGAGTCGGAGTAGCCTCACAAGACGAGGGGGTCGGTAGCATTTCCATCATAACACAATGCGATCTAAGCTTCCTTGAATATATCTCATCACTCTCTTTAATGCTTTCCAATGAGAGATCTTAGGATTAGACATGAATTGACTTAACGTGCTAATAGTGTATGCTAGATCTGGTCTAGTGCATAGCATGGCATACATCAAAGATCCGATTAGTGAATAAAAAGAGTACTTTGCTAAGTCAAGTACTTCACTTTTGGTCTCACCACAAGAAGGTTTAGTCAATACTATACTTGGATCCATTGGTGTATCAATTGGTTTGCAATAAGACATATGAAATTTTTCTAGAACATTTTTTAGATATTTTTGCTGGCTAAAATAGATCTTCTTTTGAAGTCTATTTCTAGTAATGTGAATTTCTAGCAAAGAATGAACAACGCCTAGATCAGTCATGTCAAATTCCTTTGACAAATCACTCTTAGTAGTGTGCAGTAGGAAAGTGTCGTTAGACAAAATCATCTACGAAAGAGCTATGTGAACTGAATGGACATCTATATGCTTGGAATAAACATTACAGTCAGCTGAATTGTTTTCAAAACCCAATTGAATAAGATAAGAGTTGATTCTTTCGAACCATGCCCTTGCAGCCTGTTTCAGATCATAGATTGCTTTGTGCAGCTTGCACACTTTGTGCTCTTGGCCTTTGACTTTGAATACTTCTGGCTGGAAGCTATACAGCTCCTCTTCAATGCAGCTATTGAGAAACGTTGTCTTGACATCCATTTGATGCATCTCGAGGTCTTCCGTAGCTACTAACGCAATCAGAGTCCTAATTGACTGCATTTTGATGATAGGACTGAAAATCTCTTGATAATCCACTCCTTGGACTTGAGTGGATCCTTTAGCCAGCATTCGTGCTTTCCATTTTGCAATGGAACCATCAGAGTTGATCTTCTTCTTGAAGATCCACTTGTTTTTGATAACTCTCTTGTGAGTGGGCAAGTCGACCAGTGTCCAGATTTGATCGTCAAAAGTGAGTTGTACTCGCTTTCCATAGCTTCTTGCCACTTCACAACATCCTTAGAGTTTAGTCCTATCATCTAGTTTCTTCCTAAGTTGTTTGGAGACATGAACAAAACATATACAACCAAAGATTTTTAAATGGCTGTCACTAGGCTTGTGTCCATGTCATACTTCATAAAGAGTTTTGTTGTTGACGACTTTAGTGTTGGATCTGTTCCTGCACGTAACAGGCTGTGGCAGTAACACTCACCATCATTGGTCGCGTAGATCATTCTCTGGCCATCTCCATATGCCAACAAAGACTTGAAGTATTGTTTGTGAAAAGTCATGTGTGAACTTGCTCCACTATCAATCCACCATGGATCTAGATCTCCATCATTAGCAAGCATACATGAAGACATCATTATCATTTGCATTTTGAACATCCAAACCATCCTCAACAAGACGTCATTAGTATGAGGTCTTCTTGAATGTGCATGTGCTCTCTGTGAGAAATTGTCAGCTAGTTTGATCTAGATTGATTTTTGGGTAATTGGCATTTTAGGCCAATATGCATCTCATACTTAGAGAGAAACTTTATGAAGTTATTTTTAGCCTAAGTTCACGGATTCTAACTCAGATTCCGTAGACAAGTCTTTAGAAGTTTCATAGTTTTATGCAGATGCTATGACATCCTCTAATGAGTTCGTCAATCCTTGATGACAGTACCTATCCATCTTCTTGAATAATCCACCCAAGACCCATTTGTTTTGCATGTGGACTGGATACTGTGCTCCTAGATTCCCTATCAAATTCTTAACTCTTCAAGTGTATTTCCTAACTGACTCCTTCGGCTGCTTCTCTACTGAATTAAGATGCGCTAACAGTCTTCTGGAATAGCTATCTCTGAATTATTTAAGAAACGCTACCTTTAAAGCATTCCAAGTATTAAAATCTGTTTCCATAACTAGTTGGCTATACCAGATTCTTGCTTGCTTGCGCAGAAGACCTGGTAGAATTCTAACTTTATCCTCGTCAGTGTTTTCCTTATTGGCTATAGTGATTTGTGAAAAATAGCCTAATTTGGCAAATCTAGCCATGTAGAACTTTGTGAATATTGTGTATAATTGGGTTCCATAGATGTAAGGCCAAGATGCCACGTGGCAACCCACTCCTAATGTAGGTTAGGTCAAGTCAAGAGAGTTGGTCATGAATATTTGGTGGTCATCCCTACAATATAGGACCTACACCTAAGTTTGAGGTGAAAACTTGACCAACTTGCTACCTACCAAGGGATTTCATTTTAGGGCAAGAAGAGTGAGTTAACTTCCTTATTACATGCTGGAAATCTACCTAACTTCAAGAAGGAGGTAGAATTTGCTATGTATTCCCTCTCTCTATAGTGAGAAGATAGAATATTTTTGGAGCTCATTGGCAATCTCAAGCTAGTTCACTATGCACATTGAGTTTTTGTGATCCAAATGCAACCAAATCAATTTCTACTTGTTTCTTAGGTTGAAGGCCATACTATAGCTACACATGTGTGGGATCTGATTTCAATGTTGATCAATGCTTTTGATTGTTCATGCTTGTTGTTTGTCAAGTTGCCAATCTAGATCAATATTTTGTGTCTAGTTTTTTGATAGATTGTTAAGCAAGCATCCAATCACTCTTGTGGATCTTTTGTAGATCCATTTATGGTCCTAAAGTATAGTACTTTCACATGGTATTAGAGCCAAGTACAAGAGCATAAGCCATTGATCTAATGCAAATCCATTTTTAGCAAGTTTTGGTGCTAGAAACTAGTATTGAGAGGGCAAGCTAGAATCTTGATTTTGGTGAGGAGATTTGATCCCAAACTTGGTAGGGGTCCAAATCCCTACTGTCCACATGTGTGGGCAACTCTGAACCTGCATTTAATGCATGGTATTCATGTTATCCAAAGAAATCAATTTGTGAGCTTTTGATGTATTTTTTGATGGAAATCTTAGGATAAGCTACCAAGATTGAGTGCCATTGATTAGATTTGACTTAGGGCATGAAATCTAATTATTCTAGGCTGAAATCAGGTCCCCTTAACTTGTTTTACAGGTCTTGAAAGTACATCAAAAAGTGTGAGGGAGATTTAGTCATGTTATTGTCCAAAAATAGCCAAAATTGGCAAGATTTGATTGTAAGTAGATTTCACATCATCTTATCTTCATTCCAACTTTGTGAGAGAGTGCTAGAACTGAGATTATAAGTCCATTTGTTGGATTAGAAATCTAATTTGAGTGAAACACTACAAGAGAGAGACCTTAGTGAGTTTCTAGAGACAATCAAATCCATTTCTTGGCAAGATTTGTTTGAAAGTAGTTTTTACTTCATCGGATCTTCATTCCAGCTTTGTGAGGGAGTGTAGAACTGTGATTATAAGTCCATTTGTTGGATTAGAAATCAAATTTTAGTGAAACACTACAAGTGTGAGAGTTTTGTGAGTTTCAAGTCAATCAAATCTATTTCTTATTTGTAGAAGCTACTAGTGAGATGGGATCTGCTGGAGAATACCTTCTAGAAGCTAGTGAATTCTACAAATTATGTTGTTTGGAAGGTTAGGATGGAGTCACTTTTGGTGCTCCAAGACCTTTATGAGTTGTTGATTGAACATGAAGGTGATCCTCTAGGTGCACAGGAGTTAGCTAGATACAAGAAGAGATCTAGGCTTGCACTTCATTGTGTGAAGATGAATGTGAGCAATGATTTGTTGAGAGAAGTATCAGCATGTACTAGTGCTAAAGAGGCTTGGGAGTCTTTAAAATCAATCTATGAATCTAGTAACACTGCAAGAGTTCTCATTCTTAGGAATCAGATTTTACAAAGCATGAAGAGAAGTGAGGAGAGTGCACAAAATTATGTACTCAGAATCAAGCCTCTAAATAGGGAGTTGGTTTCCATTGGAGAGAAGATTCATGATGGAGAGCTTGTACAAATTGTTCTTAATGGTCTAGGAGATGACTTTGCAAATTTGGTCCAAAGTTTTGCCATCCAAGACACTTTGCCAACCATAGAAAAACTGCACAGTAATGTATTAGTGGCTGAAGAGTGTAGGATGCTCCACACCAAGACAAGAATGAGTTTATTGTCTTTGCAGGATGGAGATGAGAAAGCCAATTTCTCATTCAAGGGCAAAATGAAGACCAATGGAAAGAAGAAACATCCAAAGGAGGCCAAAGAAGAGGATGATGCATCAAGCTCAAAGGACAAGTCAAAGCAAAAATGCTTCTTTTGTGGAAAGAAGGGGCATTATGCATCCGAATGCTACAAGAGGCTAAGAGCGAAAGAGGAGGAGGACAAACAATGGAACCTTGCATATGAAGAGGATGGAGATGAGGAGATCTAATCTTTGATGGCATCTACATCCACTCCAACAAGCAAAAGCAACTCAAAGGACACTTGGTGGATTGAAAGTGGGGCTAGCTCCCACATGACTTTCTAGAAGGACACATTCTCAACCTTACAGTCTTTCAATGGTGCTAATAAATTTGTTTCTTTAGCAAATGATCAAGAATGTAAGATAGATGGTATTGGTACCATCTCATTAAGTCTAGGATCTAGCAAAAGGATGGATCTAGATAATGTCCTTTTTTAATCAATTACCAAGAGCTTGCTTAGTGTTGGACAACTAATGGATGATGGTTTAGATGTTCACTTCAATCATGAAGTTTGTTCCATCATGAAGAATGATAATTGCATAGCAAATGGTGTTAAACAATGTAGTTTGTTTAAGTGGGATGCTAAAATTGCTACGGCAAAAGAGGAAATCATTCATTCAAATGTACACTCTTTTTCTCATGTACCAAGTAGTGATGATAAGATGCATGAAACATTCTTAGATGTTTATACAAGAGATTCTTGGATCCATCCAATATCTTGTGTGAATGAAAGTGAAATCAACAACCTTGGTGTCAATGATCTTGCAAGGACTGAGGAGGAGCAACAAAGTGGTGGAGATCTTGAGGATTCACCTCAAAGATCAAGTGCTCCAAGAAGATCCACAAAGGCAAGGGCCAAGCCTTCAAGGTTCACTTATCTTGGAAGATTCTCAACCATTCACTTTCAACACTTTTCTTACTTCAATGCTTGATGAACCATTTGGCTATGAGATCTACATGAGACAAATCGATGTATGCTATGATGAGAACTACATGAGGCAACTTGAGGGCTTCATAAAAAAGGAAGTTGAAGATAAGATGTGTAATGACTCATTTGAGAACAAGTTTTTATGTCTTAGTGATCTAAAAACTTTTATGACCCAATTAAGAGTAGATTGGTTGTTTGATCAAATGAGTGCTCTCGGATTTTGGAAGAGCAAGAATGAGTCAATCACTCATTGTTTTGAAAAATGTGTTTTTTCTTTTGGAGAGGCAAATTGTAAGCTTCGTATTAGAATAAGTGAAACATTCTTGAAGGACACTTATATCCATAATCAAGTATGTAACCTCATGAAGCTCAATATCACTTGTAATTACAAGATTAGGAAAATCATGCTTACTTTTGACGATTTGTGGACTAGTCATTCTAGCATGATAAATCTTGGTAATAGTAGCAAGTACATGTTTTGTGATCTTGATCAATGTGATTCTCACAAGATATGGAGACCATCAGATTTCCTTCAAAGAGAAGCATCAAGATCAAGGAGGAGCAAGTTTCAAGTTCATGCACCTTCACTCAACATGGAAGAAATCAAGTGCAAAGGTGCAAGGAAGAATCAAGACTCTTCAATTCATCTTGGAGGAGATCAAGATCAATGAAGCTCTATCTTGGATATGGTGATAGGTCATGTCATCATCTTTGGGGGGATCATTAGTCATCTTCTAAACCTGAATATGATTTGTGAAAATTGTCAACATTTCCTAGCTAGTTTGAGGCCTAAATTGGCTAAAATTGTAAATAGTTTTGGTTCTGGAGTTTCACACGTGTAAACCAGGCCACAATGTTTTTATTTACTGTATTTTTTCAGTATGATGAAGTGTCAAACTTCATACCCTTCAAAATGAGACCATTTTGATGTATTTTGGTCATATAAGCCATTTTTAGCTATTTTTCCTATATAGGGAATATCTAGGGTCAAGTACCTTCTAGAGAGAGGAGAGAGAGTCATCTTCCTCATCCATAAATAGTAGGGAAGTCGTGGAGAACAGGTTGGAGAAACCTTTTGTATGCTTCATTGAGATCAATAGATCATTGTCATTGTTTCTTCCTCCATTGAGAGCATTGTTGTGTGTATTGTCTTCAAGCTATTGTGTATGATCTTAGGTGCTTTCCAAAAGTGGTAGGCTGATGTATTATGGACTGTATAATGCTATTTTGGGCCGCACTTGATGTTTATGGAAGTTTCCATTTGTGATAAATGTTTTTTGATCAAGTTCTTTGCATTCTAGGTAGCATAGAATGTGTTGCCAATTCCTAGCTTATGTAGTTTGGAGTGAAAGCATTCAAGCCAATGATCTTGGAGTTTAGATCCACTTAGGATCTGTATTTTTCACATGGTATCAGAGCTGGTTGGCTTCTATTTACAGTAAGTATTCCATTTTTGGTGATATTTGGATGTTTGATCAAGTTCTAGCATGATTTTGCATTGCTTTGTTGATCAAATCTTACTAACCTTTGTTTTGTGAGTTGAACTTGTGGATCAAAAGCATATTTCAGGTCTATTGAAGATCAGAGGCTGAAAAGAAACTATTTTGGATCAGATCATAACACCTAATCATTTGTGATTGTGAGGCTTGTGCATATTCAATACTAACAATGTTCTTTTCAATCCTATTGTTGACAATCTCCATTCTTGGATGAACACTCTCCTTAAGTGGATGAAACTTCTCCTTAAGTGGATGACAAATGCTCTTTTGAGTGAGTTGTAATTCTCCTAAAGGCTGAGCAAAGCTCCCATTTGGATGAAAGATCCCCTTTTTTGGGTGAACATATTGTAAGCTCCATTGTGAAGAGCATATTGTAAAGATTGTCATCAATTTTGGCATAAATTTTGGTGTACTTTGTTGAGCATGTAAGTAACTCTCCTTATGTAATTTGATTGGAGAATTTGCTGGAAGGTGTTAACCATTATGCAAGTGTGTTTTCAGGTTCTTACCAGGTTGAGGAACATTCTCATGTGAAGTGATCTTAGATCTACATCTAAACACCAAGATTTGACAAGATAGTGAAGCTAGTCTTGTGATTCACTAAGTGTGCTCATTCATTCACCTCTAAATCTTGTATTTATCACTTGCTGGAGTTTATAAACTTTTAGAAGTGTGGTTTACATGTGGTTTTACAGGTTGAATCAATATCTTAGTGTGTTGATCATATGTTGATCAAGTTTGTTCATTACTAGGTAATCTTGGCATCCTAGTTTTGGGTATTTTCTAAGAATGCAAGTAACTCTTCACACCATAACTTGATTTGGTCACTTGCTGGAAAGTTTGAGAGCTTAAGCAAGAGTGTGTTCAGGTTGGTTTGATTTTGTAATCCATTCTTAGTGTGTGCAAAGTGTTGCATGTGTTTCAATCTTCCTTTCTATGCTTGGAAACCATCTAGGTTCAAGATAGAAGTGTTTTAGGGTCCTAAATCTTCATAGATCTCTTTATCTATCATTTGTTGAGAGAAAAGTGAGTGCTAAGTGCTTTAGGACAGAACCTAAAAGTTGAAGAAACATTAGAATCATGGCTTCCAATGGTGGGATCATGCTAGAGTCTAGTGAAAGGTTGAGTTCATCAAACTACTCTACTTGGAAAGTGAGGATGGAGTCCTTACTTGAGTTGAATGAACTCATGGACATAGTTGCAGAAATTGAAGAGAGACCTCTCACACTTCAAGAGCAACAAAGGTTTGATAAGAAGGCCAAAAGGGCTCTTCATATCATTAAAATGAATGTTACAAATGAACTTCTCAAGGAAGTTGGAAAGTGTCAAAGTGCAAGTGAGGCATGGAATGCCTTAAAGAAGCTCTTTGAATCAAAGTCCACATCTAGGGTATTGACCCTAAGGAGACAAATATTTTCTAGTAGGCAAAGAGAGGGTGAAAGTGCTCATGCATTTATCTTGAGAGTTAAGTCCCTAAGTGATGATTTAGCATGCATTGATGAGAACATAAAAGATGGTGAAATAGTCCAAGTTATGTTGAATGGTTTGCTAAATGAACATGCTAACCTTGTGCAAAGTTTTGCCATTCAAAGAGTCTTGCCAAGTGTGGTTGACTTGCAAGAAATCTTATTGGCTGAAGAACATAGGTTGCAATCAAAGCTTGATGGTGCATCCTTGCAAGGTGGAGGTGAAGAGGCTTTCTTCACAAAAGGCAAATTCAAGGGCAAAGGTAAAGGCAAAGGGAAATGGTCCAAAGGTGGTAACTTTGATCATGATGATCACTCTTCCTCTTCCTCTTCTACTAAGAACAATAAGTCAAAGTTCAAGTGCTTTTATTGTGGGATAAAAGGTCATTTTGCAAATGAATGTTATAAGAAGAAAAGAGAGCAAGGAGAGAGGCAAGGAAATCTTACAATAGATGAGGAAGAACATAACACATGTGAATCACTTGTTATGACTTCAAGTTTGTTAGCCAACATAGATGATAATGATCCTTGGTGGATTGATAGTGGAGCCTCATCTCACATGACAAGACATAAGGAATACTTTACATCCTTATTGTCTTATGAGGGAGAAGGTAACATCATCTACACTGCAAATGATGGTCAATGTGACATCAAAGGCATAGGCACTATTCCTATTTCCCTTTCAACAAATAGGAAAGCAAATCTTGAAAATGTTTTGTACATTCCTTCAATCACTAAGAATTTGCTTAGTGTAAGTCAAATGATTGACAAAGGACTTGATGTGGAGTTCATTGGAGATGCATGTTTGATAAGTAAATGTGGATCCTTGATTGCTCAAGGTAGGAGGCATGGTAAACTTTTCAAGCTTGATGCATGTGTGATCTCTAATCATGAAGGATGTATGGCTAGGGAGCAATTGACAAACCAAGAAGTTTGGCACAAGAGGTTGGGCCATCCCAACTTCAAATCTTTGGAGGTAATGGCAAAGAAAGAGCTTGTTCTTGGTCTCCCTAAAAGTCTTGTTGCAAACAATAGTGTTTGTGAACATTGTGCCTTGTCCAAATCTCATAGACTTGCTTATTCTAGATCTACTTCTAGATCTAAAGAAGCTTTTCAACTTGTGCATTCTGATATTCATTCTTCTAGTACAACTAGCAATGGTGGGGCAAAGATGTATGCAACTTTCATTGATGACTTTAGTAGGTATACTTGGATCTATCTTCTTAAAAGTAAGGATGAAGTGTTTGCTGCATTTGTCAAGTTCAAGAATGAAATGGAAAACCAATTCAATACAAAGATCAAATGCTTAAGATCTGATAATGGAGGGGAATACACCTCAAATAGGTTCAAAGACTTTTGTATAGCACATGGGATTAAGAGGGAGATGTCTAGTCCTAGGACTCCACAACAGAATGGAGTGGCCGAGAGGAAGAATAGAACCCTTTGTGAATGTGCCAAGGCAATGAGACTACATGCTAATCTTGCTAAGTCTTTTTGGGGGGAAGCTTTAGCATGTGCTAACTATCTATGTAATAGATGGACAAGTGCTTCCTTGGATGGTAAAACTCCTCATGAGGTTCTTTATGGTAGAAGGCCGAGTGTCAAGCATTGTAGGATCTTTGGATGTACATGTTTTGTCAATATCACACTTGATGATAGAACTAAAGAAGATCCTTCATCAAAGAAGGGTGTGTTTGTTGGGTATAGTGAAGTAAGCAAGGCTTACAAAGTGTACATTCCTTCTACAAAGAAAGTTGTCATAAGTAGGGATGTCATCTTTCATGAAGAGAATGTTTCCAATGTTGTTGATGTTGATGTTGATGTGCCTACTAATCATCATGATGTGCAAGATGTCTTGGATGAAGATGGAGATGCCACTCCAAAGCAAACTTCAAGGAAGACTCAAAGGCAAAGGGCTAAGCCATCAAGGCTAACCTATGATGAAAAAGGAAAGCAAGTGGTGGACAACTTTAACTTTGCTTTTCTTACCTCTTTTGATGAACCAACTTGTGTAGGTGAAGCAATTCAAAAGAAGGAATGGATCCAAGCCATGGATCATGAGCATCAAGCACTCATCAAAAGCAACACATGGAGGTTGGTAAAGCTTCCAAAGGACAAGAAGGCAATTGGTTGTAAGTGGATCTTCAAGATCAAGACAAATCAAGATGGATCAATCAACAAGTACAAGGCAAGGTTGGTGGCAAAGGGGTATGCTCAAGAATATGGTATTGACTATGATGAGACCTTTGCACCCGTGGCAAAGATGGTAACTATTCGAATCCTAATCTCTCTTGCAACTCTTTATGATTGGGATATGTGGCAAATGGATGTTACTAATGCCTTCTTGAATGGTGATCTTGAAGAAGATATTTACATGGAGCAACCCGAGGGCTATGTTTCACATGATGAGCCTAATCATGTGTGCTATCTCCAAAAGAGTTTGTATGGGCTAAAGCAAGCACCAAGGAGTTGGTATGCTAAGCTCAATTCCTTCTTACTTTCTCAAAACTTTGTTATGAGTGAGTATGATCATTCTCTCTACTTTAGATTGAATGAAAATGATATCACTTTACTTTTGATCTATGTTGATGACATTATCTTAAGTGGTGGTAACAATCTAGATATAGATGAAATCAAGATGGCACTCAAAAGAGAGTTTGAAATTCAAGATCTTGGTAAACTTCATTATATCTTAGGAATAGAGATTATTAGAACTTCTAAATCTACATTCATATGTCAAGAAAAGTATGTTAACTCTATTCTAAAAAGGTTTCATATGGAAGATTGTAAAGTTGTTTCTACTCCTATGGAATCAAATGTAAAGCTAACTACAAGAAGTAATGAAAGATCCTTCAAGGACATTACTCTCTATAGAAAGCTAATAGGATCTCTTATATGGTTAACCATCACAAGACCTGATCTAAGCTTTGTGGTTGGTAAACTAAGTCAATTTATGCAAGATCCTAGTGAGGCTCATTGGAAGCTAGGAAAGAGAGTACTTAGATACATCTCGGGATCTAGAGATTTTGGCATCTTGTATGGAGGTACTACACCTAACCTTTGTGGATTTTCAGATTCAGATTTTGCAGGTGATCAAATGGATAGGAAGTCAACAAGTGCCTTTGCAATCTATCTTGGAGATGGAGTGGTCTCATGGCTATCAAAGAAGCAACCAACTATCTCTCTATCTTCCACCGAAGCCGAGTACAAGGCATTAACAACATGCATCAAGGAGATTCTTTGGATCAAGAGGATGTTATTGGATCTTCACTTGCTGGAACCAGAGAAGACTCCAATCATACCTTGTGATAACCTTTCAGCCCAAAGCTTGGCAAGCAATCCTGTTTTTCATGCAAGGAGCAAGCACATTGAGATTGCTCACCATTTTGTGAGAGATCAAGTCATTGCCAAAGAGGTGGAGCTTCAACATGTCTCTTCAAAGGAGTGTGTGGCTGATATCTTCACCAAACCATTGGGAAAGGACCTATATTTAATGCATAGATCTAATCTTGGAATGTGCTCAAAGACTATGTTGAAACTAGCATCCAATGTTGAAGAGGGAGTGTGAAAATTGTCAACATTTCCTAGCTAGTTTGAGGCCTAAATTGGCTAAAATTGTAAATAGTTTTGGTTCTGGAGTTTCACACGTGTGAACCAGGCCACAATGTTTTTATTTACTGTATTTTTTCAGTATGATGAAGTGTCAAACTTCATACCCTTCAAAATGAGACCATTTTGATGTATTTTGGTCATATAAGCCATTTTTAGCTATTTTTCCTATATAGGGAATATCTAGGGTCAAGTACCTTCTAGAGAGAGGAGAGAGAGTCATCTTCCTCATCCATAAATAGTAGGGAAGTCGTGGAGAACAGGTTGGAGAAACCTTTTGTATGCTTCATTGAGATCAATAGATCATTGTCATTGTTTCTTCCTCCATTGAGAGCATTGTTGTGTGTATTGTCTTCAAGCTATTGTGTATGATCTTAGGTGCTTTCCAAAAGTGGTAGGCTGATGTATTATGGACTGTATAATGCTATTTTGGGCCGCACTTGATGTTTATGGAAGTTTCCATTTGTGATAAATGTTTTTTGATCAAGTTCTTTGCATTCTAGGTAGCATAGAATGTGTTGCCAATTCCTAGCTTATGTAGTTTGGAGTGCAAGCATTCAAGCCAATGATCTTGGAGTTTAGATCCACTTAGGATCTGTATTTTTCACATGATTCATTTCTGATGTTACATTATTGTTTCCAAGGCTAGATTTGAGGAGGAGTGTGAAAAATACCCTAATTTGGCAAATCTAACCATGTAGAACTTCATATGTATAATTGGGTCCCACACATGTAAGGCCAAGATTCCATGTGGCAACCCACTCCTAATGTAGGTTAGGTCAAGTCAAGAGAGTTGGTCATGTCTATTTGTTGGTCATCCCTATTTTATAGGACCTACACCTAAGTTTAAGGCAAAAATTTGACCAACTAGCTACCTACCAAGCATAACTCTAGGATCTAGGCTAGGGTTTCATTTTAGGGCAAGAAGAGTGAGTTAAATTCCTTATTACATGCTGGAAATCCACCTAACTTCAAGAAGGAATTCAAATTTGCTATGTATTCCCTCTCTCCATAGTGAGAAGATAGACTATTTTTGGAGCTCATTGGCAATCTCAAGCTAGTTCATTGTGTACATTGAGTTTTTGTGATCCAAATGCAACCAAATAAATTTCTACTTGTTTCTCAGGTTGAAGGCCATACTGCAGGCTGTAGTACACATGTGTGGCCTCGGATTTCAATGTTGATCAATTCTTTTGATTGTTAATGCTTGTTGTTTGTCAAATTTTACAATCTAAATCAATCTTTTTGAGTCTAGTTTTTTGATAGATTGTTAAACAAGCATCCAATCACTCTTGTGGATCTTTTGTAGATCCATTTATGGTCCTAAAGTACAATACTTTCACATAATTGACTCGAATTGTGATAAATAGCTATCTGCATCATCAGATGATGACCCTTTGAAGAAGTCATATCAAATTTTGGTAGATGTGGGTGGTGTTGGATTTGTCATATTATCAGGTGGTGGGTTAGGTAGCGAATCTGGTGGATCAAGTGGATCAGATGACTCGAAACTATGTTCAGATGGTGTAGATATAGTTTTCGAAGATGGTTCACGATCTTGTTCAGATTCTGGCTCTCATGGTGGATCAGGGTCTCACATTCAAAACTTGAATCAGATGGATTTGATGAATTGATAAGCTCTTTCTCAAATGTATTTACAAGTGCTACGGAAGTATTGTAAAGGTATCATCAAATGCTTCAAGACTTAATCTTACTCTTACTGGTGAATTTCACAGATTCTAGAAATATAAATCGTGTGTCTTTCTATAAGCTTCTAATCGTTGTGCTCGTTCTAAATGTTTCTGCTCAATAGTTGTGCGTGGCTGATCTCGTGGAATACAGTACATGAATAAGATTCAGCGGACTTAGTAAACTTAAAAATCATGAAAAGACGAAGATCCGTCTCCCTGGCAACGGTGCCAAGTTATGTGGTAGCCTAGCCATTATAGATTTTCACAAAATTAGTGAATTAAGTAGTATAAAAGGTTTAATCGTTTCCCAAGAGAGACAAAAATCTCTTCTTTCAGATCGATAAGTGTACAAAGGGTGATGGATAGATGATGAATGTAATATTCAAGACATAATACTACAATGAAAAATCTGGTTATCCAAAGATATTGAGTAAATTGGCATCCAAAAACACCAATGATGAAACGATTTGGTCAAGATCTGACGGTATAGAAGGGTACGTTATCTTCTAGGCTCTTAGGATAGCAATAAGCAATTAATCTAACAACAATAGACAAAGAGACCTTTCTAACAGAATCTATTCGGCCTTCAATTTCTCTTAACAAGCACAAGGAATTAGTTCTTATCATAACAAGAAGACAAGCAGCACATCAATTAAATTCTTTATCTGAAAATATAGCTCATTTAGAATTAAGAGAGGTTTCGATGTACAGTTAAGCTTAAGGCTTCGGTTAATTCCCTGCACACATTAGTTAGAAGTGTCCTCTGAGATGTCGCTTGCAAAACCACGTTAGAAATCTGGAATTCAATATAAGTGAAGAGTGAATGTCGCAACAAATATCTATCACAATCAGTTACAGACTAATTTAGAGTGTGTTCGCTCAATGATAAGAAATGCAACTATAACAGATAACAGAGGAAAGGAATGCATAGACTGTAAGAACTAGCTCTCTTCTCTCTATTGATAGCTCAATCTCTGCGTATGTACAATGGCGCTAAGTGTCGCCCTTATAGGAATGAACACCGGCCTGATCGTCGATCACCAACCGTTAAGATGTCGGTTGGGATCCGCTAATGTGTCGCTATAGAACATCGTACAAAACATCATGAGTTCTTACTTAAAATGAATTTACAAAATGCAAATAGGCCTTTACATGAATTTAGGCACTATAGCAAATTTCGTGTACAAATTTCTACAATATAAAACATTGAATCTGGATAATGTGGAATCATAGGCCTCCACAGATACCCAACATGAATGTTCACACTGGAGATTTAGCCATTGAAGAAGTTAGAGAAGTAAGTCAGTTTCGAATACGCATCTAATATCACATAGATCCTGTATGGGTATTGTTGTCCACAAACTTGAATTGACTATGCCAAGGATAGAAAAGAGTTAGTGTACCACATTTATTAATAAACCAGAATATGAAATGGTAGAAGTGACAAAAACGACATCCTAATTCGATAATCAGTTCATCTCCCAAGCGGTCATACCTCTGAGGGCTTGGAAAACTCTCATTGATCTGGGAGAACGGGGTGATTAGGATGACCCTTGGGAGTGGAAACGACATTATCCTGATCACTCGCGTAAGGGCAGTGTGGGCCCTTCCCCCGCTGGGGATCTTCCGACGGGACCAATCCCTCGACGGAAAATCCGCCCAACACTTCTCCTTATGGTCAAAAGACTGATCTTCCACAAACATGCATCTCTACTTGCAAATATTTTTGCGTGGTCGGATTATGGAGATTGCATTCCTTGTGGTCGGGAGAATAGCCAATAAAAATCGATTTTCTGCTAGTGTCATATAGGTTCTTTCTTAAGTAGGGATCTGAGAGTAAGCAATGCATCGAAAAACTCGAATATGCTGAAGTGATGGTTTCTATCATGTCCATATCTTGTAGGGCATTTTGTTGTTGAGAGCCATAATTTTGTCTTGGGAAGAGAATGGGCCAACATGCTCTTGACACTTTTAATAAGTGTCTAATTGTTATGTTCTGCTACACTGTAAATTGTTGTTGAATGCCATTTGTATTGCAGAATTCCTTGAGTTCAGTGGATGAATTTTCCTCCTCCATCAGTATGTAGTACTTTTATTTTTCTTAGGGTTTGATTTTTTGCAGAAGTCTTGAATTTTTTGAAGAACTTGAATGCTTCTGATTTATGCTTCAAAAAGTAAGTGATGGTTTGTCTGGAACAATCACAATGAAGGTGAGAAAGTAAACTGCTCCCTCTGTGAAAGAGGTCTGCATAGGCCCACAAATGTCATTGCGCACAAGGTCTAGCAAATCTTTAGATGAATGAACAGAATCGGAATGGAATGGACTTCTAGCATGCTTGCTGATAATACAACTTTCACAATGAGAAGTCGACTTGCTAATGGAAGGCAGATCTTGCACTTAATGCATATTTGACATTTGTTGAATACTCTTGAAATTTAGATGGCCTAGTCTGAAATGCCATAGCATATTAGTGGGTCAAAAGTTGAAGTACAGAGGGCTTGACTATTTGTGGAATAACAATGGCTCAACTTATATATGTAGCCACTCCTTTTTCCAAAGGCTAAGACTTTCTTAGAACTACCTTATCACCCTCCTTGAAAGTGTAAGCATGCTTCTCAAAATCAATTATCAAAGAAGGCGATTTACTAAATAATCATTCATATTCCAAAATTAAATCGGTACGGGCTAGGTCTAAAACATGAAAATTAACTAACTTATCACCCTCCTTGAAAGTGAGAACATGCTTCTCAAAATCAATTATCAAAGAAGACGATTTACTAAATAACCATTCATATCCCAAAATTAAATAAGTACGGGCTAGGTCTAAAACATGAAAATTAAGTAATTCTACGTGTCCTTGTATCAAAACTGGGAGATTCGGTACTTTTACACTCCAAGTCTCCAACTCTGCTCCTGAAGCTAGATAAACTTTATATCTATGATTGTTGGCTTCAGTTTCCAAGCTGAGTTTGTGCACAAGATGAGAATTGATAAAATTCTGAGTTGAACCACTGTCCAACAAAATACTCACTTCTTGATCTTTGATTGTGCCAATTAAACCAAAAAGTTTATTAGGCAAGAAAGAAATAGTACTGAAAGAACATTCACACTCACAATCTGTCAAGTTAATTTCCAACGTCTTGCCATTACCTCATGGGATCTCGATCATATGAGCCGACATTTTCTTCCTTTTTAGACAAAATCTCATTATATGTCCAGGATTTTTGCAGACAAAACATAAGTTTTTCTTTTTAGCCTTTTCCCGAGACATATATTTCTTGAATCTTTTCCTCGTCGGTTTATTGGATTATGATGCTGCTTGATCCAAAAAGCGGTTGGAATTTGCACAAACTGCTTCCTAGATGCCACCACTGTGGAATCATCTGTTTTCGAAATTCGAAACACATCCTCGAGGTTTTGAAGCACGTTTTGCCTGCATTCGTTTTGATAGTCGGCTGGGACAAAGTGCCAAAGTGCCAACTTTGCATCGAATGATGGAACCCTATTCCATAGGTCCATAAATTCCTAGATATAAGAAAGTAAACTCTTAGTACCCATTCTGCAATTCACAAATATCCGATAGTCAACTTCATCCACTATCATGAAAGCTTTTTTGAAGACTTTCACAAAAGCATCCCAAGTAGTTGGCTTCACCAGTAAATTTTGCCACCACGAGACGGCTCTTTGCCGCGTAAGAACAACACGACACTTTCAATTTTCTTCTCATCAGGAACTCCATGCAGGTTAAAGTAACTGCTCCACTTGGTGAGCCAGTCATTGACCACTTCAGGTTTCTTCTCCTTCTTCTCTCCCGAAAAATCTCCATTTGAAGACCAAGATTGGGCGAAGATAACAATTTGACCTGGTTTAAAAGAACTTCCATTTGTTGGTCTCTCATCTAATTTTGATTATTCATATCGTGGAGTGCATTACTTAACTGATGGCAAATCACCATATAAGATGGTGCAGCTGGATTTGTAGCCTGATTTGAAGTTTCTTTGGCCATCTTGATTTATCTATTCTTGAAAATTACTAAAATCAGTTAATATCTGATTAACCATTAGTGAAATACTGTTGACCAAAATCTGATTGAAAATAACTCCAGTATGGTCAATTCACTAATTTTAGTACATTTCATAGATAATTCAAGAAACTGAAAAAAACTAAAAAGTTTGAATTTTTGGATTTTAATTCTTTTTTAAAAAAATTTATGTAACTGAAGAATTCATCAAAAACACTATCAGTATTTAGGCAACCGAAATCAAAAAACTGATTCACTGTTTGATTCCTAATCTTACTGAATTAATGTCTATCAGACATGCATAACATGTGACTACTTTTTTTGACTTTATGGAATTTTACATAAATTTCAATTCTACGAAAATTGTCAGCCATAAATCTCGATTTGTGTCCTGACAGTTAGAGCACATGCGTATAACCACTCAAAACAGATGTGAATCCATCATGCATGTCAAAATCACTATGATAATCAATATGCATTCACTACACACAAGTCACTACACACAAGTATAGTACCACAAATTAAAAAATTGACTAGCATGCAATCAGAACAATTTCAAATTTTGCCAATTTTACTCACAGAATTACAAAACTTCAGATGATCATAACTATGTCTACAGGACACCAAATTAGGTGCTGTAAAACTCAGAACAGAGGGAGACCTAGTGATCAAGACAGTTGCCACATCAACCTGCCACCTAGGCTTCACATGTGTGAGATCAGAGCAGCCAAAAATTTGTAGGAGGGCGCACATTTTTCATACCAAATCATCAAAAAACGTGCAAAGCGTGGAAGGCAAATGGACAGTAAAGATTGTATTCAAGAACAATCTTTCTATTTGTGTTCCGAATGTTCTTCACATACCTCAACTATCTAAGAACTTGTTATCAGTCTCTAAGATAACTGATGAGGGCTACATTGTTACTTTCTCTTCTAAACAACTTCGATGAAGATACCACTCTGACTACGTGCACTAGAATTGAGAATCTATATGTATACTTGACTCAAATGCATTAGCTAGTACTTCTCATGAAAATGTAGATGATCATGCTATTATGTTGCATAGTTGATTTGGACATGTGAATACAAGATCACTTTCTTACATGAGTTGCAATAATTTAGTTGATGGATTGAGTTTCTCTCTTTCATTAGAAAGGAAATCATTTTTCTGTGAATTTTGCATCTATGGCAAACATTCTAGGAGCAAGTTTCCTAGAACACATTCCGACAAGACAAAGCATGTATTAGATCTTGTAGATAGCGATCTTTGTGGTCCAATGCCAACTCCATCATTAGGAAATGCTCTATTTTATCACGTTTCATAGATGATTATTCTAGATGGTCTACAGTCATGTTCATAAAACATAAATCAGAAGCCTTTGAATGCTTCAAGAGATTCAAGGCCATGGCTGAGACCCAACATCTTATAAGGTGAAAGCACTCTGAAATGATGGTGGCGATGAATACGTCTCCAACAAGATGTCCAACTACCTGGCTGAACACGACATTTGAAGTCAATTTACAACTTCCTATTCACCTCAACAAAATGGGATTGTAGAAAGGAAGAATCGAACGCTTCTCAACTCAGCCAGATCTATGCTACATCAAATGCACCTACTTATGTTTCTCTCTCTACAAATAGGAATGTTCATTTGGAGGATGTTTTGTTCATTCCATCTATTACCAATAAGTTACTTAGTGTGAGTCAATTACTAAGTAAAGGCCTCAAAGTTGTGTTTGATGGAGATGCTTGTATGATTAAAAGGAAGGATATCTTGATTGCAAAAGGTAAAAGACAAGGGAAGTTGTTTGTTATTGCTAACCAAGTTGGATGTGTTGCAAGAGAGCAAATACCTATTCAAGAGGTTTGGCATAAAAGGATGGGACACCTCAACTTCAAGTCATTGGAGGTAATGGCTAGAAAGCAAGTTGTGATAGGTCTTCCAAGGGAGAACCAATTTTCTACAAGGATCAAGTGCTTGAGAAGTGATAATGGTGGAGAGTGCATATCTACCAAGTTCAAGACCTTTTGTGATGAGCATGGGATCAAGAGGGAGTATACAACACCAAGGACCCCACAACAAAATGGAGTGGCCGAGAGGAAGAATAGGACATTATGTGAAAGTGCTAAAGTGCATGCAATCACAAGTAAAGTGCACCAATGGATAGTAGAACCCAAGAGAACCATGCATAAGCATGAAATGAGATAGAGAAAGAGAGAAGATATGTCTCTCCATGAGTTACATCCTTTTATAACATGTCCAAACCCTATTTGGCCACTTGGCTTTCCCACCAAAATGCTAACCTTACTATTTTTGGGTCTAGATTCAAAGTACCCAAAATTCAAATTTGAATCTACTCAAACTCGACTTCTAACTTTCCCACACTTTCAAAAAGTGTGTATTCAAATGAAATTTAGACTAATGAACTTTGAAAAGTCAAACTCTAAGTCTAAAACAAAGTTGGACTCAATTTGCCAAATATAAAAATGTAGCAAATATGATCAAACTAGTTGAATCTTTCACACTCTTGGATGAATCCGTTTGTCGAAAGTCAGCTATCATGTGTCTTTTTGTCATGAAATGTGACGTAGCTCTCGAATCAAGAACAACTTCTCGAAAGTCGGCTTGTGATGTAGCACACACATCTGTGCATAAATAAGCAAATGGATTGTTGTTTGCTCCCTTCTCAGCCATCTTCGAGGACTCTGGCTCCTCTACAAATGACGAGCTATTGGAGGGCTCCTTCCTACTTAGGGTCTTCTTGCTTCTTGGGTTCTGATAGCAGTCTACTACTGCATGACCCTTCTTGTGACAGTGCACAATTGAATATCTGGGTTTAACCAACATGTGTCAATGGTATGTTCGTTGCGTCTACATCTAACACAGAACTTCTTGTCACCATCTTGCGGTTTGTGCTGAGTAGGTGCCTTTAATCTTCCTTGTTTGTCGTCTTCTTTCTGCTGACTACAATCCGATCTTCAAGATGACTCCCTCTTAGGATGAGGCTTCTTTTTGCATTGATCTTTACCGCTGTATAGAGCTTGATCAGATTCTTGTCTCTCATCGTAGTGGTCTCTTGCTTCTACTTCTTCCTTGATCTTGCTTATTGCCTTCTCAAGAGTCATTGCAAGATCTTTCGCCAATAGAGTGCATGTGGTTTGGAATGATCTTGGTAGCATATAGGTACGTCAGCTGCTTCTCCTGTGAGACTACATGCTCCGTGCCGACATTATGCAAAGAAAGGAATAGGTTCTTCATGTTTATTATGAATTTGTGAGATCTTTACCGTTCCAGTGTAGGTACGTGAGTTGATCTTCCAAATGCATGATTTGGTCTTGAATCTTGACTTCAACATGTCCCAAAGTTCTCGTGCATTTGGTATTGATGAGAGATCAAGAGTAATGTTGTCTTCGATGGAGGAGGATATGATAGCTACTGCTTTATCATTTTTCTTCTTCCATTCATGAAGCTCTTTTCCAGCATTGGCTGACATCTCTTTGGTCTCGTCCTCCTAGAGCCATAGTGCTTCTCCTCTTAGGATAAGCGATGTCTTCACTTTTCAGGCCAGGTAGTTTGACCCATCTGTCTGGAGAATGGTGTATATCTTTGATTGAATGTTGCTTATAGATGCCATTGTAATTTACAATGTTTCAGCTTGAATAAGGCTCTTTGGCTGTTATCAATCTGGTTTGAATCGGTCTTCGTTATCTTCATTGTTTGTATGTGTCGTGGTGCGGTTGCGGTAGTGGTGGTTTGCGGTTTGCGGTTCATAAGCTAGCAATGCTTTGTGGGTGGAAACTTCAAGTTCCTTCGGGCTTGTCTTGGGAAACACCCTCAAGTCAAGGGGCAACTGTCAACGTGGGACCCAGACAGCACGTGTACTCTTTGTTGGGCACCCACGCGCCCGGGACCCATGCACCCACCTGGGCTTGTCTTGGACAACAAGTCCAAGGGCAGCCGTTAGTGTGGGACCCATGCAGCACCTGTGGGGCCTGAGCGGTGCTCACGTGTCCTAGGGCTAGCCACCGCACTTTCCAGGCAAAGGCCCCGGGGTCTTGGACACCCACACGTGTGTCCCGAGTACTCACGCCCCATGCACGAGATTCTAGGGCAGCGGCCCCTACAGACCCCTCGCATCTCAGAGACACGGTTGGCCCTGGTGCACCCTCAGCCACATATATATATTTTTGGAGGCTGTGTTCTTAAAAAATGTATTTAGCTTTTTCCTTTGTAATAGGGTGACATTTTTGCTGGCAAAGCGTGACATTTTTTACAGCAAACACACATTCTCTCTCTAAAATAGTTTTATACTATATAGATTAAAAAAAAATTGGCTGCTCTTGTGCCACATGTCTAGGCAGCCAAACATTATCCCATAAGCACATCTCTGGGATTTATGGAGGCAAATATATAAGAAAACATGCACATTGTCTCACATGTGTGAGCCTGGATGTGGAAGTGCCCGCCGACGTGGCTCCCGCTGCCCAATGCCACCCAGACGAGCTGCCCGACACCACCTAGGAGGCCTTGCCTGACGCCATTCTGCGCTGCCCATTGGTGCCCGCTCAAGCGCTCCCAGTAGCCTATGCCGGCCAAAATCGATCGTGCAAGAAATTTTGGCGGTCCCCACCAGCCCGGGCATCAGGGCCAGTGGCGCCAAGCCACTAGGCTAGGGCCAAATGCTAAACACGTGTGGCCCCATGCCTTAAAGCCCCAATGCTGTGGACCAGGCAATCAGGACCCTTTTTGTCGAGCACCAAGACCCGTCTCCACTCATAAGTTCGTTCGACCTTATGCGGGACCATATTATGTCATCAAGAAGATCAACCCAGTGGCTTACCGATTGGCGCTACCATCCAGCTTGAATATACACAATGTGTTTCATATCTCATTACTCAAACGGTACAAACCAGATGAGCTATTTGATCGGCAACACGAACTCCGTCACCCACCAACGACACTTGATGATACAAAGAGGCAGCTTGTACTAGAACAAATATTGACACATAAAAAGCGAACTGGCGTTCAACGTGAATATCTAAACTTATTGAGGCTTCTTGGGAGTACGAAGACAAACTTAAGGAGGGAGCCCCTGAAGTACTAGCAGATTATCTGCAGAAGAACCAACGCAATAGCCGTTTTCCCAGATCGGCACACACAGCACTACCTGGCGGCATGCCTCCTACATAAACATTCATGGCCATTCTGAAGTTCAAGGAACTTCTAGGTATCTTTCTTAAGTTTGTCAATAAATCACTTGCAGCTTTACACAGGTTTTACGTAAAGTGAACTTTATCTACACTTTTCCTGTGCTATTGCCAATGTATTTTTAATTCAAAGTTGTTAAGGCCGGTGAATTAAGCCCGTGCCATACGTCCTAGGTCTAGTTTGGCCCTGATGAGGACATCAGCTTTTTCAAACGAGGGGAGGATGTTGTAAAGCTGACTCAAATGCACCCATCGTGTCCTGTAAGACTCTAAGCGGTGACGCTCCCTAAGGTCCCAGAGCAAGTTAGAACGTCAAGGACTGAGCCTCCGACCTGTGGTGAGCTAGTCAAGTAGTCACAAGTCATGAGCTAGCTCTGGAGCTCGAGTCATGGCCTAGTCAGGAAGCAAGTTGATTCTGCCACCGGAACGGCTCCCGGGACCCATGTCTGGGAGCCAGACTGATTCTGCCAGGCTTGCCAGGCTTAATCAGCAAAATAAAAACTAAGTCCCAAAAAGCGTGCTTTACCAGAAAGCACTATGTTTCAGAACAGAGGGGGTGCGCCGAATCACAGCAGAACTATAGGGGGAGTCCGGCAGACAGAAACTTGGGCAGCTCAACCAGTGCCAAGAATCCAGTCGCCAGGTCTCAGCTCCCTCTACCAGCACGAGCCAGACACAATGCCCAGCACGTGTTGGTGGCCCCGAGACCGGTCAGTCTATGTATGAATGTAATCTCTTCCAAATCTAATAAAGTTGATCCTTGGGAATGATTACCATTTCGGTTTCGCCTCCGGGACTGGTTCAAGTGGAAGGACCCTTACTACAACCTTTTTGCGTCATTGGCGCCTAAGGGTCCCTGTCATCGACATGGGGCTTGCCGCTATGCCAATTGGTCAGTTTGGCGACCACTATGCCTTGGGTTTTATGTGTGACTTGTCTTTGCCTTTGGTGACCTCTTGAGGACGGATTCTAAGTTGGCTTTCGAGTTGGTTGGGATTCCAGTTTTCTTGAGTCTGAATGGTTAAGCTTGTTACGTTTCTGAGTTGACTTTTACGTAAGTGCATGATGGATGAATGTTAGACTTAAGCGCGTGTTGGGGAAACCGCTCAAGTCCCAGCGCCCTTTGAGGCGCCGGCGAAACATTGAGCCTGGTTCCAAGCTGAAAGGCCTATTGGCGATCTTCAAAAAATGAAACCTTCTAAAAATGAGTCCTGGTTGCCCAATGACATGACGCTCCAAGCAAGCCATTTAAAAAGAAAATGTGTGACTCACAGCGCGCCAAGGCAAAGCTGTGCGAGGCCCCTCCCAAGTGTAGCGTACGTTGTTGTTGTGCGTTCAACCACGACGACAATGCTCTGACCTGGACTACTCCTTTTCATCCAAAATTCTTGGTTAGAGTCTAGAGAGAAGGCTGGAAGGCTGGCTATGAAGGTAACGGCGCCCAATTCGCCTTTGCCCATAGCAATGGCTTCTCGGGTGGTGATTCCCATGGCTCGCTCCGCTCTCATACGCCTCCCTTCAAAGCAATTCAATCGTCTGTCCTCACCACTTCCGCGACTCAATAATCTTCAGCACAAATGGAATGTGGCAACTACATCAAAAACCAAGTATAGGCTGGGCTTTAGAGCTTATGCTACGTCAGTTAAAGCTTCTGGTGCATTGAATCGCGAAGCTGAAAAAGATTGTAAGTTGAGAGACGAGATTGAGAATTCAATGCCAAAGAATGCTGACTCTCTTTTGAACCTTTTAAATTTGTTGTTGATCCCTCAGTTTATTTCCCTTCTGTCCTCCTTATTTTTTCCTCAAAACTTGTTGCAAATGCCAAATTATGTATTGGCAGATTCGTATTTTTACAATCTCTCCGAAGATTGAATCTCTCAGACAAGCTCATTGATAACGTTTCTCAGCTCAATAAACAAATTTCCTTTTCTATTTTGTTTTTAAAAGAGGATCTAACACTGTGTTTTTTTGTGATGAGCCTCGAGGTGTAATTGACCTGTTTCAGGGGACTTTTCACCGTTACCATTCAAACTGGTCTAGAAGATGAACAAATCTCGCAAATACTTGCTGTTTTAAATGTCCAAGCCTAACAAATGCATTCCTCTTTTATGATAATCTTCCTGGGATCGATTCTAGCATTGCAACAAAATAAATTTCTTTCCAAATATGAAACATATAAAATACATGCTTCCAGTGAGCAAAGGTTGCTGACTAAGCCTACCTTGGTACCTGTAGCTAACCAAGATCAATCAATTTAGTTAGGTTTTCATAAACCTTCTCTCACTTCCCATGATCTTCTATTCCTTCCATATATTCTAATTCTCCTAATTTTGAAACTTATAAAAAAAATAAGGCGTAGTTTTAGCAGCACTTTAGTCATCACATCTGCCAGCATTCTGTTTGTAGGGCAATATTTCAATGTAATTATTTTCTCATGTTCCATACCTGGAAGGGACATTAAATGCTAATGTAATTTCTTGTCTTGTGAAACCCTGAATTTTTGATAAGGAGCATGGGACCTTGATTATCATGGTACTAAAAGTGATCTATCGCAAGTATGTTCAATAGGTTTTGAATCTACACGTGCTCCTTGGTTGTACCCCAAACGGCAATATACTTCTGCAGATGATAGTGTCATATAGTGTCGTTTCCTACAACTCCAGCTGACCAGTGCACCTGCAATCACAAACCTATAAACACTTGTGGATTTCCGATTGTTCAAGTCATCTGCCCAATTTGAATCTACATTCCCTTCATTGGATGAGGTATCAAATAAGAGTCCAAGCTTAGATGTTCCCTTCAAATATTTTGTTACTCTTTCAAGTTTCAACAACCCTCTAATGCTCTTCCCCTAAATCCATTAGATATTGGCTCAATTATGGCCTAGTACACACCATTGCATACACAAGTGAGCTTATCAGCCTTGTATATGGTTTTGTTTTCACACCCTCCTTCTCTTGCTTTGATGATGGACACATCTTGTTACTTAGCTTTATGTTAGTGTCGAGTAGATTTCACTTTATATTTGTTTATTAAGGGGTTACATCCTAATTTTTTTGAGCATAGGTGATGAAACTCATTTCATCAAATCTTTTTGGTGTTTTATTATTCCTTGTCAATCTTCTCAACCCTTTGACCATCTCATTATCATTTATTTCTATTTCTCTTTCATCCGTCATGTGTTCTTCTATAAGAAATGAATCGGCTAATGCTCCATTCCATTCCCTTTTAAATTAACCACTTTAGTAAGCACTTTTTTCTGCCTTCATTATCATCTTGGTCCTCTTCATCAAATATTACAACTTTGGAGAGGATGACCTTCATCTTTGCTGGTAGATCTGACATTCATATGTGTTATTGGATATCCACACAAATGCAAGGAAATTCTTTGGGATATAGTTTCTTTTTGGTCTCATTTGGCACTGTTGGTTTTTTTCCCGTTCATACTTAAGAAGTCTTGTCTTTCAAGGTACGAGCAAAGTCATGTCTCTGCATACAGAAACTTGGGGTAAATTTCTTATTGTATAACACTCACCTTACAGTATTCAAAATGGTATGAGTCTTCCTTCAACAATAACAATTTGTTGAAGTGTACATGACCGTTTAGATTCTTGAACTTGGGGACCAGCTTATTATTCCCCACATTATTAGATTGTATCCTTTTCATTTGCATACTTGTCCAAACCTCAGTCTTAATCATGAACTCTTTGAATTTTCTAGTCCACATGGAATACAAATACAAGTATTGACATAGGATTCCTTTCCCCATCCACTTCCAAAGGTTAGAGCTATATTTGCACCTCACTTGTGATGTAGGTCTCCTTTTCCCCATCCACTACCAAAGTTTAGAGCTATATTTGGTTCGTCTCTTTCAATGTATGCATGCACCTCACTTGTGCCTTTCTTTCCTCTACTTCGCTTGGTCCCCTCGTTCTTGTCCTTTTGGTCTCTTATATCCATCAGTGCAATAACTCTTCTTTATCTTCCATTTCCATCACTTTAGCTTGAGTTGAACTTGCCTCATGAGAATCTTGCTCTCTTATGACATTCCCTAACTGTGTCCAACATTATTGCAGTGGTTAAAAATTGTGCCCTCCTTTCTGGCCTGCTTTCCTAGTGCACTTGTCTTTGAGATTAAGGATCATTCAAATTTTGGGCTTTCATGCTTTATTATCCAATGAATCCTCTAGTTAATAGCTACGACTCCAAATCTCGTGTCTTTGTTGCTTTTAATCATCGTTCCCAACACAGACATTTGTTTGACCAATGCTACCTTGTCCCAACCAGGGACATTCTTTCTCCTATCTTCTTGTGGCAGTCACTGGGAAACGAATTTCATGTTAAGATCGTCAATCTTGGCACCTTCTAAACTCATTATAAGTGTATCATGTGATCTTGATAGGCTCCCCAACATTGTGAAGATAAGATGCATCTTCTCTATACTAGCATTCGTGGCCTCTAACTACCTTCGCCTTTGCAAATGCACCTAAATCTCTTTTGACATCTTCATCGTGGCTAACCTCCTTTTGAGAAAAAAGATGTTGGTTATGTCTTCCCTTCATAGATTCTCTCCAACATGTCCTATACTTCCCTCGCGTCCCTCAGTTCCTACACCTAAGTTGGAGGTATTTCACCTAATGTCAAGCAAATTTTGACAAAGGCTTTTCTCTCTTTAGCTTGGTATGCTTTCATGCCTTCTGTATCTATCACGAATCCCATCAGATCAAGATTGAGATTCTTCTTTCTACCATCAATCAATCTCCAAAGGGATTGTTTTTCAAATACCATTTTCATTCCCCATGTCCATATGGCGTAATTGGTTCCTTGAAATTTATCAACCACTTTGGCTTCAATGGAGTTTGCAAGCTCAAGCGACATCTCAATCTTTTTGCATCTTTCCTAGATCATTTGTAGGTGACATCTAAGTAGCATGATCCAGTTGATGATGAAACCTATGTTGTGTTGTCGCTTGAAGTGTGTGGGCTGACATAAATTTTGTGAATGAAGGTTGCTAATCAAACCCTGGGGCCTGCATTATCAGACCTACATAGCTTCAGTTAATCAAGATCGATCAAGATGCATACAGTAAAATTAGAAGTCAAATTGCATATAGATATGAGTAGAGATTGATCAATCAGAAAAGGGCATTTAGCCTCATCACATGTCATTTTCTTATCCTAGAAACAAAGTTAACTTCAAGAAGTTCAATAAGTGTCTACATGGGAATCAAAACATCAAGAAGCATTTATGGCGCCCACTTCCACATAGGCACAACTACCAACGTATACCTAGGGTAGTGTCAGGGAGCAGTGGCTCTCCTTGAACTACACTCATACGCAAACCACAATAAAGCATGTATAGATAGATCTCAAACTCAAACTTTATTGAATTCACAATAATTACATGGCATCAACAAGCATGAAACACAGTGGAGCTGGCTGCCATGTCTCCTCCCAAGCTTTGCTGCATAGATTATGATGAGGAATGCCTCTCTCTAGGCTCACTTATGCACAATCCTCAAGCACCCCTTAACTTTGACCTTTCCTAACGTCCTCACATGACCAATTCCATGCACGGTTGACACTTGCCACTTGGTAGTACCTTGACATATAGGCAAGCGAGTAACCTGACATGTGTCACTCATACAGTAGACCAAGTGAGGGGATTGGCAAAGCTCCTGTTCTTGATCAAGAGGGAGTACCTATGTGCTGTAATTCCCACGATCTCCAATAGCTTTGAAGGTTGATGCACACCCCATACAAGTGATGACACACTGTAACCGCCCATCCGCAGGGTTATTGCCAACCCAACCCCATTCACTAGAGTTACCGACATTGTCATGCCTGGTTAAGCAGTGGAGGGATGCTGGAAAGTGAAGATCTGCCAAGAGCAGGAGAAAGGAATACGGACTAGCACAGGAGAGTGAAATGATTATTTAGCTTTAATTGCATCCTTCAATGTGGTAGATTAATCAGAAAAGCATTGCAACGAGGGAAGTATAATTTTTTTTTTACATGAATTATTCTTGGCACTCAGCAGACTCAAAACACATGCTATCTTCCATAGTAGATTTTCAATCAAGACGCTGATACTGTAATGTTGATAGACATCTGGTCTCATATTGCCTGATGCAGGGATTTATTGCTTTTGAGGTTGAGTTGGTTGTATAAAAACAAGTCTGGAAACTATAGTTACTCTGGTCATACATGACTTCATAGAAGCTTCTGATCTTTATTGACCCAAGTCTAATGCAGCTACATCTTTCAGAGAAGTTGATGGGTTATTTGCTGCCACCGACGAAGCTATGGCTTTTAATGGACTTAATGGACCAGAATCATTGGAAAACTGGACAATTAAAATGCTATACGATGGCGAATGTCCACTCTGCATGAGAGAGGTGCTATTCACAATCTCCTTTTAACCCAACACCAGTGAAGATATCTGTGGCATGATATTAAATATGCTTTCACATCATTTTACAAAGGCTTGTAGTGTTAAATAGCAGATTATACATGACTTTCATCTTTCTTACAGTTAAACTGAACTGGTCTTTAGGGTCATAACTCCCTTTTCTTTGAGGGCATTGCTAAGTGCACTAGCACAGTTCAGATAGAGTAATTTAAGTTCATTTCTGTTCTTGCCAATGAAAAGCATGTATTTTAATTTTGAAGGGTCTACATTAGATTGTGAAAATGTAGCCAGCATTTCCAACTAGCCCATTGTTAATATTAAAATGTACACTTGGCTTTTTCAAGCTATGTCCTTTCTTTCTAAAGTAAAATTCTACGATTTTCAGAAGTTTTTTCATTGTTGTGCTGGCCAGGTGTTTTGCCTTCAGTATCTAAGTTTTTCAGAGCTGCACACTATACTTGCCTCCAACACCCAATTTTAATGGCTTTCCAATTTTGTGCTGCATGTCGATAGCAATCCATTATCTCTATTTTTGAGGTGCCATAGTATAAGCTGATGCTGTGGGTTTTACTCAATTGCTTCAGAACGACCTTGTCTGCTCATATCATTCCATTATTAGTTGTAGCCCGTGTTCCAACCAGTATGAACCTGCTCACAATTTGAACAGTACCTGTACCTGTGGACATTGATTTGAAGAAAAGACAAGTTTTCCAGCTCATTCGCAAAGGTGAAGGTAGTTAGTGTGAGATATTCCGCAAGTCTTTTGTCTGCAACAGGTTCTCATGTGAAATACCAGGTCTAAGACAGTGTCTTGGATACTTGAAATGAAATAACTGGCAATATACAGTGGCAACTGGATTGAATGGGGTTTGAAGTGGAATTAAAATTCCAACACTCCCCTGAATTCGACTTCAAACACTTAAATAATCTTCAAATTTAACATCTTAAATAAACGATGCTTGTCCTTTGGTAGGGCTTTAATGAGGCTGTCTATTCTCATTGCTGCTCTCGTGCTATCTGTGATGGCTACGCTCGATTACATAGATGATTAGTCAAGTGTAATTAGTCAGTAATAAATTTTGATAAGTGTCCTTAAGGTAGCTTACAAGAACGGCTAAGCGGAATGTATAATACAGTTAACATGCAGATTGCGCAGTTCTAATTGTGAAGACCGAGTAGGGTTGAAAGTCCATTGAACATATTCAGGGTCGACAAAGGGCCGAATGTGTTTGAAGTTGTGAAGGGTTGAATTTGAATGTCCTCTGAATAAATTCGAGTCAAGTCAGGTTGACAATGATCCGACAATCCTGCGAATATTGTTCGAGTCAAGATGGGTCAACAGTCGTTCGAATATTATTCAAGTCAATGTAGTTGACTGTGCAAACTTTTGTGTATTTCTACAAGTCCTTTGTCTGTAGCAGGTTCCTGTGTAAAATACCAGGTCTGGGACACTGTCGTGGATACCTGAAATGAAATAATTGGTAATATACAGTGGCGATTGAATCAAATGGGGTTTGAAGGGGAATTAAATTCCAACATGAGGAAGAAAACATATTCAAGAAAGGTTTTACAAATGACTTTAGTTTATGAACATGAGTTTTCTTGGAGAAATTTTGTTGCAATGTCTATTTACTTGGTATCTGACTTGTCCATTGTTTGCCGGAATGTTCATGTCAAGTTATGCATAGGAACTTACAATTTCAATATACTAGCATAAATTATTTCTTATCAATAACAAGAGCACAAAAGGACATGATTTTTGATGGTAGCTATGAAATTGATGAAAATGTAATTATCCATGAATATGTTCAAGATGGACTATGAACAGCTAACTCGGAGATAGATAACATCATTCACTCACCTTGGCTCCAAGAGAATGCAAATTCTTCCTTGTAAGCAACAAAGTTTTCACTTGAAGGGAACTAAAAAGGATAGCTTTTACCCAAAGTCTTGTGCTGACTTGTCCATATATGTTCACAAAAGAAGAGTAACACTGGGAACCAATTGAATTCATTTGCATGACCTTGTAGAGATTAGCTTGTTAGAGACCTGCCCTGATGTATAATGAAGCAAGCGTGCATGTGAACAGTAGAGAAATCCATGGTAGGAAGAACTGCAAAAATCAGTTGTTTTAGTAAGGAATGGAGTCCTTCAAGCCATCGCGAGGTAGTTAAGAAAAACTGGCTAGTGCTCCACTCAGCAATGATTGATACTAGTTTGTCATGGCTGAGAAAAGGTAAAAAGGAGAAGTAGCCAGTGAATTTTAAAGATCTAGGAGAGCTTGCAATTTCCACAATTGTGACTCCAACTAGCACCAATGAATATGCAGACTTGAGAGGGTAGTTAATAGCTTTTTTAGAAGGGGAACATCTGCCATATGGCTGTTTAGAGGGTTAGTTTTATATTCAGAAATATAGATTTGTTCTACATCTAGTTTTAGTTAGGAATAGGACTTACATTTGTATCCACTCTTCAATGTCTCACGATGAATTTTCAGTGTAGAATTTAGTTTATGGACAAAACAGATCGATTTTCTTATAGACTATAGTAAAGATTTACTAATGCATTTTGGCTCTTGGCCTAAGTATTTCCTGATACTGACTGAACATCTTTCCTATGTATCTCTGTTGTTGTCTGCTGGTTCACATCCAAGCCCTTCTACTTAATCCTGGATAACTGATCCAGTTTCAATCTATGTGCACAGTCATTCAACAATGGAATGTGATTTGCTCCCAAAGCCAACACTTTAGGTCTCGTGGCTCCAGTTTGTAGTCCCAACTTTTTTTGAATTGTGAGAGAGAAAGAGAGACAATGTGTGTTTGTATGTGTGACAGAGAGAGATATGTTAGAAAGGAGAGAGATTTTTGTTTTGAGAGAAGTAAATCGATTTATAATTTTTTATGGAGAGAGAGAGAGAGAGAGAGAGAGAGAGAGAGAGAGAGAGAGAGACTCCCATGATCACAGGGAGCCATTGGCCATGATTTGTTCCTTCTCGGTGGCAGTTTCCAACTCTTAGAGCATGAAGTTCATGCTGGCAATTCAATATTTGCAAGTAAGGAAAATCATTTTGCAATTAAAAAGAACCTCTTGAGTTTTTGAAAGTAGAGAGAATCTAAATAAAATTATTATCAGTTCTATTCTAGGCTGTACCAGAGCATTAGTAATTTCTCGTCTTGGGGGGAGGTTTAAAATTGTTCCTGCTCCGTACGAGCACATGGCTACAGAGTAGTGCACAAGAAAGAACATGCTCTTAAAAAAAAAAGAACAAACTATCTACATGTGCTCAAATGCACAATGTAGTTGCAACTTTGTATGCTGGGCTTCATTTAAGGCAATACAATTTTGTGCTAAAACATTGTTGGTTTCTCTATAAAGTGAAGATCTTCACCTGTTCTTTTAATTGCGGTTTTGAAGCCACTTAATTTCATCATAACACATGAATCCATTCAAGTTACATCATACAATGCTTATGTCTTGATTACTTTGGGCAATCATACATTGCTTATGTCCTGATTACTTTGGGCAAAGCTGTTGCAATTTTCTTCTCAATTGGTTTAAGCTCTTGGCATATGGGGTTTTGTAGGTCAGAATGTTACAAGAAAGGAACAAAGCTTTTGGAACAATCAAATTTGTCGACATTAGTGCACTCAATTATTTGCCAGACGATAATGGTGGAATCACTTTTGAGATGGTTTTTGATATTGAACTCCTATCCCAATGACATATTTCAATTTCTGATTTTGTAGCAGCTAGAAATCAGTGTATCAAAATTCTAAAACTTATTGATGTCAAAGTGTATTCTTTTTTGCACTTTCCTCCATGTTGCGTATTTGATTGCAAAAATGACAAATTTCTCAAAGAGTTTTTTGAAAAAGGAGAAAAAATGATTTTTGACATATGATGAGTAGTGATTGTTGACATACGATGAACATTTGGAGTTGTAACACACCAAATAAGCTTTTAGTTTCACTTTTCTTGATTGTAAGGACATGTAATGCTTGAAGCAAGTTGAATTGATGGTGAATTATGCGGATCTTGTGAGCAGGCTATGGGGCGAATTCATGCAATTCTGAAAGATGGAACTATACTTCAAAATGTGGAGGTGAGTTGTTCATAATCCCAAGACCTCATAATTTTTGCATTCCATCTACGTATGGAGGGTTGAAATAACCACTAACAATGAAAAACGAATGACTTTCCAAACCCTAGAGTGGAACAAGGCGAGGTGGATGATATTCTATTGTAGATTGGATACAGGAAACAAAAATATTACAAGATACGGGAGGCACACAATAAACAAGATGCTAACATCAATAGTGTGTGGAAACAATTATCAATACAACGGTTTCTTTGCCAAATCTATAAGTAAGAGACATAAAAGGGACACAATAAAGAAGATGATAACATTCATTCGTGTGTGGAGACAATGCAAAGGTTTCTTTGCCAAATCTATAAGTAGGAAACTCCAACTCATGGTGGAGAATACCACTACAAATCACTTGCTAATGACACAATTTTTTGAATGCTTATGCTAAAATTAACTTACTAGTTTTTATGTTTGTGAGTCTATTGCACTAGATAGATGGATACTATCAAACCAATTTAAAACCTTGACATACATTACAAGCAGAGAAAAGGGACCAAACTTCAATTCATGGATGAAAGTTGATTCAAAAGTTTTCTAACTTTGCATGACATCCTATTGCAAAACAAGCAATGTATTTTTTAAAATCTGGAAAAAAATTAGAATACTAAAAGGTGTTTCAAATTTGATGACCTTGAATCACGATTCGTTGTGGCTGTGCTCTAGATAATTATTGGCTGTAGTTTGTAGTATTCCAAGTTGTAGAGTAGCTCGTTACATACTTTTTCACTTTCATTTAGTTCTCGCAAAAAACTTGAAAGATCGTGTTAAATTAGGGTTTTGACCATAGTGCAACAACGTTGTAGCGATCTTTTCTAGCATGTTGTTAATAAATAACATTTGTTCGAAATCTGTTTTGCAATTTTTGACGTGGGAGCTTGCAAAACAATGTTTGTTAAGTATGTGCCTTAGTTGTCCAAAACAATGTGAAGCGGTTATCTCGTCTATAAATCTCACAACCTTAAATGTTAAGTTGAAGAAAAAGATTATGCTTGTGCTTGAAATTTGTGTTGATATGCTTGATTCTACTTGTTATCAAGCATGAGACTTGTTGATTTGGTGAATGGCTAAATATGGACACTTTTCTTCACATTCAAGTCACACAACTCACTAAAACTCAAATCAATCACACAATTACCAACAATCTTTATTGAATGAAAACACAACATAAAGTTACAATACCTCGATGGTGGATCATGTGGGCGATGGACTTTCTCACAACTAGAATTTCATTGGAAAAACTAACAAGCTACTCACTACTTGTGATGGAGGGTATTGATACTTTCTCCCAAGCACCTCCTAAAGGAGTCGATGAAGTTTTCTAGTATCCTATGGTGTTTTTTTTATGCTCATAGAAGGGGGCTTTAGGCTTTTATTTAGAATTTTTTCTAAAGAAAAAAACCTTGTTTTGTACAAACGAGTATCTTATGTATCTATGGAATGATATATTTCAAACAAAAAGATTGAATACAAGTATTATATGTCACGTAATAGATTATACGTCTAGATCTATCATTAACACTTGCATATATCAACTTTTTATTATGAGTGTTGAATGTGAAGGCAAATTAAACTCGACATTATCTATTGTCTAAATCATGAGTGTGTTGGAAATTGGAATCTTATTTAACATAATAAAGTCAATAATGTTCATAGATCTTGATTATATGTACGTTTAGTGTTCTTTTCATGTAAAAATTTATGGTTCTTGGACATTATGTTAGGTTTCAGACTGCTTATTGCCTAGAATATTGTTGTTTTAATATTTTGACATTTATGTTATTACTTGACTAAAAAGATGATCGAAGTAGCTAATTTCATGCTTTCATTTCAATTGACAATATTTTATGACTATTGTGACAGGCGTTCAAAAGATTGTATGAAGAAGTTGGGCTTGGTTGGGTTTATGCTATCACCAACTATGAACCGGTATGTTTCCCATCTCTTGTTAATAGACTCTTCATATCAAAAATTTGAAGAGTAGGTTGTGATTGGTGTTTTCTACCTATAAAAGCTAGTGTTCAAACTTCGAAGCTACATTTTCAACAAGCTGACACCATGCCCTTATTCTTGATTGATCCAGTAAGTTCACGTGGTCCACTTACTGGTCGTTCTTATTGCACTTGCTCTTCCCCTTTTTCATTTTTGAAATATTTGGCATTGAAACATTGTGTTTTTATAATTAGTTTTTAAGTGAGTAATTCCAAATTTATTTCTACAATCTAGGCATGACTACACTCCCTAGGTTCGCTTTGTTTGGAACAATGTAAGCACAAAAGCTCTTTTTGTTAGAAAGTTTGATGAAAGTTCAATGCAATCCCTATAAAATTGCTACATAAGTCCATGTATGAAGAAAAGAAAAGAAACGAATTCAAACACTATAGCCCATTGAAAAAATTGCATGGAAAGTAAATGTGAAGCACTTCATGGCAACCAACTTAGAAGAGAAGAGTCATTGTTTTAGCTTGCATGTTTCTCAATCGTGGAAGAAAGGTGAGCATCCAGATGTACGTTGATTGAGCAACTATTTTCAAGCCTTCGATAACTTTCTTTTTCACATTCCAAACAAGTCCATTCGCCAACAATATGCAAATAGTTTGTTGGTATTCCTTGAAAAAGATAATGCTATTTGTTCAAGTTGGTCAATGGAGTTCTTACAATATTCAGCATTGAAGTTAATGTTTTAAATCATAAGGGTATGTGCACACAAAAAGCTTTGCCACATTGCTGGAATTTTATTGCAAGAACTCAGTCTTTTAGATGCACCTCCATATGCAAGTCATAAATAGTGAAAAACACATGCATGCTCATGCTTTAGATGCACCTTCACATGCAAGTCATAAATAGAAAAAAGTGCATACTTTTCCCTTTTTCTCACATGCTTCCGTAGGCTCTCAACTTACATGACACACCAACATCATCATCCAACAATAATAAAATAAAGTCTGTCTATTTGTATTCACAAAATTATTTTAGTCTATTAATTGAAGTCAAGAACCATAGGTATAAAATATATTTAGCTTTAGGTGTTGAATTGGAGACTTGGGAAATTAGAGTACTGAATCTCCCAATTACAATACAAGAGCATAACGAATGAATTAGTATCTGTGTTTTAAATTTAGTTCGAATAAATGTTATTTTAGATTATGAATGATTATTTAAAAAGTCCAATTTTGAACATTGATTTTGAAAGACATGTTTTTTTTCGTTAGAGAAGGGGATAAAATAGTTACAATATTTGGTGAAAGTATGTTCATCCTTTTGAAAGAGTTTCTACAACTAACATAATGAAAGTTCTTGATGTTTCACAATATGATGTGTATCCTTTGTTTGCTTTGTCTATTGTGGAATTTTTTGTAAGGCATCTAAACAGTTGTGAATTTTCCAAAATTATTAACTCAATGGATTTAGATGTTAAGCAAATTGAAAAGAATGTAATTATAGATGATTTTATGAAGATGTATTTCCAACAGAAGTATGTCATGCATGGTTTACCGTTCTCTAGGTTAGTAGATCACATGACAGATTGAGCTAGCCTATCTCTAGACAATGTCATATTTTTTCTCAAAAGGAGGAGATAGAGATTACTAATCATATAGAAAACTATTTAAGAATGAGACATTTACAACCTAGTAACTCACTTCGGTGTGCTCCTGTTTGTTTTTGAATGAAAGAAGAATAGAGGCTTTCGGATGTGTGTGTCGTACAAGGGATTGAATAAGGTAATTATAAAGAATAAATATCTATTGCCTAGGATGGATGAACTGGAAATGGCTAAGGGGAAGGTAAATACCTCACTAAGATAGATCTCAGGATTGGGTACCATTAGATCAGGATACATCCAATTGATGTGCAAAAAAATGGTTGTCGGATAAGATTTGGACATAGAAACACCTCTTTTGGGAAGAAGACCGATGAAGAGAAATCAAGGTAGCTGTTGAATGGCCAATTTTGAAAATAAATAGGGAAGCTAATTCTTTTTTAGGATTTAGTCTTTTTTTTTTTTGTAGGTTTATTGAGGGATATGCTATGGTAGCAACATCACTTAATGAATTGGTAAAGGTTAGAGTGAATAAGAAAATAAAAGTCCACCTATTGTATGGAATGAGGAATCGAATCGGTGCTTTGAAAAGTTCAAAAGCATGATTGTTTTCACTTTCGTGTTACAAATTTTAGATTCAGATATATTACAGATTGTCAATGAATGTTAAGGGTGTCTATGTTAAGTGAGAATTTCAAAGCACTATCCAAAGCGCACCTATTCTTTCATTGATAGAGTTTGCTTACACTAGCAAAAAATACTTATAGTGACATGTGGAGCAACACATGGTGTGTCATGGGTGTATTAAAATGGCATGAATGAAAATTTCAAGTCAAGTTTCTAGAAATGCTAGAATAATTTCTCAAAGGCGACATTTGTAAAAGGTAGAACAATTGCAATTTAAAATTTGAATTGATCTTGATGTTGGACCCAAAATTTTTAGATTTACCTGTTTTCATTTTAAAGATATCATAAAATGGATAGGTGACAAAATAAATAAGACTAATTTTTGTGGCATGTTATATGGCCAAACTTTGACAATGAAGCAATTCCAAAGTTGAAGGCTTTGTAAGGCCCATTTGAGTGGGTGGATCTATTAAAATATACCAAATATAGCTTTAGTTAAAGAAGGATTCAAATACCTAGTAAACCCTTAATACAAACGACATGTGAATAATATAGTGCACCTATACTCCTAGCAATCTCATATTTTCATCAAAATCAAATGAAAATATCATAAATAAACTATTTTCACCACATTAGTGCTCTAGTTATTCACCAATGCTTAATCAAAATTTACAACTTTTGCAATTTTCTACAAAGCAAAGCTGATGACATGAAATACTCTTGTCAATGAATGTTAAGGGTGTCTATGTTGTGCAATTAATTGCTCCCAGAAAACAAATGGATGTTTAGACGTGGAAAAAGTGAATCCATACCATGAAGACGCTCATTATGCTTGGCTTGTAGAGCTAAAACTCCCAAATAATCTTCGAGTTGTGCTTCACTACAAACATGAAGTATAGCTATTGAAATGCATTGAAACATATAATGAGAAATATGTCCTTGGTATGATTTCTTCACTTTTTACTACTACTTGTGGCAGATACGTAGGTGATTGAGTTGCATGAAGCACATTTTGGAGCTTTGAGAATATAGTTGGTAAATATCGTGATTTTGTTTTGACAAAAGGAATCCCATACATATGATGTCACATATAAACTTGTACATTTAATATATGTTAACATATGTTATAAAAGTCTAGACTCACTTATGGACACCATCATCTTAGGGAAGATTTATAAATAATGACAAGTTCATGTATCGTTGTTGATGAGCATTTGTTTACTTACGTATAAATATAACTATTGCTCATAACTAGAAAAAGTTGATGATTATGAAAGACTTGTCGTTTCATAATATGTGTGCACATTTTGGTAGAGAGCTACAAAAGTTCTATGAGTAGCTTGTTTCATTAGAAAGTTTGTAAGAAGAAGTCTTAGATTTGGTTGTTTTGACACTAGAGAAGCTTTGCTCTTTTGTAAGATGACATCTTCCCAACACTTGGCGAGCCTATTTAATCAGTGTACTTTATTTTTCACAATGTACAAGTATTATAGGCCACAATTTTTTGGTGCAGAATTTGACATAAAGATCGTGATGTATGTATGTATAATAGTTGTACTATGCACTAATGATTGTCAATTTTTGCATTTTCACAGTTTTCAAGCATTGCAGAATCTTTGTACAACATATGGGCAAAGTATCGCTTGCCTCTAACAGGTTTCTCACTCTTTTGCACTGTCATTTAAATATGCATCGCTTTTGCAGTCGACATACACGACAATTTTTTCTTGAAAATGAGCATATTTTTTTGTAGAATGAAGAAGATTTATTGCCTAAAAATCACCTAACTCAAGAATTCAAAGTGATACTATTAGTACCTAATACCAAGCTAGTATTTTTTCTAATTTATCACCAAAAGGTTTAAAAGTTTTGATTGTGAAAAATTGCCTATGCTGGCAAATCTAGCCATGTAGAACTTTGTAAATATTGTGTATAATTGGGTTCCACACATGTAATGCCAAGATGCCATGTGGCAACCCACTCCTAATATAGATTAGGTCAAGTCAAGAGAGTTGGTCATGTCTATTTGGTGGTCATCCCTACTTTATAGGATCTACACCTAAGTTTAAGATGAAAATTTGACCAACTAGCTACCTACCAAGCATAACTCTAGGATCTAGGCTAGGGTTTCACTTTAGGTCAAGGAGAGTGAGTTAACTTCCTTATTACATGCTGGAAATCCACGTAACTTCAAGAAGGAAGTCGAATTTGCTATGTATTCCCTCTCTCCATAGTGAGAAGATAGAAAATTTTTGGAGCTCATTGGCAATCTCAAGCTAGTTCACTATGTACATTGAGTTTTTGTGATCCAAATGAAATTAAATGAATTTCTACTTGTTCCTCAGGTTGAAGGCCGTACTACATACTGTAGTACACATGTGTGGGCTCGGATTTCAAGGTTGATTAATGCTTTTGATTGTTAATGCTTGTTGTTTGTCAAATTACCAATCTAGATCAACTTTTTTGTGTCTAGTTTTTTGATAGATTGTTAATTAAGCATCCAATCACTCTTGTGGATCTTTTGTAGATCCATTTATGGTCCTAAAGTACAATATTTTCACATGGTACAGAGCCAAGTGCAAGAGCATAAGTCATTGCAAGTTTTGGTGCTAAAAAGTAATATTGAAAGGGCAAGCTAGAATCTTGATTTTGGTAAGGAGATTTGATCCCAAACTTGGTAGGGGTCCAAATCCGTACTTTTCACATGTGTGGGCACTTCTGAACCTGCATTTAATGCATGATATTCATTTGATTCAAAGAAATTCAATTTGTGAGCTTTTGATGTAATTTTTGGTGGAAATCTTAGGATAAGCTACCAAGATTGAGTGCCATTGATTAGGTTTGACATAGGGTCATGATATTTAATTAATATAGGTTGAAATCAGGTCCTCTAAACTTGTTTTACAGGTCTCGAAAGTACATCAACAAGTGTGAGAGAGATTAAGTCATTTTTTTGTCCAAAAATAGCCAAAATTGGCAAGATTTGATTGTTAGTAGATTTCACATCTTCTTATTTTCATTCCAACTTTGTGAGGGAATGATAGAACTGAGATTATAAGTCCATTTGTTGGATTAGATATCTAATTTGAGTGAAACACTACAAGAGAGAGACCTTAGTGAGTTTCTAGAGATAATCAAATCCATTTCTTGGCAAGATTTGTTTGAAAGTAGTTTTCACTTCATCTTATCTTCATTCCAGCTTTGTGAGGGAGTGATAGAACTGTGATTATAAGTCCATTTGTTGGATTAGAAATCAAATTTGAGTGAAACACTGCAAGTGTGAGACCTTTGTGAGTTTCAAGTCAAATCAAATCTGTTTCTTGTGTGTAGAATTCACTAGTAAGATGGGATTAGCTAGAGCATACCTTCTAGAAACTAGTGAGAGATTGAATTCTACAAATTATGCTATTTGGAAGGTTAGGATGGAGTCACTCTTGGTGCTCCAAGACCTTTATGAGTTCTTGATTGAAGATGAAAATCAACCTCTAGGTGCACATGAGTTAGCTAGATACAAGAAGAGATCTAGGCTTGCATTTCATTGTGTGAAAATGAATGTGAGCAATGATTTATTGAGAGAAGTATCAGCATGTACTAGTGCTAAAGAGGCTTGGGAGTTTTTAAAATCAATCTATGAATCTAGTGACACTTCAAGTGTACTCATGCTTACAAATCAGATTTTCCAAAGCATGAGGAGAAGTGAGGAGAAGTGAGGAGAGTGCACAAGATTATGTACTCATAATCAAGTCTCTAAATAGGGAGTTGGCTTCCATTGGAGTGAAAATTCATGATGGAGAGCTTGTACAAATTGTTTTTAATGGTCTAGGGAATGACTTTGCAAATTTGGTCCAAAGTTTTGCCATCCAAAACACTTTGCCAACTATAGAAAAATTTCACAGTGTATTAGTAGCAGAAGAGTGTAGGATGTTCCACACCAAGGCAAGAATGAGTTCATTGTCTTTGTAGGATGGAGATGAGAAAGCCAATTTCTCATTCAAGGGCAAAAAGAAGACCAATGGATAGATGGTATTGGTACCATCTCATTAAGTCTAGGATCTAGCAAAAGGATGGATCTAGACAATGTCCTTTTTGTACCATCAATTACCAATATGCGAGAGTTCTTATTGGAAGGATTTGTTGGATCTTCACTTTTTAGTGATTTTTTTGCACTTAAATTCAATTTTCAACTCACTGGATTGAGGAGGAGCAACAAAGTGATGGAGATATTGAGGATCCACCTCAAAGATCAAGTGCTCCAAGAAGATTCACAAAGGCAAGGGCCGAGCCTTCAAGACTCACTTATCTTGGGGTAATCAAGGGGAGGATTTTCAACTATTCACTTTCAACACTTTTCTTACTTCAATGCTTGATGAACCATTTTGCTATGAGATCTACATGAGGCAAATTGAGGTATGCTATGAGAACTACATGAGGCAACTTGAGGGCTTCATCAAGAAGAAAGTTGAAGATAAGATGTGTAATGACTCATTTGAGAACAAGTTTTATGTCTTAGTGATCTAAAAATTGTTATGAACCAATTAAGAGTAAATTGGTTGTTTGATCAAATGAGTGCTCTCGGATTTTGGAAGAGCAAGAATGAGTTAATCACTCTTGTTTTGAAAAATGTGTTTTTTCTTTTGGAGAGGCAAATCGTAAGCTTTTTATGAGAATAAGTGAAACATTCTTGAAAGACACTTATATCCATAACAAGTATGTAGCCTCATGAAGTTCAAGATCACTTGTAATTACAAGATTAGGAAAATCATGCTTACTTTTGATGGTTTGTGGATTAGTCATTTTAGTATGATAAATCTTGGTAATAGTAGCAACAAGTACATGTTTTGTGATCTTGATCAATGTAATTTTCACAAGACATGGAGACATCAGATTTCCTTCAAAGAGAAGCATAAAGATCAAGGAGGAGCAAGTTTCAAGTTCATGCATATTCACTCAACATAGAAGAAATCAAGTGCAAAGGTGCAAGGAAGAATCAAGACTCTTCAATTCATCTCGGAGGAGATCAAGATCAAAGAAGCTCTATTTTGGATATGGTGATAGATCATGTCTTCAACTTTGAGGGCTCATTAGTCATCTTCTAAACCTGAAAATGATTTATTTTTTATGTTAAGATCAGGTCTTAGAATTGTATATAGTTACATTATTGTTTCCAAGGCTAGATTTGAGGAGTGTGAAAAATTGCCTATGTTGGCAAATCTAGCCATGTAGAACTTTGTAAATATTGTGTATAATTGAGTTCCACACATGTAATGCCAAGATGCCATGTGGCAACCCACTCCTAATATAGGTTAGGTCAAGTCAAGCGAGTTGGTCATGTCTATTTGGTGGTCATCCTTACTTTATAGGACCTACACCTAAGTTTAAGGTGAAAATTTGACCAACTAGCTACCTACCAAGCATAACTCTAGGATTTAGGCTAGGGTTTCATTTTAGGTCAAGGAGAGTGAGTTAACTTCCTTATTACATGTTGGAAATCCACCTAACTTCAAGAAAGAAGTCGAATTTGCTATGTATTCCCTCTCTCCATAGTGAGAAGATAGAAAATTTTTGGAGCTCATTGGCAATCTCAAGCTAGTTCACTATGTACATTGAGTTTTTGTGATCCAAATGAAACCAAATCAATTTCTACTTGTTCCTCATGTTGAAGGCCGTACTACAGACTGTAGTACACACGTGTGGACTCGGATTTCAATGTTGATCAATGCTTTTGATTGTTAATTGTTGTTTGTCAAATTACCAATCTAGATCAACTTTTCTGTGTCTAGTTTTTTGATACATTGTTAAGCAAGCATCCAATCACTCTTGTGGATCTTTTGTAGATCCATTTATGGTCCTAAAGTATAGTACTTTGACATTGATCAAATAGTCAAGTGAACATTTTGTAAATAATACTTCACATAACCCTAATAGCAGATTTTTATTCAATTGTACAAATTGTAATTTGATTAGCTTATATGTTTTAGCTTAGAGCTAAACCTTCAAATATTTACTAATTTTTTGCCACTTGATAAGGATTGAATACTTTGGTAGCTTGTGGTTGATTAGAGGGAAAATAAGGAACACATCTACGAGTCTATGGCAAGTGATGATTGTAGAGGATATGAAACTATGGCCTCATTGAAGTAAATTTTATCACTAAATTAAGAAAGTGAAGAGCTTCAGCAAGAGATTTTGAAAATGGGTAAATTTGATAAAATCCAAGCTTTTCAGAGTAGATTGGAATAATCTAAAGAAGAAACCAAGAGATGCGCAATCATGGTAGAGAAGAATCTATGGCTAAAATGATCTTGGCCATCTGTGGTGGCTAGAGATAGAAATACAATCTTTTATGGCCATATGGCCTTTGCTTGTTAGTTGTGTTTCCAACCACTTTGACCAATTCAAATCAAAAAATGATTCGAGCCAATTTATTTATTTATTTTGTCTACTATTTTGGTATTTATGAATCCTAAGCCTTCTATTTTTACAAAAACATTTCTTGAATGCTATTCACAACGCTATACTACTATTGTGTTTGTAACACGTGCATTGATTTGTCTATATGTTTGTGCATTGTGCACTTTGAGCTTCGAACAAAAACTTATGCAATTGAAATAATCATAAATGATGTATTCTAAAAAATGGCAAAGTTCGACTTTGTGAATTATTAGCAAGCCAAAAGATGTAAAAACTTCAAACACAAATTACAATACTCGAAATTTATATCCCTAGAAAATATTAAAACTAGTAATAGACAATGAATCGATTTTTTGTTTTTTTTTTCTCCCGGTTCAAATTGGATTCGAGTGATTCATTCAATTTGAATTGATGTTTGAGGTTCAAACTGCAGTTCATGGAAAGTGTACTTCTAATTGGGAGTTTTAGGTTTAATTCTAGATTTTGTTCCAATTTTAGTCACATCTTTAGTTTCCACTTTAGTTCATTCTATTATTTCAAATATCTTCCACGTTGTGGGAGTGTAAAACATCTCCAATAAGATGTCCATGCTACCACAATATGAAATATATTTGAAATGTACTTTTTGATTTTCGGAACTCTAAGTAATCAATAATTTTTTTCTCTATGTCTCTTGCATTTCGTTGCTTAAAGTATATTAGACTCTTTTCATTGACAAAATGATGTAAACTATGCAAGATTGAATTTTCATGCACAATAACCATTGGCGTTTGAATTTACAAGAAAATGTAAGTTACATTGTTCCACTATATGTTCTACATGTAATTTCTCGAGCTCAAATAATAGATAATGTAATTGACTGTAGGCTAATATACTAATGCTATGACATCATTAAATGTCGCATTATCATTCTTAAAAAAATAGTTCATGTGTAATTGACTATAGGCTATTTTATTCTCAATCAATCATCCAACCAATGCCATGGCATCATTGAAGGTCCTCGTAACAGTTTTATACATTGTCAGTCAAGCATTCTTGCATATCACACCAACATAGATCCATACACACAAAAGAGGAGACGAGAATACCATAGAACTTTAGCACATGTTGTTTAGTTAAAATGAAAGTGGGTTACACTAGATAGAGATTAACCTAATCATTAGCTATCAAGCTCCTAGACTAATAGCCTCAACAAGCTCAATGGCGACCGAAGAAAAAAATTACCAAAGTTAAAATATATGTATACCACAATTTATCCTTGCTAAGCCCTTTTGTGAGTATGTTAGTTACTTGACGTTCATGAAGCTACAAAAGCTAGCACACTGTGTTAGCCTCCAAAAGATATTTCGTTTTTTTATTTAAAAAAATAAATTCTCTTTTGGAGCCGACTTGGTTAGCACGTCAACATGCCAACCAAATTAGCTCTAGAAAAAGTTAAAATATTTAAAATTAAAAAATCAAATTCTTTTGGGTAGGCTAGCATTTGTAGCTTCATAAACTTATTTTCATATACAAATAAATATATATTTCTAAAGGATAGCAAAAAATATTTTGATAGACCTATCTACAATTTCATGGCTAGTAAGATTTTTAATTATGTACTTAACTATAATTTTTATTTATAGAAAATTATGTAATGGCATAAAAATAGTAGCACACCATGTGCTATATTTGTATTGAATCATAGGTAGAGATAAACTCATAAAACTCGCAAAAAGTTTACGTGCACAATGCCAAGGTTCTATGTTTGATACAAGTGTGAAATGTTGGGTTCTTAGCAATTTGAATGCACGTCTCTCGTACTATCACTAATCCACATCTCTCGTGTCATTTCTAGAGTTAACCACCCTAAGTCAACTATCATGTAATCAATCAAAACACCTGAATGCCATATACAACTCATATTGGCCCATATTAACTATATACAATCCATAGGGACTTTTAACTTTCATTTTTTTAAAAAAAATCATGGCATAAGTATTGGAAGAACAACTGCTAGAAAAATATAATGGGAAAAAGCTCTTGCACGGAAATTTGTGAAAATGAATGTTGTTAAGAAAATTAGTTGGAACATTATTGTTGATGACTAGGAGAGACCGTCTAAGCTTGTCAACGTCATAAACTCATAGCATGGTTTGCTATATAATTCTAAATTGAACAAGTTTTAACTACTATATAGGAACAAAATTGGATCCTTAAAGACAATAATAAATATTGTTTTTAAAGATGGTGGAAAGTGACTCTATGGGTGTACATCTTAGATCATTTTGCTTCAATTGGAGTTGTAACAAATAATGAGAAGAGTGTGATGAAGTTTTTGAAGAGACTTCCAAAACTTTACAACCACGATGTTTATGTCATATCATCAATGAATATGAAGTCCATCTTAGTGCATTTGTTCAAGAGGAATTATGTTGCAAGGATTGAAATGTGCTCTTTGTATAGGAAAGAAGAATAAAATTTAAACTTAATACTAGTAATGCAAATAAGTTCTCATATCTCAATTGCTTTTTACGTTCAATTTCTAGAAGGCAATAAAATTGATGCTTATCATGAATGAGTGAACTAAATTGGAGTGAGTGATTGCATTTCAAATTGGGAAAACCTCTTGACAATGTCAAGGAGAAAGATTAGCGATAGACCATGTGAAAATGCTTGGAGTCAAGAGTCTCGTTAATCAAATATTGCATGAAGATGTGTGTGATTCTATGACATAAGCCATGTAGGCACACAATGATTGAAAAATCAAGAGCTTAGCCAAAGTGTTTTGATTAACATCAGACTTCTCATGTAGCAGGAGCAAGTAGTAATAGCTAATTAATGTGGCATACGTAGACACTGCATTGAATATGTTTTATTTTATGCTCATTGTCTGGGATTAAATTCCTACCACTCAAATGTGAGTAGTTAGGGATCAACCCGGTCTTAGAAATGAAGAGTTTCTAATTGTTGTTGAATCACAATTGCCATGAGCTTACATGTTTCAGATGCTTGAAAGCTTGCAAACCTTTTAGATCCTTGTACATGCAAAGAGGAGATGATCTCTCTCTCTCTCTCTCTCTCTCTCTCTCTCTCTCTCTCTCTCTCTCTCTCTCTCTCTCTCTCTCTCCACATTTTATCTTGTGTCTCTATTTATGCGTTTATAAGAGCTTAGGTAAACTCCAATGTATTTTAATCGATCAAAAGTGATTAAGTATTGTAGGCAGAATATTACATTTTGGCGTTAATGCATTTCCTTAGAAGATTTATTCCAATCATATATTATTCTGTCTTGTTAAGTGTTTGGAGCTTTCATTGAAGAATCTCTTAAAGATGTTTTAATTATGTACTTTTCATCAATTTTATTGAGCTTGTCTTTGAGTTATTGTTCTATGTTAGACGTTATAGTTTGCTACTTAACCAGGTTTTCTCTATGTATAATATAGGGCGACCACCCTTAGCACATGTGTTGGAAGAAAAGAGACGACAAAAGGTATGTGTTTGATTGATCGTTTCAAATGATTTGAGAGATTCTCCTTTATTAGTAGGAATGCATGTCTTTACTTTACAATGAATGTTTGAAAGGTTTTTTTTTTTTTTTTTCTATTGGTGCATTTTGCAGCTAAATGCCAATTGTAACAATGGGCAGTGCCACACCGAGTAGCACCAAGAAACCAATGTAGTAGATTTGAACTATATCCAATCATAAGAATGTACATATAGTCCAGCATCATGGACTATACAAATAGTTGGTTGTATCATTTTTAAGTGACATCTAGTTTTAAGTTTCATGTTTCTCATGTAGGCACCCATGAAAAGTAGCATTTTAAGTTTGCAACTATATCAATGTAAATAGAAGTAATGGTATAACTTTTATTGCATATTATTGTGAATGCATATTTTTTATTTGAGTGAAATTAGAGTTGTAGAGTTATTGATATTTCTTGTAATTTGGTGATAGTTGTACATATGAAGAGTTATGCAATGAATTGAGCATATAATATGTTATTTATTTGCATATAAATTAGTTTAATGGTAGGATGTTTAATGCTTATCATTATTGTGTGTTTTTCCATATTCAAGGACATAAAATGACCGTACATCTATGTGATGTTTTTTACATTTTAGATAGTATTGTACTTGCAATTTATTTTTATGTAAGTTACGTGATTGTGAATAGACATGTAGATTGCAATGAGTGTTGCAATGAGCTACTATTCTTTTGTATTTTTTTGGATTCACTTATTATTATTATTTTTTTCTCAAAAAAAACTAGCCATCAATTAGGAAATTTATACAAAGTACATGTTGGAAATAAAATTACAGAAATGAAAGTTTTTCAACCTATTTGAAAAGAATCAGGGGGGAGATACAAAAGTCACCGCTCCAGAATCCCCTGCTATTTCTATCTAGCCAGGTGTTCCAAAGAGTAGTTAGTCTAATATGCTGCCAACAAGTATTAGTCTTAGTCAAAATCATAAATTTGATGAGAGATGGTGTTTTTATAGGCTATGCAAAGAATATACATGTTTAATTTTGTCTACATTTTGAATTTTTAGGCATGTGAAAGTCATAAGCAAAATAATTAAGTATTCTAACATGCTACATAGTATACTCTATACAAGTAATCATGTAGGTTTGCCATGACATGTATCTCCATAAGTAAATAGATTTTGGCCACCTTCGTAATCATTCAAATTATCTTGTTTTGATCCAAGTTGCTTATAAAGTTATGTAGATATAGCATGTGTGTCAACTTGTGTGGAGACTTACAAAACAATGTGATTGATTTTCTAGGCTGTGTGTGATTGCACATGAATCTATCTCATGATTGATACAAAAAATATAGCTTGACAATCTCAAGGCAAGACCACACAAGCATGCGTTCTAGCATCCAAAAACCATCATACACATTGAGAAAATACTTGATGAAAAAAACTAAGTTTAAAATTTTGTTGCTCTTGAGTAGAGAGAGAAAGTACAAGGTTGCTCTCGAGAGAGAATTGTCAATTTTCAGAGAAAAAGGACAAATATTGATTGTACTATCAATCATTAAGAGGAATTGTTGCTTATTCCAAAGATCTATCAAGTTCTAGGTGTTAGATCTTTATCTAGATGCTTTACATTATGATTTAAGCAAGAGCAATGGATCAAATGATCAAAAACATGGATGGGCGACCTCACACGTGTGGAGAACAGTACTAGTACGGCCTGTTTACAGAGAGTAAAGTACATTAATTTACAAATGCATTCCATTCATCAAAATTCAAAACAAATGTGGAAATTACAACAAAACTAGAATTTGCCAATGTGACATCAACTTGTTATTGATTTGGTTGATCCTTTTATAGATTGAGTACATCCACGAACTGTGTACTGTCCAGTAGGCTTTCACACATGTGAAGAGTGCCTAGTCATCCAGATCCACCAATGGGAGCCATATGTGCTCATTTCTCAAAGTTGACTATTCTCTTTGGCTAGAAAACAAAAAGCTAGTCTTTCACATTCATAAGAATATTTTCTATAAAATAGGATTTAATGGAATCTTTCCATCTTATCTTCTAGAAGCTTATCCCCACGTGAATGGTATCTTCACATGTGTAAGTAATAACTCATTCACATATAAGTCCAATCTATTTACACACAGTTTGACCAATTTGACCATTTTCAAGATTCTACTCAAAGGTCAATTTCACACTAGTGCAGATCAAGCTAAAATCAATCCAACTTTATAAAAATGACTTATGTACATTCTTTCACACGTGGGTACAGACTCCACACGTGTGAGATCCTATCAAGCTCAAATAACTTGAGATCTACAAGGTACATCAAGTTGGAAGTGATATTTTAACAAAAATGTAGAAAAAATGTTGTGTTAGAATTACTCTCATACTCTCACCATCCAAAAAACTAAGTGTCAAATTGCAAGCTCTGACTCTCATAGAGTGGCTCGAGATCCAAGATGGACGAAAACATTGCTCAATGATTGGACCACTCTCAACTCATCTTTTACAATGATTGGACCATTTTGATACACCTCTTGCTCCACATGGTCAAATGACATTATGAAGTGCAAGATCCTCTCTACCATCATGAACAATTGTAAGCAACCTACACTAACTCATGCTAATCTAAGTCATAACTTGCTCCAAAATTGACCAATAATATATGTACAAGTGTACATGGAAATTTGCGAGGCTTAGCACCCCGAGAGTCAAGATCCTAGATGGATATCTTTTACATTTTTTCACAATGTAGGTTTGTCTTAGATACTTTGAGATTTTTCAAAAACATAAATATCATCAAGTATCTCTTTCAAGATTATTATAAAGCCATAGATACGATATCGAGAAAACCATAGGAGCAAAATATCACTTGTCTATTTGTACGTACGTGAATGTAGATAGCTTCTGTTATCTGTAAGTTTGATGATACTTCACAAAAGATTGAGAAGGTGTTATGTCTCATCCCTTGACTCCCTTGCACTTGAGTTTCTATGGCTTGGCCCCGAGGTAGCAAACGACTTGCTCTGAGTGAGTGCATGGGATGTGATTTGTTCCATAAGCTAGTGGTCTATCTTGCATACATGACACATAAGATGCAATTGTCCATTTAGCTAGTATCTTGAGATATTGGGATATTTGTGAGTTTGATGTGTGTAAGAAATTTTCCTCTGGAAAGGTGTGCATGCCAACTCTTTGGCATTACAGTAGTTCCAAAGCTTGAGTGGTGATTGTGCAAGTCTACTTTGTCACTTAGCAAGCAATAGGCGAGAAGTTAGGTCGAGTTTTTTTTGTTGCAAGAAGGATTTGGAAGTTCAAAGGGTGAAGACAAAAGGTTGTAGCATGCCAAGAGCCAGCCAATGAAAAAAGTTAATAACACAATAAAATGTAAACATGTAATAAAAATGGAGTGTGCCACGACATTCTTCATTAATGTAGCCATGCCACAACATTTTAGAAGAGAGTTTATTAACTTTAAAAAAAAGACTATGTAAACTATCCTACTATCTTTTATAGATTTTTGGGCCTTTATGAATTTTTCTTATTGTCGTTTTTGTGTTTAGGTAGCTCTCTAGCCCCCTTAGTGGCTATTTGGCAACCAAACAAAAAGCCTCAACTATCAATGGAGCATAATTTCTACTATAAATAGGTTGGCACCATTTTACACAAGAAGCAACGATATTCAGATATAGATGAAATGGGACAAGAGGAAAACCTCAAGCCTGTTCCATTCCCTTGCCTTTATGTTGAATTTCACAAGTGTGGAATAGTCCAAAAGAGTGTTTGTGATCTCCTAAGATGTGGTGATTGCACATAGATCATACATAGATTGAAAACCAAGATCTATTCCATCAATCTAAGGCAAGAGCACTAAAAATCATGCATAAATCAATCATACAAGTACACTCACACGTGTGGAGACCTGAGTAGGAAAAAACTAAGTATGAAAAGTCCTTGCTCTCGGGTAGAGAGAGAATCAACCATCCAAAACTCAAGTAGAGAGAGAAGATCAAGATTGACTCAAAATGTGTAGAAATATCATAACTCCGAAAACTTAATTACAAATGAACTAAGTCACATATAAGTAGTGATCTAGGGTGAAGGGGAGTGAAACATGATTGGACCCCTTCTTTTTCTCCTCTAAATCCTATTGGTTGAGTGACATATGAGCCCTCAATCTTGATTGGACAATTTTGATAAATTCTAGCATTTTGATTGGTCACTAACTCTTATGCCAACACATAGGGATGAGTCACTCACCAAATCTCAGCAACTTGACAAATGTAAGTAGCCTAATCTAACTCGAGCTACATCACTTTCTACTTTTGGCCAAATCAAGTCTTTACATGTGTACTTGCCTATTTTGGCTCTTATGCCCAAAATGGCCTTATCAAACACTTGGCTAGTTCTCTACCAAAAACTTGAGTACCCCTAACTCAACATGACTAAGATTATTTTTGACTATTTTTCACACATGTGAAGTTACCTGATAAACAAGAATTGTAAAAATAACAAGGTATCCAAGCTAGATTTTGTCATATTTTCACACTCCTCCTCAAAAACTAGCTTGGTAAGTACTAGATCAACCAAGGAGCTTGTGAAACTTGTTGAATGGATTCTTTGATATGCATATCATATAAAAACTAGCCAAAGCATTCTCCATAGCAGCAAGTTCATCATATTAATGATAAGACTTCTTCGGTAGAAATCACTTGCCAATTCTATTGAGAAGCATTCCACCAATTTGTCACCATATCCTTGTGTTCTCTCCATGCTTGATGATGATCTTTGACTTGAGAGCTCCACTTGCATGAAGATGGCTGTACCATAAAGAGTGAAATCCAAGGCTTCATGATCTTTGGTTTAGAGAAACAACACAATTTACACCATTTGCAATATAGAAAATTAACATCTACTTAATGAAAGAGATCAAACTCAACAAGATCTTGATCAAACATCAAACTTATGATAAAATGAAGTTGTTATCGAAAAATAGTAAGTTATTGTATTTCAAACGTGTGGATCCGAATATCATCAAAACAATGCATTCTACACACAAGGTTGTAAGATATCATCAATATAGTGCACCAATGGATATATGAACCCAAGAGAACTCATGTATAAGCATGAAATGAGATGAGAGAGAAGAATCCTTTCTTCCATGAGTATACATCTATTTATAACATGTCCATGCCTCATTAATGAGTTTGGTTTCCCTTCATAGAAACTTCTAGATAAAAAACCCTATCAAGAATATGACTAGAATCAATGTATCTAACATTCAAATTTGAATGTGTCCAAACTCAACTTTCTACTTTTCCTCATTTTCTAAAGAGGTAAATTCAAATGTACTTAGGCTAAAAATAACTTTATAAAGTTTATCACTAAGTACAAAATGCATATTGGCCTCAATTGCCAAACAATCAACATAGACCAAAATAGATCAAACTAGTTGACAATGTCTCACACTCCCTCTTCAACTAGTTTTAGCATAGACTTTGAGAATATTCCAAGTGAAGTTCTATGCTTTGTAAACAAGTCTTTTTCCAATGCTTTGGTGAAGATATCAGCTACACATTCCCTTGAAGAGACATGTTGAAGCTCCACCTCCTTTGCCATGACTTGCTCCCTACAAAGTGATATGCCACCTCGATATGCTTGCTCCTAGCATGAAATATAGGATTGCTTGCCAACTTTTGGGCTGAAAGGTTGTCACAAAAGATGATTGGTCTCTCTGAAAAATCCAGCAAGTGAAGATCCTTGATCATCCTCTTGATCCATACCATCTCTTTTGTACAATGAGTAAGGGTTTTGTACTCGGCCTCACTAGATGACAATGAGATAATGGCTTGTTTCTTCGACATCCATGATATAGCTTCATCACCTATGAAAATAATATGTGCACTTATGGATTTCCTATCCATTTGATTTCCAGCAAAGTCCGAATCAAACAAGTTGGGTGATGATCCCTCATACAATATGCCAAAATCTCAAGGTCCCATGATGTATTTGTCTTGTGTTTTTATGCATTGATTGGGTTCTAAGCTTAGTATACTTTATTCTCAGCCTAATGTCCATACTCTGACAGGTTTTCACACGTGTGAAACCAGCAAGTACAAGTTTTGATCAGTAATGATTGTTTTTGTTAGATTTATTCATCTAGATTTGATCTAAATGCTATCTAATCTTGTGTAGATTGATAGGTTGATCTAATCTAACATCCAATCACACTTGTGGATCTGATTCAGATCTATTCTTGGTCCATTTTGTTGTACTTTCACATGGTATCAGAGCCAAGTACAAGTGCATTTAAGGAATTGATCTAAACTATACCCAAATTGGCAGGTTTTTGGAAACAAGCTAATATTGAGGTAGCGAGGTTGAATGGATAGTTAGAACCATCATATTTGTACCAAATCTTGCTGTGGGATACAGGTGTACTTTCCACACGTGTGGGGCCGTACAGGACCTGTTTTGGACAGTAAAATTCAGTTTGGTACATTTTGAGCTTCATACACTCAATTTTGAATCAATTTAGTGTATTTTTCAAGCTTTCACTTGCATTGTCTCTATTCCATTGATTTGTTTTTGGTTTAGATCAATCATATAGATGGATTAAAGCTTGTTTACAGTACATTGAAGTTGATTCTCTGATTTTTTGAGTGTACATTGAAGTTGAGAGAGAAAGAGTGCTATAAACCAAAGATTAAGGAGTGATTTGCAGGGGGAGTGATTGAAATCCATTATATCTTCATTCTAGATTTGTTCAAGAGTGAAAGGGTTGAGTCTAGAAGCATCTAAATGCTAGAAGACACTCTTGTATCAGTCCTCCAAGTGAAATCTTAGTGAATTTCTAAAGCACAAACACTCATAAAGGCAAAATCTACCAATACAAGGTGATAAGAATTGTTGGCAAGTACTAGGAGAAAAATTTGAGATCCAAGTCACATTGTTCACCCCTACTCAAGTGTGTGAGTGTGTTTTTGACTTTAATCAAAGTCACAAATGTGAGTGAGGCATATGTGTCGTGGTTGATCCAAAATTTTCATGAGATCCTTCCTTTGTAGAGGGCAAGAACTAGTAACTCAATTCTTGACTTTGGTGGAAAAATTGTCTTATTCATTGTGATCAAATCTTGCTAAGTGGAAATAGCTCTTTGTAAGCACATATCTTAGTGAGAGAGAAGCATCACATTTCTGAAAATTTGAATTTCATTCCAACTCTAAAGAGGTAGAGTCGTTGGTACTTGGTGGAGTCCAATAGGGGTGAATGAATTCAATTTTTTGAACAAAACTTTGACATTATATGTATGAAACTCAAATAAGTTCTATTCAACTTTCTTTGTAAGAGTGTGAGGGTCAAGTTGTGATCCCATTGGGAGTCTAGAACAGGGAGGAGTCCATATTTGAGTGTTCATATATGATTGGGATCTTTGTGAATCTCTAGATGTCTTATTTTTAAGCTTGGTGACAAATTATTGACATAGATTGTTGTCAAACCATTTCATGTCCATTCCAAATCTCAAGAGTGAGATTCTTTGGGTCAAGAGGGATTCCAAAAGGGGTGATTGGATCTGATCTTTGTGTGTTTGAATCAAATATACATGTCAAGTTTTTGTGATCTAGTGTAGATCCTTTTTTTGTGCAAATTAGTGGTTTAATTTGTTGTCAAATCAAATCAAATTCAATCCAGATCTCAAGAGTGATATTATTTGGGTCAAGAGTGAATTTAAAAGAAGTGACTAAGTTTGATTTTCAAATATATGAAACAAAACCCATACTTTGTTCAAGAATCTCAAAAGTTGAGAGAACTAGTCAAGAGAAAAGGAAAATCTAGGTGTCAAATCTTTTCAAATCCATTCCAACTCTCAAGATGAAGATTCATTGGTATTTGTTGAGTCCAATAAGGATGTTTGGATCTGATTTTTGTGATTTGATAGAGTGCTTTTGTCTTAGTGATCAAAGCAAAGATTAGTCTCCAATTGACTAGCTTGAAATAGATATGATTCAAAATTTGTGGTCTAGATCTTGTGTAGATCCTTCTAGATTGTTGAATGTGTTCAAATCTAGTTTCTTGAGAGTCACGAATTACATTTTGAAAAGTCATATCACTAGGTTTTACTTCCTCATCATGGCATCAATAGGTGGCAACCTATTGGAGGCAAGTAAGGATCCTAAATGCAACCTTTGTGGCAAGAGAGATTGTTTTGTCTCAAGATGCTACAAAATGAAGATCAATCCATCCAAGGAGAACCAAAGCAAGGGGGCCGAGGTGAAGGATGGAGCTTCAAGTTCAAACTGCAAAGGCAAGAAGGACAAATCCAAGGAAAGGTGTTTCCTTTGTGGAAAGATGCATGAGGCTTGGAGTCTCACAAGGACTTACAAGATTTGTCTTCAAAAGTCCATCATCACACATTTCAAACCTTTTGAAGTTTTGCATTTGAAAGTAAATTTTTTGGTTCAAGATGCAAAGATAAATGTCACTTGGATTTATTTCATGTCCTTGGAAAGCATTTTGCTTAGGACTTTAGAAAAGTTCAAATTTATTGTTATGATTCAAGAGAAACCAAGAAAGATTAAGAAGCAATCACAAAATGAAAATAGTTTAATTTATGCTCTCATGAAATCTTATGAAGAACTATTTTGCTTTGAAGAGATTTTTGTATCTCAAAGGTGGATTAAGGCAATAATAGTTGAGTGTGATGTCTTAATAGATAGCAAAGCATGTTTTCCTTGTAAACTTACATTGAATATGAAGTCAAGGAAATGGAAATGTCTTCATAATGTATTTTTTGTTGGTTTCAATAAGATCATGAATGATGTGTTCATTCATAATGTTGAAGATTGTAAATTTTCAATTTTAAAGGCAAGTTGTAAACTTCTTATGAGAATAAGTGAAACATCCAAAGTGGACACTTATATCCATAAGCAAGTAGTTAGCCTTATAGAGATGGAAATACTTCTTGATTTCAATATTAGAAAAATCATGCCAAGTTGTGGTGATTTTTGGACTTATGTTTCTAGCATAAGTAATGTTGATGATCACATGAAGTACACATTATATGATCATGTTTGTTGTGATCATTTTGAGACATGGAGGCCTCGGATTTCCATCAAGGAGGAGCACCAAGAAGGTGATCTGGAGGAGTCATCTTGAGGTTCAAGTGTGCCAAGGATTGAGGAGGAGAGTCCTTCTCAAGTTATGATTCCAAGAAGAATATCAAGAGACAAGGTTAAGCTCATATGGCTCACATTAAAAGGGAAAGAGGAGCACATTTCAAGTAGTATACATCTCATAGTTGCTTCTCTTATGTCATTTGGTGAATCAATTTGCTTTGCATTTCAAAGTTGGAGTAAAGCAATACTAGTTGAGTATGGTGTCTCTCTTGAGAACATAGTTGATGTTCTTAATGATATGAAATTGATTTTAGATCAATTAGAAAGCAAATGGTTATTTCATCAAATGTATGCTCTTGAGTCTTGCAAGAGGAGTTGTCCACTCATAGTGTGAAAAATTGTCTTTTTCATGTATTGAGGCAAATTGTAAACTCTTTATGAGAGAAAGTGAATCATCCTCTAAGGAAACTTATCTCCATAATGAAGTATCTAGCCTCATTAGATCTGAGATTAGCATGGTAACCAAGCATGAAGATATGATACAAACTCTTTGTTATTATAGCATGCATAGTCTTGCCAATGTTGATGAGCCCAATCCTCGAGATCTTTGTAACATGATGTAGGATCTTTGTGATCCTCATGAGTCAAGAAGGACTCTTTATTTTATCATGGAGTTGCAGCTATTTTCAAGGAGGAGGAGCTTTTGGATCAACCATATGCTTCCGAATGGAACAAATCAATGAAAGAGGTGCTAGGATGGTGCAAAGCTCTCAAGTTCATCAAAAAAGTCAACATCAAAGAGGCACTATCATGGATATGGTGATTTTGGATCGACGTAAAGCTCATTGGCTGATCTTCACACCTTTGAACCAGCAAGGATCCATATTAGAAGACCAATTCAGCCCATGGAGTCAATCTCAATATCATCATGTTTTTATCAAGTTAGTTTTGAGGAGGAGTGTTAAAATTGGCAAAAGCTAACTTGATCATATCTTGTGAATACCATTATGAGTAGTACATATCATCATAAGACATGTGTGGAGCCTGTTCCCAGGTGTGAAATAAATGCATTTATCATTTAGATGAGTCATATAGGTTGTACATACCATTTCATTTGAGATCTAGTGACTAAAATGGCCAAAATCTAGTTTTCTAGCTATATGCCACTTGGCATCATTTTATTGGTAGGAAAAGCTATTTCACATGGATAGGAGTGATCTCACACGTGCCAAGGACTGCTCACATGTGTGAAAACATCAGTAGTAGGTGAGATTCAACTTGTAGTAGATAATTGTGCAAGTCCCTATAAATTAGGAAAATTGCCTAAAATCAAGGGAGGTGGCTATAAGTTAGGAAACTTGGTCCATGTGCCATATTGATGATTATTGGTGATCCTTTGATGAGTAGGCACTCTCACATGTGCCAAATCAGCTCAGTAAGCATCAGCTCTTGTGTATATATGGTGGCTCATTTGGCCATAATTGATATGGGAGCTAAATCTTGATTTTGGAGCAATTCTAGTGTTTTCTCTCTATTTGTCTTGTGTTTTTATGCATTAATTGGGTTCTAAGCTTAGTATACTTTATTCTCAGCCTAATGTCCGTACTCTGATAGGTTCTCACACGTGTGAAACCAGCAAGTACAAGTTTTGATCAATAATGATTGTTCTTGTTAGATTTATTCATCTAGATTTGATCTAAATGCTATCTAATCTTGTGTAGATTGATAGGTTGATCTAATCTAACATCCAATCACACTTGTGGATCTGATTCAAATATATTCTTGGTCCATTTTGCTGTACTTTCACATTCTTGAGGCTACATACTTGCGCAAGGATGTAAGGGTCCTTCATGGATGATTTACTTAATCTCAAGAGAAGTTTATAAAATGCCTCACAAAATGAAAAAACATGACTTTTCAAACTATGAGATATTATCTCATTCTTGTTCTTACTAGATCCAAGAGCATACATTTGACGACACAACCTCTTGCTTTCAAAATGTTTTGGAAACATATCTAAGCCATTAGAGACAATAGACATCATACAAGACTAGTATTGCCTTACTTGAACTTTGAGATGTAAAAATTTCAATAAAGCAGTAATAATAGAGAAGCATAAGTGAGAATGTTGGATTAGATACCACCTGAAAATTGCCCCTCTTTGGCATGAATTGTGAGCCTTATAGATTCGGCCTTGCCTTTTTAAGATTCCCTTGAAACCATGTGTTGAGAAGACTCCTCCTCAAGCCTTGGCAAATCTCCATCATGCATTTGGATTTTTGGTGATTTGAGAATCCTACCATCATCCTCTTGATTGAGATGAGATCCTCCTTACTCCTTATATGCAAAGGAATATTGGCAAAGCATATGGATCTAAAGATCCCCAAAGTATCAACTATTGCAATCTTCATATCAAACACGATTGATAAGAGATACCTCCAATTAAAGTCTTCAAATAAGAAGTCACATAAAATGTCACCATCTTTGCTTCTACATGATGAAATGAGATCATCCAAATGAACAAGATAAGAGAATCGATCAGAAGTAGACCTCCTTGGCAATAATTCTCTATGTGATTTTGCCAAAGCGCCATCTTCATGAGCCTTACCATCTTGGAACATAGGTTGAGGTAGATCACTTGCCTTCTCCTCCTTGAGATGATCCAAGCTCCTCTTGGCCACACTTCCACAAGGATTAGTATTAATCTTGAAAAGATTACCACATCTAGATCTTGTTGCTACCACATCACCATCCCCCTTAACCAATCAAGCATCTTTTTCAAAATCAACTTGGATACCATCATCTAGCATCTTGCCAACACTAATGAGATTCATAGTGAGATTAGACACAAAAAGTACATCTTCAAGAATCATAGTGGATTCAACACCAATTGGTACACTACCAATTCTTTCTATCTTGCATTCACCATCAGTAGGAATGAAAATAAACTTTCTAGAACCATTGTAAGGTGCAAGATGGATGAAAGAATTTCTTGAACTAGTCATATGAGAACTAGATCCACTATCTATCCACCAGGAATTTTCATTTTCAAAACTAGAAGAAGACTCATCAACGTAGGCATGTCATTCTCTAGTTGAGCTAGGCTTTTCATCCACTTTGTAATGGTCTTGACTCCTCTGAAGAAAAACAGTCTGAACTTACCATGTGCACCCATCCATGTGCCAAACCTATAGCCAAAACAGTAGATCGAGTATAAATTAGAAAATAATATATGTCATTACCAAATTAAGTGGATGGCATATCATTAAGACTATCACTCTAGATTTTTCTAGTTAGGATCTTATTTCAATATCATTAATTGAGACACCACATAATCCAAAAACATTAATGAATAACCCTAAATTTCAAACTTCTAATAGTAAATCCCTTGCCTTAAATACTTATCCTGTACTCCAGATCTCTAACCCTAAATCATAAATCCTAAGCTCTATATCCCTTATCCTAAGCCCTTTATTCTAAACCAAAAACCCCTTATTCTAGAATCTAATTCCCTTATCCTAAACCCTAGACCCATTATCTCCAAGATTTTGGATGGGAGCAGGCATGGCAACCAAGCAATGTGCCATTGTACCACCAAGGACCCTTCTCAAGGATGCTAATAATTATCTCTTGGCTAAACTATAGATATGTGTGGTGTGTAATCAACTGACAAGATCCACACCAGAATTAGTAAAGAATTAGTGAGAGATAAAATAAAGGGATATAAAATAAACTATCAGTTTATGAGATATAATATTAGCTATTGATATAATATCAAATCGAATGACATGTTATCCTTGAAATAGCAGCTTGCTTTTGCAAGTGATATCACTCCAAAGATAGTTTTGCGTTACAGAAGATACACCATGCATAGCTAATATTCGAGTAAATTATTGATGCCTTTATAAGTTTTTAACCCCTCACAAACAAAATCTCAAGTTTCAAGCCATAATCAATTTTACTGATCTAAACTAAATTGGCATGCCTACAACATCAATGGCATCAAATATATCTTTTTCAAACTTGAGGCATTGATCACAGTCTAATAATGGTTTAGGAAGAGTGGAAGGGAGGGAAGTGGAAGCATGATTGGCATCAACAATAGTAGTAACAATAGAATCCAAATTTACTAAGGATTTATTTATAGGCTGATTTAAACTTTTAGTTGCAACTATGTTATCTAAATTAAGATTAGCTGGGGATTTTGGAGTAGGAGAAAGCTTGATGTGTCTAGTCTTCTTTGGAGTTTTTTCATTGAATTATACACTTCTCTTAGGGGACTTTTGCTTTTGTGGCCTTTTTGTAGAAAGATCGGTTTGATAGAAGCCTCTCTCATGAAGCTTGGAATATCTATCCCCCATTCTATATAGTAACTTAATAACTTTAGGCATTATAGCCTTTTGAAGATACTAGAGTGCCGAGGAGTGAATTAGAAAAATGCTCCAAGTCCTCTTTGGTGATCTGTCACACCATCTGGATAAAAGAGGCTCTTGGAGTAAGGAACATGCAATTAACTATTGGACTAATGCTCCTTGGGCATCGTATTATACAAAATTTAGCTTGATAATTTTACATTTTGATGTACATATATAGACCACATGTGTCGAGCATTCCCACATGTGAGTAGTAGGCCTATTTGCATTAGCCAATTCATGCCTTAGAATAGCTTGTTTTACAAAGCAAAGTAAAAGTAGGCAAAAGCTAGTCAAGTAGAATCATGCCAAGTTGGGCCTCAATCTTCTCATGACTTGTACAAATCAGAATGCATGATTAGGATAGGCAAATAGACATCCATCTTGAGTCCTAAGAGGCGTTGACACACGTCATAAAGTGTAAAAGTGCAAATTGGCAAGTAGTGCAACATAGGTCAAAAACATCATCACTTTGGCTTTTGGGGTCCAATCAAAATATGCGGTGCAAATCATGGATCCAATCATGTTTAGAAGTGAATACATGCCTTCTTGAGTAGGACCTTGAGCTACCACTATATGGATGTGGAGTTTCATTGTACATTGGAATAATTTTGAGAGTTAATCAAGTTCTTGACTTGCATACTTTTGTTCTATTCTTTCTCTACCCGATGGGTGGTTGTTTTCTCTCTCTACTCGAGAGCAAGGTGCTTGTTTGGCTCTTCCATAATGAGCTCTACTTAGTTTTTTCAAGGATATGCATGAACCTAATTGCTTGACTTTGGATGATGATTCATTTTTTGTGTACAAGAGCTCTTACCTAGATCCAAATTGTGTTTGATAGCTCATCTAAATCTGAGCTGATCAAGAGTAATTTAGTAGTGTGCAACCTCCCATGAATGTAGGTCATGGTAGATCTATTCAAGGTCCTCAAAACTCACTTTTTTGACAATATTCCAAGCCCCACAGCACTTTCACTCTTGGTTTTCATATATGTAGATGTACATCTTCAATCACTGGTTGCCACATGCCCCTTTGACTTTTCTTCGCTTGTGCAAACAAAAATGTGTGAAATCAAATTTTTTGAGTCATTATTTTTTGTTTTTTTACAGCATCCTCTGTGCCATATCGCCTATGTGCATGCATGGACAACCCCCTTGCACAACAAATATGCACTTCTTTTTTATGGCTTATTATGTCATACATGGCTTCTTCTTTTGCCCATTCTAATAAAGATCTGGCACTCTTTTCTTTTCTGTCTAATTTAGCATCATAGATATTATAAACTACTACAAGTCTTTATTCCATCATTTCTTGCATGCTTTTTTAACTACACAACAAAATGGTGAGGTTTTTTACGAGCATCATGTCATATTTAGAGATATTATTAAGCTATCTAGTAAATCATATGGCCCATAAATAGAAATTTCATAGAATGTATACTAGGCTTTTTTACCAATTTAAAAACATCACGTCTTGCAAATTTTGCGAAAGGATTTGTAGTTGTTTTGAGTACCAAACAAGTTTTGTTTTTCTATTGATCAATCAAATGTCAAAAGAGGTTGAGGCTCCCAATTTTAAACATGTTGACTCGTTTCATTCAACTCCTCAATATTCTCAATAAGATATCAATTAACTTATAATTAACAAACTTGAAAAGTTTGTGACTTCAATAATGCAAATTTGAAAATAAATTGTGAAGCTTTTACTAGTGTACCCTCCTTAGAATACAAATCAAGCGAGGCTAATTCGAAAGCCTTTTATTCATTTAGCAAAGTATTATACAGTTGATAATTTATATAATACAACATCTAATTTGTGTAATTTTCATTATTATCATGAAGCTGAAGTTTTTTTTTCTCTTGTCAAGCAGCTTTACAAAGTTTCTAGATATTATGAATTTTGAATGTGATGACTTGATAGCTAGGGTTGATGATGACGGAGATGAAGGTTTTTTTTAGCGATGACACTAAGGCCTTATCAAATATACCTGATTGTAGATGCACTGCACCCTTTGAGGAGAAATGTATGCACTTTGAGCTCAATTAGACATTCCTACTCCACCAATTATAACATTTATAGATGAATTTTCTCCCGATTGATGGTCATAACATAGATCATATGAACCTTGTTGAAGCAGATCATGATGAGAGTGTAAGTGTATTTGTATTGTGATTGGATATTTGTTTCCTTTGCTTGTCATTTATGAGATATCTAAAACTCTTGTCTTTCTGTATGTAGACTATTCTTATTATAGATGAATTTGTTCGTCATCATAGAGAAATTTTGTCAGCATTCTAGCTTCACAAGGATAGTGGCTTTGGCCATTACCTCAAGTATTTCAAAAATAATGAGATTTGCATTGCTCACTCATAATTCAGTCCTATTAGAGAGATATTAATCATGGGTTTTAAGGCATTTTATCATTATGCAGACCTACATAAGTTCATTGAAATAAATTAGATTATTTTTTGTAGAAAGTTTAAATGAATTTAAAATTCTAGGATATGGATTTGAGAACGTTTTATTAAGGAACTCTCATTATTCATTATCTGCTACGTATATAATCAAGTGGCAATGAGGACAATGCCAATTTCTTAGATCCATTTTGTGAAAATTCACACGTGGGAATGCCCTAATGTGTGAAATTGATCTCCTAAGCTTGGCTCATGCACTATAGATCACCTATTAATTGAAATCCAAGATCAATGACAAGATCTAAGACAAAAGGACCATTCTACATGCATTTATTCATTAACCAAAGGTGTTTCACACATGTGGAAGCCTTTATGAAATAAACTAAGTCCCAACAAGCTCCTCTCCTCGGGTAGAGAGAGAAAATACAACTTTTGGGCTCATCTAGAGAGAGAAGGCAATACAAGCAAAATTGGCAAATCTCCAAATTGACTCAAAAAACTCATAGATCTCTCATACATTAATGAAGGGAATGAAAGTACATATAGAAACTCATGGAGATCCATTCTTGATTCTTATTGGACCTCTTAAACATAGCCTCTCTAATCCTATTGAATGTGTGATGCAACATCCCTCACTTTTGATTAGACCCTTCTAACACATCTCTCTATTATGATTGGACCCTTTGACTTTTGCCATCACAGAGGGTGCATCACTCATCAAACCTAAACTTGACATGTGTGAGCAACCTAACTGGCTTGAGTTACATCACAATTGAATTTTTTATCCATGATGGATCTAATCTTGATATCAAATGAAATCTTGATTTTTTTGAGACTAAACACTTGCTCAAGAATGTAAGTGTCCTCTTTGGATGCTTCACTTAATCTCAAGAGAAGTTTACAATTTGCCTCAAAAGACGACAAGCTATCAGGTAAAACAGGAAATATTACATGCAAGCCGAGCATTGGAGGATCCAAAGCTCAAAGAATATTATCAAATTATTCTGGCAAACAATCCAAGATTCAATACTCGGTTTGGAAAGAGATTATAGTTGTAACTCAAAATTTTGAAGAAGAAGGTTCTATTTGTATACACAAAGTAGAAGTTTGAAAAAAATTAGACAACATGGTAAAATACTTGAGAAAAGATAAATTTTCAAATACTGATGTACAAATGATCTAGAAAACAACCAATGAATTTGTGGATGTAGTTCAAAAGACATGGAGTTTAGATCATATAACTCATTATATGGTAAGATTTTGATGTTACACTAGTATAAATATGTGCAATTAATTTAGATACTTTTGGTACTGATTTGTATCATGTTTTAATGACATGCAGCACATATTATGACATCATTCAACATTTTTTGCAAGAAATAGTGGAAGTCTTAGCATATGGTCATCGCAAGGAATGAAAAAATCTCATTGGCAAGCAAGAGCGACATTTCATAAAAGTACACAACATGGTGGAACTAGCACAAAGAATAGCTATATACTGCAACTTTTCCAATGGTTTTACAGAAGAATCCAAATTTGTCATGATACAAAATCGACGAAGTATAAAAATTTTCAGAAAGCATGCAAATTCATACAAGCCAATAGGCAATAGACATACAGAAAAATTTTGTATATTAGATAAATTTTTCTACAAAGTTCGGTTATCCAATATCTACTCTGCTTTCGACACTTTCTCTAATGAAAGTTGCAATTTAGAATCGTGCAACAATTTCCTTCTCTCGTAAGGTCCAAGAGCTCATAGTTTTCATGCTTACTCAGATCATAGGCTACATACAATGCAAAATGAGATGATCTGAGCATGGAATTTACTGAACCATATCCTAAAATCTTAAGTGCAATATTTTTCTTAACAAAAATTATTCTATGCACCCTATTAAAATTATGTCCTCCAAGAAAATGAGAAAGTGTCTTGATTGTCATAATCATTGTATCACCATGTTGATGAAACTTTGAATGGGCAACACTAATCTCATTATTTTTGAAGAACTTCAGATAATGCCCCAGTGCATGATCTCTTGAAAATTCTCCAGCAGAGGATCTCTGCCCATCTCGACGAATTGAAAAATCATCAAAAAAGATTGTTTTCTGAAATGAAGAAAATGCAACGTAAGCTCCAGTATAAAATCTGACATTACGGACCTACTAGTAGAAGATAAGATACAAAACTTATGCATTCAGCTTTGTCTTTCTCGATTACTGCCTCTCCAAATGAAAAAGGTGGCTACAAAATGGTGTCACATGCCCTTACATAAACATTCCTAGTTAGGATTGGAAACAAATTTTGTTGACATTTTATAGTTCGAACACCTTCGATTTGTTGAACCCGACTATTGGATGTTCCCGTGTATTTCTGAAGACTGTGTAAAAACAGGAGCAAAACTATAGAATTGGATAGATAAATAGATGTAGACTAAAGCTCGATTATTCACATAAATCCAACAATTTTGGGTTGAGACAATCAATTGTGCCAATTATCTTTGAATAGGTAACCAAGTGCTCCTCTTGATGGTAAGTCATATTTTAGGTTCTTTATGGTAAGATAATGTCAAATATCTCAACATTGTTAGATGCTTATTTTATGCTCATTTTCCTTTGAAAGATAAATTAAAGAAGGATCCTACCTCCAAGAAGCACATTTTTGCTAGATATAGTGACAAAAGTAAAGCATGTAGAGTTTAATTGGATCCACAAATTGAATCATAATCACGATGGTAGCATCACAAATTGAATCATAATCACGATGGTAGCATCAACAAGTACAAGACAAGGTTGGTGGCAAAGTGCCATGCTCAAAGGTATGGCATTGATTACAAGTAGATATTTTCTCATGTAGCAAAGATGGTACCACTTTGGATTTTTATCTCCATTTCAACTATATGTGACTGGAATATGTTTCAAATAGATGTAACTAATGCTTTCTTAAATGGTTACTTGGATGATGATAGTTATATAGAGCAACCCAAAGACAACACAGGATGTGGTATGGAAGGTCTTGTTTGTTTCTTGAAGAAAAGCTTGTATGGCTGCAAACAAGCTCCAAAAACTTGGAACTCTAGAAACTCACACTCTTTTGTGTGGTATTGGATTCATTTCATTATCAGTGAGCATGATCACTCTCTTTACTTTAGGTTTGAAGGAGCTCACATCACTTCGTTCCTACCTTATGTGGATGACATTGTTTTCACAAAAAATAGTGATGTAGAAATTTTCAAAATCAAGATTGCACTCAATCAAGAGTTTGAAATGAAAGATCTTATTTTGGTACATTATATACTTGGGATAGAGTTCTATAGGGACTATAATTAGACCTTCATATGCCAAGAAAGATATTGCAACTCTATCCTCAAGAAATTTAACATGAAAGGTTGCAAGCCAGCTGCAACTCCATTGCAAGCTAATTGTAAGCTAACTATAAGAGATGGTGAAGCATCATTTGAGGACACTAATCTCTATTTAAATAAAATTGAAAGTTGCATTCAATTAACCATGTCAAGACCTAATCTAAGTTTTTGTGTTGGTAAACTTTGTGAATTCATGCAAAGTCCAAGTGTTAGAGACATCGACATCTTGCCAAGTAGAGTTGAGAGAGAGAGAGAGAGAGAGAGAGAGAGAGAGAGAGAGAGAGAGAGAGAATATGGGCTGTTGTAGAGAAAAACTGAATTAGGAATTTTTATTGGGCCACTTGTGCCCTAAACCTTCATTGACGGGCAGGTAGTTGAATGGGCAACTTCTAGAATCTGAGACCTAAAAAGTTCTAGAGAGACGAAAACTCTAGCGATGGATCGAGCGAGAGAGAAAGAAAGCGAACCTAGAGAGAGGAGTATTGATGGTTGATCAAGAGAGAGAGAGAGAGAGCGCGCGAGGAGCTGTAGCAGGATTTGGAGAGAGCAAGTGAGTAGCAAGAAGAGAGAGAGAGAGAGAGAGAGAGAGAGAGAGAGAGAGAGAGAGAGAGAGAGATGAGAATGGGAGAGAGTGGTGAGAGAGCATAGAGAGATAAATTTTTTGTTATGTTTTATATGGTTAGGTTTTTCTTAGGGTTGGAGAGAGTAAAATAGCCATATAATGAAGTGTTGGAGAGAGAGAGAGAGAGAGAGAGAGAGAGAGAGAGAGAGAGAGAGAGAGAGAGAGAGAGAGAGAGAGAATGGGAGAGAGTGGTGAGAGAGCATAGAGAGATAAATTTTCTGTTATGTTTTATATGGTTAGGTTTTTCTTAGGGTTGGAGAGAGTAAAATAGCCATATAGTGAGGTGTTGGGAGAGAGAGAGAGAGAGAGAGAGAGAGAGAGAGAGAGAGAGAGAGAGAGAGAGAGAGAGAGAGAGAGAGAGAGAGAGAGTATCACATAGTCCCTCTTAACAAGTCAAGACCAAACCCTTTGAACCCTTCAATTTATAGCACAACAAGTTCAAATGCTATATAAAGTCTTACAGTATAGAGTACCAAAAAGTGAATCAAGTTTTAGGACACTCAATTGTTACCTACCACCATCCCACAAAACAAAACTGCACAAGTTAGTTAAATGAGGAAGACAGGTGTCATAGCTGAGCATCAGTTGTCATCCATGTCCGAAACAAGATTCACTACTTTATCAGCTTGATTGCAATAACAAATAATTCATCCAATTTTCACAATCATGCACTTCATAAATAGCAATACATTTTTCCTTAAATCGAAACCGTATCAAGGCAGATGCCATATTGATCAGTACAAGAGCAAAAAAAGTATTCAGTTCACAAAACAGTATTAACACGTAAGAAGCTATCTAGCAATGCACAAGTAAAAAGAGACGTGACTTTTACCACAGTGTCGGCTACTAGGGCAGATGTAAGAGATTTCAATAAGTTTAGTCATATTTTGGTAAAACATCAATATGACGCCAAAACTCATTTTAGACTTAGAGATAAACCTTTTGAAGTTATATTAGTTTAAAATACATTCAATAAACACTTTCTGAAAGTGTGGGAAAGTTGGTAGTCGAGTTTGAGAGAGATTCAAATTTGAACTTTGGGTACATTGAATCTAGACCCAAAAATAGTAGGGTTTACATTTTGGAGGGAAAGCCACATGGCCAAATAGAGTTTGGACACTCTATAAAAGGGTGTAACTCGTGGAGAGACACATCTTCTCTCTCCTCTCTCTCATTTCATCATTAGACATGGTTCTCTTTGGGTTCTACTATCCATTGGTGCACTATCTTGATGAGGGGCTATATGGATTAGGAAATAGCCACTGAAACTGTCTAGGATGTTGAAAGCTTCAGCTCCTGCCATTTCCTCAAGGATTTGTGTAATTAAGGGTAAGGGAAAAAAGTCTTTTTTCGTAACCGCGTTAAGATTCTTTAGATCGACACAGATGCAAAGCTTGCCGTTTTTCTTGGGTACTATCACAATGGGTGATACCCAATCAGTATGTTGGACTTCATAGATGAATCCAACATCTAGCAATTTCTTAATTTTTTCATCGATCCGCTTGCAATAAACAGGATTGCTTCAATATGGCTTAGTCCGAATAGGCTTAGCGTTCTCCTCTAAAGGATTCATATGGACCGCTATTTCAGGCGGGACCCCTTTCATCTTGGTATAGAAATCCAATAACTCACAAAATCCATGAAATCACCAAATCAATTAGCTTCAAAATGAGGAGTACGATGATACTAAAAATTTTACACTTGTCCACACTCTAATTGGCACATGTTTAGCCTCTTACTCTATTTTGGCTCAATAGTGGCATTACAAGTGGAAATGCATAATTTGCCATCTATGCCAAATTTATTCCTATCAACATCCTACACCTAGATGCTTGATGTAAAAAACATAAGACCCCTATATCTAACATAGATAATCTTTTTCAATTCTTCACACTCCTCCTAAAAAATTATCTATGAAGATTTGAGCATTGATCTTGATATAACTCCGAGATTAGATCTATGCTTGATGAAAGCACTTTTGCTCAAAGGCTTGGTGAGTAGATCGGCAATACAAGAGGACGAGTTGACATGCTCCAAATAGATTTCTCCTCCAATAAGCTTTTCTCTCACAAAATGGTGTGCCACTTCTATGTGCTTGCTTTTTGCATGAAATATGAGATTATTGGCAAGAGCTTGGGCCGAGATGTTATCACACTTGATCATTGGTAGATCATCCTCCTTGATGCACTTTAGCTCCATTAATAACCTCTTGATCCAAAGCACTTCTTTGGTAGTTGTAGTGAGTGCTTTGTACTCGGCCTCACATGAAGAGAGAGATATAGTATCTTGCTTTTTGGAAAGCCAAGATATTAGATTGCCTCCAAAAAAGATAGTGTATGCACTAATAGACTTTCGATCCATCTTGTCACTTGCAAAGTTCGAATCCGAGTAGCCAATAATGGATAGATCTTCACTTTTATAGAGTAGACCATAATCACAAGATGAAGATACATATCTTAGAATCCTCTTGGCCATCTTCCAATGATGGATCTTAGGATCTTGCATAAATTGACTCAATTTGTGCACACAAAAATTAAGATGGACTAGTCAAGCTAGAATGCTTAATCTTGATGATATACACTTTTGCTCATCTTATGATTCATTAATGTATGAGAGATCCATGAATTTTTTGAGTCAATTTGAAGATTTGCCAATTTTTCTTCTATTGTTTTCTCTCTCTAGATGAGCCCAAAAGTGGTATTTTCTCTCTCTACCCGAGGAGAGGAGCTTGTTGGGACTTAGTTTATTTCATGAAGTCTTCCACACGTGTGAAACACCTTTTGATAATGAATGAATGCATGTAGAATGGTCTTTTTGCCTTAGATCTTGTCATTGATCTTGGATTTCAATCAATAGGTGATCTATAGTGCATGAGCCAAGCTTAGGAGATCAATTCCACAAATTAGGGCATTCCCACATGTGTGAATTTTCACATATTTGGGTAAAAAGCCACCACAAAAGCATTTGATTTAGCTCAAGTATTTGTTGAGCGTCTGTTTAGGCTTTACGGATTATCAAGTGACATTGTAAACGATCATGATTTAAGGTTCACCGATCACTTTTGGTCGATAGTGTTTGCTAAACTAGAGACAACATTGAGCTTGAGTTTTTTTTATTATTCCAAGTCGGATGGCCAGACCACCGTTTATGTTTATGTATGGTTTTGAGCCTAGATCACCCATTGCGGTAGAGACTCGTATGATCAAATTTCCAAAAGTAGTCGATTTCCTACACGATATGCAAGAAATGCTACAAATAGCACGTGAGAATGTCCAAAGTGCCCAGGATAGGGACCGACATTATGCTAGAAAAGATCACCTCGAGACTTTCAAGTGGGGGATTGGGTGTATTTACAAATCCTGAAGGAATCTAGTGTAATGCGTATCGACAAGCATTACAATTGTCCACTACATGTACGGGACCGTAACGAATCTTGCAAAAGATTGGATCATGGGCTACCAAGTGTACCTCCCGAAAAGAGCGCAAGTGCACCCGATTGTTCACGTAAATTGACTCAAGAAGAGTCTACGTGAAGGAGAACATCTTGGTTCTGGAGACCAATTGGACTTGTTGAATGAATCATCGGGTGAGATTTTACTTTAACCCGAAAATATCTTGGATACAAGAACTAAACGATTGAGGAGAGCATTTGGTTCGATGGAAAGGTCGCACAGACGATGATGATTCCGGGGAATAGGAAGGTTGTTTGAAAAGGAATTTCCCTAGCTCTAAGTTTTGAATAAGGGGGTCAGAACTTGAGTAAGGGGAGAAGAATGTCATGTCAACGACTGATCTCGAAAATGTGTTCTTTTCAAAAAGTCTGTTTAATTTTTAACTTTTTGAATCAAGCAATAACTGCTGAATCCAATTTTTTTCCCACATCCTTAAAATTGAGGAAGCTGTGTGTCTCCATAGCAATGATTTTGCATCTGACAATCTTCAGATGATGTTGGTGGCCATTGTGGCACTCATCACAGACTCAAGAACTCGAAATCAGCAGGTCTCCCAGGGGTTGTGCTGATGAGCCTTCACTGCATTCTCCTACTCCGCCTCATCCTCCACATTATGCAGTTCAAAGCTCAAGTCAGGCATATACCTAGCCTCCTGCATTGAGCCTACCAATCTATCCAATTTGGCCGAATGTTCTTGCTTTGGGGATGAGTTGCATCACCTACAATGAAGGCACGCACATGATTGTCAACTTCAATCCAGTCCAGGAACTTTGTTCACACCTACATTCGTCATTTCTTTTCTAATCTTTGCTACCTCATCTAACCTGCCGACTGCTGCATACATTTGTGATAGGAGCACATAAGCTGCAGCATTTTTGGGTTCAAACTTCACAACACAATGAAAGGCACGTCTTCCTATTTCCACATGACCATGGTTTCTAGCAGCACCAAGCAAAGTCCTCCAAACGACAGCATCAGGCTGGATTGGCATTCTGTTCACGAAGTCCTCAGCTTCAGCCAGGTACCCTGCACGGCCCAGAAGATCAACCATACAGGCATAGTGATCCATGGTTGGTATGACAGCATGATCTTTACACATGGCGTCAAAGAGTTGACGACCTTCATCTACTAAGCCACAATGGCTGCATGCAGAGAGAACACTAATGTATGTGACCTCATTAGGCTTCTTGCCTTCCCTTTGCATCTGCTCCAAAAGTGCCAGAACCTCCTTGCCAAGCCCTTGCTGTGCACATCCTGCAATCATCGCATTCCATGACACCACATCTCGTTCATGCATGTTGTTGAACACCTGACATGCATGCTCTATGCTCCCACATTTGGCATACATGTCGACAAGGGCACTACTCACAATCACATCCAACTCAAGGCCATTTTTTATGATGTGGGTATGGAGCTGCTTGCCCTGTTCCAGGGCTGCAACGCTAGCACATGCTTTTAGAAGAATAACGTATGTGACATTGTCTGGCTGCACACCTTCTTCTTTCATTTTCTTATACAGAGCAAGGGCTTCCTTGCCAAGCCCATTCTGTACATATCCTGCAATCATTGCACTCCATGATACCACGTCTCGTTCACTCATTTGGTTGAACATCCGACGTGCATGCTCTATACACCCGCATTTTGCATACATGTCAACAAGAGTGTTCCCTAAAACCACATCTGGCTGAAAGCCACTTTTGGTGATGTCAGAATGGAGCTGCTTGCCCTGTTCGAGGGCTCCAATGCTAGCACATACTTTTAGGAGAATAACGTACGTGACACTGTTTGGCTGCATGCCTTCATGTTTCATTTGCTCATACAGCGCAAGGGCCTCCTTGTCAAGCCCATTCTGTGCATATCCTGAAATCATCGCACTCCATGAAACCACATCTCGTTCTCTCATTTTGTTGAATACTTGACATGCATACTCTATGCACATGCATTTTGCATACATGTCAATAAGGGTGTTCCCTACAGTCACATCTGACTCAAAGCCACTTCTGATGATATCGGAATGGAGCTGCTTGCCCTGTTCCAAGGCTGCGATGCTGGCACATGCTTTTAGGAGAATAACATATGTGACATTGTCTGGCAGCATACCTTCCTCTTTCATTTGCTCATATAGGGCAAGGGCCTCCTTGTCAAGCTCATTCTGTGCATAACCTGCAATCATCGCATTCCATGACACCACATCTCGTTCATTCGTGTTGTTGAACAATTCGCGTGCGTCTTCCATGCGTCCACATTTTACATATCCGGCGATCATCGAGTTCCATGATACCATATCCCGTTCACTCATTTTGTTGAACACCTGACATGCATGCTCTATGCACCCGCATTTTGCATACATGTCAATAAGGATGTTCCCCACAAACATATCTGATTCAAATCCACTTCTGATAATGTCCGAATGGAGCCGCTTGCCCTGTTCCAGGCCTGCAATGCTGGCACATGCTTTTAGGAGAATAACATATGTGACATTGTTTGGCTGCACACCTTCCTGTTTCATTTTCTCATACAGAGTAAGGGCCTCCTTGGCAAGCCCAATTTGTGCATATCCTGCAATCATTGCACTCCATGAGATCACATCTCGTTCACTCATTTTGTTGAATGCCTGACGTGCGTGCTCTATGCAACCACATTTTGCATACATGTCCACAAGGATGTTTCCTATAACCAAATCTGACTCAAAACCACTTTTAATGATGTCAGAGTGTAGCTGTTTGCCCTGTTCCAGAGCCGCAATCCTGGCACAGGCTTTTAGGACAGCAACGAATGCAACCTTGTCCGGGGCTATGCCTGTCTGTTGCATTTGCTGAAAAAGATTTATAGCCTCCTTACCTTGTCCGTGATCCGCATATGCCGATATGATAGCAGTCCATGAAAACACATTGTGTTCAGGCATTGTGTTGAATACTTTGCGTGCATCCAACACATCCCCGCACTTGGCGTACATGTCAACCAGGGTGTTTGCTAAAAAAATATCTGAATCAAGTCCACTTTGAACCAAAAGGGCATGAACTCGCTTACCCTCTGCCAGGGCTTTCCTTCTAGCAAACCCCTTCAAGAGGCCAACATAGGCTTTGACTGGAACTCGAGTATTTTGCTGGACCATAAGCTCCAACACATGCAGTGCCTCTGTCAATCGTCCCTCCTGACAGAGTTTACTCACATTATCACAGTTGCAAAAGGAATCAGGCACACTGCATATTTAAAAGAAATATGAGAAAATGTCAACTTTTGTAAGGCCAGCAACAAAGAAAACATGCTGTACTTTCAGCCCTAAGACTCGCTGAGCTCCACAGTCCACATGTGGATTAGATTCATACCGTGATCTCAATCCACCTCCAGATTGTTGTTGAAACAAGGCCACAGTGGCCATCTTTGCTTTAACCCAGGGAGGGTTCAGCCCACCTTCAATCCATAAGCCCTCATGTGTACTCTTATGTTTAAAGTCAGGGTACTTTGGACTTTTCTACATACGAGTACACAAATCAGGGAAAATACTACAGTAACCAATCAGCCTGACATACAATATGACCATAAAAAATGACTTTCAATGGGCACAAATCAAAATTGACATGTCAAAGCAACTGAAGCCTGACACATGTCCAAAAGCATCACCACATCCTCAGTTTTTAAGTCGTTTTCAAGGGGCGTTGAGATGGGATAGCCACAACCTTGATAAATCTGCTGTCCAACCACTGCGATGGATCTGAGAAAAACTCCTGCCAAAGCTGTTCAGTTCTGACGACTCTGCCTACAAGCCCTAACTCAACATGCTTCAGAAGTTTGGAGAATACGATTAAGGAAAATCGACGTGGCTTTGATAATGTCTGGAAATTCATCTCTCCTCAGCCAAGCTATGCGGGTGGAAAAAAAAACATAAGAAAAATAAAACCATACCAGAGATTTCAGGTGTTGAACAACTCAGTTGTCTCTGAACTTGATATTGTGTCATGGCAGCTAGCCTGGCATGTACCCAAGGAGGATTAAACGTACTGTCAATCCATAGTGCCTTCTTTGCAGTCTTATGTTTAAAGTCGGGAGATCTCAGATTTCTCTGAAAAGAAATAAATGAATGCAACCTGAGCAGCCATAGCTTCAAGCAAATCTACTCGAATGATCAGAACTCTTGAAATAGAGTAGATTGCAATCCTCAAAGCTGCTTAAGGTACCAGAATTTTCCTTTTCTTGCAATAATCAAAGCAAGGGCAGACGTTGAAGCACCAACTCCAACAAGTGCTCATAGAACAAGCTACTGAGCTGTCACACTGCGCTAAACAATCAAAGCGCTAGCCTCCTGTAAGATTAACACGCATGCCGGCAGATTGAGAGGAACTCAATCCCCCTCACATCATCTTGCGTTTGAATGAATGAATACCATAGGGTACTGGGAATTTCACCTTATCTTTCCTATTGTCCCACCACTGTGAAGGTTCTGAGAAGAACTCCTCCCAAAGTTGTGTTGTTCTCGATGCTGGGCCTGCAGGAGAGCGAGAGAGACAGAAAATCTTTCAATAAATTTACAACTAATCTTTCCAGGTCAGCCAGAGAGAAAAGATCAGGCTATTCTGTGGATGAGAACCAGACGATCAAAGCGATTTTGCAATGTGAGTGCAGTACAGGTGCGAACAAAGATTTCTGCTTCTCCCACGCATTCAATTGATGAAGAAGCAGTAGTAGAAGATGATGGTGATGATAATTGTTGTGGAGGTTGTCGGTGGAGAGTAGCAAGCTTTGATTGTAGCCAAGAAGGGCTAAACCTATCATTAATCCACAAGGCCTTCTCAGTAGTCTTGTGTTTGAAGTCCGGGGCTTCTGAATTTCCCTGCCAAACAGCCATCCAGTCAAGCTAAGCTGGCGAGGGCCATTTTTCAAAGCATGTTCCAAATTGATTGTCCCACAATACAGCATGTGAGCATTGGATTTGCATTCTTGCCGAAATCAAGAAAACTACTAGTTAGTATCTTACCTTATCAAACCTTTTGTCCCACCATTTCGAAGGATCCAAGAAGAACTGCTGCCAGAGCCGTTCCACTCTGTATGCCTTGTCTGCAAGCCCATAGCCAAAAACCATTAGCACATCAAAACAAGAGAGTAACAAAACACACAGCACAGTAGTAGTTTATCACACCTAACTAGCTAACAAAAAATATAAGAACAAGAAACAGCCACATGATTCAAACTCAGAGCAGAGCAGGGCTAAACTCCCACGTTGTTCCTCCAAGGCATTTGTCATCGAACTTTCTGCTGCCATAGGACGACAACTACAAGCAGAAGAAGAAGGAAGAAGACGAGTAGGATTGATGGAATTAGAGCAGGATGAAGAGGCGTAATTGTTTGTGATAAGGAGTGTGATTGGGATTCTGCTGGGGGCGCTCCAAAGCGCAAGAAATTGAGAAGGAGATGGATCGGAATAGAAGAAGAAGAAGTGAGGAGGATGAGGGTTCCAACAAAGGCCTATGCCTCCTCCTCTTCCTCCAGCTGCTGCCATGCCTGCTTTGCTTGGCTGCGCTTGCAGATCACAAATGTGAGGGATCAAATTTGCTTGATGATATATTATCTCGCTTCATGTGCTATGCTTAATTCAATTAGAGCCATTCCTCCAAAGGCCACACCTATTATGAAACCAGCCTTGCAATGCCATGTTAAGGAGTCACTCTACTTGGCCACCTGGAGTACCCAATTCCTTACTCCAATTCCTCCATGGCACTCTACTTGGCCACATGAAGCACCGAGTTCTTGGCTCTGAGTTCTTGGCTCTGGAACTAATGTCAAGAAAATGGCTCACATGGAGCAAATTCGTGAGCCACTTCATAGCACTCCGTTCCTAGATGGGGTTGCACAGCCAGGCTAGCTTAAGCACCTAGTCCCTGGCTAAGCAACCAAGAACTAGCTCAAAAAAAACCTCATGTGTGCAGGCTTTAATGAGAAGCCAACCCTGTGACTCATCCCTCATGTGACTCCTTGCCAGGCAGAATGTCATTTCTCGGGCTACTTGCATTGTGTAATAAGCACATTGGCCTTTTTTTTTTTTTTTTTAGCAACCATTATAAAACTAAATCTTCATCTAAAAACAATGGATCCATCTCTAAACATCAAAATCATTCTACTTTTTTTCCTCTCTCATGACATGGTTAGTTTATGAACATTATGCTTTTTAAGGTATGTGAAAATGGGCACAAAAAGCCACATGTGATTGTTACATAACTGGAATCCTTGGCCCAAAATAATGAGGTGAGACATTCAAAGCAAGGTGATTGATATGAGAGAATTTTTGTCGGGCTTTCATATCAAAAAAACATTGCATTCTAAAATAGTTAAAACTAAAATAAAATTGATTCTATTGCTCAAACTTCCATATAAGTGACAACCTCACCTTAAAGCAATTAGTCACAATAGCTTACTGCTAATGCAAAAAGCTAAAGCATTTTAGCCTTTCAACTCTTTGCACTAGTTACTTTTTTGGCCCAACTTCATGGCAGGGGTATCGCAATCAATGATTCAAAAGTTGATTTGGCAACTTCATACAACAACTCAAGATTATTTAGATTTTGAACGTTAAAGAAAAGGAATTTTGAGAATGCAAATTAACAAACAATAAAATATCTCTCTCTCTCTCTCTCTCTCTCTCTCTCTCTCTCTCTCTCTCTCTCTCTCTCTCTCTCTCTCTCTCTCTCTCTCCATGGCTTCGTTGTAAAAAAATATGCATGTAGTTGCACATGAAAATGCCTTTGCTGCTTAAAGATGTGCATGCCCTTGTTTACATGCACGTTAGAAGAGGTGCGATAGTCAATTTGGCTTGCCTTATGAGATATTGAACAAATTTCTACATATGGTAATTTTGATGTTGCCAATTTACCGTCTTTCTCAATGAGCTTTGCCATATCACTTGTTTCTCTACTGTCTTTACACATGCAATTCATTGTCGTCACATGCGTAGTAGAAGATGTGCAATAGTCGTTCTTGCATGCCTTCTTTGGTTGACAAAGATTATTTGAGAATAACCTCCTCTAATTGTAGAGCTTCATGCAAATTGTAAATTGGAAGTGATGGTGCCCAATTTGGAGGTTGATGTTGATTAAGAACCGGGAAAGATAGTTTAAGAAAAGACAAACTCTCTTGTTACTTTTAGATATGGATCTACTTGACCATTTTTTCACCTCTAGATCCAAGTGGTTAGATTCTAAAATTTTTAGATAATAGATCGGATTTATTTTTCTCGACTTGCTATATCATCAAAAATTATAATTAGATTTGAAAAAAAATAGATAGATAAATAAATAAATTGCTAGGTTTTAGAGTATACACTTAAATCTTATTGATAGATGTGCACCTGGCAGAGTGGGCTAGAAAATCTGCCCAATGTAGCGTTCTTGAGAGATGAAAATTCCAACCCCTTCTTGTACAAATATAAGACCAAGATAAAAGTGCAATAGGCCTAAATCTGAGGTTTCAAAAACCATACCAAGATCAAGTATCACGACATCAATCTGTTGCTCATTACTTTCCGTAATAATAATATCGAATGGAATTCAGTTGAGAAAGAATATGTGTCGAATAACCAATTTCTCGATATTGCTTCAAGAATTGGTTCTTTAAATCTGTTCAAGTGGAAACTAGGGCTGGTTCAATCTGACTGAACCAAGTTCTAGCTTCTTTTCTTAATAATCCAGGAAAAATCCTCAATTTATCCACATCGAGACTTTCTTTATTATTGACTACTATGGACTCGAATTGAGACACATAGCTATCAGCATCCCTTGAGGCTCTTCCCTTGAAATAATCATATCAAATCGTGGAGGAAAATTGCATTTATAAACGACAACTACATGGGCTGACAATGGGGCATTCTCTTTAAATCCGCTAGGATTTGGTGCAGTTTGCCAGTTTCAGAGCATGAGATGAGTGTAATGTAGGTGAATTCAACATATGCTACTAAGTAAACCTAGGGCTTAATCAATGCCAGTAGATGATGAGTGGCGGGACCCACTAGGCACCCAACAGGAATGCATGGATTACGCGTATTTGCATATCAACAAAATTTACAACCCAGAGAAGTTGCTACCTTGAAGATGTGGTTAGCATCACCTCCTTCAAGGTGCCAAGCCCATCATTGTTGGCACGTATGGCAAGAACAGGTGTTGTGGGTTTCTTTTGTGTGGGGACCACACCAACCCATGAAAATTGCCAACGTTAGTCAATTTTATGACACATCAAAATTGGGCTAAAGTAGATTTTATAAAGAATAAAAATATGTAAAAATAGCTAGTTATAAAGTTGAAATGGCAAATAATATATAGACAATAAATGGCAGCTAGGGGTCTCAATCTGCCCAAATGGACCATCGATACTATTTAAGTAACAATGGACTACTAATAGATTGTGTGACAGGTAGGGGTCTCAACCCCCCCAAATGGACTACTGATACTATTTAAATAACAATGGCCATAGAATTGGTCCTAATGTTTTATTTGACTCTTTGGCATTAACAATTTTTGGTTGCCCATTGATGTAACCCAAGTTTATATAAATGTAGCGGAATGCCTGATATTTTTTGTGAGGTCTATTTATGCCAAAACTTATATGAAAATCAAGGACCAAGAGGAGAGATTTGTAAAATATCACTATTCGACACAAATTGGAAGGGTAAATGGGAACCAAATGGCCACTTCCGAGAATTTTTTGTTATAACAAAAAAAGCTAAAAGCAAATAAATTGATTGGGGTTGTAAGTGATATGCAAATATAGGAAGAAGAGTCACGAAGACCTTACACCAAGGGAAAAAAAATGATTGTATGCATGTGTAGAGTTATCAATAGCAATTCTATGAATAGGTGGTCCATGCTTAAGACTCTATTCTAGGTGAATCTATGTATAGGGAACTTAGGGCTATGCATGGCTATGTGCCCAGGATGCTTTTGCCTCTATATATTGGGTCCAAACTCGCCCTACTCCTCATTGTGATCATTGATTCATTGCCAGGGTTTCACTCTACATTCATGTTTCTTATTCCTTGGCTTGGGGGTGAAGCTTCTAGAGTTGATTGGTTGCTTCTACTTGGTTGGATGGTTGCTCCATAGTGTGTTTTCCATTGTGTATTGTCTTGTAAGCAGGATCTTAGGGAGTTTCTCTTATAGTGGTATCAGAGCAAGGCTTACGAAGTTTGGAGAACATGGAGAAGGGCTACCTTTCATCGAAATTTCGGATTGGATCATTGGAATTCTCTTCCAAGGTGGATAGCAAGGGTGCAAGTGAGTGTACTATCCCAGTTTCAATTTGCATGTTGCTAAGATCCATTACTCTTGGGATTCTTTGTGGTTTTATGGAGAATTGTCCTTGAAGGCCAATTTGTTATGCTTTTTTGGAGTTTTTTCTTGTGTAGATCAAATCTTTGGTAAATCTGAATTTTTCAGCAAGTGTACTTTTGTTTTAGGGTTCATTAATGATGAAATTAACGATGCATGCCAGTTCTCTTCAATGATTTATAATTCTAAGCTATGTTTTGGTCAAAATTGCTGGTTTTTCATGCTCTTTGGCACAAAATAGATAGTAAGAACCAAAATCCAGCAAGATCAGATCAATTAGATGGTTGTAATTCTGTAAATTGGTTTGCATGTGTTAGAGAAAGAGTTGTATGTCATGAATTTCCACTCTATTGTGATGAAAAAATCGAAAAATAGTCAAAAATTATCATTTTTGCTTGTTTTTTCATGGAGTTGGATAGTAGGTGGTTGTAAAACACCATGTAGAGCTTGTAAAGAGGTGGACCAGAGTTTTTTGAAGCTTTCCCTGAAGTTAGAACAAAGAATTCTACCAATTGAACTTGTAAGAAGTCAAAAAAGTTAAAAAAATGACCATTTTTGGTGATTTTTGGGGGATGGATTTCTCCAAATCCATAAGGAGATCATTCTGGAATTAATTACAGCATGATTAGGATGCCTTTTTACCTTCCCATCAAGCTATCAGACCTGTGAATTGCACCATCTCCATCAAGTTTGAAGCTATTTTGACTTCTACAAATCAAGAAATTTTCGTTCTCACCCTATACTGCATCTTAGGACACATTTGATTGTCAAAAATATCCATCCCAAAATAGATTATTAGCCTTTAAAACGAAGACAATTCAAACTTCTCAAAGCACTTCTAATACGAATAATAGATCAACCAAGGCCCAAAGAATATTTAACAAGGCCTACTTTGTTGAGCCAGGAAGAGATCATTTGGTTTGTAAACTCAACAAAGCCATATATGGATTGGAATTAAAGCCACCGACTTGCATCAATTGTCAGCAAGTGAATTTCCAGGAAGTCCTAACTTGTAATGAGGATTGTGACTGATGTAGTGTGCTTTGCATGCCAGTTTGAAATTGGGTTAATAACATTAGAAATCGGACAGTGTTTCGATTTTTTCAATTTCGATTGCCTTTTACACTAACAGTATTTTCGTCAGAATTTTCGAATTACATAAAATAAAGCAAAATTTGATGTTTCCAAAAAAAAAATCAAAATTTTGGTCATTTTTTTGTTATATATGAAATCAGTTTAGATAAGTGAATTGATTAAACTGAGTTTACCGGTCAGAATTGATCGCAGTGTTTTCACGATAGGCTTTCTTGTTGGATGAATATCCAACCATTACTCCTTTGCTTGCACAAGGATCATCCTTCTTTCTCGTTTCCAAGAGAATATGGACAAAGCATATGCATCCAAATACTCTAAGGTGTTCAACCTTAGGTTTCTTCAAATAAAGTGCTTCATATGGTGACTTTCCTCCAAGTGCAACATGAGGGAGTCGATTGCAAAGATAGTTTGAACAATTGATCGCCTCACCCCAAAAGTCTTTTGGCAAGGATGCCTCAATTCTAATGGTTTTGGCACATTTACACAATGTTCTGTTCTTTCTTTCAGCCACCCCATTTTGAGATGGTGTATATGCATAAGAAAACTCCCTTTTAATGCCTTCAAGCTCACAATAGTCATGAAATTTATTGGAAGTGTGTTCACCACCTCCATCACTTCTAAGAATCTTGATTTGTATGAAAATTGCTTTTCAACTAGAGCTTTAAACTTTAGGAAATAGTCAAATACCATAGACTTTGAAGCTAGAAGATATACTCAAGTATATCTAGTGAAATCATCAATGAAAGTTACAAACCAAGTAGCACCACCCTTGCTCTTTGAAGATGAGAAGGGCACATCCGAGTGTATGAGCTCCAATGGATGTGTAGTCTTGATAGATGACTTTGAAAAAGGCTTCTTATGAGACTTAGATATGGCACAAGACTCACATGGCATGAAATTCTTGGAGATAAGATTAGGCAAGCCAATACCTTTGGCTTTCTTGACCATGGACACCATAGAACTATAGTTAGGATGTCCCAACCTTCTATGCCAAAGTTTCTCCAGAAAAATATGAGAAGCAAAAGCACCATCACAAGAGTTAGCATACTCTTTGGGATCAAGCTTGTAGATTCCACCATATCTAGACCCAAATGCAAGGATCTCATCATGATTCTTGATATCAACATTGAAATTCACATCTAGTCCACTATCAAACAATTGCCCAACACTAATAAGATTTTTGTTAACTTGTGAAGTACATTAGACAGAGAAAGAACTCTTGATGAAGAAAGCTTTAAGGGAATGGTCCCTATGCCCTCATGATCATTTGTTGTGTAGATGGACTTCTTGGCTCCTTCAAAAGGTGACATAGATGAAAAAGAATGCTTGGAGCTACACATATGTGAAGAAGCTCCACTGTCAATATACCATGAACCATCCTTCTTGAAAGGTGATGAAGAAAAACTTGAGACCATAAGCGATCCCTCTCCATCACTTGCATGAGCATCTTCCATCTCTTCATTAGAAATGTTGGCTTGCTTGAATTGACTCTTCTTCTTGAAGCAATTGGTGGCATAATGCCCCTTCTTGCCACAAAAGAAACACTTGATGTTTTTCTACTTCTTCTTGGATGTGGAAGCTTGAGAGGACTCATCCTCTTCTCCTTTATTCTTTGCCTCATAGATGGACTTGAGAGTATCCCAAACATCTTTGGCATTAGTACAAGCACCAATTCTCTTAAGGTGTCATTTGAGACATTCATCTTTATATAATGCAAAGCCATACTAGCTCTCTTTTTGTACTTTGGAATTTCTTGAGGAATTTGTGGTTCTTCTTCAATTCCAAGTACAATATCCATCACATCTTGTAGTATTAAGACAGATTCCACACGTGCCAGCACCTGAAATTTCGTACAGTACCTGATCTGGACCATTCAAATTGGTTTGAAGCTTTAAATCACCAGAAAACTACAAACTAGCTAGAAAGTAGAATCTGGACAATTCCTAGCTTGAAATTTGATCAAATCTGCAAACTTTTTGATTAGATTTGCTTGTAAAACTTAGGTAGGCTCTGATACCATGCTGAATTCACATGTGTGGGATGCCATACACATGTACTTTTGATCTCCTAAGCCCAATAATACCATAAAGATCAGACTAGCATTGGTTGTCAATAGGAAAGCTGATCATACAAGAAATATTATTGTGTTACAAGCAAGATCCGTCAACAAAACATAAGACTAAGCATCATAAATGCCTCAACTCGACTAGAGAGAGAAAATAGAAAGTACAAAACTCGTGTAGAGAGAGAGGGCACAAAGAGCTTGTCTCCAAATTTGCAATTCACACAAATTTCAACATTTTCTCAATGAGAGTACATCACATATATATAGATCCATGGACTCTTCTCCTACTTTGAGTTGAATTGGAGTTGTGAATCCACCTCTCAAGCTATCTAAACTATTCTCAAGCCACCTCACTAAGTCTAATTGTGCCACCTAGTCTTTTCATGCATTAAATGTGGCATGTAAAGTACAAATGGCAATTCCTATGGTAGCTCGAGTTTCTACTTCTACCTACCTTGAATATTTTTTTTTTCTAAAATGGGTCTTTACTAAGCCAAAAGAGCTCAATTCATCTTTGGCATTTTTAGGACCCCTACTCACAACATTAGATAGATTTTTCCAATATTTTGACAATCTAAATGTGGTGTCATAGTAGTATAATTGAATTCTTCACCTAGACATTTGAGATTTCTGAATCATTGATAATTAACTTGAGTAGTTGATTACTCCAGGGTGAAGTTAATTGGTAAAATGATCAGTGTGATGTGGATTCACCAAAAATTGATGGTTTTGGTTTATATTGCTTCTAAGACGCATGATTAGTGAATCATCCCGGTTCATCAGTTGAAATTATGTGCATTGGATATACAATATTCTTGGGATAGAGTATTCCTTAGTTAAGGAAAGGACTCAGCTCATTAGTGATTGTATCCCAGAGAGCTCAATTGGATAACGAATCATAATGAATCTAAGAATAATAACTGAATTGATATTCAGCGGGGCTTTGGGTATCTAGATTTCATTCTAGATTGTAACCTAAAGTTTTGTAGTTGAAGATGATTGTCATTTTGGTATGCTTTCTATCTTTAATTACCAGTGGTTTATAGAACTTGAATATCTCACATTTCAGTTAAAAAATCCTGGTTGGAGAGTATTCCTAAAATCCAGTATTTTTTTGTTGGAAAAAATTTTGGAATGATTCTTACTTTTCCTGAGTTATGTGGAACATATACTCTAGTATCCTGTAAATGATTAAGTATGATTTTGATTCCAGGAAATTATGATTGACGAATCATACGAATTTAAATATTTATGATCGACGGATCATAAATAGATACTTAATTATTGTTAGAGGATTATATGGAATTGTGAAGATTCTTAAGTGTGATGATTAATTCTTGATCTATTATTTGAGTAAGAATTCGGATAAGTGTTTTGAATCTCTCTACTCCAGTATTATTGAGAACCTATGGATATCACAAATATTCTCACAAGATATATATAATATTTGTGGAGGATTTAATTTTTTTTTGTGGATGTTATTCTACTACAGTTATGGTCTGCAGATGCTTGAGTACAGTTCTTCATCTGATTGGATCTCCAGTTATCTTAGGAGATAGACAAGTCTATTAAGATGAATGAATGCTCTTTTCTTGTATTTGGTGCTAGAAACATGAGCATTTAACTCAAAAGAGTATCTGGGATACTCATACTTGAGTTTTAATCATTCTATATCTTAATGATTCTCCTAGAGATTCTAATTGAATGAATTTTCATATCTTAGAATTTGGATTCTAAGGATATTTGTATTTATAAGCTTATGAATTATCTGTCAGAGTTGTAGATAATTTCAGACTGTAATTATAATTATTTTATTATTTCTTTAACTTTGATCTTTTAAGTTAGATTATTTCACTCAGAGTTTCATGTAAGTGTTCTACATTAAGGTGATGTTACTAACTTGTGATGAATGTAACCCAGATGAAAAATTTACCTCTTAGTGTACTTTTCAAACCTGAACCAAACCTGGACATTGGTCGACTTCCCCACTCACAAGAGAGTTATCGACAAAAAGTGGATCTTCAAGAAGAAAATCAACTCTGATGATTCCATTGCTAAATGGAAAGCACGACTGGTGGCTAAAGGATTCACTCAAGTCCAAGGAGTGGATTATCAAGAAATTTTTAATCTTATCGTCAAGATGCAGTCAATCAGGACTCTGATTGCATTAGCAGTCGTAGAAGACCTCGAAATGCACCAAATGGATGTCAAGACAACATTTCTCAATGGCAACGTCAAAGAGGAGCTGTATACCTTCCAACTGGAAGGATTCGACGTCAAAGGCCAAGAGCACAAAGTGTGCAAGCTGCACAAAGCAATCTATGGTCTGAAACAGGTCGCAAGAGCATGGTTCGATAGAATCAACTCTTATCTCATTCAATTGGGATTTGCAAACAATTCAGCTGACTTTAATGTTAATTCGAAGCATATAGGCACCAATTCAGTTCACATAGCTCTTTACGTAGAAGCTGCATTCATCTTGTGTAACGGCACTTCTCTTCAGCACACTACTAAGAGTGATTTGTCAAAGGAATTTGACATGACTGATTTAGGAGCTATCCATTCTTTGCTAGGAAATTACATTACTAGAAATAGGCTTCAGAAGAAGATCTATCTTAGCCAGCAGACAAATCTAAAAGGCATTTTAAAAAAGTTTCATATGTTTGATTGTAAACCAATTTATACTCCAATGGATCCAAGTATAGTATTGACTAAACCTACTTGTGCTGATTCTTATAGTGAAATACTCGACATAGCAAAGTACCCTTATCATTCACTAATAGGATCTTTGATGTATGCAATGTTGTGTACTAAACTAGATTTAGCATACACTGTTAGCACATTAAGTCAATTCATGTCTAATCCTAGGATCTCTCATTGGAAAGCATTAAAGAGAGTGATAAGATATATTCAGGGAAGTTTAGATCACATTTTATGTTATGATGGAAATGTTATCGACCCACTCGTCGTGCAAGGCTACTCCGACTCATATTGGGAAGGAACAGTCTCTACCATAAAATCTACCTCCGGGTTTTGTTTCTATCTGGCAAGGGGACCGATTTCGTGGAACTCAAAGAAGCAGAAATCAGTTGCGCTTTCTTCGACCCAGACAGAGTACATCACAACATGTCAAGCTTCAAAAGAAGCTGTATGGATCAGATTGTTACTTCACGACTTACATCACACTCAGTTCAATGCTACCACCATTCTGTGTGACAACTTGAGCTATATTTCACTATCACTGAATCCCAGATTTCATGCAAATCCAAGCAAATAGAAATCCAGTATCATTTTATTTGGGAGAAAGTTTTCTCAGGGCAAGCGATCCTTCAATACTGCTCCACAACAAAAATGGTTGCAGTCATCTTCACCAAAGCGCTTCCCAAGATCAAGAATCAGAAGTTCTTCAACATGTTGAACCTGACGAAATTACCAAGGAACCAACCGTGACTTTAAGGAGGACTGTTGAAAATTAAGCCCACAGTTGTCTCCTTGGTGACTGAAGAAATGCACTATATTTTACAATGTCGTCTTTTTTGCATTTCTCTGAAATGCAAAACTAGCATAATTCAATAGTTTAAACTATTTTGCAACAATTAAAAAGTTTAAACTTGTGTAGTTCAAAAGTTTAACTATTTTTAACACCTTCGGCTTTTTCACATTTTCTCGAAGAATGCGAAGAGAGAGAAAATTCTCGAAGGTCATCTATTTTCATGAGCTAAACTGTTTTAAAGACACCTTCGTCTTTTTGAGGGCACCTTCGGCTTTTTCACAAAATCCCAAAAAGAGAAAAAATGTCGAAGGTCGTCTATTTTGAACGAGGAACGTTTCCAACCACTTCCCGAAATTTGCAAAGTGAGAGAAAACCACTTTACGTAAAATGTGAAGTGAGAGAATTTGTGATGTCCTCTTCCACGTCAACATTCCCTACAGGTTGACATTATACACTATGTATAGTTGTCACAAAAGCCATATACTTCCAAGTACAACGGCTTACCTAATTAGGTGACAAACATTTAATGTAGTTAATACATGGATGCAGTCTATAAATAGATCATCCTAGCATAGATTACATGAGACGCTCCATCCATGAGACATATTATTTGAGCCTCCCAGTTACGTCGTCATTCTGGTTGTAACTGCCATTGTTGTGCTTCAGTGTAATATATCTAACCAAGTTGCGGATGCGCTGAGTCAGATTCATGAATTAAATGAACTTTCATTCACTCAGATTTCCACTTATCTATATCTTTCACTGAGAAGGAGGTGTGAAAATGGTGGAGACATGAAAAAATAAGAATGGAATAGAGATTTACTCATGGGGGTCTCAGGTTCCTAGGAAAGATAAGAAGATAGCGGAACAATTCTCTATCCGAAGTGGTTTACTATTTTGGAATGGGAAAGTTTGTGTACCAACGGATGACGAGATAAAAAAGAGGATTCTTTATGAGTGTCATGGCATTTCCTGTGCAGGTCATCCGGGTATACACAGGACTCTGGACTTGGTCAGAAGAGAGTTTTATTGGCTAAAACTCAAGCCATTTGTCGAGTCTTATGTGGTTAAATGTAGACCTTGTCAATTAGCCAAAGCTGAATACTTAAAGACTGGAAGGTTGTTACTTCCCCTAAATTTTCCTCAAAAATGATGGGAAAGTATATCTATGGATTTTATGGTTGGACTTCCAAGGACCCAATGCCAAAATGATTCTATTTGAGTTCTGGTGGACAGGTTAACTATGTTAGCTACTTTCATACCAGTCAAGTCAACTGCAAAGGCTTCTGATTTAGGTATATCTTAGAGTACCTAAAGATTCTAAGACTATGGGTACGAGGAAGCATTATAGATTGTCTACCAGATATTGTGGACTGTTTTGGATTATAGGAAAAATTGGTTCTTTAGCTTATGAAGTAGATCTTTAGGACAAGACTATTGCTCACCCAGTGTTTCATGTAATCCGGTTAAAATTATATTATACGGAGGTGACGTAGTTGGTTCAGAGGAGGATCTTGCGCATTTGGAGGAATTATCTTTTAGTGTTCCTTTGGAACCTAAAAAGGTACTCAAAATCGGAGGTAAACAAACACATGTGGGAACATGCTCCACACATGTGAAATGTACTCACTAACCTTGCTTGCTAAAATTGATGCTAGTCAATCGTAACGGGGTGTGTGGGCAGAGTTGTTATTTGTGGCCGGCTAGGCGCAGGCTCGATTCCCAACCACTGTAGAGTGACATCTTAGGGGATTGTCCATTACATGGCATTGCCCAACTAGCGTTGTTACGTTGTATATATGTTTTATATGACCGACCACTAATAACTTAACACGTTGCAAAAAAAAAGTTGATGCTAACTAAACAAGAGTATTGGCCTCACCATATCCACTCTGTCACCTTGGGGGTAATTTTCACCATGTATTGAAATGTGAGTATCCCATTCAAGAGTGAACTTTACCAATGAAAGGAGAGGTAAAAGAGTCCTCTCTTACAGGCCTCATATGTGAAACCTTGCAAATACATAATACGTCTGTATTTGCAAGGCAGAGGAGGAAACTCGATCCATGACTTAAATCCAGGCCAAGGCAAGCAAAGGGAAGCATGGCAGGAGGAGGAGCAGGACTTTGCTGCTACCCATATCGCCATCGTCATCCTCACTTCTTCGTCTATTCTCATCCTTCTCCTCTTGAATCTTCTGTTATTTTGTGCCCACTCCTCAGAATCAGGAGAACCCATATGATCACAAATCAATACGCTATTTCTTCCTCTTCCACTTCTCTCACTTGTGCACCACTTGTTCCTTCTTCTTCTTCTTCTTCTAGGCGTCGTCGTCTTCCCATGGCAGCAGAAATTTCGATGACAAGTACATTGTTTAGCTCTGCTTCTTCTTCTTGTGTTTTAGTTGAGTTGATAGACTGCTGATAAGCATGGGTGTCTTGTTTTGATATGCTGATGGATTGGCTATGGGGTTGCAGGCCACGTAGTTAGGGCAGAACGCCTCTGGCAACAGTTTTTTTCGGATCCTTCGCAGTGGTGGGATCGAAGGTTTGATAAGGTGACTTACTGCCTTGTCTGGCTCTCTACTTTGTGATGTACATACATATATATATTCCTTTCACGCGGATATAGAGATGCAGAACTTTACGGTCGGGTGTAACGCAGCTTGCACTGATAAATTCTACTGCGATTTTCCTTTTCTGGTTTATGCAAGAAATAATTTGTGGAATGGCGTTTTTCTTGGACAAATTGCTTCAAATCATAGCTCTCATTGGCGGTTTCTCAGGAAAATCCGGAAGCCCCGAACTTCAAACATAAGACTATTAAGAAGGCATTACGGTTTAATGATAGGCATAGCCCCTCTTGGCTTCAAGCAAGGCTTGCTACTCTCTCACTGGTGCTAGTTAAGTGAGAGTGTGAGTCTCACTGAAACTCTCTCACTTAACTAGCATGTTGGATGGGCACCTGGCATTTAAAGCCCTTTTTCATCCTCAGGCAGTTTTGTGTAATAACTCAGTAGCTTGTTCTTTGGTGATTGCAAACGACTATACTCTAACAGCTGTGATCATTGTAGTATCTTGTGAAGCTTTGATGAGTGCAGTCTATTCTATTCCAATATTTGTGATCATTGTTATAGCTTGAAGGCTGCTCACGTTGCATACTCGCCTTTCTTTCCAGAAAAATTCCAGATTTCCCAACTTCAAACATAAGGCTGCCAAGAAGGCACCACGGATTGACAACAGGTTTTATCCTCCTCGGGCACATGCCAAGCTAGCTTCCATGGTAAAATGTCAAGAACAGGGACAATCCTGTTTTGTAAAACCTCAAATTTCTGGTATGGATCTATTTTTCTCATGTTCTCTTTTTTCAGCAGCATTGCCTTGCTGAGGAGAGCGATGAATTTGCAGAGATGTAGACTGATCTAGCCAAAGTTCTGATTCATACTGTTTTAGGGCATGCAAGCAGAGTAGTTAGAAAGGAACAGCTCTGGCAGGAGTTTTTCTCAGATCCGTCGCAGTGGTGGGACAACAGACTCACTAAGGTGTGGCTATGATCTGAACGCCCATTGAAGATGACTTGTAAATTGATTGTGAGGATGGTTTAGGACTCACTTCACGCTTCAGTTGCTATGGCAAATTACTTTTGACTTGTCCCTTAAATTTTTTTTTCAATGGTGCTGGTTATTGTAGTTATTTTACCTAAGATGAAGCTTTCGCTGCTGATATTTGTAATGTTTTGTAGAGAAGTCCCAAGCACCCAGACTTTAAACATAAGCGTACACATGAGGGCCTATGGATTGAAGGTTGGCCGAACCCCCCCTGGGTTAGAGCGAAGATGGCCACTATGGCATTGGGCCAACTACAATCTGATGCTGGAACGAGATCGCGGTATGGTTTTTAGTCCCAGTGTCAACTGTGAAGCTTTGGGCTCAGGGCTGAGAGCTCATCAGTATTCTGTTTTGGTGATCTTTCAAATTGACAGTCATATTTCTTTGTAATCATGATATGAATCATGTAGGGTGTCCGACTCCTGTTGTAACGATGATCATGTGAGCAAGCTCTGTCAGGCGGGACGATTGAAAGATGCACTGCATATGGTAGAGCTTATGGTCCAGCAAAATTCACAAGCTTCATTCCAAGCCTATGTTGCTCTTCTGAAAGGGTGTGCCAGAATGAGAGCCCTGGCGGAGGGCAAGCGGGTGCATGCCCTCATAGTCCAGAGTGGACTAAATTCAGACATTTTCCTAGGAAACATTCTTGTTGACATGTATGCCAAGTGTGGTAGTGTGTTGGATGCACGCAAAGTATTCAACAAAATGCCTGAACACAATGTGTTTTCGTGGACTGCTATCATCTCAGCATATGCCGATCATGGACAAGGGCAGGAGGCTATTCATCTATTCCAGCAAATGCAAGAGACGGGCATATCACCGGACAAGGTCGCATTTGTTGTTGTCCTAAAAGCTTGTACCAGGATTGCAGCCCTCGAACAGGGCAAACAACTTCACTTGAAAATCAATAAAAGTGGCTTTCAGTCAGATGTGATTATAATGAACACCCTTATTGACATGTATGCAAAATGTGGGTGCATAGAGGATGCTCGTCAGGTATTCAACAAAATGAGCGAACGAGATGTGGTTTCATGGAGTGCGATGATGGCAGGATATGCACAGAATGGATTTTGCAGGGAGGCCCTTGCCCTATATGAGCAAATGAAACAGGAGGGTGTGCAGCCAAACACTGTCACATATGTTATTCTCATAAAAGCAAGTGCCAGCAGTACAGCCCTGGAACAGGGCAAGCAGCTCCATTCTGACATCATCAGAAGTGGCTTTGAGTCAGATGTGATTGTGGGGAACGCCCTTGTTGACATGTATGCAAAATGCGATTGCATAGAGCGAGCACATGCAGTGTTCAACAAAATGAGTGAACGAGATGTGGTCTCATGGAATTCGATGATTGCGGGATATGTAAAATGCGGGTGCATAGAGGATGCACGTGGACTGTTCAACAGCATGAATGAACGAGATGTGGTTTCATGGTGTGCAATGATTGCAGGATATGCACAGAATGGTCTTGGCAAGGACGCCCTTGCTCTGTATGAGCTAATGAAACTGGAAGGCATGCAGCCTGACAATGCCACATATAGTATTCTCCTAAAAGCATGTGGCAGCATTGCAGCCCTGGAACAGGGCAAGCAGATCCATTCCGACATCATGAGAAGTGGCTGTGAGCCAGATGTGATTTTATGGAACACTCTTGTGGACATGTATGCAAGATGCGGATGCGTAGAGCATGCACGTCAGGTGTTCAACAATATGCGTGAACGGAATGTGGTGTCATGGAATACAATGATTGCAGGATATGCACAGCAGGGCCTTGGCAAGGAGGCTGTCACACTTTTGGAGCAAATGCAAAGGGAAGGCACAAAGCCTGATGAGGTCACGTATGTCAGCGTTCTGTCTGCATGCAGCCATTCTGGCCTTGTAGATGCGGGTTGTCGTGTCTTTGATTCCATGTATAAAATTCATGGTGTCACACCAACTGTGGATCACTACGCTTGTATGGTTGATCTCCTTTGTCGTGCAGGGTGCCTAGCTGATGCTGAGGTTTTTATTAACAAAATGCCAATTCAGCCCGATGCTGTCATTTGGAGGACTTTGCTTGGTGCTGCTAGAAACCATGGCCATGTGGAAATAGGAAGACGTGCCTTTGATCGTGTTGTGAAGTTGGAACCAGAAAATGCTGCAGCTTATGTGCTGCTATCAAACATCTATGGAGCAGCCGGTAGGATGAGGTACCAAAGACAAGAAAGGAAGTGAATGATGTAGGTGCAAGAAAATGCCTGGGTGCAGCTGGATTCTAGATGACAAGGTGCATGCCTTTGTTACAGACAATGCAACTTATCCACAAAGCAAGGAGATTGGGATTAATTGGATGGATTAGTGTGATTGAAGGAGGCAGGGTATATGCCTGATTTGAGCTTTGTGCTGCATGATGTGGATGGAGGATGAGATGAGGAGGATACTTTGTGTGAACACAGTGAAAAGCTGGCTATTGCCTCTCATCAGCACTCCTGCTGGGACACCTATCTGCATCAAGAAGAATCTTTGAGTTGTGGTGACAGCCACAATGGCACCAAGAGCATTCAAAAGACTATCTGATGTGAGATCATTGTGAGGAATGCAAACCAGTTCCAACATTCTAAGGATGGCTCTGGTTCCTGTGTGTATTATTTGTAAGCACCTGCATTAGCTTATGTGGAATTGGTTTTGGAGTTTTTTGGCAGACTCGGTTGTCACATACTTCAGTCACTCCATTCTTTGACCAGTACTTCACCTTAGATCTACTTGTGGTACTTGCTAGCTTTCGATTCCACTGCATCCTATGTCTTATTCTTTGTGATAGATCTATATTCTTCCTGCATGGCTTTCCTTCGATGAAAATACTTCTTGGAACCATGTTCACTTGATTATGGAATGTCCTCAATTATCACCCACAACGTTTAAGTACCACTGCCGTCTCTTAGTCACACCACTATGATCAAGATCAACAATAGTATTTTTAGTGAAATCATCAAGTACAAAAAGAGTAGGAAATTAACATCAACAAGTTGGTCACCTTCTGTAAGACCCCAAGTGAAGATCCTCTATATCTTGTTGCATGCACCAAAAAGACTATTGTGTGGAGCCAAACCACCCAACCAACTGAAAGCCGAGAGTCAAACCCCAATCAACTTTCCCCCTCGAGCCATGTTGATTGAATACATGAGAGGAGAGGATTGCGGCAATAAAAAACTAGGTTGTGGAGCTCGGCGAGTTTCTACATGTTATATAGACTTCAAAAGCCTAGGAATATTTCATATAGGATGCCAATTGCTTTTGTCTCCTTTGCATGCACTAAAAGCAGTCAATCACGATGCACTAGCTCCATATGTCTTAATTAGAGCATCTGGGCCCTCACAAGGTTAATAATGACATTTTTAGCCTAGTTTGGAATGGCATTAGAGAAAATTTGAGCACAAAAGGGGCTTTTCAAATAGATACTTTTTTTATTTTTTCTCAAAAATTTCTTCTACATGAACCAATCAAAACACTCAAATTTGAAATCTACATAACGTAGCTCCTTCAAATTGAAAGAACAATAATTTTGCGTCCGGGGCAGCTCGTGATGATTACGGTGCCATTAGAAAGTCCTCGACGAGAGCTTTTTCAACGACACCCAACATGACCTAGTTCCGAACTACGATGAAGAAGTTATGGCCGGTCAAAGTTTTGGTTAATTAGATATGTGAGTAACAATATATGCAAAAAGAATTTGCCAAATTTAAGGTATGTTTATGTACTAGATCATAGTAAATTAACTCTCTTGCAGTTGTCTTAATCTTGTGGGCTTTGCTATGTGTTCCTTGATATCAGATTTATATCATAGACTTAAACCAGTTGATGAACATAAACATAGAACAAGTAATGTTTGAAACAATTACATGTTGATTAGTCTTCTATGAAAAGATGACTTTAAGAAATCAATTTGAAGAATATTTCTAAAGTCTAAAACATTTTTCCTGTGGAAAAAGACTTAAGAATGATTCTTGTATTTTTTGAGCTATATGCTCGATACTCTATATTGATTAAGTGTGACATTGGAATCCAGTAATATTATGGTTGATGAATCATAAACAAGTACTTGATTATCATTTGAGAATTATGTGAAAATTTAATGATTTTTGTGAAATGTTGAGTGATTCATGATTCATGATTCATGATTCTTGATTGAGATAATAAATTGGGTTAGTATTCCAAATATAAATTCTCTTTTCTCCAAAAAAATATTGTGAACGTATGTGTCTCACAAGCATTTTTATTGAGAAGATTCATCTTCTTGAGGATAGATGCTTAGTACTTGAGTAAATGGTATAGATTGTAGTCTATAAGTGCTTGTGTATGAGTTTCAACCTAGATTTTTGGTCGGAGATTGTTATATCTATTAAGATTCTAATGGTTGTTGATTTCTTGCATGTGACACTAGAATTGCACATTTAACTCATTAGAGTAATTGCAGTACTCTGGACTGAGTTATAATTGTATGAGTCTGGATGGATCTTCAAAAGATTCTAGTTGATTAAACGGCTATGTCTTGAAATGTTTATAAGTTTTAAAGGTATACATACCCATAAGGATTATGAATTGTCTGTGAGAAATTGTGGATAGTTTTAGATTATAATTAAAATGGATTTTTTCTTTTAGCTTTTGGATTTAATCTTTGAAATAAAGAATCGATTCATCCAATTCTTCAAATAATTGAGATTACATGAAGTTGATGTCTTTTATTTGGAGAAAATAAACCCAATTGCATCTTTTGCAACACCAGTAACGATGATACCTCTACTTGTATCTACAATTTGAGAATACAAGCCTTTGCAAGATAAGAATGAGGATAATGATTTTTGACTAAGAGTCTAAAGCTTAAGAAATAATTTTTCTAATTCTTTTCCTTTCTTGTTCTAGGGACAAAACTTGTTCAAGGGTGGAAGAATGTTATTGTCATATCTAACTCAAAGGATTTGGAATAGTCCTGATATGGTAGACCGGTTCTCTAGTGTTCTAGACTGTTGGATATGCCTCGAATTGATTCCATGTCAAGGCTAGTATTGTAACTAATAACCTTGAAAGAACCCATACACTTCTACAGAGACAATGGCATATGACAGATGCATGCATGGGGTATGTGACCTAAGTTTAGCCGGGTTGCATGGGATTTGCATGTAGGCATGCATAGGCTTCTTACCACTATATATATTGGTAGAAAATCTTCTTCCTATATTCTAGGCTCTGGCTCTTGGTTACCAACTTCATGGCTCTCTACAAGCATTCACATTCCATGGCTAGGGGATGAGGTGTTATGATACATCTCTATTTGGATGGGTGGTTTGGCTCCCACTAGTCTTTATTGGTGTGTTTCTCCTATCTTCATCTTAGTGATCTTCTAGTGATGGTTCCACCTATCATCAATACTATCTACCCAATTATCATCTATGAAACCCTGTATTTTCGGTAAACCATATTGTTTTTCATACATCAAGCCATATGTAGCTATGCCCTTAACATAGCGAATAATTCTTTTTTTTTTTGTAGCTTTTCAATATTTCTTTGGGTATTTCCATAAACTAACATACTAGACTGAGAACATAGCTAATTTCAAGATGTGTAGTTGTGAGATAAATCAAACATCCAACTAGTTGATGAAATGATATTACATATGCTAGCTCACTTTGATCCTTAGTTGACAACTTCTTACCAACTTCAATTGGTGTAGAGATTGGTTTACTATCACCCGTCCCAAAGTACTCAAACATTTTAGTTACGTACTTGGTTTGGGTGAGTGTAATACCTTCCTTCTTTTGCCAAATCTCTATTCCAAGGCAATAGTGCATAAGCCACTTAAATGAGTTCAAACATTTTGCAAGTAAATAAAATGCAAGTTTTACGAGTTTTTTGTTCTAAAAAGTGATGATTATGACAATCATTGATTCCATAACAAGCACGACACATATCACACATGTAAGAAGAAATACTTACAATCAACTAGTAAATGTACTTGTTTGAAGGTGTATAGTTGATCATTATTTCACAGCAATAAAATGAATGAATATGTGTGTCAATTATACAAAATAAAAGTTTCATGGGTGTTATCAGTTACACTTGGAGCTTGCTTTTCGCACATAGAAATCATTAGACTAAAATAAAAGTCAATTATCAAGTTCTCCTAAATGTTCCTCAATTTCTATGGAGAAGACAATGGCAACAAATTTGACAAAAGAAGAGTCAAAGACATGCACTGCACTCATTTGCAAATTGCAATTTTGATTCACACCCAATGTACACAATAGGTCCATGTCCCTTGGAAGGATTTTGGCTCATTTTTTATGCAATGCTTGTTTATGATAAACTCTTGAGACATAACACTTTGAAGACGTGAATATCAATTTTCTTGCCAAGTGTTATACTAAGTGAGTAGTCACTTGATAGGATTTAGTTAGCCTATCATATTAGAAAGATTGAACATCATTTCTTAGTAAAAGAGCTATTAACATTCATACATTGTGTTGTGAAAAATGACAAAAGCAATCCAAAGTCTTCATTGCCAACAATTTGGCAGGGCAAAAAACTACCCTCCACTCTACTCACCAAGAAATCTTCACACAAGCATTAGCCAAATCATTTTATATTTTTGAGAGTGATAGTCACAAGCTAAATAGTGATTAGGGTTATGAGTTTATATTAACCCATTTGTGTAGTAGTCTAGAGAGAGAAATTGCAAAATAAATACTTACCCATTGTACCTCTACCTCAATCCTGGAGATGCTACTTCAGTTGTGGAATTATCACATCCAACAATGATTAGATGTGATGATCTGATCCAAAATAGCTTCTTCTCAGCCTTTGATCTTCAATAGACCTGAAATATATTTTTAATCCACAACTTCAGCTCACAAAACAAAGGTTAGTAGGATTTGATCAATAATGCAATGCATAATCATGCTAGAACTTGATCAAACATCCAAATATCACCATAAATGAAAATCTTATAAAAATAACAGCCAGCTAGCTCTGATACCATGTGAAAAAAGTGGATCTTGATTGGATCCAAACTCCCTAAATACTTGGCTAAGATCTTTGCACAACAAGCTACAAAAGCTAGAAATGGCAAAGCATCCTAATGCTACCTTTGATACACATGAACTTGACAAAGCATTCAAGAGACAAAAGAAACTAATAAAAGGTACTGATGGCAGCCAAAAATAGTAGCAAACAGGGCTCCCAACAACAGCCTACCACTTTTGGAAACCTCTTAAGATCATACACAAAAGCTTAAAGACAATACACAAGACAATGCTCTCAATGGAGGAAGAAACAATGACAATGATCTATTCCAAACTGCGTAGTTGTCGGCTCCTTCCAATTTGCTTGACTCATTGACGATGCTCTCGCTTAGAGTTTCCATTATTGTATAGATGAGTCAGGATTGCAAAAATAATTCAATTTGATCACAAAACTTGTCTCCAAATTTATCACACCACAGAATCATATATCCTTGGTTGTATATCTGATATCGATTCAGCGTGCATAGGTATGACTCGTAGTCCTTGATTTGGCTATTCGCATGTTGATTCGATATGTACGGACACATGCAATATTGATTCAACATGCACCACTCGAGATCTTCTTGGGCTTTCGTGCGTTGAACCGATATTGGTACGGATATGCAATATCGATTCGGCGTGCAGATGTACGACTGCTCGGGATCTTCTTGGGATCTTGCGTGTTGAACCGATATTAATACGAATCGAGATTAAAAGTAGAGGGAATGTAAGAATTTTTAGAGGGAATATTCTAGATTCTCCATCGAAGATTTCGAAGTGTGTAATCATTTAGACAAACAAAGATCAGTAATGTGAAAAGTCTGAAGCCTCATAACTCTGAATGGCAGTACTAGACATTGTCTAGTAGGATTTGCAGTTTTCCAAATAGACAAATGAGCGATTTCTTGGCAAAACTCTCTCACAAATGGCACTTTTCACACAAACTAGAAAGTATTGTTACTCAACATATTTTCAATCTGTCTGATGCTACCCTGGCTTTTCTGATGCCTCCAAGGCTGTGTCTTCGTTCCCCACTGATAATTCTGAGCTCCAAACCTGCAAAATACACCAAGGAAGGATTTCTTCTAGCCTTTTTTTTGTCTCTCCAAGCTTTCACCTCCTGTGGAGGACTTTCTCACTTCATTGTAGAGCCTATGACAAGCTGTATATTACTGATCAGGCACACAGGACTATCGGGATCTGATACCATGTCAATAATCAGATAAGCAACATCAATCATTCACCACAAGGAGGAAGAAGAACACACTCTATCACACACTTACTCACTGAATGTAAAATGTACAAATAAACTCTGAACCCTGATAGAGAGAGATAAAAATCTAGGCGTTGACTAATAGACTAGCCTACATCTACTAATAGTTGGTAACAATTGTCAACAGTAAATTACATTGTAAACAATAACAATGAAGTTTATCATTGATTTATAACATCGTTGTCGGGGAGACAATGCTAAGTAGATTTAGGAATGGATTTTTTTTTAATATTTCTTTGCTATTTTTTTTTCTTTTTGATAGGTTTATTACTCGCCCTAGTGAAGTTTTTTGAGTTTCTGTTGTTTTTATTACTCATCACTTTTTCAGAGAGTAGAGCAGACTCAAATGCATCATCAATCAGCTTGGTGAATAACGTCTATTACTCGCCTACTGTGATTATTACTCATCGATCTCAAAATCTTGAGATTTTCACAATAACTTTATTTGCCCTATGCATAGAGCCCTCTGCTAGGCTAGAACTCTCATCATAAAACTCGGCAAGTAATCAGACTATTACTCACCTATAGTCATTACTCACCAAGTCCATTTTTTTGTATCTTTTTTCAATATCATTATTCGCCATCAGTTCAGTGTGCTCAGGACTCTCAAATCTAGCATTCTGGAGTTTGGTGAGTAATGAGCTATTACTCACCTATTTTTCGCCAGTTCAAATTTCTCGCCCATGTTCTATTTTTTTTGTCTTTTTCTATTACTCGCCAACTGAGATTTCTTTCGATCCACTTAGTAACATTACTCATCATCAGCACAATAGCAAGTACAGTACTTGATCTACCATATGCCAGACCGGCAAGTAATGCTCTGATTTTTTGTATTACTCGCCAACAACTCAACTTTATTTGCCCTCTTCACGATGTGTTCTGATCATCATTGACAGTACATAGGCAACTCGACAAGTAATTAGCTATTATTCACCTATTAATTGCCCACTGTCTATTACTCGCCATCAGAGAAGTTTCAAAAAATTTGGAATAGATTTGAGTGACTAACCATCACAATCCATCTGTCTTTTCTAATTTTTCTCTACTCAACTTTTAATTGTGCAAACACTCTCTTTAGATCCCGATCTGGATTTGATCTGAGTTTGATTCCATTTTGGTTTTGATTTTCATCCTGATCCATTCGTCAATCACCCTAATATAGAAAAGATTCACAAAAATATCTGAGGAACAAGAAAAAAAAAAGAGACCAAAAATAGCCTCACCCTCCATTTCAAAGTGTGCATCTCAGATTTGGTAAGAGATTATCAACCCTGGATCCCCTTGATCTTGAGGAATTTTTCAACATACCCATCAAAATACATCACGAAAACATTGACATAGATCCACCACCAATGGACAATTCAACACCCTCTGTAGGGCATGTTGTTCGGAACTTCCACAAGATCAACCCTCTAAGATTTGATGGAGCCTTAGCCCTTGGTCCTTATCTCGTCTCTCTCTCTCTCTTGGCCCTTGGCCCTTAACCCTTAGACTCTTGGCCATTAACCCTTGGTCTTTAATCTTTGTCCTTTAATCCATGGCCCTTAGCCCTTTATCCTTGACCCTTGGTCTTTATCTCTTATCTCTTATCCCTTAGACCTTGGCCCTTGGACCTTAACTCTTAGCCCTTCGCTCTTAACCCTTGGTCCTTAACACTTGGCCCTTAGCCCTTGGTCCTTGGTCCTTAGCCCTTAGCTCTTGTCCCTTACTTGTTCTCCTTTGGTCCTTGGCCATTAAAACTTAACTCCTTGATCATTATCTCATTTCTCTCTCTTGGCCCTTGCCCTTGCCCTTCGTCCTTTATCTTGGCCCTTGGCCCTTAACTCTTGGTCCTTAATCCTTAAGGGTGCTTTATATTTTTTTTCCCTTAACCCTTAACCCTTGGACTTTCGTCTTCGTCCGGGCCCTTGGCCTTTCACCATTGTTCTTTAGTACTTCGCCCTTGGTCCTTAAATCTTAATCCTTGGTCCTTAACCCTTGGCCTTTAACCCTAAACCCTAAACCCTAAACCCTTGGCCCTTAAACTAAACCCTAAACCCTAAACACTAATTCCTAAATCCTAAACCCTAACGCCCTAGGTCCTAAATTCTAAACCCTAAATCCTAAACAATAAACCCTAAATCCTAGGCCCTTAGCCCTAAATTCTAAATCCTAAACCCTAAATCCTAAATCCTAAACCCTAAGCCCTAAGCCCTTAGCCCTAAATCCTAAACCAAAAACCCTAAATCCTAATGTAGCCATAAATCCTAAATCCTAAGCCCTTAGCCCTAAACCCTAAATCCTAAACCCTAAGCCCTAAGCTCTTAGCCCGAAATCTTAAACCCTAAACTCTAAACCCAAAATCTTACATCCTAAATCCAAAATCCTAAACCCTAAATAATAAACCCTAAACCCTAGGCCTTTACCCCTAAATATTAAATCCAAAATCCTAAACCCAAAATCCTAAATCCTTAACCCTTAGCCCTAAACCCCAAACCCCTAGCCCTAAACCCAAAATCCTTCTCCCTTGGCCCTTAGCCTTTGTTCATTTGTCCTTCGCCATTGGCCCATCCCTAGCCCTTGGTCCTTGGCCCTTGTTCCTTAGCCCTTCGTCGTTAGCCCTTGTCTCTTAGCCTTTAACCCTTGGCCCTTGTACCTTAATGCTTAGTCCTTGGCCCTTGGCCCTAGACACTTGGCCTTTCACCATTGGCCCATAGCGCTTGGCTCTTGGGCCTTAACCCTTGGCCCCTAACCCCTGGCCCTTGGCTCTTAACTCTTAACTTTTGTCCCTTAGCCCTTAGCCATTGCTCATTGGCCCTGAATCGTTCTCCCTTGTACCTTAACCCTTAGCCTTTGGCTCTTTGCCCTTTACCCTTAATCCTTAATCCTTAATCCTTGGTTGTTGCCCCTCAAGGTGAAGGAAAACTTCAGCAAATTCCTGGCCGTCGGATCTGTGCAAGATCTACGATTCAGAACAGCTTGACCTTTCTGTGGACATGTGGCATGCATCGACTGATCATGTGCTCTCAGTCTGATGCGTTTGCAAGGGGACCCACCCCTGGACACACTAAGTTTTTTAAACTAGTGCGCCGCGCGACCTTGGACCCTCCCCTCGCGCGTTTCGGACTGTAGGACCGCGTTTCGAGACAGAAGTCAGGCGCTTCGGACAGCTACTTGGGCGTTTCGGGCTATTTGACAGGCATTTCGAGCATTGGGATGGCGTTTTGGACCCCTAGACTAGCGTTTCGGAGCTGTGTACGGCGTTTCAGACCTGTCCAACACTTTTTTGCAACAGTATACAGCTAGCAAACCTGCTGAACATTGTTTTCTTGTCAAAAAGTTCTATTTTTCACTCAAATCTCCACCAAAATCAACGATTTTTTATGTAATGAGCTACGAATCTAACTCTCCTTGCAGTTGGATACCTCCCAACACTAATCACACTACAAATGATGGAGAATACTGAGTTTTTCAGCCTATTCTACTTGCTTGCACAAGTTTCACACAAAATCACAAAAGTAGGTAAAACTCAATGAAATCACAGTTTTTCAGTTCCTAAATGCCTCATAACTGTGAATGGCAGTACTAAACACAGTCTAGTGTGATTTGCAGTTTTCCAAACAAACAAATGAGAGATTTCTTGGCAAAACTCTCTCACAAATGGCACTTTTGACACAAAACTTGGAAGTATTGTAAAGTCTCCTAACTCAATAGATTTTCAATCTGTCTGATGCTACTTTGGCCTTTTTGATGCCTCTGGGACTGTGTCTTCGTTCCCCACTGATGATTCTGAGCTCCAAAACCTGCAAAATACTCCAAGGAAGAATTTCTTCCAACTTCTGCCTCTCCAAGCTTTCACCTCCTGCAAAGGACTTTCTCACTTCATTGTGGAGCATGTGACAAGCTGTATCCATTGATCAGGCACGTAGGACTATCGGGCTCTGATACCATGTCAATAATCTGATGAGCACTATCAATCAATCACCGTAAGCAATCACCAAGAGGAAGAGGAAGAACACACCATCACAATATTACACTAACTGAAAGAGAGTACAATGAACCCTAAATATAGAGAGAGAGAAAAAAAAAAAAAAACTAGTAGTTGACTATAGACCAGCCTACAGCTACTTACAACTGGTAACAACTGTCAACAATAAATCGTAAATAGTAACAAGTTTATCATTGGTTTCTAACAGAACTTTGATACAGCCAATTTTGGCTTTAGAGGTCAAATGGTCAAGTACACATGTTTTGTCATGATTAGGCCAAAATTCAATTGTGATGTAACTCGAGCTAGTTAGGTTACTTACACATGTCAAGTTTAGGTTTGATGAGTGATGCACCCTATGTGGTGGCAAAAGTCAAAGGTCCAATCATAAGTGAGAAAATTGGTAGAAGGGCCCAATCATAATCAAAGGATGTGAAGTCACTCATCCAATAGGATGTTAGAGGTCTTAGAAAAGGGGTCCAATAGGATTGAAGTTTGGATCTCCACGAGTTCTATATGTACATTGATTTTCTATCATAATCTAATGTGAGTTTTTGAGTCAATTTGGAGATTCATCAATTTTGAGTGTATTTCTCTCTCTACCCTTCACCTGAAGTGGTGGTTTCTCTCTCTACCCGAGGAGAGGAGCTTGTTGGGACTTAGTTTTTAGTAGTACATGTTTCCACACATGTGAAATTACTTTGGTTATGAATGTATGCATGTAACTTTGCCTCCTTGCCTTAGATTTCATCAATTGATCTTGGATTTCAATCAATAGAAGATCTATAGTTGAAAATTTTTGCTTAGGAAATCAATTTCACACTTTAGAACATTCCCACACGTGTGAATTTTCACATGGTATCAGATCCTACCTAAGCTTTTGATTCATCTATCATCCATAGTTTCAAAAATTTCATGAAAATCTAGATCCAGAGAGTGTTGATTGCATCTCCCATGCTATCTGAAGAAAATTTGGATCAAGAGGGTTCATTATCATAATGATTGAATCATTTCAGGTACTATACGGAATTCAGTGTGCATGCAAGTGTGAAGTACAGCCAAGTTCATTTGGAAAGTTATCTTCCAAGTTAGATCCAAATTTGGTGTTAGATAGCTTGTTTGGAAGCTAGTTTTGTCTAGTTTTTGTAGCAATTTGTTTCCATCCATTTGGTAGAGCCAATCAAAAGTTATAAGCTTTTGAAGAGGGTTAGGTAGGGCACCTAGACCTATGTGGACTCATTTATGGTTTGATCATATCTTGCTAGTTTGACCAAAAAATTCAAGAAGAGGCTTGCCAATGTCATTTATTTGAGATCTAGTCAACTTTTTCAGGTCATAGCCACATTGTTTCTTACACTTCCGTTGTATTAGAGTGATTTGTGGATTCTTTGAGTGTTTCACACGTGCCAAAGATAGTTTGACCCAAACTTTTCCTATACTCCATCAATTGATGAGAGGTTGATCTAGTTTGAGAGAGATTGGTAGAGCTAGTGAGATCCATTTTGTTGCAAGATTTTGCATAGGAGTTGGTAGTACACCTTTCAAGGAATTCACAAGGTGTCTTCACTATTACATGGCATCTATGGGTTCCTACCTATTGGAATCTAGTGAAAGACTATCTACCTCCAACTATTCTATTTGGAAGGTTAGAATGGAGTCAATCTTGATACTCCAAGATATGATGGACATTGTACTTGGGATTGAGGAGGAGCCTTAAGTCCTTCAAGAAGTACAAAAGTACAAGAAGAGAGCTAGGATGGCTCTCCATTATGTCAAGATAATTGTCTCTAATGAGATCTTTGAGAGATATTGGTGCTTGTACTTCGCCCAAGGATGCTTGGGATACTCTCAAAGCAATCTATGAGGCCAAAATACCTCTAGGCTCCTCACTCTTAGAAATCAAATATTCCAAAGTTGTCAAAAGAGTGATGAGAGTGCCACTAATTATGTTTTGAGAGTGAAAGACATTCATAGGGAGCTTGCTTGTATTGGAGATTCCACCAAACAAAGTGAGCTAGTCCAAGTCATACTCAATGGCTTGAAGGATGAATATTAGAATCTTGTTCAATCCTATGCTATCAAGGAGGAGCTACCAACCTTGGAGGCTTTGCAAAGAGTGCTAATAGCTGAAGAATCAAGGCATGAGAACATGGACAAATTGTCACTCAATCATAATGGTGATGACAAAGTTTTATTTGCCAAGCACAAAGAGAGGAGCAAAAAGCAACACAAACACTTCTCTAAGGACAAAGCAAAAGACCAAGATGCTAGAGGATGATGTTCCTCTCAATATTCTACTTCAAAGAAGAAAAAAAAAGATGTTAAGTGTTTCTTTTGTGGCAAGAAAGGCCACTATGCTACCAATCGCTTCAAGAAGAAGAAACAATTCAAGCAAGCCAACATCTCTCATGAGAAAGAAGACTTTATTGCAAGTGATGGGGAAGGCTCTCTTATGGCATCAAGCTTCTCCTCTTCCACCTTAAAAAAGGATGACTCTTGGTATATTGATAGTGGAGCATCATCTCATATGTGTAGCTCCAAGGTTTCCTTTTCATCTACTATGCCTTATGAAGGAATCAAGAAGTCCACATATATTGCAAGTGATCAAGAGTGCAAAATTGAAGGAGTAGGGACTATTCCCTTGAAGCTTGCATCATCAAAAGTTCTATCTCTTCACAAGGTTTTTTTTTTTTCCCAAGCTTACAAAAAATCTTTTAAGTGTTGGCCAATTACTTGATGGTGGCCTTGATGTCAATTTCCATATTTACAATTGTGTAATCAAGAAGGATGGTGAGATCCTTGCTCATGGATCTAGATATGTAGGCATCTACAAATTGGATCCAAGAGAGAGTGCAAAATCTCTTGATGTTGCTTATGTATCCAAGCTTTCAAAGGAGGATGATCACACAAGATGCACATGTTTATATCTTCTCTCTTCATGATTTATGGTGCATGATTATTTCCTATTATTCAAAGCATATATTGAGATGGAATTCTCATTGAAGAACAAAGCTTTGAGGAGCGATGGAGCTCTTGGAGTAAATACACCATATGAAGTATTATTCAAGAAGCCTAAGGTTGATTACCTTAGTGTCTTTGGAGGTTCTTGCTTTGCACATATTCCCTTGGGAACAAGGAGGAAGGATGGTCCAAGCTCATGGATCATGGTTGGATGCTTATCCACCAAGGAGGCCTATAAAGCCTTTATACTCTCTATTTCAAAAGTGATTGAGAGTAAAGATGTCATATTTTATGAAGATCTACATTCAACCTTGGAAGGGGCCGGGATCAAGGCATCTCAAGATGCACCTCAAATCATCTCAATTGAAGATTATCAAGATGTGATGGGGTCGAGGTTTGAGGAGAAGCCTCCTCAACATATGATTTCAAGGATATCTTCAAGATGGATGGACGAGTCTTTATGACTCATCTTTTATGGTAAAGAGAGGCAAGTTTTAGGTGATTTCACTCTAACATTCTCACTTATGCTTCTCTTCCATTACTTGATGTACTGTCTTGCTTTGTTGAGATTTCTACATCTCAAAATTCATGTAAGGCAATTCTAGTTTTGGATGATGCCTATTGTATGGACATATTTCTTGTCATTGATGGCTTACATATGTTTCCAAAACATTTTGAAAGCAAGATATTGTGTCATAAAAGGTATGCTCTTGGATCTTGTAAGAGCAAGAATGAGTTTGATACTCATAGTTTGAAAAATCATGTTTTTACATGGTTTGAGGAAATTTGTAAACTTCTCTTGAGATTAAGCGAATCATCCTTGAAGGACACTTACATTCTTGAGCAAGTGTTTAGCCTCAAGAAGATCAAGATTGCATTTTATTTCAAGATTAGATCCATTAGGAATAAAGTTCATAGTATGTGGACTAGTCTATGCTTAATCTTGATGATCAACACTTTTACTCATCTTATGATCTTGATCTCTATGATCTTTGTGATCTTTATGAGGCATGGAGGCCTCTGATTTTCATTATGGTGCAGCCATCTTCATGCAAATTGAATTTCCAAATCAAATATCATCATCAAACATGGAGGAAGCACATGGATATAGTGGCAAATTGGTGGAATGCTCTTCAAAGATATTGGCAAGAGGTTTCTACCAAAGAAATCTCATCATGGATATGGTGAGAGTGCTGCTATGATGGATCCTTTTGCTAGTTTTTTACTTCATATGAATACCAAAGGATCCACTAAAAAAAGTTTCACAAACTCCTTAATCTTACCAAGTTAGTTTTTGAGGAGTGTGAAAAATTGTCAAAAATCTATCTTGGTTATTTTATCATTTTATGTTTGTGAGTACATTTCACATGTGTGGAGCATGTTCCTGTTAATTCACATGTGTGGACTATCCATAACATGTACTTGTGATCTTCTAAGGTGTGTAGATGCACCAAGATCAAGACTAGATCGAGATTCAAGATCTATCTTTGATTCTATGGCAAAAACACACTAGTACATGGATTCAATCACTTCCAACTCTCACTCACACGTGTGGGAAGTGTTCCAAAAATAATCTAAGTAAAAACAAGCTGCTCTCCTCGGGTAGAGAGATAAAATCATCATGAGCTCTCAGGTAGAGAGAGAAAGCTAGAAAACCAATTACTCACAAAATCCACTCAATCTCAAAATCAATTAGATCCAAATGAGAAGTACAATGATACTAGTAGATTCACGAGCTACCACTATGCTTAACTATGATTGGACCACACTTTTGCCACCTCTTAATCCTATTGGACCATTGATCCATTCACCTCTAAATTCTATTGGACCATTTTCAAGCAAACTTCAAATTCTATTGGACCCCTCAAGGTTCCACCTCTAAATCCTATTGGACCTCTTAAATTTCATCAAACAAAAGTATTACACTTGTCTACAATCTAATTGGCACGAGTTTAGCCTCTTACTCTATTTTGGCTAAATAGTGGCATTACAATTGGAAATGGGTAATTTGCCATCTATGCCAAATTTGGTCCTATCAACATCCATCCACAAGAAGCAACTAAATACATACAAAGTGCATGCTGGCCCAAGAATACAAGATGACTCCAGCCCTACACCTAGATGCTTGATATAAAAAACATAAGACCCCCATATTTAACATAGATAATCTTTTTCAATTCTTCACACTCCTCCTACAAAATTATTTATGAAAATATGAGCATTGATCTTGATATAACTCCAAGATTAGATCTATGCTTGATGAAAGCACTTTTGCTCAAAGGCTTGGTGAGTAGATCGGCAATACAAGAGGACGAGTTGACATGCTCCAAATAGATTTCTCCTCCAATAAGCTTTTCTCTCACAAAATGTTGTGCCACTTCTATATGCTTGCTTCTTGCATGAAATATGGGATTATTGGCAAGAGCTTGGGCCGAGATATTATCACACTTGATCATTGGTAGATCATCGTACTTGATGCACTTTAGCTCCAATAATAATCTATTGATCCAAAGCACCTCTTTGGTGGTTGTAGTGAGTGCTTTGTACTCAGCCTCACATGAAGAGAGAGATATAGTATCTTGCTTTTTGGAAAGCCAAGATATTAGATTGTCTCCAAGAAAGATAGTGTATGCACTAATAGACTTTCGATCCATCTTGTCACTTGCAAATCCGAATCCGAGTAGCTAACAATGGATAGATCTTCACTTTTATAAAGTAGACCATAATCACAAGATGAAGATACATATCTTAGAATCCTCTTGGCCATCTTCCAATGATGAATCTTAGGATCTTGCATAAATTGACTCAATTTGTGCACACAAAAACTTAAATCGGGCCTAATAATGGTAAGCCAAATCAAGGAGCCTACAAGACTCCTAAGAAGTATGATGTCCTCGAAGGATCTTTCATCACCTTTATTAGGATCTTTTACAATTTGCTCCATTGGAGTATCTATGCTCTTAGAATTTTCCATATGAAATTTTTTCGACATAGAGTGAGCATATCTAGATTGGCAAATAAAAACATGATCTTCATAAAAATCAATCTCTAGGCCTAGGATGTAATGTATTTCTCCTAGAACTTGCATTTTAAACTCACATCCAAGTGCTAGCTTAGTTTCACCAACTAGCTTGATACAACTTCCACAAAGAATAATGTCATCAACATTAATTAGAAGAATGACAATATTACTATCAACAGACTTTAGATACATGGAGGGATCATAGTCACTAAGAGTAGATCCTAGTGAGATAAGGAAAGAATTAAGTCTTGAATACCATGATCTTGGTGCTTGCTTGAGTCCATAAAGGCTTTTGAAGAGCAAGCACACTTTGAACTCATCCTTGATGAATCCTTGAGGTTGTTCCATATAGATCTCCTCCTCAAGATAACCATTTAGAAAAGCATTGGATACATCTAATTGGAACACCTTCCACTTAAAGAAACAAGCAAGAGAAATAAGAATTCTTATTGTCACCATCTTTGCAACGGGTGCAAAGGTCTCCTCATAATCAAGGCCATGGATTTGAGCAAATCCTTTGGCACATAATCTTGCTTTATACTTGCTGATGGTGACATCATGATTGTACTTGATCCGAAATACCCACTTGCAACCAATCACATGCTTGTTGGATGGAGGATCCACAAGCTCCCAAGTATTGTTGGTGATCAATGCATCATACTCTTGCTTATGGCATCATACCATTCCTTGGTATTGAGTGTCTCTTGTACATTCTTTGGCTCTTCATGAGAGACATAAAAAACATAATTAGTGGAATCAAGATCCACTTGTTTGCCTTTGTCAACATATGAGAGCCTCTTAGGCTCGGATCTATCTCTCATGGATCTTCTTGGTGAGAAAATCCGAGAGAGTCTTCTTCAATTCTCGACCCAATCACATCATAATTGTCTTCAAAATCAATAATAAGTGATGCATCCATAAACTTTTTGATCTCGGCCTCTTCAAAAGATGAATGTTGATCTTCATGAAAGACAACATCTCTACTTTCAATAACTTGAGAAGTAGAGAATACAAAGACTCTATAGGCCTTTTTGGTAAATGAGTATCCAACCATGATCCCTTTGCATGCACTAGGATCTTCCTTCTTCCTTGTTTCCAAGGGAATATGGGCAAAGCATATGCATCCAAAAACTCTAATGTGATCAACCTTAGGCTTCTTCAAATATAAGATTTCATATGGTGACTTTCCTCCAAGAGCTATATGTGGGAGCCTATTGCAAAGATAATTTGCACAATTAATGGCTTCTCCCAATTCTCATAGATTTTGCACATTCACATAGAGATCGATTCTTTCTCTCGGCCACTCCATCTTGAGATGGAGAATAGGCACAAGAGAACTCTCTTTTAATGCCTTCAAGCTCACAAAAATCATGAAATTTATTGGAGATATATTCACCACCTCCATCACATCTAAGAGCTTTAATCTTGAATGAGAATTTCTTCTCTACATAAGCTTTGAAAATAAGGAAATGAAAACACCATAGATTCAAAAGCAAGAAGAAATATCCAAGTGAATCTTGTGAAATCATCAATGAAAGTAACAAGTGGCTCCCCCCTTGCTTATAGTTGATGAGAAATGCACATCCGAGTGAATTAACTCCAAAGGATACTTGCTTTTGATTGAAGATCTTAAAAATGACTTTTTGTGAAATTTAGCAATAGCACAAGCCTCACAAGGCTTGATCTTCTTGGAGAATGATTTTGGCAAGCCAATAGCTTTGGCCTCTTTGATCATAGAGAGCATGGATTTGTAGTTGGGATGTCCCAACCTCCTATGCCATAATTCCTCCATAGAGAGCTTGTTTACAAGAGCAACATTACAAGCATTCACATATTCATTTGGATCTAGTTTATAGATGCCTCCAAATCTAGATCCTAATGCAAGTATCTCATCATTCTTCTTGATAGTGCAAGTATCAACATTGAATTTTACATCAAGGCCATTATCAAGCAATTGGCCAACACTAATGAGATTCTTAGTAAGCTTAGGCACATAAAGAATCTTAGAAAGAGAAAGAACTTTAGAGGATGCAAGCTTTAAGGGAATGTTCCTATGCCTTCAATATGACATTCAAAATCATTTGCAATGTAAATTGATTTCTTGACTCCATCATAAGGTGCAATAGAAGAGAAAGAGTCCTTGGAGCTACACATATGTGAAGAGGCTCCACTATCAATATACCAAAAACCGTCCTTCTTGAAAGGAGTGGATGAGAAGCTAGAGACCATAAGAGATCCCTCTCCATCACTTGCAATAGTGTCTTCCTTCTCATTGGTGATGTTGGCTTGCTTGAGTTGACTCTTCTTCTTGAAGCAATTGGTGGCATAATGGCCTTTCTTGCCACAATAAAAGCACTTGATCTTCTTCTTCTTGAGCTTGGATGATGAAGCATTAGAGGAATCATCTTCCTCCTCATCTTTGTCTTTGGATTTGGCTTTGTCCTTGCTTGAGGATTGTTGAAATTGGTTCTTGCTCCTTCCTTTGTGCTTGTCCTTGGCAAAGAGGGCTTTGCCATCATTATGAGTGAGAGAAAGCTTGTCCATCCTCAAGAGCTTGTACTCTTGTCTTGATTCTTCAGAAATTAGCACACTTTGGAGAGCCTCCAAACTTGGTAGCTCCTCCTTAATGGCATAGGATTGGACAAGGTTATCAAATTCACTTCTCAAGCCATTGAGAATGACTTGGACTAGCTCATTTTGATTGATGGAATCACCAATGCAAGCAAGCTCTCTATGAATATCTTTTACTCTCAAAACATAATTAGATGCACTCTCATCACTCTTTTGGCTACTTTGAAATATTTGATTTCTAAGAGTGAGGAGCCTAGAGGTGTTCTTAGCCTCATAGATGGTCTTGAGACAATCCCAAGCTTCTTTGGTTGTCGTACAAGTACCTATCTCCCTCAATATCTCATTAAAGACATTCATCTTAATGTAGTGGAGAGCCATCCTAGCTCTCTTTTTGTATTTTTGAACCTCTTGAAGAACTTGTGGTTCTTCTTCAAGGCCAAGAACTATGTCCATCATGTCTTGAAGGATCAAGATGGACTCCATCCTCATCTTCCAAATTGAATAGTTTGAAGTGGACAATCTTTCACTTGGTTCCAACAAAGATGAACTCATTGAAGACATTTGAAGTGAAGAAAACTCAAATGATGAACAATAAATGTTGCTACACACTCTCAATAGGATCCAATCATGATGTACTATCTCCTCCTATGAAAGATCTTGCAACTATTTGTGAATTGATTCTCACTAGCTACTCAAATCTCTCTAAAACAAGATCTATTTCACATCAAATGATGGACTATAGACAAAGTTAGGATCATTTACTCTTAGCATGTGTGAAATACACTAAGTAACCAAATTTGACTCAATGATATTGCATGAAACCAATTGGCTATGATCTCAAAACAATGTCTAGATCACTTATAGATGAGATTGGTAACCATACAACTGTGAACAGAGATCTAACAAGCAATATCTTGACCAAACCAAATGTGTCCACCCAGGTCTAGGTGCCCTACCTAACCCTCTTCAAAAGCTTATAACTTTTGATTGGCTCAACCAAATGGAATGAAACTGATTGCATCAGAAACTAGACAAACATAGCTTCAAAACAAGCTATCAAGCAAGATAAATGGATCATGCTCTCAATCTGAAATTGGATGTTCCTCACACGTGTTTGAGCACCTGATTCCGTACAGTACCGGGTTAGACCCAATCAATGCCCTATTGATCTCTTTTGATCCAAAAATAGACAAGATAGCCAGGAAATTGGATCTTGACGATTTCTAGCTCAAGATTGATGAAAAGTTTTCACTTAAATGGATCAAAATGCATCGTAACCTTAGGTAGGCTCTGATACCATGTTAAATTCACACGTGTGGACTGTCCACAACATGTACTTGTGATCTTCTAAGGTGTGTAGATGCACCAAGATCAAGACTAGATTGAGATTCAAGATCTATCTTTGATTCTATGGCAAAAACACACTACTACAAGCATTCAATCACTTCCAATTCTCACTCACACGTGTGGAAAATATTCCAAAAATAATCTAAGTAAAAACAAGCTGCTCTCCTCGGGTAGAGAGAGAAAATCATCATGAGCTCTCGGGTAGAAAGAGAAAGCTAGAAAACCAATTACTCACAAAATCCACTCAATCTCAAAATCAATTAGATCCAAATGAGAAGTACAATGATACTAGTAGATCCACGAGCTACCACTATGCTTAACTATGATTGGACCACACTTTTGCCACCTCTTAATCCTCTTGGACCATTGATCCATTCACCTCTAAATTCTATTGGACCATTTTCAAGCAAACTTCAAATTCTATTGGACCCCTCAAGGTTCCACCTCTAAATCCTATTGGACCTCTTAAATTCAATGTTGATGTTAGAAGATTTTGATGAAGATTCTTCTAACAGAGGATTCTGGTAAAGATTCTTCTAATGGATTACAGAATGTTCGTGTGAGCTATGGTGGGACTATATCATTCAATTCAAATATGGAGGAATCAAAACTCAGAAAGAAGGTTAAAGAGTGTGTAGAAATTTTGTCATATGATCTAGCAGTGAAAGCTGGTTTCTCCTCACCGAGTTTGTATGAAGAAAGTTCAACCTTTGATGTTATAAAAAATGCCGAAAGAGCCCAACGAATATCGCATGTTATCATGCCGCCGAACTACATCAAGGAATGTTGACAAACAACCAAGAAGGAGTTCAAGAATCTAGATTCACCGGGAAAGCCAATATCAGAAGGTCGACAAGATTGCAGGCCGACCAACAAGCAAAGACAAAGCGCAGCGTCTCCCCAACAGATTTTACAGCAACGGGAATAAGAGCATGGCCAGGTCGACATAATCATCAAAGATTTTATCTCTAATTACTCTAACTTTCCTAGAGACAGGATCATAAATCCTATATCCCTTGCTATAATGACTATAGCCAACAAAAATGTCTTTAAATGAAGTAGCATCTTCTTTCTTCCTTACTTCTAAAGGAATATGGACATAATACATCCAAAGACTTTCAAATCTTTTAAATTTGGCTTTTTGTCATACAAAGCTTCAAATGGTGTGATTCCACCAATGGCACTACTAGGAAGCCTATTAGATAAAAAATTTGCACATGTACTAGCTTCTCCCCAAAAAGAAATGGGTAGAGAGGCATCTAATCTTATTGGATTGAATGAACAAAAGGCCATTTCATTGCCAATGGACTTGTAAAGTTGACAATATTTATTGGAGACACTTTCCTTCATCACCGATGACTTTAATGATCATGATGAACAATGTTTTTCGATCATATTTAGAAAAATTTGTCAGTCTGTCTAGACAATATTTTAGTTTACAGCGAAACTAAAAAGAGCGTTTGGCTAACTTCAAATAAGTGTTTCATTTGCTTCAAAAGCATAAGTTATTAACAAAGAACTCAAATGTGAATTCTTTACTGAAGAATTAGTGTATTTGGGCTATATAGTCTCAAAAGATGAGATTAAAATGAATTCAAATAAGGTTAAGGCCATTTTTAGTTGGCCTAAACTGAATAGTATTTTAGGCTTTCATGTCTTTCTTGATATTTCAAAATATGATAGATGATTTGTCAAGGATTACGCTTAGATAGTCATTCCCATGACAAATTTTCTTAAGGGAAAGGAAAAGGAGTTCGTTTGGGGGCCAGAGCAACAAGAGAGTTTTGATGCTCTCAAAACAACATTAGTCACAACACCAATACCAAAAGTCGTAGACCCAAATTAGCCTTTGTAATCGAAACAAATGCTAGTGATTTTGCCTCTCTCTCTCTCTCTCTCTCTCTCTCTCTCTCTCTCTCTCTCTCTCTCTCTCTCTCTCTCTCTCTCTCTCTCTCTCTCTCTCTCATCACTAACTCTGAGGAGTCAGCTACTAGAAAACTCGTTCTGGTCGTTTGATCTCTGCTGGAGTATCCACATATATCTACACATTCATTCTGCACATACCTTCTTCAATCGCTCATTTACTTATATGGCAACTGGAAGATCTTGCATTATTCTAGCTTTACATTTACAAGATCGCTTAATAGTTGATTGACTGACTAATTAGAACAGTTGTTATTGGAGCATGAAGACGCAGACAGTCTGTACCTAGACCCCTGTGTATTTCTGCAGAGTGTCGCATTTTTCACCTGTGTGAAATCCCGTGCAAAAATGCAGTGTCGCATTTTTTGCTTTTGTCGCCTGTCAGAAACTGCATGTAAAAATGTAGTGTCGCATTTTTTGCAATTGTCGCCTGTTAGAAAATGCATGTAAAAATGCAGTGTCGCATTTTTCGCATTTTTGGAAGTGTCTGAAATGGCCTAAATACCGACTTAGCACAAGTGTCGCAAAACACTTAGTTTCTCAGGATGACCCGAAGGTGGTGACAGTGTCGGGTTTTTCGCCTATGGAAATTCCTGAGTAAAAATGCAGACTATAGCGACAGTCAATCTAAAAATGCAGATTGTTGAAAAACAGTTCATTTTCTGCAGGTTTCATTTGAGAGAGTAAAATTGAGAGAAGGGAGAAGGGTTGTTGGGATGAGTAGGAGTTGGATTAAATTCCAACAAGTCGTTGCATTGTTCGTGACCACACGACGTTGGCAGGGCCAACATCCTCTATGGCATCTCAGATCTGGTCATAGATGAACTCTACAACAGTAGCCCTACCCCTACGACAGACGTCTACTGCTCGGAAAAATACGGTGCCCATACAACAGGAGATGAGAATGTTGATGACCGAACATTAGTCCATCCGTATGCCATAATAGAGCATCCAAACTCTTGTGATGCTCTCCTCAACCTATCAAGTTGGCTTGACACTCTGTCACAAGCCACCCTCAAGTGTGTGGTGCGTAGGACCTCAGTGATGGGGATCCTGTAACTAGCATCACAAGCTGCAACACTAGCCATGGCCTCTCTAGACAAGGTGGCGTCAACAATGGTGAAAAAAAGGTTAAGACCATAAAACATATTCGCCATGTTCGTATCTGAAGCATTGGAATTGTTGGCCCTCCTCATGGATTGAGCCAATGTCTATGGCTTGATCAGGGGCCAATGTTTGTAGCCTGATCCTGGGAGGCCTCAATGGCTATCATAAAGGAGCATGCGGAGAGGGTGAGGTCAATCATGGACATCAAAGTCGATGGTGGGGTGCTCGATAATATCTTCTGCAATGGAAGGGGCATTTGTAGAAGGGCCGATGGATGGGGTAGTGGAAGGGTGGTGCAACGGGCTCATGTGCAACACTTCCACTAGAATATGGCATGGCTAGGGGTGCAATAGAGGTGGATGGTCGACTAGAGGGTGGAGTAGCAATAGAGGTGGATGGTCGGCTAGACGACAAGGTGGCAGTAGAGGTGGATGGTGGACCATTGGGTAGGGGAGGTAGCAGAGGTGGATGGTCGACGACTCCTCTTATTTTTAGCACCCTGCGCACGCGTCAGGGTGGGCCAGGCAGGGAGGTTTTATTTATTTATTTTTTAAACTGCTTGCCCTGGTGCCACCTGTCGGGCACCAGGGTTTATCCCATAAGCAAATCTCTGAGATAAACCAGTACCTATATATAACTGAACCCACCTGCTTACTCACATGTGTGCAGGTGGGTGTGAAGCTGCTCAGTGCTACCTGCCTGGTTCCCGGTGCCACCCACCTGGCGCCGGGGCCCCCTGTCCGGCACCACCTGGGCGCTGCCTGCCCCCTGGCGCCACGGCGCCTGCCTGCGCCTTTTTGGCCAGCCCCTGGCTGTAGCACCCTATGGTCGACTAAAAGTGGTGGCGGTATAGGTGGGTGGTGGTGGTCTAGGTTGTGATCAATGCTGCCAAGTGGCGTGCCTGCTGCCCAAGTGCTGGGCCTGCCACTGTTGCTACAAATGTTGGATGACGTCCCGATGCGATAGAGGCTCCAAGAGCAACAGAAGTCGAGGTTGGCTGGCTCTTGCCATCTCCAAAGTTTTGATCAAACGTTGTCGATCTACATCTCCTACGAACTGGCATATGTAGCTGCCAACTGACCAGCCATCAGGAGTGTCGAGGAGATGAGCCCTAAGTATGGTTAAAGTGCTAGAAAACTCTACGTCGCAAAAGTGAGATCGCTAGTGCCAAGCCCCCAAGCTGCCATAACGGCTCAGCTCACCTCGTTGTCAATCAACTCTACCTCTCGGCATGGTCGACAAACCTAGGACCTAAAATAAATCGTAATTTGCCCTAAAAGCCCTAAACTTTGGAACACAACTAAAAATCCTATAAATGGAAAGCAATTGACAGAACCCACAAAGTTGCCTTGACAAACCTAAACCCTAGACGTGTATGTGACGCAAAACATAAATGCTTGAATCTAGTAAAATCTCTAAAAACACAAAGAGAAAATAGCATGTGAATGAGAGGTGACCAACAAAACAACAAATAAAGAGCTAAAACCTATATGGGAAGCCATATCAGTGATGCATCCGTGACAAATGACATGTACTATGCAAAAAAAAGAACGCAACATCCTATCCATGATAAAGTTTTTCGAAAGAAGATGCAAAAATCATCATACGTAAAAGAAACACTGAATGGAAAGCTATACAGTGGCTGAACCTTGAATAGTACTTCGCACAATGATTAGACACATTTGGCTCAAATCTGATCGCAACACCATCTACTATCCACACCCTCCTCACTAGCGGATGTCCCTGAAAAAAGCCTGACCGCTCTCCTCCTTTTATACACGATTTAGATTTGCGCTAAACAAAAAAAAGGGTCACGTCGTCTTGTACGTACGGAACGCACTCCGTTCCATATGTACAGTATGGTACGTTCCAATCCTAGAACGGGTATCTATGGGATCAAGCTGAGACTCAAATTTTGACAATAACGATGGCACCTTGCAATTAATTCCTAGCTTACAGACATTCACAACTACAGATTGCAGACAAGCATATCAATGAGTATCAGGATTTCCAACCAAGGAATCGAACCCATAGGAAGAGTGAAATCTCTAAGATCTCATTTGCAAATTTTCACTCTTTTGCTATGCAGATACCCTGACAAAAATAGTGGTCTCATAAATAATGCTTGTGCATAGTCTATATTTCCTTCATTGATTATTTACATATTGAACTCATGAACCAGGTCTTTGATCTCCATGCCATCATCTTTCATAAATCTCTTATATGCGTATGCTACTTTTCACTCAAAAGCGTTTTTTAAGCCTTTATTTAGCATGTACTGGCTACTCCGAAAACTTGATTTCGAACCATGCTTTCGAACAAGCTTATTATAAGCAGGTGAAAGTCATGATTACTATTTCACTGGGCTTAGCAGCTTTCACAAAACCCAGCAGTTAGTTAAACACTTACCACCATAGCTTAACTTCTGCATATATTATTTGATTAGTAATAATCATATTCAATCAAGTCAATTCTAAATAATGAACACCTTAATGCTCAATCATGGCATGTTTGTGCCATGTGCACAACTGGGAGAGGTTAAGGTTTGTGCACAACTGTGAGAGATTAAGGTTGGATCAAATTTCAAAAATATCTGAAAACATTATCCAACATGCAACATTTAAGGAAATATCGGATTCATTACATTCCTGGTCACATCAATGCTAACGTAGCGGGCTATTGTTTGTGCAAGCATGGGAATATTGAAATTGTGTAGTTTCACACTTTAATTGGTAAGAGTATTGAATAACACCAATTCATATACTCCTCATGAAGACCCTCTTTGTCAGGCTTTTCACTTGATATAAATTGCACTTTGGTCCATGCACATCCCGATCATTTGAAGTGGAAAATACACATTTTCCACTTTCGCCTAAAGCATGCATAACACTGCTCATGCACATTGCAAATAATATTCATGCATCACATCTGTTAGCAAATGCTTGTTAGTTTAATTATAATATTAGTCATTAATGGCACCACAACTTCACTTGATCCTGAAATTGACACAGTATATGGGAGAGCTTCAAATCATAGGTAGCATAGCTTCTTCAGTTCTAACCAGGTACATGGACTTTACCCGATTCCATATAGGCCCATTGAGTTTGTGTTCCCACCCCCTCCAAAACCAACCTTGTACATATATTCACAAAAGACCATCTGGATGGGAAAACAAGGCTCAAGAGGAAAACTTTTGGCCTCAAGCTTCAGCCCTGGATTTTGCATTATGCAACATGGTTAAATCATGATGGAAAGGTGGATGGATGAGCCCATCTGCCTTCTAAGAAATAGAATGACGACCTCCTCTGTGGGAGTCAGGAGTGTGAGGATGATGGTGATGGTGGCGAGATGAGGCTTTGGAATGCCTGGAAGAGGAGCGATGGAATGGGTTCAACCTGCTCAGAGTTTTGGAAAAGGATTGAAAAAGCTTGCTGCCATTCATCAACCCTGGTCTGCCCACATTGCGTTTCATGTTGATCTGTTCCTTTTCTAGATCAGTCAGCCGCATTTTCATCCTTGCCACTTCCAGCCTCAGTTCTCTGTTCTCGCGCCGTATGGATGAGTACATGTCCCGTGGTGACATCGCTGCACTTCGTGCTCCACTGTTCATCTTCAGGGAGTGGTAGCCCATTTGCTCACCCTCCTCAAAGGAAGCAGCCATAGCTTTGCGCAATCGCATTTGCTCAAAGTACAGCACTTGAATGACAACTTGTACGGGAAGTCTTTCATTCTGTGCTGCATGCGAGCATGCTTCTTGTGATAGCTTCTGAACGTCCATCAATTTGCACAACCTTCTGCGATCAATCTCTGTTAAATCTGGATGGGTCTGCTCCATGAATCAAATCACACAATTATTCTGGTTAAAGATTACTGAAATACCCAAGATGGCTTAAGTTGTTTCATTCATAGCTGCTTTTTAGCTCAGTTTTTATGATATAAACCTCAATAAGAACATATCTCAAGCTACCAAACTACAAAAAGCTCAACTAGGATTTATTGGAAACATAGACATCAGGTACCTTGAGATATGCATCAATTGCTTTGTACAAGTTATCATCCACAACTCGTGCATGGTCTGGCAGCAGTGAAGCAAGAGAAATGAACTTCTCTAGCTTCAGATTGGTGTCAGGAGCTATTTCTCCAAGGTATGCATCTAGCAATTTAGTCACCTTCATGATTACATTTGGATAAGATAAGCTTACATCATCAGAGTCGTAAGATACTTTGGAGTCATCAACATCATCATTCTCTTTTTGTTCAAGAAAGTTCTTTGTTATTCTATATATAATGTCTACTTGAAAGAGGGTATCACCCACATATGAGGAAGATGGAATCAGAAGATCATCTAGTGTTGCCTGTTCCAACTGCAAAGCAATTTTCTGCTCAAGCTCCAATCTACAAGCAAGGGTAGCATCCAATGCCACTGCCGTGCTGAGCAGTCCAAACAAGAAACTGCATGAAGTGGAATTCTTTTCACTAGGCAACATGGTAACAATAGTTTCAACTAAAATGCGTTGCTCATGCTCTGTTGGAGTGGTAGTCGGCTCTTTGAAGCTACTTTTTGAGGCTTCCCATCCAACAAGTTTTCTGTTTAAACCTTTCAAGGAATGATAAGCATAACGCATTAGCGCTCCTCCTATGCTTTCATCTCTTAAACCCTGTGACTTCATTGCTGCTAGAACTCGCTGATAAAAATCGATTCGCAGAATTGATAAATCGTCTGCCCAATACTTGACATGCTGCACATTTTGTTGAGAATCATTTGTAGTCATCTCTGTATGATGGAAACTCTTCAGACCAACCTGTGAATTAGCTGCAAGAACCTGTTCTCTGCAAGCAGTAGATGTTGCATGTATACACCTGCTAACAATATTCAAATCTTCAGCGTCTGGAAGCAAACTTTCACAACTATGCAAGACAACAGCTGCATTAGCAGGGTGCTGCATGACAATTTCAACCAAACATTTCTCACAATGAGATATTAAGTTTCTCTCACTGTACTCCTCTGTCATTTCAAGATAGTGGGCTGCACAGCACAATGGAGCCACATTGCTTGTAGTCATCTCAAAAGCTACATTATAACAGAATTTGGCAGCCAATTCAAATGCTTCCGCTCCACCTGGTATGTCTGAAAGGTCAAGTTGTATTAGGCTGTGTTCTTTAGAGCTTGATAACATTTTCCTGATTCGCCCACTTCTTGATACAAGAGGCAACTGAAGCAAAATCAGCAGCACATGTATGTCAGCGTCTGAATTCAATGCTGATGAAAATCTTCAAGAAAAGATCATATTCTAAAAATTCCATGAAAAGGTTCCTCATCTAATGCTAGCATCTTCCTTGTGTGAATCTCAAGGTTCATTCATAATATGAAACAAAAACTGGAGAGCTTTTGAAATTTGTACAATTTCAAAATGTAAATTTCCAGTTTTCTGCACATTAGCTTCCGCATGCTTTTGTTGCATCTGGGAACATTAAGCAAGTGCTCATTCAAACAGAGAGACTTTCAAACATTTAAGGAAAGTTGCTAGGCTCTCTGCTGTTTCCATGGTCTTTATAGATCCGAATTATTTTTTTCAGCAGTGTGTGTGAGAGACACCAGTACGTGCAAAAATCAGTAAAGTCTTTCAGGCCAACTGTTGACATTTGCATTTCACCTCAGTTTCAAAGTTTGTAGGTTTTTAACCTGCCAAAAATGCACTAGTTCCAGTTATAAACTTCAAAACTATGAGTTCTATATAAATAGCTTACCACTTCCTTTCAAACTTTGTTCGTTATTTCATAAGGTTGGCTTTTCAGCACTGGTGTGTGTGTGTGTGTGTGTGTGTACATGTGCGAACAGAATCTGTTTCTTCCAACCAGGCTTTTAGGCGTCTGAGTCTGGCCACTCGCATCAGTAATAATGGCTGATGGATCAGGTCAGCCCCGCCTCCCAGGCTGCTGCCTAAGCAAAGATAATATACAAGCAAGATCATCATTTTTCTTGCATATGGCCAGAAAAGGAAAACAGACCAACCTAGTGTTGGCGTGTTATGAATGCACTATTTATAGGGCCAGCTGATACCCCTGCCCCCAACCAGGACTATGAACTAATATATAAATCCATTCTACCCTAGAAATGTCATGTCAAAAATGTCTACCTGCCCGTAATCAGACATTCGGAAGAATTCATGACATATAAAGCTTTTCTACGGTTGGTAGAAATTCTTCACCAATTTCACTAATCAATTTAATGATGAGGTATTTGAGAAGCTATTGGCTTGCTGAAACTTCTTAGATTACCTTCAGGAAAGGTCACTAGAAAGACCATTCCCCTACTACTTGAAAGCATCATATTTTAAAGAGCATTGACATTTTCTTGTTTCCATTATTGCGGCAATGATTTGAGGATAGAGTGACACAATGTGCCTTTGCTTTATCATGCTAAAAACTTAAATTTCAGCAACTTTTTGTTTCTTCTATTGGCAATGATTTGAGAATATAGTGAAACAAAATGTCTTCACTTTTCCATGTTAAAAAGTTCACTTCTCCTAATTTTTGGAGAACCTACAACCTTTTGAATGGTTATTGCAATTGCCTCAGATGACTTGAAGGTTTTTCCTTGGCTGGCTATTGTTCTGCTACCCCCTTTCATCTGCTTACTGATTGGAGACACTTACAATCTTTGATTTCTATTAAGAATTTTGAAACCATTGATACTGTGTTGATGTATCAAACTAAGAACTTCATCACTGCTCACTGAGGTTCACACCTAAATTGCCATTATTTCTCACTGAGGTTCGCACCTAGATTGCCATTATTTCTCGACTCTCAAGCCATTGACTCGAGTCTCCAGCCATTTTAACTTTGTATCAAGGGTGTTGGCTCAATTGGTTATCTTGACATCCAAAGTTTCTTTGGTCTCAAGTTCGAGCCTCCCCTTGGAAACCAAGAAGCATTTTAACTTTGTATCATAGCTCTTCTTTCTTCTCTTTTGGACTTGATAAGTTTTTTGTAAAACTGAATGTCGATCCTCTTCCAATTTCGATACTGCTTATAATCTGTCCTTCACACATCTTGATTCATCTCTATCCACTTTTTTTTTCAATTCGATTCATGGTATTGAAACATGCCACATACCCAGTGTAGTATGTGGCCTTTTTGGTCATAATCACCTATGTATTCTGATAGGTCCACAATACTGATGATAGTTTTAAATCTCAAACTGTCGAGTGTGCTGGAGTAACTTTGTTGACAATTTTACATTGATATCTTTGGGGATGGAATATCTGAAAGGTTCTTTCTCTCACCAAATGCACTCACTGTAATTATCACTTGAACGGGGAAGTATTTTTCAGGTCTCCCATCTAAAAAGTGGGTAAGATTCTGACCCTGGACATACCCATATTATAATGTCCAAAACAACAGAATATGCTGAAGATGCCAACCTTACTGTAATGATAATGAGACTGGTAGACGTTTGCAACCTTTTTAGGATAGTTTTCATTAAAGTCTAGAAGGTTGTTTGCAAGAAATAGTGATGAATCAATACATCTAGCTTTACATAGCGCCTGATTGAAGTAACTTACCTTGTTAAGGGCAAAATTTATGCCACCTGCTGCTACAACCAGATCTGTTTGTAAATTGGGCTTCATGGCCCTGCAGACAAAAAGCTACAACATTAGCTACTAATTACAAACATAAACTACTTGACCAATAAACAACAGTCTTATTCAGGAAAATGACTTCACCAATAGACAATTATTTGCCAACTAGTTATTTGCCAATTATGTGCATCACAGCATTTCCCAACTAACAAAATATTGGCCTCGATGTTGCATTAAACAGGAACAGGAGTGTTGCATATAATTGCTATAATATAATGAATTTAAATGCTGCAAAGGCATATGCCTAAAGATGTTGCAGAATTTTGATATTTTATCAATCACAATAAATGCATATGAGGTACTTTTTACAGTCTTCTTGTCCATGACAAATCCTTTTCTCTCCTTAAATGCCAATCTCTCTCTCTCTCTCTCTCTCTCTCTCTCTCTCTCTCTCTCTCTCTCTCTCTCTCTCTCTCTCTCTCTCTCTCTCTCTCCTGATGGCCTCGCCCTACTCATGCATCTGAGCCATCGCGATCTGACTGCAATGGCCAAAGTCGCTACTCTCCTAACAGTTTTGGCTCCATCACTGCTCCCGGTGAACAGTCCCCCAGAAGATCTTATCTAGCGGCTTCCTTCAGGGCATTGCTCCAAAACCTGCCATCACTTCTGTCTAGCGGATCCTTGGTGGAAAGCGATCATCCTCTATTGTTGCAGCTCTTCGTTGCAGTTCCATTGCATTTTTGGCTATTCTCACATCTGCAATGCCTCGTCGTAAAGGGGCTGGTGACGCCTGAACCATTTTCCATTTCCAGTATTGCTTCCATGTCTTCCTCACAGCCAGATGCATCTTCCCCTTCTCCTTCTACACCTATTGCAATTCACATTTCACCATCGAATCCTATTCTCAATAGCGACGCTACAGTAGCTCTCCCTTTGACTCCAACATCCCCAGTACAGTCTCTATTGTCCTTTGCCGCATTCACTCTTCTTCGTGAGGAAGAACTCCGAATGATTGAATATCTCCACAACCATAGAGAAAGACTGGCTTCTCTAATTTTCTACTTCTAGTTGTGCAATCGCACCTCAAGAAGCTAGAAACTTCCATTGAAGAACTCAAGACTGAAATTGCAATTATCAAAAGCGACGCGGCTTCCCAAGTAGTTACTTCAGCCAAACTCCAACAGCTTGAAAATCAAGTGAAACATCACCATACGATTGTCCAATCTTGGGCAAATGTACTTAAAGGTAATACAATTCCTCCGCCTCCGCCTTGACCTTCATTTTTCTCAGCGACGTTCATCGAGAGCTGTCTGCGAGAGCACAAGGCCCTTAATGTTTGCGTCAGAGGTATTCTGCACTCCCAAAATGTTGTTGAAGACGCTAACAAGTTTTTCGCTGGGGATCTTCAACACCATAATAGAGGTATGGAAACTACATGGCGGCCTAAGAAGGACCTGGATACTCTTTGTATTCGCTCCACATCAGCATCTCACCGGCATGAAGTTCTGAGGAAGAAATCTAAATTGCGGAGTACCAAAATCTTTTAGGACGAAGATTTGACCTTCATCCAAGTCCAAGAATGCAAGAAAGCAACACAAGAAGCCCTATCTAGATTCTACTAGCAAATGGCTCATCTACCATGACGGCACTATCAGATTTGTAGATCGTTTATGCCTATAGTTAATAAGAGTTTCATATCCGAGGTCGATCAGAGTTAGAGTTAGAGAACTGAAGAGATATCCAGTTGAACCTGTAAATGGTCTACGTACCATTTAATCCTGGCCATCTTAGTTAGATCTATTTAGTTTTGTTGATTTGACGGCATCTCCGTCTGGTTTCCATCTCTTTTGATGTATTGTTCAGTCTTATATGCCTTATGCAATGGAAAAGACATTAAAGAAAGCTTCTTCTTTCTTCTTCTTCTTTCTCTCTCTCTCTCTCTCATGCATGCATGTGCACACAAAGTTTCTCCCTCTTGCAAATGGCGATCTCGTTGTTGCATCTATGTCCCACTGGCAATCTCTGTTCACGTTAATTCACACCTTTTGTTTTTGTTTAATCAATGAGAGTTGACTTACCTATTTTATAGATTTGTCAAGTTCTTAATGTTAAATGCTATTGCTATTGTTTTCAGCATTGTCTTGGTAAGAAAAAATCTGAAGGGTTGGGGGATGTGGGCTACTTGTGCAGTTGTTTCTGGCATACCCTCTGTAAATATTTGTGACGCTTGGTCGCGAGCATAGCGTTACGCCCATAAAAGCCAACAAAACCTTTCCAGGCAGCGCATTACATCCCGTGCAACACGGACCAGGTTTTATGCTGGCTAAGGGACCCTCCACCTGAGTGCCCTGACCGAAGCGCCTCCACCAGGACTTTATCCTATACTTGATTCTCTAAAAATTGATGCCCTTTTATCCCCATCCACACCTAAAGACCAAGGAGAATGGAGGTTGGCAACACTACGTTGCACAAGAGCCAAAATTCTCCTTGTCCCCACTTGAGCTGAACCTCTAGTTCAAGAATGTAGGAGGTTTCCCATGGAGGTAACTACACTTTGGAGAAAATTTTGGAAATCCTAGCTCCACATCTCTCTTGCCCTCCATGTTAGTGGTTACCATGGAGCTGTGTTGCAGCGGATCGCGATCCGCTGGAAAATTGATCCGAATCGTGCGATTCGGATCGCCAGCGATCCGGGACCAGAAACTAAATCTCGGATCGCGGCCTGCATCTTTAAAGGCCATGGAGGCAGAAGGAGAGCCTAGTGGCAAAGAACAGAAAAGGGTGGGCTACGGCAATAGTTACCCAACAGACTTTGACCCTAGCTTAGTGATGATATTTTGCATAGATTATGATGCATTTTGAGGAAAATTGGACTCTGCTGGTGCATTGGAAAAACATAATCAACTTCTCAAAAACAAAAAACGGAGGCTCCCAGGAGTGCTGCCCATTCTACTTTTCAAGCAGTTTAAAAAATGGGCAAAAAAGGCCCCAACCGTCCATTACCTATATAGCATATACATACATATATAGGCTAAGCTTGTAGTACCCTGGGCCTGCGTTTTTCGGATTTTTAAGTCCTCCAGAGTCCATAAATACATTACAAATTCAGGGAAGGGTTTTAGTTTTTAAGCCTGCCAACTTTTAGGCATGCCTTAAGAGGCAGCCTGTCAAGTTGTAAAGTGTGAGAGACGAAGGGAGGCTTCTCCTTCGAAAACAAAGGCTTCTATTGGAGACTTCTTTCGCCCTGACTTCCAGTTTTCCTTCAGCTGAAAGGCATCAGGAAGCCGTAACATTTCAGTGTCAAGACTTTCCAAATCAATGCCTTTTATGTAAAGTTTCACATTCTCTGAGCATTTCTGTTAGAGAGGTTACTTCCACATTTGGCTCTTAATTTGACGTTCAAATGAGAAGTTTCTCTTTCTTTAAAGAGACATGTGAAAGAGATCGGCATTTGTGTTCTGTCTGTGCTTTTCTTTCTACGCTTTTAGTTCTCTTTTGAAACTTTACGAGAATCTTTGCAGGAATTGGAGAATAGGTTAAACGTTACAGAGCTCAAATGGGCTTTCTGATCAAAGAGAGCATCCAGACAAGAAGCAGGATCTTTGATGCGAGGTTCAGCTTCAGTGCTTGAGTTCACGAACCGGTCAGGAAAAAGTTACAATAGATTAAAAAGTGCCCATTTCACCTGGGTACGTAAAGTTATAACAACCAGTGTCGAGAAAACACTACAAACAGTAAGACTTCTAGCTACATTCAATGGGTAGATTACACCAATGCACCGTTCCATCTATGTGGTACAACCGTAAAATAAATCTTGTGCCAAGCACAAAGTTCAAACTTCGTAAAAGGAATAATTGCTAACCGCAGAAGAGGGCATTGTGATGGTGACCCTTGACAGCAGATAACTAAAATGTGGTAGCATTTTCAGAATGTCAGAGTCCTGAAAGCCATGTTTTCTTTTTCACCCTTAGATGGCTCGGAGCCCACCACTGTCAGTGTTACTGCTGGGAGTGGCTGCTGGGAGCCCACCACTGTCACTGCAGTGGTGGTGCGGAATACGCTAATCCCTTTTCTATCAGCAGTTACTAGAGTATGAAGGAGGATGTACTGTAGGAATACGTGGGATTTACAAAGCGATATTGTGCTGGGTGTGTGTGTTCGAAATTTCTGTGAAGCAAATTCAAGAAATAACGTTGCTGATCGACCATACTTGGAGAAACAAGCTGGTTTTAAGAAGAATACTCGATTTCCTATTATGTTTTCAAAACACTGCTGAAAATGTACGCTAAAACTGCTGAAAATAAATCTTGCAACCGCGAAAAATGATGATCTTCAGAGTTGAAAAGAGCTAAAGCAGCATGCAGCTCTCGTACTTGATGCCAAAACAGGACATCCATTCAGCATTTCCTTCCAACTGCAGAAGAACAGATAAGGTGACGAATCGGACATCTTAGAAGTACATAAATTACCATTCAAAGCTTCGGGTGATACAAACGGAAGTAGACAAGGTATCATCGTTGTGAGCCTCCAGCGAAGCCATAATTGAGCCTTCCTATTCCGCTCTTCTACATGAAAACATTCAACAACCTGCCATCATTCGAGAGCTTTGGCAATGGAACTCCTCAAGCAAAATTCAACACTCCCACTTCTCGTTGCATAAGCACCGCACAGCTGCTTCCAGCAGTCTTACTACTCTCCTGCGCTCTCTTCCACTCTGCAACCCATCAAAGCAACATGATTTCAAACAAACCCAACGCCGTCGTCTTACACTCTTACTGAAGATCCAGCAAATGCAGCAGATTGCAATACTACGATGATACGATCAATCTGCAAAGCTGCCAGCAGCCAGAGTGCATGCAAGTGCAGCAGCAGCTAGGGGATAAGGCGAGGCAGAGAGCAGTACAGGGAAAGGAACGGTCTATGAATCAGAAAAGAAATGAGCCCATTATCATTCTAGATTATTGTCCATCACTTTGTCACTGGATCATCATCAAAACTACATAGTACACAATAATTTACTGAGCTTCTTGGGAGTGTTGAGATTGTGACATCTTTTTATAGTTGGAGAAAGTGGGTACCTCAATTTGAGGACAAATGCCTCGAAAGCCATGCATTGGTTACACATGCCTCACAATGGGAGACCATTTTGGTGCTTTCATGACTCCATGAGGTTGATATCTACCAATGGCCCCATCACCCTGTCTACCACTACATAGTAAAGTCTAAAAGCCTTTCTCTTAGAACTTGGTTGAGATCCTCAAACAATCACATGTCTTTTGTTTTCAAACATTCCATGAATCTACCTTTGTATGGACATATGGAAAGTTGAAGACCATGAAGAGTCCATGAAACGTTTTTTTATGTGGGCAATTGGAAATTTGGAAACTCTCATAAGTCCAAGTGTGCATGTCTCCTTTTCAACCAAGAGCCTAGCCTTCTTGGTGGAAATTTGGAGACTCTCAAGAGTCCAAGTGTGATTGTCTCTTTTTCACCAAAAAGTCTTGCCTTCTTGGTGGAAATTTGGAGGAAATTGGGAGACTGTGAAGGGTCCAATCGTGCATGTCTCCTTTTCACCAAAAAGCCTAGCCTTCTTGGTGGAAATTATACAACCTAAATCCCCACTTGTTTTTTAGGTGGGGACGTTACACCCCTTGTAGGCTATGGAGTCACTAAAATTGTGACCAAATTTGTCATAATGGAGATGGAATAATGTTGTGGAAATAATAGACCTTCACAAGTTTTTTACATTGTGGAATGTCTCGGCACTCGAGATTTCCACTTCTCCATAATCTCAAGCATAAGCACTTTTTACATCATGAGAAGTCCTAATGTCCAAGACTTCCTTCCATATGCCCATGATCTTGAGCTATAAAGTGCTCACACCAAGGCTTTCCACTATAACCCAAGGGCCCGAGATTCTTAAAAAGTGGACAGCACTAGGGCTTGGGGCCTTTCACTATTTATTGAAAGTGTTACCCATGGGGCCTAACGACTTTGGTCTACACTTCAAAGAATTGGTTCAAAGTTGAAATTGGTAAGAGAATTGACGCACAATAATATGCTAGTAATGATGTTGTTTGTTGACACCCAACAAAATTAGAAATCTTGGTAGTGATGACAAATATATTGAACCTCCATGTGTTGACTGTGCCTTCCTAATTTAGGCCATCGAACTTTGAAATGTTTCAATTTGTATGAGTGGTTTCCAATTTCATCGTTTTTGCCAAATGATGGTGCAATTTTGAAAGCATGTGCACTATACTAAATTACAAGTATTAAAGCTCATGAATGACTAAATTACACATTATGGCTTACCAATTTGACGGTGGCATACTCAAAGTGCAAATGGTTAGTGCTTTCAATAGTTGCATGTTTTTTTTCTCTCGATGTCATAATTTATCACTATCATAACATGTATAGTGATTCACGTTGATTGGGCCTGATGCACTTACATTTAATAAACAAAACATAATGTTCAAATACTTTGAACCTACTTTGTAGGTAGTAGTTGTTGGGCTTTGATCTAATAGTCAAACGATTGTCAATAGAGATACATTACAGAAGGATAAACAAAAAAAGGCCACAAATTTTAGTCAAATTAAACAACATTTGGTCATATAAGAATATCAAGAGATTTGAGACTTTATTCTTTGAAAATTACAATGCAAAATAGTTTCGCACGTTATTTGGTTATTCCATGTCATCGTTAGTAGAGTCTTTGCTTTTTGGTCTGGCTAGCACAATAACCTGACAACTGACAACGTTTACAAGCCAAGCACACCAGCAAGAATCTCATTAAATGTTTTTTTTTTTTTAGGAATAAAGTACAATTGTTTCACAAGGTTGCACTCCAAAGATGCCATCTTTGGCTTGCATTTAGTATTTCTACTAATACAAGTTTATTGTGCAAGGTATCTCCAAGAAGTACTTATAAAATTGACACATCTAACTCAGCACAAGCTCTCTCCATGAAACTTCTCAAAATATTCCATGTTCAAACTATTTCTAAACTAATTTCAACTTAACTAAGAACTAAATTAGGCATATGTACATGTTAAAGTTCTTGTCCTCAAGAAGCAACATGATTATTGTCATTTGCACTTTCGAATTCTTGGATTTTGAGAGAAGAATTTGACAACTTTTCAAGTGCTTCTAATGTGGTCCACACAAAAATTGATGTTAGAGGTCATACAAGTATTCAAGAAAATATCGATGGACTTGCGTTAACAAACTTGTGGAGAATAGACGTATAGATGGGGTGAATTTTCATGTGAATTATTTGATCAAGATTTTGAGCCATTGCTTTGATCATTTGAAGGATATGACATGCACCAATATATCATGGCATAAATTATTGGGTCTTGCTAGAGAAAATCCATAGTGGAGAGCCAACTTTGTCATTTACCTAATCTCATCCTAGATATGTTGTAGAAATTATGATATAATCAATTCATCTTTGGAGTCTTTTGATATGTGAGTAAGCTTGACGAGATTGCTAGGTTTGCAACTTAGCATTTATCATTAATAAAAAAGAATTGAGTGTGTCATTTAGATGCATTGTTAGGGTTGTTAAAGGAAAATGCCCGCAATGGTATCCATCTATCATGACCATCAAAATGCCTAAAACATGTCCTCAATAATCCTATTTGTTGCCTTATGGTTGGCCATATGTAACTAGTGATAAGCAGTGGACAAAATAATTTTAGTGCCCAAGATGTCAACCAAAGCCTTCATGTGATAACTTATGATGACAAAAGATCATTCCTAGATAAAAATATTACAATTTTTGTGAATTTTCTATTATTGTCAACTCCTAGGTGCACCATGTGTCATGGGGAATCTTGACATCTCTATGACTACAGTAAGAACAACTTGTTGCTAAATACTTGATCTGATGGGATATTTTTATATGTTGCAGCCTAGTCAACTCTTAGGGCTTATTGAGTAGTAATAATATGACACTTGGTTATCTCTTACCTAATTAAGTATCAATACAATAATTACTTGATTAATAAAAAATTTCAATTCATACAACTAATCTTGCAAACATGAGGGACTTACCATTTTGCAAGTAGATTTATTCAGGTTTTGTGAGCTTACTTCATTGTAAGCTAGATATTGTGGCATCTATTAAGTTTGTACAGATAAAAGTCATGGTTGATTAATCAGAGTATTAAATTGGTCTTGAGAAATTATTAAGCTTATAGTTTAGCTTCAAAGCATTGTTTGAGGCCAAGGTTGTCTACATATCAAGTTTGGTGAAAATCTAAGAAAATTTTGAAATTTTCTTTAAAATTTTGAAGGAAAGGTGATTTGTCCTACATAAGCAGACTATTTGTAGTCAATACAAAAGGCTAAAAAAAGCTCAATAAGCTGAAAATCCTATGAACTAGGGTTTACGCTGCAAAATGTTAGTTCTTTCTCCACATAACCTATGAAAGCATGAGGTTGGGTGCCACAGTAGGTTGAGTCAACTAGCAAGAGGTTGCACAAATTTCATGGATTAGAAGAAAAAGGATAAAAAACTTTGCATGTGGCCATCTCCACCAAGAAACAAGACTTTTCGATATATATATATATATATATAGATATATATATATATATATATATATATATATATATATATATATATATATATATATATATATATATATATATATATATATATATATATATATATATATATATATATATATATATATATATATATACATATATATATATATATATATATATATATATATATATATATATATATATATATATATATATAGATGTGTGTGTGTGTGTGTGATGAACGATTTCAATGAAGATTCTTCTGATCGATTCCGGATTTCATAAGAGCATAAAGGATATCATACAATGGAGTCGAGCCACCAAACTACGCACCATCAAACTTTGATTGCAACCTATGTTCTTCAGCCAATAAGATTTCTTGCAAGTCCACCACACTTGGCAAGGCTCTTTGAATGGCAAAACTTTGCACAAGGTTAGCATGTTCATCTAGCAAACCATTCAACATAACCTGGACTATTTCACCATCTTTTATGCTTTCATCAATGCATGCTAGATCATCACTTAAGGACTTAACTGTTATGGCCATATTCAGTTAAGGACCTGGAATAGTCCTAATATGGTAGACCGGCCCTCCAGTACTTGAGATTATTGATCATGCCGTGATTTAATTTCATGTCAAGGCCTGTTTGTGACTAATTACCTTGAGAGGACCCAGACACTCTAATTGAGACATATGGAGTATTGCATGTCTATGTGACGGATATAGGCAAGAGGACTGCATGAAGAGATGAGACCTATTTATAGTTGACTTGCATGGGGGTTGCATGGTTCATGCACAGGACTCTACTCTGTATATAATGAGGTGGATATTCTCCCGTCAACATATTGGGTTTAGGTTACTAGGTTCTCTCTTCTCCTCTTGCTTCACATGGCATGGCTTGGGGGCTAGATCCAGTTTTGATCTAGGATTGGTTGGGCGGTTTGGCTCCATAGTCTCTTCTATTGTGTTCTCCTATCCTCATCTTAGGGGAAATCCTTGAGGGTCTTTACGTTGGTATCAGAGCCCGGCTAAGATGTGGTCCTGGATAGGGGAGGAGTCAACCGCTACATCGGTTTGGAAGTTTGGAGCACTTGGATTTACATCCTAATGGGAGTGCTATTTTCTCATGGAAATCATGGAGTTGGATTCACAAATTCCGTAGTAAGGCATGCTTGTTCAATATGATGGTAGAGTGCTCTTCTACATGATCGAGTTTGGTAAAGATGCTAAGAATTGTGTGAATTCATTCTAATTCTCTATTTTTTGAGAAAACTTTCAATGATGGTAGATCAGATTGCTTATTCTGTTCGGTTAGAGGTTTAGATTGTTGACACCAATCCGTAATGTCTTGAAACATGTAATTTTGTTTTTAGTTCATAGATAAATTGGCTATAAAACTATTTATCCGGCTGTATGGACTGTTTACAACAAAAATACATGATTCAACTGATTGCATTGATGAGGATGGAAAGTTTCTTTCTCTTATGTGAACCCTCTAGAGAATTTGCAAGATGGAACATTGATTGGGAGTGCATCAGTGCTTATACATGCCAGTTAATCAAGGCTTGGAATGGATTTTAGACATGTGGTAGCTTTGAGTTGGATCGAAATCGATTTTCAAGAACAACCTCGGAAATTCAAATTACCAACACCCAGTTATAGAAATTTCGGTTTCTTGGTGTTTGATTGTCAAAATTTAGCCTTGGATTTTTAAGTATTGTTTCTCGTAACGGGAGTTAAAGGAATTTGGATTTCCTTTCTCTAGGGACAATATGCATGTTGTTGGGGCTTTATCACTTCGACATTTTTGCTAAGCCAGTTTATTTTGGAACCTTAATATTGTTGGACCTTTGGTTAAGCTGTAAAAGTCAGTTTTGCAAATGGAGTTTTTCTTAAGCCGATCTTGATGAAAAGGGGTGAATGGTATAGTTCTCAGGCATATATCCAGTTTAGAAATTCGATTCCTTGGTATGATGCTATTTAAACCATTTAACTCTAGAGTGTTGGTACTCCCAGTAAATGGAGTTAAATTGTGTTTTTTCAATTTTCTCTTTTTCAAATCGGTGGAACACCGATCAGTTGGTTATTGTGGTTTTGATGATTTAGGTCATTAAGATTGAACAAACCAAAAGCTTTTGGAATATTTGTTAAATAATTAATGGTGGAAAATTCATAGTATTTGGAGGTAATTCCTTATTCAACAATATTATTTTGGGGTGAATACAATGTAGGAAGTACCCGAATCCAAATCTTATTTCCCATTAATTACAGATAATTTTAACGAGGTAAGTCTTAAGCCAGTAAGTGAAAAGCGCGAACAATCCAATTTTATTGGAAAAATTGTAATAATAGGAATTATAAAACTGATTTCATTTCCAGTAAAATTCTATGGTGAATTATATTCAAAAGATCAGACTAGTACTATTTCACATACTAATAAATGATTTTTGATATATCAGATATTCAGCCCAAGTATAGGACATAAATGAAATTGTTTCAGATTTTTTCAAAATTCCTACAGTAATTAATTTTTAAACATTTACTAATGTTGCTACGTCTTCTTGATACCTTAGCTGAAAGATTTTCAAAGAACTGAAAATTCTAAGGAGGGAAGAAGAGTAGACATCAATGGTAGTGAGTGTGATTGGGAAATGTATTTTGCAATTAGAATTTTTGATAATCCCAGTAAATAATTGCTTAATATCGGATATTAATTTCCTAGGTAAGATTCATTTAGTTGAATTCATAACTAATATCTTTGTGACCATTGAGTTATCCACAGTTTTGGATGTCAATTGTGATGTTAGAAATAGAATATGATATATGGATTACATTGCATCTGTTAGTTGATAGAAGCTTGTCCCTTGAGTTGATGCGCTTGGATCCAAGGGGATTTAAAGCTTATCATTAACCTGTAAGGATCAGAATGTAGGTTTGAACAATGTTAATTCTTCTGTCTAAATCACAAAATCAGGTGTGGATTAGTGGTATCCATCTGATAGGCATACCAGCCATCCAAATAAATGGATTCTCCAGTATTTGGAAACAAGAGATAATATCCTATAGTGATTATAGGACATCTAGAAGATCAGTGGATCTCTAGAATATCGGATAAGGCGGTTAAGGATTTTCTGGAAGAAAAAGCTGATGGTACGGGACATCGGTAATTTTGGAAAGAGAATTCTAGGATTGTAAAGATCTGATAATCAATGGTGTGTTTTAGTACCTAGTCGCGATATGGGAAAAATAAAAAACCGTTTGATCAAATGTGGGGTATTTTGGAAAATTTTGAGTTTTAATCTAGATCCCAATGTGGTATCTCATTATTTACAAAATCAGAGGCCCTCAAGTCTATTTTTCGCTTTCTTAATTTATCTTTTACTTCTTAGTAATTTAAAAGTTGTATGAGATGTAAAATTCGATGAGTCAAAGTACATAGCAGACAGTGACTTAGTCGATTATAAAACTCTCAAGAGTTATTATTACCATCTATAGAAGTAAAGCAAGCTCGGATGATGAGCAGGAATTACCATCCGGACACAGTAGTGATTTAGAGAGAGTTCAATTTCGAGAACCTAAAAGACTCGAAATACCAGATCGAAGTAGAATAGATCGAACCTGAAGATGTGGATTTGAATTCGAGACCTATACAGACTGTGAGAAGATCTGAAAGTCAGCGCAAACCACCAATAAGGTTTTGTCATGATGAATTCTATGGCTTCATAGACGAACCTCAGACATTCGAAAAAGCTATTGACAGACCAAATAAAGATCATTGGATTCAAGAAATGGAGGACAAAATGTCATCCATGTATAAGAACAATGTATGAACACTTGCACCTTTACCTGATGGAAGGAAATGGGTCAAATGCAAGTGGATCTACAAGATCAAAATAGGTATAGATGGAGAAAACATCAGATACAAAGCAAGGCTGGTGGCGAAAGGTTTTTTCACATAAATATGGGTTTGACTACACTAATACATTCTCACCAGTAGTCAAACACACATCAATTCGCTTGTTATTCGCTTATGTAGTGGCTCATGATCTCAAAATCCATATTGTGGATGAGAAAACTACTTTCTTGCATGTAGAATTAGAGGAGGACTTATTCATGGATCAACCACTTGGCTTTGTAAGCCATGAATATCTGGAATACGGATGTCACATGAATAAAAGTATCTATGGTTTGAAATAAGCAGCGAGACAATGTCATGTACTACTAGTACATTAGTGCTTATCAATGTATCAAAATATCCATTGTAAGCTTTGTAGACCCAAAAGGAGCTATTAGCCTTAAGAACAAGGCGGTTCCCTCTTTAGGCCCTCCAAAGTAATTAATAAGGATAATAGGCCAACAAGGGCCCAATGTAGTTTAAATAATACTTAACAAGGGCTAACTATCTCTCAAGATAGTTAAGTTAAATAAGATCATTGTCTACAACTAGGCAAGAGACATCATTCTGTGAATCTTTTGGCTCATTTGCAAGTGAGAGCTTCTAGCTTCCTGTGAATGTGAGCCATAGAAATCTCCATTACTAGGGTCTCATGTGCCCTATCCACATGAATCAATGCTCATGTTCATATCTTGTCCTCTTTCTTTCATTGCTAATGTGATTCTATGGTGATCTCCATATATCTAGCTTTCTATTGATATGCTATCATGATTATCTTGTTATTTTCTTGCTATTAGCTTTACTTCATTTGTAATTGCTATTAGTTTTGGATTTGGCACATGACATTTTTTGATATCAGAGCATAGATCCTTGATTCATGATGATTCTATGTGAATTTCATTAGATTTGATAAGTTTATTGCATTTGTAGCTTTCTTTTTGATGATTTTTAAGTTTGAAATTTTCAGGTATGCTCAGACCAATTTTTGACATTCAAATTCGTATTTCATTATTAATTTGATTCAATATTTTTGTAGAGATTTGTTTGAACTTTAATTTGCACCAATTTGCAAGGCATTTGGATAAGAGATGCAAAAGTTACTGCACTTTTTCCAAAAGCTGTCAAAATAGGTGACTAGAATTTTACTTCCACTTGATTTGAATTTTTCAGATTTGATTTGAGTTTTTATTTCAATTTTCTTTACATAAGATTTTAGAGCATTGTCTTAGCTTTGATCTGATCCATAATAAAAAGTTATGACAAATCTTGATTTGTAGCTCTAGTTTTGTTAGTTTTCTTTCTTCAAACTTTTCAGTCCTGTTCTGTTGTTAATTCGACCTATCAAATCACATTCAATTATTGATCTGATACTATAGCCTGGTAGATCTTGTTGTTAGCTTTTCAGAGGTATTGAGTTTGTTTGATTTGGATCAATATTGTGAAAGTTATGATCAAATTAGTGGAGATGGGTCAGACTAGCCAGAATTTTGGATAATGTTTTACAAGTGCTCTAGAGAGAAGCGCTTCAAATTTTCAATTCTGAAGTTTAGTTTCTGTTGTAAATGTTTTTCAAATTCTTCATTTCGAAATTTGATAAAAAAAAAAAACAAACCTAACCTACCTCCATACAGCCCTAACCTAAACCTAAAAATGTCCAAACCTTACATTTTCTCAACCATAAATAACCCTAAACCCTAACCTGATTTAACCCTAACTCACTTATGTCACGGCCTCACAACTCGCTCCGTCACGCCAATTCTCGGCACTTTGCTTTCCGTCATAGGCCCCGGGTCTAGGTTACCTCATCACACACTCGGTTACCTCCTCACCTTATCACTCGATCTTGAAACGTAATGGATTTTTGGTGACTATTCTGCCCATTTCTGAACAGATTAAAAAGCAGAATAGTCACTTGTTTGTTTTAAAAAAAAATTTAGTGCAGATTTTGCCTACGTCTGCCACGTGGCAGCATCGGATTGGTCTCAAAAAATTTTAGTGCTGATTCTGCTTGCCCTATCACGTGGCAGCTAAGGATTGGTTTAAAAAGGGTTCAAAAATCCATTACGCAATGGAATGGGCCGAGCATAGGCCATTTTGCCCGGTTCGGATTTCCAAAAAAATTTAGCGGAGGGGCCTCGCCTGAAAAAATTCTGAAAATCCTTACACGGAAGGCCTCTGCCCGGCTCATTCTATAATACATGAAGCTCATATGCGGATTTTGACATCGGAGACGCCCCTGACAATTGCATGCAATTTGTGAAGACCAGACAAGAAAATTGGGAGCAGTAACTGAAGCGTTGTAGCAGGATTCCTTGAACATTATTCTTTCTTGAATGGATTGCATGGATTGCCAGTTTCACGATCGTTAACAACCTTCGACTCGACTACTTGTCCATAAGGGTTGAAGGCAAGCGTACTACCTGCAATCTTGGCAAGCGTGTTTGCTGACAATGGTGCAATCACTAAAGCATCGGCCCACTTTCTAAGCTCTATGTGTAGCACAATATCTCCCAGTTTTTTCCATCCTGACCACTCATCTTCTTCGGAGTAAAGCTTAACATGTGCAGGGAAAGTCGCTTTATCAATAAAATGCGTCGCCGGTGTGGCCACCACAGCCTTTACATCAGCCCACTCAGATAAGCTCTCAGCCAGAATACCGAACTTGATAGCTGCAACACCTCGATAAAAGCTTAGTTATCTTTTCAACTAGCAGATAAATAGGAGATATTCCAATCCAGAGCGTACTAGCTATTTTGATCCACAGCTATACAACCATTTCGATCCACAGCTATACAACTAGCTAATTGAGAAATCAGAAAATTGAATTCAGTTGTGGTCTTCGCGACCAGCAACAAAAAGGCTTCTACATCAGGCAAAGCAACAATCCCACCGAGCAAAGTGGCCATCTCTTTTCAACATTCAATATCTCGGTTTCATGAAAACGTCTCAACGTCAGTCTCTGCCATACTAATTTGATACAAGAAAAAAAAATTGTTGGAAGGATTCGATGACGCAGTTCCAAGCGTTGTCGCAGGGCATACCACGTTTTGATTTTATTTTCACATCACATTTTCACAGTAACGGTTCAATGACGAACGATGCAGTGGATCTTCCCTGAAAAAGAAAAGAAGTCCACAATATCCTGCTTCGTGGCGCTTGCGACTAATTGCTCTCTCTCACCGTCGCGATCTGATTCCTGAAAGAGCTCGAGCCTCGGTCCACATCTCTCTACCGCCACTCTTTCTCCTTCGGTCGAACCCACTCTCTCTCTAACTCTTCGGTTGAGTTTACTCTCTCACTACCTTCTCTAACCCATTCTCTTTCCTCCGGTTGAGATCCCTCTCTCTACCTTTTTCTCTCTCTACCTTCTCTTTCTATTCCCCTCCCTCCACTTGGTGCCCGAGAACAAAATTTGCTGTAAATTTTGTAAATTTCCTACGGTTCCTCCAATTTTTTTCGAGCACAAAAACATTTCAAGGATTTCAAACTTTTATTAAATTCAGTTTGTAAAAAAAAATTATATCCCTTTTCTAAGTTGAATGCAACTCATTTTTCCTTCGCATTCTTTGAGCGCCCATAACTTTCTTGTTTGAACTCAGATTCCAATGCTGTAAAAACAAAAAGTGATCAGAACGACGAGTATAACATTGAGAAGCTGTTGAAATCTTGTAATTATTATGTTTCAATTTTATTTTCTTCAGGACCCCTTCTTTTCTCTCAGTCAAATTTTCTTAAACATTATTTGTTTATTTTCAAATCCTCATAACTTTTCCGTCTGAGCTCGAAATTAAATACTATAAAAAAAAAAGTGCTCAATTTTATATGACCTACAAGTTTTTTCCTTTTCAATTTCACTCATCATAGAACTCTGAGTTTTAAGTGGGTGGAAAAACTGTCAAGATTTTATTTCCTTGCAAAAATCAAACTTCACAGACTCATATTCTTCCTTGATTTGTCAAAATGGATTCTGATTCTGATTATGAGGTGGAATTTGATAATCAATCTAAATGTGATGACCAATCATATTGTGATTATCAGTATGAGGAGTAGAATGACGGTATTTCACATCAATATTATCAGTATGGGGAGCACAATGACAGTAATTCAAAGCAATATGAGCAACACGACTCATATGGAGACTATTTGAGTGATGATGAAAACTATTCTGACCAAAATAAAAACCATGAACTATACCAGTCAAATCAATCTAATATTGATGGTGGTTTTTATGGTAGTGATAATGATAATGAGCTATATTCACGACAATCAAAACATCATCGCAATTCACAAGGTCATGAGCACGCACTGCGGTCCATGAGTTCTATGTGCCAATTGGAACAATCATCATTTCCTATGCAATGTTGCATACAAAATAGCATTATCAATAATGCAACTTCTCATACCCATTGTAGTTCACCATTACTATTGTTCAATGGACAATCGAGCCCTACTGAAGAGGTGACGGAAGAACTGTAGGTTTCGAACCAACAAGAAAACGTACTAGGTAAATTACAGGCCACACAAGATCTGATAGTTGGAATGTTGCAAGAAATGAGACAAGATCGGCAAGTAAGGAAACAGAATCGGCAAGATGATGAGGTGAAACGGACAAAATTGTTTGCTAGCCTAGCTGGTGGGCAAGACAAAATTGTGGGAGCTAATAAAAAATGAGCCATCTACTTCATTCCAACTACAATCTCCATCACAAAATGTAACACCTTTTCAAGATGTCCAAAGAATTGACACGGACAAGGGAAAACATGTATTACAAAGTCATATTGGATATCTGGTTGGACTTGGAAATGACAGGAGAACATTGGAACAACGAGCACAACAATCTATAGCAACCAGAGGCCTGCCAACTAATGTTCATCAAAATGTCCAAGATACTGATCCAAAAGGAAAAGTCAACATTGGGAACTCGCTACAATCATGTTTTGGGAATCAGAATGGTAGTGATCAAGAGGAAATGCCTAGTATGGAAGATCCAATGCAAGAAAACAATTCAAGGAAATATGATGATTCTTCATCAGCATCATCAGAGGATGAACCAGAAGAGCGAATTGATGAAGACAAACAATTACCCACGATGGAAAAGCCTACTCAACAGGTGGATCAGCCAACTTTATCAACAACTCTTGATTTTCCATTGAATCTACCCGGAAAATTTCAAAACTTTATTCGATGAATTGAATGTCTATATCAGACATGAAATTATCATTCTAGCTATTTATGTTGATGATACTCTAATTTTCTCAAGAAAAGATGAATTAATTTCAGATATCAAAAGAGGCATTTCTGGAATATTCGAGATCACTGACCTAGGAGAAGCAAGAATCTATCTAGGTTTGTAGATCGAAAGAGACTTTGAAGGTGGTAAGTTGTATCTTCACCAACAAAAGTATACTCTGAAAATAATTGAAGATTTCAACATGCTCGAATGCAAAGGCGTGCATACTCCCATGATGCCTGGAACAATATTGAGTAAGGCAGATTGTCCTCAGACTCTCGAAGAAGAAAAGCAAATGGCTAAAACACCCTATTGTTGGCTGATTGGATCATTATTGTATCTTGCAAACAACATCAGACCTGAGATAACATTCGTAGTATACAGGCTAAGCCAATTTAATTAGAACCCAGAATCGTTACATTGGAGTTAGCAAAAAGAGTAGTGCAATATCTCCAAGAATAAAAAAAACTATGGACTATATTATTCGAAGGAAGCTGGATTTTGCATCGAATTATACAATGACGCAAGCTGGGAATCCATGAAGGATGATAGCAAAAGCATTTAGGAGGTTGTACACTAGCATCTAGCGTAGCCATACTCTGGATAAGCAAGAAGCAAACAACAGTAACTCAATCGTCCTGTGAGGCCAAATATGTAGCAGCAGCTAAGATGGCAAACGAGCTGATCTGGATTAAACAGATGTTAGAAGGATTTGATGAAACTATTTATAAACCTTATGTCTTACAAATGGATAACACTTTAGATATCTTTCTTACAAAAGATCCTGTGTTTCATTCGAAAACAAAACATATAGCTCTCAAGTATCATGTTATTCAAGACTTAGTTGAGAAGAAGATATTGAAGTTAATCTTCATACCTATAGAGGAAATGATAGTTGATATCTCCACAAAGCCACTCAGTAAAGCTTTGTTCGAGAAGCAGCGAAGAAGATTGGGGTTAATCCAACTGCCCACTTTGACGGGGAGCTGTAGAACACCTCAACAAACAAGTCTCAATTCTACCAACAAAGTGCACAGTACTCAAATTGACAAAGGTTAAGAAACTTGAAACTCAAACAATTCACAATACTGAGAAGCTTGAACACGAAACTCAAACAAATAATTGTCGTGAAACAATTCTTGTTCAGTCTTGAAGCTCGAAGCTCGAAATTACCGCGAACTCAAAATATTCACAAATTTGTCTCAAAAGATCAAGAAGACTGTCGCGAAGTAGACACTGTCTAAGATATCGTCGTGAACAAAATATTGTCGTGAATTTTTCATGAACACGAATCATTCGAGAATCTTTTGTGAATCTTTTGAGAACAACAAATCTGTCACAAACAAAGAATCTTTCGAGAATGTCACAAACAAGAAACTGTCACGAACAAGAATCTTTCATGAATCTGTTGTGAATCTTTCGAGAATCTTTTGACTTTGAAAATTCAGAACGTTGTTGAATATCAATCGTCAAAACGAATGGATTCTATTACAGAAGGACAAAGGCCAAACGACCTATCATGTAACAATATAAATACATATGCACTTATTATAATAAGACACACTCTCAGATTCAAGCTCAGACTTAGACTCAAACTGACTTATTTACTTATGCACTTGCATACTTACATACTCTTTGTAAGAGATACCACAAGGTAGCAAGAAATGTATATTGATTTAGATTCAGAATTATAAAAATTTATTTTTTGATCAAAGTTTAGTCCTTTATCTAATTATCTAATTGTCCATCACACTCGCGCATATATTTCCAATTTTCGCACCCATATTTCCGCCTGCATAATTTAATCATAATAGAACTGCTCTATTAGTACATAGATCAGATTCAGGCATGAGTAAAAACACTGATATTGGTTTGATTTGTTCAACCTCTAATTGCGTTCTCTGAGGAAAAATTCGCAGAACTTTTCCTACAAGTTTGGAATCTATCTTTTGATTTATGATGGTGACATTGTTTTCACTAATCTTTGTAAAAATTCGAGATCAATCATTGATGAAATCTTGTTGGATCTAGATCATATGTTTGAGAAGGAGTATTTCCAGAGGTTCAGGTCTGAAGATATTCATATCTTTGATGTTGAAGAGAAAGGTAAGCAAGTGGAAGTGACTCACTTTGCTTTACTCACATGTTTTGGAGAATGTTCTTGTGTAGATGATGCTAATCCTAATTGTAAAGTACAGAATAAACATTCTTTTAACTAGTTAGCCATGTGTATATATTCAGCAACTTATCAGTTGTTCAGTTGGACAAGAAAATAAGAGATCGAACATCTATAACACAATTGTTTTGTTCTTTCTCTCTGTTATCACATAGTATTGTTTTAGGAAGAACGCGACTCTGACTGCATTCAGACTGTACCTATTCGCAACTAAATAATCAATGTTCCAATCATCTAGGTCGTGTAGAGAGTCTTTCTAATTTTTGGATAGCCCTATCTCTTGTGCAGACTCTAGATTTTATATAAAAGAATCTATTCGTCATACTGGTCCATTGGAGATGACAAATATCAAGCAATTGTAAAAGTCAATATTAAGTGTTCCACCAAGTAACCTAGCTACTTATAAATTTCACTATTACACGTAGAATTTTTTTAAATCACAATTTTTTTTAAATTTGAGTGACAAAATATTATTCCTCTAAAATTTCAAACTATCAAATAGAGATAGTTGGGTAAAGAGATTCTAAGTTTCATGAAGTCAATTCTTCTTTTATTGAATCAGAATTATAGGGAGGATTCAATTAATTTCAAGTCTTATTCACATGTGTATAGAAGTAACAAGTCGTATGTCCTTCAGAACCTAGTTCCTCACTAGAAGGAATCATATGAACCTTATCACTTAAAATTTGAGAAATTTGTTCTTCAAAGAGTCAAGGTTCCAAATAAAAGAGATATAGCTACCACATGAAATCTCGTGAAGAAACATTGAGTTTCTATTTTAAAGGCTTAGTATTTTTTTCTTGTATTTTTTAGAATGCTGCATATTTAAACTAGCTTTTGCACAGTTTGCATATTTGAACTGTTTTTCGCACAGTTCGCATTTTTTGCGTTTTTTGCATTTTGATAAAAGATGACAGTAGGTCTAAAATGATCCAAGATTTTGTTTTCAGCCAAGCTTCGGCTTTTTTGCCACATACTCATAAGGTCGACACTTCGGGTTAGACCGACACTCCAGAGTGAGGATGAACTATCAGCTCAGGCATAGAGTTTCTCAAACTACCACGATCCACTGCCGCCATGCAACGTCAACAAAGACGTACTTAAATAGATGCTTAGCTTAAACTTAGCTAATCAATCGTGTAATTTAATCCAGCATAAAATATGTATTGGATCAGAGACATATACACATATACACATATACACAGGAAAAGAATCCTCAACACAACGCTCAGTGTGGTGCGTATCAAGGAAGCAAGATAGATCTAGCAATAGATAGTTCCTTTCGTTAGAAGAGACTACCTCTATCACGCCGACGCGCTGCTCTAGGAAATAGACAATGCTCAAGAAAGAAACCACGTTGTAAACTCAATTTTGATAATATAGACAAGTATATATTTTTCTGCTCAATGCACAATCTGTGAATGTTGTGATGTTTGTTCAATTTTACCAGTAGATATATTTCTGCTGTCATTAGACATTGTCTGTTGTTCATAAATTCATTGTCAGAGTAGCAACTGCTCGGAGGATGATTGATCGCAGCTTGAGGCTACTAGTAGCCTTATCTGACAAATCGGCTCCATTTGAGCTTAGTCAAAATCCTTGTAGGCAAAGACATTCTAGCAGTGGTATCAGAGCCATAAGGCTTAATTAGTGCCACGTCACTAAGACAATGGCTTCCATTCACAACATCCAATCAAAGATTTGCACAATACTTGAAGCAGATGGATCAAACTTTCTTGCTTGGAAGGTAAAGACCGCTTATCCTAAGAGGAGAAGCGTTATGTCTGTGGGTGGATGGCACCGGAGAGATGCCAGCCAGCACAGGCAAAGATCTTTGGGAGTGGAAAGAGAAGAATGACAAAGCGGTAGATGTCATCTCCTCTTCCATCAAGGACAACATTACCCTTGACCTCGCATCAATCCTTCTATCAAAGAAAAGAAACACATGCAAGTATGAAGTCTATCTCTCCCATGAGTTTCAAAGAACTGATAAACTCTCTAGGAATTTGATCTCAACTCAAACACAATGCTTGTGTGAAATGAAACATCTAAGACCTCACAATACTCAGCTTTATCCAATTCTACTTGATTAATAATGAAAATTGAGAATATTGTTAAAAAGAACTGATGTGTGCTCACTTTGGCATATCACACGAGAGGATAGCTCTCTCTATCTTTCTGATTGCCTAAATTCCTCTAAAAACAAACCAAATTGATTTAGAAACTTGAGAAAAACAATCTACTCTTCAATACCTATCCAACAAACTATAGAACATCAAATTTGGATCATTCCTTGAGAAGTAGCACTCAAACAAAGAGGGCTAATTTCACACGTGTGAGCTCTCTGTTCATACAGGGTTCAGCTGGAGCAGATCAGACTTGATTTGATCCACTTATGGTCCACAAATGTTTGTCAGCGAGTTTGGATTCCTCTCCCAAATCCGAGTTCCTGCAAGCAAAAGCACTTATGTTCTGATGTATACACCCTCACCTCTTCAAAGCATGAAGCTCTGATACCATGTGAAGTTTTTAGCACGTGTGAACTTCATCACACATCTTATAGGATCTTTTTGAGGTGTTGTGATTGCACAAGAATGATCAAAGAACAGATTACTTGAAAAATCCAAGGCAAGAGCATAATGGCATACAACAGACTGAAAAAACTAACTCCTTACTATGAGAGATAGCTATCAGAAAATATTTTAAGTGCTCATTATGAAAAAAAATAGCCTGCTCTCGGGTAGAGAGAGAAAATTAACACATAAAACTCGGGTAGAGAGAGAATGAGCCCAAAACACCAAAATCTCACTAATCACAATATGGCAAGACAAGCCAAAATTTTCCTACATCAATGACGCTCGAGTTCTTATAGTGGAGTTGCATGGAAAGTCCACTTCATTAAGTTACTCAACTATCATAGATCCATATGTAAAACTGCATGCATGGATATTGCATGTACTGCATGTCAACTCTCAAAATTACCTAGACATGTGTAGATCATGTAAACTACTTTGCATGTTGCATGCACTGATTGCATGTTGCTTGCATGCACTCTGAATGACTTTGCATGTAATCTAAATTTTTGCATGACATCAAGATTGAACCTACCTAGCTCAAACTCGACCTATTCTAGAAGGTTATGGGCTTAATTCACATACCTTTATGTACAATAAAATATACAATGGAAATAAGATAGACATGGCTTCAAAACTCGAGATAGAAAGATATAATTTTACTAATCTTCACAAAAAATATAGCCTTCTTGCATGGCGAGCTGAAAGAGGAGGTCTACATGGACCAGCCACTAGGTTTTACCTGCGAGTCACTTGTTGACTATGCCTGCAAAATGCACAGAAACATCTCTGGACTGAAACAATCAGCCAGACAGTGGTACAAGAAGAAGGATCATGCATTAAGATCCTTAGGCTTCTAGCCTTTAATGGCTGATTGCAACGTTCATGTGAAGGTCATAAGTGGGCAGATCATCATAGTCGGTGTCTACGTAGATGACACGCTAATTCTGTCACGGAGTGACAATCTAATTGCATAGGTGAAGGCAGATATTTTGAGGCACTTCGTAATATCGTACCTAGGAGAAGCCAAATGCTACCTGGGTTTGCAGATCGACATAAATCTTAGGATTGGGAGATTGTATCTACACCAGTCAAGATACATTCAGAAGATCATTGATGATTTCGACATAGCAGATTGCAAGGGAGTAAATACTCCAATGGTTCCTAGCACAGTACTGACCAATGAAGACCATCCCAGAGATGAAGCAGAATGGCAAGCAATGGAGCACAAGCCTTATAAAAGGCTTATTGATTTTTTGATGTACTTGGCAAACAATACGTGACCAGACATTGCTTACACAGTGTTCAGACAGAGCCAATTTAATATCAATCCAGGCCCAACGCACTGGAAGATCGCCAAGAGGATCCTGCAATATCTGCAGAACACAAAGAATTATGGCCTATGCTATTGTTGAGATGCAGGATTCAAGATTGAATCCTATAGTGATGCAGACTGGGCATCTCTGAAAGATGATAGTAAAAGCATCTCAGGAGAATGCACCATAGCAGCCGATGCCGCTGTTATCTGGCTCAATAGAAAGCCGACAATAATTGCCCAATTATCTTGTGAGGCAGAATATGTTGCTGCAACCAAAATGGCCAACGAGCTGACATGGCTCAGACAATTCTTAGGTGGATTAGGACTGAACACCGATGAACCATTGATCCTGCACATGGACAACATCTCCTCTATTCATCTGACAAAAGACCCAGTGTTTCACTCCAAAACGAGACACATCGCCATCAAGTATCACTTGATCAGGACTTTGGTTGAGAAGGACGAAACTGAAGATCGTCTTCATACCGACAAAGCATATGGTAGTTGATACTTTACGAAGGCATTGGATAAGGCAATGTTTGAAAGGCAGAGAGCCAGCCTAGGAATCATGAAAATACATGATTTAAGAGAGAGCTGAAGAAACATCGAGTTCTATTTTAAAGCCTTAGTATTTTTTTTCTTGTATCTTTAGAATGTTGCATATTTTAACTAGTTTTTACATAGTCTGCATATTTGAACTGTTTTTTGCACAGTTCACATTTTTCGCATTTTGATAAAAGACGACAATATGTCTAAAATGATCCAAAATTTTGTTTTCAGCCAACCTTCGGCTTTTTCGCCACATACTCAGAAGGCCGACACTTCGGGTTAGACTGACACTCCAGGGTGAGGACGAACTATCGGCTCAAGCGTGAAGTTTTTCAAACTACCACGATCCACTATCGCTATGGAACATCAATGGAAACGTACTTAAACGGATGGTTAGCTTAAGCTTAGCTAATCAATCTTGTAATCTAATCCAACATAATATATATATTGGATCAGAGACATATACACATATACACAGAAAAAGAATCATGAACGCAACATTCAGTGATGTGCGTATCAAGAAAGCAAGATAGATGTAGCAGTAGCTAGTTCCTTTCGTGAGAAGAGAACACCTCTATCACATCGACGCGCTGATCTAGGAAATAGACAACGCTCAAGAAAGAAACCTTGTTGTAAACTCGATTATGATAATATAGACGAGTATGTCTTTTTTTGTTCAATGCGTAATCTGTAAATGTTGTGATGCTTGTTCAATCTTACCATTAGATATATTTCCGCTATCATTAGACATTGTCTGTTGTTCATAAATTCATTGTCAGATTAGTAGTAGCTATTTTCTACTTGGAGGATGATTGATCGCAGCTTGAGGCAGTAGCCTTATTTGACATATCGGCTCCATTTGAGCTTAGTCGGAATCCTCCTAGGTAAAGACATTCCAACATCTCGATCAATATCTCATAATTTCTCAAAATACTCTCAAAAGAAAAAAAAAAACCAATGGGTTTTTTTTTTCTCCCATATCACGAATAGGTACTAAAATTTTACCATTGATAATCAAATCCTTTCCATCCTAGAATTTTCTCGTTAGAATTACTGATATCACATACCACGATTTCTCCCTCTAAGAAGACCTTTAACCGCCTCTGTTTTCCAAAAATCCAACTTATCCATCTGGTTGACATTATGTATAGGCATATATCTTTAACAACCAATACAAGAGAGTCCATAAATTTTGATGTTCAAACCATTTTAAATGAATACCAATAATTCATTCATGAATTTGCGATTAATCAAGAAGGAACAAACATGGTTTGCCATTATACTATCAACCCTATCTAGTTAGTAACAAACTTTTCAATCCCATCAATCTAAGGGTATCAACTCTAGTGATAAGCCTCTTGTGAAAACTTTTTACACTTGGTGTGTGTGGTCGGGCTAGGGATTGAAGGATCTCCCCCATTCCGATGGGGTGCTCTACCACTGAGCTACCCGTCCATTTGTGTTCCAAGAGTGTTGTGCAAGGGCTATAGCCTTGACACTTTCTAACACTCCCCCTCAAGGCATAGCCCATTTTAGCTATCGCCCACCTAGACCACACTCATAACCATGGCTTTGGTACCATGTGAAAAAATTTTACACTTGGTGATTGAACCCAGGACCTCCCCCATTTTGGTGGGGTGCTCTACCACTAAGCTACCCATCCATTTGTGTTCCAAGAGTGTTGTGCAAGGGCTATAGCCTAATATGTTTTGCTCCTAAATTCAAGGAAACTTGACCAAAAAACCTAACTAACACCTATGAGAGGTCCTAACTAACCTAGGACTATTCTCACACGTGTGAACATGCTCACACACATGTGGATTTAAAAAATGTATAATAACCTATGTGTTTATCAAGCTAATATTTACCAATTTTGACAATTTTTCACACTCTTCTTCAAATTTTGCTTTATAAAACTATGATACATGTGAAAAATTGAAATCAAAACACATTTGATCCATAAATGATCTTTAGCCAATTTGGATTACACATTTAGATTCATCAACAACATTGAAATCACTACTTTATGCATGCTAGAATTTAGAAATGCATCAAGATCTGATCATAACCACTTAGATTTGACTTAGTACTGTCCTTGTCTGTACAACAATAGTACAATATAATACTCCACACGTGTTAGATCTAGATCAACAAGAAAATCAACATTCTACACATAGAAACTCAAGATATCATGAGAAAACCATAAGAGATGGACATAGAATCAACAAAGATGAATTTTCCACATCATAAGAGAAATCAATGATATGTTCTCCACACAGGTACAACTATTTATAATAGCCAATATGTCATTTAGCCACTTTCCCTAAGTATGTCCTAAAATGGAAACTTCTAGGTACTTAACCAAAAATCTAGAAATACTAGTCCAAATGTATTGTATCAATATTGACCAATTAGAATGGGTCCAAACTCGATCTCATCCACTTATCTACTTGCCAAAAATAGTAATACCACTATTTAGGCCTTTATTGACAAATATGAAACTATCTCTAAGTTGAGATTTCATTTTGGCCTCCAAAAATGCAAAATAAAATGTCGAGACTAGTTGACAATTTTCAACTTGTCTCACTCCTATAGAGAATGATGTCCATGAAAGATCTTTCACCATCTCCTAAAGGATTCCTTTACAATATGTTCCAATGATGTAAATTCATACATGCATAGATCCATATGAGATCTTCTTAGAAATGAAATAGCAAGCTAAAGTCAATAAAATCCAGCAAGAAAAGTGGGGCTCAAGCTATTTCAATATCCAAAATAAGTTAAGATGGCCGAGATCGAATTTGCTATCTAGCTTTTGACAATGGCAAAATATAGAGAAATCAACACATCAAAATGCAAAAGATGATTCTTATGCTACATATCATGTTGCAGTAATCCTGTGTCACAATGATTCTATACACGGATAGGAAACACTTGTCTGGTCACAAGGAGAGCTTTGCTTGGATTTGTCAAAATTGGATGTAGACTTAACACAATACACATAAAAAAAAATACAATGTATGATAATAAAACGATGGATTCCATAGATGCAAACCATTATACGTAAATGCATTTGTTTTGTCCTCATAGAAATGACAATCCAATATTAACAGAAAAACAATATGACCCTCATGGTTTAGTTGTAAGTGTGCTCTCTTCATGGCGTAATCAATAAAGCTCTCTATTATTGGGCACCTGGACCACAATCCTAGACTTGGATATTTGATACTTCAGTGTACGAGTTTATTAGTTACGCCTCACCATTTTGGACTAGGCCATAAATGTAATTATTATTAAGAATGGATAGTAGTTATTTTCTTGCAAAGATGTCAAAAATAAGGGCAGTTAACTCACGAGAGTATATGGTATACTCAAAGTTGAGTTAAAATCATTTTTATCTTGATGGATCTCCTAGAGATCCTAGTAGGATGAACTGTTATACCTTAGTCTTTTGGATATTCTAAAAGTATTTGTACCAAGAAGAATTTATGAATTGTCTTTGAGAAATTGTGGATAGTTTTTGGACTATAGTTATTTGTTTCTTTAACTTTTTAAATTTGATCTCCTATGTTAGCTGATGATTGACCCAATGTTTTATGTAAATTGTATTTACATAAAGGTGGTATTAGAGATTTGGAGAGAGTCGAATCTAGTTGAAAAATATTAGAGATTTGGAGAGAGTCGAATCTAGTTGAAAAATTTATCGCTCAGTGTACTTCTGAAATCTGATACAATACTTCAAAGCAGAGATAAACAATTGAAAAATTGTTCCATCTCTGAGTACTTATTTAATATTTGAACTTAGACTAAATGATTCTCTGGGTAAGTGAAAGTTAAAGTATTGGTTTCTGAACTTCTTTTCCTGTTCTAAGGACAAAACATGTTTAAGGAAGTAAGAACATTATGTCCATGTCCTGTATATAGGATTCGGGATAATCCTAGACTTGGATATTTGATACTCCAATGTACGAGTTTATCAGTTATGCCTCACATTAGAGAAAATTTGGCCTTGGAAAAGGTCCTATAAAGATTGCCATGTAGGATAACAATTTTTTAGCAATGTAAAATACTAAAATAAAATAATTTTTTGCCCACAGTCCTGCCCACACATGCTTCGATGGTTAGCTATTATGTGCATAGTGTAGTCTGTGGCTGAAAAAAATCATAACTTTACCTCTAATTACATATTTTCTTCCACTCAATCAACCCCTCTCTGATCCTAGTACTAAACTCAGATTAGGTTGATCCAATTTAGAACTCTCAGACTTAAATTATGATCAAACTTACTTCTATTCCAATTTACTGTACTACTTATAGATAATGATTCAAATATCAAACATGTTCTAGTTCCAGATTGTCTACACAATCCCTAGAGAATTTCTCTTATTTGAAAAGTTCCAATTAGATATCTTACTCTGAATCTATCCGAAATTACTTTCAGACCAAATCTCATTTCTATACCACAGCTGGTTCTTTTTCAAAAACTATGCAACCCATAGATTCCCAAATAGAATTTTATCTCACCACTTCACCCCTCTTTTTAAAGAAATTATCAATTTCAATAAAAGTTAACTGGAAAGATGATATATGAAAATATCCAAACACATGAGAAAGTCAGTAATAAGTGCATTCCACAAAAGGATTCACTCAATTACAAACATGACTTTTATTTATTTATTTTCAACCCGAGTGACAGAAACTATCATTCTATCGAAATCCATTTATGCAAAAAGAGATATTCTAGGCTTAAGAAATTGAAACACGTTAACCTTTGTGGTAGCCTAGTCGTTATAGATTTTCACAAAAACAATGAATTACGTAGTATAAAAGGTTTGATCGTTCCCCAAGAGAGAGAATAATCTCATCTTTTGCATGGTAAATATGTGTATGATGATAAACAGACTAGAGTGTATAAAGTTCACAATGAATACTACAACGACATAACTGGTTATCCAAAGATATTTGGGTAAATTGGCATCCAGGAACACCAATGATGAAACGATTTGGTCAAAGTCTATAATTGTAAGAATTAGTTTATCTTTCAGACTCTTTAGGCATCAGGAAAACAGTTAGAATTGGCAGCAACTAGCAGTTAGATTCATCAAGCAGAATCACATTAGCTAAAAGTATTTCTTAATCAAACACAAAGAATTAGTTTTTATCGCAGGAAGCAAACAAGACAGAGCCTCAATCAATCCCATTGTCTGAACACATAGCTCATTCAGAGTTGAAAGAATTTCTGCTAAAAGTTATGTTTAACCGCTTCGGCTAATTCCCTGCGCACATTAGTCAGAATTATTACTTGTTGGTGTCGCCTGAAAATCCGTGTTAGAGTGATTGAAATTCAATATAACTTAAGAAATGTGTGTGACGCAAACAAAACGGTATCACAATCAATCACAGATCATACAGAGTGTGTTCGCACAAATGATAAGAAGTAATTATGTGAGAGATAACAGAAGGAAAGAATGTTCAAGCTATAAGAACTTGCTCTTTGCTCTCTATTGATACTCAGCTCTGCGTAGAAATGCTTATGTACAATGGCACATAGTGCTATCCTTATAGGAATGCTCTTCAGCCTCAATGTCGCTTACGAACCGTCAAATGTCGATTCTGAACTTCTATTGCATCTCTTTAGAACGTCGCAACTTTTACTCAAAATATGAATTTACAAAGTGCAAAATAGGCCTTTACATGTATTTAGGCACTATAGCACATTTTATATAAATGGAAATTGAAAAATTTTACAATATATGACAAATTTGGATAATGTGAGATCATAAGACTCCACATATCCCCTTCCTCAGCTGTGCAGCAGCTCGCAAACAACCTGATTCATGTTCTTCTTTGTCGCTTCCGGCTAGCTGCCTTGCTATGGAAAATAGCCTTGGCTTGGGCTTCATTCTCTTCATTTTCTTGCTCCAATGTTAGTCCTTTTGTTGCCAGGAAATAGTTGTTCTTCTGGTTGTAGTCTTCTTGGAATGACAAATTTGGATAACCACCCATTCCTTGATTGCCGATTGGTGCAAGGGGGTTATCAATTAATGTATTATTAACAAGATGTGCATACCAACTATCCTCGGTCAGGATTTCAGACATCTCGGTAGAAGGGACAGTTAGTGAAAGGGCAGCATATGTATATTCGAGAAATTTCTCTTTAATATACAGTTGTTGAACAGACAAGAGGGCATACGAAATGAGAGAAGCAATATTTATATGGCTGTAAGTATAATATGGTCTAGTTATTGGGTTAGAGGAGCGAAGTATATTATTTGCTTTTACTTCCTCCAAATAACGAGAATAGTTAGTTTCCCAATCTGTGTAGATTTTCCACAGATCTCGGAATAAGAACTGATGAGTAACTTGGAAAGAAACTAATTTAGAGTTAGAAACAACTTCTTTCACATCAAAAATGTTAATTGATTCTAACTTATTCAAATACTCATCCAATGCTAGAAAAATATTATTTTCAAATGTTCTTAGGTATTCTAAGATGTATATATACAAGGATCTTGCGACCACATGAATATAGTTAGTTTGCACACTGAACTTGTTCTGAACAATGGCAAGGGCGAGGATTTCTTTTTTATGTACAATTGGTCTAGACCATAAAGTATTTATGTTAGAAAAAGTCCAAGGGTTCTCCCATTGTTCTTTTGTGTAACCAAAAAGTTTAGGTAAAAAAAGGTAATCCATTCGCCATTGGAGTTCTGGACTACAAAAAGGTGGAATAAAAAATGCTAGTTCCTGATGAAATGTCTGAAATTCTGACCTTAGTAGTGAGTAGACAATCTTGTTTTTCTTTACAGTTGTTCCACTTGGTGACGCCTGGGTTTGGTATGGAATGACGCCTAACGCCTCAGGCTGGTCTTCAGTAGCTTGTACCTCTGCAGCATCCTTGGTTTCAGTCCGTGTTTCTTGATCTCTCAGGATCTGCCTGTAGATGGTATCCGTTTGGATGGCCTTTTCTGACATTACCGGTGCTGACTCATCTGTCTGCGTCTCCTGATCTTGTCCTTGCACTGGTTCTTTTGCATCAAAAATCTACATTTGGCCTGATTAGAATTTGGCTTCTTCTAATTTTTCCTTCAGCTTCTTATAAGCAATCATCTGCGGCTGCAGATATTGCATCTGGAAGGTCTGGATCATCCTCTCCTGGATTCCCTTCCATGCTACTGGATCAATTCGGTACCTGCCATGAGATACGCAGACACCGAGTGTGACTTCGATGCTGATTCGCCACAGTATTGCCTCTTCGGCCTGTTTCTTGTATATCTGATTGTCTTTCTTTAACATTTCTGCAAAATTTTGTAGTTGGGCAATTGATTCCTGAGCATTGCTGAGTTCATTGCTCAGCTCCGCATTGCTACTCTGAAGAGTAGTTCGCACTCGTCTCTCCTCCTGCAAAGAAGCCTGCGGGGTCTAAAGTTGTTGTTTAAGCAGTATGTTCTCACTTTCGAAGGCGTTGGACTGCTCTTGCATTTCTTCCAACACTTCGAACATGGCATCCTGCCTTCCTTTCGCTTCTTCAAGCTCTATATCTTTTCTGCTCAGCTCCGCATTGGCTGCTTCAAGCTCCTCATTTTTATAGGCCAACTCAGCCTTTGTTTCGCTCAACTCTGTATCTTTTTGGGTGAGGTCTGCTTAGACTCTTTCATACTTGGACTCCAGCTTCTTGGATACCTTCTCCAAGCTAGCAAGATGTTGAATAGCTGCTCGAGTATCTGGCAATATTGTTCCAAAAACCTTTTGATATAACTCGACATCGAGGATTGGTTCCTCGACGTCGCTTTCGCTGCCTTGCTGGTCATCAGAAAGCTGCTCCACTCCTTGTAGTTCTGGCTCTTGTGGTATTTCAGCGATTATACTCCTGATCAGCAGTGTCCTCCGCCTCCTCTTCCACATTACTATTTCCTTCTTTGCTGGATAGTGGTGTGTACTAGGATGATGACGAAGTCATCATCACCATGCTCTCTTGATTGGATGATGATGATGTGGCTGCTACGGTGGTTGCCTTTGATGTCTGCATCTGGGATTCCACCTCAATTGATGGTGCTAGCTCTGGTAGTACTGGTGCAATCCTGATATCCTCCTGCACTGTCAGCACACTAGCATGCATATATAAAATGCCCATCTGCTGACCCAGCCTGGAGAACTGATTAACTTTTATTAATTTACAAAATTTCTTGAAAGCAATCTGTCCGAAGGCAATTTGTTCTCCATTTAAAGCTCTTAGCAGGTATCCCACATTGGTATTTGAAGTTGTGTACTCTTGCTCTGGTAAGAAGATAGAAGCAAGAGCAAATCGAACGAAGCTCTTGAGATTGGGGTCTCTTATGTAAGAGAGTTTGTATCCTCGTTTCTCAAGATAAGCCTCTTCTTGACAAGCTCCGCTCTCTGCAATGAAATCTGGTTTAGTAACTGGCATATTGCCGTCCATAGGCAATCCTAAGGCACGATAGTAAAACCCCTCTGTGATAACAATCTCTTGATTGTGGACGGTTGTGGAAATATGTCCTTCTTCTGTTTCGCCCAAATTGCGGATCAGCTCATAACATAAATCAGTAAGAATTACTGATGGACTGAATTGAAGAAGACCTTCAATTACAGCTAGTGGTTGTAATACTGGTATCACTGGCTTTGGGTGCATTTTGAATACTATCGCCATAGTGCTTGTAGATGTAAACGAGCGATGGCATACAAGAGCTTGATTGCAACAATTTGCAATTCGGAGGGCAAGAGTGATGGAAAGGGGTAGCGACAACAACTGAAGTGTTTGGGGTTTTAGGCGTATTGATGGTATTTCGGCGGATTAGACTAATACTAAATGGAAGCGTGTCCTTCGTTTTGAAGGTACATACTTAATAATAAAGTGGCTAGTCCTAAAAACAAAAATAAATAAATAAATAAATAAAATACACGAATGCTTCACTTGGTAAATCAAAGCAAAAATTATTATGCGAAAAATGCGAAGATGTCGGAAGGTAGAAATCCCGAAAAATGCGAAGATAAGTGTTGCAATTATCGTATTTCTAAATGGTAAATTCCAATGTAGTGTCGGGTATTTCGCAAAGTATAAAATGCAGCGAAGGTCTCAGGTTATTCGCAATACAAACAATGCAGCATGCTTCGACATTTTCGCTAAAAATGTAAACTAGTTTCGGCATTTTTGCTAATACTTCGGTAAATAAAAAATAATTGGACAAAGAATGACGGCCTTCAAAAACTGATGTATCGGACATTAGTCATAGTAGCACTTCACCCTTGAACCATTTACTCGAGTGTCAAGTAAATGTCCTTGGAGATCAGCTAACTGAAGTGATCCATTATAAAAACTTCTATAACTTTATACGATCCCATCCATCTGGTATGTAATTTTTCAGGAAACAACATGTGTCTGTTATCATACAGAAGCACATAGTCCCCTTGTTTAGTTTTTATTTTATTGATGGATTGATCAAAAATTTCTTTTCTTTTACTCTGAACTCGTTCAGTCTCGATTAATGAAAGACGACGATCCTCTTCCAATTGCGTCAAAGAAATCATCCACCCCCAAAGACTATCGTGTTCATCCATTCGCTCTTTATTACTAATGCGAAACGTCGGAATTTCAAATTCTATCGATAGTTATCTTTAAGAGTTAAAAAATCTTTACTACTTCTTGTAGTTACTTTATTTACTTTTTTTCTCTAAATCTGGCCATTGATGATGTTGATCTAATAACTTCTATCCTCTGAATTATCATGTCAGTGTTAGTCTTAGATGGCCGAAGGTCGTCTTCTCTAGGCGAGTTTACAAACCTTGGTTTAGACCGTGGCTGTTGTGGCTGAGGACATTCAATAGTGACATGCCCTTTGCCTTTATAGTTAGCGCAGAGCGGCACATATCCTGCTGATCTCCTGGGTTCAGGGCAATCAGGCGAATAGTGACCTGGGGCTCCGCAATTGTAGCATGAACCCCTTACTCTGGTTGGTGGAGTGGAATCTCGTGTTCCGCCCCTTTGCAAAATAGTGTACTGTTGACCAGTACGTTGTTTCGGTATCATAGTTTTTTGGTTAGTAGGAGTTGCATTATAAGCTACCTCCTCATGATTAGTAATCAGACAGAGAAATAGTTCCTCTTCTAAATAATTACTCTGTAAACTGGGACAATTGGTCTTAGAATGACCTTCCTTCCCACACGTGGTACACCAAACATTGGTGTTAGGCTTCTCTTTCTTTCACTTGGCTTTAACATCATATATTTGGATCATTAGATCACTCATTTCTCTTGTTAACAACTCAACACTTTTCCTTAATGGATCCATCTTTTCGGATTTCTCCATTCTTTTCTTTCTTTTTGAGTTCCTATTCTTAGTTTTCTTATAAGAAGATTCTTCTTCCGATGAAGAAGAATAAGATGAATACTCAGAAGATTCTTCCATATCCACTGAATCAAATTCTGATTTAGACTCAGTAGATGTTTCAGACTCTTCTGTTCGTTTAAATATGTGTTTTTTACTACTTTTTCTTTCATTTCTCCGTCTGCGAGAAATTCGAGAGGTTTTGTAATTTTCGACAGAGGCAATGACATCTTCCAAAGAAGTCATCAGACCCTGTCGACAATAACGATCCATTTTCTTAGGCAAACCACCCAAGAACCATTCATTTTGCATAGGAACTGGATACTGGGCTCCTAACTTTCCTATTAAATTCTTAACCCTACGAGTATATTTTCCAAGTGATTCCTTTGGTTTTTTTTCAATAGAGTTAAGCCGAGCCAACAATATAGTGGAATATCCTATCTCCCTAAACTGTTTAAGGAATGTTGCTTTTAAAGCGTTCCAAGTATTAACTGTTTCTGGTACTAATTGACTGTACCAAATCCTAGCCTGCTTCCGCAGAAGACCTGGCAAAATTCTAACTTTATCCTCGTCCGTCTGCTTTGTGTTTGCTATGGTAATGGATTCAAATTGCGACATATAACTATCCGCATCTTCAGATGATGATCCCTGAAAAAAATCATATCTGATTTTTGTAGATGTGGGTGGAGCTGGATTAGCCATATTAACAGATGGTGGTGAACTAGATGAACTTGGAGGATCTGAATCTAAACTTTGCTCGGACAAAGAGTCTGAACTTGTTTCAGAAGTAGAATCAGATGAATCTGATTCAGGTGAATCTGTAGAACTTGGTGTTTCAACGGATCTTTCCTCAAATGAATCTACAAATGTTGTAGTAGCATGTAAAAGATCATTAAACGCTTCAAGTGTTAATCTTGCTCTAACTGGTGAGTTTTGCAAATTCTGCAAATACAAATCTCTAGACTTCCTATATGCTTCTAAACGTTGTGCACGCTCTAAACATTTCTTTTCAATAATTGCTTGAGAGTATGTTCTTGGCATGCATTACATGAGAAAGATTCGGAGATGTAATACACTTAAAAATATTGCAAAAGGTGAAATTCAACTCCTCGGCAACGGCGCCAAATTATGTGGTAGCCTAGTCGTTATAGATTTCCACAAAATCAATGAATTACGTAGTATAAAAGGTTTTTATCGTTCCCCAAAAGAGAGAATAATCTCATCTTTTGCATGGTAAATGTATGTATGATGATAAACAAACTAGAGTGTATAAAGTTCACAATGAATACTATAGCGACATAACTGGTTATCTAAAGATATTTGGGTAAATTGGCATCCAGGAACACCAATGATGAAACGATTTGGTCAAGGTCTGTAATTGTAAGAATTACTTTATCTTTCAGGCTCTTCGGGCATCAGGAAAACAGTCAGAACTGATAGCAACTAGCAATTAGATTCATCAAGCAGAATCACATTAGCTAAAAGTTCTTCTTAATCAAACACAGAGAATTAGTTTTTATCGCAGGAAGCAAACAAGACAGAGCCTCAATCAATCCCATTATCTGAACACATAGCTCATTCAGAGTTGAAGGAATTTCTGCTAAAAGTTATGTTTAATCGCTTCGGCTAATTCCCTGCGCACATTAGTCAGAATTATTACTTGCTGGTATCGCCTGAAAATCCGTGTTAAGGTAACTGAAATTCAGTATAACTTAAGAAATGTATGTGACGCAAACAGAACAGTATCACAATCAATCATAGATCATATAGAGTGTGTTCGCACAAATGATAAGAAGTAATTCTGTGAGAGATAACAGAAGGAAAGAATCTTCAAGCTATAAGAACTTGCTCTTCGCTCTCTATTGATACTCAGCTCTGCGTAGAAATGCGTATGTACAATGGCACATAGTGCTATCCTTATAAGAATGTTCTTTAGCCTCAATGTCACTTACGAACCGTCAAATGTCGATCCTAAACTTCTATTGTGTCTCTTTAGAACATCGCAACTTCTACTCAAAATATGAATTTACAAAGTGCGAAATAGGCCTTTACATGTATTTAGGCACTATAGCACATTTTATATATATGGAAATTGAAAATTTTTACAATATATGACAAAATTTGGATAATGTGAGATCATAAGACTACACAACCTTAGAATTCATCTGAATTCAAAGTCTATTCGCACAAGTAGTCTTGGTCAACCCAATATTTATTTCAAGTGCAGTTGACCAGTTTGACCGGGCCTTTGGCCCTAATCTCAAAAGACACTTTGACTAGACTTTTCTTGAATTGGTCAACTGTGTTTGAAATAGATATCAAGTTGACCAAGTGTTGACCGACCATAACTTCTGCACCGTAGCTCGGAACTGGGTCATGTTCGGTGTCGTTGAAAAGTTCTCGTCGAGGGTTTTCTATTGGCACCATAATCGTCTCAATGCGAGCTATAAGTTGGATTGGAAAACTGCTGAGAGTGAATGTTATTCGTCTCAGAGATTTTTTGGATATGTTATTTACTCATGAGAAATAGAAAATATTTTGTAGCTGAGTTACAAAACTTAAGGAGATATGTGAGTAACATATGTGGGTTCTGGAGGAATCTGCATATGCTCTTCACAATGGAGCTTACACTATGTTCACCCAAAAGAGGATCTTTCATCCAAATGGGAGCTTTGCTCAGCCTTTAGGAGAATTACAAACTCCCTCAAAAGAGCATTTGTCATCCACTTAAGGAGAGTGTTCATCCAAAAAATGGAGATTGTCAACAATAGAATGAAAAGAACATTGTTAGTATTGAATATGCACAAGCCTCAACACTCTAGAAGCAGATTTCCCAAATCACATTCCATCAAAACAAAACATGTATTAGATTTTGTACATAGACAGACAAGGGCACCATTTTTTAAGATTGCTTAAAAAAGTCTCCACATAAAATATGACTACATTGCAATCTATAAACTGCTAAAACCTCAAAAGCAACTACTAGCCAATAGAATCTATAACAAGTAACACCTTAAGTTTATTTTCTTGTATGTGAAGTTAAGAACACATCTATAGATTTAGCATGAAAGATAGCGAGTTGCATGTTTAAAAGTGACAAAGTAATCATTCACAAACACTATCTATCAAAGAGGACTAGTGAATTTTGGTTATTCATAGCTTGTCACATTGTTAGTGTGAAATTGCAGGATTGATTCTTTACAACATTACCTTCATTGGTCCACATAAATCATAAACACTATCCCACTTCAACTCTACTTCCACTAACTTTAAGCACAAGCATTCATCAAGTAGCAGATGAAAGGAGAGAGAGAGAGAGAAGTGAGATGGATGCTTTGGCTCCAATTTGGTAGAGTTTCCTCCTCTCAATAAGCATGTAAAATGGTATACAATAGGTGCCTTTTTATCTTTGGGGTGGCCCTTGCCCCTTGTTTCCTATTGGCTACTTGCAAGAAGGTAGGATTAAAATCTTAGCCCTTCAAAAGAAACACAAACTAATCTATGATGTACAAAAAAACACACCCCACCTACCACCATTTGACTTTTGACTAATTTCAAAACTTAGATAACTTAAGTTAACTTAAACTTTGGCTTTCTAATACTATTTTATTCACATGGCCCAAAATCTAGTCTATTCAGAAATAAATTATTTACAATTGCTCATTGGACTATGGGCTTATACATGCAGGAAGCAAGTGCCCTCACAATTTATTTCTTCTACTTCCGGCTATTTTATTTATTTACACGGAAATACCCCCAACAATTTCTAGTGTGTTTATATAGGGGTGGCAACTACTCGCCTATTGTTATTTTTAGAGGTTAGTCTTATCAATGCCAAATTATCAATTTTACACTATGCACAATCCGTTTTCCGATTCCCGATTGGCTGCTTGATTTAAGAGATTTTCTAATCAGAAACTTCCCTTGTTTACTAAAAATGACAAGTGAACATAAATCCTAGTCGGGCTGGAATATTTCTGAACAGACTTGCCCATGCATGCATCTGCAATAGAGGACAATATTGGCAAAGGCATGGACTGCCAAAAATAATAGTAGTGCTGTTTTTGGACCGGATCGGGATATTTCGAAGGCGTTTTTACAAGGGGAAAAGGAGAAAAATAGGTAGGACAGGTTGGGGCTTTGTACATCTATTAAGGGTAGTTGTACAAGGTGGCATTTTAGATACAACGGTCTAATGGCGCACATGTAGCCTACTGAACTATATCTAACCTAATTTCTACTTGGATTAACACGGGTTGATCTAAAGAAAACAAAGACTAGGCTACGCTATGGGCTTTAACCTAATCTGATCAAATTTTTAATCTATCTACCTAGATCTAATGATACCCGGATCTAAACTATTCGAGGCTAAGGTCGATTATCCTAAGGCTAAATTAACCCTAGTCTATCCTAGCTGATCTAATTGGTCTAGCTACCTTAAGATCTATCCGACTAATTGTCTAGATCTAAACTACCTAATTTAAGCCAATCTGTCTTCTAGGGTCTGGTTCATCTAATCGAACGTTATCGATCTACTTAAAATTAACTCTATCTAACTTGATTCTAATCAACTATCTGGCTAATCTATCTGAACTACGGTTATCGGCTAACTAGGACAGATCTACCTAGCCTATGGCTAATCCTAACAAGGTAATCTAATCTAGCCTAATTATCTTGTTCTAAACTAGATCGTCTATTCTAGAACTATTGGGTCGCCTAAGATCTAACTTTTTATTTTCTAGTCCTAAATTACCATTAATGACTAATGATCTTATGTTATCGTCTATCCTAATCTACAGCTATCGAACGTTCTTGGACAAGGATGAACTAAACTAAACCTACCTTTTATTGGGATATCGTCTTCATCAGAGAAACAGTCTACGGCAGACATTCGCTTTGGCGATTGTTCAATAGATGTAACATCAAACTGCAAGCAATCCACCGGGGTTTGACATTTTGCGAGTAAATCATTTGCAAGTTTTGCGAGGTTAGTGTTTTTAAATTACATCAAATTGATAGCACATGGCATGCTACATTGTTTGTAGGTTTTTAAAATTTATTCTACTCTGTTTTTGGAGGTGAAATCTATTTGTATACTTCAATATCATGTTGTTTATTTTCTTACTAGCTAAAAGATATGTCTGCAAATCATGTTGTCTACAAATTATACATAGTATGCTATATCATTGAGAACGTAAAAAACTTAATCACTTTAATTTTATATTTATTAGGCTAAAACATTTTTGTCTACTGCCAATGATTGATATACGACCATACATTAAAAGACATGTGGTATGTGGCCAAGCCTATGATAAAATGAACGTTGGTAAAAAAAAAAAAAAACATTTTTTATTGTATGTTCTAGATGGAGGCTATAACTTAACTATTAAGCTTATGTAGAGATGATGAAATAATAAAATATTTTAATTTTTTTTAATCAAATTTGATTAAATCAATGTATTCTACATGAAAAATGGAACATTTTTGCTTTTTGGATCATCTCAATCCGAGCAATATTAAGAAAGTTATCGCCCTTCAAAGTTTTTTAGACTAATTTTTTTTCCTTCTTGGAGCTTGAAAGGGGTATCACGCCATCGTGCTACCAATTTAAGCTTTTAGTCTTTAACTCAAATTGATAGCACACCGGCATGCTACCCCTTTTAGGTTCCAAGGGAAAAATGTTTTCTAGTCTAAAAAACATCGAAGTGTCATAATTTTCTTACTATTGCTTGGATTGAGATGGTCCAAAAAGCAAAAGTGTTTCATTTTTTATGTAGAATTCATTGGTATAATCAAAGTTAGTTTCTATCTAATATAAAACTAGTATATATAAAGCATGTATATTTGATAGCATACCATGTGCCATGGAATTTTAGAAATCATTTGTAAGTAAAACTCGCAAAGAATTTACATGCAGATTGTCAAATTCCAATTCACCGAGGCTCAGGCTTCAGTCCAATTTACTACATCAGTTTGTGAATCGCCATGTATGACAATTCTTCTCCAACGACGTCCGTGGTCTGAATCCTCTTTAGAATGGATTATTGTGACAGAGCTGGCAACCTTGGCTCTTTGATCAATCGGTTTTGTAATCCAGGTATCAGGATCGATCTTAGCGATTTTGCAGGATGATGCGATTCTGTCTCCAATCATGAAGCGCTTGTGATGTTCGAACCCACAATCTTCCTAGTAAGACACTATAGGATTGGGGGGGATTCGGGCAAGTCCAAGACTACAAAATCTAGCACGAAACGGATTCCTATTACTCTGGTGTGTACTTCCTTGGCTATGCCTAACGGTTTCACACTAGATTGGTCTAACAAATTGGATCATGAAAGGAGCGCTTACCATATGAGTAAGTCCCTAGTCGTGATATAGCTTCAAGGAGATGATATTCACTCTTGATCCCTTTAGAGGAAGCATTCGCGGTCGTTGATCGTGTTCACCCTCGGGTTGACGTTTGTCTTGCTCTCGAGCTACCTTTAACTTGGGCTTCTCTTACCCATTCCTTCATGCGTCTAAAGTTTCCTTCTTCAACTGTGGAATTAACACTGCCTCAATTAATTCTGAACTTCTTTAAAAGTTTTGGACCATTTTTGGGATGTGGTAGCTCCACCCGCTGCGGCGGGTAGAGCCTCTCGAGAAAAAAAAAACGATTTTTTTTTCCTAAAAAAATTCGTTTTTTCTCTTGTTTTTTATTTTTTTATTTTTTTTAATATGGGAGGCTCCACCCATCACGGCAGGTGGACACCTCCAATACACCTATAACATATATATCATAATATATCACAATATGAGGTGAGAGGATGTATGAGGGTGTGCACCCATACATCCTCTTTTGACACACTTTGTGATTGTAAGTTTTTTTTTTGTATGGGGAGGGTGCATCCTCCCTATATATGTACATTTTATGTACATTGAGGGGTCGGCCTATAAAAGATTCTTCCCCTCCCCAATAAAAGATTCTCTCTCTCTCTCTCTCTCTCTCTCTCTCTCTCTCTCTCTCTCTCTCTCTCTCTCTCTCTCTCTCTCTCTCTCTCTTACACTCTCTCTCTCTCACACACACACACACACAAATGAAATCCTGAAAGGGACCTTAACATTGTACTAGGCCACTTTTGTTTAAGGCTTGTCCACTGGTGGTTTTTTGCAGATAAGCAGAAAACAGAGTGATAATTTGACCTAGCTGGAGAGACTGTTTTTGGGATCTGATTAGACAGGAGCTATGCTGGTACAAAGGGCTACACACTGATATAAAAATCTCTGAAATTGAAGATCTGTGTGCGACAGATTTTTTTTCAAAAATAGCAGTTTTGCAATAATTGCCATTTTTCATGCTTAAGGGCAGTTGTGAGCCATTTTAAGGCCAAAATCTTCAATTTGGCATAACTTTCAGTCCATAGCTCGGGTTGGAAAGTGGTTCGAGACGTCATTTGTCATTTGCGCAGCAAATTTTCCATTTTTGTAGTCATTTTTGCGATCCGGACTCATCTAAGTACATTTATGGCAACTCTAAGAGAGAGCATCCTCAATGAGTCAAGCAAATTGGAAGGAGCCGGCACTATGCAGTTTAGAAATTCAAACTGAAGAACATTTCGATGGAAAAGGAACTATGAGAGATCGTGACAGGTGAAGAAACAAGGCTAGGAATTGAAGAAGATCAGCGGGCATTTGATAGGAAGAAACACAAAAAGCACAGAATGTCATCAACTTGTCAGTCAGAGATGCTATCATTCCCTACATTTCAGATTCGGAAGGACCGAAAGAAGCATGGGATACGTTGAAGGCATTTTTCGAGACCACAAACACATCTCGAGTGTTATTCCTGAAGATGAAGCTGCATACATTACGGATGGATGATGGTGCAACTATTGTCAATCACCTACTGAAGATCAAAGAGATTTGTGACCAATTAGCAGCAGTTTGAGAGCGAGTACAGGATCGTGAGATCGTTCAATTGACATTGAACAGCTTGAGTGAGTCACATCAGATGTTTGTGACAAGCATTGCCACACGAGAGAATCTTCCAACCTATGAAGAGCTAGGTGTATTGCTTTTGCAGGAAGAACAATGTCAAGAGAACTTGAGTCATTGCAATGGGAGATTTGATCAAGCTCTTGCAGTTAGAGGACGTGGTGGCAAATTTGGTCATGAAAGACACCAATCAAGAGGTGAAAACTCAAATCGTGGATCGTTCCAACAATTCAAGGAACAATCCAATGATGGCCCAAGTCGAGGCAATTGGCATCAAGGTCGAGGTCAAGGACGCAACATTCTAGGCAAAATAAACCTGGAAATTGCAGGTACTGCAACAAACCTGGCCATTGGGAGTGTGAATGCTTCAAGAAATAGAAGGAGACACACCAAGCTCACATAGCAACTGTATTTCTCAAAATGAAATTACACTGTACATATAATTCTTCACTCAGGCAACCCATGCATGACCCAAGTTGTCATTGGCGGGATGCGTGTCCCGTCGACTCGCCTCGTGGCAAGGCCAACTAATTCTTATCGATTGATAGGACCCACTGTACAGTAGCACAATGATTCTACTTTAATTCTAACTTTTAGGCCCTTATCTATTGCAAGTAGAAAAAAGGCTGTTCAGGACAACTGATTTTTATATTGGAGATATTCCACGAAAGTTGCTCACACTCTCATGTAAACCTCAAATTCACATACTAAAGTTGCCATACATTACCTCTATATTTTAGGACTACCCATCCCTATATATCTATATGTGTGTGTGTGTGTGTGTGTATGTGTGTGTGTGTGTGTGTGTTCCAATATGATACATATCTAATAATGGTTTTTGTTTATTGGAGAGTATAATTAATTACATTTAGTGACTACGGATCTTTCGTCTATTTGACAAGCTAGTCTTGTTTGAGATGAATATGATTTAGTTTTGGAATATATATAGTGCTTAGATATGTAGTTCAATAGGTAATAAAAACAAAAATATTTTATAAATCTATGATTATTGTTGTGCATGGACAAGATTCATGGACCGGTGTAATAAATTCTTTTTCTTTTTGTCTTATAGATGTGTGTGACAATTTTTTACAACCCGATTTATTTATATAGTATCAACCTTTATGTGATTGACATCCATAAATGACATGTGACCACGTTAATTAATATTATCAATACAAATGAACCACCAAAAATTCAACTTGAAACACACACTAAGGAGGATTTTTGCTTTGTCATTGTTTGTTGATGTATTAATGAGAAATAGTTGATTATAAAACTGAATTGAAAAATGTTATTGAAAGTCTACTCAAGAAAGATTATTGACAGAAAAACTTAATTGAGGTCAACAAAAGAATTAGCCCTCACAAACAACTCAAGGAATTAATAGCTTGAAAGAGATGAGCAATCCCGTACAATGCATTAGATTCAAACAAGAGAGATAAGAACATCCCACACAAAGTTTTACAAACTTTTATTAACAAAGGAGATAACTACAAACTTAGTGATGACAACTTTTCCTAACCACTAACCCTACCAATCTACTAGAGAGAAAAAGATATGCACATTTGATCGTTGTCATTTTAAGCCCCTCCCTCAATGATTAATGTCCACAACATTAATCTATCACACATGGAACAAACCTCCATATTGGCATAAACATTATAGGTGTAACTTAAGAACTACATCAAATTAAAATACATTATTAGAACAAAACTAGATTTTTTCCTCTAGAATAGATCTCTCCCTTAAGGTTAGTTTATAGGTTATATGCAAAACTTAGATCTAAAAAGTCAAACTTCGTTTTTTGCTTAGGGATTTTGCAAAAGATATTGCCTAGCTATATTATAGGTCTACAATGAGTCACATCCACATCTTTTTACTAAAAAAATTTCTTATGAAATTTACTATTTTACTATTTTACTTCAATGTGATTCGTTCTAGTATAAAAATTTGATTCCTGGCTAGATATATGCCACTTTAACTATCCCCAAAAATAGTCATGCTTTGTGCTTGTTTTATACCTACCTCACCCTTCTTGTTATCGTAGCCATATTACTTCTTGGGATTGCCAAACTTAGTGCTTTTTTTTGTCATTGAAAGAGACATAATTGTATTAGGTTTTTTGCTGTAGACTAGGCAAAACAACCATTGCCAAAGTTAAAGCTATAACTTATAGTTGATGTCTTCTCATCAATATCCCCTATCCAATTAGCATCAACATATCTTTACAATTTTGGCAAACCATCATTTATTATATGAAGTAGACCATAATTAGATATCTCAAAATTTTCTCAACCAAAAATTCTCTTAGCCACTTTTCAATGATTTATCTTTGGTGTTATCATAAATTGGCTAACCAAACTTGTAACATAGAAAATATTTGATTGCGCTCTGGTAAGATAAATAAGACTTTCAACTAATTGAAAAATCAACATAACATCAACTGGGCCACTACCATCATTACATGTGACAATTTCTTACTCACTACACTAGGAATAGCCAATGGCAATTAGACACAAGATCTTTTGAAGTTTCATTAGTATATTTGCAAAAGTTTTAGGCTAAAATGCACAAGATCTAAATATCTCATCTCAAATTGTTCACACAAATTGGGTGCTAATGACTTTAATAGTATTTTAATCATTTTTAATAATGACTATCATTTACACTATAGCACTACTAAAGTGATGCTCCTCATTTGTATAAACATAAAAATCAGGATGAAAAGTGATTGTCACAAAATTATATTAAAGAAAATAGCTATCAATATGCTTATGGTGCTTGCTTAAAACGATATGACATTTCGAAAAGCTTGCACACTTTGTCTTCTTGTCCCTTGACAATGAAGCCTCGAGGCTGGATCATATCCAGACCTGGGGGCGTCACATAACTACTTGTCAAAAAAACTGACAGGGGAATTGGACATCCAATGTGAAGAAAATGTGATTCCTATTTGTGTGGAGACCGCGAAAGGTCCAATGACCACTTGTAGATTGGCAACCAACTTACCAATCTCTCTGGGAGCCTGGAAGAATCGACTAACGTTCACAATCTTGAAGATGGATGCCTTCGACGCTATTTTGGAATTAAGCTGGTTTAACGAACATGTGGTGGCCTTCTTGGCAAAAGGAGTTAACCTTGTGTTATTATATAATGGCAGGAGACCTTGTGTCGTCAGAGCTGTGCCGGGGGACCAACTAGAAAAGAACGACACAAATGAACCTGAGCCAACCATTCCTCCCAATCTCATTCACCTCTTTAACGAAGGACAGCCAACAGTGACAGACCAGCTGACACGGGAACAAATGGAACCAACATTGCCTATAGTCTCTACATCAAAGGTGAATTCAAGTGCCGATGCAGAGCTCAAGAAGCTCACCTTGTGTGACCAAGCGAAAGCTCACTTCTTTAACGAAGGACATCCAACAGTGACAAACCAGCTGACGCGAGGCCAAATGGAGCCAACATTGCCAGCAGTTTCTACATCAGAGGTGAATCTAAGTGCCGATGCAGAGCTCAAGGAGCTCAACCTGGACGACCAAACGAAATATCTAGAGTCCTCGGGGACTCATCCAGACGTGCGACGAAAACGACATATCTGAGGCTTAAGGGAGCCGTAAGTACCTTTTTCTTTCATGTTAATAAAGTAAGCCGCATTTCCCATCGAGGAGTGAGCTTCAGTCTAATGTCTAAGTGCAACAGCTTTACACAGGTTTTATGTAAGTGAACTAGATCCACACTTTTCATGTGCTGGGTGCAAAACACAATATCATTACTTCTCTTTACAGTTGGTTTCCTTTGGCCGGTGAATCAAACCCGTGCCCTTGTATATGTGACTAAAGTCTAGCCGGTGAATTAAGCCCGTGCCATGAGTCTTAGGTTCTAGTTTGGCCCTGATGAGGACATCAGCTTTCTCAAACGAGGGGAAGATGTTGTAAAGCTGACTCGGGTGCACCCAGCGTGCCCTGTAAGACTCAAAGGAGTGACACTCTCTAAGGTCCCAGAGCAAGTTAGAACGTCAAGGACTGAGCCTCCGACCTGTGGTGAGCCAGTCAAGTAGTCACAAGTCATGAGCTAGCTCTGGAGCTCGAGTCATGGCCTAGTTAGGAAAGCAAGTTGATTCGGCCGCCGGGACGGCTCCCGGGACCCATGTCTGGGAGCCAGACTGATTCTGCCAGGCTTAATCAGCAAAATAAAAACTAAGTCCTAAAAAGTGTGCTTTTTCAAAAAGCACTATGTTTCAAACCAGAGGGGATGCGCCGAATCACAGGAGAACTATAGGGGGAGTCCGACAGACAGAAACTTGGGCAGCTCAACCAGCGCCAGGAATCCAGTCGCCATGTCTCAGCTCCCTCTACCAGCACGAGCTAGGCAGAATGCTCAGCACGTGTTGGTGGCCCCGAGACCGGTCAGTCTATGTATGAATGTAACCTCTTCCAAATTTAATAAAGTTGATCCTTGGGGATGATTACCATTTCGGTTTCGCCTCCGGGACTGGTCCAAGTGGAAGGACCCTTATTACAACCTTTTTGCATCGCTGGCGCCTAAGGGTCCCTGTCATCGACGTGGGGCTTGCCACTATGACAATCGGTCAGTTTGGCGACCGCTATGCCTTGGGTTTCATGTGTGGCTTGTCTTTGCCTTTGGTTACCTTTTGGGGACGAATTCTAAATTGGCTTTCGGGTTGGTTGGGATTCCAGTTTTCTTAAGTCTAAATGGTTAAGCTTGTTACGTTTCTGAGTTGGCTTTTACGTAAGTGCATGTTGGATGAATGTTAGACTTAAGCGCGTGTTGGGAAAACCGCTCAAGTCCCAGCGCCCTTTGAGGTGCCGGCGCAACAATTCTTAAGTCCTCCTTAATTGTCATTGCCATACTTTTGAATCCTTTGCTTCTTCAAAAATGACTACTTTTGACTATATGGTGTCACCTATGAAGTTATAATGCACTTCGAAGCTTTCTTTCCTCTTATTGATCTCCTCACCTCACCTTGTTTGCTAGACCGATTGTTGACCATTCATCTTAACATCTCCCTCTCGTACCACTTCATTATCTTATGCTCAAGTGATTTTTTTTTCTTTGAAAGTTTTTGTCCTATGGACTTTGTTGCTTCCAAAAAGCTTTATGCATCTATCACCAAGTATCTGCTCTTGATTCATCAATATGTGGGATTTGATCAAACTTCATTCGCATCATGATCCACTTGCTCAAATTCTTGAGGTATGACTTATTCATCTCCTCTACAATTGTTGAAAAATTTGCACGTATACCCTCGATATTAAAATCACTATGTCATCAACCCTATGCTTCGCATCAAAACTCACATTTCTTATTAACATGTGTCTTGTGTGTTGTTGGATTGAAGCATTCGACCATTCTACAAGACAATTTGTGATATACCAACCCTTTGGTCTTCTAATTGAATCCAACCAAAAATACATCTGATGGATTTCACACCAAAATTGTTTCTCTTTCTATGGCATATGTACATAAGCTTTTACATCCATAGATGCCAAAAAAATTCACTTTTGTTTGATACTTGTAAAAGCCAAGAATCAATTTGTTTGATACTTGTAAAAGCCAAGAATCAATAGGATCACACTTGACTATTTTTCTTTGCAATTGAAACCTTATAGAATCCCTTAAAATTCTCTTTGTAAATTGAAATCCCAAAATCTTCCTTGAGATGGTCAATGTAGCCACTTCCACCAAATCTCTTTCTTTGGTTTGTCACTAAGAGGCTCATTAAAAATATTCCAAAAGTTTTCAACTCAACTTTCACTAGAAATTATCAACCTCCCTTCATGCTAAATATGACCTACAAGATCATCCATAGTTGAATCCTTGCCACACAAGCTCTCACCTTGTTGAGATGTCTTATTTTTGACAAGTCAAATTTGTTTCATGAAAGTTAGATCAATCTTTGATAATTTCATGAGAATCTAGACCTCCATCAACTTACCCTTTTTCATAACAAAATTCCAATTTGTCCAAGGGATGTATTTAACCTCGAAAATCAAGCTTTCATCTCAATGCAAGATTGGTTTGCCTATCCATCTTTATAAGCCTTTAAGGTGTCATCAAATCCCTACTTGGTCCGCAAACTCAAAGATTTGGAGGACACTAATCAACTTTCTTCTGAACCTCTTTAGCAAAGATTTATCTTACAAAACCATAAAAAGAAAATTAAGCAAAAAACTAGCAACCATATAATACTTGGAGAATTACATTGCTAACCTAGTGGACAAAGACGATGCTTCCCAATTGAAAGTATCATGCATAATAACATATAGAAAGCCACCAAAATGTTTGATAGCAATTTTCACTCATTTAACATTTTGATGCTTGGGTCTCTTCTATTGGTGTGCAACCTTCATATTAGAATCCAAAGCTTCTTCAATATTTAAGCTTCCTATTACTATACTAGGACTGGTAAGAGCTTATTAGTGTTATGGAATCATCAGCAAGAGAAATACATGATCCCTAGTCCACATGTTTGGCAAAATGGTCTTTACAATTATAGCTAGCAAGTATATATGGATATTTTACGAGCTTACAACCTGGAAGTATCATAAGTTAGTGAGTATATCTAATACATAATTATTTTGGGTCCTATCACATGATAAAGTTTTTAATTGATCATATACTTCTGCATAATTATATCATTTTTGCCAACATTTTGAAAAAAGTAACCTGTACAAGAATATTGTGGGGCTCAAACTCCCACTAAGGGAGCCACATGGTTACGCACATGAATTGTTATTGCCTTGAGCTGCAACAAACCGCTTCAATACGTCTCAACTAGTAAAGTTTCATTCAGATTAAGGCACAATTTTTACATGGTGTGAAGATGAAATATCTTTTATTCAATTCAAATTTACAAAGTAATTAAGAATGTCATCTTCCAAATGTCACTACAGCCTAGTTGAAAGCGGTATGAGTCTGTAACTCTTCATTATTTTCATAGTAATCCTAGATAGACTTGGCTTCATTAATCACAGCCCTTATATCCTGCAGTACTTGAGTAATTCTAACTCCTCCAGAACCCTAACAAAGTATGAGATTATATCAACACTTACTTCCTAAGATGTCAAAATTGGTCATTGGAGGGTTAAGAGTTGTTGGCCGAGTTTAAGAAAAAATGTGTGCACTGAAGAAAAAAACATAGAACGCCTCAAACAGTGCAATGTGATCATCTCCTGGGAGAATGTGAGAAATTGACAGAAACTTAATACACATGAAAAGAATCGGTAAATTGCTAATCACAAACTACCCCTATTCACAGTAATGAACACAGACCAGTAAAACCTGCATTGATTGCAAGATACAGCTACATCAATCATGCTATAGGCAGAAATCCTATCATATTGAATGCACTAAGAGGTTAACACTAAAAACACATTATAGTATGGTAAGTCCATTATTTTGAAGGGCACTGTTGTCAAAATTCCATATCAAAGAAATGAGTAATTTTCTGCTAAGCTAGACAAAAGAGAGCAGGACAAGCTTCTTTGAGAAAAGGTATCCTGATAACAAACATGGCATTATTACCAGTCAACAATATAAATAATATATACTTACTGGCCGTACATAGAACTACAGTACGGCTGCTACAATCAAATCTGCTAAATGTTGCCCAAAATTCACCTAGTTTCCTGCCTAGTAAAAAGTGTTTACTAAAACAATAAAGATGCCCTTCTTTCCCAAACTATTCAGGTTAGCAAGCATGCAGCCATGTAGCAAGAATACCAAATGCTTGTTTCACAATCCTGTCTCGCGATAAATATTTCTTTTATCCACTTTGACAGCTCCTGTAGTCATCTTAATACTAATATCCTGATTCAAGGTTTTCGGTCTAATGATCCAAGCACGAAGATATTCAGACATGCAGTCTTTTTTTCACCTCTACAGGAATAAAATCTCAACAAACATGTACCATGTTAAGTCTAAGAAGTTCACCCAAAAATTCTTAAACCAGCTTCAACTAGATGCTAAATATCCATTGACTTACCTTTCCAAAACCCAGTAGTAGATCCTCGTGATATGCTGAAAAATGAGATTTAACTTCAAAAGAGAAAATTTTAGATGAAATAAATACCCCCTGATAACCATAACTTCTATATTGCAAATCATTAACGATCATTCGTGATGAAACCTATTTAAAAGAAAACTAGCAAGTTTTAGTTCTTTTGATTATTGCAATATAATAAACTCGTGCCATCGCTAGAGAAACGTAATAAAATTTATTATTTAGCTCGAAAAATATCACTTCAACCTAATGGCCAAACTAGAAACTCAGTATGGCTCCAAACAAACAAACAGTAATTCAGAAATGCTCTATTACATCGTAGATTGACATAGTAGGGAATTGTCTTTTACTTGATAGACAAAAGTTGACCTAAGAATTTGCAAACATATCTAGACTATAAAAGGTAAACAATCATGCCACTACACTAAGGAGAGGCCAGTAACGCTGGAAATTGAACGAACTAAAAGAAACAAATTGAAGATGTCTTTTAAGCCGCAACAGAATCACGTCTTGCAGAGATGATTATAATCCAATTAGATTGAACAAGTCATCTGGCCAAATGGAAGGACTCACAGTTTCGACTGCAGGACCTTCAAGCAACCGCATTGGCCAATCTACAAGCCTAGAGCATGACAAATTGAATGGAACCTGTTCACTGCCAGCAGACGCCTCCCCACTATCTGAAAGACAAGAGACGGGGGATCCGCAGCTTTGGTCCTTTGACCTCTGGAACGTACTCTCGTGAGAAGATTTACAAACTTCAGATGATGTATTCTTTACAACATCGAATGTACTGAACTGCAGATATTTAACATCGGGCATTTCACATAAAGAAAGAAACGGATTTCCATATGGCGCGGTGCTTTGAAAAACCTTTGGCAACTTATCCAAGCAATCAGAATGTAGTTGATTTTTGTATAAGCATTGTCGATTTGCATATCCTGGCATGTGCGTGTCTTGAAATTGAGGACAGTCCAAGATTTTACATGAATCGTTAAAAGGATGATAAGGAGGAACTGCAGCTGATGCCAGGCCATGACTCCGCATGGAAAGGGAGACGTTGCGCTGGTGATCAGGAACACTACTTTTCTGTACGAGACATAGAGGGTTGTACTCTGACGGAATGGCATGGTGAGTAGCCGATCTAAGTGAGGAGAGAGATATCCGAGAATGTTGTAAGGCTTGCTCATATGAAAGATACTCGCTATAGTTACCGACATCACATTCTGGCGGATGAACAGAAGGTTGAACTACAATTTTACATATACTTGGCTGCCTGTTGCACCTCCAAGACTGATCGGACGAGACAGTAAGACTGGTTCGTTCTTTTGAAATGCTTGACGCGTCGAATGATAAACCCGAAGGGCTAGTACTATTCCCTGGCGTCGAGACGTTAGAACTAATGGCAGAGCAAGAGAATGATGAGGCAGGGTGTTTGTCAGTGTCCATGCTGCTTACTAGTGAAGATAAACTTTCGCCGTATTCAACATTCCCCCTCACTGGAAGTGGTGGATCAATACCAGCGGAATTTTCATCAATTTCGTTAAAAAGCACTTTGGCATGATCCTCAATTGACATTTGCTGACGAGATAATATTTCAGTGGGTGACCAGCATCGTCCCTCGAGAAGAAAGTTTTCATGGGAAATCTCATCAACTAAATCGTTAGCAGGGATCACGTATCCCTCGGCAAGTTTGGTAAAGCCCTTGTCTAACGTATTTGGACCGGGGAAGAGTTGCAGTTTGGATGTGGTTAGAGAATCCGATGCGCTTGACAATATCCGTCGAGAATCATTAAGGTTGATGAATGCCTTGGGTCCTCGCATACGAAGATTAGCTAAATCATATGCTCTGGCGGCTTCCTCTGGAGTATCAAATGTGCCAAGCCAAACACGATTTTTGGTGTGAGGGTTCCTGATTTCCGCACAATACCGACCCCATGGACGCTTACGAACGCCTCTGTAATGCAGTTCTTTACGGTTATCAACTGGCATCGTATGGACCGAACGACAAATATCACCTGATCAAAACATGAACAAGTTTATTATAAACTAGGAAACAAAGTCTTCTCATTTTGCTATGGATAACTGAAATAGCATATCATACAAAAGAATGTTCGCTGGCGAGGTAAACTCAAAATAACAGAAAGATACGCTCGATTAACGAGGGAGGTGGGTGTAGGCCTGTTTGTAAAAGATGCCTCAGATTCAGATAAGTATAGAAAACAAAAGACAAGTTGACAGAGGTAGGGAAGATCAACTGTTTATACTTTTCGTGACGAGAGATGAATATCTTGAGACGATGTGAGCGGACCGTTGGCTCCACCGGTATGTTCTAAGCCAATGATTTTGATACTGTTTTTGTTAATCGAGATATTTTTTAGTGAAGATGTACTACTAGTTACAGACGAAAGAGCAACAAATGACCGCTGGGAGAAGCAAGCACTGAGGAGAACCAAGGACAGTAAATTGCCGTAAACGGAAATCACCAAGATACATAAAATATCGTATGACTTGCCTTGGGAAGTTGCTGATCGCAATCCCAATATTCGCAGAGTAACGACTCCAAGGACGAAAATTCGGTAACGCAAGGAGTCCCGTTAACATGTAATATTAGACTAGCAGACAACAAAATTACATGAAGAGTGATGAAGTACTCAAGAATCCTATATCAAGACGGTCGTCTAGCTAAACAGCAGCCAACTCCACTCTTAACCTCGAGTAAAAAGACAAAAAGAGATGCAGAAAGAGCAAGAAGAGGACACTAATAAGAAGATAACAGTGGCACACAAGCTGAATTGTGATAGATGGCGAAAAACAAGAGCTAAATAAGGCTGCGAACTGCAAATCTCAAAACAAGAAATCAAAAGAAGCTATCCAACACATCTCGGCGGCTGAGGTCAGGCGTGAAAGGACCTCTGTCCGGTTGCTAAATGGTGGGTTTCCTAAGGAAGTCAAGATCTTCTACTGTTCGTGTTACGCGTTGTTGCTTAGTACGATCTTACAATTTACAAGGCAACTACAAGGCAACCGCAAGGCAACCACATGCAAGCCAAGCAGCCATTGGACAAATCAAACACCAACGCAAAGCAAATCAATGCAGAACAAAAAATTTCACGGCCACCAGCTCCTCGCCTCTCGAGTCTGGCGTAGCGTCAAGTCTCAAATTTCAATGCTCGCTCGCTGCTTCATGTTGTAGGGCGCGCGCGCATGCCAGAGACAGAATCCATCTCTCTTTTTGGGATTCAGTGCGGATCGTATAGCTGCTCAAGCCTGCTGCTGCTGCTGCCTCACCGGTACCGGGGTCCGGTACGTAATTGGTGTGGCTTCAGAACTAATGAGCGGGCCCCATCTTCGTTGAAATCTTAGCTGAGGCATCCTCCAGGGCCAGGGCCAGGCCTCCTCTAGACTCTAATAACTGTACATCAAAAAATAAAACCCCATTTGCATACTCCATCATTCAAAGAGCAAACAAAAGGAGAATTGAGGAAGTACCGTGGACTTGGAGTGTGTGGGCATGATACTTGGGGGGAAGTTCATCCTGCCCCCTGAAGACTCTAAGCAAAAGCCTAAATTTAAGACCAGGCTTTGGTCCAAGCAAAATGGGCCCTCCCAATCGAACTTGCTTCATGGCGTGTTATTTTTCAAGTGGCTTTTTATGCCGGTCATATTGGATGCGAACTAACTTGCGAGAACCTTTGTGGAATATAAAGCCAACCTAGAACATAACAAACCTAGGAATTCCTTCATGGCGTGTTATTTTTCAAGTGGCTTTTAATGCCAGTCATATTGGATGCGAACTAACTTGCGAAACCTTTTGCGAGCCATTTCGAGGTGCAAAATGGCATGCAAGCACTTTCTGTAGGCGGCCAGTTTGGGCAGCTCACCCAATTATCAAGTAATATATGCCATATACTTGTCCTCTTTTGTGGAATATAAAGCTAACCTAGAACATAACATACCTATGAATTTGGAAACGGGCATTATCTAAGAATAAGATCTTAATTTTCTCCAAGAATAAATTCCTAAAAGATGAGAATTATGTACTTTCAGAAAATCAACACTTATTTTCTTATGTTAAAAAGGTGTGTTCAACAAAAATAGCTACCAATAGATATCCATATTAATATGTATGTGTTTCAAAAAGGGAATCAAGGTTTCAAAAAGAAGTTTTCAAATAATATAAAATTACACTACAATTTAAAGCCAAAGGAATTTGATCTATGTTTTTAACCTTTGGTATAGAATATAGTTCTTGGGTAGGGATATAGTCGATGTTAGAAGGCAGGGTGTAACCAAAAAAGGGAGGGTGCTAAATAGTTGATGATTGTTGGCAATTGCTTAGAATAGATAGAAAGATATAATACATCATTCTCACCTTGACATTTTAATAGCAAAAGGTATCTTGCTATGCCATCATTTCTTCATTAATTTAAACCAAAGTCTATTACATATCAAGAACATAGGCTATATGCTGGTGTGTGGTTTACATATGCCAAAAAAGGCAATTTTGTCCTACTTGTCCAATTTAAGTAGTTGACTAATAATAGTTGTCACAATCGTCATTTATTAACATCTAAATTCCTAGCAAATTCCTCAGGTACTCTTAGTTAAATATCACCAGGTCTATGGTCTCTTATGCCATGTCCCTACTTGTCCTTTTGATTGATCCCAAGGGGCATCATCCTTCCAACTAATGTGTGTTCATCATATGCAGGTAAACTCTTTTTTCTTTCTTCCTCTTGTGGCAATCTTTGCACAGTGAAATTATGGTCAAGGTCTTCTCTCTTACTTCCAATCTCATGAAAGAATAATAGGATGCAGACAAAATTCCTAGAATGGGGTAGACTCGATGAATCTTTTCCACCTCGTCTCCTACTCCATCCATTTGCCTTGCTAGGAACTTTACCTTTTTCCAAATGAGTAATTAAAGTATCTCCTTTTGTCATTTTTGTGGGGGCTAATCTCCTCCTCAACAATAGAATATTGGTTAATTTTTTCTTCCTAGATAAATTTTAGAATTTGCCATACTTCCCAAGCATTCTTTGGTGTCTTGAGCATGTGCTATTGGGATCTCCCCTATAGAGAAGTACATGGTGGCAAAAGTAGTTCGCACTTTGGCTTGGAAGACGTGATATATGTCAAAATCCAATATCACCCCTTCTTGATTTGTTGTGCTTCCACCCCCTTTTAAGATCCCCCAAACTTGGTATTCTTATGATATCATAAATGTACACCATCTTCGATCCCTTCAAACTTCACGTTGCCTTCTCACTAGTCCACTACAACTTTCGATGATGGCACTCAATGTGATGGGATTCCTAGGAGTATTGGGGTCTCGTAATCTTTGTAAGCACAACGGGTAGAATGTATCAATAATTCGCCAATGGTTTTTGACTAGAGATGGAAATAATTAAACAAAGAAGTCAAACATTTACAACTTGAAAGACAAAAGCAAAAGGTGTCATGCTATGCCAACATTAAGTCATACAAAAATTCAATACATATGAAGAACATGGGTTGCATGCCACGAATGTGATTTATATGCCAAGAAAAATAGTTCTTGTCCTACGTGTCCAATTTAATTAATTGACTAATACTTCTCATGACCATGAAGTGGATGATGTGTTGCCCACAAGGTGCCAAAAGGGTTGTATGGCTAGTTGCTTAAGGGGACTTGACTTAGCTTAAACTTTAAGAGGACTTTTGTTATTTTTCTAGTTCGGACTTGCATGGACATAATGCCCTTAAATTGAGAGAGCTTTTGTTATTTTCTTTTGTCACTTTCATGATATGATGCCCTTTTGTGAGCATATAATGATGCCTTGTTCAAGGCTCACACTTGCCTGATGAATTATGAAAGCCCAAGATGTTTGAAATACAACATTTAGTAGCAAAATATGGTATTGACAGATTTTTGCAAGGATGAGTCTTGAAATTTTGAAGGCAAGAAGTTTTAAAACTTAGGGGTTTAGAGGTGGTTTCTAAGAGGATTTTAGAGCACTGCAAGCTGCCCAGTGCCATGCCCTTCAAGCAACTCTTTGTCTTCCAAAGGATGCAGAACAGTCTTGTACATGTTACTTCAATGCCCTTCAAATCACAAACCCAAAAGAATGGATCAAAAACAATGGAAAGTCAAACTACCTAAACCCCAAAGCATGTGTTGCAAGTTGAAAGGTTTGGAATTTGAATCTCTGTTCTCAGTGAAAATTGGCATATAACAATGAATGCTGCAAAAAACATGACACCCTTCATTTGGAAGAAAAGGTACGTTCTCGTACTCCTTCGAGGTAGGTCACTTGAAGATTCAAGTTTAAGCATTTCTTGGAACTTGGAAGCCAGTAACCATTTCAGCTTGTCAATTTGAAGTCAAACGTGCCAGTCAGAATAGAACACCAGGTTAGGGTAAATCTACAGCATATCAGATATCTTACTAATAAGCACGTGAGAAAGAATCAGCAATCAAAACTTGGCGCTTAAGTTAATGCACTTAATAAACCGGTTAAGCATTTAAAACCTGGATTAACGTAAATTGGGTGGGGGCCAGTCCGCCACCAGGGTCGGGACTTGGAGTCCGTGCATCACTGCCCACGGCCTAGCCCCTACACCTTCTGCAGCAGGAGATTTGAGAAGCTGTTTTGTAACTATTATTCTTTGTCAATTGAGATCACCCAAAATCAAAAATCACACCAATTTCAAGGTCTGCTCACGCTTCTTTTATTTTTCTTTGAGTGAGTTGGTTTCTGGGTTCTTAGCAATCGAGCCCTTTTATTTTTCCTTTGAATGACTTGGTTTCTGGCCCTCTGGGCTCTTAGCAAACAAGCCTAATTTTCCTTTTTAAGCTTTTACAGCTGTTACATTCCTTAAATTTTGAAAACTGCCCTTCTTTTAAGTGGTTTCCTTGCAATTTGCCTAATACTGTCCCTTTGCAATCTGAATGGCACATGTTAACAGTTATGTTATGCTTTTGCAACAGTTAATGGGGAACCTGTGTTTGAAGATTGGAGATGAAGTTTGTAATAAATTTCATAAAGTAAAAGACTATTTGTGAACTTTGAAAACTGTCCTCCTCTTATTGGTGTCATTGCAATTTGCTAATAATGTCCCTTTGCATTCTGAATGGCACATATAATGGCATGCTTTTGCAACAGGTTAATGGGGAACCCGTGTTTGAAGGATTAGAGATGAAGTTTGTAAAAGTAAAAATATTTGTGAGTAACCTGTTACTGTAATAGTCAATTTGAAAGCCTGGGATTTTATGTTATCCATGTAGTGACTCTGATTGGTAACATTTCTTGAAACCATGATCTATTATAATTAAAATAGTAATGTGAGCGGGCTCACACTATTTGCCTGGGACCTTTTTTTTTAAATTTTTACTTCATGTTTTTTGGGCACTGCTCACGCTATCCCACGGGCAGCCTGACCCTGCCCAAAGAAAAACATTTTTTTCAAATTTCACTCTATCCCCTGCCCACTCAAAACCCTGCACGGGCAGCCTGACCCTGCCCAAAGAAAAACATTTTTTTCAAATTTCACTCTATCCCCTGCCCACTCAAAACCCTGCATTGCCTGCCCAAAACGCCTGCCAGCCTGCACACTTGCAGGCTCACATCGCTAGTTTATCATAAAAAGCTTTGAATAACAACAAGTTTCATGCTCTTAAGTTCTATTACTCACATTTCCACCAATTTCTTTCTTCTAGCTTCATGGTGACTTGAAATCAGCGTTTTTGCCTTTGCAATGGCAAGTGCAATGCACTTCACGCGCCTATTTGCCTTTCAAAGAAAGTCTTAAACTAAAACAAATAATAATAATCTAAAGGCAAACCAAAAAATCAGAGTCTGTTTCAAAGCTAAAGTGAAAAAGTTGAACTTCATAATAGGTTACATTTTTTAAATGTCACTTTTAGAATACAATGAAATTATGTTTACAAAAGCCTAAAGATTATTAAAAATTGAAAGGTTACCTTTAAATATATATATCCCATGAAAGTTAAAAACAGGCAAAGCCCTTCAATTTACAAGGTGTAGAATCTAGATACTACATGCATGTCAAATTCCGAGGTTGCAGGCTGCATGTCCCATGAAAGTAAGGATTAGACAGAGCCCTTCAATCTAAAAGGTGTAGATACTTATTACTACTACTACATGCATGTCAAATTCAGAGCTTGCAGGCTGCATGCAGCTTTCTAGGGAGTGCACAGCTCCCAATTCCATTAAATAAAGGAAATAGGCCCAATAGGGATGGGGCAGGGGCGGGGCAGGGGTTGGAACTTGGACTTGAAGATAAAAGGGGCATGTGGGTCCGGATATGGCAAGCTCATCATGCTCACACCCAAGGCAATATGCCAACAAAATATACTTGGAAGGTCTCTAGGCTGTAGAGCCTTCAGAGAGTGGGGGCTGTGCAGTGTGGACTGTGAAATTCTAGCCTGAGGAAGCTGGATTCTGCCTTAACTGACAAAGTTAATCATATGTCTTTAAACATCTTTAAACTCACTTCTTCTCCACGTCATGCTGATGGGTCCCGCATGCGGCCTAACATTCCCAGTCAGTCAGTCAGTCATACTCTGAGAGCAGTGAGCACTCACTCCCAAAGCAACTACGGTACAGACTCCAGTGCCAGACTAGTAACGGCCAACTTTCAACCCAAATATCACTTCAAAAGCAAAATGATGCATGGAGTGTATTTAGATTTGATTGTAAGGATAGTTTTGGCAGAGTAGAGTAGAATAATGAATTCATCATGCGTTTGCAATCTCAAAGATATCCTTGCTTCATCATTCTCAAAGATCTTCGAATTTCAGATTTAGACCTCAACCTATCTCAATTTCAAATATAGACCTCAGTTTATAGCTCCATTTTACTGTTCATGTTTAGACATTTCAGCGTTCAGCGTAGCCAGGCTTGCGGATACCAATTGGACTGCGGGCATGCTTGTCTAAGGCGTTGCCACAACATAAATTACAAGATGATAATATGCCTCAAAGCTTACCCCCTGGCCCCAACTATACGATGGCTGCAGACATTGCTGCAAAAATCTGTGTCATTGATCAAAGGAGTGCCCACCTGCGCGAAGGTTGTAGCAAGGTAGATTGTAGATTCCTAAGTGTGGTCATGAGAAGATGCACTGCTCCAGCTGGTTGGAGGATGTCGTCTCCTTGCATCCATGCTAAATAATTTTGTCTTGTGGTCATCCATGCCCAAAGCCATGTCGAATGCCATGTGTAACTCTTTGCCAAGAATTAGTTGTCAAAGAATTGACTCTATGAAGGCATTTTACACAAATGCCTTGTTGCCAAGTTGTGGCAGTCGTGAGCAGTGCACATGTGGCATTACGTCATTGGTTGAGAACACGCAGATTATGAGTCATAGCCCAAGCTGTAAATAGATTAAGATCTTGACCGTCTATCTCTCTCCCTGGTACGTCAGGTATCGTTCTTCCGACGGTGGGCTACAACCTTGCAACTAGATTCGCCGCCCTGCGACTCACCCCGTGGCTCATCTTACTACAGGCTATAGCCCACCTCCTCATTAACAATACCTAGTCCATATTTTTGCATGGAGCCTTGTGATAAAAATTTTATCTCACAAGTCAAGGGTATGACCGTGTGGCGACCACTTATGAGAAGTGTGGACATAGATGTCTAGGATTATGTGGGGAGTCTTGTCCTTAAAAGTGCAGAGCTTGCGAGTTACAACTCCAAAACGTTGGATGTGCTTGGACATATGACACTTGATGAGTTTGAGGAGTCTCGTCGATTTGGTGAATTGCAAATTCTTTATTCTTTTAGTTTTGTTTACCTTTTCATTGAGGAGAAATAGCATTGATTTCTACGTGCATATTGAGTTTAAATCGACAATTATTGTGGTGAATTTACACATTTGGCCTTTGGGTGAATGGAAGACTCAACTTTCACATGCAAGACTCTCATGCAAGACTCAACTTTCACAGTTCCTTCATTGATCAGCTGCCTTAAACATAACACAAGCCAGCGTACTCATATGTTTCCTCATCATTGCCGGTCCAGAGAAAGCCTACAACAAACTTTCCTTTCCACAACAAAAAGTTGTCAACTTATTAGGTCCAAAGTTCGCCAGTCTCCTCGTGTGAGTATGGCTAGGTCACCTTGAATTTGCCCCCATTTTGATCAACCTTCATTCAAAATTTGCCCCAAGAGAGAGGTGTGTGTGATAGTTCCCCTCCACTTAATAAATCAGCTCATCGGACTTAGAGTAGAGTTCTTCGGACAAAAAGCCTTTCCAACACTTTGCTTCACATCTGCTAGGATTATGGCTCGATCCAACTTGTTGCCAATCTCTGAAGGGGATCCTAGTCTTTTCCCCTTTGAGGAAAAACCCAACTGATACTGGATATCACCCATGCTCAGTGAGTTTCAGTTCCGAAGGTGGCCGTCCCAAAATGAAGACCAACTGCTATAGAAGATCTCCCCTGAAATTGCCCTTTCCAACTTTTGACTTCCTGCTTGCGTCTGGTGGGCGTTGTCGCAAATGAAACTAACTCAAGAAACAGGCTAGCCATCCATCCTTTGCAAACATTGAGCCATTTCGTTGTCGTTCACGTGCGAGTACTTGAACTGCAAATCCGCCGCACAGATTCTGGATATCGCCCATGCTCAGTGAGTTTCAGTTCCGAAGGTGGCCGGCCGTCCCAAAATGAAGACCAACTGCTCCATAGAAGATCTCCCCTGAAATGGCCCTTTTCAACTTTTGACTTCCTGCTTGCGTCTGGTGGGCGTTGTCGCAAATGAAACTAATCCAAGAAACAGGCTAGCCATCCATCCTTTGCAAACATTGAGTCGTTTCGTTGTCGTTCACGTGTGAGTACTTGAACTGCAAATCCGTCCCACAGATTCTGTAGTCCTCTTTGTTTGATGGTATCAGCCTTCAAAAGAAAAGGTTCCTTCTCGAGCCATCAGCTCCTTGTATCACAAGCAATCATGCAAACCAGGCAAAGCACGAGTACTAAGACTCACCACGAATACGTACAAGTAAGACACTCAGGCAGGTTTACTAACTAGTAACAAAGACAAGGTCCCCCTTTGAGATGGTCCAGCCAACGGACCTTTGCCTGGCCGCGCCCATACAAATCGATCACGGAATCAGCCCACATAGGACACCCCTCCAACTATCCGTGCTTTCACCATTAAGTAGCACATTGCCTCAATCACGCCCCACCACTTTTTGGTCGATAGCCCTTATAGCTAAACGATCGGCAGCTAACCACCCGTGCTTTACACCCGAATTCGAGCAGCATCTCTGTATCAATGGTTAACCCGTACAGTTCGAATATGTCGCCCCGCACCCCACAAGGTACAGACCGTGCTTTCACCTCCCTAGGCAGCACTTTGCCTCATCCGTCCTACGTGCAGACAACGCCAGGCCCGAACCGCGAGAACTGACCGTGCTTACACCTCAAGGGCAGCACCTTGACTCATCAAGTCCCCCGCTCTGCCGACCACCCCGACCGTGGACGCACCCGTGCTTACACTGTGGGCAGCACCTTGCACAACAGTTGTCTTGATGAACCCCAAACCGTGGCCATTTTCGTGAGATCCGCATAGCTGACCGGCCAGTCGGCTCTGATACCACATGTAGCGCAGGCATCCCAAAGGGAGCCGGGAACCACGACTTAGCTTCCCAGCCTTCAACTCTTGCCATCCAAACCCACTTGACATACAAGCAGCCAACTCGCCAACAACGATCAGACTTAACCAACTTGAAGTTCCGAAAACCAACATTGAGATCCAACCTGGCGCCATGCCGGATCGGGGGTCCCGACGTGGGTGACTTCCCTCCAAGCAAGCCGCCCGACATACATCAAACTTAACCAACTCGAAGCTTCGTTAGAAACGAGTAACATCCATTCCAAGCAAGTGGTTTGACTTACATCAGACTTAACCAGCTGAAAGCTTCGTCACGAGCGCTGGAAGCCAACCTGGCGCCACGCCAGACTGGACAGCCATAAATAGGTAACATCCACCCAAGCAAGCCATCCAACTCAGCCGACAGGTTAGAGCCCGTTCCCCAAGAGCTTAAGCCATTCACGTTCATGCAAGGCACACTCAGAACCACAAGCCGCGACAGATATGGAAACAACCAGTTCCTGGACCAAATGGTCCCGACAGCATACCGCTGGCGCCACGGACCGAATGGTCCAGACGGCATACCGCTGGCGTCCCAGGATACGACCCTCAGCTATGTGCGAAGTTAAAAATTTTGAAAGCGGCCTTACAACTGGCGCTTTTACCGAACACTGAAACCCAGAAGGTAATCAGAGTCAGTTTGAGAAAAATCCCACTTTATTGATAAATCTGAGAAGGTTACATTTCAAGTGTGTGACCGACCCTGGTCTCCGGGGCGCTAGCATGCCAAGGCGAGAGCCATGACAACATTCCAACAAGGGACGCTGAGACTTGGTTGGAGCTCGCCCTGAGTCGCAACCCGCACTCCCCTATAGTATTGGTGTGATTCGGCACCCCCCCCTCATACCAAGCACTCTACCAAAGCTGGTAAAGCACATTTTTCTCTCTCTAGGATTTTCTCTTTCTAGAAAGTCATTTTCTCTCTCTAGATTTTATTGATCCCCAAGCTTCCTTTAATCATCATGCCTAGACGGTGTGAGGTGATTGCACATCGATCTGAGCTCTCTGGACTTCGCTAGAACCGATAAAAGATTTTCAGCCATAGGAACTTGGCGCCGGCTGGATTCTGGTCACAGTGGCGCCGGGAGCGGCGGGGGCGCTGCTGGCGCCGGGGACATAGCTCTCGTCGACGGCGCCGGAAATAAAGCTTGTAAATCCTAAACCCTAAACCCTAAACCCTAAACAAAGAGGACTACAGAATCTGTGGGGCGGATTTGCAGTTCAAGTACTCACACGTGAACGACAACGAAACGACTCAATGTTTGCAAAGGATGGATGGCTAGCCTGTTTCTTGGGTTAGTTTCATTTGCGACAACGCCCACCAGACGCAAGCAGGAAGTTAAAAGTTGAAAAGGGCCATTTCAGGGGAGATCTTCTATGGAGCAGTTGGTTTTCATTTTGGGACGGCCGGCCACCTTCGGAACTGAAACTCACTGAGCATGGGCGATATCCAGAATCTGTGCGACGGATTTGCAGTTCAAGTACTCGCACGTGAACGACAACGAAATGGCTCAATGTTTGCAAAGGATGGATGGCTAGCCTGTTTCTTGAGTTAGTTTCATTTGCGACAACGCCCACCAGACGCAAGCAGGAAGTCAAAAGTTGGAAAGGGCAATTTCAGGGGAGATCTTCTATAGCAGTTGGTCTTCATTTTGGGACGGCCATCTTCGGAACTGAAACTCACTGAGCATGGGTGATATCCAGTATCAGTTGGGTATTTCCTCAAAGTGGAAAAGACTAGGATCCCCTTCAGAGATTGGCAACAAGTTGGATCGAGCCATAATCCTAGCAGATGGGAAGCAAAGTGTTGGAAAGGCTTTTTGTCCGAAGAACTCTACTCTAAGTCCGATTAGCTGATTTATTAAGTGGAGGGGAACTATCACACTACCCCAGACTCAGGGCGAGCTCCAACCAAGTCTCAGCCTCCCTTGCTGGAATGTTGTCATGGCTCTCGCCTTGGCATGCTAGCGCCCCGGAGACTAGGGTCGGTCACACACTTGAAATGTAACCTTCTCAGATTTATCAATAAAGTGGGATTTTCCTCAAACTGACTCTGATTACCTTCTGGGTTTCAGTGTTCGGTAAAAGCGCCAGTTGTAAGGCCGCTATCAAAATTTTTAACTTGGCACTTTGCTGAGGGTCGTATCCCGGGACGCCAGCGGTATGCCGTCGGGACCATTCGGTCCGTGGCGCCAGCGGTATGCTGTCGGGACCATTTGGTCCAAGAACTGGTTGTTTCCATATCTGTCGCGGCTTGTGGTTCTGAGTGTTCCTTGCATGAACGTGAATGGGTTAAGCTCTTGGGGAACGGGCTCTAACCTGTCGGCTGAGTTGGATGGCTTGCTTGGGTGGATGTTACTTGTTTATGGCTGTCCAGTCTGGCATGGCGTCAGGTTTGCTTCCAGCGCTCGTGACAAAGCTTTCAGTTGGTTAAGTCTGATGTAAGTCAGACCGCTTGCTTGGAATGGATGTTACTCGTTGGTAACGAAGCTTCGAGTTGGTTAAGTTTGATGTATGTCCGGCGGCTTGCTTGGAGGGAAGGCACCCACATCGGGACCCCCGATCTGGCATGGCGCCAGGTTGGATCTCAATGTTGGTTTTCGGAACTTCAAGTTGGTTAAGTTTGATCGTTGTTGGCGAGTTGGCTGCTTGTATGTCAAGTGGGTTTGGATGGCAAGAGTTGAAGGCTGGGAAGCTAAATTGTGGTTCCAGGCTCCCTTTGGGATGCCTGCGCTACAGTGACCGACGCTAGTCTCCGGGGCGCTAGCATGCTGTAGCGCAGGCATCCCAAAGGGAGCCGGGAACCACGACTTAGCTTCCCAGCCTTCAACTCTTGCCATCCAAACCCACTTGACATACAAGCAGCCAACTCGCCAACAACGATCAGACTTAACCAACTTGAAGTTCCGAAAACCAACATTGAGATCCAACCTGGCGCCAAGCCAGATCGGGGGTCCCGACGTGGGTGACTTCCCTCCAAGCAAGCCGCCCGACATACATCAAACTTAACCAACTCGAAGCTTCGTTACAAACGAATAACATCCATTCCAAGTAAGCGGTCTGACTTACATCAGACTTAACCAACTGAAAGCTTCGTCACGAGCCCTGGAAGCCAACCTGGCGCCACGCCAGACTGGACAGCCATAAACAGGTAACATCCACCCAAGCAAGCCATCCAACTCAGCCGACAGGTTAGAGCCCGTTCCCCCAAGAGCTTAACCCATTCACGTTCATGCAAGGAACACTCAGAACCACAAGCCGCGACAGATATGGAAACAACCAGTTCTTGGACCAAATGGTCCCGACAGCATACCGCTGGCGCCACGGACCGAATGGTCCCGACGGCATACCGCTGGCGTCCCGGGATACGACCCTCAGCAAAGTGCCAAGTTAAAAATTTTGATAGCGGCCTTACAACTGGCGCTTTTACCGAACACTGAAACCCAGAAGGTAATCAGAGTCAGTTTGAGGAAAATCCCACTTTATTGATAAATCTGAGAAGGTTACATTTCAAGTGTGTGACCGACCCTAGTCTCCGGGGCGCTAGCATGCCAAGGCGAGAGCCATGACAACATTCCAGCAAGGGAGGCTGAGACTTGGTTGGAGCTCGCCCTGAGTCGCAACCCGCACTCCCCTATAGTATTGGTGTGATTCGGCACCTCCCCCTCATAACAAGCACTCTACCTAAGCTGGTAAAGCACATTTTTCTCTCTCTAGGATTTTCACTTTCTAGAAAGTCATTTTCTCTCTCTAGATTTTTTTGATCCCCAGGCTTCCTTTAATCATGCCTAGATCGTGTGAGGTGATTGCACATCGATCTGAGCTCTCTGGACTCCGCTAGAACCGATCAAAGATTTTCAGCCATAGGAACTTGGCGCCGGCTGGATTCTGGTCACAGTGGCGCCGGGAGCGGCGCCTGCGCCGGTAGCAGCAGGGGCGCTGCTGGCGCCGGGGACATAGCTGGCGCCAATGGCGCCGGAAGTAAAGCTTGTAAAGGTAGCTTTACAACATCCACCCCACCTTTATAAAATCTGATGTCCTCATCAGATGTCAGATTAAAGTAAAGGTGTCTCCCAATTAAAATGACTATATATTTATGCTACTTGGCACAGTAGTCAATTTACTGGCTACTTTTTATTAACATTGAAGCTGGCACACCACAAGTCGGAGGCACAGCTCTTTGTACTGAAAAAAATTACATAACTTGAAACAAATATCTTTGTCTGGGAAAAGCGTAGATTTGATATCGCTTTCGTAAAACCCGAGAGCCTTATTAACTGGTGACAGAGGCCTTTCTTTGAAATGTTCGCCCCTGTCGCTTCTGACTTTCGACTTTGGAACTCCCTTGAGCTCCTGATTTGTCCTTGATGCACTTTGTGTTGAGCTCCCTGAGCTCCAGATTTGTTCGGGTTCCGCACAGGTATCAAGGCTCCCTGAGCCGAAGGATTTATCGTTTGATTGCCCACTTATTGGTCCACTCCGTGCCTTGTTGCTTCTGCACCTTGATTTCTCTCCTTGTCCCAGCCTGATCTTGATACTTTTCCATCTTGGCTCTTTAAGGTAGGCAAAGATTGAGTACTCCGCCATGCACCTCTCACTTAGCTTGAAGTAGCTCTTTGAATCAGCCCAAATGTAACCATTGACCTCGTGGAAAGCCAAAGGGTCGCACCAGTTTGATCCGCATCCGAACTATCTCTTCGCGTTTGTTTGAAGCACCATGTCCGTCGCGCAAAACTTGACTTTCACAATTCCATCACTGGTTAGTTGCCTCACAGTCAAAACAAGAAGTGTACATCGAGCTTAGCTTCAAGTAGCTCTCTTTGAATCAGAAACATGCACCCAGAGTTTGCACTAGTCCGATCTCAACGCGAACTATCCCTTAGCGTCCGTTCGAAATACCAAGTCTCTATGCAAGACTCAACTTTCACAGTTCCTTCATTGATCAGCTGCCTTACACGTAACACAAGCCAGCGTACTCATATGTTTGCTCATCATTGCTGGTCCAGAGAAAGCCTATAACAAACTTTCCTTTCCACCACAAAAACTTGTCAACTTATTAGGTCCAAAGTTCTCCAGTCTCCTCGTGTGAGTATGGCTAGGTCACCTTGAATTTGCCCCCATTTTGATCAACTTTCATTCAAAATTTGCCCCAAGAGAGAGGTGTGTGTGATAGTTCCCCTCCACTTAATAAATCAGCTGATCGGACTTAGAGTAGAGTTCTTCGGACAAAAAGCCTTTCCAACACTTTGCTTCCCATCTGCTAGGATTATGGCTCGATCCAACTTGTTGCCAATCTCTGAAGAGGATCCTAGTCTTTTCCCCTTTGAGGAAAAACCCAACTGATACTGGTTATCACCCATGCTCAGTGAGTTTCAGTTCCGAAGGTGGCCGTCCCAAAATGAAGACCAACTGCTATAGAAGATCTCCCCTGAAATTGCCCTTTCCAACTTTTGACTTCCTGCTTGCGTCTGGTGAGCGTTGTCGCAAATGAAACTAACCCAAGAAACAGGCTAGCCATCCATCCTTTGCAAACATTGAGTCATTTCATTGTCGTTCACGTGCGAGTACTTGAACCGCAAATCCGCTGCACAGATTCTGGATATCGCTCATGATCAGTGAGTTTCAGTTCCGAAGGTGGCCGTCCCAAAATGAAGACCAACTGCTCCATAGAAGATCTCCCCTAAAATGGCCCTTTCCAACTTTTGACTTCCTGCTTGCGTCTGGTGGGCGTTGTCGCAAATGAAACTAACCTAAGAAACAGGCTAGCCATCCATCCTTTGCAAACATTGAGTCGTTTCGTTGTCGTTCACGTGTGAGTACTTGAACTGCAAATCCGCCCCACAGATTCTGTAGTCCTCTTTGTTTGATGGTATCAGCCTTCAAAAGAAAAGGTTCCTTCTCGAGCCATCAGCTCCTTGTATCACAAGCAATCATGCAAACCAGGCAAAACACGAGTACTAAGACTCACCACGAATACGTACAAGTAAGACACTCAGGCAGGTTTACTAACAAGTAACAAAGACAAGGTCCCCCTTTGAGATGGTCCTGCCAACGGACCTTTGCCTGGCCACGCCCATACAAATCAATCACAGAATCAGCCCACATAGGACACCCCTCCAACCATCCGTGCTTTCACCATTAAGCAGCACATTGCCTCAGTCACGCCCCACCACTTTTTGGTCGATAGCCCTTATAGCTAAACGATCGGCAGCTATCCCGCACCGGCAGCTAACCACCCGTGCTTTACACCCGAATTCGAACAGGATCTCTGTATCAATGGTTAACCCGTACAGTTCGAATATGTCGCCCCGCACCCCACAAGGTACAGACCGTGCTTTCACCTACCTAGGCAGCACTTTGCCTCATCCGTCCTACGTGCAGACAGCGCCAGGCCCGAACCGCGAGAACTGACCGTGCTTACACCTCCAGGGCAGCACCTTGACTCATCAAGTCCCCCGTTCTGCCGACCACCCCGACCGTGGACGCACCCGTGCTTACACTGTGGGCAGCACCTTGCACAACCGTTGTCTTGATGAACCCCAAACCGTGGCCATTTCCGTGAGATCCGCATAGCTGACCGGCCAGTCGGCTCTGATACCACATGTAGCTCAGGCATCCCAAAGGGAGCCGGGAACCACGACTTAGCTTCCCAGCCTTCAACTCTTGCCATCCAAACCCACTTGACATACAAGCAGCCAACTCGCCAACAACGATCAGACTTAACCAACTTGAAGTTCCGAAAACCAACATTGAGATCCAACCTGGCGCCATGCCAGATCGGGGGTCCCGACATGGGTGACTTCCCTCCAAGCAAGCCGCCCGACATACATCAAACTTAACCAACTCGAAGCTTCGTTACAAACGAATAACATCCATTCCAAGTAAGCGGTCTGACTTACATCAGACTTAACCAACTGAAAGCTTCGTCACGAGCCCTGGAAGCCAACCTGGCGCCACGCCAGACTGGACAGCCATAAACAGGTAACATCCACCCAAGCAAGCCATCCAACTCAGCCGACAGGTTAGAGCCCGTTCCCCCAAGAGCTTAACCCATTCACGTTCATGCAAGGAACACTCAGAACCACAAGCCGCGACAGATATGGAAACAACCAGTTCTTGGACCAAATGGTGCCGACAGCATACCGCTGGCGCCACGGACCGAATGGTCCCGACGGCATACCGCTGGCGTCCCGGGATACGACCCTCAGCTATGTGTCAAATTAAAAATTTTGATAGCGGCTTTACAACTGGCGCTTTTACCGAACACTGAAACCCAGAAGGTAATCAGAGTCAGTTTGAGGAAAATCCCACTTTATTGATAAATCTGAGAAGGTTACATTTCAAGTGTGTGACCGACCCTAGTCTCCGGGGCGCTAGCATGCCAAGGCGAGAGCCATGACAACATTCCAGCAAGGGAGGCTGAGACTTGGTTGGAGCTCGCCCTGAGTCGCAACCCGCACTCCCCTATAGTATTGGTGTGATTCGGCACCTCCCCTCATAACAAGCACTCTACCTAAGCTGGTAAAGCACGTTTTTCTCTCTCTAGGATTTTCACTTTCTAGAAAGTCATTTTCTCTCTCTAGATTTTATTGATCCCCAGGCTTCCTTTAATCATGCCTAGATCGTGTGAGGTGATTGCACATCGATCTGAGCTCTCTGAACTCCGCTAGAACCGATCAAAGATTTTCAGCCATAGGAACTTGGCGCCGGCTGGATTCTGGTCACAGTGGCGCCGGGAGCAGCAGGGGCGCTGCTGGCGCCGGGGACATAGCTGGCGCCAATGGCGCCGGAAGTAAAGCTTGTAAAGGTAGCTTTACAACACATGCCAAGGCGAGAGCCATGACAACATTCCAGCAAGGGAGGCTCGGAGGGCACCCTTTAGGATTTGTAAGACACCTTCGGTGTTTGGAAGACACCTTCGGCGTTTGTAGGATAGCTTCGGCATATTGTAGGGCCAGTGTTGCCTGTTTTTCGCCTGTTGAAAAGTGCATGCAAGCAATTTTCGCCTGTGTACAAACCCACGTAAAACTTGCATTGTCGCCTGTCAGAAAACTAAGTTCAAAAACATAGTGTCGGGTTTTTCGCATTTTTTGCCTGTGCGAAAGATGCGAGTAAAAAACTAGATTGTAGCGACAGTTCATTTTCTGCAGGTTACATTTTAGAGAGTAAAATCTTGAGAAGGAAGGAGGGTTGGTGGGATGAGCAGGAGTAAGATTAAACTCCAACAGGATGCTCTTTGATAGCTTCCACATTACCACGAGACTACCCCGATCCACGAGTGGAACAAGGGTGATACAACGAATTTTGAGATGAGCTTTTGCAGGAGGAACAGAACACAGACCATCCGTTATCTGCTCTAATCCTCACAAAAGAGCAACCCCTATAGGTACTCGAAGTTTTCTCCAAACTTCTGCAGGCTCATATCGCAATGTCGTTCCATAGTGCTTCATATGGCCGATCAGCAAGTAACCGACCCTACAAGTCACTTATCCAATATATCAGTCTGTATTACAAGAGTCAAGTTTACCATAGATTGTGTCATTCTCGATCTACCCAATGATGCAAATACATATAAACTCTTTCTTGACACACCCTGGCTACAGATGGTAGACGTTGTCAAAGATTGGAAGCGCAGTAAAATCACCTTTGGCGACAACGACAAATGAGTCACTGTTGATTCAGTTGGCCACATAAAGCCTACCAAGGTTTATGATGATTGGTCATCTACAACATATGACAAATCCGATAGTGTTCCAATCCAGCCGAAAGGACACTATACAAGATCAACCAATATAATCCACTAGGGTCAAGCATTGGCCACTGTGGACTGTGTTGATTCCAACAGATGTCGAATAGAAACCGTTGTAGAAGACACATATATTCTACCATCTTCTACGAACATAGAGACAACCATCATTCCACTAATATGATCGATCCAATTCCTATAGCTTGGTGCCCAGGAGAACCTGGTGCAACAAATGTTGAATAGAAACCGTCGTAGAAGACACATATATTCTACCATCTCCTACGGACATAGAGACACCCATCATTCCACTAATATGATCGATCCAATTCCTATAGCTTGGTGCCCAGGAGAACCTAGTGTTTCTTGATGGACTTCAAGAGTTTTCTATGATCAATTTCAGGACAACATGAGGAGCATGGGTGTTGCACTCTACATCTCAATGATGGGTGTGAGAAGCTTTTTTACTAGCTTGATCATCACTATCATTATAAGTGTAACTGGGCATGGAAGCCACCACAATAGCTGGATTGTGGACAATCTCAACAAGGCTCATTTAGACAAATTCTACTGGACATTGGCCATCACAAGCTCTATCAATTTGTACATTTTTTTACTGGTTGCAAATTGGTACACTTATAAGCAATTACCAAACGGTCACTACACACAAGAACCATTAATACCAGTATTATCCATTAGAGAAAATATGGGCCCAAAGAGCACCCTATAAGAAATGCCATGAGGAGAGAGAAAAATAACAAAAGAGTAATTAAAATATCATTTTCTAATTTTTTTACGCATCTGCCTGCACTACTTTCCATGAAAATGAATATATCTTATTTTAGTCACATCAAACTTCACTGGTGCTTAACCATAGTTAAAGTATAATTTTTAAAATGTCGAAATATTCTCTCCCAATAGTTGAGAACACTCAAAAATTTGAATTAGGAGTGACATTTCAAAAACAAAGCCTACGCCATCTCTATCTCCAAGGTCGAACAAGTGTTTTGTGCCATCTCCAATTTTGTTATTGTCGTTGTGCTGTTTGTTACTATACTATTATATTGATGAGAAAGCTTTATCTTTTTTATGTGGATCTGTCACCAGAATATGCTCCACTCAGGATGAGAAATTCAAAGCAACCTAAATTGCCAACTTTTAATATGATCCGATACAGGGAGGAAAAGCTAAAGCATGTAGATTTATGGTCATCAGGAACATTGTATCCTATTGATCCATGTTCATTGCAACATCCAGATTTTCACTCGATGAGTCAATTAATAATCTATATGTGTCATGGCAAAAATGGTCTTTTGGGTTACTGTGAGAATTTGATGCTCTATGGAAATGCACATTCAATGCAAAGAATACATTATTTGGAAGAGGAATTAAGAAAAATATCAAAGGAGTGCAGTTGAAAACTTGTTTGGAAGAAAATGAGATGTTCAAGAAGCAGATCCAAACATTGAAATCTTCTTTGCGTCATTTTACAACTATTTTTAGTAATGATGAGATACTCATATTTGTCTCTTGTTAAAGATATGGATGTCCTCAATAGAAAGGTCAGAAGCAACAAGAGGAAAAGACTGGTAACAATTTCTCACATTTGATCGAATGGTTTTTTTTTTCCCATGCCACGACTAGTACTAAAAACACACCATTGATCATCAGATCTTTACAGTCCTAGAATTCTCTTTTCCAAAATTATTGATGTCTCATACCATCAGCTTTTCCTTCCAGAAAACCCTTGACCGCATTATCTAATATTCTAGAGATCCACTGATCATCTACTTGTCCTATAATCACTAGGATATGATCTCTTGTTCCCAAACACTGGAGAATCCATTTATTTGGATGACTGGCATGCCACTCGGATGGATGCCACAAATCCTAATCATGTGACTTAAACAGAAGAATTAGCATGGTTCCACATTACATTCTGATCTTTCCTGGTTATTGACAAGCTTCAAATCCCACTAGATCCAAGAGTTCTACTCTAGGGACAAGCTTCTATCATTAACAGATCCAATGTAGTCCATGTATTAGATTCTACTTCTAGCATCACAATTGACATCCAAAATTGTGGATAACTCAATGGCTACAAAGACATTAGTTATGAATTTAATCCAGGAAATTAATATTTGGTATTAAGCAATTACTTACTGGGATTACCAAAATCCTAACTGCAAAATACATTTCATGATTACACTTAAGTAAAAATTCAAATATAACTTTTAATCTGGAAATAACTTAGCTTTCAAAGTTTAGTCACCACCAAGCATAGTACCAGAAAAATTAATTTTTTTTTTATCGGGTACCATATTGGAAAAAGTAACCCATGAGGAATGAATATCTTGCTTCCAATCCTAAATCTATGAACCTTTAGTTCACCGACTAACTGTTAGGATAGCAAAATATCACTTTACACCATTTCCTTGGCAATGCCCCGAAGAATAAAAAATTATATTCTTCATTGTTGGTTTAGACAAATTATCTCATAAATCTCCTTTTCGAAACCATTTCCTTGGCAATGCCCCGAAGAATAAAAAATTCTATTCTTCACTGTTGGTTTAGGCAGATTATCTCATAAATTTCCTTTTCGAAACCATTTTCACCTCCAAAAGACAAAATGGAACTGAGGTTCAACAAAAGTTGTTACTAAATTAACAACCCCTATGGCCATGCATTCAAAAAAAAAAATGTAATTTCTTCTCTAAAAGATGTGGAAATCTGCAAAATAGGACCAAGAATTGATCCTAATTTGATCCACAAGAGGGATTGGATGTTAAATACAATTGATCTATCAATCTACACAAGATTTAGATCAATCTAGATCAATTCTAGGCATGAAAATCTAACAAGAACAATCATTAATGAAGGTAAATGTACTTGCTAGTTTCACACTTGTGAAAACCTGTCAGAGTACGGAATCCAACCTGAAAACAAAGTACACTATGATAGAAACTCAAAACATTCAAAACAAATGAAGACAAATGGAGAGATTGACACAAAATTGCTTCCAAAATCGCCAAATATGCCTCTACATATACACTTCGTGGAGCTCGAGGTACCGATCATGCATCAGATCTCACACGTGTGAGGATGCTCTGTCATATGGTGAATCATCATGCAAAATTGACACTTGGATCAAACTTTCTATTTTGAGCACTTTTGGTCCAATTTTCTACTATATGGAGATCTACTTAGAAATCTTTTAGAAGTCAAAACTCACCTACTTCAGCTTATTCCACACGTGTGAGTTGTCCTCTACACATGGGATGTGACACCTAACCTAAGGATGTGGCTCATGCAATCAATAGATTGATGCTATGTGTCATGTGTCTAGAAAACTAGTTTTTGGCCTTTTTAGCCACTAGAACTTGAATTAAATAATATGTACAACCTATATGATTATGGTTATGACAAGTACACTAATTTCACACATGGGAACAGGCTCCACACGTGTGTAATCATCCTATATACATGATTTTGGCCTTGACCAAGCATAAAATTTGCATTTTTCACACTCCTAAAAAATCTAGCTTGGTAGATCTAGCATAGATCTATCTATAACTCCAAGAGCCAATCTTAATTTTACAAATGGATCTTTAGACAATGCCTTGGTGAGTATATCAGCAATGCAATCTGATGATGAAACATGAATAAGCTTGATCTCCTTTGCTTGCACTTTCTCCCTCACGAAATGATGTGAAATCTCAATGTGCTTTGTTCGAGCATGGAAGATTGGATTGTTTGCAAGTTGTTGAGATACTTGATTGTCACAATATATGCATGGAATGTCTTCATCCTTGATGACGTGAAGCTCCTCCAAAAGCCTTTTAAGCCAAAGAACCTCCTTTGTTGTTGTTGTCATAGCTTTATACTCGGGTTCTGTTGATGAAAGAGAGATGGTATCTTGCTTTTTGGAAAGCCAAGATATAGCTCCTCCACATAAGAACGTAGCAAATGCACTTATGGATATTCTATCCATCTTGTCACTTACAAAACTTGAGTCCGAATATGCTCTTAAACAAATATTAGTCCTTTCATAAACTATGCCAAAGTCTTTTGTAGCCGAGATGTACCTTAACACCTTTTTTGCTTCTTTCCAATGACATATTAATGGACTTTGCATAATCATGAAAAGCAATATACGGTTTCAGGCGTGGAAGTACGAACGAAAGATAAACAAGTTAAGCAATGTGCTTGAATCGATATCAAGCGCAAAAATTAGAAAATTCTCGTGAAAATTTGCACCAAAAATGAGGAGTTTATAAGTAAATTATTAACCGTGTGGAAGCCGATGGATAGGACATGTGTCATTTCATGATTGGATAAGAATATTCCTCCGTACGAATAATGATTGATGCGATAGTTGTCACGTGCAAAATGACACATGGCATTCTCTAATTGGTGTAGTGTTCGATGCCACGTGGCCCTCATCAATGAGTCACAATGACCTGTATGGATGGACACGTGGACCACTGAAATGACGCCATGTGTCCTAGATCATTTCCCACACGTGCAAATTTTTTTTTTATAATTACCTCCACGAAATTTTCAATTTTTGTCGCAAATTTTCAGTTTTTTTCTCACAATATCACTCTTTGGGCTTGATGTTCGTTTTACCATGATAGCCATGTAGGCCTTATAGGGTGCTGCATAAGATCTGTCTCAGTTTTTTGAGAATTTTTTGTCTTCTGGCCATGCATGGTGAGCGTGTTACCATCATGTCTAAAGATTTCGTTATTTTCAAAAGACTTCGAAAACTGTATTCAAGTCTTCATGTGGATAACACCAACACCTCTAGAGACCTGTCTCTGGATAGAATAGATCTGCCAACTATCTCAAGGAGGAACATGAAGTCCTTAAAAAAAGGATCTTGTAGGCCAACTGCTTCCCTTCTTCCAAAGGTAATCCCTGCAAAGCGACCTCAGATCATCTTGACCATTGAATCGGGCTTTGATTCAGAGACAAAATCATCTTCTCCTCCTCTTGTTACTCGCCCACCTCCTCAAAAGGTTTCTTCGCCGAAGGTGGAGATAACCCAAGAGGAACTTGACAAGATAAATATTGTGTCGGCATCTGATTCAAAACCTGTACATAACCTTTTTGTTAGAATCCCATACGATCTCAATCGGATTATTTTTTATTTTGACCATTACAATCAATATGAATCTTATTTAGGCTATAAAATTGATATACTCAACAATTATTTTGACTTTTTTCTTTCAGATTCAAATAGAAGTTATAGATTAGGTCCCAAATTATGTATCGAGCTTAAAGATAAAACTTCAGAAATTACAGATGTGATTGTTGAAGCTGACCAAATTTTTATGCAGCATAGTTTTAGTATGGATTCCCAGGGAGTTGTTTTTGTGGTCAGTCCAATTTTCATGGATGTTGTGAAGGTAAAAGAGGCCACTTTCGAAAGGGTTGTATTTCATCGATTACAGTTTAGTGGCCAAATTCTACTTGATTCCATATGAGAATAAGTCAGGTTTGCTATATGTTGCTGATGGCTTTTTTTTTATAGTCATAGTCATGTTAGATTTGATTTTGATTTTCATTTCGATTGTCACAGTCGGCATCGGAGCCTATATATTCTTTCTGTAAAAATAAACAAGGGTTGAAAATACACATAGAGAATTTGATTCTCTACTTCATGATACCGTTCGTGAAATGCCGACAATGGCAAGTTCTATTGGGGAGATAATTATTAAATCTCTCAAGGTATATACAATTTATCGCTGATATGCATCTCTTTTTTTTAAAATTTTAAATCTATCGTCATAGCATGAATAAATTGTATGTCATGATATTAATTATTTTCATTCAGTATCTGCAGTATGTACATCAAAAGGATGCTTTCAAGTGTGCTTGGTTCTCGTCCTGTACAATACAAAGCTCTTTTTTGAGTGGTACAATCTACAAGTCGATGTAGATATTGAAAAGGTAAAATTTTGTTCATTTGTTGTCCTTCTCATTCTAATTCTTATTTTGTTAGTGTGATTGTAGTTATGTACTCATTCACCTGGTTTGTGATGACAGTTCACTCTTGTGACGTACAATCCCGACGATGTGTATAGATTGGAGCAAGAGTTGATCAGAATGTTTGTACAGAATGGCATAAGTTTTGTGCCTGAGCTTCAGGGCGCTATAAAAAATGTTGCTCCTGTCCTAACATCCTTCTAGATTGCTCAAGATGCAAATCTTACCTTATATGATCAAAGAGGCATAGAAGTCTAATGGAAGGCGAAATTATAGGACATGAGATTGTTGCCTTGACAGCTCCTGAAACTGATATAAAAAATAAAGATAAACTTATTGAATAAGATTTCAATTGTAAACGTGTATATATTACCATCCGGAAAAGGAGACACAATCTTACATGTAAACAACCCATTTATGAGATTTTTATTGAAATCAATATAGATTCTTACAATCAAGTTGTATCCATAGTACAATACTGATTGCAATTTTTCTAGATTGATAAAAAATAAGATTCTTGTTTTCATCTTGAGTAACGATGATGGACATGTATTTTCTGATAGTAAATCTCAATGTTCTTCCATCAGTTGGATAGTTTCACCAATATTTCTACATTTGATCTCGAGCTCATGTCTTTTACGTACCTGCATAAATTTAAGACAAAGTATGTTACATTTAGTATAAAAATTATATGAGCAATTTTTAAAAGAAGTTATACATAAAGAATAGAGTGCGAGTTTACCATTTGAAATGAATATGAAGTTTGAAAATATATCATCTTGTAGAAGCAACATTTGATGTAATTTAGGCTCAAGTCCTCTTCCACCTCAAGACATATCAAAAGTGCATCATTGTATATTATTTCAATATTTTTTCGCTTAGAATGTCCACTGGCTTCCAAGTCTTGATTGAGTGGCACCCATTCACTCCTGCTTTTTTCCATATTTGATAACAGAAGCATAAGCTCAACATTTGCTTTTTTATTTGATAGCGAAAGCACATGAAAGACATTTTAATTCTGCATTCTATTTCTCCATCTGATTTTTTGTCCCGGCCTTCATCCATAAGTTCAGATAATAAACTATTTGACAAATTTTTGCATACAAACATTGTTGGTTGTGTACATTGACACTTGAAAAGAAATTCACAAATATATTCAATGAAATAAACCAACTTATTCAGATTGTTTTTGAGCTCATGCTTATCTTTAATGAATTTTTATAATATTATATATCTTGCAACGAAATGATTCTAATACTGCAACATCTGGAGCAACCCATTCATCACTTCCAAAACTAGATAATTGATTTGGGACCATTTGCCCAAAATTTCTTCTATATCAGGGATGTACATTGATTCATAAAAGAAGATTCCACAATCAACAAGGTCTTTTGCAGTTCCACCTCTATATTGCAAATGTCCGATATTAGTGTGTACTACATCTAACACACCTGCCATAGATCCACTTGGTTCCGATTCATTTATATTGAATGGATAGAAATCTGCAAGAGAAAAATAATCAGATTGGCGAGTATAGTAGTAGATGATAAGGAATGACAAAAGATCAAAGTATTGTAATATATCAATACTTGCAGTTGCTTTTTTTGTGATCCTGACGATTGAATCATTGCACATTTATCTTTGTTCCCGGCTCCCTTTGGGATGCCTGCGCTACACATGCACCCAAAGTTTGCACTAGCCCGACCTCAACTCAAATTGTCCCTTAGTGTCCGTCCGAAATACCAAGTCTCTCATGCAAGACTCAACTTTCACAGTTCCTTCATTGATCAGCTGTCTTACATGTAACACAAGTCAACATACTCATTATGTCTCCTCATCATTGCTGATCTAGAGAAAGCCTATAACAAGCTTTCCTTTCCACAACAAAAACTCGTCAACTTATTAGGTCCAAAGTTCGCCAGTCTCCTCATGTGAGTATGGCTAGGTCACCTTAAATTTCCCCCGTTTTGATCAACTTTCATTCAAAATTTGCCCCAAGAGAGAGGTGTGTGTGATAGTTCCCCTCTTGCTTATAATATCCGGACTTAGAGTAGAGTTCTTCGGACAAAAAGCCTTTCCAACACTTTGCTTCCCATCTGCTAGGATTATGGTGTGATCCAACTTGTTGCCAATCTCTGAAGAGGATTTTAGTCTTTCCCCTTTGAGGAAAAACCCAACTAACATTGGATATCACCCATGCTCAGTGAGTTTCAGTTCCGAAGGTGGCCGTCCCAAATAAAGACCAACTGCTCCATAGAAGATCTCCTATGAAATTGCCCTTTCCAAGTTTTGACTTCCTGCTTGCGTCTAGTGGGCGTTGTCGCAAATGAAACTAACCCAAGTAATAGGCTAGCCATCCATCCTTTGTAGACATTGACTCGTTTCGTTGTCGTTCACGTGCTAGTACTTGAACTGCAAATTCGCCCCACAGATTCTTTAGTCCTCTTTGTTTGATGGTATCAGCCTTCAAAAGAAAGGTTCCTTCTTGAGCCATCAGCTCCTTGTATCACAAGCAATCATGGAAACCAGACAAAGCACTAATACTAAGACTCACCACGAATACATACAAGCAAGACACTCAGGTAGGTTTACTAACAAGTAACAAAGACAAGGTCCCCCTTTGAGATGGTCCTGCCAATGGACCTTTGCCTGGCCGCGCCCATACAAATCGATCACAGAATCAACCACATAGGACACCCCTCCAACTATCCGTGCTTTCACCATTAAGCAGCACATTTCCTCAGTCATGCCCCACCACTTTTTGGTCGATAGCCCTTATAGCTAAACGATCGGCAGCTATCCCACCTCGGCAGCTAACCACCCGTGCTTTACACCCGAATTCGAACAGCATCTCTGTATCAATGGTTAACCCGTACAGTTCGAATATGTCGCCTTGCACCCCACAAGGCACAGACTGTGCTTACACCATCCTAATGGTAGCACACTGCCTCATCTGTCCTACGTGCACACAGCTCCAGGCCAGAACCGCGAGAACTGACCGTGCTTACACCTCAAGCTGTTGTAAAACTGACTCAGGTGCACCCAGTGTGCCCTGTAAGACTCTAAGGGGTGACGTTCCCTAAGGTCCCAGAGCAAGTTAGAACGTAAAGGACTAAGCCTCCGACTTGTGGTGAGCCAATCAAGTAGTCACAAGTCATGAGCTAGCCCTGGAGCTCGAGTCATGGCCTAGTCAGGAAGCAAGTTGATTCTGCCGCCCAGACGGTTCCCGGGAGCCAGACTGATTCTGCCAGGCTTGATCAACAAAATAAAAACTAAGTCTCAAAAAGCGTGCTTTACTAGAATCACAGCAGAACTATAGGGGGAGTCTGGCAGATAGAAACTTGGTCAGCTCAACCAGTGCCAAGAATCTAGTCGCCAGGTCTCAACTCCCTCTACCAGCACAAGCCAGGCACAATGCCCAGCACGTGTTGGTGGCCCCGAGACCGGTCAGTGTATGTATGAATGTAACATCTTCCAAATCTAATAAAGTTGATCCTTGGGGATGATTACCATTTCGGTTTCGCCTCCGGGACTGGTCCAAGTGGAAGGACCCTTACTACAACCTTTTTGCGTCATCGGTGCCTAAGGGTCCCTGTCATCGACATGGGGCTCGTTGTTATGCCAATTGGTCAGTTTGGTGATCACTATGACTTGGGTTTCATGTGTGGCTTGTCTTTGCCTTTGGTTACCTTTTGGGGACGAATTCTGAGTTGGCTTTCGGGTTGGTTGGGATTCCAATTTTCTTAAGTCTGAATGGTTAAGCTTGTTACGTTTCTGAGTTGGCTTTTACGTAAGTGCATGATGGATGAATGTTAGACTTAAGTGTGTGTTGGGGAAACCGCTTAAGTCTCAGCGCCCTTTGAGACGCCGGCGCAACATGTGGTATCAGAGCCGACTAGCCGGTCAGCTACGCAAGTCTCACAGGGATGGCCACGTTTTGGGATTTGTCAGGACAACCGTTGCGCAAGGTGTTGGCCATAGTGTAAGCACAGGTGCATCCACGGTCGGGGTGGTCGGCAGAACGAGGGACTTGATGAGTCAAAGTGATGCCCTCGAGGTGTAAGCATGGTCAGTTCTCGCGGTTCGGGCATGGCGCTGTCTGCACGTAGGACGGATGAGACAAAGTGCTGCCTAGGTAGGTGAAAGCACGGTCTGTACCTTGTGAGATGTGGGACGACATATTCGAACTGTACGGGTTAACCATTGATACAGAGATGCTGCTCAAATTTTGGTGTAAAGCACGGGTGGTTAGTTGCCGGTGCGGAATAGCTGCCGATCGTTTAGCTATAAGGGCTATCGACCAAAAAGTGGTGGGACGTGACTGAGGCAATGTGCTGCTTAATGGTGAAAGCACGGATGGTTGGATGGATGTTTCCCCGTGGGCTAATTCTGTGATAGATTTGTGTGGGCACGGCTAGGCAAAAGTCCTACGTCCGGTCTGAAGAGGAATATGACTGGAGAGGGATCCTCTGTTTAGCTTTGGTTGGTATGTTCGTTTTTGGTGTGCTTGCCTGGACCTGAATTATCCCTGACTACTTGTTTTGATCCTGGGAGTTGTGAGAGGAGCTTACATTTATGAGTGATCGACACACAAGTATGGAAAGGAACTTCCATGGGGCAACCCCCATGACTAGTTCAAGATTGTTATTCTTATCAGTAAAGATCGCAGGGAGGAAGTCAGATTTCATGATCGACTCCGGAGCTTCACATGACTATATCTCAAGGAGCGTAGTGGAACAATTCAGCTTGTCGACCAGGAATGTTACATCTACTCTCAAGGTAGAAACAGCGAAGGGAGCACTAGATGCAGACAAAGCGACATTGAACATCCCGCTGCAGATTGGAATATGGAAGGCTAAACTTAGCTTTGTGATTTTAGAGATGGATGCCTTTGATGTGATTTTGGGCCTCCCTTGGTTAAATGAACACTGTATCGCAGTTTTGGGTAGGAGCTCAGACTTGGTCCTCTTGGATTACAAGGGACAAATCTACGTGACAAAAGCCTTGCCCGGAGGAAATGCAAGGATACCAATATTGAACAAAATCTGGTTGCAGCATTAGCGATGAAAAGAATGGCGAAAGGGAAAAGGCCAAACTGTTTTCTTTGCATCTGCCGAGAAGTCCTAGAAGGGAAAAGCGTGCGACAAGAAAACTTGCCAAAAGAAGTGGCAGATCTGCTGGAAAAATTTAGCGATGTGTTTCTGGAGGAACTCCCAGCTAAGCTACCTCCTCGAAGACCAGTTGGTACCAGGAACGAAGCCAACTTCATGAGCACCCTACATAATGTCACAAGAGGAGTTGGCGGAACTGAAATGACAACTTGGTGAATTGATAGACAAAGGTTTTATTAGACCTAGCGCTTCACCTTTTGGAGCCCCAGTGTTGTTTGTGGAAAAGGTGGACAAAAATCTTCGAATGTGTGTGAATTATCACATGCTTAACAAGAGTACCATCAAGAACAAGTACCCCATGCCTAGAATTGATGACCTATTCGACCAACTCAAACATGCGAAATACTTTAGCCAAATAGATCTCAGATCTGGATATCATCAAATTCGAATAGCTAAAGGTGAAGAGCACAAAACGGCGTTTCAAACGCGGTACGGGAGTCACGAGTTTCTAGTGATGCCATTCGCTCTAACAAACGCACCAGCCACTTTTTGCACGTTGATGAACAATATCTTTCAAGACTATCTGGATGAATTTGTCATTGTGTACATCGATGACATATTAGTATTTAGTCAGAACCTTAAAGATCACATTAAACATTTAAGGACAGTTCTCCAACGACTGAGGAGGAATTGCTTGTTCGCGAAAAGAGAGAAATGTGAGTTTAGGGTTTAGGGTTTAGGGTTTAGGGTTTTCTCTCTCTAGGATTTTCTCTTTCTAGAAAGTCATTTTCTCTCTCTAGATTCTATTGATCCCCAGGCTTCCTTTAATCATGCCTAGATCGTGTGAGGAGATTGCACATCGATCTGAGCTCTCTGGACTCCGCTAGAACCGATCAAAGATTTTAAGCCATAGGAACTTGGTGCCGGCTGGATTCTGGTCACAATGGCCCCGGGAGCAGCAGGGGCGCTGCTGGCGCCGGGGACATAGCTGGCGCCGATGGCGCCGGAAGTAAAGCTTGTAAAGGTAGCTTTACAACAGCACCTTGCACAACAGTTGTCTTGATGAACCCCAAACCGTGGCCATTTTCGTGAGATCCGCATAGCTGACCGGCCAGTCGGCTTTGATACCACATGTAGCGCAGGCATCCCAAAGGGAGCCGGGAACCACGACTTAGCTTCCCAGCTATGTCCCCGGCGTCAATGTGACCAGAATCCAGCCGGCGCCAAGTTCCTATGGCAGAAAATCTTTGATCGGTTCTAGCGGAGTCTAGAGAGCTCAGATTGATAAAAGCTAGAGAGAGAAAATGACTTGAAGGAAGCCTGGGGATCAATAAAATCTAGAGAGAGAAAATGACTTTCTAGAAAGAGAAAATCCTAGAGAGAGAAAAAAACGTGCTTTACTAGCCTGGGTAGAGTGCTTGGTATGAGGGGGGGTGCCGAATCACACCAATACTATAGGGGAGTGCGGGTTGCGACTTATCTAAAAGTTATGCACATAATTTTCGACATTCCATCCATGAGAAAAAAAATATTTTTAAGATTTCATGATCTATGAGGATTAAAAAAATTACGTGCAATTAAATTTGTAAAAAAAAATGAGATTCTACTATTATCCCCAAATTCATTTTGGCCAGGTTAATTTATGTAATAGATAAGTAGACACATTGTGGACTAGATAATGGTTGTTTAAGGCCAATTGCAAGAATATAAAGACATAGTTGCACAAATGTAGCATCTGAGTAGACACACATTATGTATAGGAGAAGGCCCCTCAACGGGGGCCTTCCATGAGATTTGATTTTAGTTTCTATATATATAAAGCATGCATGACTATTCTAAGGGTGTCTTATTATCTTCAAATAGAAAGTGGCTTAAAAAGTATTATATGACTATAGAAACATGTCTCAATTTTTTTTCAATTTGAAGTTATGTAGAAATAGCTAAAGTTACCCATTGTCAAGTGCTGAGAAGTGTTGAAAAATTATTGAGAGGTGCTGAAAAGTTGCAACTCTTTTTGTGGTTCTTTTTACAACCCTTTCTTTGGCTATCTACTTTCAAAAATCTTTTATGACCATAGAAATATGTTTATAAAAATAAATAAATTTTGAGTCCTATTGAGATATATACGTGCATTTAAAGTTACCCATGAGAAGTGCCGAAAAGTGCTGAAAATTAAAGTTCTTTCGGAGTAAATTGCCATCAATTGAGGGGAAAAACATTTAAGTCTTCGATAACAAATGAAGAGTCAAGTCTAGTTCCACATACATTTGAAAGATTGAAATTTCAATTAATTGATGGCATGTTATGTCTTGTCAATTCATGGAATGTTATGTCTCATCAAGTGCCCAAGAGTCTTATGCGCACTTTTGTGTGCACCGGCACAAAAGTATTTTCAAGCTTCCATGATCTATGAGGACTTATAATAGTAAAAAAATTATATCCAATCAAATTTGTAAAGAAGTGGAGATTCTATTATTATCCCCAAATTCATTTTGGACATGTTGATTTTTGTAAGATCTAAGTAGACACATTATAGACTAGAAATGGTTGTTTGAGGCCAATTGCAAGAATATAAAGTATAATCTTACAAATGTAGCATTTGAGTAGACATATATTATGTATAGAAGAAGGCCCCTCTGTAGGGCCTTCCATGAGATTTTATTTTAATCTCTATATATATAAGGTTTGAGATGCATGAACATTCTAAGGGTGTCTTATTATCTTAAAACAGAAAATGGTACCTTATGAAGAAAGTCAAGTGAAAAAATCATTTAAGGGTGCCTTGAGGCTGTATAAAATATTCATTTAAGGGTGTCTTGAGAGGCTTGTATGAGAGAGAGAGAGAGAGAGAGAGAGAGAGAGAGAGAGAGAGAGAGAGAGAGAGAGAGAGAGAGAGAGAGAGAGAGAGAGAGAGAGAGAGAGAGAGAGAGAGAGAGAGAACTTTGCTCAACCCATCTTCTGAGTGATAAAATGGATATGGAGGATGCATCAATGGAGCTTGGAGACAAGCACTTCAGATCATCAGTCACTCTAGCAATAAAGTCGGCGATGATGACAAGAGATAGAACAGAAAGGGAGGATGCATTAATGGAGTCAACCATGAAAGATCACCAATCATTAAACATACCAACAGAGTCGAGAATAATGATCAATACACATTCCACAAAAATTCGAACGTGCATTTCCATTTTGGGTATGTATGCTATCTGCTCTAGCAGCTATGTCTTTGTTTTTGCTAGCAACAACACTTCACAAATTTATTCAATTGTTGGGCGCAAGTTGGGATAGGGACAACGTCAGCTTGAAGATCACTTATATGCTTCTGCAGGAGTTACAGTACTCGAAAAAATGGTGTACTATGCCATCTTTGGAAATCTTGTCACATATTTTTCCCAGAGTTTGCATATGGATTTTGCTTCTTCAGCCAAGAATGTATACAATCTCATTGGCGTCTCCACTATTTCAGCTCTTGTAGGAGCCTACATTGCAGAGACACATCTAGGCCGTTACCGAACGATCATCGCTTTTTTCATAATCTACTGTCTGGTGAGAGAGAAATTTGAGTGCATGGATTTTCTTGCTAGCAATTTATAACATATTGATGCTTTTGATTACTAAAATTTATTGTTTGGTTGTTGTCATAGGGGCTTGCTTCTCTGACAGTAACCACTTCAGTGGTGTCTATGAGGTCGACTCACTGCTCACTAGGAAGTCCTGATTGTAGAAAGGCCTCAGATAATCAACTCAAAATTTCCCTCCTTTCTTTATATATTATTGTGGTAGGGACGGGTGGTAACCCATGCTACCAAGCTTTTGGGGGAGACCAATTCGATGACGAGGGTGATGTGGAGGAAAAGAAGCAAAAAGCCTCCTACTTCAATTGGCTATTTCTTGCTATGTTCTTGGGCCCTCTCATAGCATTCACATTTATAGTGTATATCCAAGAGAACATCGGTTGGGATTGGGCATTTGCTATCCCCACTGCCTGCATGTTGATGGCGTTGATTATTTTAATTGCTAACTACTCAAACTATCGTAAAAGGCCATTGAGTGGCAGCCCTTTGACCCAGTTGGTACAAGTGCTAGTAGCAGCTACTCGCAATTGGAAAGCCAAACTACCATCAGATCACCGAGATCTCTATGAATTACCTTCACAGACTAAGTATGAGAAAGCTCGCAGATCAACACTGTTGCACACCAATGACTTTAGGTAAAACATTGTTTCTTATTACCTCCAGCTCGTGAATAACTGCAACATTATGTAGCAATACTGGAATATTTTCATTCTCATTGTAGAATATTCATAGCTTTCAGCTTGTTTTCACTGTTTTGTGATGCAGAACAAAGGCATCCATCTAAGAATAGTGTTTATTTTTTGTTTTATGGATATAAAATAGCATGACACATATTTGAACTCTTAGTAAGAGATGCACTTTTAATTTGCATCTCTTATTGGAAGACAAATTAAGTATTGCATATTTTCACCATGTGTTGATATACTTATGTGGCTTGGCTTCTTGTTTTAGCTTAATTATATGTGCTAACTTTTTATCTCCTTGTCTTTCCTCAAAAGTCACTTCTAGCTACCTCCTAACTATCTCACCACTATTTATAAAATTATCTAAACATTGGCTTGTATCCATATGGCAATCCTAACAAGCTTTTCATAAAAAATCCAAATATTCAATCTAATAATATGTGTTTAATTGTTTTGTAGGTTCCTAGACAAAGCATCAATATGTCTTGATATATCCGAGAATATGTTGCAACAAAGTGCATGGAGGCTATGTACAGTGACTCAAGTAGAGGAGGTGAAACTACTTATGCGTGTCATCCCCATATGGATAACCTGCCTCACGTATGGCATCTGCATTGCTCAAACAATGACATTCTTCATCAAACAAGGTAGCAAGATGGAAACACATCTAGGCATAATCGACATTCCTCCAGCATCATTGATAATCTTTAATTTGATCCCAGGCATTATGTTTATGCCCATATATGACAAGCTCTTCATTCCATTTGCACGCCGTTTCACTGGAAACATGAGAGGAGTCACAATGTTGCAGCGGATTGGAATTGGGTTGGTCTTGGCAACTCTTTCCATGTTTGTTGCAGCCTTGGTGGAGAACAAGCGCTTAAGCATTGTGAGAGAACTCAATATGTTGAACAATCCGGATGCCATCACCCCTATGTCTTGCTTCTGGTTGATACCACAACATGTAATCATGGGCATATCCAGTGGTTTCGCACTTGCTGGGCTTCAAGAGTTTTTCTATGATCAATTGCCGGACAACATGAGGAGCATGGGTGTCGCACTCTACATCTCAGTGATGGGTGTGGGAAGCTTTCTTGCTAGCTTGATCGTCACTATCATTGTAACTGTAAATGGGCATGGAAGCCACCACAATAGCTGGATTGTGGACAATCTCAACAAGGCTCATCTAGACAAATTCTACTGGACATTGGTCATCACAAGCGCTATCAATTTCTGCATTTTTTTAGCGGTTGCAAATTGGTACACTTATAAGCAATTACCAAACGATCACAGCACACAAGAAACATCAGCTACCGTATCATCAATACCATTATTAGCAACTAATATTATAGCTTCTGATAAATCATGCAATAGAAGCATATAATTATTTGGTCCACTGGCATAAAGCTAATGTAATGAGTAAATTAAAAAAACATGAGCAAAGGATCCAAAGAAGTCAAGAATAGAGAGACACAAAATAGCTATTGACACAAAAGGTGATACATAAACACTAAATCTCTCTCTATTTGATGCTTCGCTACTCATCCTTGTATGCTATTTTCTATCTATACTTCCTACTTCATTTTAGTTAGAAATCAGAGTTAATCCGATATACATTTCATGTAAGCTTCAAATGTGATACCGTAATTAGTGTACAATTAATTAGATTTGTTGTATTCAGTTGCGACCGGGACGCGACCCATCATTGACTTATCAGTGTGGACGCTTGTCCCGTAGCAAGCTACTTGGGTTAGCCGAGTAGCCACATGTAGTGTAAATTAGCCTATACAGTAGTATATCTTTGACTGCTTATGCTATACTCAGGGGCATGTCCTGGGTTTGTTAGTATTTTAGCCCATCTTGGGCCTATTAGTCAGACAGGTGTCTTTTTCAGTGTGTTGACACTTGTCAAGCCCATGCATGTTGAGGCTTTTGGTATATGTACAATTTTCTTTGTAATGCACTTAACTTTTGTTGTGTCATCTTTGAGAGCTTGTGAGGAGTGGCTATGGTGATAGATTGATGTGATCTGTATACTGCACTAGATCATATCTATATTTTAACTTGGTATCAGAGCAGTAGGGTCATGCAGGTATGCACAATCCGATGGAGCCATCGTGGGCATCTTTTACCAGGAAAAATCTTAGAGTATCTCTCAAAAAAGGACACCGTACGGAGAACAGGTGGTCCGGAAGGCAGGAATCGGCAAAGTTCCTTCAATCGAAGCTTTGAGGAAGTGATCAAAACAATCGTCATAAGAGAATTCTTGAAAGAATTCTGGATATTTTTTGCAGAATTCAATAAATTGTAGTTTTGGCAATTTTTTGGAAAACTTATCGTTTGAGACAGAAAAGTCTTTGTATGGACAGTTGTTCGACATAACGGGATTTGCAGAGGAGCTGCAAAGAGCAGTGATAGAGGCCATAGCAATTTACAGGGAAAGATTTGGTAGAAAATTGAGAGAACTATGAATTTCGCAGATTTGGTAAGGGTTCAAGGCTTTCTTCAGAAAGTGTGGTCGTTTGTAGCAAAACCTTCACTAGATTAATTGCCATCAACCCCAATAGAATGGGAGGATAGGGCGACTTCAAGGAGGTTGATTTTGCAAGGAAGACCTCAGAGCAAGACTGAGAATTGTTTGGGAAAGAGTTGAGAAGGTTTTCTTGGCAAAAATGAGTAGTTGTTGGAAAACCAACTGTTTGTAGTCTATTCTCTCCAACACCTCACTTTATGGCTATTTTTTGGTCCTAAGACCTAAAAAAAACCCTAAAATCCAAAAATCGCCCATTGTCTCTCGCCCTCCCACATCTCTCTCTCTCTCTCTCTCTCTCTCTCTCTATCTCTCTCTCTCTCTCTCAACTCCCACCTCTCTCACCTCTCATCTCTCTCTCTCAACTCGCACCTCTCTCACCTCTCATCTCTCTCTCTCTCAACTCTCTTTGCCCTCTCTCTCTCTTTGTTGCGCCGGCGCCTCAAAGGACGCTGGGACTTGAGTGGTTTCCCCAACACACGCTTAACTCTAACATTCATCCATCATGCACTTACATAAAAGCCAACTCAGAAACGTAACAAGCTTAACCATTCGGACTTAAGAAAACTGGAATCCCAACCAACCCGAAAGCCAACTCAAAATCCGTCCCCAAAAGGTAACCAAAGGCAAAGACAAGCCACACATGAAACCCAAGGCATAGTGGTCGCCAAACTGACCAATTGGCATAGCGACAAGCCCCATGTCGATGACAGGGACCCTTAGGCGCCAGCGACGCAAAAAGGTTGTAGTAAGGGTCCTTCCACTTGGACCAGTCTCGGAGGCGAAACCGAAATGGTAATCATCCCCAAGGATCAACTTTATTAGATTTGGAAGAGGTTACATTTATACATAGGCTGACCGGTCTCGGGGCCACCAACACGTGCTGGGCATTGTGCCTGGCTCGTGCTGGTAGAGGGAGCTGAGACCTGGCGACTGGATTCCTGGCGCTGGTTGAGCTGCCCAAGTTTCTGTCTGCCGGACTCCCCCTATAGTTCTGCTGTGATTCGGTGCACCCCCTCTATTCTGAAACATAGTGCTTTCTGGTAAAGCACGCTTTTTGGGACTTAGTTTTTATTTTGCTAATTAAGCTTGGCAAGCCTGGCAGAATAAGTCTGGGTCCCGGACATGGGTTCCGGGAGCCGTCCCGGTGGCAGAATCAACTTGCTTCTTGACTAGGCTATGACTCGAGCTCCAGAGCTAGCTTATGACTTGTGACTACTTGACTGGCTCACCACAGGTCGGAGGCTCAGTCCTTGACGTTCTAACTTGCTCTGGGACCTTAGGGAGCGTCACCCCTTAGAGTCTTACAGGGCACACTGGGTGCACCTGAGTCAGCTTTACAACATCCTCCCCTCGTTTGAAAAAGCTGATGTCCTCATCAGGGCCAAACTAGACCTAGGACGTATATGGCACGGGGTTAATTCACCAGCCTTAACAACTTTGAATTAAAAAATACATTGGCAGTAGCACAGGAAAAGTGTAGATAAAGTTCACTTACGTAAAACCTGTGTAAACCTGCAAGTGATTTATTGACAAACTTAAGAAAGATACCTGGAAGTTCCTTGAACTTCAGAATGGCCATGAATGTTTATGTAGGAGGCATGCCGCCAGGTAGTGCTTTGTGTGCCGATCTAGGAAAACGGCTATTGCGTTGGTTCTTCTGCAGATAATCTGCTAGTAATTCAGGGGCTCCCTCCTTAAGTTTGTCTTCGTACTCCCAAGAGGCCTCAATAAGTGGAGCCCGTAGCCACTTCACTAGATATTCACGTTGAACGCCAGTTCGCTTTCTATGTGTCAATATTTGTTCTGGTACAAGCTGCCTCTTCGTATCATCAAGTGTCGTTGGTGGGTGACGGAGTTTGTGTTGCCGATCAAATCGCTCATCTGGTTTGTACCGTTTGAGTAATGAGATATGAAACACATTGTGTATATCCAAGCTGGATGGCAGCACTAATCGGTAAGCCACTAGGTTGATCTTCTTGGTGACATAATATGGTCCCACATAAGGTCGAGCGAACTTATGAGAAAAACCTTTTGGTAACGCAATGTTCTTTGTGTTCAGCCATACTTGATCACCTTCCTCAAATTCCAGTTCTCGTCGATGTGGGTTTACGTCAGCTGCCATACTCCTTTGTGACTGCTCTAAAAATGACTTCACCTCTGTCAGCTTTGTGTGCCACTCATTGATGAATTCCTCCACAGTGGGTACTGGTGTTTCCTACACGCCTGTAAGAAAAGAGCTTGGAACAATCGGTAGCCAACCATTGCTTATCTCGAAGGGTGCCCTTCCAGTAGATCTGTTTACTTGGTTGTTATGTGCAAACTCAAGAATATCCAAGTAGTTGACCCAATCGGATTGGTCCCAAGCAACATAATTTCGTAAATATTGTTCAATCTGTCGATTGACTCGCTCCGTTTGCCCATATGTCTGAGGGTGATATGCAGTGCTGAAATTCAGTCCAGTTCCCACGAGGCAAAATAGACAAGTCCAAAACTTTCCGACGAACTTGGTGTCTCGGTCAGAAATAATCGTTCTAGGTAGGTCGTGGTATTTGAAGACACATTTGAAAAATAACCTTGCCACTTCTTCAGCTGTCACTGAACTTTTAGTTGGTACTAGTTGAACTTGCTTTGAAAAGCAGTCAACCACCACATAAATTGAGTCGAAGCCTTGGCACCGTGGTAGTTGAACAATAAAATCCATGCTCACCGAATCCCATGGGTATGCTGGTACCGGTAATGGTTGGAGTAGTCTTGTTGGAGCTAGCGGTTCCACCTTCACTTGTTGACATGTCGGGCATGTTTGCATATAGGATTCAACATCTGCCCACATACCTGGCCAATAGAAGCCTCTTTTGAGAAGTTCATACATGCGATTCACCCCTGGATGTCTGGCGGCTATACGTCATGATGTTCTCGCAAGACTTTCTTCCTCAGGTTGATGTTGTCTGGGACATATACTCTGCGTTGTTTATAAACAACCATTTGATCTTTCCAAGTGAAATGTTTATGAGGCTTTCCCAGCTGGAATTCGATCATTAAGTCCATCGCCAACGCATCTGCACCATAATTCTCCCTGATTTCTTGGAGTAGGCCAGTCACCTGAGTTGTCACTGTTGTGGTCAAGTGTTCTGGTCTACTTAGTGCGTCCGCCACCACATTCTTCTTTCCCGCTATGTGTACAATGTCTATATTGAATTTTGAGAGAAAGTTTTGCCATCGCATTTGCTTTGGCGTGAGCATACCTTGGGATGAGAAGTACTTGAGTGATACATTATCAGTGAACGCCTTAAAGGGTTTTCCTGCCACATAATGTCTCCAATGCTCCATTACTTGAACTATTGCGACCATTTCTTTTTCATGAGTTGGCCATCGTCGCTCTACGTCACTCAATTTCTTTGAAAAATATGCAACAAGTTTTCTGTGTTGCATCAGCACGGCCCCAATAGCAAAGTTCGACGCGTCTGTATGTATTTCAAAAGGTTTGCTAAAGTCCGGTAAGGCAAGGATGGGTTCTTGAGTGATCCGTTGTTTTAGTTCTTGGAACGCTGCTTCACATTCCGGTGTCCATGTCATCTTCAGATGAGTCTTGGTTTGCTCCAATAGTGGTGCCACAATTTTGCTAAATGCCTCAATGAATCTCCTGTAAAAGTTACATAAGCCCACAAAGGATTTGATGCCATGAACAGTTTTAGGTGCTAGCCAATCCAAGATAGCCTTGATCTTCTTAGGATACATTCGAATCCATCCGTGGCCTATAACATGTCCAAGGAAGTCAACTTCCTCCACCACAAACTCACATTTCTCTCTTTTCGCGAACAAGCAGTTCCTCCTCAGTCGTTGGAGAACTGTCCTTAAATGTTTAATGTGATCTTTAAGGTTCTGACTAAATACTAATATGTCATCGATGTACACAATGACAAATTCATCCAGATAGTCTTGAAAGATATTGTTCATCAACGTGCAAAAAGTGGCTGGTGCGTTTGTTAGACCGAATGGCATCACTAGAAACTCGTGACTCCCGTACCGCGTTTGAAACGCCGTTTTGTGCTCATCACCTTTAGCTATTCGAATTTGATGATATCCAGATCTGAGATCTATATGGCTAAAGTATTTGGCATGTTTGAGTTGGTCGAATAGGTCATCAATTCTAGGCATGGGGTATTTGTTCTTGATGGTACTCTTGTTAAGCATGTGATAATTCACACACATTCGAAGAGTTTTGTCCACCTTTTCCACAAACAACACTGGGGCTCCAAAAGGTGAAGCGCTAGGTCTAATAAAACCTTTGTCTATCAGTTCACCAAGTTGTAGTTCCGCCAACTCCTCTTGTGACATTATGTAGGGTGCTCATGAAGTTGGCTTCGTTCCTGGTACCAACTGGTCTTCGAGGAGGTAGCTTAGCTGGGAGTTCCTCCAGAAACACATCGCTAAATGTTTCTAGCAGATCTGCCACTTCTTTTGGCAAGTTTTCTTGTCGCACGCTTTTCCCTTCTAGGACTTCTCGGCAGATGCAAAGAAAACAGTTTGGCCTTTTCCCTTTCGCCATTCTTTTCATCGCTAATGCTGCAACCAGATTTTGTTCAATATTGGTATCCTTGCATTTCCTCCGGGCAAGGCTTTTGTCACGTAGATTTGTCCCTTGTAATCCAAGAGGACCAAGTCTGAGCTCCTACCCAAAACTGCGATACAGTGTTCATTTAACCAAGGGAGGCCCAAAATCACATCTAAGGCATCCATCTCTAAAATCACAAAGCTAAGTTTAGCCTTCCATCTTCCAATCTGCTCCGGGATGTTCAATGTCGCTTTGTCTGCATCTAGTGCTCCCTTCGCTGTTTCTACCTTGAGAGTAGATGTAACATTCCTGGTCGGCAAGCTGAATTGTTCTACTACGCTCCTTGAGATATAGTTATGTGAAGCTCCGGAGTCGATCATGAAATCTGACTTCCTCCCCACGATCTTTCATGATAAGAATTACAATCTTGAACCAGTCATGGGGGTTGCCCCATGGAAGTTCCTTTCCATACTTGTGTGTCGTCCACTCATAAACGTAAGCTCCTCTCACAACTCCCAACTAGATCAGATCACCTGGATCAAAACAAGTAGTCAGGGATAATTCAGGTCCAAGCAAGCACACCACAAACGAACATACCAACCAAAGCTAAACAAAGGATCCCTCTCAAGTCACATTCCCCTTGAGACCGGACGTAGGACCTTTGCCTAGCCGCGCCCACACAAATCTATCACAGAATTAGTAAACGGGGAAACATCCATCCAACCATCCGTGCTTTCACCATTAAGCAGCACATTGCCTCAGTCATGTCCCACCACTTTTTGGTCGATAGCCCTTATAGCTAAACCAGTTCCGAAGGTGGCCGTCCCAAAATGAAGACCAACTGCTCCATAGAAGATCTCCCCTGAAATGGCCCTTTCCAACTTTTGACTTCCAGCTTGCGTCTGGTGGGCGTTGTCGCAAATGAAACTAACCCAAGAAATAGGCTAGCCATCCATCCTTTGCAAATATTGAGTCGTTTCGTTGTCGTTCACGTGTGACTACTTGAACCGCAAATAAGTTTGATGTATGTCGGGCGGCTTGCTTGGAGGGAAGTCACCCACGTCGGGACCCCTGATCTGGCATGGCGCCAGGTTGGATCTCAATGTTGGTTTTCGGAACTTCAAGTTGGTTAAGTCTGATCGTTGTTGGCGAGTTGGCTGCTTGTATGTCAAGTGGGTTTGGATGGCAAGAGTTGAAGGCTGGGAAGTGATTGCTTGTGATACAAGGAGCTGATAGCTCGAGAAGGAACCTTTTCTTTTGAAGGCTGATACCATCAAACAAAGAGGACTATAGAATCTGTGGGGCGAATTTGCAGTTCAAGTATTTGCATGTGAACGGCAACGAAACGACTCAATGTTTGCAAAGGATGGATGGCTAGCCTGTTTCTTGGGTTAGATTCAATTGCGACAACGCCCACCAGACGCATGCAGAAAGTCAAAAAGATGGAAAGGGCAATTTCAAGGGAGATCTTCTACTGAGCAGTTGGTCTTCATTTTGGGACGGCCACCTTCGGAACTGAAACTTATTGAGCATGGATGATATCCAGTATCAGTTGGGTTTTTCCTCAAAGGGGAAAGACTAGGGTCCTCTTCAGAGATTGGCAACAAGTTGGATCGAGCCATAATTCTAGCAGATGGGAAGCAAAGTGTTGGAAAGGCTTTTTGTCCGAAGAACTCTACTTTAAGTCCGATCAGCTGATTTTATAAGTGGAGGGGAACACATACACCTCTCTCTTGGGGAAAATTTTGAATGAAAGTTGATTAAAACGGGGGCAAATTCAAGGTGACCTAGCCATACTCACAGGAGGAGACTGGCGAACTTTGGACGTAATAAGTTGACAAGTTTCTGTTGTGGAAAGGAAAGTTTGTTATAGGCTTTCTCTGGACCAGCAATGATGATGAAACATATGAGTACGCGGGCTTGTGTTATGTGTAAGGCAGTTGATCAATGAAGGAACTATGACAGTTGAGTCTTGCATGAGAGACTTGGTATTTCAAACGGACGCTAAGGGACAGTTCGCGTTGAGATCGGCCTAGTGCAAACTCTGGGTGCATGTGTCTGATTCAAAGAGAGCTACTTGAAGCCAAGCTCGATGTACACTTCTTGTTTTGACTGTGAGACAACTGACCAGTGATGAAATTGTGAAAGTCAAGTTTTGCGCGATTGACATGGTGCTTCAAACAAACGCGAAGAGATAGTTCGGATGCGGATCAAACTGGTGCGACCCTTTGGCTTTCCACGAGGTCAATGGTTATATTTGGGCTGATTCAAAGAGCTACTTCAAGCTAAGTGAGAGGTGCATTGCGAAGTACTCAATCTTTGCCTACCTTAAGAGCCAAGATGGAAAAGTATCAAGATCAGGCTGGGACAAGGAGAGAAATCAAGGTGCAAAAGCAACAAGGCACGGAGTGGACCATAAAGTGGGCAATCAAACGATAAATCCTTCGGCTCAGGGAGCCTTGATACCTGTGCGGAACTGAACAAATCTGGAGCTCAGGGAGCTCAACACAAAGTGCATCAAGGACAAATCAGGAGCTCAAAGGAGTTCCAAAGTCGAAAGTCAGAAGCGACAGGGGCGAACATTTCAAAGAAAGGCCTCTGTCACCAGTTAATAAGGTTCTCGGGTTTTACGAAAGCGATATCAAATCTACGCTTTTCCCAGACAAAGATATATTTTCAAGTTATGTAATTTTTCAGTACAAAGAGCTGAGCCTCCGACTTGTGGTGTGCCAGCTTCAATGTTAATAAAAAGTGGCCAGTAAATTGAGTACTGCGCCAAGTAGCTTAAATGTATAGTTATTTTAATTGGGAAACACCTTTACTTTAATCTGACATCTGATGAGGACATCAGATTTTATAAAGGTGGGGTGGATGTTGTAAAGCTACCTTTACAAGCTTTACTTTCGGCGCCATCGGCGCCAGCTATGTCCCTGGCGCCAGCAGCGCCCCTGCTGCTCCCGGCGCCAAGTTCCTATGGCTGAAAATCTTTGATCGGTTCTAGCGGACTCCAGAGAGCTCAGATCGATGTGCAATCACCTCACACGATCTAGGCATGATTAAAGGAAGCCTGGGGATCAATAAAATCTAGAGAGAGAAAATGACTTTCTAGAAAGAGAAAATTCTAGAGAGAGAAAAACGTGCTTTACCAGCTTGGGTAGAGTGCTTGGTATGAAGAGGGGTGCCGAATTACACCAATACTATAGGGGAGTGCAGGTTGCGACTCTGGGCGAGCTCCAACCAAGTCTCAGCCTCCTTTGCTGGAATGTTGTCATGGCTCTCGCCTTGGCATGCTAGCGCCCCGGAGACTAGGGTCGGTCACACACTTGAAATGTAACCTTCTCAGATTTATCAATAAAGTGGGATTTTCCTCAAACTGACTCTGATTACCTTCTGGGTTTCAGTGTTCGGTAAAAGTGCCAGTTGTAAGGCCGCTTTCAAAATTTTTAACTTGGCACATAGCTGAGGGTCGTATCCCAGGACACCAGCGGTATGCCGTCGGGACCATTCGGTCCGTGGCGCCAGCGGTATGCTGTCGGGACCATTTGGTCCAGGAACTGGTTGTCTCCATATCTGTCACGGCTTGTAGTTCTGAGTGTTCCTTGCATGAACGTGAATGAGTTAAGCTCTTGGGGAACGGGCTCTAACCTGTCGGCTGAGTTGGATGGCTTGCTTGGGTGGGAGTTACCTGTTTATGACTGTCCAGTCTGGCGTGGTGCCAGGTTGGCTTCCAACGCTCGTGACGAAGCTTTCAGTTGGTTAGGTCTGACGTAAGTCAGACTGTTGGCTTGGAATGGATGTTACTCGTTTGTAATGAAGCTTCGAGTTGGTTAAGTTTGATGTATGTCGGACGGCTTGCTTGGAGGGAAGTCACCCACATCGGGACCCCCGATCTGGCATGGCACCAGGTTGGATCTCAATGTTGGTTTTTGGAACTTCAAGTGGGTTAAGTCTGATCGTTGTTGGCGAGTTGGCTGCTTGTATGTCAAGTGGGTTTGGATGGCAAGAGTTGAAGGCTGGGAAGCTAAGTCGTGGTTCCCGGCTCCCTTTGGGATGCCTTCGCTACACCTACAAGCCCAAACGGTATGTAATTGTTTTATATTCTACAATGCATTCTTTACTGTCATCGCATATGAATTGATTCGTGGTAAAAATTTTAACTTCTCATTCATTTTTGTTCTTTTTTACAGCATCACGGCTTTGGACGCTATCCATCCAAGTCCAAGTATGAAATTGCATTTTGCGATTCATACGCCGGTTTGGTGGCAGAGCTAGATCGTCAAGGCATCCACTCCATAGTGAGTTCTATTCATCATTGTGTCCATCAAATTTATTTATATGCATATATCATCAATAGATTGATCTCAAGCGCCCGCTCCAGATGCAGAGCATGTGGCATCTACGGGTCATGGTGATGAGGACACTAGTGCCTCTGATGAGGAGTAGTAGTCTATAATATAGTGTAATTTTTATTTTTTTTGTTTCGAATATATGTATATCATCGCGATGTATTGTACATGAGATGGAAAGTCTCGCAACATTATGTAATATAACGTTCGAATTTTGGTATAACATTTAAATTTCAATGATTTTGATTTGTGAATATTGAATGGATTGTAATTGTCATACGTTAGTTATGAAGTTGTTAATTGCTATCCACTTAGTTAATTCGCAAGTGAAGTTGTGAATGAACCCTAAAATGCAAAACAACGTTTACTTGTTCAAAGAAAACGTTTCAAAGTTGTTAGACTTTTTAAAACTTCGTTCAATAATGAAATCATCATCCATGGTACGCGTAACACTTAATTTAATTAAAGACAACTTAGATCTTATGACCGACCACATTACATTATGAACACCTATCACATGCATCCTTGGAAAGAATGAGAGAGAGAAGAAAGGATTAGTTATGTTAGATGATGACCACTTGCTGGAGGGTTTCACATTTCTTGACAAATGCCACTTGAAATGGCCTTTATATTAGTTTAAATGTTCCTTATTGTTTCCATGATAAGGGTGTGTTCCACGTATAGTTAGCGACTTTCAATTTGTGCTAACTAACCAATGTCATTGGCCCACTCACAATCATATAACAGAGTTTGTTAGTGTCTTTGGTTAGTGTTAACAAGAATAGAGTATTTTCTGACCGCTCTCAACATACTTGAAGCGCATGGTTAGAAGTTAGAACACCTCTTATGTTACGTCCATGTCCAGTATGAGGGATTCATGATAATTTCTGACATGGATAGCCGGTCACTCCTATGTATAAGGTTATTAGTTATGCCTCGTCATTCCGAGCTTGGCCAATAATGTAATTAATAATCTTATGATGGCCTAGACCTATAATTGGACATAGGAGCACTTGCATGGTGTTTGACTACTATAATGCAAGAATAGGAGGTCAATTGCTTACTTAGGTTGCATGGGGATCCTAAGAGAAATATTCTCTCCTCATGGGAGAGAATATATACTATGGAAACTTGCCCATCTCCCTATTGGATTTTTTGATCTATGAGCCAAGATCCCCTCCTCTCTTGCATTCATTCATTATGGAATGGAGGTGAACTGGTTAGAGCATTGATTAGCCATTTCTTGTTGGTTGGGTGGTTTTGCTCCACAGGTGTCGTTTTGGTTGCATGCAATAGGATCTAGTCGGATCTTTTGGCGATTCTTACAGTGGTATCAAAGCAAAACTATAACGATCGCCAAGAAGATCTTCAATAATCCTATCACATGCAAACCAAAAGAACACCTGTGGAGCAAAACCACCTCTCCGGATACAATCACGGGCCACTTGAAACATTTAATGCATATCATGCAAGAAATCTGCAACTGGGTCCTTGGAAGTCCAACTACAAAATCCATAGATATACTTTCCCATTGTTTCTGGGGGATGTAATAACCCTCCAATCTTTAAGCGTTTAGCTTTGGCTAACTGACAAGGTTTACACTTAACCACATAAGACTCGACAAATTGAAGGTGACGTTACTAGATTGGAGAGAATAAGGCCCAATAGAAAAATTTATCATTTAGTGTACTCCTAAAGGTAGATATAGTACTTCAGTGCAGAGATAGATAATTGGAGAATTGTTCCATCTCTAAGTACTTATTTCATTATTGAAGTCAGACTAAGGATAATGATTTTCAAGGTAAATGTGAAACTTAAAAGATTGATTTGTTAGTTTTTGAAATTGATCTTCTGGATTAGTCGACTGCTCATTCCGTGTATCATGTAAACTTCTTTTATATGATGATGGCAGTTGAATGTGTTGTGAGGATCTTACCCATTTGGAAGACTTATCGCTCAATGTACCTTTGAAACTTGAAAGAGTACTCAGAATCAGAGATAAACAATTGAGAAATCGTTCTATCTCTGATTGCTTGATTAGGTTGGTTCGTCAGATTGAGGATAATGATTTGTGGAAAAGAGTTAAAAGCATACAAAGTGGATCTTTCCTAGTTTTTCGTTCTGAGTACATAACTGGTTTAAGGGGGGAAGAATGTTACGTCCATGTCCAGTATGAGGGATTCGGAATAATTCATGACATGGATAGCCGGTCACTCCTGTGTATAAGGTATTAGTTATGCCTCGTTATTCCAGGCTTGGCCAATAATGTAATTAATAATCTTATGAGGGCCCAGACCTAATTCGACATAGGAGCACTTGCATGGTGTTTGACTGCTATAATGCAAGAATAGGAGGTCAATTGTTTATTTAGGTTGGATCCTAAGAGGAATATTCTCTCCTCATGGGAGAGAATATATACTATGGAAACTCTTCCATCTCTCTATTGGATTTTATGATCTATGAGCCAGGATCCTCTCCTCTGTTGCATTCATTCATCATGGCATGGGAGTGAAGTGGTCAAGGCATTGACTAGCCATTTCCTGTTGGTTGGGTGGTTGTGCTCCACATGTGTCCTTTTGGTTGCATGCAACAAGATCTAGTCGGATCTTCACTTGGCGATTCTTACACCTTAGCTCTATGGAGAGATGAAAAAAGCCAAATTAGATAAATAGCCTCATACTATGCTTGATTTAAGTTTAAATTGGAATTTCATAGTATTTTTATGTGATAATAGATTGAGGTGTGTAATGGGGTGGCAACCCTGTTATGTTAATGCTAACCGATGACACTAACAACATATGAGACATCAAATTGCCATTAAGTTTACGTGCGAAATCAATTTAAAAGTCACAATAACTAAAGGTGAACAATAACTAAAGGTGAGAGATGCCCTTAATTCTCACTCTCATGAGGGTGTAGGATTTGCCCCACTCTCATCCTACCATGTTGTAGAATATCATAAAGTAGCAGGGCATGTCCAATTGATGTTGTCTTTTAGATTGCTTGGATGAGAGTGAGGCCGGCCCTACTTACCTAGAGTGAGGCCTACCTCCACCCTCAACTAGGGTGATGAATAGATCTTGATGGAGTGATAGGAGAGTTCTTTACCTGATTTGCAACACTGAGCAGAGCTGGTTGATGAGGATGAAAATCAGAAAAATTAAGCAGAAAAGGCAACAAAATCACCTGCCTCTGCCTCTGTTTTTGGCCATCCTGACTATCCTTGACGGGAATTCTACACATTTCTTGTGATCCCATTCTTCTTTACTGGAGGTTTGTTATCCCTTCGAAACTAGGGTTGCTATGGGTTGATCTTATTTTGCTTTGCAGATGAAGCAGGAAGATCCTGCAATCTGTCTTATTTGGAAAAAAAGAATACGTTTCTGTGCTGTTGGCTGTTTGCTTTAGGGTTTTGTATGCTTCAAATTATTTGAACGTTTAACACTGTAGGGTTTTTATCTGTTGCTTGGCTCTCTTCAGACTACGATATTTCCTTGTGGTTGCATTTGTATTGCTAGCACGGTAGTGATGGCAGAGGGTGTGTGTGGAGCGTAATGGCGTTTTTGGTAAACCCGCTCTCGCTTTGCATTCCGCAATCCGCTTTCGAGGCATGGCTGCGAGAAAGAGGTTATTTAGAAATTCTGGACAAGTGCGGCTTAGACCAGGCTCGAATGGCTGGCCAAAGCTCCTTTGCAGCATGCTGCAAACTTTTAACCACCAATCCCTTTGCCAATCTGACCATGGAGGATTTGTGCCAGAAGCCAGTTCCGTGGACCGATGAATTTTTTGATTGCGGGCTTGGTCCAAGAGAGACATATTCATGGCCTGTAAGTGTGACGCAAATTAAGCTTCGAATGGAGGAGAATCTGAGAAGATACACGGGCAACTACTTAGTTTTGACCCTGGTGGTGTTCCTATGTTTCTTGTAAGTTTGTCTGCTTTCTACGTTTTATTGAGTCACACATTTGTGTGCTTTGAATATTGCTACGTCTCCTTACGGGTTTGAATTATTTGCCTTTTCCAGTGTCTTATTTATTCTCCCTTTGAATGAATTGGTTAGATAAGCGTAAGTTCCTTTGGATCTAGTGCTTCTGAAGTCAAACAAAATCCTTATTAGTTGAATTTTTTCAAGTTTTTGCCTTTGAACTCTATTCAAGCTACCTGATTGCAAAGTGATTGTTAGGTTCTTTTTGCATTCTTTAGTAAAACTTATGGTTACTTAGCTCGTGTTGTTCTGGGTTTTTGGTTGATTCTATTCCGTTACGAAAGGCTCATTAGGTGGGTGGTAACTTCCAGCTTCAGCTGAAACGAACAGGCAATACAGGAAAGCTGCATGTAGATGTAATGTGGCATCTTCTTTTGGTTATTAATGAAATTCTAGGACTGCTGTAGCATTTTGCTGTTGGGAGACTTTGTATGTTGTTATGGTGCATTTTCGCAAGATTTGCATCATCCTTTTCATAATTTTTGGTATTTTACCTTGAACCTAGTTTTGGGACGTTTGAAAGTATGGGCTCATAAATGCTACGTAAAATTGCTCTGCAGATTATCTGCAAGAAGTTCAAGAAGTTCATGTGACCTGTTTCTGTTTTTTCAAATCAGATTTGAAAGCCTGAAACCATTGCAGCAGAAAAGCTGGGATTAGAAGAAGATCTAAGGGGGTTTGTAGTTAGAAGCTTTATCCAATGCGCAGAAAAGCTACCTTCATTGTGTCTACAGACTTCTGAGCTTCTAGTAACTGTCATACCCACGGTTAGTAGCCAAAGTTTTCTCTCAACTATTGAGAGGGAACAGTTCGTTTCCCATCTTGATTAAGTCTAATGACCGTCATCTCAAGCTATCCCTTGGAAGCATCCTATCTACTTATAGTTGGTGTGAGGAAAACAGGAAGCCTGTCCCAAGGAAATGTTCTAGTTATTCGACAGGGTTGAGTCCAATATTCGAGGTAGTCTTGGAATCTTAATAGGATCGTCTCCAAAAATTGACGTATAGAAGCCTAATTTGTCTCCTAGTCTGAATGTAAATTTGACAAATAAATTATAAACAATAAGAATGAGATCCTTTGGGAAGATTGTATGTACTATGGACATACCATTTTGCCCAATAGACATGAAGTTTGAGAGTACCAAGCTCTCCAGAAAGTGTAACTGCCAGCCATGCTACCTTTGCCAGTGTTTGTGTCTTCAAGTGACTGGATGCTTTGCAAATAAATTATTGACATGAAGATGGCCTCTATTTGTATGGAAGGCACAACAAACTCGGTCAAGATGATCGGATGTGGAGTTGAGAGCATACCACGAATCATTCATGGTAATGTTGAGGTCTGAAGACATGAGAAGTGAGCCAAATTCGATGTTATGAGCCAAATACACCATGCTCTACTACGTACACAATTGCAGGCGTGACTAGATTGTCAAACAACTACACTCACTCAGCCCATCCTTTATGTCTTTTGAAACAAAATCGTTCTATATTGACTAAGTACTAAAAACAATTGTTTGGGTCCTCTTTACATTGACATCCAAACCCTTATCTTTGCAAAATGTGCTACACCAAGGTGTTGTTGCAAAGCCTCCCTCGTAAGAAATACCAGGATCACATTATTTGCATATAATATTACGGATTTAGTATGTTAGCCAATTTGTGACGAACAAGGCCTCCATGCTGGCCAATGATTGTCCCAAGCTCATCAATATAGAGATCAAATATTGTAGGAGGGAGCAAACAACCCCGCTGCACCCTATAGTGCTAGTAATAGGCTCAGATATGTCTTCAAGGGAGCAGGAACATCCCACTAGCCTTTCACATAGTGTCATGATAGCCAATATAATATTTGACAAAAAATGAAGATTTTGCACTTTTTGGATAAGCATATAATAAGGTATCAAGTCAAAAGCGTGTTTGAAGTGCACAAAGCACCAACAAACTAGCTTTCTCCTGAACGTTGCCTCCTTGATTAGTGCCCTATCAAAAGTGGAGTGGTCCATTAAAGCATGTCTATTCAGTAGCATGCAATAGATGAGCCTTTGCCTCATTGCTTACAACGTCATGGAGGATGGACCCATAAAGCTTGGCCAAAACATTTTCAATCATGACGGTGTGATAGTTTTTCGGTCTCTTGGGGTCACTACTTTTATGGATAAGGTGTATCACGTTGGTGCACCGAGAAGGTGGGAAGGCAAAGTTGACGGTTGTGCCAAGAAGGTTGGCTAGGACATGTGATAGAACATTTGTAACATGAATCATTATTGTGGCTTCAAGGTAATCAATATCACTAGCGCGGAAGTGTTTTGTTCGATGAAAGCCATCACAAACTGTTTGTGATGGGAATAGGGAGAACTTTGAAGGTTTGGAGGGTATGGTGATGGGAGTAGTGGTAAAATATAAATCGATGTATCATATTGAGTCCATGTATACAAGCTTGTCATTGGAGGTCTAGTAGTCTCTTATTTTGAGTTTCCATTAGATTGGCTTCTTGTGTTGTAGGCTGTAGCAATGACCTATTTTGCTATTTTGCTTCACGGAAGAGATGGGAAACAGATACACGAGTCTAAATAACATGGACGTGCAAATAACGACATTGCGCATCGTACCAAGTTACATGGGAATGTATAATTTGATTTCGGATTGTGTGGTTTGGAGGGGAAAGGAATGGAGAAACCTATGTAGAGGGTGAAGGTGAGAAATGCCGCTCGGATGTGTAGTGGGCTATCACGTGGCATGTGATGTAGTACGAAATGGAGTGAGTCTTGGTATAGAGGAGTTCATGTTGTTGTGAAAGTGTATCGTGGCGCATGGTAGGTATGTAGTATCTCATCATGATGGACTTATTCCTAGGCAAAAAGAACTCCTTTTAGCACATAAGCCTTCTAAATTTTCGAGTGTTCCCATCACTAGGATTATGATAACATCATAAAGAATTTGGTGCCTTGTGTCATCAAATTGTCGAGATACACACTCTACCTTTGTAGTGTAAGAACCCATCCTTGATATTCTTCCTCCACTTCCTTAGAGATCTTTAGCTAAATTGTATTCTCAACACCATTTGTAGGCGTACTTTTGCAGTCTTTGTAATCATAGGCAACTTAGTACGGGCATCAACAACAACATAAACTTCCCTTTCTGATAAAATTCTGGCTTGAACTTAGCCCACCAAGCTTATTAAGCCCTACACTTAGGCTAGTTACATAAATATCTTTAATGCATGAATTATTGGGAAGACGTTTTCCTGACAAGCACTATACATTGTGTTCAACTAAGCACAAGTACATTGTATCACTTATTCAAATAAAAAATTTCAAAAACAAAGGTACATGAGCTACAACTTACAAGTATGCAAGTAGAGATTCAAAATTACCATAATGTACTGGATTTTTACAGCATGCATTTATTGGATGGGACTAGTCTACAATTTGGGGACTACGTTGCAACAAAGTTACCTGGACAATACAATCTCCTTGAAGATGGACATTGTGTGCAGTTGCATGGGGGGAATGAGGTACCCAGCAACCCACTTATTTGCAACACAAAGCTTTGGTAACCTGTGGGAAATGGCGTGTGCCAAGTCTTCATCTAGGACCTTTTCTATGTTTTTTATGATTTATTGTGTAATATCATGAAGAAGAGAAAAATGAAATAAGCCAACTTTGAGATGAATTTGCGGCTGTATCTCTTGACAATTTGCCTAGCGACTTACCTCCTGGTAGGTAAGTAGGTCATAGGATAGACTTAAAAGATTGCACCAATTTGTAAATCTACCTATCAATCAAGTCGAATGGAGAAGAGGCGGAAAGGCAATTGGCAGAATATTTGAGAGAGGAACACATTCAATCAATTTGCCTTTGGCATCCCCAGTTCTTCTTGTAAAGAAGAAGGATCGGTCTATGTGAATATGCATAGATAGTAGGGGACTAAAGAAGGTCACAATTAACAATAGATTCCCAATGCCTCATGTTGAAGAGTGTTTGATCAACTCGGAGGGGCTAAGTATTTTAGTTAGACTTTGAACTCTGGGCAGCATCGACGATTAATCCAGTGCAATGGTATTAACGAATTAACTCAAATTGGAAGGTGAACTATTTTTTGAAGTAAGAAGTTGGACCTAGCTACTTTTGACCAATGCGTAGATATTAAAAACATGTGTAGCTTTGTTATCAATCATAATCTGCCCCTTTTTCCTTCATTGTGTCATGCATACGTACCAATGACGAGTCTTAAATGCTGGTGAAGCATGCGACATTGTTGAAGAAAGTTGATTGGTGTGGTGTTATGAACTCGAACAACAAATGGAGTAATAGTAATATGGTGCCATGAATAGTTACAATTCTCAATGTATGGAAATTTATGTATGGACTATTCGTCTATAATACCCCGATTGAAAAACATTGGCCTCGACGTGCTTCATGAAAGGGCATTACCATGTCAAGTAAAAAGTAACTATTGGATTGCTACTTAAGTGCATTGGTGCTTTGTGGCACACTCAGGGAATGGAGTCACAATTTCTTTGTGTCACCACCATTGTGGATGCTTGCCAGATCAAGTAGCATAGGTAAGTTGGGCTTAACATCGGGAGAGTCCGGAACATCATGTTCCTCAACAATGTATGGAGTCTATAGAATCCTCAGGATTGTCAATATTATGAACATTAATGGTGGCATGAGTGGATGGTTAACCGCAAACAATCTTTGGCATGATGATTAAGACATTTGCATGAAGCAATTTTAAGCTTGGATCTCAAAAACGTTTTTGAGTATAATGGCAAAAGACAAATTTATGATTGGATATCTGGGAACAACCAGGCAAAATATATACTTCAGGGAGACAAAGAATATTAGGAGTGGAGGATCTAGGAACGACACATCGAGAATCAATCTTGGTGTTGTGCAATTCAACGTTAAACTTGTCCCACAACAGAAATGGTAAATCAAAGTTTTTGAGTGTGCCTTGACTAGAGAGATGGACTGCAACAAGCTAAATATTTTGGTTGGCATCACGAGGAGAGATTCTGAAATAAGTTTCCACCAGGAAGAACCAATTCTGTGAGTTGTTGCCATTTGAACAGCCTGAATATACTGAGAGTGACACTTTTTCCTTGAAATCATGAGCAAGATGCCCAAGAGGGGAGTGAAACAATAGTATTCAAAATGGAATTAGTAGAAGCAACAGTATTCATGGTAGAGGTGCCTTGCCATGTACTCAGACAACAAAGCAGCGATTTCAGAAATGGAGTGCTTGATGTCTCTGAACTTACAAGTGTGATCTTCCCATTGAGATTGGATATCAGGATAAAGCACGGTCAGAAGGCATTATGAAGTAGACAACAAACAATGGAAAAAACATCTAACAAAGAATGAGAATGTAGGCTACAAATTTGAAAATGGAACGACAAGAAAGAGGATAGCAAATGTTAATGGAAGGATTGGAAATGGCAGATGAGGGATTGGATAGGGCAGTGAAGGCTGAGGAGCAGGCGAACAACAAGAACAACAGAGATAAAGAAAGCAATAGATGGGCTGAAAACTGTAAACGAGAATCAGAAAGGGCCCAGATCGTGAGGGAAGTACAATTGATAAGAGGGGGAGAGTCTTGATGACAAAAGTGGCTGAGGGTGGGGTCAAAATGCTTCAAGAGGGGCAAAAAGCTTCAAGGATTGGGCGGTCGAAAAAAGTAGGGGCAGACAAAAAGGAGAGGGGTGGAAAACAATGAGGGGGCAGAACAACAAACAGGGGGGATTAGAATCAAGGGGCTAAATCAGCTTGAGGGGACCAAACATGGTTGAGGGAGGTGGATTGAGGCAGGTGTAGGGTGGAGAGAAAAAATTCCAGCTATGAATGGCAGCCAGAAAAGTGCTCTAATACCATGCTGTGAACCCAATCACAAAATATTGGCACCAAATGAAACTTGCTCCTTTCAGGCTCTTATTGCTACGGCAAATATTATGAAGATTTTTTTAGTACCATTATAATTATGGTAAAAATATAATCAGTACTGAGGTAATAATGGCAAATCAACCTATTGTGTAGGTAATAATGATTGGCGAACCTGAGTACTTCAGAGATTATGGGGGTGTTGTTCATAGTGCACATCTGATTTTTTTTAGTGAAAGGTTGAAGTGCTTGTATTTCTGTCAATTACCACCTGAAAATGAATTAGTTGTTCAAGTACTAAAGTTACTGTGCTTACTGCAAATTCTTATCTGTGCTTTTGTGGAATAGGTACAAAGTTCCCTTGGCATTTTTGGGACTTGTGTCTCTCCTTGGTCTTTGGGCCACAATAAGAAAGTACATATACAAATGGGGCCTTCAAAGACAAAGCGTCTGGTTTAGGTTGCTCCTTCTACTGGGTAATACAGGTATATCTTCATTGTACATGAGGTTTACTGTGACTTGCATTGTTTGTGAATATGATACTGATAAAAAATCTGACGATAACTGGTGCTTGAAGCTTTGAGCTGAAAATAGCATTCAAATGCAGGCTCGTAAATCTTTCAATGATCATGACTGAATTCAATCATTAAGCAACAAGATGTTATGTGTATTTAATTGTAGTTTTTCCAATCTCATTCCTTGTTTTGCTCACTTTTGTGCTGCAGCGACGGCAATCATTGTCATATACTGCAAAATTGGAACAGTTCTTTTCTGGACAGGAGTCTGCTCTTTCTTAGGTGACCATAGTCAGCAGATTATCAGTGTTTGAGCAGTTATAAAAAGTTCGTTTGTATTTTTTCATAACCCGAACTGTTCATATAAGTGAGGCCCGGCTACACGACTTTTGCATATGTTTCATTTTCAGCAAACCACAGTTCTCTCAGGGATCTCACATATTATGGAAAAACTAACAGTACAAAAGTTTCTGTGCAGTTTTAGTAACCCACAGTTGCTTCAGGAGAATTACACCTTCTAGAAGGAATCACAATGGTGAAGGATCAAAGAGGTCATGATTTTCAGGCATCCTCCATGAAGCTAGATCTCTTCTTTTGACTGGCTGTAACCCCTGGGAATGGTCCAAAGTGGGGATGAGTTCAGATATCTTCCACAAAGCTTGGATTGTTTTTGGTGGGTCCCTCAGTGGCTGGCTGTACTCCATATCAATGCTGTCAGTTGTTACTAGAAGCATGCGGCATTTCGTCTGTGGAAGAGTTCAATGTTGCAGTTCATGTTTCTTAAACAATTATTAAAGGCTAGAAGTTTTATAAAGTTCAAGCCTGCACTTGTGGTGCTTCTTCTGTGGTCCTGATTTTACCTGTGACTGTATATTAGACTAAAGTGATGGGTCTTTAAGGAGCACCTTTTATGCTGCATTAAAGTACAGATGACCACCATGTGAATCTTCTATGGGGACAAAGGCCTCATTTAGTTTCATTTATTTTTGCTGGTTCTTAAACAAGTGAGCACCGTGCCACCGTGCTTGCTTCAGATGTGATTTCTTCACATTCAATGATTTAATTAGTTTTCGTTCAAAAAGAAGCTTTATGTTAACAGGTAAAGCCCATGTGTTGCCATCTAGGCCTGGAGATCTTCTCCCATTCTTAGATGAAAGATATATTGTGAGACACAGCTTGCTTAGGGAATTCTCTCTTTGCAATCAAGCATGACAAAAAATGTGACGAAATTCTTACATTTCCTACAACTTTAGGTTTATAAAATGCTTGTAGCCATTCACAAGGGCATTTTGGGGCTTAAGATATTTCACGTAAATGAATCATCAGCTTTCCCCTTGCAATACACCAAGTTATGCTATCTATTTTACTGTGATTTGGCAATCAATAAATGTGTTACCTTCTCTGCATTTTTTATAGCATTATCAGTTACATGCAAAATAGTGTTCATTGAAATGGATTTGGATATAGCTTGCCACGTGGTATATGTGTGGAGTAAATGGAGGATTGTGTCCTCGATAGCTTAAACTCAATCAAGGATTGTTTGCTTGGACTAAACAAGGGACCGCTCACTCGGTGACATTGGTAATTGGGTGGCCTAGTTACTTTTATGGCCCGTAGTCAGTTTTTAGACAATTGATTAGTTACCTTAGTACTATTTTGGTCTAAAAATGTTGGTGTTGAACTATAGCTTGGGAATAAATTAGTTAGGATCTAGTTCTTGTGTGCATGATGTGGTTAACTTTATATAGTTAAACCACAAAGAAGCTAGAATCAAGCTATTTTTGGATGGCGGTGCTAAGTGGTTTGGGATAGATTAAAAGCCCAATTAACCCAAAGTTCTTACTAGCATGGTGTTCTTGGCTTCTTTTTGTCTATCTTTGTGTAAGGGTCAAGCCATCGTAGGACGCCAACTATTCTTATATCCTACAATTCTCCTCCAACTAGAGGGGCATCTCTCTCAGAGAGAGAGAGAGAGAGAGAGAGAGAGAGAGAGAGAGAGAGAGAGCTTTATTAACGTCTTTTCCATGCCAAAAGGCGTATAAGACGAATGAGTACATCAGATAAAGTTTGACAAAAGACGGGTATTAGTGTCGTCAAAGAAAATGACAAAACTAACTAAGAAAAGATTCATATAGCCAAGAGCGGCAAAATTATTGCACATGTTGATCGAAGGCCAAACACCTAGAATAGACTGAATCCCCCCTAGTGAACTATTCGCCTTATCTTTCGCGATGGGGGAGCAAGACATTCAACACTACAACTGGGCGGACAAGCTGACGAAGAAACTACACACAGCTTTAAAGGTTAAGAAGGCCGTGACCAAGGTGGGCCATATCTTGGCAATGGTCCTCACTCACCAGCTATGAGCCCACTGCGTAGATCGCATCTGTGACATCCAGGCCAAATATCCAGATGTGCCACACCAAGCCATCCAACGTGCACAAACCTTCAAGAGCATATTGCCCGAAGGTGAATCATCTACAAGAATCATGCGTTGCAGAAAATCCAATAAATCAGACAAGTTAAAGAAGCGGACATAGCCGGCGAAGCAGATCCACACGAAGTAGATGTGCAACAAGCAGAGGCCGACGACCCAAGCGACGATGACTTTGGGGGAGATGAGTCGGGCACCTTTGACCACACATTGGTGGCCCAGTACTCTGCTCAACTAGTGGCCATTCTTACTAGTACAACCCCTCCAGCAACAATCACCAATGATAGCAGGCCTATCAATAGAGAAGCAACTTTTGGCAATATCCCAAACAGATCAGGCAACCTCACTCGACACCACGATGTTTACAACCATCACTGCGGTCCTCCCGTCCACCCCACCCTCCATCACCGTCACTACTTCCTCCCCTCCCATCACCATTTCTTTTTCTTTACCATCCCCCACCCCCAAATCACCACCCCCATCATCACTACTAGACCCCTCTTCCGCATTTGATTTTAACTTTGATTCTGATTCTTTTGTCACTCAACTCCTACAAACTACCGTTACCACCATTTCTTCCACACCTATCGCCACTCAACCCCCACCCGCTATTCCTATCCACGATCAACCTAGCTCTTCACAACTACCTCCCAAACACGACACCTATGTATGTATGTTATTCTTCATAAAGAGTGATGACTATGAAGGAATTCGAAACAAACTTGAAATAGACATTTTAGTCTGCCAAGTTTGGAATAAAACCATTCTCGAGTAGAAATGTATTAATTTTCTAAAACCAGGCTCTTGGCGACTGTTTCAGACCATACAGAGCCTTGTGGATTTTGCACACAAGGTGCTCCTTACCCTTTAGCTCGCATCCCTCTGGTTGTGACATATAGATCTCCTCTTCGATAGTCCCATTCAGGCCCAACTGTCTGGACATCCATTTGGTGGACTTCGAGATTGGTTGCAGCTGCATAGGAGAGTAGTAGTCGAATTGAAGCATGTTTAATAGGGCTAAAAGTCTTTAAATAATGTAGATCTAGAATTTGGGAGAATCCTTTGGAAACCAGTCTAGACTTGTATTGATTTAGTTTCCCTTAGCATCATACTCACTTTGAATATCCATTCGCATGGAATCGGATCTCGATCCTTTGGCAGCTTAGTTATAGTCCATGTCTGATTCTCAATTAGAGAATCGAATTTTGTGTCCATTGCAGCTTTCCATTGATCAGGATCTGGAGTCGACATTGCCTCTAATACAGTGCATGGTTCCTGCACAAAATAGCAAGCTGGATCATCCATAAATCAGGATGGAGGTTGTCTGGATCGGTTCGATCTTCTGGGTTGAACTTTGATCATCTGATGCAATTCGATTCGTCTGACTCATTGTCGAAGTTTGTGTCGATTTGCTGATCAATCTTGAGTTCAGAACTAGTGTCGACACTTGGATTGGAATGTTAAAATCATGTTAAGAACTAGTGTAGTATGCAGATCACATCAATCAATCACCATAGACACTCCTCACAAGCTCTCAAAGATGGCACAACAAAAGCTTTTGATTACAAATAGAAAACTGTACATATACCAAAAGCCCCAACATCCATGGGCTCAACAAGTGTCAACACACTAAAAACTCACCCATATGACTAAAAGGCCCAACATGGGCTAAAATACTGACAAACCCAAGACATGCCCCTGAGTATAGCATAACGAAAGCAGAATATATTGTACATGCTAATTTTCCTACGTGTGGCTACCTGGCTAATCCAAGTAGCTATCTACCGGATCAGTGCTCGACTGAGAGGACGATAGTGAGTCACGTCCCAACAACCAAATACAGTAAATCTAATTAACTGTACACTAATTACAATATCACATTTAGAGCTTACATAAAATGAATCAGATCAAAATTGATTTCTAACACTCTCCCTTAAGCTCACATGTGATAGGAGTAAAGAAATATATTACAGCAACATATGGAGTGTCCAAAAGATGTTATGCATATTCCAGCTATCCTGTACTTGACTCACACTCAAGCACACCATCAGACCACCAGGTTTGGCACACAAAGTATCATGCACACACAATGCTCATATAGAGAGTCTACCACACTCTCAACCAACTGACTCATCCCCAATCCGACTTGAATACAAGTGGACCACATGAGTGACATGGCTCAAACTGAGGAAATCCCAATGGCACCATGGGATTTACATCCTCGATCTAGCTAGGCTGACATCCTATCAAACACTTACAAGCACAAACCTGTAAAGCTGACATAAATGAGCGACTGAGGCTCAACCTGAGGAAATCTTACTGCCACCATAAGACTATACCCTCACCAGATAGACAACTAGTAGACATAATGACAAGTCATGAGCATAAAATGTCTACTTTGTTTCTGACGTAGCAAATGCACAACCATATATAACTCGGACTCAGATCTAGACTCCCATGAGAAGGTAATATGCAAGCACACATTCATGCTAACGAACACGAATACATAAAATACATGACCGGGCTTGCGCAAAATGTGGTATCCCGTCGTACCATTACCTGTAGATCCGCCGCTACACCACTGGTCACCAAATCAGGTCATCAATCATGGCCAGCACCTGTCACCAAGATGCCCTCACGTCCAAGCATATACATGTATCCAATAGGTCCTGAAAGCTGATCCACATCCATTTCCCATGCTCCAAGCACAAGAGTCTACCAAAGACTCAATGAATGAATGTATGCAAACCTCACCATAGGCTATACCTAAGTAGCTCACCCATCTCCCAGAGATACTGATGATGATCTGCCTGTCCTACATCCTATGTAGGCTCAACTTCCCATGCTTGACGTTGCCAACTCTGATTTGACCAGTATATAGGCCTCCCACCAAGGAGCCTATCTCACCACAACATATGACACCAACCTGGAGACAATTGTGCATATAACCATGCAGCTCACTGTTGGAGTTTAATCTTACTCCTACTCTTCCTAACTGCCCTCCTTCCTTCTCTCAATTTTACTCTTTCAAATGAAACTTGCAGAAAATGAACTATTTTTCAACAGTCTGCATGTTTGAACTGTTTGTCGCAACAGTCTGTATTTTTCTTTACAATTTTTGACAAGCAAAAAACCCGACACCCGACACTATCACCTTTCCACCTTCGGGCCATCCTAAGCAACTAAGTATTTTGCGACACTTGTGCTGGTTCGGTTTTTTGGCCATTTCAGACACTTCCAGAAATGCGACACTGCTTCGCGAAAAATGCGACACTACATTTTTACATGCAATTTCTAATAGGTGACAAAGGCAAAAAATGCGACACTACATTTTTACATGCAATTTATGACAGGTGACAAAAGCGAAAAATGCAACATTGCATTTTTACACGGAATTCCACGCAGGCAAAAAATGTGACACTACAGTTTTACACGAAATTCCACACAAGCGACAAATGCGACACTTTGCAGAAATACACAAGATTCTACACAGGTGACAGTTGCCTTCAAAGAGTGTCGCGACGACCGTCTGCAGATTTACAAGGGATCCCAAGTACAGACTGTCTACGTCTTCACGCTCCAATAATAACTGTTCTAATTAGTCAATTAATCAGTTGTTAAGCGATCTTATAAATGCCAAGATAGAATAATACAAGATCTTCTAGTTGCTATATAAGTAAATGAGCAATTGAATAAAAGAGCATGCGGAGATCCATGTGGATACTCCAGCAGAGATCAAACAACCAGAACGGGTCTTCTAGTAACTGACTCCTCAGAGTTAGTGATTATAGAGAGAGAGAGAGAGAGAGAGAGAGAGAGAGAGAGAGAGAGAGAGAGAGAGAGAGAGAGAGAGAGAGAGAGAGAGAGAGAGAGAGAGAGAGAGAGAGAGAGAGAGAGAGAGAGAGAGAGAGAGAGAGAGAGAGAGAGAGAGAGAGAGAGAGAGAGATTCAAAACTTTAGCAGTTGATTTGAGTTTGTAAGTAAAATCACGCGCTTATCAACGCAATAATATTGTAATCTGATTGTTGTGTTAGAACATTATTATACGGATTCGCTACTGTTATACATCTTTGCATTCTTGTTGAATGAAATTAACTCTCACTCCTCTTATGCAAACATCATTATAAGAAAATGTATGGTTGTCTCTAATGCCTAAATTATTTCTACATTATCTTCATATCAGGTTATCAACATTAGAGGATTGCATGGCTGTCTCAGACGCCTAATCGTTTTTGCATTATCTCTTTTACGACAGTCTAAGACTCCTACACTGATAATCTTATTCAACACAAAAGAATAGCTCGCAATCTCCATTCTCTAACATCTAAGTGCCAACAGATTGATACCAGAGCACTGGTTTATTGGATTACTAGAGTTTAGGATTCATAATAGAGCTTAATACGTTCTTGCTCTATAGAGCCAGTTCATTCTGTTTTTGTTCTATCTCTGCTACTCGATTACAATGGAAGGTTCAACCATACAAGAAGACATATTCATTTATCAACCAAAAGGTTACGTCCTTCAAAGCAAAGAGCATTTGGTATGTAAATTGCATAAGACATTATATGGTCTTAAGCAAGCTCCCAAGGCCTGGTATGAAAGAATCAATCACTTCTTGTTGTAGCATACTTTCACTTCTTGCTCAGCAGACTCTAATGTGGATCTCAAACGAAAGGGGTCAAGCTATGTTATAATAGCATTACACGTTGATGATTCCTTAATTATCAGCAATTCAAATCAGTTATTACAAGAAATCAAATCTCTATTTTCATCAGAATTTGAGATGACTGATTTAGGCCCAGTTCATTACCTTCTCGGTATGGAGATCAGCAGAGATCGCGCAAGCAAAAGGATCAGTATAAGCCAAGAGTCCTATCTAACCAATGTACTTCGCAGATATGGCATGGAGGACTGCGAACCGATACACACACCCATGGATCCAAGATCCAAGCTGTCTAAAGACATGTGTCTCATAACTCAAGCAGATCAACAAGAAATATACAGGTATCCTTATCAATCTGTCATAGGATCTATAATGTATTCTATGATCTGCACATGACTTGATCTAGCATATGCGGTGAGCACATTGGCGGTGTCCAATCTAGGACTACAACATTGGAAGGCTCTGCAAAGAGTACTGAAGTACATTCAAGCTATGAAGCGCTATGCTTTGAGCTATAATGGTAATACAGAAGCTGCACTCATTTTAGTCACCTATTCAGATTTAGATTGGGCAGGAGACGTGGATACCAAAAAATCCACATCAGGTTATATTTGTTTCCTTGGAGGAGGACCCATTTCATGGAACAACAGAAAACAGAAATGCATTTCGTTGTCCTCTTCAGAATCCGAATATGTCGCAACTACATCAACAGTGAAGGAGACAATATGACTAAGAAGGCTACTACAGGATCTGCAATTCCCACAGGTCGGTCCAACAATACTCCAGTGCGACAATTAGAGCTACATAGCTCTATCTATGAACCCCCGTACTTCTACTAGAACTAAACACATAGAAGTTCAGTTCCATTTTCTTAGAGAGAAAGTTCAGAACAAAGATGTTGTACTAAGTTATTGTCATACAAACAGTATGTTGGCTGATATTTTGACAAAGCCATTGTCTAGAAATAAACATTCTACCTAAGTAGATATGATAAATCTCAATTGCAGTTCAGATTCATAGCAGTAAGCTTAAGGGGAAGTGTTGGAGTTTAATCTTACTCCTACTCTTTCTAACTGCCCTCCTTTCTTCTCTCAATTTTACTCTCTCAAATGAAACCTGCAGAAAATGAACTGTTTTTCAACAGTCTGCATATTTGGATTGTTTGTCGCAATAGTCTGCATTTTTCTTCGCAATTTTTGATAGGCAAAAAAAACCCGACACCCGATACTGTCGCCTTTCCAACTTTGGGCCATCCTAAGCAACTAAGTGTTTTGCAACACTTGTGCTAACTCAGTTTTTCGACCATTTCAGACACTTCCAGAAATGCGAAACTGTTTCACAAAAAATGCAAAAAATGCGACACTGCATTTTTACATGCAATTTTTGACAGGCAACAAAGGTGAAAAATGCGACACTGCATTTTTACATGCAATTTTTGACAAGCGACAAAGGCAAAAAATGCGACACTGCATTTTTACATGCAATTTTTGACAAGCGACAAAGGCAAAAAATGCGACACTGCATTTTTACATGCAATTTTTGACAGGTGAAAAAAGTGAAAAATTTGACGCTGCATTTTTACACGGAATTCCACACAAGTGAAAAATGCGACACTGCAGTTTTACACAGAATTCCACATAGGCGACAAATGCGAAAAATGTGACACTAGAGAAATACACGGGATTCCACAGAGGCGACAGTTGCCTTCAAAGAGTGTTGCGACAACCATCTACAGATTTACAAGGGATCCCAAGTACAGACTGTCTACATCTTCACGCTCCAATAATAACTCTTCTAATTAGTCAGTTAATCAGCTGTTAAGCGATCTTGTAAATGAAAAGATAGAATAATACAAGATCTTCCAGCTGCTATATAAGTAAATGAGCGATTGAAAAAAAGAGCATGCGGAGATGCATGTGGATACTCTAGTAGAAATCCAACGACCAGAACGGGTCTTCTAGTAGCTGACTCCTCAAAGTTAGTGATTATAGAGAGAGATATATATATCCAGAACTTTAGCAATTGATTTGAGTCTGTAAGTAGGATCACACGCTTATCAACGCAACTATATTGTGATCTGATTGTTGTGTTACAACATTATTATACGGATTCGCTATTGTTCTACATCTTTGCATTTTTGTTGAATGAAATTAACTCTCACTCCTCTTACACAAACATCATTATAAGAAAATGTATGGCTGTCTTTGATGCCTAAGTTATTTCTACATTCTCTTCATATCAGGTTATCAGCATTTGAGGATTGCATGGCTGTCTCAAATGCCTAATCGTTTTTGCAATCTTTCTTTCACGGTAGTCTAAGACTCCTAGACTGATAATTTTATTCAACACAAAAGAACAGCTTGCAATCTTCGTTTTCTAAGTAATTCAAGATCCTTTAATAAGAATTTTGTTTTATTAGTTGGCATCAACATCTAAGCACCAACACTCACCTGATTACTCCCCAAAGTATCCACTGTCGCTCCCTAAGCAACCATCTCCATCCCTATCGGCTCACAACCATGGGCATGCTGGATCCACATCACCCTGTAATGCACTCCATGCTCTCAAGACATGTACCACCTCTAGGTACACTCCCTGCCACCTACCTCCAAGTAGACTTGACCCATCTCTAGGTCACAATCCTGCTATCCAAGCCGATCGCCAAAGCATCACCTGCTTCTCTTAGCTCCTAGTAGTATCGCTCGCTCTCCTTGGCTACGTGTCGTCTGACACCATGCCAATGCAAATTCATCCATGAGTCGCCACTTACGGGATTTCGAGATTAATGTCTCCTTGATCGTACTGAGGTATATGGCTCTGAGTGACTTCCTCTAGGCTTCATGATCTCATCACCTGTGGATCTAAACCATATAGGTTCCAACACCTGTACCAAGCCTAGACTCCTACAAATACAGCCAACTGTATGAAAGCTAGAGATAGCTTATCCACACCCGTGATGGTAGATGTCTCTCCATCGATGCCAATGCCAATGATTGGCCTCCTGTTGTAATGCCATCCTATACTCCCAAATGAGCACACCATGAAGTCCTCGCCATCAATGTCCCCTCCTAAAAAATCGCTAGCATCATCAAGTCCCTCACATGACGTGACATGCCAATATCCCAAAGCCACCATCAAGTCCCTCACATGACGTGACATGCCAATATTCCTCCAAGTGAGCCTATAAGATCTTCCATGGCCCAAACCAAATGATATGCACCCTGTTATCACTGGAATCTACATCCCTGATGTAATCATGATACAACAAATTGACTTGACTTACCCAGAATAGGTCGTTGAAGTGTACCTCCCTGATGACAAACCTGATACACTGCTCCACAGCTACTTTGACTTAATCAAAATGACTTACCAACTGTAGAACCACAAAATCATCACACTTACTACTCTCCAAGAGCATCCAAAGTGTGATCATTGACCCGTTCTTCATCCTCCATGTGTCTCACACACAATGCAAGTCCGCTATCTTGCCCAATGGCTTCCAACTGGCACCACCTCGCACTGCCATCACCTATGACCGCCAAAATGTGTATACCTCCAAGCTAGCCCATATTTTCCTCCGAACGAGAAATTTCCAAGCTACAGATGAGTATGTCAATGCAAGTGTCACTTGACTTGACACTGCCACTGCCGATCATGTCTATGAGAGCATTCCTCCAAAATGCCACCTGACGTTGGTCGGTTCAAACCCCAAGAGTTGAACATGATTTTGAGATTTTTCACCCGTAATCGGCATACCATGACTACCTCTCACCTGTGATTGCTTGCCCTCTCAAAATTTTTGCCAATGATGAGTAGTCACGCCGCAAAACTGCACTTCCATCGCCAATACTAACTTTTTCCACACAATTTTTGCTATCATTCGCAATAAATATTAGAAAGTAAATGGCTTCCCTTGTGGAAACAGTTTGCATAGGGCCACAAATGTCACTATGTACAAGATCTAGCAAAGCTTTAGAAGAATGTACTGAATCATAAATGAATGGACTTTTTGCATGTTTGTTGATAATACAGCTTTCACAAGGAGAAGTCGATTTGCTAATAGATGGAAGATCTTGCACTAAATGTTGAATCAAAAGGAATACTATTGAAATTTAAATGGCCTAGTCTTAAATTGCCATAGCATATCAATCGATTCAGAAGTTGAAGTATGAAGAGCTTGCCTATTTGTAGAATAACAATGGCTTAGCTTGTAAAGATAGCCACATCTCCTACCAAAAGCTAAAACTTTTCTAGATTTGTCAAGAATAGTGTAGCCTTCTTTATCGAATTCGACCCTATGACCAGAATTAGTGATTCAGCTGATGGAAAGCAAATTTTTAGTGAGATTTGGTACATGAAGAACATTGGACAGGAACTTTACATCACCTTTCTAGAATTCAATTATGACTATTCCTTCACCCTCGATAGTATGAGATGAGTTGTCTCCTAGTTGCACAACTCTAGAATGGGCGAATGACTTGTAGTCTTGGAGCCAGTCACGGGGGTGCGTCATGTGTTGTGTTGCTCCCGAGTCCAAATACCAGGATATTCTGCTATTCTCCAACTTTGGTCATGAATGTTGCTTCATCTTCCTCTTGTGGCTAGATCAAGTGATTGGTCATTGTAGCATTTGCTTGTTGTTGGAACTGCTTCTTCTTTTCATTGTTGTATTTCAATGTTTTGGCAATTCTTGATAAGGTGACCAGTCCTCTTATAGTATTTACAAAATAGCTTCTATCTTGGCTGTAATGATGAAGGCTGTTTCGGGTAGAGATGTGAAGTTTGATGAGTCCACATTCCCTAGGATAAAAGATGAAAGAGGACATGAGATCTTCACACTACTACCAATTCAAGAGGGAGATCGAGGACATATGTCAAATCAGAATGTTGAGCCACAGACTCCAGAGCAGCAGGAAGCAGAGGATCAACCCCACGAACAAGAAACGTTCGAACAACGACAAAATGAACCTAGAAGGTCAGCAAGACAAAGAAGACCTCCAGACTGTTATGCTGACAATCTTCAGTGGAGCGAAGACACAGAATTTGAGTACTGCAGCTTCACTGAAGTGCCAACAACATATCAAGAAGCTATCCAGAGTCCAGAGGGAGAATTCTGGAAGCAGGCAATGTCAGAGGAGATCGAGTCGATGAGACGAAACGAGGCATGGACATTAGAGCCACTGCCAGAAAACAGAAAAATCGTCGACTTCTGTTTAGCTATCTTGTAAACTCCACACAATGGAGATATAAACTATTCTTCTAGATCAAAATAGATGTAGAGAGATACAATGAGACATAGAGAGTAGAGCAGAAAAGAAAAAGACTAGAAACGAAAGAGCTGTGCATAAAAGTCTGCCAACGAGTAGAACAAAGCGAAAGAGTAGAGCGTCAGAGCGAGACACTGACCATCTCGCTCTAAAAATTAAACTGATAATTGATTGTTCTATTTGCGTGCATCTCCTTGTCTTCAACTGTCTTGATTGCTAGAATGGAATCTGTTCTGTGATGTGTAGTCGCGTGTCTACATTCCTTTGAGCTTCCGCCCAAAAGAAAATTGAAAGAAACAAAACCATTCGCGACAGTAATGCGATAGTCAAGTTCTTGGATCTGATAATGATCTTAGGGAGTTAGAGCCATTAAAGTCGAACCTACTCTACGCTGACCATCAAATGCTACACCGACCATAGAAAAAGAGGGGTAGAGATTTTGTGATAACCCTCCATGCATGGAAAAATACCCACCATGGGACATTCAACTAAGTCATCTAATCATTGAAATACCCCTCGACAATAACAAATCTTCGTACACCCAACATATCCTCCAAGAATTAAAAAAATTCCTGTTAGACCTAAATCTCTCAAAGACAGTTGTGGATTAGGTCAGTGACATCATTTGCACACAAGTGGTGGAAAGGGACTGCCTTTTATGATCCAGAGGACATACCACATAGAACCAAGAATAGAATAGGTACGCTGAACAAGAGAAACCACCCTAGATAGAAAGGGCAAATGCATATTTCAAGAGGAGACAAACTCAATCCTGCAACGATTCTATCCACGTACCTAATGTCTCCCCAGTCACATAAATCATCAAAACACCAACCGCATAGAAATCTGTGACCTTCACTCAAAAAAACTACGTGATGGAATACTTTACTAGAATTATGCGTATCACAAGATAGAATTTCTCGTGCAACATGTGTGAAGAATTGCCAAAAGTCGGCAAATCTAGCTTGATCAAAAACCATGTAGTATAATGTAAATTTTGTACATAAGTGGATTCCACACATGTGAGGCCAAGATTTCACGTGGCAATCCACTCCTAATGTAGGTTAGTTCAAGTCCATAGGGTTGGTCATGTCATTTTGGTAGTGATTCCTAGTTTATAGGACCTAAATCCTATATTCAAAGGTGAAAATTCACCAACTAGCTATCTACCAAGCATGACTCTAGGAAATAGACTAGGGTTTCATTTTAGGGCAAAAAGACTGAGTTAAATTCCTTATTACATGCTGGAAATCCACCTAACTTCACAAAGGAAGTCGAATTTGCAATGCATTCCAAGCTCCCATAGTGAGAAGATAGAATAATTTTGGAGCTCATTGGCATACTCAAGCTACTTCACTGTGTACATTGAGTTTTTGTGATCCAAATGCAACCAAATTAATTTCTACTTGTTTCTTAGCTTGAAGGCCATACTAAATCCTATATTACACATGTGTGGGCTCGGATTTCAATGTTGATCAATGTTTTTAATTGTTAGTGCTTGCTGTTTGTCAAATTGCCAATCTAGATCAACTTTTTAATGATTAGTTTTATGATAGATTGTTAAGCAAGCATCCAATCACTCTTGTGGATCTTTTGTGGGTCCATTATGGTCCTAAAGTACAGTACTTTCACATGGTATCAGAGCCAAGTACAAGAGCATAAGCCATTGATCTAATGCACATCCATTTTTAGCAAGTTTTGGTGCTAAAAACTACTATTGAGAGGGCAAGCTAGAATCTTGATTTTGGTGAGGAGATTTGATCCCAAATTTTGTAAGGGTCCAAATCTGTACTGTCCACATGTGTGGGCACCTCTGAACCTACATTAAATGCATGGTATTCATTTGATCCAAATAAATTCAACGCAAAGTAATAAATGCAAGTAGACCCCTCTTAGAAAAGTAGGGTGAGCCACCTTTTGATGGTGACATCTATTGGAGAGTATTATTCCACTTGTAATTTGTGAAATGTGGAAATGCCACTAGGATGCCACCTAAGGAGCTCTCTTGCTTATTTAAGAGACTCCATCTTTGAGAAGAGGAGCTTTTTGTGTAATGCATCTACTCCATGTCCAAATGAGAAGAGCCTCCACGAGTTTTGGTGCATCCTTTGAGCTCCTTGATCATGCTTGTTTCTTGAGTGATGCATTCATGATCTTGCCCTTCCTTGTGTGTGGTTGTGGACAGTAGAGTGGATTAGTTCTCTTGCTTTCCTAGAGTGGATTAGATTTCTTGTTTTCTTGTGGATTATTGTAGGAATCAGCATTCAAGTAAACTAAATAGGCTGGATTTGTATTTGCATAACCTCTTACAATCTAGTTCTTGATGTTCTTGGGCTGTCCAAGAATCAAGAAATGAGTGTTTCTTGATCCTTGGACTAGTTTTTTGTTTCTTGTATTGTGGATTAATGCAAGTGTAGCTTAGTTTTAGTTGGTAAAGATCTGATTCAAACTCGTTTTACAGCATTAAAGCAGAATTTCATGGTATTTCAATCAATATTCAACGGTTCTGCATGCTGATTTTATGGTTGAACATTTTGGCATGCATGATTGATTGATTTGTGGTCGTTTATGCATGTGCTTTTAGTGGAAGAGTGACCAATCTGAGTGTCCTCTGATAGGCAGGAAACTTAGAAAACGTAGATCCGTCATTCTGCCTGATCTGGGCATTGCAATAAACAAGAAGCATCCAATAAATGCCCAAACGAGCCTGGTAACAGGCATAACAGTTCTAGAAGTAAGAGAAAGGAAGAAACCAACAGATTCTCTAGCGAAAGGAATTTGTCAACAATTTACAATTGATCATATAAGACTTTTGGCTAGTAAACCTCTCTTCTTACTAGATCCAAAGTCTTGTAAACTTGGATGCCTTACACATAGTATGTCAAGACATTCGATTTTTTTGTCTTTTAAAGCATCATCCACTAGTACACAAATTTCTCATATTGGAACGACAATCCATTTTGGAATGTATATTGTTTCACAATGTCTTTATATTTCTTTTCAAGTAATATCATTGTGAATTTGTCTCAATTTCATTCTTGTTTTATCTAGTTTGAATAATCATCCATGTTTGGCCAAAATGAGAACCATTTGGTACAATTCCCTAGACAAAAGATATAGATATGTAGAAATTTGGGTGAATAAAATTTTATTTAGTTCACATATTTGACTAAGATCATCTACAACTTGATTGAGGTTGCTTTCAAGATATCAAATCTCATGATTAGACTCTTGCATGGATTTGACCCATCGGGCTTTATAGAAATACTTGAGAGACTAGTGAGCCATATACACTATAAGATTACTACCATGTAAATAGTGTCCCTAGGTCTTGTTTATGAATCACAACAAATAATCTTTTTTCGTGAGTTGTATAATGCAGCTGAGATTCAATAAATTTTTTGTTTTCATCTAGAGATGAGAGAAATGTTATGCTAAAAAATCCAAATATGAATTCTTTAAGCATGTCAAAGCTATTTATTTTGGTCAGAAGATTATCCTAAATGAGAGAAGAATAGATAAAGCTAAATCAAGGTAGTTATTAAAAAAGGCCAATCTAAAAAATAGTCATATAGGTAAAATCTTTTTTAGGATTCTTGTTTTATTTTTTAGATTTATTGAGTATTTTGTTATCATTGCAAAAGCTCTCAATAATCTCTTAAAGGATAAAATCAGTAAGAAGAAAAAACCTAGTTCTCCTATCACATGGAACCTAAGAAGTTAATTACCTTGGCTCTCATGTTAGAGATTGCAAATCCAAATCAATTTTCTACTGTGAACTAGCACAGGTGGTTACAAATGGAATAGCTCTATTACAAAACGATAGGCCAATAGTATAGTTAGGGGTTCTACATGTTCCTTAAAAGACTTATTGTAGATGAGTATACTATCTAAAGATACAACCCATACAATTTCCCACATTTGGAAAAAATAAATTGCTCATCATCTTTTGGATTGTAGCTAGTACATTCGTCAATACAAAAGGCAACACTACAAAATTATAGTGACCAAATTGCCAAGATCAATTTTTTCCATATCGTTTGGATGAATTCTAATATGATGATAGCATGTTCTAATATCTATCATGATGAAGTATTTAGCTCTTAGTAAGCAATCCACAAGGTCATCCATCCTAAACAGTGGATATTCAATAATGATAGTTACTCTATTTAACCCCTTGTAGTAGTCCACACATGCAAAAGCGTCCATCTTTCTTCACTTTCAAAAGAACGTATGGTGACTTACTGGGTTTGTATGTATTTCATTTTTACCTAGTAGACTCTATCTCTTTCTTCTAACTATAAGGTTGTCTCAAGCTAGGTTGACAACCTGGATTTAGTTTTATTCCGTAGTCTACCAAAATCTTGCAAATGCTAAGCCAAGAGCAAATTCTAATAAAAGTATATCTTTAGGTTCAATTGTGATTGTATTCTTTTTAGTTCGCTCTTGTTTGAATTTAATGATTTAACTATAAATGAAGGCCAGCCTCATAGACATTTACATCTCAGTAATGGATACCTTGTGACTATTATGCCCCTTTTTTGAACATATCAAAAAGCTTTTTCCAAACGTAGGTGATGCTCTTTCCACCTTACGCGTCCAATGACGTGGACTTTTTTCCGTCCTCAAGCTTTAAAATGGTTATTAGGTGGCCTTTTAACAAGTTCATAAAGCTCACAACTATTGAGATACATTTCAGAAAAATCCAAAATAGGCATGGCAAAAGTCATTTCCCACATGGGGTGCTTTTATTTTCCTATGTAAAATGAGGTAATGGACTTCCTAGTTTTTCTCTCTAGTGGAATGAGGAGTACGACTCAATCATGAAGAACAAGACTTGGAGACTTGTTCAATTACCTACAGGTAAAAAGGCTATTGGATGCAAGTGGGTCTATAGAACTAAATACAAATCAGATGGTTCTATAGATAAACATAAGGCAAGATTGCTGGTAAAAAGTTATGCTCAACAGGAAGGGATTGACTATGAAGAAACTTTTGCACCAGTTGCTAAGTCTACTACTATGAGGACAGTTTTATCATGCCCTAGGCAGGTATTTATAAAAACACCGTTAGAATCTAATTGGCATGCTGCTACGCACCTCATTGGCCAAATAGCTACCACATATTAATGTTTGCACAAAAGCTAACTAAGATTGATACATCTCCAAGTAAAGTGATATAAAAATACTAATATTTCCACAAAGCTAAGTAAAATTCATAAACTCCAAACAAGTTGATCTAAGATATCCTGATAAGCTTTGTCGTGTGGGCTCGAGATACATTCAAATAGTTGAAAAATGAAGAAAAAAATTTAAAAGAATAAAAAATTTCAATGCTCAAAGTCACCTAAGGGCGACAACTCAATTTTTACTAATCATCACAATAGCTTATTGTTATCGCGACAAAGTTAGAAACACATGCATGTATACAAATAATTTTACAATTCCATTTACAACGATGATTGATTCACCAAAATCTCCAAAAATTTGACAAGGAGAACATCCAAAAATTGACCAATGATGGTTAGGATGATAATCACAAAGTGGAGATCTTGCTTGCTTTTTCTTTCCCTTTCCAAATAGTGACATACCTTATGTGACATTGGCTATAGATCTACAAGCATCATAGCAAGACACGTAGTTAGTTGCACCAGTTGCTCCTAATTAAGAACTAAAATATCGACCAAGAAGTCCATACTAAATGTATGATAATTGACTCAATTAACACTAGAAATACAAGCAAAATATCCTGAGAAATGAAGGCTTTCTTACTTTTTCGTCTGCTCACAAACCCCACAAGTAACGTATGAAAGGACATCAAATATGCAAATATGTATTGAGAACCCACATTATTTTTGTTGTCCCTTGAATCCCATATATCTTCACAAAAGTGAAGACCCATATGGTTGTTGGCCAAGAAAAGTAGCATCCAAATTCTGCTCAGCCTTGATATTGAGGTTCAAAGATCATTCATGCCTGAATAATAAGTGAGGGGTGGGAGACCAACACTGCAGGCAATCTGGTTTTCTGATTAAGGTCTTAGTGATATATCTGCCATTTCTACTGTAACTGGCTCAGGTGCTACCATGGGATGCTGCTGATCTCTGTATTCTGCTTGCTTTGGAAGCTCAGATTCCTCTAAGTCTGCTTTCTGGGATGGAGAATCTGAGAAAGATCCTGAAAGAGCATAATTTGAGAAGGTGGGCGAGGCTTGGATGGAAGAGGGTGAGAAGGATGTATTCTGAGGAGCCTCTCGATCAAGGGGAGAAGGCCCGGAGGGTACTGGGCGAAGGTAGAACTTTTCATCCTTCACCTGATAGTATTCTGCGGTCCGCACTTCCTGACAGAGCGAGCACACACTACAGAACATCCACTGAGTGCAGTCTGTCATGTTTGGTTCGTTACAACACCATGTTTTGGCTGGCAAATTGAAGGTCTCTCGCATTTTGATCCTCCAATATCCCCCATACATCAGCCCAAAAATGCTAAGAACAATCCCTGCCGCTCCAAGACATTTGCGGACAGTGTCGTTGTCAATATTGACCGCAGCCAGGTTCAGCACAAAGAATGGAGCTGAGCATATAAGCAAGAAGGTCACCATGTGAACATAGCGGTTCCCAAAGCCTAGCCTGTCCATATTCCATCCAAACACACAAAAGCAGCAAATAGTAGACAGAAGTGACGACCCAGGATCGTCTTTAAAGTCAAAAAGACCTCCTCTCCATTCAGGATTTTCTACCAGCTTTCCGTCTGTTGATGCAAATGAGACCCTTCTTTGCAAAAGCCTCTGCGTCTTGGAAACCTCTCCTCCATTCTCACATTTATCCAGAGCTAGGGTAGTTTCACTTGCATCCTCTTCGGCATAATCCTTACCCAATGGACTAACAATGTTATAGATGCCAGCAGCAGCAGCACAGCCAATGGCAGCAGAGAGGCAAATTGCAACCCCAATAGCAGGACGCTTGGATCTCTTGTATCCCCAATTCAAGCCACAAAGCGCATATTGAGAGAAGCAATTCAAGTGTAATAGCAGCACTACCACCATCATATGAGCCCATTCATGAGGCTTGCGAGTTCCATCTTTACAGTAAACTTTTCTGAGAGCTATTATGTCGGGAGGCTGCCATGTGTACAGCCTATACAAGTGCATAAATCTTAAAGGGTGAACGTAGAGACACATAAGCGTGAAGAGGGCGTTTATAATCTGATTGTTCACCTCAAACCATGCATTTCGGTCCTTCTTGTTTGGCACAGCAGAATTCAGCATACCGACCATGACCATGAACAGAAGTCCTCCTGAAACTACCACGCCAAGAAGCCATAATAGCAGCACAAGGTTTTGGGGTTTTTTCAGCCAATTCCAGGCATAAAGCTTAAGCAAATCCCACCTCACCTCTCCAACAATCGGAAGATTAATGCCCTCTCTAAGACGGAGTGAATTAGATATAGGCGGTGAGGGCGTCTTCTCAGAGATCTCTTCTTTGGCGGCTTCTAGACGCTTAAACGTGACTGAAGTTTGCAGAAAAGCCTCCACCGGGTTCAGTGGTTTCGGAGAACCAAACCATCTGTTTCCAAAAAATCCTCCTTTTCGTGTAGTTGTGAATTCTTCTTGTTGCTCTCGTTGATCAACCAATCGTTTTCTGGAAATGGCGGAAGCCAAAACAGGCGGCGACGAGGCATCATTCTGACTTGTTTCATCTGCTGTCATTTTTACTTCAGTACATCAAAAGGAGGACTTACATGTGCTTAACACCTCGCCACTTTTTGGAATTGACAAATCTGATAGCAAACATAATCCGCCTAACCTCTACATATCCCTGCACATCCACACACGTATCTAATGAAGGCTTCTGAATCTAGTGGCAGAGCAGCGTCTCTAGCTCACCACAACCCGAGGATCACCCAAAATTGCAATTACAACGACATTATGTATCGATTGCAAAGATTAATTCCCGCAGAAACAGAAACGAAAAACTATATGCGACCTCTGGATCGCTGCTGTCACAATTCGAAATTGCACCATTGACAAAATCCACCAGCCGATCCAACTACATTGATCCAAATAGTATAATGGGCAAACCACGAAAAGACAATGTCATTAGCTGAACCGCCCTCGGCCTCGCGCTCGCCCACCCACATCTCACAGCAGCGCGCGATCCCTTGGCTCGCTGGCGCAGCCGTGCCGCGTTGGTTCTCCTAGCGTTGCCTCGTCGTCATCGCCATAGACTGTGGCGCGATCCAATTTCTCTATCAGAGACCAGGTCCTGCGCTTGGCTTTCTTTTTTCTCTGCCTCCACCCGCCGCCGCCTAGCCCCAAGGCTCAAGCCCATAGAAATGTTCACATAATAATACTAATTTTTTTTTCTTTCAACAAGGCGGCCTTTTCTCCTGTCCAAGAGCACGACGACTCACGCGGCCAAGTGGGGTAGTTTCAATTATGAAGATGAGGCCTTCCCACTTGAAAGTTTGTATCTTACTTTGGTCTCTTATCATTTTAAAAGCAACTAAAGGATATCAAAGAAATTGTTGTTGATGGTAAGATACATCAAAATAGTGCCAAGGTTCACACTCATGTGAAAATGACCTTGCCAATAAGCCATTACAAAGATGGAGTCTTGAGATTATATTCATTTCCACTTTATTCTCCCTCAATTTTAAATGGAACCAGGCTCTCATGAGGTTGCATCTTCTATCTTGACTATCACAATTACATGGATCTCATCTTTCTCTTGTCTCCTTGGATGTCATTAGTAAATAAATGGCAACAATGGGACATTATGATAAAATGAAAGTAACATCCGTTCATGTATCTCATCTCATCTCTTTTCTCCTTGCCTATTATTAATACCGGGCTAGCAACAATGGCACATTATGCTAAGATAAAAGTAACATTGGCACATTATGCTCGGATAAAAGTAACATTTAGGAAAAATGAAAATCTATTCATAAATTCTTTATTTTTAATAAATAACTACCCGTGCACATTAAATAATGACTCTGCCCATGCCCATACCCATACCCATTTTGTTTGGTAAGGCCCATGGAAGGGTTCATGGCTACCAGATCCATCATCTCCTCTCATGGGCCTTAAGTTGCGGGATGGATGACCCATTCCATAATACAAGAGTCCATTAAGAAATTTCCAAAAGTTTAAGAAAGGTCTTAAAGAAAATCTGGAAGAACATTATAGCTCATAACAAGTGAGAAAATGTGGCCCATAAAAAAATTATTCATAAAAAACCATCTTTTACACCGGGAAAAGTTTTTAGGGATCTTTAAATTGGTTCAATGATTGATTATTCATGACAAAACCTAACGGCCTCACCATTATTTTAAGATCAATTTATGGGGTGCAAAGATTAATAATGCACTTCAAACTTCCATGTTTTATGTGCCCTTAGAATAATGGCAAAATAGTCTATGACATTAGATATTTCATCCATGTCAATGGCTTATTCTAGCAGGAAGAATGCCTATTTTGAGGATACCTTTCAAATTAGAAAAATGAATAAGAGGATTACACTTCACCTTCAAGTAAAAACTTTGAAAATTCATTTATTCGAATGGTCTCATTTTCACTCACCACTTTTTAATTCCATATTACACAAAGGAAAGATGGTTTCTCTTGCATATATTGAGCATGACTCTAGAGCCACACACCATTGTTTTGTTTCCATATCATACAAAGGGAAAAGATGAACAAGGGTAACAAGACAATCTAGTCTCTATCAAGTGAAAAATAATAAAATGAATTCCGGGAGTACACTAGGTCATGTGACATGAGCTTGACTAAATATATGAGACTGAATTGACCAAAAGCTTTTGTGACCAAGCGATGTACTTGGATACCACACACTTGGTTGACATTTTCAAGGACGAAAAATCTATAGCTTTAATTGCCATGGGTCTCATAATAGATTCAATAGATTGCAATAATACTTGGTTGAGAGCTCATACAAGAATCACATCACGTGCTCATACTTTTGCTAGATTGCCATTTGAAGGTAGTAAAACATTAGATAAACTATAAATTTTCTTTTGCAAATGAACTCTACATGATCTAATCATCAATTATATTGACACTTACTTTAAAATGCCCATAAGTTTGCATGTTCCTCGCGAGCAGATTGTTGACACTCAAAAATCAATTGCTCCAAAACTCTCACTTGATAGCAAAATCCAACAATGAGTTTAGAAAAATGTGATAAGTGTAAGGATAATAACTAGGATATTTCACTACGATCTATGGAAACTCAATCAACCAGCACCATCCATAGAGTAGTCAAAGAACCAGATTACTATGAAGTTGGTCATATAATCGTTTTAATTGTTCAACTTCAATAAAATTGAGACAATAAACTAGATTATTTTTTGATCGAAGGTTAAAGAAACCTTATGACAAGATGATTGTGCTTGCAAGAATTGCACCAATCCCACATTTTCAAATGATAAATATTGCTCCTAAGAGTAATGCTAAAACTTGCTATTCTTAGTATATTACTTAGCCAAGAAACCAACAATAGTTTTCCATATAATGTATATATCTATGGAAATTTTTATACATAATAATGATGGAACATGTGATAACCTAAAATATTACATGATTTTGTTTCTATATGCTCATGCTATTCTATGTGGATAATAATGATGAATCATTTGACAACCTAAAAGACATGATTTTGTGTATATATGTTTATGCTATTCTATGTGGGTGATATGCTCATGTTACTCTATGTGGGTAATATGCTCATGCTATTCTATGTGGATAATTTTCAACCATTTTTATCTTGTTGTACACATAAAACAAATCAAGAAAATTTTAACCTCATTGTGAATAGCATCGTCAGGTACTGATTCTATGAATGTTAATGAAAAGTGATTTTTGTTGGTGAATAATTTCAATTTTTTTTAATCTACAAAAAAATGTAGATGAATATTCTACTTGGATCTAATAATGCAATGTCATGTGGCCTAGAAAAGAGTAACGTTTTTATGGTAATTTTTAAATTCCCTATTTTTAGCCCAAAGTCATGGTTTTTAATAGGTCATTCTCCAAATTATTCAAAAAATGAGTACCAAAAAATGCATTTTCACAATAGATCATGGCAATTTTTTTTTACAAACTTCGTAAAATCATCATAATAAAAAAATGACTAATATTTAAATTTTGAGGATTCAAACATATAAAAGTACAAGAGGGCTCAAAATATGATTGCATATATATTTCTCAAAGTAAATTCTCAAAAAACACTTCACTGACACCTATGAGTTTGGAACTTGACATATTTTTAATAGAATCTTGTTCAGCTAATAAAGTCACAGACTTGTCGTCAACATCTGATCCGACCAATAAATCCTCTTCTGAATCAACATCTAATATTGACAAAAAATATTTTATATTGACATTTTTCTGTTGTTGACAAGTTGAAGATGATAATTGTATCATTAACTCAAGTTGTTCCTTTGGAATAACTATTGTTGAATTTCGTAAATAATCAATCATTGTCAACTCAAATATAATAGCCAGAACATCTACATCTTCTAAACCCAAATCAACTTTTTGTTGATTTTTAGACAATCATTTTCTCTTGCCTTTCAGATCTACTTACAACATGTCTAATTTGTACCTTCCTAGGAACACATTCATTGAGGTGGGGCACAACCAATTTAGTAATTTACCCATGATACTTTTGCTTGGTTAGTATTTTAAATAAATCCAAGCACTTTTGCAATTCAAAACGCATGTTCCTCACTACTTTTTGAAGGCAAAAGTGCAACAGAGCTCCCAACTTAAATTTCACTCAAATTATCGCACCACTTCATTTTGGCAGCTTCTACGATTTATCTATTATTTCTTGAGCCAAAATAATTTTGCATTCCTCACCTTGCACAAGTTGCAAAAATTTATTTTTTTGTAAAGATTAGAAGCTTCGACAATTGTCATTGGTGCTCCTAACTTGAAAGGCTAGCGAAATTCTTTAGTATATGATGAATCTACGAGGTTGATCAAACTAATTTTTTGTTCTTCAAAAACCCATGCACCAAAGTCGATCAAAATCGTCAAAAAACTGATAAGCTGCTCAAATGTCTGATTTCAAAAGCTTCAATGAGACAAATGGATCACCTTCACAATGTCTCTCAAAGCCTTCTATTTTTTTGATAGTTTTGACATATCTCATTTATTTAAGATGTTGATGAACAGACATGCTTTGGGAGTGGATCCCATGAGGATGCAACCCGAAAGATGGAAAACCATGTGGGAGCTAGTAACTTAGACTCTCTCAAATTAAGTTATATTTTTAATAAAGAGACCTCCTATTATCACGTAAGAGGTGGAACCCAAATCTTTATAGAATGGGATTCACTCAGTTGTAAGAGGTGGAATCCAAAGTATTGTAAAATTGGATCCACCAGCTCATCGGTATACATAGAGGCCTCCTCCACGAGTTTTAGAGTAGTAGATATTGTACTGAGATGCTGTTGTATTGTTAATTGAAGATCTTTCTATTTGCATTTCCATCTATGCTCCATTTTCATGCATGAAGTTCAGGGCCTTGTGGTAGATCAATACCACTCTGATCTGATGTTGTTTTGTGCTTGACTCCCTGAGTAGTTCTTGTTACAATTGTTGAGAGATAATTGTAGTAAGCACTTTGTAGGATTGTAGATCTTAGTTGTTTCAATTTTGTTGATTCTGGTGATTTTAATAGGATTAGTTCCAAATCCATTCCCTATTCTTACTTAGATTAGTGTAGCAAAAATCTACAATCTGTAAGAACTAAAAAAAGACTATAGAACGTAGGAATCCGAAGTCTGATAGATCCAGATCAAAGTTGAGCATCCATTATCAGTAGGATGGAGATCAGGTCATAGATGTACTAATTGACAGATGGGCACATCTCCATTGCATTACCACTATACTACAAATCATAGAAGTTAGAGGTAGGCAAATCCTGTCAGCTGGCGGCTTGCTGGAATCTGTCAATCAGAGAATAAGTGCTAGTAGTCAGAGGAAATGTAGCAAACATTGGCACCGCTGTTCCAAATAATCTTCTTCCATCTGAGTATGATTTCGTTTTCACAGTTTATCTTTCGATTTTAGCAGTTTCTATTTGCTTGCATGTATTTTTGCATTTAAAATATTCACTGCCAGCATGTATTACATTTGAAAATGTCATTTGATCTATACCCAACCACACGTGGTTAAAACCCACCGCCCTCCACCTATTTTGCATTTTTTTTAGGGGAGGGAGACCTGTTGGTTGAACCGTCACTTGCATCCAACACTTTTAAAACTTTAAAAAAATTACATCCGACGTGCTCCCGGACGACAAACAAAAAAATTGTGTTTGACGTGCATCCGACGACCTCCAAAAAATATTTCCGTCCAAAGTGCATCCGACGACTTGTTAGTACCGGTTGCATCCGCCGTTGCATCTGCCAGTTTGCATCCGACGACTTTGTGATTTCCATCCGATATTGTTTCATCCGACACTGTCACTCAATTGCATCCGACATAGTGCTTTTAATGCCTATCCGACATTGCATCCATACTATAAGTACTGTTTTGCATTCGACAGTCTCAGTACCATTGCATCTGACATACCATTTTTATAGAATTTTTATTGAAAATCTAATTCTACTCTAAGATAATGTCAATTGCATTTTCAAAAAAAAAAAAAACCCAAATCACAAAAGAGTTGAATTAGATTCACTCAGTTTTCATGGCTAATTTACTAGAAGAACTTATGGATGAATTCACATTGCCAAATCACCCAAATAATGAGAACAAGCCCTATCGTCTTAGATCTCAAGTAGACCAGGACCATCCAGATGGACACCTAATCCTGACGATCATACTGTTCACCATCCTCACCATGCCGCAAGATCTGACAAATGAACACCTTGACTAGAATCACCAAAGTTTGACGGTAATGTGGACCCTCATATATTTTTACAAGTCTTTGAGAATGCATGCGAAGTGTATGGAGAATATACTGACAATGCAAAAGTCCAACTTTTCTCAATGACCATGGTAGATAAAGCACGAGAGTGGTTTTTTAACCTCGATCATGATGATCGACGAGATTGGTCAGAACTAAAAGAGTCTTTCATTGAATGCTTCCAACCTTTTAGACTCATAGAAAGCCCCTTTGTATGCCTTAATAATATAAAAATAAAAAAAGATGAATGTGTATGTGACTACATCGAGCACTTCAAGCATCTCATAAGTCAAGTCCAAGAACAACCAACTGATAAAATGTTGATCATATGGTTTATAGTTGGTCTTCCCAAACGCATTCGGAAAGAGCTTAAACCTAGCGATTTAAGAGTATTTTACCCTTAAATCTACTATGTCTGATGCCATTCGTGAAGAAGATGAAGGGTCTGATGATCACGAGCAGAAAGAGAGAAAAGCTCGCCATGTTTGCTTTGAAAATTGTCCAAGTGAGCCCCGAGATTCAGACCAAGTCTGGAAGTCTCAGTTCGAGTTGATGAATCAACAACATCAACAACATATGGAGAAAATCAACAAAGATTTTCAACAAGCTTTAAAATCTATTCAGAGTTAGTTGCCAGGGCAATTGCCATCTGGTAACACTATTTATAGGTGAGAAGATACCTGGTGCCACAATGTTGTGGACCACACAAGTAATGAGTGTCCATCATATCGTCCTTACAAAACACAGCATTGTATAATCTGTGATACGACCACTCATACCACCTCAAGCTATAGATACAACCCACGCAACATGCAATATTCTCGCCCACAGCCATATGCACCGTGAGGACAACCACAAGCGCCATATAACCCATTATATGAGTCCAGTCCAAGTCCAGGAATTGCCTAGACAACAACCACCTACACAACAACAGCGCGTGGAACTTCTAGGGCCAAGAGGATCTACTCCACAAAATAGGCCAGACCAACAAAATCGACCTCACGTACAGGCCAATGTAGTGCAGAACACCTCCTATGACACCCCAGCCTATGAATCTACTTATGATGACAACAATCCTAACTCATGCGTAGATGAGGCCTCTGCCTCCTATTCCAATGAGCAATATTATCCTAAGGAAAAACCTATTCAAGTTGACCAAAATGGTTATGCCATCTTCCCTTCAGCACTTCAAAAGTAATGTTTTGTATGTGGAGAAACCACTCACTTTCAAAGTAAATGTAGACTTCGTTATGACTTTGTAGCTGAGTGTGCTGATTGTATTAGAAGGCATTGCTATAAAGATTGCCCTAACCAAACCAAGAAGACAATTCTAGTTTGAAGAATTGAAAAAGATTATCTATGTTAGATATAGGGGTCTTATGTTTTTTACATCAAGCATCTAGGTGTAGGATGTTGATAGGAATAAATTTGGCATAGATGGCAAATTATGCATTTCCACTTGTAATGCCACTATTGAGCCAAAATAGAGTAAGAGGCTAAACACTTGCTAATTAGAGTGTAGACAAGTGTAAAATTTTTGTTTGATGAATTCCAAGAGGTCCAATAGGATTTAGAGGTGGAACCTTGTGAGGTCCAATAGGAAATTGAGGTGTGCTTGAATATAGTCCAATAGAATTAAGAGGTGCATAGATCAATGATCCAATAAGATCAAGAGGTGACAAAATATGGTCCAATCATAGTTAAGCATAGTGGTAGCTCGTGGACCTACTAGTATCATTGTACTCCTCATTTTGAAACTAATTGATTTGGTAATTTCATGGATTTTGTGAGTTATTGGATTTCTAGCTTTCTCTCTCTACCCGAGAGCTCATGATGCATTTTCTCTCTCTACCCGAGGAGAGCAGCTTGTTTTTACTTAGAATATTTTTTGAATACTTCCCACACGTGTGAGTGAGAGTTGGAAGTGATTGAATGCATGTAGTAGTGTGTTTTTGCCATAGGATTCAAGATTGATCTTGAATCTCAATCTAGTCTTGATCTTGGTGCATCTACACACCTTAGGAGATCACAAGTACATGTAGTGGACAGTCCACACGTGTGAAATTCAACATCTAGCATGTAGGGTATCTGAAGAGCCGTTGCATGCAGTCACACACGCACAACATAAGGCCTTAGATCAGTCTAAGGACCCTGCACAATCTCACCCTTCTGCTAATAGTTCCATGATCCCACAATCTTACCCTAACCCTGTAGAAGCTCAACGGAAATACCATGATTTCAGAGATGAGTTTGATAGAGCCAAAGATAGGATTTCTACTCCGCCATCTGCCTAGTTGGGCTACGCAGGGGCAACCGCCACGAGGAGTAGAGGTCCTTTCCAATCTCTTACAAGCCCTTCTACACGGCTGTCAAGTTTTCCGAACCCATACAGGATGCTATACTACAAAGCTCCTAGAAACCTGATGTACCCGATGAGATGAGATGTCTGAAAAATGCTGAAGTGGTTCATAATGTTGACATGAGCTTACTTCATATAGGTGTTGCTAAAGGTAACAACATCACTTTACTCGTGCATTACAAATCTTACCCATCCGTGCAATCCATTTTCGATAGTGGGTCTAGCGTGAATATTATTGCCCTGTCCTTAGCCAAGGCATGAGGAATATCCACATTGGAAAAGCCTAAGTACAAGTTACATATGGCTGACCAACGATTGATGACACCCGCCGATCACGTAAGCAATTTACCGATCAAAATTGCTAGTTTGATTTTCACTATAGAGTGTTTAGTCCTAGATTTTCCTGATGAACTGCACACCTATCAATTCCTTCTTGGAACACCTTGGTTAGAAATGGCTGGAGTGATTCAAGATTGGAAGAAAAACAAAATAGTTTTTGGCAATAGAGACAAGAGAATCTCTATTGATGCCATAGGAAAAATAAAACTTGCATGCATTGAAGATGAATGGTCTTCAACTACCTATGATGACCCCGATAGTATCGATTCGACCATTATGGGTCATTATGTGCAGAGTATTGATATCATTAACTGGGGTCATGCTTTAGCAACTATTGATTGTGTCAATGGCAATCTTGGTGAATGCGAGGTTCAAGAAGAGGCACCAATCGAAATTACTTTACACTCCATCCTGCCTTTATACATGATAGATGCACTCCCTATTGAGTGGATACCTGAGGATGTTTTTCTTACTGAAATATCCACAATGAGGGTGGCATTCTTCCTGTGGGAGAACATGAGTTATCTGACGATCGACTTATTCTTTGGTGGATCCCGAGCATTAAGGAATGCGTTGTATACCGAAAGAGATTAAGCTTCCATCCACCATTGGCTTGTGTGCAACATCCACAACCAGTAAACACTCGTGTATAATGACCGAAATTAAAAGTCTATCAATGGGACATACACAATGATCAGGTTTTGAACACCATTGATGAAGACTTAGTCCGAGAAAAACCACCAAAAAATCCATGCATGCCTACCACTACAAATCCACAAATATCCCGCATGCTTAAAAACAAATCAAGGGTTGATGTACGATTGATTGATAAGCAATTCAAAATGTGTGAAAAGCTGAAATAGCCAATTAGACCTCTGATACAAAACCAAAAATATCCTATTCACGCTTCATCATCTACAAGCTCCCCTGTAGAGGATATTCCTAAGATTCCACCTGAGGTAGTTGATGATCCACTTATGATGTTTTCTAGCACTTTAAGAATTACACGACTGGTGACGTCATCATCAGCATGGTGAAGCCAAAACAAGAGCCTCAACCACCATCAACTTCTTTTGAGGGACCTGCAAAGACCTCTTAATCTGAAGGATGGTGATGAAGACATATACTGTATCATACACGTAGGAGCCCACCTAAATCCAACCCAATTACGGGATTTGGAAAAGTTATTGCGCAAATACAGAGATGTGTTTGCATGGAATTATAAAGAAATGAAGGGAGTTCTTCCTAACACTACTGTCCATACAATCCCATTATTGGATGGTGCCATACCTGTGAGAGCAAAACCTTATCGCACCAATCCCATTAGAAAATACGAAAAGATATTCAAAAGCTTCTCGATGCTGGTTTCATTTATGAAATCGAGCACACCAGTTGGGTATCACCAATTGTGTTGGTACCAAAGAAAAATGGTAAACTTCATATCTGCATGGATTTGAAGAAGCTTAATGATCAAACAAAGAAGGATCACTTTCCCTTGCCTCTAACCACACAAATCCTCGAAGATATGGCAGGAGCAGAAGCTTTTAGCTTCCTAGACGATTTTAGTGGCTAAATTGCTCCTGAAGATCGATTTAAAACGACCTTTGACATTACAAAGGGTGATGCAACGAGCTTTCAAATATTTTCAACAACTTCAACAAATTAGTCTTTTCTATCAGTCTACAGAAATACATTGTCTTCGCAATAGTTTGCAAAAATGAACTGATCGTCGCATTGTTTGCATTTTTCCAATTTTTGACAGTGACTTCTTTTCAAATAGTTTGAAGAAACACATTTTTTGTCGACTTTTTCACATTTTTCCAAAATGCAAAAAATACAAAGTTTGTCTACTTTGACAAGCAACGTCTCCAGCTACTTCCAAAAATATGCGAGAAATGCAAAGTATGCGATAAACTCGTCCATGTCAACGATTACGAGTCACCTGACTCATCTACACCCTATACAGATGGCGTTGTACTTTAAATATCTCTCAAGTACAATGAAGTACATAGTTAAAAAATTAAACTAGTCTTGTAAATATAACAATACTTAAACGTTTCTTGTAATCGCAAGGACGCTGGTTATAAATACACCTCCAGCTCGCATCAATCCTGGATTAACAATCAGTGTTGTTCAAGATCTGTAAAATATACAAGCAACACGTTCTTTCTATCTATGTCTAACTTAGATATCTATGTTGTGATTTGATTACACTTTCCTACTACTAGTTCATGCTCGTTCACTCACTCTAATCAGCTCACGGACGTCTACGACTCTTCTAAATCTGATCAGACGATGGCTGTCTTTGGCGCATGAGGAACTAGCATTTTCATACTACACTATCACACAAAATTCTATATTGAACTTCATATTGAAACTAATTTACAGTAATTCCACACCTCATTTAATCTCTTCGATGGACTGTACTCATGTTTGTCTGAGTATGAATATTGTGGAAAAAGTACAAAAAGGACCAAGAGTGGATCCTAATCTGATCCTCAAGAGGGATTGGTTGTCAGATTGCTTGATCTATCAATCTACTTCAGATTAAGATCAATCTAGATCAATTCTAGACACAAAATCCTAACAAAAGCAATCATTAATTGAAGGTAAGTGTACTTTCTAGTTTCACACGTGTGAAACACTGTCTGAGTACGGACTCCAACCTAAAAATCAAGTACGCATTGATAGAACCTTAAAACAATCAAAACAAATGTAGACAAATGGAGAGAATCACTCAGAATTGCTTCAAAAACCAAGATTGGTGTCTCACAATGATTATGGCCAAATGTGGCTCTCTATATACAATAAGTGGGAGCTCATGGTACTGATCATCCCTCTGATCCCACATGTGTGAAGGTGCTTTGTCATATGATGATTCATCATGCAAAACTGACACTTGGACAAAACCTTCTATTTTGAGCACTTTTGGTCCATTTTCCTTATATATGGAGATCTACTTGGAAATCTTCCAGAATTCAAAATTTGCCTACTTCAGCTTATTCCACATGTGTGAGCTGTCCCATACACATGGGATATGACAACTAACCAAAATATTTGGCTCATGCAATCAATAGATTGATGCCATGTGTCATATATCTAGAAAACTAGTTTTTGGCCTTCTTAGCCACTAGAACTTGAATTAAATCATATGTACAACCTATATGATTATGGTACATGACAAGTACACTATTTTCACACATGGAAACAGGCTCCACACATGTGTGTTTATCTATATACAAGATTTTTGGCCTCTACCAAGCTTATTTTTACATTTTTCACACTCCTCCTCAAAAATCTAGCTTGGTAAATCTAGCTTGATGGAAAACATGATGATCTTGAACTTGACTCCATGGGCTAAATTGGTCTTTGCTGGTTCAAAAGGTGTGAAGATCAGCCAATGAGCTTGATGTTGATCTGAAATCACCATATCCATGATAGTGCTTCTTTGATGTTGACATCTTTGATGAGCTTGAGAGCTTTGCACCACCCTAGCACCTCCAAAATTGATTCCTTCCAATTTTCATGTAGATGCTTGACCTTGAGGCTTGCTCCTTCACATGAGATATGCTCCTCTTTCCCTTGAAATGTGAGCCACATGGGTTCAACCATGTTTCTTGAGTTTCTTTTTGGAATCACAACTTGAGAAGGTCTCTCCTCCTCAATCCTTGGCACACTTGAACCTTGAGATGACTCCTTAAGATCCTCTTCATGATGCTCCTTCTTGATGGAAATACGAGACCTCAATAATGATCACAACAAGTATGACCATTCAATATGCACTTCCTATGATTATCAAGATTACTTATGCTAGAAACATAAGTCCAAAAATTACCACAACTTGGCATGATTTTTCCAATATTGAAATCAAAAGGTATCTCCATCTCAATAAGGCTAACTACTTGCTTATGGATATAAGTGTCCACTTTGGATGCTTCACTTATTCTCATAAGAAGTTTACAACTTGTCTTTAGGATTGAAAACATACAATTTTCATCTTTATGAATGAACACATCATTCATGATCTTATTGAAACCAAAAGATCCTAGATTATGAAGATATTTCCATTTCCTTGACTTCATAACTAATGTAAGCTTACAAGGAAAACATATTTTGCTATCTTTTAAGGCATCACACTCAACTAGCATTGCCTTAAGCCACCTTTGAGATACAAAAGTCTCTTCAAAGCAAAATAGATCTTCATAAGTTGACATGAGAGCATAAATGAAACTATTTTCATTTTGTGATTGATGCTCCTTATTCTTGATTGATATCTCTTGGATCATAGCAAAAAGTTTGAACTTATCTAAAGTTCCCTGATGATCTTGGTGTACATTCGATGGAGGATAAACATCTCGATTCCCTTGAACAAGTAATCATTCGTTGTCGACGGTTCGAAATTTCATTGAATCCCAAAAAGTGCCAAATCTGGGTTACCCATGGTGTGGTGCTGTGCCATATCATTTCTCGAAATGGTATAGCCACTGATCCCGAAAAGATCAGAGTGATATAGAAATGCCCTTACTAGAAACAGTGAAAGAAATCTATGTCTTTTTGGGACACACAAGTTATTATCAAATTTTTATAATACACTACACTGATATTTGAAAAGGATTTCCCAATCCGTTTCCTAAGCCGTCAGCTTATTCCAGCTGAGGTTAACTATTCCACAATAGATTGAGAAGCACTAGCAATGGTCTATGCTGTTCAACAATTTCGACATTATTTGCTAGGCTAGCTTTTTGTTTTGTATATCGATCATCATGCTCTTCTTTACCTATTGAATAAACCTTGCAAAACCGGATGAATTGCACGATGACGGATATTGATTCTTATGAATTCAACTTTCGCGTTGTTATTTGGAAAGGCATGCATCAAGCCATCTCCATGATAGTGCGATTCTTTCTTTCGGCAAAACCATTCCCACTCAGTAAAGCTTTGTTTGAGAAGCAGCGAAAAAGATTGGGCTTAATCCAACTGCCCACTTTGAGAGGGAGATGTAGAACAACTGATCAGACAGATCTTGATTCTACTAACAAAGCGCGCAGTTACTTGACAAAGGATGATAAAGAAACGAACGCGAACTCGAAACATTTTTATTCATGATCAACCTCAAAGGATTCACGAAATTTGTCTTGCAGTCAACTCAAAAGATTCACAAAACAGATTCTTGTAGAAACTCGTGGTTTTTTTTGTTGAAGCTCAAAAGATTCATGAACAGAATCTTGTCGCGAAATATTTTGTTTCTTGTTCAAACTTAGATGTCACGAAATTGTCGCAAATAGTTTGCAAAATATTCTGAATTTCTTCTTCAAGCTCAAAGTTGTCATCTATTGCGAACAATTGATGAAAGACGAAAATGTCATGAAGAGACAAGTGTCACGAACAATTCGCGAAACACGAAGCTGAGACGAAGAGATGGACTATCGTGAATAATTCGCAAACAGAATTTTTTCGACCCTAGAAACAGAGCGTCTATTTGAATATCAATTGTAGTAAACGGTTAGATATCTACTGTTATAGAATTAAAAGGCCAAAAGACTTGTAAATAAAAGGCCAAAAGACCTATTCTGTGACAATATAAATACATGTGCACTACTTATTGTAACTCACTCAGTCAATCAGAGACACACCAGCGAGATAAGACAGCAAGAGATGTTTTTAGATTCAGATTCAAAATTATAAATTTATTTTTTGATCAATAGTTTCTGTTTGTCTAAAAATTGTCTTAAGTTGTCTCTTACTTCCGCATATTATTTCCGCACACATATTCAATCAAGACAAATACTATTCTATTAGTACATAGATCAGATACAGACCCGATTGAAGACACTAATATAAGTTTGATTTAGTCATACTTTCATCGTGTTCTCTGTGAAAGAAATTCCTATTTTTCCTACAATCCATGATGGTGATGACGTCTTCCTTTATGCATCTTTCAAGGTCCATCCCAGAAAATTGAAATTACATAGCCAAGGCCCCTTGTCAAGAAAATTTTCACCAATGGTGCAGTTCAATTAGAGACCCTAGAAGGCATTCCCCTTGAGACATTAGTCAATGTTAGCCGACTATGGAGATACTATGAGGATATTTTTTTGGTAAGTCATGTCTAACAAAATATTTTTTGCATCCGACGAGATTGCATGCGACATGATTGCATCCGACGAGATTGCATCCGCCGAGATTCCATCCGACAAAACTCCATCTGACATGTTTGCATCCGCCAACCACCAATCTCATTTGCATCCAACGAGCCCATTTGCATTCGATGAAATTTGCATCCAACGCCAAACCTAAATTTTTTTTTGGTATAAATACCTTAGCTGCCAAGTTCATTCTTACTTCACACAATTTCGGACAAGTTCTTGTCTATCTAGTGAATTTTAGGTGATCTTCCTGTTTTCTGATCCGATTCAGCCGTTGTTGCTTGCATCCTAATCGCTATCACGTCCTCTTTCGTTTGAATCATTCTCTATCATTCCCCATACACATTCCTCTCCACTTTCAGAACCCCTACCACATTTTTCACCTCACAAACATTAAAACAGTAACAAACAAAACGGAACAAAACTTTAACTTTTTGCTTATTTAATAAACTCTTTGTCTTTTCATTTTCATAGTTTTGCCTCCACGATTTGTCATTCCACTTTACAGTTTGTCTTTTTGCATCCGCCAGTTCTTGTAATCACCATCTCATTTGCATCTGCCATCTCGATTGCATTGCATCCGCCATCTTGATTGCATTCGCCATCTCGTTTGCATCCGCCATCCAGTTTGCATCCGCCATCCACTTTCATTTCTGCATCCGACAGATTGCATTTGCCATTGTAGCCGCCAGATCCCATCTTCCAACACTCTAGAGAACTTCCAAAAAATATTAAAATTTTTAAAAAAATGGTTGATTCGGATTCAAACCACAGTGAAGAGATTCCTGATATGCCTAAGACACTCAAACTCATTTTGTGTGAGAATGACATCATGAATCAGTGGTATACATAGGCTAAAAAGGTGTTTAAGACACTTGAATTTCAAATTTTACCATGGAAATTTCCAACTCTTCCAGTCTATGACAGTTTGCCTGACAAAGCAAGGGAAACCTTGAAATGACATATCGAGACCTTATACCATCTACATTGGTTGGTGCACCGGCTTGCACAACAAACAGATGAGCTCAGGACGACAAAGCAGGATCTACAACTGAAAGACGCAGAGTTGCTGAAAACATTGGGAGAATTACAAAGTGAAAGGGCCAAGAGACTAGAGGAGCAAAATCAATTCTCAAAACAGCTCTAGTCCCTTCAAGAGGTGCAAGGCCAATTTGAGTGCCGGTTAGATCTCCTGACTTAGGAAAATAAGAGACTAACTGATGCGATGATAATAGTTAAGCAACCAATAAGACCAGAGGATATCAATGTACCAGTTTTGTCTTAGGGAGCAGCAATATAAATGGAGAAATATGTCTCCTTGATTCAAAAGCATGAAGCCCTGAAGAGGAACTGGCAGATCTTAGAAGAAGAAAACAATAAGAAGTTGTTAGCACTCCGGGAAAGCGTTGGCAAAGTCCAAGAAGAAAATCTCCTGTCAAAGCAACAAATGGACTTTATATGGAATACGTCCTATAAACTCAATGTAGGTGTATAAGTGCAGAAAAAAGATGACCATAATGATGATGCCGGAGCACCTGAGCAAAGTTGATCCATCAACCAACAAGGTGCTGATCTTGGCATGCCGCCGTATCAAGGATCCACTGTTGGCTCTCTCCACAAGCCCGCCGTGGATTCCTCTACTTACACTCAGTTGCCTCACTCATCCTCCTATTTTTCTGATCCATTTTTATCTTACCAACCATCATTTTCACCATTTACTCATTCAACCACCTCCGCATTTACTTCCGACACCATACCCACCACATCTTCTCTAAAATCCGATGATCATTTCTTAAAATGATTTATTTCACCAACAGCTCAGTGTAACCTCATAACTAACCCACCACCCTCTTTTCGTAAACTATTCTCACCTCCTTCACCACCTGACTTCAATTCTTTCAATCAAGATCCACTTGATGAGACGGTGTAGCCTTCTGTGGGACTTTTTCCATCTCCTTCGAAGAGTAAAGGTGAAACCTTAGCTGGATCAAAGTCTAAGGGTTCTACTTCAAAAGTTTCTGATACCAAGAGTGCCACCACACTGGAAGACTATCTAAGAAGATCCTCAAGGAAGCTGCCAAAGAAATCCATAGAGAGGATCAAAAGACAATACGATGATCGCAAAGAGTCTGATGAGTTCTAGAAGACCTACAAGAAGGGAGAGCGAGGGGGGGCAAACAAAATAACAGTTGAAGAGTATCCAAAGCTTAATAACCTTGTGAACGCCCTACGACCACAGCCCTCCTGGAGGATTGTAATGCTGCTGAATGATGACAAGCAACTACAAGAATACTTGAGAGCACCAAGCTAAAAAAGAACTGATCCCTACTATGTGCCGATCAAAATAAGAGATCCTTGGGAGAAAACAAAGCCAGTCGAACGACAAGTCAATTGGCCTATCATTCCACCGATTGACCCAGGCTCAACCTTTGTAAAGTATCAAGATGCGCTCCTAAAATTTGGATATACCTATAGGAAAAGTGCGGATACCGTAGTCCAAGAAAGCGCCAACTATTGTTTGTCTATAGCATTTCTTGCGACATTAGAGTGATGCTACTGGGATGAAGGCCTGCCACCCATCAGGTTGGATGTCAACAAGCCTTTACAAACGGAAGATGCACATTTAATGATGGCGGGATTTTATTTCCAAGCTGCCTTTACTTCTAGTCAATACGTGTAGATGATTGAAAAGTGGTATGGAAACAAATTCATGCCCGGAATGAAGCCATACTTGGGACCTATTCCGTTGGGCGCAAAGATGAGATTCATCACATTTGAAGCCATCGAAAGAAAGGTTGGCTACGAGAAAAATCTTGATTAAAGAAAAGCTGACAAGGAAAAGCAAGAGACTCTCAGCTATGCAGGGTTGTCCTAAAAAGCTATTGGAGCTTGAAGATTTGCTGAGACATGCAATAACGAACCCAATAAGTCCTTGGTTTTACGTAGGCAAGCACAAATCCATGCCTTTCCAAGGACAATGCGTCAAAGCTAAAGCAATAATGCAGTGGGACCTGCAACACTTTAGGGGAGGATAATGTTAGCTGATGCCATGCCTCGAGGTGTTGATACAAAATCTCTCCACTCAAAAAGGGCTTCCAGCAGAGATGAAGTTGAGAGCCGAGTATGAGAGCACGAGAATCATTAGTGCTAGGCTAAAATTGTATATTCTGTGAGCCCCATGGTAAAACCCAAAAGATGAGAAACCATGTGGGATCTAGTAACTTAGACTCTCTCAACTTAAGTTATATTTTTAATAAAGAGACCTCCTATTATCATGTAAGAGGTGAACCCAAATCTTTATAGAATGGGGTTCACTCAGGTGTAAGAGGTGGAATCCAAAGTATTGTAAAATTGGATTCACGAGCTAATGGGTATACATAGAGGCCTCCTCCATGAGTTCTAGAGCACTAGATATTGTACTGAAATGTTGTTGCATTGTTAATTGAAGATCTTTCTATTTTCATTTCCATCTATGCTCCATTTTCATGCATTAAGTTCGAGTACTGATGTATGAATGTGTTTTGTTGTTGATTCTTCCCCTTTAAAGTTTGGATTTGTAATTAAGATAAGGTAGATGTGCAGGGCCTTGTGGTAGATCGATACCATTATGATCTGATGCTGCTTTGTGCTTGACTCCTTGAGGAGTTCTTGTTACAATTGTTGAGTGATAATTGTAGTAAGCACTTTGTAGGATTGTAGATCTTAATTGTTTTAGTTTTGTTGATTCTGGTGATTTCAATAGGATTAGTTCCAAATCCATTCCTTGTTCTTACTTAGATTAGTGTAGCAATAATCTACAATCTGTAAGAACTCAAGAAACATTAAAAATAGACTGTAGAACGTAGGAGTCCAAAGTTTGGTAGATCCAGATCGAAGTTGAGCATCCATTATCAGTAGGATGGAGATCAGGTCGTAGATGTACTAATTGGCAAGCGGGTACATCTCCAAAGCATTACCAACTATCCTACAAATCATAGGAGTTAGAGGCAGACAAACCCTGTTAGCTGGCGGCTGGCTGGAATATGTCAATCAGAGAATAAGTGCTAGTAGTCAGAGGAAACATAGCAAACAACAATGTATGGTAGAGAGAAATATAACATGAAGCTGAAAACTTATGAGGCTACTGTGGGGGATTTAGCGGATGCAATTTTGTAGAGGGCAAGAGCAAATTCCTTCTTATTAGGTCGATATATTGGTGATGGGCTAACATTGCAAAATCTCCTTAAGAGAATTTTTGCAAGTAGAAAAAACTCAGCTATAGGTGCTACATTATTCGATAGCATTAATAATTTTGTAGAGGAAATAGACTTGACGAGTAAAGACAAAGATGTAAATGCACCAATGAAAGATGCAAGGCGAAAAAGACCTGTAGACCAATGGAATAATGACAATGACAATGTGTCTCATCACTGAGAACATGTGCAAAGAGTACATGCAAAAACTAAGGCACATGTGGCAGGTTGTAGTGCATATGCTTGTCAAGGGTCACCTTATGTTGTGTTAGGAAGTGCATGGTTACAACTAAGTGATAATGTATTAGAACAAGAACTGAACAATAGTTGGTGGGGCATCAAGTGTCCTAGAATGGTTAGTGAAGTCAGGTGCCATTGCATAAAGGTTGTTGGGAGAGAAAAGTGTAATAGATTAATAACAGCAAGGGTAGCACCATGTTTCTTTGGAATCAAAAGTTAGATTATATATATTATACATCAAGTGTCATAATAAGAGATTCAGGCTTTCCAATAGATCTTTGAATTCCTAATCCTAATGTCTAATCCTAGGATTTAAGTTTGATAGAAATAATATAGTGTGATACTAGCTTTATTGAGTATTAAAACTAATGCCACCTACATACCTTGAAATTGCTATGTTAGAGGATTAGGCTAAATTGCCTTATTGCTCTAATTCAATTGAAATAGTCCTTACAATGTGAGCATCGTGAACAAGTTAGTGGTTTGATGCAAAGAGGCACAACCTCCACCCAATCTCTCTAACGTATTCTCTTCTTCCTTAATATTGTACACTTCTCCTTTGTTCTCTCTCTCTCTCTCTCTCTCTCTCTCTCTCTCTCTCTCTCTCTCTCTCTCTCTCTCTCTCTCTCTCTCTCTCTCTCTCTCTCTCTCTCTCTCTCTCTCTCTCTCTCATGCACGATGCTCGAAACTATATAGCTTTACCATGGCAGTGTGGTTATGACCATGATAAATGGGTTTATTAGTTACCATATGATATATATGGTTCTTTTTGTTGATAAAGTTCAGAATTCAAATGTATACTTTCCCTCCAATTTGCACTCCATCAAAAGTCTATATAAGAGATACATCACTACAAAAACCCTCACTTTGCTTTCCTTTTTTTCTCCTCCTCTTCTCCTTCTTCCTTATGCTGGCACACTCTCAGATGCACCCATCTATGGCTCTCGGATTGGCACAATTACACAGACTGCTATGCCTTTGTATTGAATACTTTTCATTTCTGATAGCATAGACAAGAATTGCTTTTCTATGGCTCTCGGATTGGCACAATTACACAGACTGCTATGCCTTTGTATTGAATACTTTTCATTTCTGATAGCATAGACAAGAATTGCTTTTACTTGCTTTGCTGAGTGAATAAACTATGGCATAAGGAGGGCGCTGGATCGCGATCTAGTACACTATGAGAAATCTATGCATGCTTACCACTTTGTTCAAAGGTAGGTGTATGCTAAAAAACACGATGGAATACCCTCTTGGCAAAGCCATGAGGATGTTGCCATCCTTTTACACAAAATATGTGGCAAATGAACGTTGAAATTACACACTGAAAAGTGCGCTGGCAGCGCGCCACTACTACATGCGATCTCATACTTTCTATGTGGCTTGAGTGATGTACTTTATGTAGCAAATATGTAATGAAATCGCATGCTGAGAGGGCACTGACAACGCGCTGTTTCTCTATGCAACCTACTGCATACTAGTGGCTTGATTGGTATGTGTTTGGGATAATGAGCAAACTCGCTTAACCTAAGCACCCTTAAGGTACATGGATTTGTACACAAGATCGCCACATTTGTAGGGATTGGTATGGCACAGATCTACCCTAATTCTATTACAAATGTTAGGGTAGAGTACTTGGCCAAAACACATACTGGTAACAATATAATGGACATGATCAAAATTTCAAAATCTTACTAAATTGAGCGATAGCTGGCATACTCTTGGAAAGCATGGATATGCTCAAGAGTTTTGAAAATGGTACTATGCCTATTTTAGGTTCAGATATTGGTATGGCATGGATTTGCCCCATATCTGAGTGCCGTTCCATGCTATCTCTCGTTTGGAAATCGCAACGTATATAATGCAGCTATTTTTTCAATATATAGATGTTTACTATATAAATTGATATAGCCTAGTACCATAAGACTAATCAGAATGGTGAAATGCCCTAATACGGTAATAATATGGGAAAGCCTATCACTAATAATTATAAGTTACATAGGGAAGATTGGACTACATTGTATTATCAAATATTTTAAGCTGTTAAGCTGCTAAACTTATTTTGGACATGGATAACAACTGTCATTCAACGTTGACACCTATCTTCCTCACTGTGCTAGCTTGTGCAGTTTTGTGTGGTGGGATGGTGGCAGGTACCAGCTGGATGGCTTGAAATTTGTCTCACTATATGGTGCTTTCTTTCTTTGAAGTACTATATGCTTTCAGCTATATTTTACCTTGTTGGGTTATGAATAAAGGTTTTAAAAGGTTTGGTCTTGCTTTGGCAAGAGGAGCTATGTTTCGTTAATCTCTCTCTGTGCATCCTTGAGGTGTAAATCCGACTATCCTTTGGTCGAGATAGTATCAAACCTTTACCTTACATGCATTCATAGGCTAACAAAGGTTTTTTTCATGGTTTAGTCCTCGGGTTGGCTTCAAGATGCTGTTGATCTTGGTTATGGGGAGCCCGTTTCCCCCCCTAATCGATTCATACAAACTTTGATCTGTTGTATGAAAAGAGCTGTGATGTTGCATAGTTTTATTGTTGAAACTGATCGTGCCACCTGTAATGCCGCTAGACCAGAAGATAAAGTGCTTTGTATGATTGATCTCTTAGATACCTTACATTGGGTAAAAATCTACATGGATTATGGTAAAAATCGTATTGACCCTTTGGATACCATGGAAAATTTTGCTGCTAATCTTGCTAGTCTTGCTAATAAATATGAGGAGGAAGAGATATTTTTTAGCCAAAATATAAGAAAAGTCTTTGCTTGCCTTGAAAAAAAAAATGACTCCTTGTTTGCCGAACCAACGCCTACCAATCCTGATACACCCCTCTCTCCACACCCTCTTGTTTTCTTAGATGAGTTGGAGGAAGATAGTGCTTCACAACTTGAAATCTTTTCTCAAGATATCTGTGATGTTGGAGACCAATCTACCTTCGAGTTCTGCCAAGCCAAAAACTGTCAAACTCCCATGGTCCCTAGCCGTACTATTGAGTTCAAATCTGCACATATTGCTTTCAAACTTTGGAGCCTACCCACTGTAAACTTTCTAGCTCCCTCGCCCATTGAACTCTGGATTTTACTTGCACATCTAACTGATAAAGAAGTAGAAACTTGTAGACTTGCTGCTCTAAATAAGAATACTTCACTTGAGACACTTGTCACCTTTGACAATATCATTCGCATGAACCTTTTTGAACTCTCTCATTGCCCTTCTGAGCAAACTTGGGCTCGAGTTCATGGACACTTTGACACCGATTTCAATAGAATGAATATGCACCAGGCCAGAATCTGAAATTGGAAGAGACTCTTCTTCAAATGTAGATGTGGTGACAAGTGCAAGAATAACTCTTCTATTGTTTGGTTCGATCATGGTGTCTGGTTCATAATGAATAATTTGAGTAAGTTTTTCCCTGGTGCATCCTTGCAAAATCAGTTGAATGCATTCTTCCTCTAGCTACACAAACCTGCTAGAGATGTGGTCAAGTCACACCTCACTTTCCTCTTTATACGCCAACACATGATTGATGCATCTATAGAGTTAGCCGCAAACCCCTCTGCCAAACTACTTGCCAACATTGGTGATGCGGAAAACATCAGAGAAATTGAATGCCTACTCAAAAGACCAAGTTTTTCTACTCTCCAAGATAAATTCTTTCAAAACTCTAATAAAAGGCCCGGTGCTTTCAATCTAAACAATCCAAGTTCGATGGTGTCTGGAAAGAATATGGGAAAAAGACAGAGGTTTAAATGTTACAAAGGTAAGGAGGGGCAAGGCGGTGCTGCAAAAGAAGATTTATAGAGATTAACTGGCTTGCAGGATGACGAATTTCGGGATAGGAGAACACTTACTAGGAATGTTGTTGATCGACTACAACTCAATACGCACAAGGACAAGGCAAAGGTCTTTTTACATTTATACTACTGCAATAGAATGTTTGAGACAATTCATGTGAGACACTTTTACACTCGCATCTTATTACAGATCTTTGGCCTTATACATGAGTCCTTCCATGATATTGTGTTCGATTGGTCTTATATGCCGAATATAAAAGTGAATGGTATTTTCTGTTTGATGTTTTCTGCAATTTTAAAATTGAAAATCTGCCTTCATGTTCTTGTGCTTCTCTAAAACGTTTCAAAAAGTTCATTTCGGATAAATTTGATCATGTACTTAAAACAAATTGCAATATAATTAGAAGTGTGTACCTCAAAAAATCGTTAGAAAAAGGATTTAATCATATGTTGCAACGTACATGCATTTATAGTGTGGCTAACGAACTTTATGATGGTTGGATTAAACTTATGAAGCTTTTACCTGAATATGCAATGATGGATGATGGTACAATTTTGAAACATGCCGATATATGTCGACTTGCCGCTATTGACTTATTAAAAAGAAGAAAAATGGATTCAAGGGAATATTGTTAGCTTATAGAAAAAGATAGATGCCAATAATGAACAACAATGGTTAATCAAACATTTGTACATCAATGGCATAGACAAAGCGCAACATTATCAGTGTTTCATTTGTAAGAATCTTGTCAAAACACTTGCAATTAAGAGACTTGATAGTCAAGATATTGAACCCTTTCCCGACAGATCAAATAGTCTTGTTCATCACTCTTTAGAACATATAGAGGACACTTTGGGAAATAGAATACCTAAAGAGTTCATATATTCAAAAGAACTTCCCTACCTCTTATGCACTTTTAAAGCTCATAAAAACTCTTTCAAATGGATCACAAATGCCCATGAGTGCTATTTTTCTGGACTCGCTAAATTCTTGACAAGGGTTCTTGGTCTGCTGCATCCTTTCATTATGGAAGGTGCAAGCCTTAAGTCAACTACCCCACCATAGCTTGTGTGGTGTCGTGTGAGGGACACCAGACTTACCTGTTCTGTTCTGGATGTATGCGGCTGTAGCTACTGCTTCAGTCCACAGTACCCTTGAAACCTTCGAGTAGGCCATCATGCATTTGGCTGCTTCCATCAGGGTCCTATTCTTTTGTTCAGCAACGCCATTGTGCTGTAGTGTGTAGGTTGCAGTCCTTCTGTGAATGATGCCACGATCATTGCAGAAGTCAATGAAGCAATTCAAGATATATTCGCCACCTCGATCTGTCTTGATCTGCTTCACCTTGTTGCTTGTACATCTCTCAGCCCAATTCACATATTCTGTGAATTTATCAAGTGCTTCAGATTTATTCTGAATAAAATACGCTCTGGCAAATTTGCTATAATCATCAATGAAGGTTATATAATATTTTGAACCTCCTATTGAGATCACATTGAATGGTCCACAGATGTCAGAATGCACTAACTCCAGAATCTTAGTCGTTTTGTAGGAGTCTTTGATGAATGGAGTGCATGCCATTTTGCCCTTCAAACATGCATCACAGGTGGTCAAACTGGTTGTATTCGAGATGCTGGCCCCTATTATCGCTCCATGATGGCTTGCTTGGTAAAGAGCCATTGAGTGCATGTGGCAGAGTCTTCTGTGCCACAGAGTGTCTGGCGAGTCATCATAAGTCTGATGCACCTAATCTGCAGGTAGGCGTACCTTCAGATGATATAGGTTTTCTTTCCTTCTTCCTTGAGCGATCAAAGTATTGGTATTGGCATCAATCACGTTGCATGCTTCGTTAGAAAACGTCACACGCATCCCTACATCTGCTATTCTTGCTATAGAGAGCAAATCTTGTTGCAGAGTAGGCACGAACAAAACGTCTTCAAGTTGTCTGTCTCTGCCGTTGGTGTTGAGCCATAGTGAACCACTATCGTTCACTTGATGCTTAGATCCATCTCTAAGAACTATGAATCTTGACGGATCTACACTTCTGAAATTAGACATTATTCATCTTGACATCATGAAGTGTGAGGTGGCTCCTGAGTCTAGGATTACATCTTGTGTGTTAGATGTTGACGTTGCACACACGTCTTCACAGATGTAGGTGGTCAAACAATTTTTGTTCATTTTTTCTTCGCCCATCTTCGAGCTCTTGAGCTTCTTGACATAGGATGAACTGTTGCTCTTCTCCTATTTTTTCTACATTGATTTGTTCCTCGGGTTCTGGCGGCAATCCACGGCTGCGTGACCCTTCTTGTGGCAGTGAATACACTCAATCTTGGGATTGAGCCAGCATGTATCTACTGTATGCCCGTCTCTTCTACATCTCACGCAAGTCTTCTTGTCTGCACCTTGTTACTTCGACCTCCCTTTGCTCTTCTAGTTGCCCTTGCTTGTTCCCTCTGCTTGCTGATCACGATCCTGCCTTTGATTTGACTCCCTCTTAGGCTTAAATTGCTTCTTGGATTTTTCTTTGTTGCCATAGAGGGCCTGGTTAGAACCATGTTTGTGATCAAGATGTTCTCTGACATTTGACTTCCTCTCGAATCTCGACATTCGTGAGTTGCTTCTTAGCTGACCCTGCATTCTCTGCTCCAGAGTTATGTAGTGATAGAAACAGATCCTTCATCTTCCTTACAAAAGAAGTGAGGTCCTTCCCATCCCACTGTAGATTCGTCAGCTGACCTTCCAGCATCATGATTTGACTTCTTGATTTCGTCTGAAATTTGGTGAGCAATGTATCCCACATCTCCTTAGCTTTTGAGAGTGTAGCCAGGTCAAGTGTGAGGCTATCTTCGATGGATGAAGACAACAAGGCTACTGCCTTGTCATTTTTGTCCCTCCACTCATGTAGCTCCTTGCCTGATGTTGTAGGCATCTCTTTTGTGCCTTCCACCCAGGGGAATGAGCCTTTGCCCTTGAATATCAGTGATGTCTTAACTTTCCAGGCTAGAAAGTTAGATCCTGAGGAATCAAAAATTGTGCAGATCTTGCTCTGCATGCTGCTGATTGAAGCCATTGCTTCTGAAGTCTGTTCTTTTGTTGATGGTTGTTTGTTTGAATGCTTGGCCTCCTGGATCTGATAGCTTCTCGGCTATGTTAAATTCCGACAAGATAGGCACGACTATGATACCACTGATGAGAGAAGAAATCAGGAATCGGTCACAAGATAGTCCCAAAGCTTCCGCAAAAGCGAGGCAACCGCGAATCTCTTGCGATTCGGATGGAGTTCAGATGTGGTTGCTGGACACTGCCAGCTAAATCACTCCTACAATCCTCCAGAATGTAGTCAGGTACTGTTGATCTACGTTTATAAATTAATGCGACATTCAACAAATTCAACCAATGTGCGGAATTGAAATGAATGGAAGAATCAGACACACAAATAATAGTAGACACTTTGATCATACAACATAAAAGAAGAAATGTGCACAATGGCTACAAGATCATCTATTGTTTTCTTTGATTCTTCAAGCACTGCATGCAGATCCACGCAGTGCATTGGCATGAGAGAAATACAATTCTCTCACAAGTGGATGTCTCGCTTACTAGCAGACTTGTGGATCACTATGGATCTTGATCATAGAACACGTATCGCACGCAGGCGGACTTCTTGTCTGCATTTCATCTTGATTGCTTACTAGCATCAAACTACTTCATCTGTCTATATTTCATCCAACAAGTATATAGTCGTTCTATGTAATTTTTTTGAGATTAGAGTGATTAAACATCTACAACTAATCAGGGAATTACAAGAGTGGCAGATTAGCCACGACCTAGAGTGTATCTGTTGATCATGCCATCAAATCAGATATCTGTACTTCTGGGTACTTGCATGATCTTTGCTGGTACTCTTTGGAGCGTGAGGGCAGAAAGTCTTTTGCGACGTTTTTCGTGTCACGTCGTTGGTTTTGTCTTCGTCGTCTGACTTTCTCGTGTTCGACCGCAAAAGATTCTCATTCGCGAATCTTTCATGTTTGTGTCTTTTTGTCAGGTGTTCGCGAAACTTTTGTGCTTTGTGTCTCTTGACTTTCGTGTTCGCGAACATCTTCGTCAGGCAACGGGCTAAAAGCTAGCAAAGCTTTGTAATTAGAAACATTTTGTTTCTTAAACAAGAGCTACCTAAATGGGGATACAACTTTACTTTGGCAATGTAAATCCTCTGTTGACTTCTATCTCAATATACCAAAGGAGATCTATTGCATAGAAGCCATGGATATTTCCAAATGTTACGATAATATACCCCTGGATGGGCCAGATGTTCTAAAGAAACTAATTCTATTTGCCTTCAAATTCACAAAGGGAAAAACCCTTCACTATAAATGGATATGGAAAGTCAAGGATTTCCAATGGTCCTGGAACAAGAAAAATTCTGATGAATGGAATGCTATTGACATGGATACAATATGTGCATGGAATTCTCTATTGATAGATAATTGCATTATCAGACTTGGTAATCACACATGGAGACAAATCAGAGGGATCCCTATGGGATTTTCTTGCTCGTCGTTATGGTGTAATTGGTATCTCTCTTACTTCGAAATGCAATTTATCAAAAGGTTGGCAACACGTAGACAAATAAAATTTATGAATGATTTCAAGTTCTCCTTCAGATATATTGATGATATATGCTTTATCAACAATCCCCTTATCGACAAGTTCCTGGACAAAACACAACCTAGGATACCGGACAACCCATTCTGGATTTACCCCTTGGAATATCTCGATATAGATAAAAGCAACATGGCCAACAACACGGTAAACTTTTTGAACATTACCATTTCTTTTAATTCGATAAATGGTGAGGTATTCCATTCTAAATACAACAAAAGAAAAGATTTGCCCTTTCAATTTTTGCAATACATACACTTGGCTTCCAATAGACTGGTGTATAATTCCTATAAAATCATCATATCTCAGGTTATTGCAGCTATGTATTGCTGTAATAAGCAACAAACGTCTCAAAACTCTTATTGGTGCATTTTAGAAAAATGGCTTTCTAAAAGACAAATTATGTTTGATTATAGATAGATTGCTGACACAAGAAACGTTTCTCGGACTATCTTTTGAGCTGCCTACAGGTATTTACTCTTCCTTGCGGGCAGTTAGCTTTCCCTTAGGGGGGGAGCTAGCTGCCCCTTAAGGGATTCACTGACTGCAGGTTTGGTCGGTGGGTTCTCTCTCTCTCTCTCTCTCTCTCTCTCTCTCTCTCTCTCTCTCTCTCTCTCTCTCTCTCTCTCTCTCTCTCTCTCTCTCTCTCTCTCTCTCTCTCTCTCTCTCTCTCTCACGCACAATGCTTGAAACTATACAACTTTACCATGGTTATGACCATGATAAATGGGTTTATTAGTTACCACATGATATATGGTTCTTTTTCTTGACAAAGTTCAGAATTCAAGGATGGAGAGAGAAAGGGTTTCATCTAATCTGAGATTACAAGAATGGTTGATTAGGCATGTTCCAATGGTATTCAGATTGCCTTCAACATCATCAGTAGAGGGGGACGTCCTCTTGGTACTTTCTTGATTTATATATATATATATATATATATATATATATATATATATATATATAGATATATATATAGAGAGAGAGAGAGAGAGAGAGAGAGAGAGAGAGAGAGAGATGATGCAATGTACATAGAAGAGAGGAGGTGCGTTGCACACCAGCTTCCCCTTTATAACATTTTGGTTCTCATGAGGCATATGAATCAGCATACTACTCATCTTCAAATAGCATCCTTGACAAATGGAACAATCACAACCCTCTATGAGTAGCTTGTAGAGCAAGCTTTTGCAAATACCAAAAAGGCCCTTCATGTCAAGAGCTTTGAACTTGACAAAGGATTCTTACATTGTGTTTTCCAAGGAAAAAGGTAAGATCCAAGCATATTTAGATTGATCGTCAATGGAAATGAAATAGATCTTTGCACCACCATTAGGTGTTTGAGAGGAACTATGCACATCCAATTGAATAAGTTCTTTGGTGGTAAAAGAGTATGCAAGAAGTAGTTCTTACATGGTCCATTAATTGAAAAAACCAGCACATTATGTAGAGAACAATGAAAGCCCTGTCGTGTAGAGGAAAAGTAGTAAATTTCTCAGAGGGTACTAGATCATGATCCAGCGCCCTCCTTATGCATAGTTTATTCACTCAGCAAAGCAAGTAAAAGCATTTCTTGTTTATGCTATCAGAAATGAAAAGTATTACCAGTCCGCATAATTGTGTTGATCTGAGAGCCGTAGATGGGCGCATCCGAGAGTGAGCCAACATAAGGAAGGAGAAGAGGAAGAGAAGAAAAGAGAAGCAAAGTGAGGGGTTTGGTAGTGATGTATCTCTTATATAGACTTTTGATGGAGTGCAAATTGGAGGGATAAACACGAAAGTTTGACACATTTGGATGTTTCAAGAGCTTTAAGGCATTGGTGGAAAACCAGTCAGGTGCTAAGATCAAAGTACTTAGATCTGATTATGGTGGTGAGTATCGATCCACAACTTTTATTGATTTTTGCAAGGAACATGGCATTAAACATGAGCTTGCATAGGTGATACACCTCAACAAAGTGGGGTAGCTGAAAGGAAGAATCGTACCATTGTCGAGGCAGCTAGGAAAATGATGACACATATGGGAGTTATTGATTCTTTCTGGGGCAAGGCTGTTAAAACTGTTGTATTATTAAAAAATAGAAGTCCACAACAGTTGTTGTACATAATCACACACTCGAGGAGGCATTAATTCAGTGGTAAGAAGCCCAGGATGGATGGGTTGTGAGTATTTGGATGACGAGTGTATATTCATCCCAAGAGTGAAATAGACAAAATGTAGGTAAAGGCCTTGAAGTGAATCTTTACAGGGGATATGACGAACAAACTAAGGAATATAGATGCTATGATCCAGTTGGACTACGCGTGCACATAAGCCATGATGCATTGTTTGATGAGATCCATAGGTTTGGAGATGAAGAAAGGGATAGTGATGAGCTATCCAAGCTTCTCAATGAGGATGAAGCAACTCCACCACTATAGGAAGATCATCGAGATGATGATGAGAGACGTGGTACTCTTCCCATTATAGAGACGAGATGGAGAGTAAGAAACAAATCTATTGGATCAGAAAAGACTACGGATGCACCTTGGAATTCCTATTCACCTCGCAGTGAATCACCTCAACGCAAACTACCTAAATGGTACACTAAGCTCATGAGTGACAAGGAAGGGAAAGTTGCCGAATCTAGCTAGGAGGGAGAGCTACGATATTCTACAAGAGAGAAGAAGGAACGTGACATGTTTCAGGTAAATCTTGCGCTTATGAGCAACATAATTTCATCTACTGAACCCTCTTGCTCTGAGGAGGCCAAAAATCAAGAGATGACAAAAAGCGATGCAAGAGGAGATTGATTCCATCAAACACCATGACACTTGAGAGATATTGGATCTTCCAAAAGGCAAAAGACCCATTGATAACAAATGGGTACATAGGACAAAGTACAATGCCGATGGAACAATTGCAAAACATAAAGCAAGTCTTGTAGTGAAGGGTTATGCGCAAAGTAAGGGCATTGACTACAAAAGACCTCTGCTCCTATGGCTAAATAGAACATGGTGATTGCCTTAGTGGTGTTATTTGGATGAGATATACACTAAATAGACATAAAGTCTACTTTTTAAAATGGTAAGCTTGAAGAAGAAGTCTACATGGAACAACCTAGTGGTTTTGTGGTACATGGCATGGAAAACAAAGTATGCAGATTAAAGGCGGCCTTGTATGGATTGAAGCAGACACCACGTGTTTGGTACAGTCACTTCGATGAGTATCTCCTATCTAGAGGTTTGACACACAGAGTCTTCAGATTTCAATCTTTGCTATTTTGCTCGTGACTTTGGCATCACACCGATTGTGCTATATATAGAGAACCTCATAATCTTAGGTAATGATGATAATTTGATTAGTGCAATCAAGAAGAATCTATCTTCCAGTTTTGATATGATTGATTTTGGTCTAATGCACTACTGTTTGGGAGTGAAAATTTGGCAAAGACGTAACAGCATCACACTAACACAAACAAAGTACATGAACAAGATTCTGAAGTTTAAAATGTGTGATAGCAAGCCATTATCTACACCTGTGGAGGTTGGTAAGAAACTATCTAATCAGGATGAAAGTGCGCTAGTTGATGCTACTTTATTTCGTCAATTAGTTGTTTCACTAGTTTATCTTACAACTACTCATCCTGATATAAGTTATGCTGTAAATGTTGTGAGTCAATTCATGGCTACTCCTAGAGAGATTCATTGGAAAACAACGAAGAAGATTCTTCGTTATGTGAACGAGATGTTAAGTAGAATAGAAAGTGACAATTGTTATAGTAATTTGGTTCGAATTTGATAGGCATAAACAACCATTACACTAAAGCAAATCATACAATTACCAAGATTGGCAGCTGTTAGTATAAGACCATGCGGTGCTTGTATAACGTCAAGATTACTACATGCTTGTGAAGTATGAAAATGACCTCTTGATTTGTACAATATCATGAGTAGCATTCACTTGAGATTGATGCCTAGAATATATAGTCTATACTCAAAACCTATAAGCCTACATCACCAAGGCAAAGATCTTATAAGTAGGCTTGGTCAAAATAGTCAAGAGCTTCATCAAGATCTTGAGCCAAGAGCTTATGCATATGCATGCATCAAAATCCCAATGCTTGTTTTTGGGTCCAAAGCTAGTAATACCTCAGCATGTATGTGGGTATATGTAAGCCAACAGCTCCATCGAGATATTGTGCAAGAATATGTATACCCATATGCCTGCCTAGGTCAAGAGCCTAGAGGCCAATCTTTGTCAGATGTCTCATATTATTAGTTGGATCTACCTTGTAGATTTCTTAATCATTCTATGTACTATGTACTGGCTCTTTAATACTGGTCAGGTATCCATAGTACAGCAGTTGGTGAACGTTTGAAGTCTACTATAAATGCTAGGAGAGAGCCATATGGATCCATTCACCCCCACAGCAACCTTCACCTCAGAAGGAAGTGCCTGTAGTCAATCGTAACTGGCAGCTTACAGGTCTTCTAGAGGGTTTTTAATTTCATTTGATTCTCGACAGTTTACACTGATTCCCAATACATTTAAGCACGCTGAGATTGATTTGCAATCGAGAATCAAGCCTAATGTAGAACCACTGGAAGAAATTAGAATCAAGCCTCATGTCGAACAACTGGAAGAAATTAGACTACAAAATTATCACAGGTTTGAAAAGAATCGCCATTATAAACCATAATTAGACCATCAAATATCAGAAATACGCTGTAGCTTCTATTCATAGACAGAGCACACATAGCAGCTAGTGATCAGGATGGTAGTACCTTTTCCGGCCTAAATTCAGATTGAGCATGAGACATGGCTCTTAAGGCAGCTGTTGGAAAGTATCTGGGACCTGGATCGGGATTTCTCTGTGGTACCACGTTCATAATCAGATTCACACCAGCAGAAGCTAATTGTACACATCAAGAGAGATGACGGTAGTTCATCGCAGATCAGCGTGGACAGACACTAGCTAGAAGAGCGCAGTGTCATCCAGAGAGCGACGCACCAGCTCGTAGAAAGTAGAATGGAGAGAGAATGTATGCTGTGATAGACAAAACGTGATTCAATTAGGGTTTTAAGTTATCTTGACCATAAGCATTGTTAATTATGGTCTTGACCATTGACTTATTTTGACCATAAGTGAATTATTGATATTTGTGGTTTTGAGTAGTGTCAATTGCATGGGTAAAATTTTGTTAATTATGATTTTGGCTAGGTGTCAATTGCATGCATTCATGGAAACTTATATTTTCAATCTTGGGAGAGATGGAATCAAAAGCGGTTTATGGTGGGAATTTTAGGAATTTTCGGGCGACGATGGAAAAAGTAGAGAGAGAGAGAGAGAGAGTGAGTGTGTAGACTTTATGAACTAACGAGTGGTGGCGTGAGATGATCACATCTTCAACGTATACTGTCTCATAGAATGGTAGAGAGCAAAGCCGCAAAGAGATACCGAACTACTTTTATAGATCAGCTTACACACGCATAACAGATTCTAAATACTTGAGTTTAATGTTTGAAAATCATCAGTAAAGAGAAAATACCATTTAATTGCTTGTATCCAAGTCAGTAATAAGTAAAGTCCTTTTCCGGGTAGAGATGAAAGATGCTATTAGCTAGCGTGTGGCATGGCAGCATGACGATTATAACCTTTGTACTAGGATGTACTAGGATGCAACGCTAAAATATGAGCTCAGTTGAATGCTGCACTAGGAAATGCCCTACAAAGACCCACACCACTTTTAAAAATTACTTGGGTGCCATCCACACTAATTTCTAAAATCGGGGGTGCATAGAGCAGCTCTTTGGCTTTCACTCCTTCTAGTTTCTTGATGCATTTCATGTCTGAGTATCCAGTGACTTCCATCGAATAGCTGAGAACCTTGCCAATGGCTTCAAATTCATGTTCTATTTTATTCTGTTGCAGAATCCACATGTAACCAGTGGCTTTCACGTATCCCAATTCAATCACATTCTGGAGAGGCAGAATGCCTGGTGGCAAGTTAAATGCCCCCAGTAGGAGGGGAAGCATTTTACAGGCCTCACTGTAAGTCCACATCATGCCGCCGCTTTTCTGATTCGATGTGGATGCCATGCCTCCCAAATCTGCAGCACAAGTGTAACTGTGTTATATAAAAATTCAACAGACTGTTGAAAACACAAATATTTACGAGCTTCTCAAATACACCTCATGTGTACTTCAATCATGACATCTCTCATCTACAGTGATCTACTTAAGTCTTACAGAACTCCAAAACTCAAACTGGCCAACTGTTACTTGCATGCGGTAACCTTTCCGGTTGACAGTATTATATGTCAACCGAATCGTCCAAGGCTTTTGATTTTGTGTACATCAGTTACATATACAACGTAAATGAAGATTGATCAGACTTAATTTGCGGTCACACAGTTGTGCATTTTAAGACTCTTTCACGTGTAGTACCATATGTCAACCCCGAGGGCCGATCATACCTCAACGTTAGCTGTCAAAATTTGCGGACTGTCAAGCGTATGCGTGGCTGATATCAGACCAAGATGAACCCAAGGCCAAATAGGCTACCTGGCAATATCATACGGAATATCAGATTGGAGGAGCTAGTATGAGAAGGATCGGGAGAAGTAATTGGGAATGCTGAGATGCTAGAGACAGCTAGATAACATTGAACTGAAGGAAAGAATACACAGAACCGACATCGTTATATAGTCTTTGGTTGGGTATTCAACGGAGTAATTCTACTATTTCATTGCGTTAGTGGAGCGATTCGTGGTGCACCGAGAGGGGCCCCATCGCTGGCCTTAAATTGAGAGAGACAAGACATGAAAACTTTCCGTAGAGGTGAGTGCTGCGATGCTGCGCAGAGGGAGAGGGAGAGAGCGAGCGAGCGAGAGAGGGATGGTGTAGATAAACCTTTTGAGATGCCAAGATCTTGTCCAATTGAACCTAAAAGGAAGTTGAACATTAAAGTGAGATGTCCTTTTGTTTGTGGAGATTTTCTTGCCCCACAAATAAGTATATTCCACGACTCAGGATCGAACAATCCATGAAGTCTAAAATGTAGACAACCTCCATTGATCTCCTCCCTTGTCAATGAGCATTGACAAATTTTCACAATCACAAGTCAGTTTTGTTAGCATAAAAAGGACATTCACTTGAAGCTTTAAGAGCAAATAAGTATTTGCTTCTCACACCCACCTCAAACTAGGATTTTTTTGGTCCTTCAACACTTGTTTGTATAGAATAATATATGGTAGTGTGTATCAATTTTTGTTCATCTACATAGCTTCTAATAGGTTAGTTCAATGTCAAAGTTATGTACATAGTTTCAAATACCTTTTTCTTGTGGGCCATTTCATGAGCCATTTGTGTAGTCAATCATATTGATTGCATGCTCATGCAACCACTGTCCAAGTAAATAAATAAAATCATTGCTCTTTAGATTCTAGTGGCATAATAAAGGGTAATTTTGATCAATTCACAAGTAGACTATATAGTGGAGTTGCAATCTTTAGTGCGAGATTGCTTATGATTATGCTTATGTGCTCTATTGAATACCTATGTAAATATGATATTCCATAATTTGGCATTGATTATCTCTCATTATATGTCTTCAATGCTAAGTTACATCGAATTTACGTTCCAACCCTTCATGGTTCAGGAACCATTGTTCCAAAACCATGTGGTTTCGGGCTATGGAACCAAGTCATGAATGATTTGATTTTAGGTGGTTGCGTTTTGTCTTGAGCTTAATCTCCAATAGTTCTTGATCAATTTGGATCTATGGATTAAGAAGTCTTTGTATGGAAAGACTAATTATGTCTTGTGGGCCTCATCTAGTGTGGAGTATCAAACTTATGAGTAGATCTAAAATTGACCCAAGTAATCAATAGGATATGACCCAAGTACTAAATGGGATATGGTCTTAACCATATTCATCAACAAGATAAGGGATTAATCTTTTTCCAGAACTATACAAAAGGATGTCTGACATGACATCTTTTACCATATTGTCATAAATGATGACCTAAATATCATCATTATTTTCAGCTAAGTAATCTTGTTTGACATTTTTTTACAGCCTTTGCATAAAGAATGACCACCATATGGCTATCTTTTTTCCAAGAATAAATTAAAGGACAACCTCGTAGACTTATTTTTGTATTGTCTACATAAAGGATGGTCATATAGCTATTCTTTCAAATACATACAAAAATAATAATTTCTTATCTTTATGTTATTATTATTGTGATAATAGATATTTATTATTAATGATAATGTGAGATGTGTGATGTTGATGATGTAGTATGACGACAAGGACCATGAGAGAGAGAGAGAGAGAGAGAGAGAGAGAGAGAGAGAGAGAGAGAGAGAGAGAGAGAGAGAGAGAGAGAGAGAGAGAGAGAGAGAGAGAGAGAGAGAGAGAGAGAGAGAGAGAGAGAGAGAGAGAGAGAGAGAGAGAGAGAGAGTCATGATAATTTCATCAGAGAAGAATTAGATGACGATGAGTTCTGAGATATGGATGAAGATCACATGTTGATCAGATAGGTGATGATGATGACAACGTAGTGAGATGCTAACGATGTTCATGTGAGAAGAGAGATATTCATGACCATAGATGGTAGATAATGTTGAGAATAATGTCTGAAAATGATTGATGATGAATAATGAGTAAAGGGAGAATGACAATTATAGGAAACATTGGGAGAGTGTCGTGATGTATCAACCTAGAATTACTAGATTTGTGTAGTATTTATGTCGTTCCCCAAGGAGATAGCACTTAAAAGCTGTTTAATTGGTACAGTCCTGACTTATTTCGAACGGAGTGGAGTCGTGTGTTAATCTGGTTGTCAACAGACATTTAATAAGTAACCAGTATTACTTTTGTTGTGGGCGTGTGATGATGACAAATACAGAACAACAATCTTCCTCTATCAAACCGAATGAAAAGCGTCCTACAAGTGAAATGTTATCAGAGTAGCACGAATGAACTACACTCTGCCTGATTAAGTTGTCAACAAAGACTTGTGTTACATTTGATGCAGACGTGTACGCACAGACAAAAAGTTAATCTTATTTCTTGAACTAATGTATTCTAGACAGAAGTCCTCAACAACTAAAGTCCAGTCACAGTTAAAGAACTCAAGTAGTTGGCAAATATGTTAGAAACAATATTTTCGTTAACAACACAAATACAGATCAATAACTCAATTCCTCAAGCAGGGACTAGCATTGCACATGTATACATACTACTCTATCAGTGACTGTGGAAAATTGTATCAAATGGATACGTTACTCGGGTGCCAACAAAGTATTCGCGCAGACGGGTAAGTTAGTTTAAAGTGTTTTCTTTAGATCAACTTTACGGAAACACAACAAACAACTGTAATGAACTATTGTAACTGTCTAACCAAAGAGTGATCTAGTAGACTCAAAATCACTCACACTCAACAGTGCGAAGAACAAAAATCAGAAAAGATAACCTTCGTCTCTCTATTCATTTCTTCAATCTCACAAATACAGGAACTCTCTCTTTCTCTCGGTGGTGTGAGAATGAAGCGTATCTGTATTTATATTACCTACGAAGCGAGCAAACACACCTTTTGAGATTCCTGGTGTGTCGCTCCATTTACTACTCTAGTTAATAGATGAGTTATAAATACATATAAATTACATCATTGAAGGTAACTTTCACTAAGAGTTTAATTTACTCTAGTTTAAAGTGACGATACAAATCTAGTCACTTTGTATTCCAGGTGTCATTTCATTTTAGAAGGTCTTGTCCTTTAATAGAAGACAGGTCCTTAGCATTTATATCCCAAAAAATAATACAGGCCTCTTCAACATATTCATTTGTCCCGTGCATATCTTCATTTCGAAGTATAAATTGCCATATTTGAATAATTATTCACTATTTAGTAAATACACATATCTCCTTCCTCAAATGTGAAACGTCCTCGTAAACAGATAATCGTCATTTTGAGATTTATTCATTCTTGAGAACAGAACGCTTTCGTGTCGTGGATATTCGTTAGGTCAAATGTAAAATTTTTTTTTCATCACTTGTTGAATATATGACCTGTACTTGGTATCTCAACATATATCAACAGACACCATTCACATAATAAGCATCACATAATCAAAAACATCACATACAAGAAGAAGTTGGGAAAGACTTCATGTATTGAGATCCTCGTGTAAATGTTGTGCCATTTCCAAGTCTTTTTGACACTCGATCAATAATATGTCTGCTTTTGCTCTGGTGTATCTCCCGATAGGTAAGTTGCCGTATGGTGACAATCTTACAGAAAGTAGAGTGCCATCAAATAATTCATGTACTAACTGAAAGTCCTCTTAATTTTTCCTAAGTGTAATCTATTCAATTAAAGTAGATGAAAACTGAATAATTTACACTTTATAATATTTTGGCTACAAAAGTGCCAAACTGCCAATAAGCATATGTACATAAAGCTTTATGTTCGCGGGATCTAACTCTGTCTTGCAAATTGTGCTTAATTTTCGCAAAATAGCTTGAAAAATTTTGCTCCCAGTCGGTGTAAACACTGTACAGCTCTGGGTATGCCATATTTACATTTAACAGCAAACTTGGGTCATCGAAGTCTTCAATATTTGCCCGGCCTTCTGGTGAATACAACTTGAGCTCTTCATGCCGCCTCCAGAATTTACATTTCGAATCGTTGTGCTTCAAAAATTGGTACTCCTTTCTCCGGATGTACTTGAGAGCATACATCAATGTTGAGCCTATATACAATTCAACTGACCCGAATGGCAAAACTTTGAATTTTCCCTAGATTATGGCCCAACATAGACATCCCTTTTGCTCTATGCTAAGCTGGTCCCATAACCACATGAAATCTTCTTTTTCCCACTCTGCCTGCCAGTCCTCGAATGCCATGCCTACTGAGCCTGGTAGTGTCAAATAGTCGACACGCATTTTGCACATACCTTCTACTTATTCCTCTTCGATCGCTTTGCCTTAGGCAATAAATTTTTGGTCAGTTTGGGTACATACAGTACATCCTTGAGCAAGGTCAATTTACCATTATGAAGATAAAGACGTATTGTAAGTGAGCATGAAAGAGTGAGAGTAAAAAGAAAGTGTAAGGTTAAAAAAATAGAAAGTAACAGTGTTAAACGATGACACAGTGGAGACGATGATCACATGGCAATCTTGATTTGACATCTGTCAAATTCATAAATAAAAGGCGATATTTTTACCGATTTTCAAGATGGCTAAAAAGATAATCTTGAGTAGCTTAAGCCCATTAAAAATTCAAATAATAGTAAAAGTTCACGTCTACGCAGTCTTCTACATAGTCATAGATATGGACATAAATGTGAATGATGTATGAGAACACATGTGAATTTAAACATTTAATAAAAAGGATTTACAAAATCCAAAAAGAAAGTAAATAAAAAATAAAACAATAAATAACAATTAAGTAATAAATATATTAATCAAAGAAAAAGAAAAATTTGAAAAGAAGAAAAAGAAAAATTCGGGGTGAAATTTTTAAATGATACTCGAAAGATTATCCCCTCAAAATCTTTCATTAGAGATAATATTTCTTCAGTCTAGAATTGTTAATACGCGTTGGCAATAATTCACCGTCCAATGACTGAAGTTGGACAGAACCATTTTCAAATACTTCAATGACCTTGTACGGTCCCATCCACCTCATATAAAGCTTTCCAGGAAATTTCTTATGACGATTGTCGTAGATCAAAGCATATTCATTAACCTTAAAATCAATAGTTTTGATATGAGTATCATGATTTTTCTTTCGCTCCTCCTGTATTTTTTCTGTAACATCCTTCGAATTGTTTCGAAATTCGGATAGCTCTTCAATAGTCAGCAACCTTTTGTTAATACAATCTGCTTCTGTTCGTTACGCTTGTATTTGAAAAGTTGGCACCTCAAATTCAATCGACAAAATTGGATGCATACCATATGTAAGAAAATAAGGAGTCTATTTCATTGTGATCTTCTCCATGTTTCTATATGCCCACAGTATAGAGGGTAACTTTTGATCCCAGTCTGTAGCATGTGCAATAGTGATCTTATTTAGGATCCTGCATAGTATTCCATTTGCTCTCTCAGTCAACCCATTTGCTTTTGAATTATAAGGGTTGTCTTTCTGTGTTTGATCAGAAAATATGTTGTCAGTAGTCGTATCGTATCATTAAGAAAATGGGTACCACGATCACTGAGTAATTCAAGAGGACAACCATAATGCGTAATAATAGAATTGAATAGAAAAGAAGCGACAGTTTTTGCATTGCATCGTTTCGTATCCCAACAAATAATGCCAAAATTTCTTTACAGTAAAAATCATTCCAAGTGCTTCCCTTTCTATTGCCGAATAATTTTTTCTTCGAGGAACTTCGTTGGCGACTAGCATAGGTTTGATAACAATAAAGTTCATTGTAAAAGGCTTGGCTTGAATATACATAGTCATGTCCTTTAATTCACCAAGAGACTTTCTTCGTGTCGAATAGGCCAATTTGATATTTCTTTGGATTGGTTGAATATTAGTCAAACCCAAGGCATGAGCAGTGTCTTCAGTTATTATGTTGACACTCGAACCTGAGTCAATTGGCACCTTTTTGATTAAACATCCGGCAATTGTGACGTCAATTTTTGGTGCACCAAGGTCTCCTAGATCAATAGATAATATGCCAACATCTGGCAGAGAAATCTGTTTATTCTTCTTAGGAGCAGAAAGACCTTTTAATTGCTTACGGTAAGAATTGCGCAAAAGTTATATTGGAACGAAGTGAACCAATATCAGTTACAATGTCATAGTCTTTCATCTTCGCTTTCAAAATAGGCTTATCAATAGTGGCTTACCAAAGGTTTGTCTTTCTGATTTCAATGTCCCCTTCCTCAAAGGTAATGTTCTTCTCTGCAGCGGTTGTAATTAGTTCAAAATTGATAATTTCTTTTGCTTCTATAGAAATATCCTTTGAAAATAATTTGGCTGCATCACAATCGTAATCAGGATCAGCTTTGAGATCTTCTTTCATTATTGACTTGTTCGAAGATTTCTTCTTCGAGGAATTTCTCTGTTTCTTTGAAGATACTTTCGTGTCAGGTTTCGAGGTGCTTTTGCTTCTCATAGTCACTAAATAACTTCTCAATACCACTTGGCCACAATTGATCAACTGTCTTTGTTGGCTTGGCTTCGATGACATCAACCTTCTGCACAACATCATCAGCACAGATTTTAATTTCATATCAGTAACAAATGCAGGTTTGGCTCCATATTGGTACTTTGGATGCGGCATCTGCAGTTGTGGAAAATCCAGATACTTGTGGCCAGGTTCTTTACAGTTTGAGCATAAAGGTATATATCCAATTGGCTTCCGTGGCTGCAGAAAATCAAGCGAAAAATGTCTTAGTTCACCACAATTATAACATTTTTCCGGCCGTCGAAATGGAAGCATTAATTGCAGGATCAACAAATTCTGGTGGATTGTATCTTTTTGGTCTGAACTTTGGTTTTGCCTTGTTGAGTTGGTGCTGTGGTACCCTAAACATAATTGGTAGTTGCATCATCTTGAAATATGAAAAGCATTTTTTGAGAAGGATATTCGACATAATTTACGTTCATAGATCTATAATCTTCTTTAGAATGTCCAGATGTATCGCATTTCATACATCAAATTTCTGAGTTTGAAGGAGAAGCCTTCGATCTCTTGTCTACAACTTCTGAAATTTAAACTTTCATATCGTTGAACTTCTTATTAAGATCAGCCATATTATTTTTCCAAAGTATTTCAACCTTAGAGGTCGCAAACTTGTCCTCAATGATTTTGCTATCTTCTTTTTGTTTGGACTTTCGTTTCTTCCTTCGATCTGTATCATCAGTTTCTGTATCTAATGAGTCACTGGAATCAGACTCGAAACTGGAAGAACTTGAATTGGATTTAGATTTAGATTCGTCGTCACTGCCATTGGAGTCATGCTTAGACTTTTGAGTTCGTCTGGTAGAACGTCTTTTGCATGCTAAATTGGAAGTCTCATAGTTCTCAGCGCTTGCTATGACTGCTGATAAAGAAGTCATATCTCCTTGTCTGTAGTATCGATCAATATTCGATGCTAAACCTGCCAGAAACCACTCAACCTACATCGCGACAAGGTACACACCGGTTTTCCAATCAGATTCTTTACTTTTTGTGTGTACCTTCGAAAAGATTTTTTTTTTCTTTCTTTTGTACATTATTGAGTCATCCAAGAATTCTGGATGAATAACCAACTTCTCTAAACTGGTTTAGAAATGCATCTTTCAACAGTAACCAGGTAGCTACACGTCCTGATTCAACTTGGTTGTACCATATGTGCGCTTGTTTTCTCAGAAGACCAAAAAAAATCCGCATCTTTTCAGCATCAGTACCTTCGTTATTCGAGCTAGCAATCGACTTGAACTGCAAAACATAACTATCAATATCATCTGGAGATGTTCCTTTAAAATAATCATATTTGATCTTCGAGATTGAAGTGAAACGGGGACTTGGGCCTTCCATATTCGGTTCTAGTTCAGGTTCAAATTTTGGCTCTGGATTAGGCTTTGCTTCAGGATCAGGATCTGGAACTAGATTTACAACTTTCGAACCTGGTTCAGCTGCATCAGAAACTTCAGGATGAGGATTTTTAAATAAATTTTCAAGATTATCAAAGAAAGTTTCGTTAAAATTCTGGATGGGCAAATTACCTCTTTGAAAAGATTCCTGAAGGCTTTTGAAAAAGTCATCTCAAAGTTTCTGATATCTTTCTAGTCGAACAACTCTATCTGACATACAATGGGGATGGAGATGGAGTTTTCAGTTTGTATCAACTTAATTTGGCTATCCTCGGCAACGACACCAAAAATTGGCATATGTCATGATATACTAATCTAGAATTACTAGATTTGTGTAGTATTTATGTTGTTCCCCAAGGAGATAGCACTTAAAAGTTGTTTAATTGGTGGAGTCCTGACTTATTTCGAATGAAGTGGAGATGTGTGTTAATCTGGTTGTCAACAGACATTTAATAAATAACTAGTATTAGTTTTGTTGTGGGTGTGTGATGATGACAAATACCAAACAACAATCTTCCTCTATCAAACCAAATGAAAAACATTCTGCAAGTGAAATGTTATCAAAGTAGCCTGAATGAACTACACTCTGCCTGATTAAGTTGTCAGCAAAGACGTGTTACGTTCGATACAGATGTGTATGAACAGACAAAAAGTTAATCTTGTTCTTGAACTAATGTATCTAGACAGAAGTCCTCAACAACTAAAGTCCAGTCACGGTTAAAGAACTCAGGTAGTTTGTGAATATGTTAGAAACAATTATCTTTGGTACCAACACAAATACAGATCGATAACTCAATTCCTCAGGCAGGGACTAGCATTTCACATGTATACATACTTCTCTATCAGTGACTGTGAAAAATTGTATCAAAGGAATACATTACTCGGGTGTCGAACATAAAGTATTTGCGCAGATAGGTAAGTTAGTTCAAAGACAGTTCTTTAGAACAACTTTATGGAAACACAACAAATGACTGTATCAGAACTATTGTGATTGTCTGACCAAAGAGTGATTTAAGTATTGCATAAGAGATTGCTAGTAGACTCGAAATCACTCACACTCAGTAGTGCGGAGAATAGAAATAAAAAAAGATAACCTTCATCTCTTTATTCACTTCTTCAGTCTCACAAATACAAGAACTCTCTCTTTCTCTCTGTGGTGTGAGAATGAAGCGTATCTTTTATATTACCTACGAAGCAAACAAACACACCTTTTGAGATTTCTGGTGCATCGCTCCATTTACTATTCTAGTTAATAGATGAGTTATAAATAAATATAAATTACATCATTGAAGGTAACTTTCACGAAGAGTTTAATTTACTCTAGTTTGAAGTGACGATACAAATCTAGTCGCTTCGTGTTCCAGGCATCGTTTCATTTCAGGAGGTCTTGTCCTTTAATAGAAGACAGGTTTTTAGCATTTATATCCCAAAAAATAATATAGGCCTCTTCAATATATATATATGTCCCGCACATATCTTCATTTCCAAGTATAAATTGCCATATTTGAATAAATATTCACTATTTAGTAAATACATGGCATCACAAAGAGATAATTATAATGTTGTTGTTGAAGTTTGATGGACTCGACCAGTATTGATGATGAAGATGATCATGATAGAGAGTAGAATTGGAGTTGAGGTGATTGATGATATGATGATAATTGTTATTGTGTATCATATGAAGATGAGTGATCACAATGTTAGAGAATGAGGGGAAATAATGATAATGATTATGATCATGATTATCATAGTATTATGATTATGATTATGATTATTGAGAGATTAAATATCAATTTTTATCGAGAGATATAGGGAGATGATTATCATGAGAATGATGATGACCAACAGATGTGATAATGATAATCTCTCTATGATCAACATCAGTTGAGAGTGAATATACCCAATCCCACCATTCAACATTCACTTCATAAATCAATTCCATCATTTGAATGATGAGAAGATGAGACATAGCAAGATGATTGTCATAGCCATGTTTGAATTGATCTCGGATCGTTATCTTGTAAGGAGGTCAATAGGCCTACCTCGACCCATAATTTAATTATGATTATGAGTGTGAGCCGGTCGGAAATAGATAGTGGATAATGAAATGTCTAGAGGAGAAATTATGAATCGATTCACTATTGACGGATTCTTGCTCAAAACACGTGTACATTTTGAATCTTTATCTCTAATTTCAGTTCTGCTTGTTACCAGCTAGTTATTTCACTTTTTGATTCATTGAAAATTACAAGTCTTAAAAAAAAAAAAAACTCAATTTGGAGCTACATTACGTAGATTTCAAATTTGAGTGTTTTGATTGGTCCATGTGGAAGAAACTTCTGAGAAAAAATAAAAAGTATCTTTTTGAAAGGCCCATTTTGTGCTCAAATTTTCTCTAATGGTTGTAGTATTGTCATGCTTGTCAAAGGACACACAGGTTTGTCACTCTTAAAATGTACTCACATGCATTAATGACCAAACATGCAAGCCAAAATGCTCAACAAATGATCTGATTGCAACTCGGTTGAACACCAAATGGTTTTCCACAAACAGATTGCTTCATCGAAATGAATAGTTCCTTACATATCAGAAAACTAAACTAAGCATACAAAAAAACAGAATAAAAAAACAAGAAAACTAATTAGACAACATTTCGAAAGTCCAAGAATCAAGAAACACACATTTTTTGATTCTTGGACAATGTCCCAAGAATATCAAAAACTAGGATGTCAATGGATTTAGAAGATCTCAGCGACATTCAGTTTACTTGAATGCTTGAATCCTGTACTAATCCACAAAAAACAAAAAATCTAATCCACACTACTCTATTCCACAACTAAATCCACAAGAACAAGAAAACCAATCCACAACCACAATCAAGAGTGGAAGGGCAAGATCATAAATGCATCACTCAAGAAAACAAAAATGATCAACGAGCTTAATGGATGCACCAAACTCGTGGAGGCTATTCTCATTAGGCCATGGAGTAGTTGCATTACACAAAAATCTCTCTTCTACAAAGAGGGGACCTCTTAAATAAGCAAGAGAGTCACCTAGGTGGAGCCCATGTGGCAATTCTATATTAAAACAAATTACAAGTGGAATTTCCATCTCCACTAGAGGTCAGCATGAAAACTCTACTTTTTCTAAGAGGGGTCTACTCATATTTATTTTAAATGCCTAGAAATACTAACTCCTACATGGTCATTCCATTTCTTTTCGGATGCACCACGAGGCTCACATAATTTATCATTCTTAGCTAGCATTTCTCGGCTCTCATCCTTCATTCATCCCTTCTTTTTCAGATACGTCTTCGGCCTAAGTGAGATGTGTTCTTAAATAGCTTTGGCCTATAAGTATCTTGGGGATTCGTCATAATCAGCCAACATTATCCCACCCCTACCCCTAGTGTGTTGCAGGACCCATTGCAACCCATGTTGAATGATATTGCTCCACTTCCACATTGGCATCCTCGATTGTCACTTGGAAAAGTGTGTGAAAGATTTCAACTAGTTTAGTCATATTTGTTACATTTGTTTATTTGACAAATTGAGGCCAACTTTATATTAGACTTAGAGTTTGACTTTTCAAAGTCAATTAGTCTAGAAGTTATTTGAATAAACACTTTTTGAAAGTGTGGGAACGTTAAGTTTGAGTAGATTCAAATTTGAATGTTGGGTACATTGAATCTAGTCCCAAAAATAGTAGGGTTTACATTTTGGAGGGAAAGCTAGAGCCAAATAGGGTTTGGACCTGTTATAAAAGGATGCAACTCATGGAGAAGTAGATCTTCTCTCTTCTCTATTTCATTTCATGCTTATACATGGTTCTCTTGGGTTGTACTATCCATTGGTGCACTATACTTGTGATATCATGCAATTCTATGTGTAGAATGATCTATATTTGTTATTTTCAGATTCACACGTGTGAAATACAGTAGGGTACTGTTGTTGTATGGACACTAGCTTCTATTTATATTTTAATTCATGTTTGATCAAGTCCTATTAGAGTGTGCATTCTATTTTGTGTGTAGATGCTGATTTTTCTACATTGGCAAGATGGGTGGAGCAGCTTGTTTTGTAACCAAAGATCCTTTATAGATTTGGATCATCAATGATCTGAATTCTTTTACATGGTATCAAAACTTGTGTTTCAAGCTATGAAGGAGGAAATCATATCCATCAATGATTTGGTGAAAATATCAAGGCTAGAGCATGCTAGAGAGGATTCTACATCGAAATTGAGTTTCTTGCAATTTTAGATTGGATCTTTTGTAGATCAAAACCCTATATAGGTTTATAAACTTGATCAATTCTGATTTTTTAATTCACATGTTGGACTTAGCCGATTTTTGGATCATTGGGTTAGCCTAAGTGGTGGCTAATAGATTGCATATCAAATTTTTAACATTTGCATGTAGATCTAAAAATATTCAATTTTTTGTGATTTTGTCAAAACCCTAAATATGGTTGGATCTCTAGATAGTGAGTTTGCTCTTAGGAAGTGGCAAGAGTCATTAGATTGAGGATAGATCATAGGTTGATTAAGATCTCATGATTCTATGTGTTAATTTGCTTGGTATAAGTGCTATAAGAGAATTGAGTAGTTTCAAATCTTTGTGATTTCTCTTTGAAAACATTTGTTGTTGTTCAAGGGAGTGCTTTTTGAATTGAAACATGTTGAAAGAGAAGATCAGGTAATTGCTACATGGCAACATCAAGTGGAGTCATGTTGGAAGCCAATGATAGGCTTGCCTCAAGTAACTATTCATTGTGGAAAATGAGGATGGAATCACTTCTTGAGATGAATGATGTTTTGGATATTGTTGTAGGTTTGGAGGAGATGCCAACAACACAACAAGAACAAGTGAGGTATGATAAGAGGGCCAAAAGGGCTCTACACATGATCAAGATGAATGTTACCAATGAGCTTCTTAAGGAAGTTAGTAAAGGTATTTCATCAAGTGAGGCCTGGGAAGCTTTGAAGAAGCTTTTGAGTACTTCTAGAGTGTTGACTCTAAGAATTCAAATCTTTTCTTGTTTGCAAAAGAGTGAAGAAAGTCTCAACACTTTTGTTTTGAGAGTGAAAGCATTGAATGATGAGTTAGCTTGCATTGATGAGAGCATTAAAGAAAGAGAGCTTGTTCAAGTGATTCTTACTGGATTGTTGGATGCTTATGCTAACATTGTTCAAAGTATTGCAATTCAAAAGACTTTGCCAAATGAAGAATATAGGCTTCAAGCAACAGGTGGATCTACATCGACACTTTAAGAGGAGGCTATGTTCACAAAGGGCAAAAGCAAAAGTAAGTGGTCTAAAGGGCAAGATCAAGGAGAGGCTTTTTCAAATGGCAAAAAGACGGATAGATCAAAGCTCAAGTGCTTCTATTGTGGCATCAAAGGACACTTTGCAAGTGAGTGTTACAAGAAGAAGAGAGATCAAGAAGACAAACAAGATAATCTTACTCTTGATGAGGATGGTTTGGATGCTCTCAAGATGCAAATGATGATGCTTTTGTGATGCCTTCATGTATGCTTGCTAATGATGGAGATCTAGATCCATGGTGGATTAATAGTGGAGCAAGTTCACACATGACTTTTCACAAAGAGTGCTCATTTCTTTGTTGACATACGGAGATGGTGAGGGGGTGATCTACACGGGCAATGATGGTGAGTGTGCAATTAAAGGAATTGGCACAATTTATATTTATCTCTCTACAAATAGGAATGTTCATTTGGAGAATGAGAATGTCTTGATTATTCCATCTATTACCTAAAGCAAAAAACAACATTGAAAGCAAATTGCAAATATCAATTAGGCTTTGTAACGAAACGAAACGAAGCAAAACTGGACGAAACGAAGCGAAACTTGAACGAGCATTGATATTGACATTTCTGAAGTGAAATCAAATTCATCATGAATGAAATAAATTTGAATGGATTTCAGATATGATTGTTGGTCACTGCCTGCTATATAATTCCTACAATCCTCTAGAAAGTAGACAGACATTGCTGATCTACGTTGTGGATTAATACAACATTCAACCAAACTGAACAAATACTCTCACTCACACGTGTGGGAAGTATTAAAAAATTATTCTAAGTAAAAACAAGCTGTTCTCCTTGGGTAGAGAGAGAAAAACCATCATGAGCTCTCGGTAGAGAGAGAAAGCTAGCAATCCAATGACACTCAAAATCCACACAATCACCAAATCAATTAGATCCAAAATGAGGAGTACAATGATACTAGTAGATCCACGAGCTACTACTATGCTTAACTATGATTGGACCACACTTTGTCACCTCTTAATCCTATTGGACCATTGATCCATGCACCTCTTAGTTCTATTGGACTATATTCAAGCAAACCTCAAATTCCTATTGGACCTCACATGGTTCCACCTCTAAATCCTATTGGACCTCTTAGAATTCATCAAACAAAAGCATTACACTTGTCTACACTCTAATTGGCATGAGTTTAGTCTCTTACTCTATTTTGGCTCAATAGTGGCATTACAAGTGGAAATGCATAATTTTTCATCTTTGCCAAATTTGTTCCTATCAACATCCTACACCTAGATGCTTGATATGAAAAATATAAGACCCCTATGTCTAACATAGATAATCTTTTTCAATTCTTCACAGATTGTGATGTATTTCATCCTTGAGTGAAATACATGATCCTTTGTCAGATGTATTGCAGATGTATTGTCCATCTGCAGAATCAGAGGCTCATTCCTTGTTTCGCCCAGTTCGTCAAGGAACTATTTGAGGAAAATGATTTCATTAGCCATCTTTGCTGCTACAATGTACTCTGCTTCACAGAATGACTGAGCCACAATGGTCTGCTTCTTGCTGACCTAGAGAATTGCTGCTCCTGACGCGATGATGCAATGAGTATTAGTGATAGAGAAAGAAATTATTAGAAAACATTCATTAGTGCAAACACATGTAAAGAAAATAGAGAATAGATGTATTAGCTGTTGTAATAACAACAATTAGATCACGATTCTGTGCATGAGAATGGTTCGCAGTTTTAATGCACCATGTGTTGTGATCCTACTATGTTGATTACATGTTAAATAATATCTCTACTTATTGAATCACTTTCACTCTCTCTTATGATCTCTGATTCTATGGAATCATATAGTCTTATACAATGGAGTTTAACAAAGGAACTTTGATTTGCGCTTCCGCTGATTAATTGACTCTAATTCACTTATGGTGTGTCTATGTCATTACCTTCATTGATGATTTTACAAGATATACTTGGTTGTACCTTCTTTCTTCTAAATCTATGGTATTTGAACACTTTCGGGATAATGTTCTATCTTCTTCCAACCGGGATAAAGATTAAGGCCAAAATTTTTCATGTATTCTATGCACAAATACTTCTTGAAATGAATCAAAGAATCATTTATAAAGGTTGTGACTTATAATAAGCAATACATATCATCAATAATAAAATTATATTGTTGATAACGACAACTAACTCAGAAGGATCTCTTCTGACTCTGTTAGTTGTATTGGATTTAGAAAATATTTGAATGTATAGGTATGGATCCAAGACACCACATTCAATCTAATTCTAATTACACCTAGGTCTATAAGCAATTTCTCATCAAGAATTCACTTTTACCTAGCAAGAAATTGTCTCAATACAATGCTCATCAATATGCCTATGTTTTAATGACTAGTTTATGCATCCATTAAATCTCAGTCCAAGGAATACATTGTAGATCCATAGGATTATAATTTTGCACAAAGAAATTATGATCTCATACAATGATTCACAACATAGCACATCTTTATGGATCTCATCCCATTTGTAACCATTACTGTTACAACTGCAAATCTTGTATCCAGTTTACTCTAAGAGAGTCATTCTCATAGAGTACTATTTCGCAATCAAAATCTCAACCGGAGATTATCTCAAAAGAATATATTACAAAAGTGAATTTCCTAGTTTTGATACAAATCAATCGGACTTGTGATCAGCAAACTTCTCTACTACAAGAGGTTTTGCTAATTTTCTTCTCTTATATCTTTCGACTAGATATCTACTATAATCCTTAGAGGATTTTTGTAATATCAAAATATCCTATCGTTCCTGATTCAATAAACAGGTCCTCAACTATTCAAGTAATGGATTCCTCCTGGAATCTTTGATAGATGTTTCTCTGCTCAATTCTTTCTACTTCTCCCCCTTTTAACAGGAAACCACACGAGGGTTCCTAAGGGGTACATACTAGTCTAGATATGTCCAAGGAAAAGTTACTAAGAAGAATTGCAAAAAGAATCTTTAAAGTCAGAAAATATGTTGCATCAATAGTATCAAATACAGTCAATGTCCCAACAATTTTCTTTGAATGACTTATCTTAAAATTTTATTTGTTAAACACACAGAGATTTGACTTGTTTAATCAAAAAAGAATTTATTGAAGATTCATATAAGTGAACCAATTTTTCGAAACCAATTATATTTTACATTCATGTGACATCGTCCAAGGTCAATGGGTACTAAAAATTACCTTCCAAAGAATCACATGAAATGTTAGGAAATTTACAAATATACTCTTAGTATAAAAAAATAGTTTATCGGGTTTCCGGTTTGAGATATCCATTAGGGGTCATGACCAATATCTCAAATCTCCTACAAAACACCCTTTTATGACCAATAGTATTTGGCATCCCTTGGATTTACGACTATAATATGATCAAACTGATCTAGTTAGTTTTAGATCTCCATTTTGAAATTGCCTGCGTCCCATACCATAGGTTCTTCCTCCACGAAAGCCCTCCACTTCCTGATCAAAGTGTCACAAAAAATAAATTTTGCTAACAAGTATATGAAGTTCTTGGGAGTTGGTTACAAATTCCAACTTCATAATACAATTTCCAACTCATATCTTCATTCGCCCCTTTTCATAATATCTACGGTCACTAAAAGGATAGTAGGTTTCGTCCTAACATGCCTTGAGTGACAAATTTAGAAATGGGAAAGAATGAGTCAGCTTTTTCTTGTTCTTTCCTTTTCTTACGCCACACCTTCAAGCTTAACAAAAAATTTGCTTTTTCAGTTGTGTTTTAGATTTTTCCATTTTAGGCTTCAGGGACGTTTGGTTGTGCGTGCTTTTTCTCAAGGCAACAACAGTGCTATCATAGGCCTTAGCCACACGAACAACATCTTCCAAAGATTGGAGGATATTCTGTTTGCACTCAATCTGATAATTGGCTGGAAATCCACAAACAAACTGCCACTATGCTAGTTTCCTATCAAAAAGTGGCACCTTGGCCAAAAAAAAAACCCAAGAACTCCTAGACATAGGTGTCGAATTCTCGGTTGCCCATTCTGCAGTTAGTAAAGCGAGTATACAACTCGGAATCGTCAATCGTGACAAAAGCCTTATAGAATTCCTTCAAAAATAAAAATTTTGAGTCGAGTTTCTACTCCTCGAGAATGTCAAGACACTAGTCGAAGAAGAACTCGATGAACTGAAGGAGCTATCTGTAGAGACAACCATCTGCTCTAGGCTAGATGTGCATGATGAATACTTGCAGGCCCTAGAGAAGATTGAGAATTTGGCAAAGCACCTCTAGGCAACCCAAAACTGTACAGGGGTGTCCGATCATTTGGAGTACGCTGAAGCCTACATCAAAATCTCTGATCTACAGAAGGAGGTAGCAGACCTTAAACAACAACTCAAATACCAGAAGCTTCGTGCCAACATCCACAAATAGAACGTTGTAGAAGCATTGCCTAAGGCAAAGTGACCGAAGAGGAATCAATTGAAGGTATGTGCAGAACGCTTTCAATTTTTTTCTGTATGATTCTGGAAGTGGAGTCCTTGCCATGTTAATATCGAATTACAATGGCGTGTCAATTATTTGATGCTACCAAGCTCAGTAGGCATGGCATTCGAGGACATGTAGATGAAGTGGGAAAAGAAGAATTTTCTCTAGTTATGGGACCAACTTAGCATAGAACAAAAGGGTTGTCTATGCTGGGCCATAATCCAAGGAAAATTCAAAGTTTTGCTATTTGGATCAGTGGAGCTGTATATAGGATCAACGTTCATGTATGTGCTAGAGTACATCTGTATAAATGAGTACCAATTTTTGAAGCATAGTGACATGAAACAAATTTTTTGGAGAAAGCATGTAGAGTTTAAGTTATATTTACTAGAAGGCCGGGAATATTGAAGAATTTGATGATGCAGGTCTATTGTTAAATATCAACATGGCATATCTAGAATTGTATAGTATCTACATCGACTGGGAGTGAAATTTTTCAGGCTATTTTACGAAAATCAAGCACAACTTGCAAGACAGAGTTGGACCTCGTGAACATAAAGCTTTTTGTACATATACTTACTGGTAGTTTGGCATGTTTGCAGCCAAAACATTATTTTGTGTTCAAAATTTATTTGTAGAGTGTAAATTTATTCAGTTTTCATCTACTTTATTTGAACAGATTACACTTAGGAAAAACTCTGAAGAAGACTTTTAGTTAGTACAGGAACTATTTGATGGCACTTTACTTCCTGTAAGGTTGTCACCATATGGAAACTTACCTATCGAAAGGTACACCAGAGCAAAACCAGACATATTATTGATCGAGTGTCAAAAAGACTTGGAAATGGCAGAACAATTACATGAGGATCTCAAAACATGATGTCTTTTCCAACTTCTTCTTGTATAGGATGTTGCTAATTATGTGATGTTGATTATGTAAATGATGTCTGTTGATATCTGCTGAAATGCCAAGTACAGGTCATATATTCAACAAGTGAAGAAATATCTTTACATTTGACCTAATGAATATCCACGACACGAAAGTATTCTTTTCTCAAAAATAAATAAATCTCCAAACGAAAATTATCTATCCATGAGGATGTTTCACATTTGAGGAGGGGGGTATGTAATACCATGTATTTCCTAAATAATCAATATTTACTCAAATATGGCAACTTATACTCAAAGATGAAGATATGCGCTGGACAATGGTATATTATAAAGAGGCCTATATCATTTTTTGGGATATAAATGCTAAGGACTTGTCTTACATTAAAGGACAAGGCCTCTTGAAATGAAACGATGCCTAGAACACGAAGCGACTAGATTCGTATCGTTTTTTAAACTAGAGTAAATTAAACTCTTAGTGAAAGTTACCTTCAATGATGTAGTTTATATGTATTTATGACTCATCTATTAACTAGAGTTAGTAATGGAGCGTTGCACCTGGAATCTCTAGAGGTGTGTTTGCTCGCCCTGTAAGTAATAAATATTAAGACACTATTCATTCTCAAACCACCGAGAGAGAGAGAGAGAGAGAGAGAGAGAGAGAGAGAGAGAGAGAGAGAGAGAGAGAGAGAGAGAGAGAGAGAGAGAGAGAGAGAGAGAGAGAGAGAGAGAGAGAGAGAGAGAGAGAGAGAGAGAGAGAGAGAGAGAGAGAGAGAGAGAGAGAGAGAGAGAGAGAGAGAGAGAGAGAGAGAGTTCCTGCATTTGTGAGATTGAAGAAGTGAATAGATAGACGAAGGTTATTCTTTCTATTTTTTGTTTTTCGCACTACTGAGTGTGAGTGATTTTGAATCTACTAGCAATCTCTTATGCATTACTTAAATCACTCTTTGGTCAGACAGTTACAATAGCTCATTACAGCCATTTGTTGTGTCTCCATAAAGCTGAATTAAAGAGTTGTCTTTAAACTAGCTTATTCATCGGCGCGAATACTTTGTGCTCGACACCCGAGTAATGTATCCCTTTGATACAGTTTTCCATAGTCACTGATAGGGAAGTATGTATACATGTGATATGCTAGTCCCTGCCTGAGGAATTGAGTTATTGATCTGTATTCATATTGGTAATGAAGGTAATTGTTTCTAACATATTCGCAAACTACTTGAGTTCTTTAACCGTGACTAGACTTTAGTTGTTGAGGACTTCTATCTAGAACACATTAGTTCAAGAAAAAGATTCATTTTTTGTCTGTTCGTACACGTTTGCATCGAACGTAACACAAGTCTTTGCTGACAACTTAATCAGCCAGAGTGTAATTCATTCGAGCTACTTTGATAACATTTCATCTATAGAAAGCTTTTCATTCGGTTTGATAGGAATATTGTTATTTGAAATTCATTATCAACACACTCCCACAACAAAAGTAATATTGGTTACTTATAAAATGGCTATTGACAACCAGATTAGCTCTCGACTCCATTTCAATCGAAATAAGTGAAGACTGTACTAATTAAACAACTTTTAGATGCTATCTCCTTTGGGAATGAATACATACTACACAAATATAGCAATCTTGGGTAGATATTGCTTGGTTTTTTCAATCCCTTCTATGTTATCTCCACTAAGTATGATATCATCAACATAAAGTAGCAAAATTACAATGTCTTCTTCACTGAATCTTATGTACAAGGTAGGATCATACTCACTAGGAGTAATCCAATAGAAATAAGAAAGATATTGAGTCTTGTATTCCAAGATCTAGAAGCTTGTTTCAAACCATATAAGCTTCTCTTGAGATGACACACTTGTCCTCCGTTCCTTGCTTGATGAAACCGTCGGACTGCTCCATGGAATATGTCCTCATCCAAATAAACATTTAGAAATTCATTTGACAAATCCATTTGAAATATCAACCAACCAAAATGAGAAGCAAGAACAGTAATTATTCTTATGCTAACCATCTTTTCCACGGGTGCAAAGGTCTCATCATAATCTATACCCTTGTATTGAGCATACCCATTGTCCACAAGCCTTGCTTTATGCTTACAAACACTCCCATTTTGCTTGAGCTTTAAACCCCATTTATTCCCAATCACATTTTTTATCCATAGGTAGATGAACAAGCTTCCAGGTATCATTTTCAATCAATGCATTGCTCATCACCAGCTTGAAATAGTTTCTTTGACTCTAAGGCTTCATTAACACTTATAGACTCTTTGACTCTAAGGCTTCATTAACACTTAAAGACTCTTCAAAAGATGTGATGAAAGTGGATGGTGATCTTAGCTCTAGCTCCTCCTAATGATCAAGATCCTCCTTGATCTTGGTTACTTCCCTTCCAATAGAGTGGTTAGTTGAATCATCTTTAAGTTTATACAATCTAGTCTCATAAAAAATGGCATCTCTAGATTTTGAGAAGAGGAAAAGTAAACTTTGTAACCTTTCTTTGCATTGCTAGAACCTACCATGATCCCCTTGATGGATGATGGATCTTCCTTGGTCCTTGTTGGAAAAAGGAAAGAATGCTCGATAGAGAAAAGACTGCATTCAATAGATGCACTATCGAGCTCTATGGAATAATCCTTTTTCTAATATATGACTACACCTATCAAATTCAAACAAAACTATCGCGACTATTGCGAGTTTCAACTTCTAAGTGATTCTAACTTTGAAATCATCAAAATTTGTTAGATTGATTTTGTAGACAAACATAACATAACAAACATTGTTGTATCAAATATTATAGTATCAAAGTATTGAATAGTTCAAACAAAACTATAAGAGAACATAATTAGATTACAATAGAATAGAGAAATATTTGATCATTCTGGCATAATACTAAATGCGATAAAACTGCATGATCACTTCAGTAAGTAGCATGTACAAATCAGAAGAATTGTGAGTACAAAACAATAGCAGATGCAATTAGAAACTCGAAACTATCTCTAAGTATATGACTGACTCTATTTGACACTTTTGCTAATAAGCATTACATCTTTTGTTGCATGCTTATGACTCGATCTAATTGGAATCCTCGTCTACTTTCTGATAGCGGCAACTACGACAAACAAGGAGGTCGATCTTCTTTTCTAGATAATCAAGATCAAGTACTAAGGACTGTCTAAACATGTTCGATATAGATGTGTGATTCAAGTGATCTAATTGATAGTGCCAAAGTACTGCTTTACTGACTAGAACGAAAGTATTCAAGGCTTGACTTGTGTCAGAATAACAATGAATCAGCGTATATGATTATCCAAGCCTCTTTTTTATTGCAAGGACCTTATTCATCCTATCGACAATTCAATATACTTCATCCAATGGCTGATAGCAATCCAACGACCCACATTTCACCACAAGAAGCTTATCTTTACCATTGATTATCTTGTATCTGGATCCAACGATCTAGACTTTGTTTGGGCATTAAACCACATCCTTGAAGCCGCGACACACTCACATACACTAATTTGCCACTCTCATTCACCTCGCGCGATCTATCTGCGGGCTCTTCACGGCCTCTCCTCCTCTTTCATCCAAGGTTTTTGGATATGGCTGCCACCTTCAGATTTATCACATTCCCTTACCAGCTCACGGTTGCACACAACCACTTCAGATCCTATAGAATTAATAAGGGCGCCCTCCTCTGGATTCTCATAGCTTCCAAAATGATTTAAAATGGAGAGAAATTCGCTTTCTTGAGCTTTCAAACCCTATGCCAGAGTTTTTCTCATAAAACTACACTTGGCTTCCTATTCACAGTCTTCCGACAGGCTTATCCTCTTCCTCTGAGATTGCCCTACTGTTGGAAAGCTGATGCTTCAATCCGTTTGTCAAACGGTGTCTGATTAAATGCACACTGACTACAAACACCAAGTAGCCTTCCTTCTGAATTTCACAATTCCATTTGCTGAGGTTCTGATTTAGCCGACAACTCTTATCTCTGAATCCTCACACAGTCTCAAGCTCACCAAGCTTCTGTGTGCTAAACTCTTTGCACTAGTGTTTCTCCTTCCGTCTTCAACCTGCCGTAAACCTCGAACTCTCAGAAGACAGTTCTCCCGAAGCTCTCTTCAATGACAGAAAACACTCTCCACAACAAGCTCACATAGGAACTGTATTTCTCAAAATGAAATTACACTACACATATAGTTGTTCACTCAGGCAACCCATGCATGACCCAGGTTGCCATTGGCGGGACGCGTGTCCTGTCGACTTGCCTTGTGGCGAGGCCAACTGATCCTTATCAACTGATAGGACCCATAGTATAGTAGCACAATGATTCTACTTTAATTATAACTAGGAGAGTCTTTTTTTTTACCTTTATTTCTCACCAAAATAAAGCTAAAAAAAGAGCTATGAAGTGTGAAATTTTTTTTAACCCTTTTCGAATTCCAAATTTCAATTTGAACCTTGCTAATGACTATGACTTTGTCATTAATAAGGGGATAGGGGAGTATAGGTAGAGTGTGGAAAGTGAGTTAGATTTTGGGGATTTTATCCAGGCCATTGAATGTGCCATGTCATGTCGTCATTAACACTAGCTATCATTAGCGAAGAGGCCCTTTTTGAGTCCAAAAAAGGCCCTAATGCGAACAAAACTATCACGACTATTGCCACGTTTGAATTCTAAGTAATTCTAACTTTGAAATCATCAGAATCTATTAGATTGATTCCGTAGACAAACATAATAGAATAAATATTGTTGTATCTAATATTACAATATCAAAGTATTCGACAATTCAGACAAAACTATAAGAGAACATAATCATATTATAATAAAACAGAAAAGCATTCGATCATTTTGACATAATATTGAATGCAATAAAACAGTTGTATGATCAATTCAGTAAGTAGCATGTACAAATCATAAGAATCGTGAGCACAAAACAATAGAGGATGCAACCATGTACTCAAAACTATATTTGAGTATCTAACTGCTTTTTTTTGACAATTCAGCTAATAATCAGTAAGCACTTCTAGTAATGTGCTACACTAATCACCAGGATCAATTTACAAAAGAGGAAGAAGTTGATCTAGAAAGTGATCAACTATTTATACTAGTTATGAATGTTGTTTAGGCTTATCCAAATGACAGTTAAAGATAGTGGTTTGGTCACAGATTACAATTGGAGCTTAGCCATATTGCACTGTCACTTATCTAGTTAGGCTTCTCGAAAACTACTTTGCAAATTATGGACAAGTTGTTAGCCTCAAAACAAATGGAAGCGTTTTGTCAACATTCAATAGTTCAGACACCTTTGATACTCTTTTTCATTGTCGAACCCAACTGTTAGCCATTCTTGTGTATTTCTACAGTTTGTATAAAAACATGAGTAAAATTATAGAACTGGATAGATGAATGGATCTAGATTTAGATTGATTATTCAAATAAATTTAATAGTCCTTGTGTCCAAAGGGACATGTACTTAGCAAATGCATCCAAACACCTTTAAGTTTTCAAGATTAGGACCTTCTTCATACAACAACTCATAAGATGATTTACCATTTGTAGAGCTACATGGAACTCTATTGCATAAAACATTAGCACGCATGAGAGCTTCTTCCCAAAATGATGCATGATTATAGATAAATCTTTGATAATAACCAACATGTCCTAGAAAACCTCTCAGTTCTTGTAGATTGGTTGGTATCAACAGACTTTTTATCACTTCAACTGTATCTCGACTTCAATTCCTCTACTGGATATTCTATGCCCCAAATGTATACCTTCTCTCATACCGAATTTTTTTTTTTTGGGTGATGTAACAAACAAGTGTCTCAATACCTCTGCAATGTAAGTTTCAGTTTCTGTATATGGGACTTGATATTACTGTAAACACATAAATCATCAATGAAAATTTCAAGGAATGTTCTTAGGAAAGCAGCAAAAATTAGCATCATAATTATCAGGAAAGTAGCTGGTGCATTACAAATACCAAAGGGCATTTTATTGTAAGCATAAGTGCCCCAATCAGTAGCAAACGTGGTCTTTGGTCGATCCTCCTTCCTTAATCCAACTTTATTATAGCCAGAGAAGCCATCACAGAAACTGTAACATTCTTGTCCAGCAACCTAGTCTAGAATGGAATTCGTGAAGGGTAATGGATGGTGAACTTTTTTTGTAATAGCATTCAGCTTTCTAAAATCTTGGCAAATTCGAATCTTGCCAGTTTTCTTCTTTGGAACTACAACAATTGGAGATACCCATTCACACTTAAGATGAGATAAATAATACCCGCCTTAAGGTGCTTGTTGAGTTCATCTTTTACCATAAGAGAGTACTTTGGATTAAGACAATACTGTCTCTGTCAAACAAGAATAATACATCTTGATACTCTTTCAATAGCTCCATAAATTCCACTAATTCTATCTCTCCAAGAGACTTAGAAACATGCACAAATTTTCCAAATGCAAGTTCAATTAGCTCAGTAGAATTATATCTTCCGTCATACTGGCCTGAGTATGGCCATGAATTTTGCGTACGGCTGACTTCAAGGATTTATTCTTGTCGTTATCTAGTTTTTATTTCCAAATTCTTGCTCGGATTCATCAAATTTGTCATCTGTATCTTCATCATCTACATCCGAATTTTCAAAATTTTGGTTCTGCAGCTTCTGATTCACTTACATCAGCATCTGTATTGCATACATCGAAGAATGCTTCTTCATCATCCGATGAATCATTATTCTCATAGCATTCGAAATAATTTACTTCGATGTCTAATGCATTAGAGAATATATTAAGGTCATAAGAAGAATCTTCAGAAGTGAAACTGCTGTCGGACGTAGGAGTTTTGGCTTCATATATGTCACGACTCCAAGTGATAATATGTTCTTTTAGCTTTCCATGATTATTTGTTTCGCCAGTTTGGAATCTTAATTCTCTAGACTTCCAGTGCACACTTGCATTAATCTGATAAAGCCAAGGTCGTCCAATTAAAACAAAGTAAGACGACAAACCAAGTGGTTTGATAATAATAAAATTGTAAAAGGCTTGGCTTGTATGCATATTGTCATGTCCTTTAATTCACCAACAGGCTTTCTTTGTGTCAAATCGGCCAATTTGATATTTCTTTAGGTTGGTTGAATATCAGTCAGACCTAAGACATGAGCAGTGTCTTCAATTATTATGATGACACTCGAACATGAGTCAATCAGCACCTTTTCAATTAAACATTCGACAATTGTGACGTCAATTTCTGGTGTGTTAGATTTTTTATGCTCAGCCTTAACAATCATTAGTAATGGGCATCCTGAAAATAGCCGAAGGCCAACTACATATTTCGGACCTAAGGCATTAAAACATAATCCTTGCATATATTGCATTCATTGCAATCTTAGTTTTTTCCCTTAAATATTTTTTAGGCACCTTCATCTTTTTCAGGAAAAAAAGACACTATCGAATTTTTCGCCTGTTTCATCTTAGGGATTTTTTGTGCCTTAGTCATTTTTAGGCACCTTCATCTTTTTTGCACTGTCGAAAAAAAGTGACATTGTCGGTTTTTACCTTTAGGAGAAAGCGACACTGTCGGGTTTTTGCTTGTTCTCTCTGTCTTCACTTTAAAGGCATTTCGCATTTTTGCACCTTTGGAAAAAATACGACACTGTTGGGTTTTTCACATTTTTTCTACCTTCACTTTTTAAGGCACTTTCGAGATTTCGTTGTTCAAGGACACCTTTGCATTTTGGCAGACCGACGTCGCCAACTTATCCTCAATCCTAAAATAGCTGGACTGCTAAATATCCCAAGGGTGGTTACCCACTTTGTACATATACAAAGACTGGCGTAAATAACATTCAATGCATGTAAGATAATTTTTTTAAGACACTTGTAAATATATACTAATAGCTGAATCAAGCAATCAAGTGTTAATCAAGTTTTTGACATTATCAGAGTTTTTTTTTGTAGCCAGCATTATCAGGCTCAACAAGCTGAAGTTATCACTTCAAGCCATTGGACTCACTGTTGATATTAATCAGAGTGCAATTTTGTCTCACTACTGTATTGTTCATTTGTGCAATTTTGGTATGAATGTTTCTTGAATAATTCTACTGCTAACTGTTGCATTTCCGCTCCTACACGCCTACGCTCAAGCGTCCACTGCCTGTCTCCAGATTTTATGATATGGTATCAGAGCAGGCATTTCAGTAATCTACATTTCTACTGCGGATTATCAGTCTTGTTTCTACCAAGACGTCTCTCTAGCAAATGCGCAGCCAGCAGTATTCCAACAATCGTTCACTTTGTGCATGCTTTGCATGTCACTATGGAACACTTACATCAATTGCATGTGATATGCACGAGTTTCTACAAGCCTATTAATGACATTTCTAAGTCTACAATCTATATGCAAGTTGTATATTACCAACTAGCCAACACCCCCCCTTCATTGTTAAATCTTCAAGAAAAGCTTGGGACATATTGAGCACACTCTATGAAGCGAGAGATGTCACTTCAAAGGTGCATCTGAGAAAAATATTCTTCTTCCTCAAAATGTCAGAAGGTGATTCTGTTCAGAATCATATAAATCAATACAAGACTCTACTAGAGCAGATGCTCGTCATAGATTCAACAATTGAAGATTCTGATGTAGTCATGACTTTATTGTCTAGCCTGTCATCCTCTTATGAAAAGTAGGTGATGATGATTTTCACTCACTCAGAAATATCCCTATCCAAAGTCATAACTATGCTGCTGAAGGAGGAAACTCAAAGGAATGGAGCATCCTCGTCCTCCATCAATGAGTCGCAAGCTTTGTTCTCCAAGAAGAAGACAAAGAAGCAACAGCTGCCAAGAAAAATGATAGCAATCAGAAGCAGTCATAGAAGCAAAGTCAATCCTAGAATTAGCAACCTGCTCAAAAAATTATTCTACAAGTATTGTAAAAGGACAAACCACGAGATCCAGGAATATCGAATTTTGAAGTTCAACAACAAGAAAAAGAAATAGTAGGATCAACAAGCCAATGCAGCTATCAACACGAAGCAGAATGTCAAAGTCGACGATGAGCAGTAAGCCTTCATGGTGAAGCATCACCATGTTGATCGATCTGAGGAATGGTTCCTCAATTCTGGAGTGACGCAACATATGACAAGTCATCAAGAATGGTTTTTAGATTATTTGGCCTACAACACTAAAAAAATTGTTCACCTCGAAGACAACAACTCACATATAATTAAAGGTGAAGGTACTATAAGACTGAACTTTCTGCATGGGGTGTCAAAGCTGATACCAAATGTATTGTATGCTCCAAATCTTATGACAATTCTATTGTCGATCAGTCGAATTATTGATTCAGGACATAAGGTAGAGTTTGAGACAGACTCATGTAAAATTCTTGATAAAAGTAAAAGAGTCTTTGCACTCAAAAAGAGGCAAGGTTATCTCTATAGACTTTCTCATTGCTATTCTATGACTGTATGTGGATAATAAAGAATTGATTTGGCATTATAGATTTGGCCGCCTTAATCATATGTCGATTGATTATATGTATAAGCATTCTTCAGCTCTTGATCTAGACTATCAAATTGTCAACCCTCAACCAAAGTTGTATCATAGGAAAGTAGACAAGAAGGCCATTTAAGTTGAATCAAGAACATATGTCTAAATATTTGCTAGATGTTGTGCATACTAATATATGTGGCCCAATGCAGACACCATCATTATTGGGTGCAAAATTCTTTATTACATTTATCAATGATTATTCAAGAAGGACTGCTATATATTTTATGAGGCACGAATCTGAAGCTTTTCAATTCTTCAAGCAATACAAAGGGCATGCAGAGTTGCAAACATGCAAAAGAATCAAAGCTTTTAGGAGCGACAATGGCGATGAATACATCTCAAATGAATTCAAAGACTATTGTTCAGCTACAAGTATCGGAAAACAATTTGCTGCTTCCTATTCTCCACAGTCAAATGGACTGGCTGAAAGGAAAACAAGACCTTAGTCGAGTTTGCCAAATGCATGATCCTCATGCTTCGTTGCCCAAATCATTATGGCAACATGCTATATTGACAACAGCTTATGTGCAAAATCGATGTATTACTAAAGGCCTCCCTGACAACAAAACTCCTCATGAAGTTTGGACATGATCCAAACCTTCATTAAGGCATTTGAGAGTATTCGGTTGCACTGCCTATGCTCATCTCCCGAAGGACAAAAGAAAAAAATTGATGAGCATCCATTCAAGACTGTTTTTGTTGGTTACTTTTCTTCTAATGGAATGTATCGACTATACAATATAAAAACCTATAAAGTTTTCACTAACAGGGATGTGACTTTTACTAAATATCAGTTTATTAACTTGAAGGGCAAGGACCAGATGCAATCCACATATTTAGCCCTGACAATTGATATGTATCAAAGTCCCATTTGATTCCTGCAAGCAGTCAACCTTTATGGTCAGAATCAGAAGACAATGAAGAAGCTGCAACTCAGGAGCAACCAACACGACCAATACAAAGTCAAATTCTGTAGCTAGAAACCTCAAACAGAAGATCAACAAGAATGCGAGTTCAGCTTGTCCGATATACTGATGAATTTGCTCACTATTCTATTTAGGAGCCAGCCACAATTGAGAAAGCTTTGTCACAGGCCAACTCAGATCTCTGGAAAGAGACTATGGACAAGGAGTATAGCTCACTTCTGAAAAATAATACATGGACTTTTGCGAAGCCTCCAATAGTAAAAAAGATTATCGACTGAAAATGGATCTTTAAGACTAAGTATAAAGTAGATGGCAGCATCGACAGAAGGACAACTTGACATATCAAGGGGATTTTCAAAAGTTCCCAATATCGACTACTTAAAAACCTTTAGTCCAGTGGCCAAACACACTTCCATCCGACTACTACTGTCATATGATGCTGCAGCCGATCTTGAGGTACACCAAATGGATGTACAAACAACATTTCTCAATGGAGTTATCAAAGAGGACATTTATATATGACCTAGCCAGAAGGCTATATCCTCAATGGTCAAGAAGACCAGGTATGCAAACTCCATAAAGCTTTGTATGGTCTGAAACAATTGTCTAGAGCATGGTTTCATCGAATCAACACATTCTTGATCGATCATGGATTGAATCAAGCTTTGCAAGTTGTAATGTATATCTCAAAGTTGTTCATCACTTCTTTGTCATCATCACACTCTACATGAATGATATGTTGTTGTTTGACAACAATATCGATCTGACAAAAGATACTAAGAGGATCCTATCCCAAGAATTTGAGATGACAGATCTGGGAGAGGCACATTATTGTCTCGGGATTCAAATCCACACAGATGGAAACAGAAGGCTTTTCTATATCACTCAATAGAGGTTCTTTCAAAATTTATTATCAAAATTCAATTTGATGAATTGCAAGCTTGTGCATAATCCCATGACCCGGGCTTAAAATTATCTAAGGAGCAATGCCCTCAAACTGATGAGGAGAAGGCCGAAATGAAGGAGTATCCATATCAATTGATTATCGGATCTCTGATGTATGCTATGATATCTACTATACCTGATCTTGCATATGCCACATCAGCTCTTTAAGCCAATATATGGCTAATCCTGGTATGGTCCACTGGAAAGCTCTTCTAAGAGTTCTTTGGTATGTATGAGCTACCATCGGCCTTTGCATCTGCTATAGAGATGAAAATCCATTCAATATCCATACACTTTATGGATATATAGATGCGAATTGGGTAGGCGATATTGACACCAAAAGATCTACATTTGGATTTGTCTTCCTGTTCAATAACGGTCCAGTATCTTGGAATAGTTGAAAGCAGACCTCCATTGCGATGTCTTCGACAGAATCAGAGTACATTGCAGTCTCTCAAGCTACCAAAGAGCCAATTTGCTTGAGGAATCTATTGTCCGATATCGGTATCAGACAAACTACTCCAACAATTATTCAGTGCGACAATCAGAGTGCTATTGCATTATCAATCAATCCTAGATTTCACTCTAGGAACAAGTATATCGAGATTAAATACTACAATATCAGGAGCAGAGTACTCAACAAGGAGGTGAGTCTAAAATTTTACAGAACCTAGTACATGGCAGCTGACATCTTTACAAAGGGTTAAATCAGGAACCACACAAGAGTTTCTGTTCTATCTTAAATTTAAAAATCAAGGTCTGATATGGCCAATCTGTATGTCGGAGAGGTTAAGGGTGATGACAAAAGCCTTGCCATCCCTGAGCTTCCATTTAGAAATGGCTTGCTCATCGACATTGGGAACTAGTTGGATTCTAGCAACTATTTCCCATAGTTCTTTGGCCATCAAAACTACCTTCATTTTAAACTTCTAGAGGTGAAAATTTAAACCATCGAGTTTATCTACCATTATAGCAGACTGTGATTGCGAATCCATTTGAAAGTCATAGATTTATTCAGAGGGTAGATTATATGACTAGAAACAATTATGATGAGTGTCTACAATATATCATAACAACAGTTCTAACAATATAAGCTCTATAAAAGTATCAAATAGTAGAGACTCTAGGAACTATAGCTCTGATATCATGTTGGAAACCGACAATGGAAGATCCTCAGTGCGTGCACAATGTCTACCAGTAAAAGTCTCGTAGGCAAACACAAAAAAAATGTGCTTGCATTATCCGTTTAAGAGCTAGAGCTTATGATCAACAAAAATTATCAATCATATGAGTATCTTAATCTACAAATAATTTTTTTGCATGGCATGAATCAGTGAATCAGAATTGAATGATAATGCATTGGACAAAGTATGACACGATTCAGATTGCTGGAATAGGAATTATATAATCACAGATAGTACAAGTTTGAATGCAAATACAAGGCACGTTCTTCCTGAAACAATACTCTGATATAACAGATTGCACTCTTGCTAATCAACTATTCACTCGATCTTTTTAGACTCATTATCTTATTTACAGATGTTATATATATATAATTTTACAATGGCAGATGTACATGAGAGCAGTCAATGTATATTTGATCAGTGGAGAGAAGATTGGATAACCATGCTACCACTTCCTCCTTTAGGCATCGTCACCGCTTTGAGCTGTGACAACCTTGCTCTTGCAGTGACCTCTAAATAAGGTATGTACTTTACAAACGGGATTAAGACACCATGATATTGTTGTCGATGACTTCGATGTTGGAGACTTTGATATCGATGACGTGGATGTCGAGCTTGCTCTTTATAAGAGCTCCATTTTGAATAGTGACCTTCGACGGTCATCGAAGACATCAGACACTTCAGATACTTTAATGTCAAAAAAGTCAAAGGAAACACTGTCATCAACTTTCCTTGTATTTCTGTAGACTGTGAAAGTCGAAGGAACACTATCATCGACTTTCCTTGTATTTCTGCAAGCTATGCGACTTTAGAAGTATTTACATACAACAAATGCATGGATCTAGATTAGTGAAGAGATAAGGGATGGAGAGGATATAAATCCAACATGATCCACCAACAAGCTCATGCAATCTCATTCTGCTGCCAATAACTCGAAGTATTCATCTCTGAGTGAATGTTGGTTGATTCTGATGAATCTCCAAGATACTAGGCCAGAGCTATCCAAGAGCACATCTCACCTTGGATCGAAGAGGTCTCTGAAGAAGAAGGGATAAATGAAGAATGAGAGCTGAGTATGAGAGCCGAGAAATGCTAGCTAAGAACGATAGGAAGATATTATATGAGCCTCATGGTGAATTTCAAAAGAAATGGAATGACCATGTAGGAGTTAGTATTTCAAGGCATTTGAAATAAATGTAAGTATACCCCTCTTAAAAAAATTGGAGTGAGCCACCTTTTGATGGTGACCTCTAGTGGAGAAGGTAATTCCACTTGTAATTTGTTTTAATGTGGAATTGCCATATGGGCTCCACCTAGGTGACTCTCGTGCTTATTTAAGAGGTTCCCTCAGTTCCTGTTTTCTTGAGTGATGCATTTATGATCTTGCCCTTCCACTCTTGATTGTGGTTGTGGATTGGTTTTCTTGATCTTGTGGATTTAGTTGTGGAATAGAGTAGCGTGGATTAGATTTCTTGTTTTTTTGTGGATTAGTATAGGATTCAAGCATTTAGATAAACTGAATGTGGCTGAAATCTTGTAAATCCATTGACATCCTAGTTATGGATGTTCTTGAGATGTTCAAGAATCAAGAAATGTGTGTTTCTTAATTCTTGGACTTTTGAAATGTTGTCTAATTAGTTTTCTTGTTTCTTGATTATGTTTTGTTGTATGCTTAGTTTAGTTTTCTAATTTGCAAGGAACTATTCATTTCAATTTGTAGCAATCTGTTTGTAGAAAACCATTTGGTGTTTCGGTGTTCCACCGAGTTGCAATCTAATCATTTGTTGAGCATCTTGGCTTGCATGTTTGGTCGTTAATGCATGTGAGTACAGTTTAAGAGTGACAAACCCATGTGTCCTCCAACAGGCAAGACAATACTGAAACATATCCAAACTCCTCTGTCTAATCAGGAAATGAATAAAGAAGTGAACTAGAGCTCAAAATGGGCCCTTTGTCAAGATGCTTTTTTTTTTACTTCGCACGCTTTCAACACTTATGTGTCCCAATCAATGGTGTCCATTTGTGACAAACTATAACAGTGGTTGACGGATGGAAATTGTTTTTGCCTTTCGCAGCCAAATTTTCGTGATTTTCAAATATCTCATTGGGCAAAACAAACGATTGTTATTGGACCACATTTACTGCCCGAATACTCTTTTGCTGCCCATCTTTGTACACTCGAGGTTGATTTGACATCAATAGTCGTAAACTATAATTAACTATCCTTGTAGTTTAGAAACTTCTCGTCATTCTTAGGTATACCTCTCATTCTCTTCGTCCTCTCTATTCTTAGCTTCCATAGACATTTTGGATTGTCATTCATAGGTTTACCTCTCATTCTCTTCATTCTCTCCGTTCTCAGCTTGCAAACACATATTTTGGACTAATGGCTACACATATTCGGAGACCAAGAGGAACCATTGATGCAATCAATATTTGCAATGAAAAAAATGCAGAAGATCAATGGATACCAAGAATATATCATAAATATCAATGGATCTTGATGCATCCATCCTCAAAAAGGTGCTTTCTAGAAAAGAAAAAGATCAAATAGCATATATAGAAGCTCTTGGAAAGGCTGAATAACAGATTTCAAAGTATCAACTACTGGCAATCTATCATGGAAGTTTTAGTTCAGCATGCTTATCTTCACAAAGAGCTCAACATTTAGGATTTGAATCCAAATGATAGAAAAAAAATGCAATTGTAAGTATACGATTAGTATGTGCATATTCAAATTAAATTTCTTTAGTATTAGCATTTTCTATATATCAAATTTTTCTCATGATATTTTTGTTGGTTTTAGTTGGTTATGTATGGGAGCATGAGCAGCGGAGTCCCCACAGCCTGACATACTTAAGCATATCAGTGTGCAAACTTTTAAAATCAGGGAAGTCAAAGACAGCCATGAATTGTAAGGGAAACAATGCAACATCTTTAAACAATGGGGTCTAGAAAAACTCCATCCATTATTGAATGCCCCCCCCCTCCTACATTGTCTCCTAACATGTTATTCCTACTTTCTAATTCACTTTTATTTAATTTACTAAGGGGAAGACCTAAATTAGTCTTCGGCATCTTAAAACTGTGTGTAGGACCTAGACCTTTAAGATAAGTATTTAGCAATTGGTCATACTATACATATTTATGAGAATCTACAAAAGCAAGTGCAGGCAGGAAGTAATGCAAATAAACCATGGAATGAATTGTCATTTAAAATGGATTTGACCTTTAAATTTACAAAATTATCTAACTCTTCTCCTGATGCTCGAGGGGGTGACCTAATATGGGGGGCAGTAGGAGGAGATTGAAATTTACGTGACTAAAATTTAGGAGATTGAGATTTAAAAGATTAAGGAAACTGAGATTTGGGAGATTTATTAGGTGAGGAATCTTTAGGAGGAGAAGAAGGAGACTGTGATTTAGGAGGTGAAAATTTTCTTGGAGGAAAAGGAGACTGATTTCTAGGAGGAGAGAAAATTTTAGGAGGAGACGACTTTGAAGAATCTTCGGCTTTATTAGGAGGGCCAAGAGATCTCCTCTTTTTAGAAACACTCCCATTTTGAACCCGAAATACAAGCCGGGTCGGTTGAGATTGCCTCCGTTTTTTTTTTTGCAGCTTCTTTTGGAGGAGAGGACGGAGCTGGTTTGAAGTACTCAACAAATTTGTCATATGTGTCTCGTAGCCTGAACACCAGGTTGAAATCCTTCGGCATGATGGTCAGCCTCTTGGCATGGACAACTGTAACTACAATATCTAAAAAGAATTTCACTTGGAAATCCTCATATGCAGTGTGCAGAGCTTCAAATGCCATTACTGTCCATCTCACATCTATAGAGAGTTTTTAGTTACCTGTCTAATGGATATTTGTTTTGAGCTTTCAGAATCAAAAGTTTATTGGTCTTCTAAAACTTTCGGATATCCTTCAACCATGGCGGGTCTCTTGGTCTTTCCCTTGGCCTAGGAGGTGGTGGTGGTGGACGAGGTGGTGATGAATTTCCCTGCCCTCCTTGATTTGGAATACTTCTAGGATGGATACGTGTAGTTTGCTTTGTGCGTGCCATTAGAACCCAATACCAGATCAGCGTGCGGGTATAGAGGTCCCAAAATCAAAATGCAGGTCGGGCGTGTCGAACCAATATCGGGAATGGAAGTTTGGATAACAATCGATAGCAGATGGGCGCGCGGGAGTATGGAAGAGAAGCTGAACAGTTTCGTCGGACACACTGAACCAATACCTCATATGAATACAGATGATCACAAACTAAAAGCACCATTTTTTAAACATCGTGCAGTTGATTATATAGTGCCAAAATCCCTAATGATTGTTGTCGTGGTGGTTGTGAATATCGATGCACGGTTTACTGAGATCAATAAATTTGAAATCTTCTATAATATTCAAAATCAAATCATTAATAAATATCTTCTATCACCACATATTATTGATCTATAAAGCTAATTATGAGGGTAATCATGAACTAGTATGGGACAACTACAATAATTAAAAGACATTTAATTGACCTAGACTACAATTCATTTTATGACAAATGTAACTCTACAATTTACTTAGATAGGCCATTAATATCAGAAGAATTTTGAGATTTTATCTTCAAAATTTCTTCTGATTTTGACATCCTTGTTCAGGCCCAATAGTGAATCGACATGTGCCTTTCATTCATTTTAATGACCTTGTACATTCCCAACCGTCCTCTAAACACAAACATGATAGAAAGTATGCAAATCTGCATGAAAATCCTAAGAGAACTATATATTGTGATATTCACAAAAGAAAATGTCGTCTTCTAATCAAAGGTATGGTGTTTGTCTTTTATATATTTCAAAATTTTAGAGGATGAGTTTGTTGGATCTTCTACTGTTTCCATGATTGAAGCATTTGCATCTGTTCCAGATGATGTAGATGAAGTAGATACTGATATAGGGGTTGAAGCTGAAGATTCTATGGCTTCAGATTATCAAAAAACTCTCTCTCATTATATAATCTTCTCTTACTCTATTCCATCTACATCTCCTATTAATCCATTAACTCTACTCAATGTTTCCGTATATTTTATAAATAATGATAGTTGTATTTCTTTTAATAAAATAGATGATGTTTTGAATTTGAGAGAGGACAAAATCGTCTCAATTTTTTTACAAAATTTATCAGAATTTTTTGACATTATTGATTACACATATAATGACCTTGAAAGTGAGATGGATTATGATAAATATGGCAATTGGAAATCTGGCAATGAGGATTGGAGGCCATATGTGAAAAATTGAAAGCCTATGAAAAAACTTTGCCTACAGCGGAGGAATTTTTGGAATTCCAAAAAAAATATCCCCCAAGGACTCGATAAATCCCCTCGGGCAATGTAGAGGCCATTGGAGGACATGACATTAGCAAAACAAACGTCGTTGAATACGATGATTATGATTTGGTTAGTAGATTTTATATTGGTATTGATATTGTGCAGTTTTCTTAATTCAAACACTATGTTGAAGTTTGAGTTTACATTGTTATGTATCATTCTAAATTTATTTTCTTGACTCCTTTACAAGATGCTATTGAAATAGATGGCTTTGGTACGAGACATGGAGGCGTCCGGGAGAAAGGATGTGTCTCTATCTCATTATTTGAAAAACTTTCAAAATAATGAGATTTGTATATATATTCATCTTTTAATCCATATGCTACCACCATCGTTATGGCCATCAAGTCATTATCTGTTTGTTTTGGAGGCCATACATACACCAGAGGAACATATAGTATATTTTTTGTGAAAAGGGATTTGGCCATTAAAATATTGGGTTATACTCCCAATGAGACTACAAAAAGATCATCTACAATGGCCCTTTATTCGGGTTACATTGATATGAGCAAAATGAAAATATGAAAGGAGATTATTCATTCATGACAGTACCATTCGTCTGAATCTTGAAGAGGATGATGATGAAAATTAAACAATCTTCTATAATAGATTATTGATATATTACAAGGATCTCTCTTTTGTTATGAATTTGAATGCCTTACAAAAAAATCGTAACATTTGGCGAGTTTTCTGCTTGATATCTAAATTTTGCTCCTCTTTAAAACCATTGAAAAAGTTGAACTAAATATTTATTTTCTGAATTGTGTCCTCCATGATTTGTAGCTCTATGAAATGCTCCTCTTGCTTGCCAATGTGATTTTTCCATGCCTTGTGATGACCAAATAAGCTCCCAAATTCCTTTGCAAAATAAGTTGCATGATGAAGAAAGATGTGCTGCAAACAAGAGTGGAAATAATTAACATCAGTAGAAAATATAATCATGAATGAGATAAGTACCATATCATGAAATAGATCAGTACCATGTAACATGTAACTTGTCTTTTCCCCAACAATCATATATAGATTTTACAAATGTGGTGCAATGATTTTTCAAAGCCCACGTCTTTTGAGGATAGGTCTCTTGCGCCGACGCGTTGATCTGGGAAACAAGCAATGCTAAAAAATCGTTGTTATAAACTTATTTTTGAAAAATAGAGTTGCGACAATCTGCCTATGGTGTGTATGTAATCTGTGAATGATTTTGATCCTTGCTCACAGTAGATATACTTCCGCTATTATTAAATATTATCTACTATTCATAAACTTAAATTAGATCTGTGGTGTCAGAGTCTTTCACCCGGAAGATGATTGATCATAGGATGAAGCAGTAGTTGCAACTACACATATCGACTCTATCCGAGCCTTTTGCATTCGGGACTCCTAGCGAGTTTTCCGACAATTTCTAGCATTTTAAAGTAAACAAATGATTGCATTATAGAATTTGACCTATAATATTCTACATTCTATTTTGTTTCATAGGAGCAATGTGATAGGCTTGTAGCTAAGCTTGAATAAAATCTTGTTTAGAAGTCCAAAATAAACAAGGGATGAGAATGCATATAACATATTCAAAACAACTTACAAGTCGAATTAACTAACAATTTTTCATTAAAACATAGGCATTTTTGGCTCGACATATTTTTATATTGTTAAGATGGCCACTAATATGCTTGTCATCTTCATTTCTTGTAGAACAAAAGCAATGCATGCAATCTTTGACTATATGACATCTACCTATAACATCAATCAATCAACTCCATCATCCATGGCATGGATGAGAGGCCACAACCTTGCACTCTTGTCATCACCACCCATAGAGAAGGTTCAAATAACATTCAATCGACATTGGAGCTAGGTTGAAGTTCTAGACTCGCGGTGCCGCTTGATTAGGTGGCTTGTCACTTGCCCCATAAATTTCAACTGGGCCACATTGCGACCGTTGGTGAGTGGAAAAAAATAGGGATGAGCACCTTTGATTCAAAATTGAGAGATCCACGTTTGGAATCTCGCAGACCATGGGTCGCATCTTAGGGCCACTCTCTATTACAATCATGAAACGTGTGGTTTTTGAACCAATTGAGATGAGTGAAGAATTTTGCTAGTCCTTGGGAACAAATGTTGCTATGTGACGAATCAAAAAACAAGTCGCAAATGGTAGCCAGTCGTCGATGTTGTCAGACGCCATGGCTTTATTTGGATAAAAAAATTGTTAGGGAGAAAATCGTCCCACTTGGTAGGGACTTTCATCAAAAAGACTAGGTCACGAGCGAATTTTGTTGTCGTGCGAACTGTTGGATCTGGGCACTTGAGATAATGTTGAGAAAATTGGATGAGAGTCCTGTTGGAATCTACATCCATCCATATTCTAGGTATTTCCTTGTCCAATTAAAGGGTTTAACTATAAGTTGGTCCAGAGGAACTCCACATTGCGCCCACTTCCTACGCCTTGAAATAGGGACATAGCATTAGAGAAAATATGGGCCCAAAGAGGGCTTTATAAGATATGCCATGTAGGAGAGAGAAAAATAAGAATAAATTAATTAAAATATCATTTTCTAGCTTTACGCATCTGCCTGCACTACTTTCCATGTAAATGAATGCACCTTATTTCAGTCACATCAAAATTCACTGGTGTGTAACCACAGGTAAAGTATAATTTTCAAAATGCCATAATATTCCCTCCCAATAGTTGGGAACACTGAAAAATTTGAATTAGGAGTGACATTTCAGAAACAAAGCCTATGCCATCTCTATCTCCAGGGTCGAACAAGTGTTTAGTGCCATCTCTATCTCCACGGTCGAACAAGTGTTTAGCGCCATCTCCAGCTTTGTTATTGGCATTGTGTTGTTTCTTACTATACTACTGTATTGATGACAAAGATTTATCATCTTCATGTGGATCTGTCACCAGAATATGCTCCGCTCAGGACAAGAAATTCAAAGCAACCCAAATTGGCACTTCTGTAAGTATCAAAACATTGATCCATAGATGGAAAAAAATAAAAAAACATTAAGAAGGTCATGCAATTCCAACAACTCTAAAAGAAACTCATCTATATTCCTTGTAAGCACATTGAAATAATAAGACTAGATGGAAATTGACTTGTAAAGAACATGTGATTTGCATTGTGCATTGTGCATAGTGCATCTGGTAGAAAGCTAATTGAATACAAGAATATGGAAATAGATAAAGCACTGGGTAGATGCAGAGGTTCAAAGTGCAATGTGGTGAAAGGATGAAATCCATGTAACAGAAGATATAGATTAGGTGCAACCAAACCTCTTGATGATTTTTTATCTTCATGATACACAATTTTTGTAGAATTGATTTGTGCTGAATAGAGAAATATGGTGGAAAAAATTAGTAGGCATATTGATTAGTGGATCAAAGTGCATGAGTTCGTTGGCCATTTTCTTCTAGTTGTCTTGCTTGGTTGGGGTATTACAATTTGTATTACATCTTACCCTACAGATATTAGCGATGTTGAATGATGATGACTTAGAGGAAGATGTCAATCAGGTGTAAAAACTCTTTAGAAGCATTCCAGACAATCATAGCTAAAGAAGGCCAATATGACAAAAGATATTTCATTTTGTCATAGCAAAACTTATGTTTTATGAACTTCCCCGAGCTATCATGATATACAAACGGGCTGTTATGTCTATGTCATGTATATAGGATTCGACATAATCCTAGACTTGGATATCCGATACTCCAGCGTACGAGATTATTACTTATGCCACGTCATTCCAAACTAGGCTAGAAACGTAATTAACCTTGTGAGAGCCCATGTGCTCCAATCAGACTTTTGGAGCTTTTGCATGGTGAATGATGGATTTTGTGCAAGAATAGGAGATCAAGTACTTTTGATAGGATTGGAGGGATCCTAGAGGGAATATTCTTTAGCTTTTGGAGATTATATAACCTATTGGAACTCGCCCTACTCCTCATTCACTTTTCCTATTTCCAAGAGCCAGGATCCTCTCCTCTCTTGCATTCAGTCACGATGGCTTGGGGGTGTGAAGCGGTTAGGGATCTGACTATCTGTTTCCTATTAGTTGGGTGGCTTGGCTCCACAGGTGTCCTTTTGGTTGCATGCAATAGGATCTAGGTAGATCTTCACTTGGAGATCATTATATTGGCCTTCCATGACAATGGAACATATTCTTAAATATCACTCATAGATTGCAAGAAAGAACATTGTGACTGTCACATTTACACATTAATAAAATGATTGCACTTTTCAAACACATGAGTTTCTTGGCCATAAGATCCACGAAGTCTCGAGTGTGGAGGACGAGTGCATTTCTGGTAGCTTTGGAATACTATTTCATAGCAAAATGGTGATATATTCGAGCTTTGTTTATAGTGCCTCTTGGTGAAAATCCCATGGGCCTGACATTGGAACTCGAAAGCTCGAAGCTCGAAGCTCGAACAACTGACATGCCCCATAATCATCTAGTGGGCAAGAAAGAAATCAGGAGTGACTTTGTTAGGTGGCAAGAGTCTGATCTTTATGGATATATGTAAGAGCCAAAAAAGAGTTGTCAAGAAAGAGAGGAAAAACTCATCGATAGAAAGAGTAGATGTAAGAATGCAATAAGATTCACGATCACAATCAAAAGAAATAGATGAGCATTAAAGAGACGAGACATGTGAGTGAAATTGCATAAATGCAAGTAACAAGAGATGGGTACTATAAAAGAGTTAGAGTCTTTTGTATGTTGTTGCACTTAAATTTTTTCAAAGAAGACAGAGTACAGGGGTGGGGGGGGGGATGCAACAACTTTTAAGCCTTTACCCTTGGAGCGAAGAAAAGAGCACACTTGATTGGAAATGGAGTGCAAATCAAAGTGAGAGGCAATCAATGAATGTATCTCTTTAAGCTAGATTAAGGGGTTGTTCATAATGAAAACTGAGGATTGTCTTTTCACAATCAAGGGAAAGAGTTGACATGAAGAAAACTAAAAACTACTCAGAGAGCGGCATAGTAGGATGAATATAGCAAGAAAGAGGTTCATCCCAAAAACCAAGATGGGAGAGACAAAATCTTGTAAAGTTTGGCAGAGATGTAAGGAGAAAAGCCACAATTAGACCAAGTGTGGAGCCTTGGAAAAGGGCAAAGATTAAAATTATCAATCAATGTAAAGAGGTCATCAAAATAGTCCCAATAAAGTGGCTTGGCAAGAAACATATTGTATGTTTTAGACATGAACATACAATATTTGTGGTGTCCAATTTTTTTTTCTAGTATCTATTAATTATAGCTAATATTCTATATGCATTTCATCAATTGTGCTTCCATTTAGGTGGCTAAAGCATGTGTACATGACAATATTATTAATTTCATCCAAAAAATAAGATTACTTCCACTTGATGCAATGATATGATACTTTTACCATTGTGATTATAAGAGGATTGACAAAGCTCTAATATCACTAAAATATGGGGTGGTACGAGCTCCTTGGCTAATAATGGAAAATGCGCATCTCGATAAATATTTCTAAACACTATGCAAATTCATATCTTATGAATACTATATTAGAGATTATAAGTTGGTTCAAAAAGGAGATTCAAGGTGGCAATCCTGTTGGCTTGTCTTGAACTTCACCTACTTCTCATGCGGGGAATATATAATTCATTATTTAGCTAATAGGTCACTCATGTGACACATCTACACCTCTACATTGCTATAGATCTCTCTCTCTCTCTCTCTCTCTCTCTCTCTCTCTCTCTATATATATATATATATATATATATATATATATATATATATATATATATGGCACACTCCGAAGAAAACACACAAAAAGTAAAAAGAGGGATAGATTCAAATGTGGCAAGTTCTCTCATTCAATACCAACATTTCTTTATTGTATTATTGCTATTTTATTGTAAGATTGCTACTTTGTACTTATAACCACAAACAAATATTACTTAGTCCACTAGTAGCATTTTCTCCATTACTTATTTTTTTAAGTCAACTAGTTTGATGTAACTCATTCCACTACTTGTATTCATTTCATGTACAAACTACTAGCTATGCCTTAAACCTAGTTTCAACATGGTTGCTTGAATGAATGACCTCGGAAGTCAAATAAGCAATTTAGATAATTCTCCAACATAGATGCACTAGATGAGATGTCTTCCATTGCAAACATAAGTAGTACCTACTAGCTATCTTTGATCATTCTGAAAATGCATTATTCAAGACATAACAATGATAATGCACATCAAGAATAGAATGGGGTATCATGAAACTAGCGTCAATGCTTGGGGGTTTAGTTTTGATCTTGTATGCATGCTCAAGGCTTAATAGATGCGTAGCACGTCGCTACATGCTCCTAATTGTATCCTATTCCAAGAGTGGGCCATCTCTCATAGGATACAATTCCATGATTAGTGTGAAAGATTTATTTACATCAGCAGTCACGCTGGCACCAGCTTTGATTTTGAATAGAAATATTCTTTTCCAAAGGAAGCGTAGCCTTCTATAAGAGATGCAGCTGACAAAGCACCTTTCTTATCCACTGGTAGTAGTCACTAATGTGAGCTTATGCACTAACATAATCAACATATACAAAGTAGCATAATCAATATAAACTATAAAATGTACTGGGTAAGACATTAGACTGCTATTGATGACTTCTATCTTGGCATGGTTTGGCTGTTTTGTTGCTTGCTTGGCCGTAGAATCAGAACCCACAAGAGAATATGTCCTGCAACTTAGTAGTGCATGGAACATCCTGTAACTGGATGGCAAATCTTGAACAAAGCACACATACACCCTCTGTTGGCTCTCATTACAAAGTGCTCCGCAGATGCACCTGCAGTGCATCTGCAGCTACACATGTCCCACATCATCCTCTGTTGCCTCCCAACATGCATTTCACTTGCATCCCTTCCAAGTTCCAAGCAAGCAGGCCCTGGCCCACCTCTGCATACTGCAAAACAGTGTATCAACAGCAAAGGAGTCAGTCAACCTTTTTGGCTATGTCAACAGCTACATCGCAAATTTCCTACCAACGCAGTTTGTGAGCATGTAATTCTTCTTTGCTATACAGATTATGGGCTCTTACCCCAGGGCTGCAAAAACTGTTTGGCTTCTGGTAATATTTGTCAGCTGAGACAGTCTGCCGTAGCAAAATTCCGAGAAAATTAGAGCAAAACTACTCGGAAATATAGTTTTGCAGTTTCAGGATTTGGATCAAGCTAGTCTACTACAGAATCTGTCTTCGGCACTACGTCGTCTATGAAAACAAATCATTTGTACAGAAACAAAGTGATATATTTAGCTATCCAGAGCTTCTGTTCGGGACAACTCCTGAAAACAAGATGGAAACGACGCCTGAATTTCGACGTATGGATTTCATGTCGAACGCCTTATCCACATGTCATTATCAATGGATGCGAGGATGAATGACGAGTCTCTGCAATGTGATCCAAGGGATGAGGGAAGCAGCAGCTGGTTATCCTGAACGCTCGCAATTAGCCCTGCTGATTCTGTTATGTTCCGTTGAACTCAGGCTTGCTTGAGCTGGCTGCATTTTCAATCCACATGCTGCTAAGTTGGTTGTGGGCACTTTGGCAATATCATGGATGGAGACTTATTTCGCCAAACATGCATAAGTCATGCCTAGTACTGGACGGTTGCACTTGACGAATAAGTTTACTAGACGTGAGGGACACTCCATATGCAGGGATGAGATGCCTACTGCACTTGACATACAATATATTTATTCCAAAAAAAGTAAGGATGGGAATCTGTACAATTTGTGCAACATTAAAGAGTAGGAGGCAACATGCATGTTCAAGTTCTCATAATGATATTTTTTTTATTATATAGTATTAAAATTATTTTGCTAACATATTATTATGAGTTATTGCTTTTTTTTACACATTGATTGTTACATTTTCAGCTCAAGTTAATGAGGCACTCAATGTTCATCGTGAACAACAAGCATCTCATCTGAAAGATCAAAGCTCAAGAAACATAGGAAAAAGTGTCTAAAAAATCTAGAAAAGTACCTTGTGAATGTGGCACGGAAGTGTACAAGACATGAAAGTTGGTAACATGGCTGCTACTCTTGTTGATGATGATTCACTCATCATTCATTTCCTCCGGAAGGACATGTAAACAAATTGAAGCTAAGCTCGGATTGCATAGAGTTGAGGATGATATTCTTGTGGATAGTGCCGAAGAGGATGGCTCATCTACATCCTCACCTTCTATAGATTCTAATAATGATGTTGAGTTTGGAGGTGTTGATACTGATGATGATACATTTTAGATATTTATTTTTAGCTCAAATTTTCATGGTATTTAACTTTCTTTGTCTCCACAAATTTGCAATTTTATTTGGAGTAGATCATTTTATTAAGATTTTTATCTTGCAATTATTCGTTGATTTGGAAAGAATGTAAAAACATTGCAACTTATAGAATGAATTGATGAATGGCCATTGTTGAAAATTAGAAATGGCTTTTTTCTTAAGGATTTTAAAATTTTACGTTGAAAATTTGGAGAGCTTTATCCCCCTATTTTTTGGTCAAATTTCTCTCTCCCTTTTATCTTGTGCTCCCCATGTTTTCAAAAATATGCAAAAAAATGGCATTTTTAAGTGGAATCTAGAGCATAGGCCAAATAGTTCCCGTTTGCACAAAATATTACCTAGTACATGTGAAGAATTTCAGATCATTAAGAACCAAAATCATCCCTTTGATCTTTGGTTAGAAAGACAACAAATCACTAACCTTGCCAATGTAGAAAAATCAACATCTACTCTATGAATGAGATGTAAACTCTAATAGATCTTGATCAAACATCAATCAAAACATGAAATGAAGTTGTTGTCCGTACAAAAACAGTAAGCTACTATATTTCACACGTGTGGATCCGAATATAGCATAAATTAAGCATTCTACACACAAAATTGCAAGATATCAACAATATAGTGCACCAATGGATAGATGACCTAACGAGAACTCATGTATAAGCATGAAATGAAATGAGAGAGAGAGAGAGAGAGAATGCTTCTCCTCACACGTGTGTACAACTATATATAGCATATCCATGACTCATTAATGAGGTTTAACAAAACCCTAGCATTAATGTGGACTATATTCAAATGTCTCCACATTCAAATTGAATCTACCAAAACTCGTGTACTACACTTTCTCACACTTTCAAAAAGTGTTTATTCAAATGCTTTAGACTAGTATAAATTTGAAAAGTCAAACTCTAAGTCTAATGTAATTGGCCTCAAATGCCAAATAAACAAATATAGCAAATTTGACTAAACTAGTTGAAATATTTTCCATTCCCTATTCAACTTGTTTTGGCATAGACTTTGATAACACTCCAAGTGATGTCCTATTCTTCATAAACAAGTGTCTTCCCAAATGCTTTGGTAAAGGTATCAGCTACACATTCCTTTGAAGAAACATGTTGAAGCTCCACCTCCTTTGCCATGACTTGCTCCCTCACAAAATGATATGCCACCTCAATATGCTTGCTCCTACCATGAAAGACAGGATTGGTTGCCAACTTTTGGGCTGATAGGTTGTCACAAAAGATGATTGGGCTCTCTGAAAAATCCAGCAAGTGAAGATCCTTGACCATCCTCTTGACCAATACCATCTCCTTTGTGTAATCGGCCTCACTAGATGATAATGAGCAGAACTTCTTGAATTCGGTGGAGATAAACTCTCTCCCTCCATCAGTGAATAGAGCCTTGATTTTCTTCGATGATCATCGAAGGTCACTATTCAAAATGGAGCTCTTGCAAAGAAGCAAAATCGACTTCATCGAAATCCACATCATCGACATCGACATCTTCTCAAGGCAAGCCGCATAGTCCTGACATCATCAGCAAATCAACATACTTCGATGTTGGAGCCTCCTTCAGCTTTTTTGCATTTTGAAAAAATTCAACACTTAGTCCAAAGTGACTCAAAACATACTCTTCACCGACCTTCAACTATTTTGCATTTTCTGAGAAATGCAACACAAAGCCAAATTGACTTAGAAAAGGTTTTTGTCCAACCTTTGTATTTTTGACATTTTTGCGATAGCTCGTTCCTCGATCGAAGTTGATAAGCATTCACATATACATAATTATCCAAGAGTGGCAGCTATTCTATTATCAACGAACCCATTAGGGGTCATGACCAATATCTCAAATCTCCTACAAAACACCCTTTTATGACCAATAGTATTTGGCATCCCTTGGATTTACGACCATACTATGATCAAACTGATCTAGTTAGTTTTAGATCTCCATTTTGGAATTGCCTGCGTCCTATACCATAGGTTCTTCCTCCTCAAAAGCCCTCCACTTCCTGGTCAAAGTGTTTCAAAAAATAAATTTTGTTAACAAGTATATGAAGTTCTCGGGAATTGGTTACAAATTCCAACTTCATAATACAATTTCCAACTCATATCTTCATTCGCCCCTTTTCATAATCTCTACAGTCACTAAAAGGATAGTAGGTTTCGTCCTAACATGCCTTGAGTGACAAATTTAGAAATGGGAAAGAATGAGTCGGCTTTTTCTTGTTCTTTCCTTTTCTTACGCCACAGCTTCAAGCTTAACAAAAAATTGCTTTTTCAGTTGTGTTTTAGATTTTTCCATTTTAGGCTTCAGGGACGTTTGGATGTGAATGTTTTTTCTCGAGGCAACAACGGTGCTATCATAGGCCTTAGCCACACGAACAACATCTTCCAAAGATTGGAGGATATTCCGTTTGCACTCGATCTGATAATTGGCTGGCAATCCACAAACAAACTGCCACTATGCCAGTTTCCTATCAAAAAGTGGCACCTTAGCCAAAAAAAAAACCCAAGAACTCCTAGACATAGGTGTCGAATTCTCGGTTGCCCATTCTGCAGTTAATAAAGTGAGTATACAACTCGGAATCGTGAATCGTGACAAAAGCCTTATAGAATTCCTTCAAAAATTCAGCATACATACCGTTTCACGGGTAGTTCCCTCCACTAAGAAGATACCTTGCCCTCAAAAAACTACAAAATCGACGAAATTCGCTTTTCTGGTAGGTAGCACAAGTTGTCTGAATTAATGGCTTGTAATCGATTGAATAAATTTTGCATTTGGCTATTTCTGTTTATTGCTTTGATGAAGTTCCAACACACCCTTTCCCAAAGTTTGTAACAATGTGTTATAAAAAATTTAGGGGCCATCACTATCAGGTGATGCCAAGAGAATTTCTGAGGAAACGGGAAAATTGTCCTACCCCACAGGAACTTCATTCATATCCATTTGCTTATCTTATCCGAAAAATAACATTCAGTTAAGAATCACTACGAGTATAATATCTCTGTGTCCAAAAACGTGGTAGTAGGTTTTAACAAACCATAACGTGCTTATTAAAAATTATACCAATGAATAGTCCAAATGGACTTAAAAAGCGATAACATGCCGAAAAGAAACCCTTTACGTGTATCGAATCTAGTTCATTCATTTTTTTGACCCTTATATTCAACAAGAAATTTAACTGCATTAGCAAAATTATTGTTCGTAATGACTATAAGTAGCCCATGGAACTTATAAAAAATGGATAACCAAAAAACCTTACTATAAGATCTCCAGGTCCACCCCTCCTCCCACCTATCATGCACACCAACTCAACATAATTAACTAAAAAGACTTAAAATTAAACTAAAAGTTAATCCCCCCCCGCCCCTCCTCTTTCCCTTCTAAAAACAAAACCCTCTCCTCGGGGCCCGAACTGTTGGCCGCGAGCAGGGAATTGTGAGGGAGAAGCCTGAGAGAGAGAGAGAGAGAGGAGAGAGAGAGCGATGGAGGCTTGAGAGAGAGGTTGGAGGCGCGATTCTTCCTCTTCTTCCCCTCTGATTTAATAGGTATTCAGGTGGAAGAAGGGCGCACTGCTAGTAGGTGCTGTCAGGCGCAATCCTGGAGGCAAATTGAGTTGTTTTTATCATATGCAATCTTACATAGCTTTGCTTTTGACATTAATGAAGCTAATAGTTTTTTACTACTGCTATTTATTGCAGGAATAAATTCGAACAGGGTGCTATTACTGTTGCTTTGCACTGTTACTTGCATAAGCAAACCATTTCTTACAGTTTTACATTTGATAGGTTTTTCAAAAGCTGAAAAACATGGTATATGCTGCCAATTTTTTGCAAAACCCTGATTTGCAGGTTGCCTCATCCTATAACTCAGGATAGGCTTTCTTGTAATCCATATCATCAAAATGATGGCTTTACTGACTCACACAAGCCTGCAAAACTTGTTAGTTTGCCAAAAATACAACATAGTCCTGTAAATCACCAAAAACCCGCCATGCAAACTGTAGCGCATGCATCTCAAAGGGAGCCGGGAACCACGACTTAGCTTCCTAGCCTTCAACTCTTGCCCTCCAAACCCACTTGACATACAAGCAGCCAACTCGCCAACAACGATCAGACTTAACCAGCTTGAAGTTCCGAAACCAACACTGAGAACCAACCTGGCGCCATGCCAGATCGAGGGTCTCGATGTGGGTGACTTCCCTCCAAGCAAGCCGCCCAACATACTTAACTAACTCAAAGCTTTGTTACGAACGAGTAACATCCATTCCAAGCAAGTTGTCTGACTTACATCAGACTTAAGCAATTGAAAGCTTTGTCACGAGCGCTGGAAGCCAACCTGGTGCCACGCCAGACTGGATAGCCATAAACAGGCAACTTCCACCCAAGCAAGCCATCCAACTCAGCCGACAATAGGTTAGAGCCCGTTCCCCAAGAGCTTAACCCATTCACGTTCACACTCAGAACCACAAGCAACGACATATATGGAGACAACCAGTTCTTGGATTGAATGGTCCCGACAGCATACCGCTGGCGCCTTGGACCGAATGGTCTTGACGCCATACCGTTGGCGTCCCAGGATACGACCCTCAGCTATGTGCCATATCTAGAGGTTTGAAGCGGCCTTACAACTGGTGCTTTTACCAAATACTACAACCCAGAAACTAATCAGAGTCAGTTTGAGAAAAATCCCACTTTATTAATAAATCTGAGAAGGTTACATTGCAAGTGTGTGACCGACCCTAGTCTCCGGGGCGCTGGCATGCCAAGGCGGGCGCCAAGACAACATTCCAGCAAGGGATGCTAAGACTTGGTTGGAACTCGCCTTGAGTCACAACCCGCACTCCCCTATAGTATTGGTGGGATTCACCAACTCCCCTCATACCAAGTACTCTACCCAGGTTGGTAAAGCACATTTTCTCTCTCTAGTATTTTCTCTCTCTAGAAAGTCATTTTCTCTCTCTAAAATTTATTGATCTCGAGGCTTCCTTCAATCATGCCTAGATCGTGTGAAGTGATTGCACATCGATCTGAGCTCTCTGGACTTCGCTAGAACTTGGCGCCAGCTGGATTCTGGTCATAGTGGCGCTGGGAGCAACGCCGTCGCCGGTGGCGCCAGGAGCGCCGGGGACAATGCTGGTGCCAGTGGCGCCGGAAGTAAAGCTTGTAAAGGTAGCTTAACAACACAAACCCTGTAGGAAATAACCAACACTTACAGCAAAAGATTAGTCTTATTGAGCCTCTTTTCATGCGTTCTTGGATTTAAGCCAAATCTGACTCCATCACAAAAGCAAAAGACAGCCGATACTAACACATAAACCACGGTTATGTGAAGAACAAGAAGCCATAAGAAAAACCAGCATAGCCTCAAATTGAAACCGTTGCTATCATAAAAGTGCTCTTAATGAAGTAATCAGCAACATAAGTGATTCAAAAAAATTGAAATTTACTTCCTAAATACCATTTTGAAGTGCTTGAAAACTAAATCGATTGTATAGCTGGTAGTGCACATACCACACAACCGATTACACCTCAAAAAAGTGATTCTTGGGAAGAGGAATTCAAATTTTTACCACTTGTTGCTTACTCCATCGATTCCTCAAAAAATGTCGAGATTCCATATCACACGATGGAAAAATCCCCAAACAATTCGAGATTCTCACTTGAGCACAAATCCATGGCAAAACTTGCTTAGAATTGGCTCTGATACCAATATAAAGTCCTCAACCAAGGATCTCACTCTAAGCATGCCAAAACAAGCAATCACAAAGGGTATAGATGGTGGACAAACCAACCCAACCAATCCTAGATCAAACAGATCTAGACTCCAAGCTATGGATCAATCTCAAAGAGGAATGAGAAATCACACCAGAAACATAAGGCTGCTAGTATCACCTTCCAAGGCCCATGCACCACTAGTAGTGCACTGTGACACCTCACTGGACACCTCAACAACCTATCGAGGCCACATCACCCAATTCCTCAATGACTCACTGATAGAACCATATAAATCCACCATCATGAGTGTAGGCCTATAAGTATGACCTTATATAGATAAGGGACTCAATTCCCTTATAGTCACAATTAACTCATGGGTTGTTGGTCTACTGATCTCTAGCATGGACACGCTACCCGAGACCAGTCACGGGCATGACAAACGTCGAGGGAGTCAGATGAGGAGTTGACTATTTTCCCTTTAGTCGATGTCGATGAAGTCGATGTTGGGTATGTCGAAGTCGATCTTGCTCTGCTTCAAAGTTGACGTATATACAAAATTTTTGACTTGTGAGAGTAAGGCTCGTGAAGCTATAGAGAGAGAATATTTACATAGTATAGGAGATGAATTCAAGTGAGTAGGAGTGAAAATTAACTCCAACGTCATCAGCCAAGTCAAGCCCAAGGTAAAATACTACTATTGTAGCAAAATGAGGTACTATGTCTCGAAATGCCTCAAAAGGAAACAAGCACAAATCCGATCCAAGATTGGACAAGAGGAAGACAGTCCTCATGAAGATTCACTCATAACATCATCATTTTCATCATCAAGTGTCAAGGTGAAGATCCTTGGTAGATTGATAGTGGGGCTCGCTCCCACATGTTGGGTAAAAGGAAGTACTGTTCTCAAATCACATCTTATGTGTGGCCTATAAGGTCCATTATACAACAAAAGATCATGAATGCAAGATTGAATGCGTAGGATCTATTCCCTTATGCTTAGGATCTTCCAAGAAGTTTAAGATAGATGGTGTTCTCTTTATTTTTAGCCTTCACTAAGTTACCTTTCTCAAGTTCCATCACAAAGATAACACATCCTCTTGAGTTGATCCACTCGAATGTGCATTTTGCAAGCACAAGGAGGAGTGGTGGATCTACAATGTTTGTGACCTTTATTGATGACTACTCAAGATATGGTTGGGCATTTCTACTTTCCTCTAAAGCATATGTCTTTGAGAGTTTTGTCAAGTTTAAGACTTTTTGTTGAAAGCATCATACCACAAGATCAAAGTCTTTAGAAGTGATAATGGTGGAGAATATATCTCTAATGAATGCAAAGATTTTCATGATCAAGAAGGAATTAAGAAAGAACTTTCTATTAATGCTCCAATTCTGAGACCGCCTAACTGGACGATACTATTTCATTGTTATGTTGATGTGTCAGCATTTGCTATTGGTGTCTGTCTGAGCCAAAAGGACGAACAGATTAAAGACCATTCAATATACTATGCTAGTTGCCAGCTTAGTTACTCGGAGAAAAATTATTCGGCAACAGAAAGAGAAGCACTTGGAATGATTTTTATTGTAAAGAAATTTCAGCATTATTTGCTGGGATATGTTTTTATATTCCATGTTGATCATTTATGCTTTGAAGTATCTTGTTAATAAACTTGATTTATCTGGCCAAATAGCTAGTTGGGTTTTGTTGCTACAAGAGTTCACTTATCCAGTTGAGCTTCGTCAAGGAAAGTATTATACTAATGCTGATTATTTTTCACGACTTAGTACGAGAAGGATTGAAGAACCGTTGAATGATGATTTTCCAGATAAAAATTTATTCAAGATATCTTCTACGAATTTTTTATATTCTGATATTATTATTTATCTCAAAGATCAGATATATCTTGATGTATATGAATTGGAGAAGAAGACAATATTGCAATACAAAGTAGCTCCTTATACCATTATTGCTAATGTTCTGTATAAGCTTGGTGCAGATCATCAGTTAAGAAGGTGTCTTGAAGCTGAAGATATTTCAAAGGTTATTCAAGCTTTACACGCAGAAGATGTTGGTGGACATTTCGCTTTGAAGAACACTGCTAATAAGATTTTGACCGCCAAATATTGGTGGCCTAGTATGTTTAAGGATATTCCTATGTATATTCGATCTTGTGATCCATGCCAGAGGTCTGGAAAACCAACCAAAGCTATGAATTTGTCGTTGACGCCAAACATACCACTTGCACCACTTGAAAAGTGTTTGATTAACTTTGTTGGTCCAATAAAGCCAGTAACTTGACACACCAAGTGTCGATATATTTTGGTTGCAATGGATTATGCAACGCATAATGTTGAAGAGAAGCAACGAAACGAAACGATGCAAAAAATGTCGTTTCTTTTCTATTCAAGTCTATTATTACACGTTATGGTTGTCCTCTTGAGTTAGTCAGTGATCGTGGTACCCAATTTCTTAATGACATGATCCAACTACTGACAACATATTTTTTGATCAAACACAGAAAGACAACCCGTATATTCCGAAAGCAAATGGGTTGACTGAGAGAGCGAATGGACAGATTGGGATCAAAAGTTATCCTCAGTGCTCTGGGCATATCGAAACACGAAGAAGATTACAACGAAACAGACTCTTTATTTTTTTACATATGGTATGCATCCAATTTTGCCGATTGAATTCGGGGTGCCAACTTTTTGTATACAAACACAACAAACAGAAGCAGATTGTATTAACGAAAGGTTGCTGACTACTAAAGAACTATCGGAATCTCGAAACAATTTGAAGAATGTTATAGAGAAAATCCAGGAGGAGCGAAAGAAAAAACATGATACTCATATCAAAACTGTTGATCTTAAAATTAATGATTATGCTCTTATCTACGATAGTCATCATCAAAAATTTCCTAGAAAGCTTCATATGAGGTGGATGAGACCACATAAGGTCATTGAAGAATTTGAAAATGGTTATGTCTAGCTTCAGTAATTGTAAGGTGAATTATTGCTAGCTCATATTAACGGTTCCAGATTGAACAAATATTATCTCTAACGAAAGATTTTGAGGGGAGAATCTTTCGAGTATCATTTAAAAAAGAAAATTCTACCCCGAATTTTTGTTTTTCTTTTATTTATTTATTTAATATTTACTTTTTTGGATTTGGTAATTCCTTTTTATTGAATGTTTAAATGTACACGTGTTTCCATTTGTCATTCATATTTATGTCCATACTTATGACTACGTAAATGACTACGTAGACATGATATTTTATTATTATTTGAATTTTTAATGGTCTTAAGCTACTTAAGATTATCTCTTTAGCCATTTCAAAGATCGATAAAGATACCGTTTTTATTTTCATTTGACAGATGTCAAATCGAATTGCCATGTAATCATCGTCTCCACTGTGTCATCGTTTAAACATTGTAATTATCTATTTTCACCTTACACTTTTTTTTACTCTCACTCTTGCATGCTTACTTGCTCTCGCTCTCCATCGCTCACCAGCTTTTGCATTTACCATTGGTTTTGCTTTGTATCTCTCAAATTTGCCAAGCGATATGGATTCAAGTGCAAGCACCAGCTCTACCATCAGCTAGAAAATTAGAGCTTCAATTCAGTCCTTGCTGGATCAATGCAGATTGAGTAATCTGAAGGTGGACCCTGTGAAGATTATTACAATATTATCTTTCTATCTCGAGTTTGTGTCTTCATCTGGTTCACATTTCTTAGAGCACAGTGAGAGATTAACATCTTCCAATTATGCAATGTGGAAGATCAGAATGGAATCATTATTGATTCTACAGGATGTAATGGATATTGTGAGTGGAGCTGAAGAAGAACCTGCTGCACCTAATGAAGCTGCAGCATTTTACAAAAGAACCAGAATTGCCCTTCATTTTATAAAAATGAATGTTACCAATGAAGTGTTAAGAGAGATCAGCACATGCACCACTGCCAAGGAAGCCTAGGATACTCTAAAAACAATCTATGAAATAAAAAATACTTCTAGATTGCTTACACTTAGAAACCAAATATTTCTAAGTTATCAGAGAGTAGATGAGAGTGCTTCATCATATGTCATGAGAGTTAAGGATCTTCATCAAGAGTTAGCTGGTATTAGTGATGCCCTTAAGAACACTGAACTTGTTCAAGTAGTCCTAAATGGACTTAGAGATGAGTATGACAATATTGTGTAGACTTATGCTGTCAGGGAGGATCTTCCATCCTTGGAGACACTGCAAGGTGTTCTCATTGCTGAAGAAAGCAGACAAGAGAACAAGATGTTGAGGATCAACAGACTTTCATTGAAAGATGGTGGAGATGACAAAGCACTCTTCATCAGAGACAAGTCAAGAGGCAAGGGGAAAGGACAACAACACTTCAAGAAGGACAAAGACAAAGAAGGTGGTGAGGATCAGTCCTCACAAGCTGCAACATCCAGTGGCAAGAAGAAGCTGTCAAAGATCAATTGTTTTTTTTGTGGCAAGAAAGGACACTATGCATCAAACTATTTCAAGAAGAAGAACCAATCTAAACAAGCTAACCTTACTAATGAGGATGAGTGTGAGGGTGTAGAGAGTGAAAGAGAGGATTCATTAATGATGTCTAATTTTTCATCTTTCCCTTTTAAGAATGAAAAATTCTGGTGGATAGATAGTGGGGCTAGTTCCCATACGTCTAGTTCTAGGAACTCTTTCACTAATCTCATGCCATATCTAGGTGCAAAAAGATCAATCTATACTGCTAATGTTGTAGAGCGCAGAATTGAAGGAATAGGTAGTATTCCATTGCATGCATCATCATCAAAATCTTTTTGCTTACATGATATACTGTATCTACCTAGATTGACCAAGAATCTCATTAGTGTAGGACAACTGTTTGATAGTGGATTGGATGTCAAGTTTCAAGTTGACAAGTGTATAATCTCAAGAGAAAATGAAGTTATTGCTAGAGGATCTAGAATTGGTAAGTTGTAGAAACTAGATTCTAGGGAGAGTGCTAACATTTCATATATTGCTTATGAGACCAAGGTTCTACAGGAGGATCTAGCTGCTTTTATTCACCAAGAGGGTCCAGCATGTCAAGGGCACTTTTTACCGATAATAGAGGTGCCACAGAGATTGGGTCATCCCAATTTCAAAGCCATGCAATCTATGGTCAAAGAAGGAAAAGTTGTTGGTCTACCAAAGACACTATCAAAGGAGCTTCTACCTTGTGAAGCTTGTGTGCTGGCAAAGTCACACAGAAGGCCTTTTCCTAGATCAAGTATCAAGACAAAGCAACCATTTGAACTTGTACACTCTGATGTCCATTTCTCATCAACTAAGAGCAAAGGAGGAGCCAACTACAAAAGTTTGTCTTTTGTTCAAAAGTCTGTATGGACTGAAACAGGCACCAAGGTCTTGGTATGCAACGCTCAACTCCTATCTCATATCACTCGGATTTTGTCTAAGTGAATATGACCCTTCTCTGTATTATAAGTTTGTAGATAACTTTGTAATTATACCTCTCATCTATGTAAATGATATCATTCTTTGTGGAAACAATGAGAAGTTAGTTGAAGAAACTAAGCATGCACTTGGTACAGAGTTTAAGATGCAGGACTTGGGAGTTCTTCACTATAGTGTAGGCCTTGAAATAGTTTTTTGGAAAGGTCATGCATTTATAAGCCAAGGTAGATCAGATGTATGCCATTGTGCTCTTGCCTTAGATTTTTCAAGCATGCTATTCTTTGATCAATCTTGTGCAATCACAACACCTCAGTAAGATCCTGTAAGGTGTATGGTGAAGTTCACACGTGCTAAAAACTTCACAACCCATCCATTGTCTTACAAGATATTAGCACTGAATTCATGAATTCCATTCACACAGTGGATGAGTCTAATTTCAAGTAACTCTACGAACACCTTCACAATCAACAAAGCGATCTTCTCTAAAGCTCTTGGACTACCAATTGATGGCGCAGCCAATTCAACGTCCAAAGACTCTATATTTTTTGTCGAAGTATTTTGTACCAAGCAAAGGGTACAAACTACGATGGTGAAAGATGCACAGTTCAAGCTCCTATGCAAGTATGCAAATCAGGTGCTGATCATCACTGATGCTGATGCCACCATCTCAGCTCATAATTTTGGGTATCTGTTAGATGCACTGGCAGGCCAACCACTATGCTTTAGCACTACTGCCTACACATCATTTTTGCGTTGGGTTAAGCACAAGAAGTTTGCTACAATGGGAGCACACATCTCACAACTATGCGACCATTTCGGCATTCTGACAGAAATAGTTTAGGGTGTATTGGCAAGAAGGATGCTGATGACCACAAAGATAGATTTATACAGCCTCGTGCAGAGCACCGTTGTTCTACCCATCCAGCCAGCAGCTACTGCAGCCATGGAGGTCGGCACAGCAGAAGTTCTGAAGGAAATATAGTCGGATGCTGCTGTCTTCTAAATTCTTTCACTATGGTCGAAACTTTGGCTGTCGTCCCTGTCATGGATGGGTCTTCTCAGAAGCCAAAGAGCCCTGCATCCACGGATGATGAAGACACCATCTCCGACATCCAGATGCAAGACAAAGGCAAAGGGGTCAATGAGGAGACCACCGATGCTTGATATCTCTCTCATTTTCTCTCTCTAACTTGTGTTGAGACTAATGCTCATACACTAGTTTCTTGTACTTTTGCTCATTCATGATTTATTGCTATCATTCTCTGATTCTTAGCATGCTAGATTGTGTGAAAGTGCAGCAAAAAGGACCAAAGGAGCCAAATGCATGATGGCTCAAGCACAATTGCCAAGTCAATTTTGGACTAAAGCAATTGCAGTGGCTATACACCTGCAAAATAGATCGATAACTACAACATTGAAAACAAAATGTTGTATGAAATGTGGACGTGTGAAGCTCGATGTTTTCGCATTTTTGAGCCAGCGCATGTGTAGAACTCCTGCTCAGATAGATCACGATTCTACTAACAAATTGCGCAGTTTATTTGACAAAGGATGAGAAACAAACGTGAACTCAAAACATTTCTATTCATGATCAACCTCCAAGGATTCGTGAAATTTATCTTGTAGCTAGCTCGAAAGATTCACGAAACAGTTTCTTGTAGAAGCTCGTGGTTTCCTGTTGAAGCTCGAAAGGTTCGTGAACAAAATTTTGTCACAAAATATTTTGTTTCTTGTTCAAACCTCAGATGTCAAAAATTGTCGTGAACAATTCGCGAAAAATTCTGATTCTTCATCAAGCTCAAATCTGTCATCTGTCGTGAACAATTTGCAAAAGACAAAAATGTTGCAAAGAGACGAGTGTCATGAACAATTTGCGAAACACGAAGCTGTAACGAAGAGACAGACTGTCGCGAATAATTCGTGAATAGAAATTATTCAACCCTGAATGTGGAAAATCTACAAAATTGGACCAATAATGGATCCTAAAATGATCCACAAGAGTGATTGGATGTTAGATACAATTGATCTACCAATCTACACAAAATTTAGATCAATCTAGATCAAATTTAGATGAGAAAATCTAACAAGAACAATCATAAATGAAAGGGAATTGTACTTGCTGGTGATCTTTGTGATCCAAGCATCATTTTAGGTCAAATCACTTGGAGTAGGCTGATTTTTGAAACCACTTACTAGAATGTGGAGACAAAAATTGCTCATGATTTTGGATGTTACATTCTACTAGATGATATATCAAGATTCTAGCTTTTGCATATAGTTTTTGCTTGATTAAATATTGTGCATTTTGGAAGAACCCTAAATTTGATAGAATGTCTTAATTTTAAGTTGCTTGAATTTTTTAAGAGTTTGTTTCAATCTTAGGTGTTAGAAAAAGTTCATCATAATTGTTTCCAAATGTTTGTGATTTCTTCTTGAATTTGGTTCGTTGATTTTTAAGAGAGTGCTAAGTGCATTGGAATAGGTTCAAAGATAAGATCAATCATTGCAACATGGCAACCTCAAGTGGCTTCATCTTGGAAGGCAATGATAGGCTTACCTCAACAAAATGGAGTCATTGCTAGAGATTAATGATTTGATAGATATTGTTGTAGAGATCTTGGGAACCTCAAGGTCAATTGAGGTATGACAAGAGGTCAAAGAAAGCTCTATATGTGATCAAGATGAATATGACTAATGAACTTCTCAGGAATTTTCAAAAGTGCACAACATCTAGTGAAGCTTGGGAAACCTTGAACTAGGTTAGGAACCCTAAGGAGGCAAGTTTTTCAAAGTCTTCAAAAGAAGGATGAAAGTGCTCTTGCTTTTGTTTTGAGAGTTAAAGCTTTGAGTGATGAACTAGCATGAATTAGTGAAAGCATCAAGGATGTGGAGTTTGTTGTTCAAGTTGTTCTTAATGGTTTGTTGGATGATCATGCTAATTTAGTGCAAAGTTTTGCTATTCAAAAGACATTTCCAAGTATGGAAGACTTGGAAGAGGTCTTGGTGGCTGAAGAGTTTAGACTCCAAGCAAGATGAGAATCTGGTTGCTATATTCTCAAAAGGCAAGTTCAAGGGAAAAGGCAAAAGCGAATGGTCAAAAGGGCAAGATCAAGGTGAGCCTTCTACTTTTGTTGGCAAGAACAAAGATAGATCCAAGCTAAAATGTTTCTATTTTGGAGTGAAAGGACATTTTTCTAGTGATTGCTTCAAGAAGAAGAGAGATCAAGGTGAGAAGCAAACCAATCTAACTCTTGATGAAGATGGTGTTGATGATGCTTTTGTTATGTCATATTCTTGCTTGTTGAATAATCAAGGAGATATTGATCCTTGGTGGATTGATAGTGGAGCTACATCACATATGACATATCATGAGGAGTATTATTCATCATTGATAGCATTTGAAAGTGACAAGATTTACACGGCCAATGATGGTGAGTGTGCAATCAAAGGGATTGGCACAATTCTTATTTCTCTCTCTACCAATAGGAATGTGAATTTGAAGGATTTTTTGTTCATTCAATCTATCACTAAGAACCTTCTTAGTGTGAGTCAAATGCTTGAAAAGGGATTCAAAGTGGAGTGAACTAAAGCATGACAACGTGATGTGGTATCTGATGACACGTTTGATGCTTGCCAAGGTTTTGTTTGAGATAAATCACACTTGAACAAGACCATAATTGAACAATTTTTTGATGGTAAATCATACAAGAACATCAAAGCTCCTTGGTCTTCTTTATCTTTATATTCATTCTTTATAAGAAGTTCATTTGGTTTTCTCTTGTCTATGATGAATTTTTGTTAGTGATTAAGTATTTGTCTCTTGGTAGAGTGATATAAAAAAAGATGTGAGCGATGCTAGAAAAATATATAATTAAGGTATAGATAAACGACACAAAAGCTTGAGAGAGGTAGAGATCAATGTGCAATGGAATTGGGCAAATGAAATGGGCAAGATGTTGGGCATGATAAATTCAAAGCTAGGGCATGAGTGGTTTGAGGCTGTCAGCAATATGGATAGCACTTTTGGCAATATTATGTCTATGTAAGAACCTCATTCTTTGCGATGTGCAGTTGTTTTAAAATTTTAAAATTGAGCCTGACCACAATGAGAGGTCGATTTGGAAAACCGACAAACGACAAAGATTATCTTTCTTGGTTAGCAAAAGAAGTATGGCTAGAACATTTGCTACACGGTTCCATCATTTTGTTGGAGGAATGTTTGAAGCTCGGTATGTGTGAAACACTGCAATTTAATATTGGTTTTTGCTTTATAAGTTGCTACTATGGATTTTACAATTTGGGGTTTTGATTTTGGAATGGTTATATAGTAAATATTGCACTGCCGACTTTGGAGACTGTGGAGGATTACTTTACAAAGTATAGAATCTAGTATAGGAAAGAAATCTTCCACTTGATCGAGCCCGACATGGATTCGACAAAAGAGGCAAGAGCACAACCTGATATTTGTGGAAGTGCAAAGCGTGTCGTGTGGAGGTTCATCCTATGATTTTCAAAAAAAAAAATTATAATGCCTGCATATTTTAAATTGTGGACTAGAGTTGGAGAAAAGGAAACTTGCATGTATAATGAAAATTATCATCTAAAAAGAAAGAGAGGCCTTACTGATTGGGAGATAACAAACAACCAGTGGTGGTCAAGGATGGATTTCCCAATGATGAGAAGGAATTGTATAAGCAACATGCAATAGACACTTTGGCTGTTGACATCGAACATATTTTGGAGGGTACATCAGATAACGTAGAAATGGCAACTGAACCACAAAGTAGGGTGCATGCCAGAGAATAACCTGGCATTTTGAAGGGAAATGTAAAAAGAGCTGGCAAGCGAGCAGCTAGAGAGAGGTCTAAAGAGGACATTCCCTTGAAATCCCCGGTGAATACTGATATGACCGTTGACACAACGTGTATGTTTGTGGACAAATATGACTATCGACTACTTGATACCTTTTTTTTGCTTCTAAATCGCTCGGTCTCATTTTAACTTGATAGTCCAGTTTTTAGGTGTTTTTCCAACAAGCTCTCTTTGTGTCGCATTGTAGGTTTTCGTCCAAGAAGAGGATATGATGTTCATGTTGGATTTATCTCCTCTACTCTCCTAAATCCCATGTTAATCTAGTTCCATTCATATCGCTGCAATTTTACATGCATTGTCGCACAGTCTATAGAAATACTCTATTACTGAAGAAAGGAAAGATAATGGCACTTGACTTGTCGAAGTTGGCCGACTTATCGGGGAAGCCCGACTAGGCCAACTTATAGAGGAGTCCGACTTGTTGACTCAACTGAGATATCATGGAAACCCGACTTGTCCGACATATCGACTTACAAACTACTTTAAGGTCATGGCAACGACTCACTCGACTCCGAATAGTCGAAGCCTTCTCATGCTCACTTCTTGTACTGTGCAACGACTTGGACAATGACAGCAGCAACCATGATCTCCTCCAAATAAATGTATTTTCATTGGCTATCCTGATGAACATAAAGCTTATAAAGTTTATGATCCATCCACCAATGTAGTATTTGACTCTAGGGATGTAATATTTCAAGAACATACATACTATGATTTTAAACAACTATCGATAAATGATGCTATGTCATTTTATCCAATTTTACGTAGCATGGATTCTTCCAATAATGATGTTCCTTCTACATAACCTACAACTACAACTATAGAAGCCGAGCAGCCAACAGTACCTGTCATCAGACCAGACCAAGCTAGATCGAGCAGATCTGGAGAAATTCAAGAAGAAGCATCATCACATCCTGGTCAACCAAACATTCACAAATCCTCACAGACTTGGATAGTTCCTAAGAGGTACACACCTCAATCATTCTAGACCTCATCAGAAGAACCAGAGAGCCTAGCCGAAGCAATTAACTCCAAGGATGCTGTGAAGTGGCAAGAAGCTATGGAAGGCGAGTACAAATCACTTTTGACGAACTAGACTTAGACACTGGTCGACTTCCCCACTCACAAGAGAGTTATCAACAACAAGTGGATCTTCAAAAAGAAGATCAACTCTGATGGTTCCATTGCTAAATGGAAAGCACGACTGGTGGCTAAAGGATTCACTCAAGTCCAAGGAGTGGATTATCAAGAAATTTTCACTCTCGTCGTCAAAATGCAGTCAATGAAGACTCTGATTGCGGTAGCAGCCGCAGAAGACCTTGAAATGCACCAAATGGATGTCAAGACAACATTTCTCAACATCAACGTTGAAGAGGAGCTGTATACCTTCCAATCGGAAGGATTCGAAGTCAAAGGCCAAGAGCACAAAGTGTGCAAGCTGCACAAAGCAATCTACAGTATGAACCAGGCCGCAAGAGCATGGTTCGATAAAATCAACTGTTATCTCATTCAATTGGGATTTGCAAACAATTCAGCTGACTGTAATGTTTATTCAAAGCATGTAGGCACCAATTCAGTTCACATAGCTCTTTACGTAGATGATGCATTTATTTTGTCTAACGACACTTCTCTTCTACACACTACTAAGAGTGATCTGTCAAAGGAATTTGACACGACTAATTTAGGAGCTGTCCATTCTTTACTAGGAATTCACATTACTAGAAATAGACTTCAGAAGAAGATCTATCTTAGCCAACATGCATATCTAAAAGGCATTTTAGAAAAGTTTCATATGTCTGATCGCAAACCAATTGGTACTCCAATGGATCCAAGTATAGTATTGACTAAACCTACTTCTACTGATTTTGATAGTGAAGTACTTGACATAGCGAAGTACCCTTATCATTCACTAATAGGATCTTTGATGTATGCAATGCTGTGTACTAGACCAGATTTAGAATAAACTGTAAGCACATTAAGTCAATTCATGTCTAATCCTAGGATCTCTTCATTCGGGAGAAAGTTTTTTCAGGGCAAGTGATCATTCAATACTGCTCCACAAGAAATGGTCGCAGACATCTTCACCAAAGCGCTTCCTAGGATCAAGCATCAGAAGCTCTTTTCATCCTCAACAGATATTGATCATAGAGAGTTCATCATCATTATCTCTCTTGGTCATCATCATTGTCATCATGGTCATCTCCTATATCTCCCCATTATCAATATGATTTACTAACCAATGGGCTCGTGAAATGGCCCACAAGAAAAAGGTATTTAAGACTATGTACTTAACTTTGACATTGAACTAATTTGTTACAAGCTATGTGGATGAACAAAAATTGATACACACCAACATATGTTATTCTATACAAACAAGAAATCTTAGGAATATTGGTGGGGCATGAAAATCTCCACAAACAAAAGCACAACTCGCTTTAATGTTCAACTTCCTTCTAGGTTCAATTGGACAAGATCTTGGCATCTCAAAAGGTTTATCTACATCATCTCTCTCTCTCTCTCTCTCTCTCTCTCTCTCTCTCTCTCTCTCTCTCTCTCTCTCTCTCTCTCTCAGCACTCACCTCTACGGAAAGTTTTCATGTCTTGTCTCTCTCAATTTAAGGCCAGCGATGGGGCCCCTCTCGGTGCACCACGAATAGCTCCACTAACGCAATGAAATAGTAGAATTACTCCGTTGAAATAAACCCAACCAAAGACTATATAACGATGACGGTTCTGTGTATTATTTCCTTCAGTTCATTATTATCTAGCTGTCTCTAGCATCTCAACATTCCCAATCAGTTCTCCCGATCCTTCTCATACTATCTCTTCCAATCTGATATCCCCTATGGTGTTGCCAAGTATTCTATTTGGCCTTGAGTTCATCTTGGGGTTCTGATATCAGCCACGCATACGCTTGACCGCATACGCTTGACAGTACGCAAATCTTGACAGGTAACGTTGAGGTATGATCCAAGGGTTGAAATATGGTACTGCACATAACAGAGTCTTAAAATCTACAAATGTGTGACCGAAAATTTAAGTTCTGATCAATCTCCAGTTACGTTGTATATGAGTTTTTGTTGTACTGTAAGACTTAATTAGATGAGAGATATTATTGTTGCGAGGTGTATTTGAGCAGCTCGTAAACATTTGTGTTTTCAACAGTTTGTCTAAGTTTTATGTAACACAGTTACACTTACGCTGCAGATTTGGGAGGCATGGCATCAACATCGAATCAGAAAAGCGGCGGCCTGGTGTGGACTCAAAGTGAGGCCTGTAAAATGCTTCCACTCCTACTGGGGGCATTTAACTTCCCAAAAGGCATTCTGCCTCTCCAGAATGTGATTGAATTGGGATACGTGAAAGCCACTGGTTACATGTGGATTGTGCAACAGAATAAAATCGAACATGAGTTTGAAGCCATTGGCAAGGTTCTCAGCTATTCGACAGAAGTCAGTGGATATTTAGACATGAAATGCATCAAGAAACTAGATGGAGTGAAAGCCAAGGAGCTGCTCTATGCACCCCCGATTTTAGAAATCAGTGTGGATGGCAGCCGAGTGATTTTTAAGAGTAGTGTGGGTCTTTGTAGGGCATTTCCTAGTGCAGCATTCAACTGAGCTCATGCTTTAGCATTGTATGACAAAGGTTATTATCGTCATGCTGCTATGCCCATGCTAGCTAATAGTATCTTTCATCTCCGCCCGGACAAAGAATTTACTTAGTACTGACTGGGATACAAGCAATTCAATCAAATGATATTTTCCTTTTATTGATGATTTTCAAACATTAAAGTCAAGCATTTAGAATCTGCAATGCGTGTGTAAGCTGAATTATAAAAGTAGTTGGGTATCTAATAATTGCAGCTTTGCTTACTACCACTTTATGAGACAGCATATGTTGAAGATGTGATCTTCTCAAGCCACCGCTCGTTAGTTCATGCAACTCTCTCTCTCTCTCTCTCTCTCTCTCTCTCTCTCTCTCTCTCTCTCTCTCTCTCTCTCTCTCTCTCTCTCTCTCTCTCTCTCTCTCTCTCTCTCTCTCCGTTCTACTTACTGTGTATATATTCCACGTGCTGCTGCGTCGCTCTCTCGGTGACAGTAAGCTCTTCTAAGACGCGCTCCTATCTAGTGTCTGTCCACTCTGATCTGTGATGGACTACCGCCATCTCTCTTGCTTTGTACAAGTTTCTGCTGGTATGATCATGAATCTGATTATGAACGTGGTACCACAGAGAAATCCAGCTCCCAGATGCTTTCCAACCGCTGCTATAAGAGCCATGTCTCACGCTCAATTTGAATTTAGGCCGGAAAAGATACTACCTTGATGACATCCTGACCACTAGCTGCTCTGTGGAGGCTACAGCCTATTTCTGATGTTTGATGTTCGAATTATGGTATACAATGGTGATTCTTTTCAAACTCTGGTTTTACCCGATGCTTGATTCTCAATTGCAAATCAATCTCAGCGTGCTGAAATCTATTGGGAACTAGTGTAATCTGTCAAGAATCAAATGAACATAAAATCCTCGATGGCATATGAACAGAAAAACCTCGTACCAGACCTGTAAGCTGCCAGTTACGATTGACTACAGGTGGTTCCTTCTGAGGTGAAGGTTGCTATGGGGCTGCATGGATGCATATGGCTCTGTGCGAGCATTTATAGTTAACGTCAAACTTTCATCAACTATCATATTGCACTGGCTAGCTTACATGTCCTTCACTCAGATACAAGCCCATGCATTACAAACATAACAACATACAGTGATATTTCTAATGTGGGCAGCTTCTGACAGATTTCACAAAATTTCATAATTCGCCAAAGAAGTTCATGAACGCATATAATGCACCTCAAATTTACCCTTCGATAGTCAGAAAAAATTGATAGTAATGATATTTTGAAGTGCGAATAGGGTTATGGCAAACTTTAGATCCATCAGATTTTGCCAAATACATTGTCCTGACGTGCGGACCTTTCATCAAATTCTGAATACATGTCATAAGAAACTGTATATATATTACTTATGTGAACTTTGATATTCGACAGATCTAAAATCCATCAAAATTTGACATCCACATTAGATATCCATGTCATAAGAAACAATGATGAGATGTTTGGTACTTTTACAAACATCAGATGCTGATGGATTTTAAATCCATTGTATTTTAACCTTTGCTTGAAAACCCAAATTCATATGAGCTCTCCATTTCTTCACTCTTTTGTTTGCAACTTTTTGGAGAACGATTTTGTTGCTAGATGATGTTTTTGTATGCTACTGTAATTATTTGGATGTTATCAATGATTCTCTCTTTATTGCAAGTATTTAGTTGCATGTTTTTTTTTATGTTTTTGTTTTTTTAATTAAACCGTGAGAAAGAGAAAGAGGAAATGAAAAGAGAGCGAAAAGTGCGACAAGTGCCAAAAACGCCTATCATGCAAAATGGCTTTGTGGAAAAAGCGAAGAGAGAGAGAGAGAGAGAGAGAGAGAGAGAGAGAGAGAGAGAGAGAGAGAGAGAGAGAGAGAGAGAGAGAATGCCGAAGAGAGAGAATGTCTTGAGGGCTTCGCAAAAATGCCGAAGCAGGAGAATCTTTCGAAGGCTTCGCAAAAATCCTGAAGGTTTCCGAAGTTCACAAATTTCCAACAAGAATCACATGAGTCCATTTTGTTTGCTCTATCAATCTATATTATACTTATCCTTTTAGTTACTATTATTGAAAAACAATTTTGAAACAAAATCATAACGATGGAATATATATAGACTAAACAAAATCAGATCCGAAATTGGAATATCTAGAAGTGTAATTGTAATTTCATTTCATCAATGAACATGTGTGTAATTGTAATTTCAGTTTCATGAATGACAAGATGACACCTTGTGTGAAGTTGTAGTTTTAGAAAATCAGTGCTCAGCTGTCTAATCTAGGAAGAGATTCACGTGACAATACCCCACATATTTGCAACAAGAGGCCTGTATCACCAGAGGAAGCTACACAAATTTCATAAAGGAGCTGTTGTTCATGTAGATCTCAATCTGCAAATTTCAAAGATCATCTGCTTCAGAATCTATGCATTTATCATTCCTGATAAACTTTAAAACTAGTTTAAGTCGTACTCCAAGGACCAATTAAGATACTTAAGCTCTCCATCTTCGGATTTCTGATGTACATTCGACAAATGTCGGCTGAGTGTATAGCTCACCTGTATCTCCTAGTTTCATTACAAAGAGTGTTGAGAAAATCACTTATTGAAACTTCCGCATTAACGTTCGGTATTATACTTTGTTGATTGGTCCATTTTCAAGCAACCAGGTAAAATTTCCTGCAGTCTTCAATTCCCAACTCACCATACAATACTTGCAGTCTACGGCCTTTTGTTGAGCAGTAGGCTGTGTTTTCTTACAGGTAGTCTCTGTTTATTGTTTCTGAAACTGTTACTTGCGACTCCTCGTTTCACGAACCTGAAACTAAAAGCGTTGGAAGACTTACTACATGGAGTAGATTATGAAGATAGAGAAAAATGCGCTTCTTCATGCACCATCCTTCAGTCACATATCAGAACCTGACCTTTGTAGATCCTAAGCAGCTAGATATTCTTAGGCTAGTGGTTTGCTAACCACAACAAATTGAGGCTGCTCTGCTTCAACGGTATCTTCAAACAAACGAGATATTTTGTTGGGGTACCTACATTTACAAAATTATCGCATCTTGAATGTGTGTTGTGTTTGATAATTGTATTGTATTAGCATATGACTAAGTTTCTATCTTAAGTGCAAAGTAAATAGATATTGTAATAATGTGATGGATAAGTGTGTATTGTAACAATGCATCTGTTCTAAATCAACAACATTAAACATTTCTTGATTACCATTGCCAAGATCTTGCCAATGTTTTTAATGAGACCTTTGGCCATCCATTAGGTGGGAAACTCTGGTGCATGAAATATTGCGTACTGTTGTAAAATCTAACACAATTATGTGATTTAGTAGCAGTTGTAGATAAATGTTAAACTTTAATTGAGCTCAAAACTTACATACAAACTAACAACAATGAATATTCTGTAATCAGTTACTTTGGACGTATTCTTAATGATATTATGGCATTCACATTCTTTACTAACATGAAAAAAAAAGAGCACGTTTTATGCTTTATCTATGAGCATGAATGTATTTGAACTTCTTAAAACCATTTTCCTTTAGGTCATTTGCTTTTACATATATTGTGATAATTAGATGCAACATAGTAAAACTATCTGCATTTGCCCCAAAAAAAACATTCTGGATGTATATTATGTGTTTGATAATCTTACTATATTATCGTGTGACTAAGTTTTTGTCTTGGGTGCATAGTACATGTTTTTTGTTGAAACCGGCTGCAAACAAAAGCAAAATGTGCTTGTTACCAAAATTAAAGCTAAAATATGTATATTTTTTTTATTCTCATTGGGCTAATTAGATAGGTTTATAAGGTATTTTAATATCAAATTATTATACTAGAACCTCTTTCGCATGTCATGTTGTATTGACATTTTTGAAATCCAATTTCGAACGCCGTTTGCAAATTCCAAAACTATTCTTCAAAAGAAAATCATGCCATCCTAAATGGATAAGTAGCCTTTCATATATAGTAAAATGCATGTTATTCACAATCTATTTACAATTAAATAAACCACAGACAATAGTATGTGAAGATATACAATATCCATGTAACTAAAAAATGATTTAAACTATGCAATCAGAAAATTCAAAATTCAGATAATGTGAACGATCCTGAATAAACACAATATACTAAGCCTCTAAATATTTTTGTTGTTCTTTAATGTCTCTGTATCTCTTGACTTATGAATAATATGTTTCTTGGTTACTTAAACTAATCTTTTTAGTCGAAGGCCAGATTTTGATCTTTGTTGCAATTATTTCCAAGAAAGTTTCGATTTTGTAGCCATACGATAACGTTCTAAAAGTATGTGGCATTAAAAAAAAAAAGAAGGGAAATTTTCCTTGAGCTACTTTTTGAAATACTGAACTCTGAACCAACTTCTATTTCTTTGTTCAAATTCATGAATAATTGTTGTACATAAACCAATAAATGTACGTAACAAAATCACTAATATAAATCAATAAATACAATAATAATATACTTGATTCTCAAAAAATTCAGAATCTTGTATCTGCATCTTCCTAACTAAATGTTTTTTGTGCATAATTTTATCTCTTTTTCTATTAATATTTGTGTCGAGTCTGTTACTAACATGTTTTCTTTATTTTCTTGCAGATTTCTAAATTTTGAATAACAATTACAATCATATACCAATCTCTTTTTCTAAAATAAAAACATATGACAACTCTAACAAACAATGACATTGTAAAAAATTCTAATATCCATGAAAAGAACATGAATTGGACACTTATGATGATAGATGCATTAAAAACATTGCTTGAAACTCATTTTACCTACACTCAATAACAATTCATGATAGAATTTCGACACATTTTTCCTAAAACACAACATACTACAACAACCCTATTTAACTGTATTAAATTATTAAAAAAAGAAAACAAAATTCCCAAAAACTCCTTACCAATATGGACACGTGACATGACAAATTATATTGAAGAGCTTGTCCAGCATTATCCAAAAAAACATATTATCAATAAATTCCAAACAAAATTTCCTATTGTTGTAATACAAAAACGAACATATTCTATATCATATATGCAAATCATCCAATAACAACAAATACATAGACAATGCACGTATCACAACTATAAAGCCTCCAATGGAAAGTACAGGTTGGATGCTATCAAAGATCTAGAGCTAGCAGTTGCATGTGCCTATATAACCAAATGTGCAGTAGTAGTGAGACAATGTTCATGAAGAGGAAGGCAACTTGTAGACACAATGATCCACGACCAGAAGGACATCATCTGCCACCTCCTCACAATAGCTACAACTGATGGATACTCAATAGCCACAATCACCACAAGTGCAATCACCTACTGCTAGAAGATCTAGGTCCCAATCGCCAACAGGGACAATACAAGTAACAATATCACCCCCTCGCATACAACAACCAGTTGATTCTGTGGGACAATCCAACACCATGGCACATGCAACAAGTTCAGGGGAGGGAGAAAGGGAGCTGCCTGCAACCAGACAAGCAAAAGATACACTTGTAATTGATCCCACTCAAGAAGACAAAGGCTAAGAAGACAGATGTGCAACTGTAGTAGGTTTGTTTCCTATCCTATTCTCAATCCAAAATCCAAGCACACAAGCATCAAGGAGATGAAGGTAGTCGTCATGCGGAGGTTCAATCCCATGAGAGCGATAGCATATCTCAGAATTCAACATGTATGGAAGATCCACATCTAATTCTAACATCCATTAACACCAAGCATTAACACTAAGCATTAACACTACATCCATTAACCCTAAGATCCACAATGATAATAGCTCTCTCTCTCTCTCTCTCTTTCTCTCTCTCTCTCTCTCTCTCTCTCTCTCTCTCTCTCTCTCTCTCTCTCTCTCTCTCTCTCTCTCTCTCTCTCTCTCTCTCTCTCTCTCTCTCTCTCTCTCTCTCTCTCTCTCTCTCTCTCTCTCCCACAAAAAACATAAGAAAATAGCAATTCCAATAATATTTAGATCCAACAATTAGCAAATACAACAAAAGCATGAGAGATGGAGGAATAGAGTTAGTTCCCATTTTAATTTTACTTAAAAGGAGAAAGAGATCTTCCAATTTTTTGGACTTAAATCTCATAATGAGAGCAACTTTGAACACTTTCCAATCTTGACGTTATGCTTCCTCTTGGTTATAAAAACAATCTTGAGTAGCTCCAGTTAAGGCCATAAGGAATAACTTATCTTGTGGAAATACTTCGTCATAAACCCTACATGATTCAAAAAAGATCTGGAAAAATCTGATGGAGTCAGATAACTCATTGTACTTTGGTATTTCTAAACGAGGAGACCTCCTAACAACAGTTGGTGGTGGGTTCAATGGTCCTTCGTCAGCCTAAATTCCAAAATCAGATAATGAGATTGGATCTAGATTTTTCAATAATATCCTATCTCAGATCAGATCAAATCTGTAATCTCTATCCCTTGAAGATAATCAGAATATTTATTTTTGAAAATTAGATCTTGATAAAGCGAACGACAATTCTAAGAATAATGATTTCTCATATCAGAATCAAACTGTAACAGAATTGCTCAAAATTTTGACAGAGGCTAATCTGGAAAATCAGGATCTATAAATAGTATGGGCGAAGGTTGGCTCGGTGAAGGTTCTTTAGTGCTATTTTTAGTAAAAAAATTTCTGATCTGGCTATTTTTTGACAAAAAAAATAAACCTTCGTTGAACTCACAGAGAGTAAATCTGACTCAGATAAGGCTAGGGTAGAATTGACAAAGGTTCTGATGGACAACAGTACGATTTTTGTAATTTGACGAGGGTAAAAATAGAGATTTTTTAAGATCCTAGTAACAATAATGTTCGTCGAGCTCAAAAATGGTAGCTTATTATAAATAGTATCCTCAAAAATTCCAGCAAACGCTTCGGCGAAGGTTACAAATGTAATATTGCTATTTTTATAAAAAAAAGCCCTTTTTGACAAAAATAGGTGAATATGACATGTGGCCTCTGCTTATCGTTCGCCAAACTCATTGATGAACCAAAATAGTAATTCAAACTGACACAGACTTTGGCAAAGGTTCTTCTTAGAAAATTGATAATTTTGTAAAAAAGTGTTAAACTCTTCACAAAAAAATTACCAGCCACTAGATAAACAGTCACTTTGACTTCTTTTTTTTTTAGAATTAACGTTCGCCGACCTGGCAGTAGATAGATATGAATCACACCTATGCACAATGAATCGGATGAAGGTTCTTTTTCTATATTTTTTAGGGTTTTAAGTGTTTTTTGATATTTTTTTGATGATTTTTTTGATGTTTCTGCAAATCTGCTGGGAAGGAATGTTTGCAATTCAAACTGAAGGTTTTTTGAGCAAAACCAAAGGTGTCTGCAACTCGGAAAGTGTTTCCTAAAAGAGGGTAAAAAGTTATCAGCTCTGATGACAATTTTGTCTCCTTTTGACCAAATTCTGACAGATTTGACCGATTTTTATTGTTTTTTCTGGTTTCTCAAATCCCAGTATATTTTAAGAATGGTGATCTGAATAGGTTCCCCTGTTCAACAATCAAATTAGATTTCAAACAAGAAGATCCATTCAAATGAAGCAAAATCACTCCAAATTTAATCCTAAAATGCAATTTTAACACTATTCATGCCAAGACAAAATGCCTAATGCAAGCTAACCATCAACCAAACATGCTGTAAACTTAAAAATTGGCATAGCTCCCGACAATGGCACCAAAATTGTAGTGGGTTTATTTCCTATGCTATCCTCAACCCAAGATCCAAGCACACAAGCATCAAGGAGATGAAGATAGTCGTCATGCGGAGGTTCGATCCCGTGAGAGCGATAACATATCTCAGAATTCAGCATGTATGGAAGATCCACATCTAAATTTAACATCCATTAACACTAAGCATTAACACTACATCCATGAAGACTAAGCATTAACACGACATCCATTAGCCCTAATATCCACATTGGTAATAGCTTACTCTTTCTCTCTCTCTCTCTCTCTCTCTCTCTCTCTCTCTCTCTCTCTCTCTCTCTCTCTCTCTCTCTCTCTCTCTCTCTCTCTCTCTCTCTCTCTCTCTCTCTCTCTCTCTCTCTCTCTCTCACACACACACACACACACACACACAAAAAGCATAAGAAATAGCAATTCCAATAATATTCAGATCCAACAATTAGCAGATACAACAAAAGCATGAGAGATGGAGGAATAGAGTTAGAGAGCAAGGACCTTCACAAGTCCATTTCATAAGAGAACCAATCTGCTTGTATTGAAATGAAGATGGAAACATGTACAATCATTCAAAATTGCTACTTATATAGGGTGCCAAATCGCGCTCACTTATTAACCAGGGTTAGGATTGCCTTGGGATCCCCGACCCCTCCAGTAGTAATCCAAAGGGACTCAGCCAGGAGGAGCACTCCAGTCATAAACCTTAGGTTTCGAGCACTGGGGAGATGAAGATCCTTCATGAGGGGGAAGCACAAGTATTGGGTAATCAGTCCTCTCCTTCAACCACTCCTACATCCACACCATCCACATTCCCATTATCTAGTTCTCTTGCCACAACATCTGTATCTACTTCCATGCTTGTTATATCATCCACATTATCAAGATACCACTACCACCACAACTTCCATCATCAGAATGCCACCACCACCACCCTACCTTACGTCTTTCTGTTTTCTACCATCTCAATATTTATCTGAAAAATTCCTAGTGTTTTCAGACCCTGATATTCCTACTGAGGCAGCTAAAAGGTCATTGCAATGTCTTGCGAAGAACAACTACCACCTACATTGGTTGGTCAGCTAGAAAGAAGATTCAAGAAAGCAAGTGAAGCAGCAAAAGAGATAACAAAGAAACAAAAATTAAAAATAAAAACCAAGTTCAACTTCCTCAAATACTTGCTATCAGAATTGGAAAATATGTGCAGTTGATCAAGGAGAGGGAGGCTGAAAAGGCCAATACAAAAAGAAAGATCGAGAAGCAAGACAAGACATTGGCCGAGTCTCAACCTGAAGATGACAGTAGGCCTGCAGGACAAAGTGAGCTACTCACCAAGTAAGTGGTGGTCAAAGCTCAACACTACAAGGGTCTAAGGCTGCAACTGTAGTATTGTCAGTTCCTTCACCCTCCCACCAAACCCTTCATCATGTTTTCCTACCATCATCAACCCATCCATCCAAATTTGTTTCTACCACCAATTTCATTACCCCCTTTGTCATGCCCATGACTGGTCTCGGGTAGTGTGTCCACGCTAGGGACCGGTAGACCAACAACCCGTAAGTTAATTGTGACTATAAGGGAATTGGGGCCCTTATGTGTACATGGTCATAATTAATGGTTGTAGGCCTAAACACACTCACAATGCACTACTAGTGGTGCATGGGCCTTGGAGGGTATAAGTATACCTACTGGGCTCTCACTAGTGCATGCTTGATTTGTGATGAGTAGCTACATGCTGCTGGTGTGACTCCTCTTTCCATGACTCTGATTGATCCATAGCTTGGGGGCTAGATCCGTACGATCTAGGTTTGGTTGGGTTGGTTTAACCTCCACCGGATCCCATGTGTTGTTGCTTTGTATGGTTTGCTTAGGCTAGAATCCTGTTGTGAGGACTTTATATTGGTATCAGAGCCAGTCTAAGCAGGATTTACCATTGAAAGTGCTGAGTGGAAATCTCGACGTTTTCTCGAGAATCCGATGGAGTAAGCAACAAGACGGTGGAATTGTGGAATTTTCTTCCCGTTGGAAATAATTTCTGAATTGCAATCTATTGTGTGGTAAGTGCACTACCAGGCTCACAATTGGTTGGTTTTTGTGCTTTTCAAATTGTCTTCTTGGAAGGAATTCTGTGTCAATTCTGTTGTTGTTGATTACTCTGTGGTTAGCATTTTTGTGAAATCAACAGTTACTTTATTGGTTGGCTGGTTTTTTCCCTCTAGTTTTTTGTTCTTCTCAAAAATGGTCACTGTATTTTGAATGTTGTCTATTGTCTGTTTGGAAGCCGGTTTGGTTTTAAAACGGTGGGAATAGGCTAGAATAGAAGCAAAAATACTCTATCTGTTGGCTATTGATTTTTTATGATGTTTGATAGGTTTGCATGGCTGCTTACTATGAAAACATAGGCTTATGCTTCATTTTCCAGCAAACTAATGGTTTGTTTGCAAAGTTAGGAGCCTGTAATGCCATTCTGGTGGATGGTTGGGTTCAGAACAAGTGACTATTGGATAAAATAGTTGTAGTAACCTGCAAAACTTAAGTTCTGAGAAAATTTTGGCAGCATAACCTCTGTTTCTCAGGTATAATGAGGGCAAACCCTGCAAATCTTGTTTTGAAACCTTGCTAATGCTAGAAATTAGTCAACAAAAGCATTGGCAATCTGGAAAACGTTGTGAAGGCAAAGTACTCTGCAAGAAACAGCAGATGCTTTCTAAGCTTTTAGTTTCCTGCAAGTAAAAGTTGAAGAACTGATCCTAAAACTCAGAATGGTCTGTGAATGGTGGTGGACGGCGCCTCTTCAATCCGCCTATTTGTGCCTTCAAAAGCGCTCTCTCTCTCTCTCTCTCTCTCTCTCTCTCTCTCTCTCTCTCTCTCTCTCTCTCTCTCTCTCTCTCTCTCTCTCTCTCTCTCTCTCTCTCTCTCTCTCTCTCTCTCTCTCTCTCTCTCTCTCTCTCTCTCTCTCTCTCTCTCTCTCTCTCTCTCTCTCTCTCTCTCTCGGGTCAGTTCTCTCTGGTATCGCGTCTACAGAGGGCCCGAGAAGGGCGCGATGAAAGGTCGGGTGGTTGCCCAAGGAGAGGAGATGGAAGGGGGGGGGGGGGGATTAGGTGGCACTCCAACTTAAGTTCTTGATGTAAAACTTAAGTTGGACCATGCAAGTGGAGTGGGTGAGGACGGGGGTGGGGGGCTAGTTTAATAATATTTTTGAGTTTTTGATAACTCGTGGATTTCTTTTTTGTCATGGGTTTTTCAGTTTTTAAGAACTAATGGTTAAATTTTGCAGTTATTAATTATATTGGTTAAAACATTTTCGGTGCATTGACGTTTTAATTCCGATTTTTATTGTGTAAATAATCCATTTGGAAATTCATTGGTATAATTGGGAAATGAAAGCACGTATGGTCTAAATTAGATTCTTTGTAGACATTGCTTAATTTAGCAACTATTATACCCGTAATGAATGCATTAACTGAACGAATTTTTTTTTTTAATTTTCAGTTGGCAAGCAAAGTGGATGCTGATGAAATTTTGGAGAGGGGTGCTACCGAGATTCACCCGGCATCACTAGGAAGTGAAGGGGAAAATACGGAGATTCAGCCAGCCTAACCCGGTAGTGATGACACCCTAGACTTTGAAAAACTATTGCAAACCTTAGGCAAGGCAGTTTAGAACTTCATCAGAGCAATAAACAACGAGATAAACAAATGCAAAATCTATTTAATCAATGCAAGCAATTAACTCTAACAACTTGGGCTACCAACCGGAAATATTTTCCGACGATAAAAAGTTTAAACGTCCGGAAGTTGTTGAAGACTGGATAAACCGTTGGACAAGCTATTTTAGCTTGCGCAACATCCCAGAGAATAAACGAATATCATCCGTTCTATTGTTTCTGGAAGGTAAAGCCTCTTCGTGGTGGAGGGAACTTTCCACGAAACCGGTGACTTGGGCTGGATTCCTGACGGAATTTTGGAAAGCTTTTGTCATGATAGACGATTCTGAGCTGTATATTCGGTTTATCAACTGCAAAATGGGCAGCCAAGAACTGGACGGTTATGTCCAAGAGTTCTTGGACTCTTTGGCTAAGGTGCCGCTTTTTTATCGTAAGTTAGCACAGTGGCAATTTATTGCCGGACTGCCAGCTAACTATCAAAATGAATGAAAACTTTGAAATTCCTTTAAAAGAACTTGAAAACACTCTTGAAAATATCACAAAACCTTTGCAACAAGAGATCTTATTCAATCTTTGAAAATCCACAAAAACACATACTATCGAATAAATCGAAATCTATATGCAAAACTAGCAAACTTGATATGAATTCAGATAGAATGCTACATTTACTACCACGTGCAATTTTTTTCTTCAAGATCCAACAAATAGAAACAAAATTTGGCCTACGTGAAGTGATCTGACCTAAAATGAGCTTAGGATCATAAATATCCACTTTCTACACTTGAAAATACTTGATTTGATCAAGGAACCATTCAAACTCTCACTAGAATTTATGGTAAATAATCCACTAGATTTGGCACTACCATCAATTATAGCCTACAACCTGCTCTGATACCATCTGAAAAAATCTTATTCAAAACATCATAAATGAATCAATAGATCTTGAGCTAAATTTGGGTGCCCATCTCTTTACATCAACAATGTTGAAAATATGCGCATGATACAACATGAAAATTAATGTATAACTCATCCAGAAACCTAAGATCCAATAGCCTATTGTCTATGTCCGTACTAAAGTAGTCCGTACATTGTCCTTCACGCATGTGAAATCAAGTACAACAAGAAAATTAGCATTTTACATGTAAAGAATTTGGGCCTCAGGGCCACGCACACACACGTATACATGCGAGAGCCGCGTATTGGGATCCCAACCCCAGTCGCCTAGCCACCCACCATCCCTCTAACCCCCAAAAGGGCTAGTACCAGGGGATAGAGGATATAGAGAAGGCCCAACTTATATATGGGAGAGTTCAAGGCAAGCAGTTACTTATGGGACATTGAGAATTCTCAAGGCCTTCGCTGGGCGCTCAAGCCCACGGCACTTTCCTGTGCGTGGCTTGCAACTAAACATTCTACAACACCCCCACTCAAGCAAGCACAGGCAAAGGAACCTCCACTGGCTCTGATACCATGTTAGAAATCCATAAATCATAATATGGATGGACAGACTAGGATTCGAACCCAGGACCTCCCTCATACCAGATGGGATGCTCTACCACTGAGCTATCCGCCTTGTTTGATAGTTCTCTCTAGAGTGTGGATTGATATTCCAACAGTTTGTTGCAGAATGTTTAGTTGCAAGCCATGCACAGGAAAGTGTCGTGGGCTTGAGCGCCCAGCGAAGGCCTTGAGAATTCTCGATGTCCCATAAGTAACTGCTTGTCTTGAACTCTCCCATATATAAGTTGGGGCTTCTCTATATCCTCTATCCCCTGGTACTAGCCCTTTTGGGGGTTAGACGGATGGCGGGTGGCTAGGCGACTGGGGTTGGGATCCCAGTACGTAGCTCTCGCGTGGGTACGTGTGTGTGCGTGGCCCTGAGGCCCAAATTCTTTACATGGTATCAGTGCCAATTTAGACCTACCAGTTCATGGTGTCACAGCCATGGTTAGGTGGCCCAAGTTGTGGGGCAGGTGACAGCTAGGACCCCAACCAAGTGTGGCTTGAGGGGGGGTGTTGGAATATCAATCCACACTCTAGAGAGAACTATCAAACAGGGCGGATAGCTCAGTGGTAGAGCATCCCATCCAGTATGAGGGAGGTCCTGGGTTTAAATCCTAGTCTGTCCATCCATATTATGATTTATGGATTTTTAACACTACACACTCAAATTGACAATATCAAGAGGAAAAAGGATAGAAGAAGGCAATAACATTGAAGATGAATGTTCTCGAAAGATAGAAAAAAACACTTGAATTGTTTCTCCATGTTGGTATTGCTATTTATAGCAAAAATAGTGTCACTTGGCCCCTTGCTACTAAATTGGTAGTTTCTAGGTACTTACAAAAAAACCTAGTTTTACTTGACTAGATGCAATGTATCTCCATCAACCAGTAGTAATAGGTCCAAATCCGACCTTCACTTATATACTTGTTAAAATAGTGAGGACACTATGTTTAGACCTTATTGACATAAAAAAAATAAGTCTCTAAGTTGAAATATCACTTTGGCCTCCAAATTGCCGAATTAGGCCAACTTAACTAGATGACAATTTTCACAAAACACACTGGCCTGCCAATTGTAGATTCATGCATCAATATTTATCCAAACTTGTTATTCATAAATATGTACAAAACTATTTGCATAGCAACTACATCATGCTAAAACAATTAGTGCTTTCAAAACATGAATATAATGAGTATCTTCAAATAGGAACATAAGTAATTTCTTTTTTCTTCAAGTACTTTAACTCACAAGTAATTTACTAAACCAATTACGAACTCCTCATCTATTGGTGACACCTATATTGTGTGTTTGTGTGTGTGTGTGTGTGTGTGTGTGTGTGTGTGTGTGTGTGAGAGAGAGAGAGAGAGAGAGAGAGAGAGAGAGAGAGAGATGCTCTCCAAGAAATGCTCATAAAAAATAATCTCCCCTCGTTATTGTACTCATCCATATCTATTTTCACACTATTTGATTTATATTTTAGTTGTGCAATTTAATACGTGCCCATTACATGAACTGAATAATGTGTCTAGTTTTACAACCTTCTTTTTCCACATAGAAACTACCTAGACAAGGTTAGCTAATAGTTTTTTTTTCTCATCAAATCTATCTAACACTACTTAAGAAGGATCTTAGCTAGCACAAATGTTGAAGTTTGGAGCACAATAGGTTTTATCTTTTTTGTATGTACCATATGAAGTCAATTCAAAGAAGAAAAAACTCACTAAAATTATTGAAGTTCATGACGTTTGTTCTTGCATGCATTTCCTTTTGGATAACTTGCAAAAAAAGAATCTATATATCATCGATATAAATGTATATGTATAGGTCATGCAAAAAAAAGTATATAGGTAGTGGATAAGAACATTTTGTAGATCATATAAAACTACGAACTTGTGAAAAAATGTTAAAACACAGTAGAATATATGAAATCTTTTATTGACAACTGTTTTGTGCATCTTCTTTGATATAAAGTCTCATGATCACTACTTATGTAGTAATATAATTGCTATATTATCATACGTCACCCATGAATTAGTAAGAGAGATTAATCATAGAAGAAAAGAGCGGGAGAAATTATAGTTCAATGAACAATAAGTGGTTCATCCTCATCCTCAAGCTCCTTCATCAGTCGACATATGTTGCCTATCGATTGATCACATGTACGTATATATATTTAATTCAGTTGTGAGAATGATGACACCAAAAAAAAATTCGCTACAAATATCAATCATACTTGATAATTGTGATATTGAAATAGTTGCAAAGAAAATACAATAAAATTGACAACAATAACTTTTGTAAGTAGGAAGTAATGATAATTTAATCACCACACAACATTATTACAAATTCATACCTTAATTTCAAACAAACTTATTAAATACATGTTTTGCAAACCAGTACTCCTTCGTTGGCCAATCTCATTTTTACGTACAACAATGTTTGCATCTAGAGTTCAAGAGCATCGAAAAATTATGTTAATCTCTTTGAATGAAATCTAATTTCTTAGTGCAATCTTGACGTCATTTATACTTTGTTAGAAGCTTTTCCCCATTACTTTATGGTTTTGATTCCAATGAAAATGCACCTATATTTGAAATGTGTTGTTGGTTGCAAGAGCATGAGGAAAATGAAAACCACGTAGAGTTTATAGGTTATAAGTCAACAAGTGAATACCACATTGAAGAAGAGTTCTACCTCACATCTTATGAGCTCAATACGTGTTTTCGCATATCCCATATGTTACTGTTAATGATAATCAGCTCAAGTAGGTATACATCACTTTTGACGTAATGATGTGAGAATGAAGGAACCAACAAATCAACCTTGATTGAGAAATGGGTAAGTCAAAATTTAGTTTTGATTCCTCATTGCAATGCTTGTTGTGAAAATTACATTGGGTAAGAGGTTGGCCTCACTTAAATTTAATGGTTCAAATTTCAACATAACCTTTATTTAAACAAACCTTGCAACATTAAACATCAAACTATGAAGGTGATCTAAAAGATCATGAAATCTGTCATACAGATGTACACTCAGACCTTAAAAAGCATTCAAATCATTGATTTTTTTTCATATCAAATGCAATTTGACTCGATTCAAAGGAAAACACATTTTCGTGCTCCAATTCAAGCTCAAACACATCTATGCTTGTGCTTACTCTCAAAGGCACAAGCATAGATTAGGACGAACTAACAGGCCCAGCTAAGGTGGGTACAACCAACTCTACCTCAAAAACTTTAGAAAACTCATCCATCAAACAATGATGGATAACTTTCAACAATGCTTTTGCATCATTTATTTTTGACGTTTCAATTTCAAATGAATAATTTCCACTAGTATCTCTACACTGCTGATGTGAAAATTCATGCTGTATACCACTAGTCAATCCAAGCTCTAATAGGCTGATAATATTTCCAACAGATTTATTAGCAATACCACATGGCACAATATTCTTGAAAGGAGCAATATCCACATCTACATTCACAGCAAGTCCATGGTATGTTATCCAACGTGACACCCGAACACCAATAGCTGCAACCTTCTGATCTCCTATTTATCATAGAAGGGGTGAAGAGTTTAGTGTGAGATTGTCGGTATAGTCTTATTGGAGAAAATCCATAAACTATATCAGAAAAAATAAAATCTAGAGGCTGTCTGCTCACTCTAAATAAACTTACTTGTAACATATGGTTCACATCAATATGCACATGACTTTCACACTTCCTGAACAAGCCACTCTCCTTATCATTTTCATTGTGGTTGTGGGTGTGTGTGTGTGTGTGTGTGTGTGTGTGTGTGAGAGAGAGAGAGAGAGAGAGAGAGAGAGAATACCAATCCAAACCCCTGTCAAACCATCAATACGAGAAGCTCTGACACCACATGCAGACCATATAGCACGTATCACAACCTCCTCCAATGATCGTAGGTACCAGTGAAGATCCATCTTATAGAAACGTAGATTGAGTATGGGATACATGACCAACTGCAATCTTCAATGCGTCTTTATCACCAACAAGGACAACAAAAAAAGTCTTAACAATTGTGTTGTCAAGGCCAAGCATTAAACCAAAATTGTGGATAACAAGCTTTTGGAAAAAGATGATATAGACTCTTCGAAAGCCAGAAATTTATCAGACCAAAAATGAGCTTCCAAATGATGACCTGCTGTTCACTTGATTCCAACATACTGTCAAACTTGAAATTAGAACAGAAGGGGTTCATCTATAAGGAGTAGAAATGTGTCAACAAAGCAAATAAAAGCACACACCCCCCCAAGAAAAAAGGGTCACCTTCTGTTGCTGCATCTGAGACCTGAACAAACTAGCTTGCTTTGATGTCAACAATCGCTTGAATTAGCACTCAGTTACATAGGGGAGAAATTTGTCTTGAAAAGATTCACAGGTTGGCACTTGAAGAAATAACACAGAAACTGGTGGCTCATACTCAAATCAAAGGAAACAGCCAAGGGATGCGATGTAAACTTGATCAACTGCAATTGACAATATCAAAAAGCAAGAGACATCGATGTGGATGGAAAAGGTAAACGTTTCTTCACTGAATGTCGAACGTTTTTGATAAAAGCTCTGTCTTCTAAGAGATCTCCTGATGTGTTAAAAAGAAGCAAAAGATCTCAAAAAAAGCACAATCTTGATCTTCAAGGGCTTTTCTGAAGATGGTGGCTCTATTGCTGATTATTTCTTTAACAAATGGGGAGTTCAGAGGATACTAAGGATCTTTCCCAGGGCCTATAGGCCCAATATGAGTGCTAAAATAAATCTCGTGTTTCGGGATTGTAACAGGACAATGTTTTGGGTCCCATTTTGAAATGTGTTTCGAAACGGCTGTTTCAAAATGGGAAGATGTGTTCTGAACAGGTATCCGCCATTTCGAAACACAACTGGATTTTTTGGGTTCTTTTTTCCATTCCTCACTTTGGGTCATGGCAAAAACATGGTGTTTCCTTTAATGTTTAAAGGGGTGATGCACCTCTACATTGTCACGTGTGCAACTGCCTCCTGTCTGAAAGGTACAAGTGAAACTTAGTACTTAGAAGTTAGATTTCCAAGAGATGCATGTTGGAAATTTGTTATGAGATACACATAGTCGCATATCATTTGATTGTATTGAAAGCATAGAGGTTAAAGGGATAACTTGATAAGGGAGTGGCACTTCCAGTGCTTGAAAAATAACGATAGCAGTAGCACCCTTATCAATTGTTCAGATTTATGTTGTATGATCATTTATAGATTAGCTTCTTTTGCACATATATTTTGCTGCTTTATGTTTCATTTGATGCCAGTATTTGTGATTGCATTCATAATAGGATGTCTATATGTACCCAAATACCCCCTAACATAGTTCCAAGTCAAATTAATTCACTTTTTTTTGTACGTTCAGATTGTCCTTTTGTCAAACGATTAAAAAAAAGCCTACTCCTCAAAGAAAATGTAAATAGCGCATGAAAAATATCAATTTTTTACAAAAGAGAAGGTTTCTTCAGAATTTGATTTGAATCACAAATCAATTCTAATTAGTTTGGAGGGCCTTAAATCATGATTTTTGTTGTCATTATGCGCCCTGAATCCAATACATCATTCTGAATCACTTGTGGAGTAACTTCATGGCTTCACTGCTTGTTCTTCCTCTACGGACCTTCCAATCCACCTTGGAGTTTACCCAGGAATATCTTCAATGCTAGGTAGACCATCCTTTGATCCTATGTTTCCAATCCTATCCTTAAAAACAAAACATGTTTATTAGTTCTATTAATAGATTGGATGCAAATGTCTTGCAAAATGGCAATATTGATGGCTCTATTCAAGGAGATAACCTAACCTCGATATGTATCCCATTAATTTTTTAAAAACTATTTGCTCAGTTATAGATTCAAAGTTCAAACATTCAATCAACTAGAGGAGAGGTAAGTTGCCAAGGAGATACCCTAAGCTTAAAATATATCCCACTAATGTGAGCAAGTATTTGCTAAATAATACATTTAGAGATTCAATCAAATAGGGGGGAGGCAAATTGTGCCTTTGCTAGTTTATACTGGTTTGCTAAAATTCTGAAAATGACTCCTTATTTTCAGGTGAATTAATGTGAGAGTTTCCAATTCAAGTTTCTTTCAATCGTTGCCCCTCTTGGCCCTTTTCCTAAAGGCTAACATGATGTAAGCTTAACCATGTGAATTATGAATGGCTTATAAGTTTTGAGCAATTGCAGATCCCAGTAAAATCGCCAAATGTGAAAATTCATCTTCTTTATCTTTTGAAAGGGTACGTGTGACTCTACTCATCCTATTCCATAAACCAGGGCAATACAAAAGACCAAAGAAAAACACAAGGATCTCTCGATATTGCTCCCAACTCAATTTGTATGTCTTAGCAAGTTTACATGCAAATGTTTGCAACTACTGGATCGCCCAAACAGTAGAAGAAATAGGAATCATCTTGCAAGGTACATAGATGAAAATACATGATAAATAGAAAAATATGAATCACATTTGAACCTACAATAATCAATAAATTGCAAACTGGTTTCAAGAAATCAATTTTCAACATGCCCCTTGAAACAAAACTTGACTTGCTTTCAGCCAACACATGATCAAGTAGTTTGAGCTTCTTAAGCCTACTGGTAGTATTTCAAAACCTCCCTCAATAATACAATTAACAGATGCAATCCTGACTCCTGCCATTCAAGGAACCACAATCTCAATTCAAAGCATAAATTCCATAAGCAAGGTAGCTCACAACCAATTTATGACTCTGGACAGAGACTAAGTTGGATCCAAGCATAGGCAACTTATGCATCAAGTACCCGAATTTTGCTACTTATAAAAAGACAAACTTACGGATGAATATCCAAAACTTCAAAACTGAACCTAATGAGTGCAATCGCTAACTAAACAAGCCTAAGAAGGGGGTTGCCTTGCAAGCACCACTTCAGAGCGACACCTAGTTGTACAAGATACAGTTATGTTGCCTTGATGAGAGAATATCTTTTGATCTAAAACTTACAATAAAGTTTGACAACAACAATCAATTTCACAACTGCAAAGAAATGTCAATTAGCCTCAAAACATAGATGTTCATTCTCAATTTTCTTTGTATATGACTAGTGTACCTGGCCAGGTCCATGATAAGTGACCTCCCCGCCCCGCTCGGTTTGGTGTAGATCAAATGGAGGATTTTGTTTGTCAAAATGCAAAAATCTCTCAGAACTTCTTGTTCCCATTGTGTACACCGAAGGATGCTGCAAAATGGCAACACTATCCACGAGATCTGGCTTTCTTTCCAAAGTTGCAGAACGGCCTTCAACAAGCAATTTTTGCCAATTCCATGCATCTGTGTACGGCACCAACACATCATAGAGGTCGTGACACTCGCACCTACTAACATGATTGACATCAGTTATGAAAATAAATCTTTGCATGCAATACTCTGATCCCAATTCAACCTTCACAAAACATTGATCTTCAATAACATTTTTCTTTGAAATTCTATGAAGATATGCTCTTATAATCTTTGCATGCATTACCTAATCCCAATTGGAGCTTTACAAAACGAAGGATCTATGATAACAATTTTGCTTTCAAATAGAAACCTATAAAAAAAATTCATATAAAAATATGTTCTTAAATCTTTGCAGTCCTTGTGAGGTGAACAGGCCAACCAAGCGGAAGGGCCTCAGCTCCCCCCCCCCCCTAAATATCTTTGATTGGCCTAAATATCTCAGAAAACACTCAAACCCATACAAATGCAAAGCTTGCTGTACAGTGCAGCAGTCAGTACACAGATGAAGTTTCCTATGTGGCAGCCAGTCATCGAATGTCCGCATGAAAATTTCAATAGAATGTTAAGTGTTAGGTGTCAACCTCTCATTGGCTGTCCATATGATAGTTTTCGCAAAAGGTTTTAGTCTGTGACAAGCACAGGCCAATTCTGCTACTGAAGGTGGCTACAAGCGTTATAACGGACAACGAGCACTTGGCATTGCAACTTCGCAGATACAGTTTAAGAACATGTCAAGTAATCAATTGCTAAAGAGTTGGTCAATTTTTTCAAAGCGCTACAAATACAAATCAAACCACTAAAATTTATGAAACTGGTGCGTAACCTACTTTCGGACACAGCGGCGATGCAACTGATCTTTATTTTCCATTGCCATTGCTACTGCTTTTGTATCGTTTTCCACCCTAATCCTCAATAGCCTGCACGTGCGCCTTCGGCATCCCATTGCTAAAAGGCTGCTGCTGCTATAGAGGTATTGCTGCTTTGCTATAGATATAGAGAGGCTTCCAGAACCACTGCTGCTGCTTTGCGGCCATGATGAGCAATTATACATATGCAATTGCTTCCTAATAATAATACTATGCATATCTCCTTCTCTCAAACTCTTCTGATTCTTTATGAATGAGATCTAAATTTCCTGCCCTTCACCTCCATCACCTATCGATCGATCGAGAGAATGTCCGCACTGATGGAGAAAAAGGGTTTTGCAAATTTTTATTGGTCCACGTTTGCCCTAGAAAGTGGTTGCCCTAGAACGTGGTTGATGAGCAGTTGAAGTGCGATTGAAAGGCAAACACGTGCATTTTAGAGAGATAACGTGTGCTTCTGGAAATTTCTAGAGACAGCACGCTAGGAATTTTCGAGAGAGCTGGCTAGCGATGGATGCAGAGAGTTCGATTGAGAGAGAGAACGCTAATGGTTCGGTGCCTGGGATCTTCATAGCATAAGCTGCAGCGCAGCTGCTGCGAGTAGAATCGTGTTAGCTCACTTCAGGGTGTTGAGCAGAGCGGAGGCAGTGGCTATGTCGAAGCGTAGGCGCAAGGAGCATGCCGTGATGTAAGAATTCAGCAAGCATTGCCAGGAGGACGTGAATGAGGAGGGACGCGCAGGTTAGTGAGAGGGAGAGATGGCAATTGAAGAAGAGAGAGATGGGGTAGAGAGAGAAGATGACGCGAATGAAGGACGGGCACGTTAGTGAGAGGGGAGACGGCAGTGAGGGAGAGATGGCGAGTGAAAGAGAAGAGAGAGGGGATAGAGAGAGAGAGAGGGTGGTGCTGGGAGCACCACAAAGAGCCGTGAGAGCGGAGGGAGATGGAGGGTGAAGGAGAGAGATGGGAGGTGAGAGAGCGGAAAGGGGGAGAGGTAAGAGAGCTGCTGGGAAGGGGGACGAGGAGTTGAGCGATAGGGTGAGAGAGCGCAGGACGAGCAGATAGAGGAGGAGAGAGAGTATATGGGGATAGGTTTTTTTTTGGATTCAGGGTTTTCTTAGGGTTAGGGTTTTTTTTAGGGTTTCAAATTTAAAAAATAGCAATAATGTGAGAGAGAGAGAGAGAGAGAGAGAGAGCAAAAAGGCATTTGGCATACCAAGACTAAAAACTCATCCCTTGCCTGAGGGTAACCCCTACAATTGAGGAGGCTCTCAATTTTTGTTTTTTATTTTTGGTTTGAGAAGAAAAAAAAAACAAGTGCGTTGTGGCTTGGGCAGTGCCTTTGCAACATGCAATATACTGTATGTTGTTATAGTTTTTTTAATGGTTTGGTTTTTTTCATTCACACAGGTAATATATTGGTGAATAATCTGACCAATAAGCGTGTGTAGTTCCAGATAAATTACATGCAATATACCTTATGTTGTTAAAGTTTTTTTAATGGTTTTTTCATTCACACAGGTAATATATTGGTGAATGATCTGACCAATAAGCGTGTGTAGTTCCAGATGCATTTTTGGGATTTTGTTAATTTGTCCAGACATGATCTAATTGTGTACCATATATGGTTGTTACTTGTTGAAAGTATAGTTGTATATTATGCTTACACATAACTGATTGAAGTTTAATGTATTAATATTTATGTCACCCAGTATAACATTTGGTGTGTTTTTGGGAATGTTGTTAAGTATTATGTTTAGTTGTTCAATAAACGTGGAAATAGTAGAATTTGATTGTCTGTATATCGCAAAAATGTGTAGATTGCAGGCTTTATAAGTAAATGCAGCATGAATAATTTCACTGTGCAATGTATTAAATATTTGTTGTTCAGTTTTACGATACAATATTGTTGATCCTGCAAAGGCATAATTGTCAATGGCTTCGAAAGTTCTCGAAAAGTAAGGTTTGTGATAATGAGTATGGGTTTCTTGTAAACATTAAATGTGTGATGTCATTAGATTATGACCATTTACAATATTATGTTCGTATTTAGGTAATGATCTAGTGTTAAGTGGTTGAATAATGAGATGTGTCTTTCTGTATGTATACATGTTGGGAATATGGAACTTCCATTTTGTTGTTGTTCTTAGACGTGTCATTTCTTGTTGTATAGATGTATCAATTTTAAAATGATCTGAAGTCAATGGCGATGTGATGTATAAATTTTCAAGCTTTTTAACTTGTGTGAGCGTTGTATACATCAAACCATGTTTTGAAACATGTTTCGGATTGAATGCTAGCTCAGTTATTGTCAGACCCTATGCTCGGTGTATTGTTCTTGCTATTGCTATTCTGATTGGGAATTGTTTTCTTGTAACCTTATAAAAGATAGAATGTCCAATTTGAAATTCTTTCGTGATATACAAGTTGTAAATCTTTGTATTGTTTGCAATTTTTCACCAGAAAGAGAATTCAATTCTTTTGTGTTTATAGGTAAATGTAATGCTGAATGTATTGTGGTTCCATGAATATTAAAAGCAGTTTTTCTTGTATATGCCATTATTAATGCTCTTGGATTTTGTATATCATATGTGGTATTTCTATAATAATGACGCAATAAACCTTGTACAAGAAGAAACAAAGTAAATGTTTTTCCAGTACCAGTGCCTCCCGTCAAAAATAGGTGAATTTGATTTTCTGCGTTAGTTCGTTTCTTGTGCATTATGTCATCGAAAAGCAAACGTTGCATATGATTTAATTTTGCAAGTTCGTGATAATATGTATTTTGATTCATCATTTTGTATGTCAATTTTGGAGTCGTATCTATTTGTTTTTTTTTGTTGCATTCTGCATGAGTCGGGAGTTCAGTTTGAAGATCATAATTATTGTTCGTGTTACAGGTATCGAAGTTCTCATTTTATGTTTCAGTATTCGACGATTTGTTTTCAAGATCTTTCCAATTGAAGTGCGTAGATGTACATGTTTCTTGATTAAAATTCAGTTTTTGTTTGTTGTGTTGTATTGTGGCATAGTTTGTGTAGTACGCATCTTTGTATTCATGTTGAATATGATTTTATAAGCATGTCTTCGGATACTTGAAAAGGCTTATATAGAAGCAGGTGTTCACGATAAAAAATTTCGGGATCTATATGTTTGTTGTAATTCACGTATCTGATGATTTGAATTTTGTGACATTTGCATATTTGTGATGACGTTAATCGATTTTGTGAATGAATTTTGTTAAACAAAGGTTTGAGTAGCCATCAAGTCGAGAGAGGTATTTTTGTTAATCTTTGTTGCACATCGTATGTCTGTTGAATCGGGATGAAGAAATTGTAAATCTTGTTTTTTTTAAAGAACGGTTTGAGATTTGTATTAGTGAATGTGAATGTTCTTTTGGAAGCATGTAAAAGTAATGATAATATAATAAATGATGCAAGTTGTGCAGTCATTTGATGCACACTTAAAAATGCAGTTCCCATGTTTTTTAATCTTGTAAATGTATTTACGTTCTAACGTAAAGATTTTGTAAATGCACGTTTTATAGATTGTGAAAGTGAGATATCAATTTTTGTTAAATACGATGTGCAATAACTTGCAGCTGCATATGGGTGGAGAATATATAAATCCATATTCGCATTCCAAAGTTGACTAATGGATGGATTGAAACTACTTGTGTATATGTCTTTTGGATGGCATTGTAGAAATATTGTTGGTTTTTTCAAATTGTTGTGTACTGCTTTTATATAATCAGCAAGCGGTATTTGCAATGTACCAAGCCATGTCAGGAAATCTGTATATTTTACTGTATCAATACAATTTAATTTTTCTTTGATAATACGATATAGATTTTGGTAAGGTTTTTTGTATGTGTTTCTACCTCTGGATATGGATGCAAAATACTGGTATATGACATGGCTGGTCGTGGATAATGGAAGCGACATTGTTTAAAGATTCGGGTTTTATAACATGTGGATCAGTGATGATGAGTTTGTATGTCTAGATTTTGTGTATTGAGTTTTGCACTTTCACATGAAATGTACATATCAATAAATTGAATAATTTTAGTTTCAAATTCTATATCATAAATCGGTGCATAGTTTGTGACCCATAGTAATCCATGTTCATGTTGATTGCCACGATTTTGAAATCTGGTAACGAAAAAGTAAACTTGAATATTTCCTAATATATTTGTTTTTTTTAATATCAATGTGCATAGTGCATTGATTTTCATGGTATAATATCTTACACGAATCGTCGGATCATGTCTGATCAAGTTTCTACGAAATTCATTGTCAGTTTTGTAAGTATCATGTTGTGAAATGTTTGAATTTAGTTTGAAGTATCATGTTTGAAATGTTTGAAGTATCTTCTTGAATCTAGGCTTGTAGTGGGTTTCTTTCCTTGCCTAACCTGAATCCAAGATCTAGTCAATCTAGCATCAAGGAGACGGAGTTAGTTGTCACGCGTAGGTTCGTTCCCATGAGAGCGATAGTATAGTTCAGATTTCAACATGAATGGAGGATCTAACACTACATCTATTAACACTAAGCATTAACACTACATCCATTAACCCTACTTCCATTAACCCTAAATCCACAACAATGATAGAAACTTACTCTTCTCTCTCTCTTTTTCTCTCTCACCAAAGCATAAAAAATAGCAATCCCAATAATGATCAAATCCAACAATTAGCAAATACCAAAGAAAGCATGAGAAACGGAGGAAAAGAGAGGAAGAGCAAGGACATTCATCAATCCATTTCTAAAGAGGACCAATCTGCTTAATTGAAATGAGGAAATAAATATCAGGAGCAACTCGAGTTGGTCCCTTTTTATAGTAGAGAAGAGGACCCTAACCTCTGAATCCTATTGGTCCAGTCTTGCCTCTCTTTTTATTCAAATTTAAAAAAGTGTGGGAACCATCAAAATTGGAGGGAAACCCAACTTTATTCACTAACTTGACATTTAGGCCCTGCGACATTAAAAGTCCCGCAAAAAGGCCTAAAGTCCTTTATTAACTTTTGACTAATCAATCAAATAACTATGTGATCATCGGGTTGGACTTACACACGTAGGGTGCCAAATCCCTCTCACTTATTAGCTAGGGTTAGGGTTGCCTTGGGATCCGCAAACCCTCCAACAGTATCCCCCACCAAAATTGGTGGCGGTCCCACGACACCTACAATATGTAGTTATTGGGGACTTTTATTGGCTTCACGTCGAATCTTAATTAAATGATACTACACTTTCTCCATAAAGTCAAGGTGTGCAATATTGAAATCCAAGTTGTGTGGCATGAAACAACGGTGGGCTCCGGCAGTCCATTTGGAAGTTTTCCATGAGGTGAAGTGGGATTCCCAAGAGCCTCCCATCATAGCTGCACGGAAATAGAGTCGAGCAATCGGCAGCTGATCTTTGATTTTCTCTGAGGCCATCGGCTTATTTGGATCGAATGCTAGGGTAGGAAGGCAATCGTCCCAATTGGTTGCCACTGACGCCAACAGAGTTAGATCTTTAACAAACATTGCCGATTGTCGCACTGTTGGATCCAGAGAGTGGACATACTCTCTCTGATATGCTTGTAAGGCATAGTGGAAGTCCACTGAAATGTTCTCGTTGTAAGGCTGATGGATGATTGGTCAATTGGGCGTATGGATGGTGATTTTGTCCATAGCCAATCCCAAATCTTTCCATTTATGTCTTCGCGGCATTGGCATGTAATAAGGATCTACCCGCAATTGGCGAGGGTTGGCGACGAAACTCCTAATTGATTCCGAAATTTTCTCAAAAATCGTGATTCTCCATGCCGACTGCTCTCCCAGTGTAGGTATTTTGTCCAATTCTTTGTCGGCCTCGATCTCAGAGGTCTTAAATTTCAGAACCCATTCACCACGCGAGGACTCATGCAGATGTTGCTTTAAGAAGGTCTAGATCTGGTCCTCGACGCTGATGGGCCCTCTGAATAAATGTCTTGTCCTTGATGAGGATGGACCCGCTTGTACTGCCGGTATGGTTGGCGGTTGATCTACTAGATCTGGAGCTCCCCCTTGGTCCATGCTCGAATCAATCCATGTATCCATTTGTACAAATTCTTGGCGTGAAGGGGAGAATTGCGGCATGATCGGGACGGAGATTTGTGGTCCGGCTTCCAACACTTGAGCAGCTGTTTTTTCATAGGTGGTGATGGTCTCTTTTGTCTTTGCCAACTTGGTTGAAGCTGCTCCTTTGAACCTATCAAAGCGGCCTTGGAATCCCTGAAGGGCCACTTTGTATGTTTTCACTTTAATATGCAATCTCTGTCGGTGTGACCGGATGATCGGGTATTTGTGTTTGCAGATAGGCATCACGCTCAAGGGTGGTCGTATCCAATTCACCTTGAAGCCGTGTGCGATCTTGTTCGGCCATCTGTAATTGCCCCTTCAGCAACTGCACCTGTTGCTTGGCATCTTGCACTGCCTTATCTACCTGATCATGTGCGGTTGTCAAGGCGTTTTGCAGGGAGCTGATGTAGGTTTCCAAGCGATCAGCTTGTTGCTGGGCCAATTTCTTTTTGCTTTCAGCCTTTTCTTCATGTGGTTTGGCTATCTTTAACTCTCGATCCAGCTGAACAATTTTCTGGCTGATCAGAGTGTTTTCGGATCCTAGATCAGAGATCCTCTGCTCCATTTCCTTCTTCTTATCCAACATATACTGGATCACTTGCCCAAGGCTTGAAACCAACCCTAGAGCATCACCAGAATCTATGGTCGTGGAGGTGGCAGCAGCAAGAGAACCTGATGGTACCGTCCTTGGTAGGTGTGGAATAGGTGCCACGGTCTCCTTCTTCAAAAGTGTCATTCTCTTCAAACCCTTCAGGCACCGTGGTGTCGAACTGCTTTGGTGACATTACAGCTGTGTCGACCCGAAGTGTGGCTGGGCTACCCTGTGTGGATGGTTGCTGACTGGCATCTTCGACACCAACAGTAGATTCATGGTTATGCCCAAATCCTCCTCTAAGGAATTGGGGTTCAAAGGGCGCTGGGCTCTAGGGCATTTCAAAGATTTCAGTAGCCCTAAGGGGGTCGAAATCATCAAACATATCCATGAAGAACTGTGTGTTTGGTGAGGTTGCTTCGGTGTGCGGGGGTGAGGCAGCCTAGGCAGCTGTGATGGGAATGGTAGGCCCAATGGTCACAGACTACTTTTAACTAATCAATCAAATAACTATGTGATCATCGGGTTGGACTTACACACGCAGGGTGCCAAATCCCTCTCACTTATAAATTAGGGTTAGGGTTGCTTTGGGATCCGCAAATCCTCCAACAAGGCTCCTTCTGGTAGTATAGTGGTATGTGCCCCGCATGTCAATTCGGCACATCTATGACCTAATCTCGATCCTCGACTGGCAATGGAAGCTCAACTTGAATGCTTGATCTATCAGGACTCATATTTCTACGTTCTATAGTCTGCTTCAAATTTTTTCTTGGTTTCTTACAGTCTGTAGATTATTTCTAAACTAATCTAATAGGAAACAAAATTGGATCTACTCCTATTGAAATCACCGATCAACAAAACAACATCTAACTAAAGATTGCAAGAACCTACAAAGTGCTTCTTATGAATATCACTCAACATTTGTAAGAAGAATTCCTCAGGGATCCAAGCACAAAGCACCGTCGGATCTAAGTAGAATGATGGAGCAGCCACTAAGCCCTACACATCTACCTGATGTTAATCACAAAACCAAACTTGGAAGAAGGAAGAATCAACAATCACATTCATACCCAAGTACCCAAATTGAATGCATGAAGATGGAGCATAGAATGAAATGCAAATGGTAGGATCTTCAATTAACAAAGCAACAACATTTCCTTACAAAATCATATGCTATGGAACTCGTGGAGGAGGCTCCTATTTGTGCTTACAAGAGGTGAACCACATTCTATAACCTTTTGGGTTCCACCTCTTGACTTACAAGTGACCATTCTATAATCTTTTGGGTTCCACCTCTTACACATTATTATGAGGCCTCTTTCTTGAAAATACATCTCAAGCTTGAGAGGCCCAAATTGCTCGCTCCCGCATGGTTTTCTATCTCTTGGGAATTACCATGGGGCTCACGGTATATGCACTTAGCGTATCACTAGTAATTCTTGTGCTCTTAGACTTGGCTCTCAACGTCATCTCCATTCAAATCCCTTTTGAGTGAAGTTATGGACTCGGCTCATTACATTCGCCATGTCCATTTACATTTATTTTACTTTATGCATAGGCAAGCTTTGGGCTCTTTTTTATTCATTATTTGACATTTAGAGTATATGATTGGCCTTGGGCCCTATTATTGACATTTAGACCATATTATTGGCCTTGGGCCCTATGATTCACTATATTGGTTATTTGGTCATATTACTGAGAGTGGGGGCCTTCTTGGAGGGCGCACTATTTTCCCTCTCAGTTTGGCCCTAGCCATTGGAAGCTTCCTTTTAGGGCTTCCTCTTGGCTATAAGTAGGGATTCTGTGTCGTTTGTTACTTGGCTTATGATATGATCTCCTTCTTTAGTCTCTTTAAGCTTTCTCTCTCCTGCTTTCTAGGGTTAAGTCTTGCTTATGTGATGCTTTCATAGACTAAATCTAGATCAGTCGTGGCTACGTTCATAACTTGGTATCAGAGCACTTTCCTGAGCATCTCCATTGAGCAGATTTTTCTCTCACAGGAGGGCGCCCATCTTCAGCTTGGATCTTCACCATTTTTCGGCCGGATCTTCAGCATTTCTCCACACTTGTCTCGCAGATTTTCATGATGGATCGAAGGAGGACAGGCGCCCACTCGCTGCCCATTTCTAGCGCCCTCTTGCTGGCTGCCTACTGCTGCATTTTCAGCCTTTTTCCTCCCCTATTTTGGGCGTCCTACTGCCTCCTATTTGCTGCCCTATTGGGCGCCCTCATGCTTGCTGACCAGCACCCTACTGCTCCTTCCTTTGCTGAAAATTTCCGCTTTTTGCTGCCCCTATTCGCCACCTTCCATCAGCCACTCCTAGCGCCCTACCAGCCCATCTTTTTTATCCAATTTTTTTTTTGTCGTTTACTACATCTCTTGGACGCCCACACTCCACCATAGCTGGCACCCTACATCCGCCTCAATTTCAGCTCACCCTCCTACACTGCTGTCTGTGTTCACAACCCTACCCCGGACAATACAAACAGGCCTAGATGCTTAGAAAGCCATCCCACCCAACTTCATCGTGCATTGGGATTGCTCCCCGTCTTTATCGCAAACTCTTTTTTACCCTTGAAGGGCGATCTCTGATTTTTCAGCCTTGTTTCCTCGCTGCCCATACCTCCTTTTTGTTATCACTTCCTTTCCTTGGCTGCTCCCTTTCCAGTCCCATAGTCCATTATTGTTTCCCATACTTTTACCCACCGTTTACTCCACGTTGTCGGGCCCTTAGCATCTTTTTTGGAGGCTGCCCGGTACCTCGACATATCGTCGCTATTTTTCAGCTCACTTCCGGTTGTGGTTACAAGGTATTTCTTACTTAGTTGTCCTTTCCGTTCATCTTACATCACGAGTTTTATTGTGTCTTTTCATTGGCGTGTCTGTTGTGACGACTTATGTCCTCTCCTTCAGTTCGTCCAATTGTTTAGCACATTTCTTTTCTCGCTTACTTTTTCTTCCTCATGGCTAGCTCACCCACTACACCTGCGAGTCATTCCGGACCTTTAGATGAACAGTTTGTAGATATGCGTGACTCTCTTACTCTCCTTAGTAGTCGTTTCGACCAAATGATGACCGGTTTTACCACTCTACAGACCGGCTTTGCCACTATGCAGTCACAGATTGATTCCTTACAACCACATGGACCTGGCAAAGCCCCTGTTCATTCATCATTTGGGTCTCCATTTGGACTTCCATCCTCATCTACTTCCTTGTGGGCCTCATTTTCCACCTAATCCACCACCCGGTTTTTCACGTCCTACAGCTCCTGAGTCACATTTTCACGACATCTAGCTCCTGAGCCACATTTTGCTTGAGATTTTCGTGATCGGGTACAGCTTGCCACCTATTCTGGTTCCTCTGACGGGAACTTGTTAGAGAATTGGTTTGCAAAGCTTGATACTTATTTTCAGATTTACCCTAAGACTGATCCTCAAAAGATCCAGTTAGCCGCCTTACATTTAGATGGACGTGCTGCCACTTGGTGGCGGGTCTACCGACTTGATCCTGATTGGGACGGTCTCCAGTTATGGCCTACCTTTCGTCGTGATCTTCGTCATGCTATGATTGACCCTCAGTGGCTGAGTCGCCAGTGTAATATATTCTATAGTCTTACTCAGACTAGTGATCTTTCTTCCTATACATATCAGTTTATGGACCTTTCCTACCTCTTTATAGATCTGCAGCCCACCGAGCTTATTTCTCGCTACATTGCTGGACTTCGTGGTGCTCTACGATACGATGTCTCTTCTTTCCGTCCACCCACACTTGTTGAGGCCATGTCCCTTGCTAGTACTTTACAGCATAAGTACCCTGATCCTACTCCCTTTCGCTTTTCCCGACCCCGTCCATCTCTTTCACCTCTACCATCTTCGGCCCCATCTGCCCCATCCACTGTTGTCCTGACCTCTTCTCTTACTTCTCCCGCTCCTTGCCCTCCGCCTCCTCGTCCTGCTTTTGTCCGACGTTACATGTCTGCAGAGTTCGTTGACATTCAATAGAAGCGTCTTTGCTTTCGTTGTAAGAGTCGTGACCACATTGCCCGTGATTGCCGCCAGCCCCTGCCTACTTCTACTGCTGTTTTCTACCATGAGGGCACTACCCCAGATTAGTCCGATATCTACATTCATATATTTGATGAGCTTGATCTATCTCTTGAGCCTTCTACTGATTTACTTCTTGCTACTTGTCATGCTCAGCTTGCTTATGCTACCTGGACAGGGTGCCCCGATCCTCGCTCCATTCGGCTACGTTTGCGCATTACTGGTCGTGAGTATATTGCCTTAGTTGATACCGGCAGCACTCATTCCTTTATCAACAGTTATGTTCTCACCCACTTACGCGCTTCACCTATTCCTGCTCCACAGCCTCTCACAGTCGAGGTTGCCAGTTCTCACTCATTTCCTAGTTCTCAGATGTTTCAGGGATTATCCTACCGCATTGGTGATTTTTCTGGACAGGCAGATCTTTATATCATTCCTCTGGAGCGCTATGACCTTATCCTTGGTGCTGATTGGTTTGCTTCATTGGGAGCGGTTACTTTGGACCTGGCTCAGCAGACATTGACATTTGTTCATGATGCAGTGACCCACTCACTTGCTGGTATTGATTCTTAGGCAGATTTCCAGCTGATCAGCGGGAAGCAGTTTATCCGCAGCCTACCTAAGGCTCATTGTGCAGCTTTATTATGTGTTCAGCGTGCTGCAGCAGATTCTCCAGTGACTACCTCTCCTCCAGCAGTTGTTCCTCAGGTGATCTTTGACTTATTACATCAGTATGCATTTGTCTTTTCAGAACCTACGACGCTACCACCATTACGTGATGTGAACCACCATATTGATTCGCGTCCTGGCTCTGCTCCTCCCTGTCGGCCTCCTTACCGTATGTCCAAGTTGAGCGTGATGAGGTTGAGCTTCAGATTACTGCTTTACTAGATCAGGGCCTTATTGTTCCTAGTCACAGTCCTTTTGGTGCCCCTGTTCTCCTTGTCAATAAGAAAGATGGTTCCAAATGCCTCTGCATTGATTATCGTGCCCTCAATAAGTTGACCATTTGTAACCAGTATTCTATTCCTCACATGTATGATCTCTTTGACCAGTTAGGCACCTCTCATCTTTTCTCTAAGATAGACTTACGTTCCGGCTATCACCAAATTAGGATGCATCCTTCGGACGAACACAAGACTGCGTTTCGTACCCATCTTGGTTTGTATGAGTTTCGTGTTCTTCCTTTTGGTGTTACTAATGGTCCACCTATGTTCCAAAATGTGATGAATAACATCATGCGTCCTCTCCTTGGTCGTTGTGTTTTAGTTTATTTTGATGATGTTCTTGTTTTTAGTAAGACTCTTGATGAGCATGTGTTACATCTTTCATCTGTTTTTCAATTGCTTGTTCACCAGTTGTTTGCTAAACTTTCTAAGTGTTCCTTTGTTGTTGTTGAGATTGAGTTTTTAGGATTTCTCATTTGTGATGGTCGTATTCGTTTGGACCCTCATAAGGTTCGGGCAATCGCTGATTGGCCTGTTCCCACAGATGTCCACCATCTTCGTATGTCTCTTGGTCTCGCTACTCACCTTCGTCATCATGTTCCTCACTTTGCCATTGTGGCTGCCCCTCTTCATGCCCTTTTGAAGAAGTCTAGTGCTTTTTTTTGGACTTCTGATTGTCAGTTCGCCTTTGACACTCTTCGTCGTGCTGTTGTGGAGGCCTCTGTCCTATGTTTACCACAGTTTGATCAAAAATTTATTGTTGAGACCGATGCTAGTAATGTTGGTTTGGGTGCCTTGCTTCGTCAGTCTCAGTGTATTATTGCTTATGAGTCGCGTCATTTACGCTCTTATGAGCAATGTTATTCTGTCCATGAGAAAGAGCTTCTTGCCATTATCTATGCTCTTAAGAAGTGGCGCCATTACCTGTAACGTGTTCCTTTTGATATCGTTACTGAATATCAGTCCTTACGTTCTCTTCTCCCATCGTGATCTTAGTGATCGTCAGTTTCGTTGGTTGCAGTTTTTACAAACTTTTGATTTTTCTATTTTGTATCATCCTGGTCGTGCTAACACTGCTGCTGACGCATTGTCTAGACTTCTTGCTTTATTGAATACCCTTGTTGCCATGATCCCTTCCTGGTTTGATGATCTTCCATCTGCTTATCTTACAGGTTCTGATTTTCATGATGTTATAGTTCTGCTCCACCTATGTCGTCTTCACCTCATCAGGCTTATTCCATTGTTGACCACCGTCTTTATCATTATGGTTCTCTATCTATTCCTAGTTCTTTGGGTATCCGTTCTCAGTTGTTGTCGGATGCTCATTCGTCCCTAGTTGGGGGTCATTTTGGTTTTCAGAAGTCTTATGCTCGTCTTAAGGATCATTTCTATTGGCCATCACTTAGAAAAGAGCTTGTTGTACTTATTCGTACCTGTCCTTTCTGCTTACGTAATAAGTACTCTCGTGCTAAGTCCGCTTGTTTGCTTCAGAGTTGGCCTATTCCTCACCGCCAGTGGACTGATATTTCTATGGACTTCATCATCGGCCTTCCCTGCACCCGTCGTGGTCACGATTCATGTATGGTGGTAGTTGACAGGTTCTCGAAACAGGCACATTTCATACCCGTCCGCAGTACTATCACAGCAGAGCAGTGTGCACGCTTGTTCCTTCCAGAGATATTTTGCCTACATGGGTTTCCTCGTACTATCCTTTCTGATCGGGATAGTAAGTTTACATCATTGTTCTGGACAGAGCTTATGCGTATATTGGATGTACACCTTTTTATGGGGTTTGCTTATCATTCTACTTCTGATGGGCAGTCTGAGGTCCTTAACAGGATCCTTGAGGATTATTTGCGCTATTTTGTTACTCTTTCAGGGAAGGATTGGGATCAGCACTTATGTTTGGCAGAGTATAGCTATAACAGCTTTGTTAGTACCAGCACCAGCGTTGCACCATTTTTATTATCTCATGGTTATGCACCTCTTTTACCTGGTATTCCTCTTCCTCCCGAGGATACACCTATGACACTGTCTTCATTTCTATCAGGTGCTCGCGAGCTTATTCTCCAGGCCAGTTCCCATTTGCAGCAGGTCCATCAGCGTTATCAGGCTTCAATTGATCATCATCGATGTCATGTTGAGTTTCATGTTGGTGATATGGTATATCTACGCCTACGGTTTGCACGTCATCATTTTATTCAGGGCCATGCTTCTACTGAGAAGCTTGTACCACCTGTGATATATTCCATGTCAGTTTATTACGTGCTGCTATTGAGGATGATGCTCCTCGTGATGCTGAGTTTCCTACTGCACCGGATCTCTTTCCTTTATTACTTGCTGCTATCCTTCAGGTGCGTTTGCATCATAGTCGACGCCGTCGGCAGATTCAGTTTCTAGTCCAGTGGGATGGTCGTCCTGTTGAGGAGGCCACATGGGAGCCTATTGATGTATTTTATCATACACCGTCACTTGCGGATCAGGCTCGTGCTCTTGCCGCACTTGTTGATTCCTCTACATCAGTTGTTGCTCCAGTTGTTACTACACCAGATGCTGTTCCAGTTGATCTTCCAGGGCTTGCTGTTACTTGATCCAGTCCTTTATGGCAGTTGGGTCTTATTTTTGTGTCGGGGAGAGTTATGGACTTGGCTCATTACATTCGCCATATCCATTTACATTTACTTTACTTTATGCATAGGCAGGCTTTGGGCCCTTTTTTATTCATTATTTGACATTTAGACTATATGGTTGGCCTTGGGCCCTATTATTGACATTTAGACCATATTATTGGCCTTGGGCCCTATGATTCACTATATTGGCTATTTGGTCATATTATTGAGAGTGGGGGCCTTCTTGGAGGGCGCACTATTTTCCCTCTCAGTTTGGCCCTAGCCACTGGAAGCTTTCTTTTAGGGCTTCCTCTTGGCTATAAGTAGGGATTCTGTGTCATTTGTTACTTGGCTTATGATATGATCTCCTTCTTTAGTCTCTTTAAGCTTTCTCTCTCCTGCTTTCTAGGGTTAAGTCTTGCTTATGTGATGCTTTCATAGACTAAATCTAGATCAGTCGTGGCTACGTTCATAACTAGTGAGAGGCATTGCATCGACACCTCAGGGGCATGGCATCAGCTAACATTATCCTCCCCCTAAAGTGTTGCAGGAACCACTGCACTACCACAGCTTTGATGCTTGGTTCTTGGAAAGGCATGGGTCAATGTTTGCCTGCGTAAAACCAAGAACTCATTTGTCGCTATCATCATGCTTCTTAGCAACAACTTCAATGTTTGCAATGGCTTGTCAAGATAGCCCTACATAATTGATTGTCTCTTGTTTGTCTTTCTCGGCTTTCTTTTTGTCAAGAGACTTCTCGAAGCCAATTTTCTTTCTGATGGCTTCAAATGTCATGAATCTCGTTTTTTTTAATGCCCAACGGAATAGGTCCTAGATAAGGCCTAATTTCTGATATAAACTTGTTCGTATACCAGCTCTCGATCATCTAAACATATTGTCCTCTGAAAATCTTCTGACTCTTTTCATTCATCAAATTGCCTTCGGATCTTGTCTTTGGATTTCTCAGACAATTTCTTGAAGGTCTTGTCAAATAATCATCAATTGCCTTGGCACTCTTTGTATCATCTTTTCTGCTTCTAGGTGTTTCTCAGTTCTTCTCCCAGTCAAAGTCTCGGTCTCATCGACACTCTTGTCTCAACAAGAAGAGGAGAACTTTCAATTTGTAGGTTGCACAAACCTTGGGTTATCAGTCTCTAAGGGTATAAAGTCCTCACAACAGGATTCTAGTCTAAGCATACCATACAAAGCAACAACACATGGGATCCGGTGGAGGTTAAACCAACCCAACCAAACCTAGATCGTACGGATCTAGCCCCCAAGCTATGGATCAATCAGAGTCATGGAAAGAGGAGTCACACCAGCAACATGTAGCTACTCATCACAAATCAAGCATGCACTAGTGAGAGCCCAACATGTATACTTATACCCTCCAAGGCCCATGCACCACTAGTAGTGCACTGTGACACCTCACTGGACACTTCTGTAGCCTATCTGGGCCATGTCATCCAGTTTCCTAATGATTCACTGATAGACCCATACCAACTCCACCTGGCATGTGTTTAGGCCTACAACCATTACTTATGACCATGTACACATAAGGGCCCCAATTCCCTTATAGTCGCAATCAACTTACGGGTCGTTGGTCTACCGATCTCTAGCATGGACACGCTACTCGAGACCAGTCATGGGCATGACATTCTTCCCCCCTTATTCAGCTTCTGTCCTCAGAACTTAAAACTGGAAAAGTTCCTTCTTAAGCTTCCTTCCTGTTTCCAAGAATCGTCATCGTCTGTACATCCCCTCCATCAAACCAGATGCTCGGTAACTATACAATTTCTCAATCATTTAGTTCTTGTATCCAAGATCTTTTTGAGTTCAAGACGAGATACACCTGATGATTCATCCAGTAGGTCCAACTGATCTCCAGATCCAAGAAGCTCTCCTTCACTTAGACTCTTTTTGAGACGACTAACATGAAATATGGGATGCATTTGTGATCCTTCCGGGAGTTCCAATTGGTAAGCTAAGGATCCGATCTTTTTCAAGATCTTAAACGGTCCTCTATATCTAGGGGACAACTTAGTTGTTCTTCTGTGCTACAATGAACAACATGAATTTCACGACTCAACAGTCTCTCACGTATAAAGTGATACTGAAATCAATGTGTTTAGTTCTCGCATGGAACACTGGATTCTTTGCTAGCTGAATGCCACTCTGACTGTTGCTATGTAATGTCGTGGGATTTTTTTGTTTCATGCCAACTTCTTCCAAGATTTGTCTCAACCATATAGCTTCATGTGTTGCACTACACATTGCCTTATACTCTGCTTCTGTGGTGGAAAGAGCAATTGTGCTTTGCTTTTTACAAGACCAGGAAAAGCAAGTACCACAAAACTGGAATACATACCCTGTGGTGGATCTATGATCATCATAGTCATCTCCCCAATCTGCATCCACATAGCCACACAACTCAGGTAAACCATCATGCTTCCTATAAATCAAGCCATAATTTGAAGCTCCTTTCACATAACACAAAATGCGTTTAGCTGCCTTCCAATGTGTTTCCGTAGGTGCTACCATAAACTGACTTACAATGCCAACAACATAGCATACATCTGGTCTAGTCGTGGTAAGGTAAATCAAGCTCCCTACTAACTGCCTATACAGTGTAGCATCAAATGACTATGACTCATCAAGTTTAGAAAGATTTTTACCTTGTTCAATAGGAGTATTCACTAGTTTGCAATCCTGCAACTAAACCTGTGCAGCAACTCTTTGACATACTTCACCTGTGTTAAACCCACTTCGTGTCCTTTTTGCCACACCTCTACTCCAAGGCAATAATGCATCAGTTGAGGTCTGTCATCTCGAATTGTTCCATGAGGTCTTTCTTGATCATATTTATCATCTCTTGATTATTTTCCATAATAATCAAGTCATCAACATAAAGAGCAATTAAAGCAACCATACCATCAAAGCATAAGACATATAGATTTGGATCAGAATGTGTTCTCACCATCCCCTTTGAACAAAAGTAGGCATCAATCCTGCTATACCACGCACGTGGTGTCTGTTTAAGACTGTAAAGCACTTTCTTCAAGCGACATACTTTATTTTCCTGTCCCTTTATTACAAAGCCTTCAAGTTGATCCATGAACACTCTTCTTCTAACTCACCATTTAGAAAAGCAGATTTCACATCCATCTGATGCAAAGGCCAACCAAAATGTGAAGCTAAAGCAACAAGTAGACATAGAGTATTTTACTTACATATCGACGCAAAGGTCTCCTCATAGTTGATGCCTTTACTTTGTGCATACCCTTTGATCACCAATCTTGTCTTGTGCTTTGCTATACTTCCATCTGCATGGTACTTAGTCCTGTATACCCATTTGCAACCAATGGGTTTCTTGCCAACTGGTGGGTCTACTAAGTCCCATGTGCTATGCTTAGCAATTGACTCCATCTCCTCTCCCATGGCCTTGACCCAAATGTCATCATCCTTCACTTCACCATAAGTCAAAGGTTCTTTGCTTTGAATAATGCTAGATAAGAGAGCCTAATTTGCTTCATACCTTTCAGGTTGTGTCTTCTCTCTTGTTGATCTTCGTAGCTCTCCCTGGGTAGATGATCCTGGAAAGTCATCCATGTCGCGGCTCTCCAACAATCTCTCAAACCACTTAGGGAGCTTCCTGTCAGGTGATCGGCTTCCTGGTGAAAATGTATCCCACGGTACATCCTTCTCCTTGCGTTTGTCACCTGCAACTTCAATCCTTCTTGCACCAAAAGGTTTGTCCCTACCTCTCCAACTTGTCTCTTGAAGTTGAATAGTAGTATCTTGAGATGTATCCTCATGTTCATCACTTGGAAGGTCAATGAATGGATCATCATCAGAAGGTATCATCACTATACCATCTTTCCCACTGGATGTGTCTATCTTCTCAGCATCCTCATCTTCATACATCTTGGATTTATCAAAGATAACATCACGACTTACATGGATTTTGTTTTCCACTGGATCAAAACATCTATAGCCCTTCACACGTTCATCACATCCTAGGAATATATACTTGATAGCTTTCATATCAAGTTTATGTCTCTCTTTCTTAGGAATGTGTACAAAGGCCTTACATCCAAAGATTTGCAAGTGGTTCACTTTTGGCTTCTACTTCGTGAATGCTTCCTCAAGTATTATCTTTGGTATGGCAATGGTAGGACTTCTATTTTGAAGATAGACTGCCGTACGGCATGCTTCTGACCAAAAATCGTTTGGTAGTTTCATCTCAACTAGCATAGATCTGGGACTTTCCACAATCGTACGATTCTTGCGCTCAACTACACCAGAGAGCAGGAGTATGAGCTTGCATAAATTGTCCACATTGATCACAAAGATCATTGAAGTCATTAGACTTGTACTCACCTCCACTATCTGATCTTAAGATTTTGATCTTCCTACCTGTTTGATTTTCGATCAATGCTTTGAATCTCTTGAAATTGTCAAATGCATCTGATTTCTTCTTCAAGAAGTAGATCCACGTCTTATGTGGCGTATCATCAATAAAGGTCATGAAATAGAAGGCTTTACCTAAGGACATGGTCCTCATAGGCCCGCATAAATCTATGTGGATTAAATCCAAGATGTTCTTTGCTCTTGCAACACCACCTTTATTGAACTTCTCTCGATGCTTCTTCCCATATACACATGATTTGCACATCGATTTCAAGTGGTCTTCTATAGTAGGCAATCTTGTTACCATCTCCAATTTTCTCATCAAACTGAGGCTTCCCAAGTTTATGTGACCAAGCCTCTTATGCCACAAATCAGTTTGCGATGGAATGGACGATACGAGTCCATGTTGCCCCTTGATTGTAGCATTCAACCTGTACAATTTTGTATTGGGCTCCTTTACTCCATCCGCAATAACTTTGAACTTTTGGTTCTACTTTCAGCTTTTAATCAGTAATGAATCGAACAGAAATTAGATTTTTCTTCAAACCTGGTACGCAAAGTACCTCCCTGATAGTCCTGCTTTGCCATCAGGTAGTTGGATTGAAACGGTGCCTATCCCCTTGATCTTTCACACCTCACCATTTGCTTGTGAAACGGACATTATATTATCCAACACTTTCAAGCTACTGAACCAATTCTTGTTACTAGTCATGTGTCTTGTGGCTTCCGAGTCAATATACCACGCTTGATCATCTTGATTAGATGACAATGCAGATATGAAGATGCTAGAGTCTTCAATCTCACCCTCATCGACAAGGTTACATGCTTGCTCTGGTTTTCCCTTGCCTTGTTCCGCCAGGAATTTACGACATTCACTCTTCCAATGGCCCTTTTTACCACAATGGAAGCACTTGTCTTTATTTTTGGTCTTACTGGAAGATCTCTCATTCTCCTGAGTCTTGGCAAATTGCTGTTTAGATTTCTTGTTGCCCCTGCCCTTGCCTTGTTTTTGGCGTGTCGCAAGTGCCTGATCGTCAGTATTTTGACGTCTAGCTTTCACCATTTCTTGTCGTTGCTCTTCCTGCATCAAGATTCCTATGAGCTCATCGAAGGTTGGCAATCTTTCTCTTGATGCTATTCCGCTCACAAACATCTGATAGGATTCTGCAGTGCCGCACAATGCATTGTGCACCAGTTCCACATCACATATGCGCTCACCAATAGAATGTAGTTCATCCCTCATTGTCTTGATTCTGGTCATCTACGTTTGGATGTGCTCTCCTTGTTCCATTCGGGCACTATTCAGCTTTGACTTTAGAAACATGATTCTTGACGGATTCGACGTCTCAAACTGCTCCTTTAGCACATCCCATGTCTCTCTGGGTGTAACAGCATCACAAATGTGGGTAATGATGTGATCCTTCACTGACAAGTTAATGAAGGTCAAAGCTTTCCTCATCTTGTTGTCGAACACTTTGATGTCAACTTCATTTGGCGGTATTCTCTCATCACCTGTGATGACTTCCCACACATCTTTCTCCATCAGTATGTTTTTCATTTTGAATTTCCACACTGCATAGTTGGAAATCCCGTCCAATTTGCTACTTTCACTCAAAATGGGCTCTCCCATATTTGCCATCGCAAAACTGCTTGAAACTTCTGCCGTAGGCTAAAAGCAGTATGCCGAGGCAAACTGTGATGTCAGAAGTTGAAAATAATGACCTGCACTTTTTTCCTTACCAGGCCACTTGCCGCTTTTCCACCAATTTGAAAGCCAAATCGGCGTCGATTTCCGAAATGCACTCAGCCGTCAACTGCCAACTACGTTCCCAATGGAATGGTGAAATCACTTAGCGCACTCCAAACACTTTCTCCACTACAATCACTCTATTTTGTTGTACCGTACTTGCAGGTACAGTCCGGGTGCCCTTCGTTTGGAGGTTATAGCCTTTTGTTTGGGTCAAAACGGGCAAAGGACCCAAAAATGGGGATTTTCCTTGTTTTTGAATTGTTTCTTCACCTTGAAGAAACTTCACTCTTCAGTTGTGAAAGGACCCAACTCCAATTTCAGTTTGAAAATTTTTAATGAAGTTGAAGGCTTGAATGCACTTCAAGACCCTTCAAGACCTTTTCTTCAACATCTAATGGCTTATAGCAATCCAACGGCCCACAAGAAGCTCATCTCTACCATTGATTATCTTGTATCTGGATCCAACGATCTAGATTTTATTTGGGCATTAAACCACATCCTTGGAGCCGCGACACACTCTAATACACAGAGTCGCAGCCCTCCTTCACGTCGCGCGATCTGCCTGCGGGCTCTTCATGGCCTCTTCTCAACTTTCAAGCTTGCTAGCTATGGCATCCCTCAACCATCTCTCTCTCTGTCTGGGTCGCGGCTATCCACGGCCTCCTCTGATCTGATTCGCACTGCTAGGGCACCCTTCTCTGGGTTTTTACAACTTGCAAAACAGTTCAGAATAGAGAGAAATATCTGATTTTATGCTCCCAAACCCCAGACCAGGGTTTTTCACACAAAACTCTTCTTGGCCTCCAATTCATAGTGTTCTGACAGGCCTATCCTCTTGCTCTGAGGTTGCCCTACTGCTAGAACTCTGATGCTTCAATCTGTTTGTCAAACGGTGTCTGATTGAATGCACATTGACTGCAAACACCAAATAGCCTGCTTTGGAATTTCAAAATTCTGTTTGCTGGGGTTCTGATTCAGCCGACAACCCTTGTCTCTGAATCCTCACACAGTCTCAAGCTCACCAAGCTTCTGTGTGCCAAACTCTCTGCACCAATGTTTCTCCTTCTGTCTTCAACCCGTCGTAAACCCCGAACTCTCAGAAGACAGTTCTCTCGAAGCTCTCTTCAACGGCGATGTTGTCCTGTGTACACTCCCTGTACGGCTTTGATACCAACTTAGAATTTGCTTCGAATAGGAACACATATCATGCTACACAGTAACACAGACATAAAACACTCTCCACAGCAAGCTCACATTGCAACTGTATTTCTCAAAATGAAATTACATTGTACATATAGTTGTTCACTTAGGCAACCCATGCATGACCCAGATTGCCATTGGCGGGATGCGTGTCCCATTAACTTGCCTTATGGTGAGGCCATCTGATCCTTATCAACTGATAGAACCCACAGTATAGTAGCACAGTGATTCTACTTTAATTCTAACTATTTCATCATGTTGTTTATTCGTCCGGGGTAACCCAACCACGAAATCCATGGAAATACTATCCCATCTCTTATCAAGAATATCCAGTGGATGCAATAAACTGCCAGTCTTATGGCATTCAGCTTTATTCAACTGGCATTGGTCACACTTGACCCCATAAGATTCTACAAAGGGCTTGAGGTTTGGCCAATAAAAATCCCTTCGTACCAAATCCAATGTACGATGTATGCCGGGATGTCCTGCGCATGGTGAGTCATGACATTCATAAAAAATTTTATTCTTAACAACATCTACATCAGGCACACAAACCTTCTCTTTCCTGAACAAAAGTCCATTACGAATAGAAAAGTCATCAGTACCCTTTATATCTTTCCCTCAGACTGATCACCATGATCATCAGTCCCGCTTGATGAAACTGCTAGAACCCTATTCTAGATTGGTCCAAAATGTAGGTCTTTCTCATAAAGACCTCTTAGGGAGAGATAAAACTCCGTACTGATCTCAGTGAAGGAAAGTTCATTCACTTCACCAGTTTGACTAAGTGCATTAGCCATCTGATTAGATGAGCCTATGATATACCGCACTTCAAAGTCAAATTTTTGCATGAGTTCTGCCCATCTGGCCTTACGACTTCGCAAATCATTCTAATTATAGTGGATGATTCGTATTAATTACGAATTTATTACCATACAGGTAATGCCTCCATGATTTCAAAGCATGGATCACAGCAAAAAGCTCTTTTTCCTAAGTGGTGTACCTGACCTGTGCATCGGTTAGTTTCTTACTCTCAAAGGCAACGGGCTGACCCTCCTATAAGAGAACAGCTCCAATAGTCGTATCACTCGCGTCAGTGTTGATGACGAACGTCAAATCTGGATCCACTATTCTCAAAACTAGAGCTGAGGCGATTAGAAGCTTGAGTATGCGAGGATTCTCATCTAATTTCTCATTCCATCTGATAGGAGGACTTGGCATACCTTTACGACTTTTCACTCCTTTCAACATATTGTTGAGAGGTGCAGTAATCTTCGAGTACTCCTCTGCAAATCTACACAGTGAAACCTAAGAATGACTTAAGTTCATGCACCTTTTTAGGAATTGGCCATTCCACTACCGTCTTCACCTTTTCTTCGTCAATCTTGATCCCAAAGGAGGTAATCTTATGACCAAGGTAAAGAAGTTCTTTTTTAAAGAATTCGCACTTTGATTCTTTTGCATAAAGCTTCTCTTGTCTTAAGATACGTAAGACAGTACGGAGATGCTTAGCATGCTCTTTGAGCATTCTGCTATAGATCAGAATATCGTCCAGAAACACTACTACGAACTTCCCCAAATATAGACGAAACAAATCGTTCATCATTTGCTGAAAAGTAGCTGGAGCATTTGTCAAACCAAAGGGCAATACAAGAAACTCGTAGTGGCCAAACCTGGTCCTAAAACCGGTCTTAGATACATCTTCCGGATGTATTCTAATCTGATGGTATCCCGTATGTAGATCAATTTTTGTGAAGTATTTAGCTCCATTCAATCGATCTATGAGATCGTCCATCCTGGGCAATGGGTATTTATTTTTAACTGTTAGTTTGTTCAGACCCTTGTAATCTACACATAGCCGGAAACTCCCACCTTTCTTACTCTTAAGAAGGACAGGTGCTCCCCATGGAGATTTACTTGGTCTTATGTGTCCCATCCTGAGATACTCCTCGATCTGCCTAGCCACTTTCTCCTCTTCCTTCTGACTAAACCGATATGGTTGTCTGAAGATAGGATGACTATCGGGCAAAAGATCTATCTTATGATCCACCGACCGAGCGGGTGGTAGTCCATAAGGTAGCTGCTTCGAAAAAACTTCATTAAACTCTTGCTTTAGATCTTGCAAAAGCTGTTGTTCCTGATGCAAATTTTCGGTGTTAAAGCATGAAAACACATTCACATCCCCATTTCACAAAGCATACAAGATTTCAAAAACAAGTGAAAGAGTTCATACTCAGAATCATGAAGTTTCTCAATTAACTCAGCCGAGAAAATCATCGACGATGGAAGTACATTGGTCTCTCCAGAAATAGAGACAATCTGATCAAAGTTATCTTTAAATACCATAGAATGATTTTTAAAATCTATCTCTAAAGAGTCTGATTTGCCAAGAAACCATTCATAGCCCAAAATCACATCAGTCCGATCCATATTCATTACATGAAAATCCAACGGCTCAACATAGTCCTGCATCTGAAGCTCTAAGTTTGAGACTTTGACATCCCAAATCTCAGTGTCCGACCCTGAGGCAAGATGGACCACGTAACGATGATCACTAGCCATGGTGGGCACTCGGAGCTTCTGCACAAGTCGAGCATTCAAAAAATTGTGAGTACTACCTGAATCAAATAGCACATTCACGTCTTTCCCTAAAATATTGCCTCACACACGAAACAATTCATTAGGCTTGAAAGAGAGTGCACTAAAGTTACAAGTACAATCATAATTATTTAGCAAATTGACTTCCAATTTACCTGCCGGTAAATCCACAGTCATAAAACTTGACAACTTTGCTTTCTGTTCGGGGCACTGTTTGGCACAGTGCCTGGGTTTATTACAGAGAAAACACAGATTTTGTTTACGCGCCGCCAACCGTTTTTTGTCTTTCACCACCAATTTCTTCTTATTATACCTCGAACTTAAGAGTGAATCCATCTTCATCGGTCCACAGACATCAGAGTGGACAAGCTCAAGAACTTCCTGTGAAGTTTTTAGCATGTGTGAACTTCACCACACACCATACAGGCTCTTACTGAGGTGTTGTGATTGCACAAGATTGATCAGAGAACAGTATACTTGAAAAATCTATGGCAAGAGCAGAATGGCATACATCTGATGAAAAAATCTAACTTCTCACTATGAGAAATGAATGTCAGAAATAATTCTGAGTGCTCAGTATGGAAAAAACAGTCTGCTCTCGGGTACAGAGAGATAATCAATGATAGAAAACTCGGGTAGAGAGATAATGAGTCCAAAACACCAAAATCTCATTATTCACAATATGGAAAAACATGCCAAGATTTTCCTACATGAGAGAGACTCGAATTCCTACAGTGGAGTTGCATGGAAAGTCCACTTAACTAAACTAATTCACCTACCAGAGATCCACATGTGTAACTGCATGCATGGATATTGCATGTACTGCATGTCAACTCATAAAACTGCCTAGACATGTGTAGATCACAGAAACCACTTTGTTTGTTGCATGCACTGATTGCATGTCGCTTGCATGCATACAATATGACATTGCATGCTATCTAAACTTCTGCATGTCATCAAAATTGAATCTATCTAACTCAAATCTGACCTATACTAGAAGGTTATGTGCTCAATTCACATACCTTTTATGTACAACATGAAATACAATGGAAATAACCATGGACATGGCCCCAAACTCGAGATAGGAAGATAATATTTTAATAATCTTCACACTCCTCCTTAAAAATTATGTTCCTATCAACATAGACTTCGAAATTAGGCCAAGATTAGACCTCATCTTGATAAAGACATTCTTGAATAGAGGCTTGGTGAGAAGATCTGCAACACAATTTGAAGATTTGACATGCTCTAGTGAGATCTCTCTCCCAATGACTTTTTCTCTTACAAAATGATGAGCTACTTCGATATGTTTGCTCCTTGGAAGGAAGACTAGATTATTTGCAAGAGCCTGTCCAGAAATGTTATCATTCTTGATAATTGGAAGATCTTCATCTGCATAACACTTTAGTTCCAAAAGTAGTCTTTTAATCCATAAAACCTCCTTTGTTGTCGTTGTAAGAGATTTATATTCAGCTTCACAGGATGATAAGGAAATAGTCGTCTGCTTCTTTGATAGCCAAGAAACCAAGTTCCCTCCAAGAAAAATAGTGTAAGCACTTGTGGATTTTCTATCCAACCTGTCTCTTGCAAAATCTAAATCCGAAAAAGCAATCAAAGTCAGATCTTCTCCTTTGTAGAATAATCCATAATCCAAGGTAGAAGATATATACCTCAAGACTCTTTTAGCCAACTTCCAATGATATAACTTTGGATCATGGATGTGTTGACTTAGCTTATGAACACAAAAGCTTAGATCAGGCCTAGTCACTGTTAACCATATAAGTGAGCCAATAAGACTCCTATAAAGAGTGATGTCCACAAAGGATTTTTCATCATCTTTCATAGGAACTTTTACAGTGTGCTCCATAGGTGTATCTATGCCTTTACAGTTTTCCATTTGGAATTTCTTGAGCATGGAAAGTGCATATCTACTTTGGCTTATAAATGCATGACTTTTTCAAAAATCTATTTCAAGGCCTAGAATATAGTGAAGAACTCCTAAGTCCTGCATCTTAAACTCACTACCAAGTGCATGCTTAGTTTCTTCAACTAGCTTCTCATTATTTCCGCAAAGAATGATATCATCCACATAGATGACAAGAATAATTACAAAATTATCTACAAACTTATAATACAGAGAAGGGTCATATTCACTTAGAAAAAGTCCTAGTGATATGAGATAGGAGTTGAGCCTTGAATACCAAGACCTTGGTGCCTGTTTCAGTCCATACAGACTTTTGAACAAAAGACAAACTTTTGATTCATCACCTCCCTTCACAAAACCTGGAGGCTGCTCCATGTAAATCTCCTCCTCAAGGTAACCATTGAAAAATGTGTTAGAAACATCAAGCTGGAACATACTCCAATTGTGAAAACATGCAAGAGATGAGTATACGAATTGTTACCATCTTTGCAATTGGTGCAAAGGTGTCTTCATAATCAAGACCTTTGATTTGTGAGTAGCATTTGGCACAAAGTCTTGCTTTATACTTATTGATAGATCCATCATGATTATACTTGATTCCGAATACCCACTTACATCCAATCACATGCATGTTGTTTGGTGGCTCCACAAGCTCCCATGTGTTATTTGACATCAAGGCTTCAAACTCTTGGGTCATTGCTTCAACCCACTTCTCGGATTGAAGTGCTTCTTGGACATCCTTAGGCTCTTCATCTGATATGAAAAGTGCATGATAGGAAGTTTCACTTTCCACATGCCTTCCTTTAGCATCATATGTGAGCCTACTTGGCTTAGATCTTGCTCGTGTAGATCTTCTTGTTGTGGTAGCTTGAATTTGCTCCTCCTCAAGCCTCGGCCTCACCACTTCTTGAACAACATCAAGATTGATGATTGATCTTGCATGAGATTCCTTGACCTGTGCATCATCCAAGTTAAATTTCTGATCTTCATAGAAGATCACATCTCTACTAACAACATTCTTGTTAATAGAGGGAAGATATACTTTGTATGCTTTTTTAGTGGATGCATATCCTACAAAAATTTCTTTAACAGCACTAGGATCTTCCTTCTTCCTAGTTTTTATAGGCACATGCACGCATACATAGCCAAAAATCCTAAGATGATCTACCCCTGTCTTTTTCTTATACAACATCTCAAATGGTGTTTTTCCTCCTATTGCAAGATTGGGAAGCCCATTACAAAGATAGTTTGCACATGCAACTACCTCTCCCCAAAACTCTTTAAACTTATTGGAGGTGTATTCTCCTCCACTATCACTTCTCAAAGCTTTCAACTTGAAAGAAAACTACTTTTCTACATAAGCTTTGAAAGTAAGAAAAACATCATAGACCATGGCTTTAGAAGATAGCATATAGATCCAAGAATATCTTGTATAATCATCCACCAAGGAAACAAAGCAATTTGCTCCTCCTTTGCTCTTAGTTGATGAGAAATGAACATCAGAGTGCACTAGTTCTAATGGTTTCTTTTTTTTGATGCTTGATAGAAAAAGGCCTTCTATGTGATTTTGCCAGCACACATGCTTCACAAGGTAGAAGCTCCTTTGACAGTGTCTTTGGTAGACCAACAACTTTTCCTTTCTTGACCATAGATTGCATGGCTTTGAAATTGGGATGTCCCAATCTCTTATGCCACAGATCCTCCTGAAGAACCTTGGTCACATAAGCAATATCTGAAATGTTAGCACTCTCTCTAGAATCTAGTTTGTACACTTACCAATTCTACATCCTCTGGCAATAACTTCATTTTCTCTTGAGATTATACACTTGTCAACTTGGAACTTGACATCCAATCCACTATCAAACAACTGTCCTACACTAATGAGATTCTTGGTCAATCTAGGTACATAAAGTACATCATGGAAGCAAAAAGATTTTGATGATGATGCATGCAGTGGAATACTACCTATTTATTCAATCCTACACTCTACATCATTAGCAATATAGATTGATCTTTTTGCACCTAGATATGGCATGAGACTAGTGAAAGAGTTTCTAGAACTAGACATATGGGAACTAGCCCCACTATCTATCCACCAAACTTCTTCATTCTTAAAAGGAAAAGATGAAAAAGTAGACATCATTAATGAATCCTCTCTTTCACTCTCAACATCCTCACACTCATCCTCATTAGTAAGGTTAGCTTGCCTGAGATTGGTTCTTCTTCTTGAAACAGTTTGATGCATAGTGTCCTTTCTTGCCACACAAAAAACACTTGATCTTTGACAGCTTCTTCTTGCCACTGGATGTTGCAGCTTGTGAAGACTGATCCTCACCACCTTCCTTGATTTTGTCCTTCTTGAAGTGTTGTTGTCCTTTAACATTTAGTCTTGTCTTTCGCGAATCATTCGCGACTAATTATCAGTCAAGCACAATCTAGCTTTAAGCGAATCATTTGCGACATATAATTTGTCTTGCTATTCATGACAAATTATTCTTCTGGCGCTTCATCTATTAATGTTTGGCTACGTAATCTAGAATGACCATGATTTCTATCATCAAAGTTCTGTAATTCTGATAGGCGTAGTCATGCTTACGGAGAGAGTCGTATAGTTCATTCCGCTGTGCACGAACATTTTCTGTTCGAATTCATTTCTCGTTCGTTTCTTGTTCGAGTTCGTTTCTCGTTCGTGTTCGTCATTTATTCTCCCCCCTCTCTCTCCCAATATGGTATCAGAGCTATTTTTATAGCTTGATAAGCATCCATAGTACAAGACTCTACTAGCCGATAGAGTAATTGTTTTCTTATTCTGTAAATATCCATTAGGGCCCTTTTTGGGCCTCTTCCTTGCCTAAACATGCTTGTTAATTAGAATTAATTTACTCATTAATCATCCTATGTGGCAGTTCACCCTAGGTTTGTCAAGGGTTAACTTATATTTTAATAGGCTTTACATAGACCTACTATAATATAGCAAGGACAACTAATTTTAATGTAAAATTTAAATTATAAAAGAAAATAATATCTACTTCTTCAAACCCTTCAATAATCCTTTTTATTACTTTAGATTGAGTGAAAATGGGGTCCAATATTTCTTTGGGCCCCCATTTTGAAAAAGAATGGGGGGAGGGGGATGAGAGGACAATCCCCCCCCTCCTTGTACAATGTATATCCCTCCCCCCCCTCCACTTGTACAATGTAGAATACGCACCCCCCCCCCCCTCGTACTACACCCCGCGGCCCTGTAGTGCTCCTTGTGCGAGCACCCCACCCTCCAAGCCGCTGAGTTTGATCAAGGCGCAGGCCCGGAGCTCCACATGACCCCCCCCTTCCCCATATCTTGTACATCGGGGGTGGAATCATACAAGGCTTAAATCGTAAACAAGCGTATGCATGCCAACACAAATAGCATCTTATTTGAGCAAAAACAAAATAAGAGCAAAATAATTTAAATTGTCAAAGCTGACCAGATACTCGAAAGTCTAGACATCCAATTTTGAGCATAACTTTAAGAAATTGTACATGAAAATATATGAAGTATAGCTAAAGTGGTCTATTTCATTTATTTCTTTCAGGAGCACTATGTTTCGGATTCGGAGCATTCCGTGTAACATGTATGTTTGATCCCATAATATGAGTGAAGAAATTTAATTTAGTATATATGATAGGGTAAATAGAAGTGTTTGTAACAGTCAAAAGGCCAAAATCAAGCTCAAATGGCCATGCCAACGTATGGGCTTGTTTTTGTAAGAAAACAATGTGAAATTTGTTGGAGAGAGAGGGAGAGTAGAGAGAGTTGAGAAAGGTGTTGTATAAAAATAAATAAATAAATTTTTTAGCTCAGAGGGGTAAGACGAACACGAACGAGACACGAAACACGAACGAGAAACGAACTCGAACAAAAATTGTTCGTGCGTAGCGGAACAAGCTATGCGACTCTCTCCAAAAGCATGACTACGCCTATCAGAACGAATAGAACGTTAGTGACGGAAGTCACGGTCGTTTTTAATTACGTAGCCAAACATTAATGAACGAAGCGTCAGAAGAATAATTTGTCACGAATAGCTAGACAAATTATGTGTCGCGAATAGCTAGACAAATTATGTGTCGCAAATGATTCACAAAGAGCTAGACAGCACTCGAATGATTATTAGTCGCGAAACATTCGCGAAAGACACGACTAAATGTTAGTCATCTATTACCAGAAAGAGCAACTAGAAAGGTCAGACAGAATGAATAATAAGCATAGCAATATTAACACAAATCTGAACGCAGAACAAAGAACTGTATCAGATTAAGTATATCAAGTATACATGTCAATAATGCGGTAGAGCACAAGACAATAGCGGACGAAACCGCGTGTCCTACGAAGCTTATTCAAACTGTAAAAGAGATGAAACCTTATTGCTAACGAATTAAAGAATCAATGCACAGAGCATCTATTTTTGTCTATCTCCGATAAGCTTCTCTTCTTCGTTCTCTCTCGCTTACTAACTTCTTGATCGTTTAATCTTCGATAATGAATACGCAAATGGTATTCAATATATACATAATGTTACAGGTGTGCAGATGAAGAAAGTACAGGGTGGATGTGCTTTCTGTAAGAGATCGTGGGTGGTTGTAGTCGTCGTCCAGTTTGTTAGTGCAGCTGCATGAGCGTGAAGAGGGTGTGACGTCAGCCTTTGATTTTCGTCTCTTCATCGCCTGTGGAAATTTACATGTGAATATGCAGACTGCGCGACAACGCGAGTAAATATGCACCATGAATGGAGGCAGATTAAAAATGGGATTTAGGTGCTAGAGGAAATAAATCCAACACCCCCTCTTAATCTGGATTCGTGAATACCTTGATCTTCAGACTAAGCAATCCACAAAATTTGTTGTGTGCATTAACACTGAGTGCTTTCGTGAATATGTCTGCAACCATGTCCTGCGTTCTGCAGTACGTTAAGCTTGCTTCCTTGTTGAGAACCTTTCCCTTGATGTAGTGATATCTGATTTCAATGTGCTTACTCCTAGAGTGAAATCTAGGGTTGGCCGATTATCACAAAATAAAATTGTAGGGCTATACTGATTCTAATTAACATGTGACAGTAAATTTCTCAGCCAAAACGCTTCCTTGATAGATTGAGAAGCAGCAATGTATTATGCATCTGTAGAAAAAAGTGCGAAAAAAGTTTGCTTACGACAATTCTATGAGATAGGACCACCGTTGAAGAACAATGTAGATCCAGATGTGGATTTACGATTGTCTACATCTCCTCCCCAGCTTGCATACGAATAACCACTGAGCTGATGAAGATTGTCGTTGCTGACATCTCCATAGCAGATGCACTGGTCCATGGTAGCTTGCTTACAGCAAAAGAGATATCAGATCTTGTAATCACCATTGCGTACATGAGAGATCCCAGTATCGATCGATAAGGGTATTCTCTCATTTGCTCCACTTCCTGCTTGATTTGGGGACATTGGTCCTTTGACAAATGCAGGCCTGGATCCATTAGTGAGTGAGCTAATTTACAATTCATCAAATTGTATCTGTTAAGAACATTGTGAAGATACCTTTGTTGAGTGATGTAAATCAGTCGATTTTCTTTGTCTCTGTGGATTTGAATTTCCAGACAGAGATGAGCTTCGCCCAAATCAGTCATGTCAAACTCTGAAAACAGTATCTGCTTCGAATCCTTGATCATATTGGTATTGTTGCTAAAGAGCAACGTATCATCCACGTACAAGGTGATGATAATGAAGGATTTGATGTACTGACTTGGAATAGATGTTGCAATCAGCAGTGCTTGTTTTGAATCCTTGTTCAATGAGAAATGCTGAAACCAAGCTCTGGCAGACTGTTTCAAGCCGTACAGTGCTTTGTGGAGTTTAGAGACATGATTTTTCATACCTTCCAAAACGTGTCCTTCAGGCTGGATCATGTACATATCTTCTTGTATCACTCCATTCAGATAGGCTGTTTGTACATCAAGTTGATCTTCGAAGTCAGCAGCTGCAACATAAGAAAGGAGCATTCGGATCGACGAATGTTTGACGACTGGACTAAAAGTCTCATTGTAGTCGACATTCGGGATCTGGGTTAATCCTCGTGCTATCGGCCTTGCCTTCCTTTGGTCAATTGCTCCATTGGCATTGTATTTGATCTTGAAGATCCATTTGCAATCAATGATATTGCAGCCAATAGGAGCTTCGACTAATGACCATGTCTGGTTCTTGATTGGAGAGGAATACTCTCTGTCCATAGCTTCCCTCCAGAGATCAGAGTCTGGTTGGCTGAGTGCCTCTTCGACTGTCGTCGGTTCCTGTATCAAGAGACAGGCAAACTCATGAGTATACCTTGTGGACTGTGTGCGCACTCGGCTTGATCTTTTGGGAGGATTCGACTGAAGAACCGCTCCTGAGATTTGTTGCTGGGTAGCAATAACATCTTTGTCTGATTCGTTGTCTTGAAGTCGGTCGACAATAGACACGCCTGAGCTAGAAGCTCGGACTGTCGTGTCAATGGCAGGTGACGAGGATTCTTCTTGAGCAACATCCTTGCCTTTGAGGTGGACGAACTGATCCTCGATGAAGATTGTATCCTGGCTATACAAGATTTACCAGTACAATGAATGTCTAGACAATCTATTGTTCTTGATCTCGACTATCCTCACAAAAGAGTCGAGTTACTTGTCTGTGAAGACTGTCTAGTTGGTAAACAGACTAGGAAACCTTTTAAATCAAGCCATTAGCACATTGCTAGAGGATTGCTAGATGTTGTACATTCAGATATTTGTGGCCCGATGAAAAATCCTTCGCTGAAGGATGCCAAGTATTTTATAACCTTTATTGATGAATTTTTCAAAAGGACCATGGTGTATTTTATAAAGAAGAAATCAGAAGCCTTCAACTGCTTCAGAATCTTCAAGGAGTGTGCAGAGAAGGAGACTGGAAGAACGATCAAGGCCCTCAGGTCAGACAACGGTGGAGAATATATCTCTATCGAGTTTAAAGAATACTACCAAAACCAAGGCATTGAACAGCAATTCATCACTCCTTACAGTCCTCAGTCTAATGGCTTAGCCGAGAGAAAAAACCATACTTTGGTTGAATCTGCCAAATGTATGTTATCGCATGCATCGTTGCCTAAGAGATTCTGGGCTGAAGTTGTCTCCACTGCAGCCTACGTCCAGAACAGATGTTCGACCAAGGCCCTCTCAGACAAGACACCCCACGAGGTGTGGACAGGCTCTAAGCCTTCTTTGAAGAACCTAAGAGTGTTTGGGTGCATTGCCTACGCGCAGAACCCAAAAGACACGAGAAAGAAATTGGACTTCCAAGGTCTCAAGACCATCTTGATCGGATATACTTCATCTGATAATACTTATAAGCTGTATGATCCTGATACCCAAGTTTATAATGCCAAAGTAAAATTTTATTTGAATGAATTGAAGAACTGAGAGCTTGACCACAGATGGTAATTGGCTCCATCAAGCTTGTCCATGATAGGACTGGCTTTCCCTTGGGAATCCATGTGGAGGAATTAGTCTAAGTGATAGGAGAAACTATTAGTGACTTAAGTATGAAAATCTGATGCTGAAATACAGAACAAGAAAACAATTACTCTATTGGCTAGTAGAGTCTTGTATTGTGGAAGCTTATCAAGCTATAAAAATAGCTCCGATACCATGTTGGAGAGAGGGAGAGTAGCGAGAGTTGAGAAAGGTGTGGTTAAAAAATAAATAAAAACATTTTTCAGCTCAGAGGGGTAAGACAAACACGAATGAGACACGAAACACGAAACACGAATGAGAAATGAATTCGAACAAAAATTGCTGGTGCGCAGTGAAACGAGCTGTGCAACTCTCTTCGAAAGCATGACTACGCCTATCAGAACGAACAGAACGTTAGTGATGGAAATCACGGTCGTTCTTGATTACGTAGCCAAACATTAATGAATGAAACGTCAAAAGAATAATTTGTCGTGAATAGCTAGACAAATTATGCGCCCTGACGCCGCTCCCCAAAAATCGCCTGCGCCTTGATTTTGGCAGGCACTCGAACACGGGCCACGCGTCATGCGTTGGGGGGCACCGGGGCCAAATACATAAAGCAGCAGTAACAAGAAGGGAAGGAGGCCATAGAAAACCCACATTCAAATCACAAAAGAGGGATTGAGGAGAGGGTGAAGATCCATGCTGTTCAACAAACAAAACCTCTTGGCAGGAGCATCATGTGGTGAGCAGAAAGGAGGATTGACTCAAGGCTACTTCCACTGGACAAGAAAGTAGATGAGTAGTTTCTTAGAAGAAATTCAGCAGAGCAGCCTTGTACCAACATAAAAGTGACAGGATCTAGCTAGAGAGTGAGGACGTCTATCCATCTTATAGAGTTGAGGTCAATACCCCCTTCAATCTGCCAACTTGCCATCCTTCTCATTCTTCAATGGCTTTTATGTACTCTTTGCTACTTGTCACAGATTTTGTGGGCCTACCGCCACCTCCTCTTTCTTAGTGCATGGAAGTTAAGGTTTTAACAATGATAGGCTGTCCTTTATGAACCTCATCATTCACTTTGAATTTAAGGGTGAATCGGCCCTTTTCCCATGTGCCTATCGAGGTGGCACTCTAGGTGTTGGCATGGCTATTTTCCACTTAGCCGCCTTAGGTCAATGGTCCATTTAGTTTGATGTTTGGCCTCCGTTGTGTAGTTTTCTCTTGAAGGGCTTGTCATTGTGGCCTTAGCATTCATCGATTTTTTTCCGTCATGCCAATGATCGGTAATTGAGCCCTCCTCCCCAATTGAACAACAATCTTAAAAACAATACCAAGGGTTTTATATTAGTATCAAAATTGCAGTACATTGTAGATGGTGGCATAATAGCCAAAAATTTAAAAACATCCTACAAGCCAATTTTTTGAAGGCTACCAAAAAATATTTAAGGGCCAATTCTAAGGCTGTAAATTCTCTTCTAACCACATTTTGGGCGGGCTGGGACCCCTACCTATCATCAAAATTTGTGTCTTTTGTTCATCAAAAGTGTACGGCTTTAAAGACATGTCGATTTCTATACAATAGTGAAATTAGTCAAAATTGAGCCGATTCTTTATGTCAAAAATTTGGCTAACATGGATGGTGGGTGAACTAGTCAAATTTCTTGATATCCAGTTTGATGGCTATCAAGGATATGATTGCAAATGCAACATAATGGAAATGGTAATATGATGTCATTAACTGCTACTCAAAAAAGATGTGATAGAAGTTGCTACTGTTGCTGCTAGAGGTATATGCTGCTAATGTCATTGGCGGAGTCATTTGTGAGATGTGGACTTCTCATGGCATGAACTGTGGCTTTGGAAATTACTTGATTTTGATTAGTACGTTGTCTCTGGTCTCTATGGAGCAAAGTGTCACAATTAACATCATCATTTGAGGCCAGATCAGTTCATGACATAATCTGGAGCTGCATGCAAGAGTGACTCGACTAGGTTGGCTAGCATAGATCATGTTGTAATAAAAGAATTATCTTGGAAGAGGCAGTGGTATCATCCTATGATCTCATAATAGATTGGGCATCTGAATAAGAAGTGACCCTCAAACTTTACCTTAGATAGAGAACATAACTAGCAAATGTGAGAAATATGACAATATATAACTTGATTAGGCCAAGTATATGTACATAATGACATTCCACACATGTGGAGCTATTTCCACATGTGCAACATAGGCATAGGTTAGCTTCTACATAATCTCACGAGCCATTAAGGCAAACAAGCAAGTTTTCCAAGTTAATATGCATTTTCCTAGATTCTAGCTTTTTTGACGAGGTGCAATTCAATTAGACAGCCATAGAGACCTTAGGAGGAGCCAAAGGACACGTGGATGTACTATTCGACATGTCTGAAATAGGTCAGGTCAATCTAAGCCTCAGTCTTTTTGTATATACTCCAATTTGGAGCTCATTTGGTACGAACAATTTAGAGAAATCTTGAGGAATTTGCATCAAGCTTGTGTATTTCTCTCTTTGCATCCATTTTGGTGGATCCAATGCTTCCATTAGTGTTAGGACATTGCTTTGAGGTTTCTGTTCATACATTAGGTTGTGGCTCACACATGTGAAGTAGCTTCGATCTTTAAATACTTTGTTTAGATTGCTCTTGCTTATAGATCTACATTGTGTCAATTCTAGGTGCTAGTTTTGATGGAGATAAAGATAGTAATGCAACCAATCACTCTTATGGATTGAATGAATCCATTTATGGTCCTAATTGCACTTTTTTTACACTTCAAATTCTCACTTCAATCTCGAGTTGATGTGATGAAATGCAAAGCTGGCCTAATGAGAATCTCAAACCATGGTATATCCCTCGAAAAAGATATGCCACCAGCAGCCTTTTTAGAGGGATATCCCTCGGTTTATATATGCTATAAACAAAGCAACAATGAGTTGAAGAAGCCTCGATTACCGAGGTAATTATCGAGGATCTCTTTTCGAGATATACACCATGGTATATGCCGAGGTTTGGGATTTTCAAAAACAAAATCTTCATAAAAGCCGTGGTAATAGGGTCAGAAACCTCCAAGATGTTGTAGTGTCTTTTGTTATGCTTAGCATACTTATATAATCTTTGAATGCTTTAGAATTCAATTCACTAGAAATTTCTACTTTAATTCTCATTAGTATGTTAGATTTTTGTATTTGGTTACTTGTTGACAAGATTTTTTATAAGTGAAAATATGTTAATAAATTTGATAAATACAGGAACTAGTGCAGTATGCACATCACAAAACAGTCACCCTAGCTACAAGCAACTTAGCTCTCAAAGATGACTCAACAAAAGTTACTAAATAACAAAAAAACACTATACATATAAGATAACTAGATCAGCACCTGTCCCCCAACTGAATAGGCCCAAAACTACTAACGACAAACCGAGGACATGCCCTTGAGCATAGCAACAGTCGTCAAAAATCACTATCCAAGCTAATCTTCTTATGAGTGTGGCTACTCGGCCAGTCCCAATAGCCACTTATGGAACAAGTGCATGATAGGTATATCAATTGTGGACCAAGTCCCAATTACTACAGAAAATCATAAATCTAGTTAATTGTACACTAATTACAATGTCACATTTGAAACTTATCTAAATCAGTCCGATTTCGAACACTCCCTTAAGTTCAAATATGACAAGAGTGGAAAACAATAAGCTATAGCAATGTTTAGAGTGTCCATGAAATATTTGTGATTTTTCAGCTACTACGTACTCGACTCACACTCAAGCACACCAACAAACCATTCAATATACATTCTCAAGTTCAGCTTTGATAACACAAAGTATCATGCAAACACAAAAGTCAATACGTTCAAGGTTTGACTAAATAAATAAATAAGTAAAATCAACCTTTGTTGCACAACCATTAAAATCCATTGCCATTGATATAGACATTTGTGAGTGGAAAAGCATTAAGACATAGACTTTATATAATCAATTGTTAGTTTTTTTTTTTCAAAGTTATGAATGGGCACCTCTCATTAGCCTAAATGGAAAAATAATTTTAAAGTTAGAATTTGGTTACGCTAAATTTAATATTTATTCGAATTTTTATATTTCAAAGAATAAAAAAAAGATAAAATTCTATTAAGCGCACATTATTTATGAAGGTTCAAGAGGCCATGTTATGGATTTAAGCTACCAAGAAGAAGGCTTTATTCTCCGAGCTAAAAAAGTAAAGCATTTTTTCATTTTTGATTTTCTCTAGAGACATGTTATATTTTTCTCTTTCCATGCAATACTTACAAATTTTGTAAACTAAAAAAATATTGCCTTTGTAAATGATGTGATTTTGTTCATGCTAAACATAGCTCTTTTTATTTCTAGAGTACTGAAGATAAACATTGTGCCTAAGCAAGTCAAAAGACACATCTTAAAAGCTAAGATAGAAAACAAAGATAGAGAGCAATCGACACAAGGTAAAATAGTTATTGAGGATGATCCAACAGAAACATTATTGATGATTAATCATCGATAAAAGAGATTGTAAAGAAATCTCCACATCTAAATAAAATAAAATCTTATATCCTCCTCTACATAATTGACATTCCAAATGGATTTCAAATGAATGAATTTTCATTGCAAGGTTCTTTAGAATACACTACTTATTTCTGAATAATTGTTGTATTTCACATAAATTGGCACTCTACAGGTGTGTAGCTTATTGGAGGTTTTTGGAATGCAAGAAAAAAAAAAGTAGTTTGGTAAAGTTCTTTAGTAAACATCAATTTTATATTGATTTGTTTGATGTGTTATGCTGAACAAAAATTTGATTTTATTTTAGAGTTTATTAATTTGTTTAAAATTAGTTTACTAGATGATTTAATTTCAAGGAAAAAAACAAACGTTCAGAACGTTGGGAGAACAAGGTTGTGCAATGAAGTGGAATACATAACAATTAGCTACTATTCTTTTGATTGCAAGTGTTTCATATTACATGGCTGGTTTAATGGCTAGTTCATATCAGATGTCGCAATAATCTCTAAACTATTGAAGAGGAAGCACAAATATCAATAATTTAAATGAACCTAGATGAAATAAGTAAGAACTCGTAACTCATAAACTCAAAAATTACTATTAACAAAAAAAAAAATTGTATTACTATTTAAAAAATAAACGCACTAGTATTACCATACAAATATCAAACCCCCCCATAAAATGCTTCAATCACAATTTTTTGTTGTTGTACTAAGATTTTCTCCAATTTTCTAGTTGATGCATTGTGCTCTAGCAAACTAGAATCTATATCCATCTTATGATCATATGCAATGAAATGCTTCTAAGTAGATTCAAACATGTTTTAATCATTCATGTGGACATCATGTTGCGATCACATAATATAATTTATAAAGAGTGATTTGCGAACACAAGACTAATGTATGTTGTCCTGACGAGAAGGTGATATGTCTACACATCTCTTGGATCGACAAATATTTTTTCCTCTTCAATTGATTTGCACCAATTAAAGGAATCAAATGAAAACTCATGGTTGGAGTAAGATGTTGTCACCTTCTCATCCAATATTTTGTTGTTAAGATACTTCATACACCACAAATCATTGGCAGAAGATAAAGTTTTCCAATAAGGAATGCAATTTGCTAAAGGGTCAAATGAACTTAATTCAGTCATAATCACTTGGCAATTATGCTTCTGAGCAATATTGTGAGCATAACAACATAGTGCATCAAGTAATTTGTGGCCATTAGGTCCTTCTGCATGAATGCCAAATATGAACTGCATTCCAAAAGGGGAATAGACATCGGGAAAGGAAGGGATCTTTAGCCAAGGGAGCGTATGATCCACAAAACGTGTTATGGTTGCTAGAGCATGAACCTTCTTCGGCACGCCCACCACTTGAAGCTTCAATATCTCATTGCACTTCCAGATGCTCAACATTGCCCATGAATTCACAACTCCGTTAAGCAAATTTTGCACAAATTTACTTCCTCTGCTCCTTGTATTAGAATATTGGGTGATGCTAACTAGTCCTAGCTCTTCCTCTTGTTTCAGAGTAGCAATCCATGTCCCTTCATATAACTCATTCTGCAATATCATATCAATGTCTCTAGGAAAAAATGTTGTTGATCCCATCACAGATGTATATAGAGTCAATGCATCACTTGTTACCAATTTGGTCACTCTCACATTCAGTGGTACAAGCTCACTATGGAAAAAGACTGGATGCACCAATATACGCAACATTCTAATTTCCTTATAGCCTAATTTTGTTGTGAAAAGATCAATGGATGGGGTATTACTTTTCTCGGTTGCCATGTACACAAATTCAGCTCCTTCATCCTTACACCAATCCTCAATGGCTTGTGCCAATCTTAAACCGATGCCCAATCGTCTGTAGATTACTTGCAAATAGTTGAAGTTAGAAGGCATGAAGTTTTGGCATAAATACAAAAGAGAGAGAGGGGGGGGGGGGGGGATAGAGAGAGAGATATGAAGTGGGCTTTCGGTGAAGTTAGAAGGCATGAATTTTTAGCTTAAATACAAGAGAGAGAGATATGAAGTGGGCTGTACTGAGGATAGAGAGAGTACCGATGAAATGGACAGACTCTCAATCCGAGTACGTATCCCACACGAGCATAAACGGGCTCTTCATGCTGAACTTTGCCAACTACATCATGGTTCTTGTTCGATATTTTCTTTCCACACACCACGTCTTTAACGCCAGCCCTGACTAACCCAACTATCCGGCTACCATCAACTTCTGCAACCTGCATCAAAATAGATCGGTAGTTCGGTAGTAACGTCATTTATGTAGTTACGAATCAGAGAAAATGTTGAAAATCTTCCAATCATTGAAGTTTATTTTCTCAGATTTTGACAAACAAAAGCTTGTAAAATAAACGTTAAGAATTGCAACTAGACGACTTGATTATGATAGCCCTTGACGCAAGATCAACAATGATACAACGTAGGGATGGTAATAATTTACAGAGAAAGCTGCATCACATGAGCGTCAAAACTGTACCAGCATGGCGAAAGCAGGAAAATGTCGCACCCTGCACAAAGGGTCCCCCAACATATCAGCATATAGCGACATCGTACCGCTTAGACCAGTTCCACATCTTCTCTCTAGCTCCGTGACCTGATAGAGGTCAGTTTCTTTCCTGAAGTTTCGAATTCCGGTCTGATATTTTTCAAATCTAGCAGAAACTGTATCCATTTCTGAAATTAACTTCGTCCAGCGCACCCTCTAAAGGTTGAGACACTTGGATTGGAAATTCTTGCTCAAATTCCCTAGATCATGTTCTCTATCTTGAAATTGTAAATGTAAAGGCTATATGTTTCAGCTTCTCTAAATCTCCAGACAGCATCAATACCAGTAGGAACAGTTTTACGGCAAAAGGCTGGATGAAGGTTTTGAAGGGATCCCTCGGAGCTAGTGAGCTTAGAGACTGAGCTCTTCTGGGAGAACCTAGAAATTGAACACAGGAGCGAGAACCAGTTGCGAGGCCAAACTTCAAAGTTTCCTCCAGCTTCGGACAGGTAGGATCTTCGTGATTGGTAATCTCTATGTGGCACTTTCTTTAAACCTACAGCCTTTACAAGTAGCCACTTAGCCTATTTTGGTAGGATCTTTGGCTCAACTACGAACAGGTCATAGGAGAAGGGATAATGGATCCAAACGTCACATCACACTGCTCAGGTTGCTACCTCTCTTCCGAAATCACGAGCCGTGGGCCGCTGTTATGCTGTTACGCCTTCTTGAAGAGTTAATTTGGGCCGCTGTTATGCTGTTACGCCTTCTTGAAGAGTTAATTATTAGATTTTAATGACTATAACCCAAAGTACGTGTGAGTGTTTTTCTACGACATCAACTCCACTGACGCAGAACACTCCAATAGACTTTTCATGCAGTCCATCTCTTGTTAAGTATTCTTCAGTTCATTTTCATCTCAAGGACTAAAATTCAAACTGTTTGAGTTCAGATTCCAGCTTCCGGACTGATATTCCAGTACACACTGAAGAGTTGTCATTGCAAAGATGATTTGGGAAAAGTGAGAAATCAATAGTCATTGGAGCTGAGTTTAGGAGACATTATAGAACTGCTAACTCCAATCGTTGATAGAGAGACAGAAAAACTACTTTATGATTGAAAGATATTAATAATCAGACCATTTTCTCTAGAAATTTCCCGTTTGATCTGATTCACACTTCTGCGAAAGCCCAGTTAGGAATGAAGATTTTCTTTTGCTTGATCATTGGCTGGATCGTAAGAAGCAGTATGAACAATGGAATCATACGCTTCACCCAGGAGTCCAAGTCTGTAAACATCAAACACGGGAAATCTGTCTGAACTATAAAAGAATCGTAGCGCAGCTTTCAATTGCCACCTACCTATCACGTGGCCTAATCACGTGGGTAATCACGTGGGTGGCCCAAGAAGTGCGGAAAGCGCTGGCCAGGCACTGGGGCCTCGCGGCCTCGCATCTCAGAGCGGCCGTGGCGCCTCCCATCTCAAGTTTGGCCAGATGCAGTGTTGGGAAACCTCTTTGGAGTTCTCCTACATTTTCCTATATGTGGGTTTGTGTATCTATTTTTACAAATTAATGCCGACAAAATCCTAAATTTTATAGAACGTGAAATCAGTTTTTAGATTTTTACAATGGAATGGTGATGCCTCACAGAACATAATCTGTGGGGCAAATTTTTTTTTTACAAAATTTTTTTACAGCCACCTTCCGGACACCGGAAGGTACACGTAAAAAAATTTACTTTTTTTTTACATGCACCTTACGCCCAGAAGGTGCGTGTAAAAAAAATTTACGTCAAAAAAAAAATTAAAAACAAAATTCACGGGTGGGAAGGGCCGGCTCCTCGGCCCTTCCGCCCGCGGAATACTGTGCGCCCTCGGGCCTCTGCCCTCGGGCGCACAATATTCCGGGGCGGAAGGGCCTCGGAGTAGGACCTTCCCCCCCCCCCCTCATAACCTCATAAATCCTACAATTATCAAAGATAGTCTAAAAGATCTTATTAAAAAATACTATGCAAGATACAAAACTGTGAAAAACATTTACTTGCCATTTAATTTCCTGCACTAATGTTTTCTTGTCTTCCAATAGAAAAAACAAGATATGAAATAAAGGCTTAAAGGCTTACCATTGAGCTAATGTTCACACTAAATGGTACCGAAAAAAGTGGGATGCTGTTGCCAAAAACCTTTCTGTGTAAATTCAATTGCCTGTGGCCTGTACCTGTGCTTCATGTCAATGAGTAGATTATTTATGTTACTGGTCTCAACGTAGAACCAGGACACAATTTTGAATTGATATATATATATTGCTGAATAGAGTGAACTTTTACGTACAAAACATGACACCTGCTTTTGAGAATAAGAATGAAAGAATAACAATGGTATAGCTGCCTTATTTGAGCTTCTAAAGATTGCAAGAAAGTTTTTAAATGCTGTTGAAAATTTAGCCAGCTAAGAAAGTGCATATTCAATACAAATCTCATGATGCAAACATTTCTCGAAGCTTATGATTAAAGCTTTTCTAAAAACCTGTGACACTGCTATTTTTCATCAACATCATAACACATGCTATTGAGGATAGAAATGATAGCCAGAAACATAGACATAACACTTGGTTCTAAAAGTGCCTGATTTAAATTTTAAAGCTATGAAAACTTACGTGCATGTTTGACTAAGATATCAGTTCAACTTAGTGCAAGAGCAAAAAATTATGACTATATTTGGCTGATCTTGTCACATCGACTGCATACATACACCATATGAGTTTGTGTTGGACATTTCAACAACCAAATATTACAAGACATATATCGGTTCTCCAACATTCGATTCAATCAAATCATGCAAGGGACACCTACATATTCAAAGCTTATCAACATTAGTTTTACAACTTATCAATTTGTTTTGGAACGTACATCCTTAAATATTCTTATTGAACTATTCCTTGGATCCTAGGGCATATAATAGATATTTTGTTAAAGACACACAAATTTGTAATCAAATTGAGAAAAAAATGAAAGTCACTTATGCAAGCATAACCATTTTATAGAAATGCGTTGTTCAAGTTTCTCAAATTTGTAACAAAAGTTAGATGGGAAGCAAAAAACTTAACAATATGTTGCATATTTAGACGAGATATCACTTCAACTCATGGCAGGAATAGACAAAATTCTGGTTATATTCAACACATCAATATAGACAAATGACCCACTTTCGAGCATTTAAACATTTGAATAAAAAACAAATCAGCTCTCAAACATCATGTGCTCACATATATATTTCTAATCAACATTAGTAGGAGTACCGCTTACGAATCTGTTTTGGAAAGTACCTCAAGAAGCTCATCGAACCTTTTTTTAGGGCCTAAAGAATATCATGAAAACTTTCTTTGCTAAAGAAATGTGAGAACACATATTCGGTGAACATGGATATATCACAGATAGAAAATAAAATCCAGCAACAAGGAAGTAAAATGCATGATAAAATTCTCATTTAAGTTTGGAACAAACCTAAATATAGAGCAAAAATCTTACCAAAATGTTGCATATTTAGACAAGATATTGCTTCAACTCATGGCTAGAATAGGCAAAATTCTGGTTATATTCAACACATCAACATAGACAAATGATTACATGAACTTAACCCACTTTTGAGCATTAAACGTCTAAATAAAAGACAAATCAGCTCTCAAATATTATGTGGTCAAATAATAAAATCCACGATAAAATTCTCATTTAAGTTTGCAGGAAACCTAAATATAGAACAGAAAACCTACCAAAAAAATACATACTCGGCTGAGATATCATTTCAAATCACTAGGAACTTCCAAAATTCTGGTTATATCGGTTGACTTCATCACATGAACTTAATTGACAAACAATTATATGAGTCTATTTCAGCATTTTAGCATCTAAACAACACTTGTAGATTAGCTCTCAAACATGTGCTCAAATCACTCCAAGAGCACCTATGTGTTCAAACGATTTACTAACAATCAGGTTTCAATTTTTCACTCCCATTTATGTGCTTGTCCATTATCCTATTTCAGATTCAAAAACATGGATGACTAGTCATTATGGTTTCCAATTGACAAAAAAAAATTGGAATTTTTCTAGACATTAATCAGTAAACTTACTGGATTTTTTCTATTGTGGAAACTAATACCTTTGATGCAGGGTTTGAACAAGCACATAGAATTATTCATTAGCACAACTAGAAATCAAAACAGAAATGATAGTTAATGAAAAGACAAATCATTAGAGAATCCTCAACTAATCATTTAGCACCTAGAAAAATATATGAACCGAAAACTTACCAGAATGTAGGCAATAAATGGTTACATCAACTTGTCATTCAAGTCTGCAAAAATGTCTCTATATTCTGCAGGCCTTGTCCAAGAGCTAATAGCATTTGAAAAGTCTAGCGAATCGAGGTCATCGCTTCCTTCAATTGAAATGTGCATTAAAGCATCCAGGGTATCAATCCTATTTCTTTTTTTGTCTTTTATAAGATTGAGCCTGTTGAAACCCCTTTCGCATGCAGCCAAATTCACACATTGCACAAGCGCAATGCAAGACAATGTATACAATCCTTTGTATTTATCTGTTAGCTGCTCATTGAAGCCAATGATCGCTGATGTATCGCGAAACGACCTCCCGCTCCATTCAGTCATTGCTTGAATTTTATATGCTTTATATTCTTTTCTCACCTCTTCAATGACAATGAGTGGGGGAATCAAAGCTCCAGTTGCATCAACTCTTGACACCCCATAAAAATCAGCAAGACAATTTATCTCTTTATACCCATAATCTTTCATTTCTCATATACATTTTGGTATAATGCTAGGAGATAGTGCCTTGAAACAACTTAAATGATTTCTATCTTGAAACTATTTCGACAAGCTTTTAACTATGGCACGAGAAAATGACTTTTGGAAGTCAGCCTCTTCCAAGTCATCTCCTACAACAAACCTGCTGATTTCTATATCATAATACATATTCCCTTGTATACAGCTTTGTAGCTTTCGTAGATAACCATTTTCAGGTCCATAATTTGGCAAAATAAGATATCCTCTACTATCGTACGTTCCAGCATTCAAATTAGTCGGTGGGTCTTCTATGTACTCAAGTTGGATCATCGCGATCTCACTAGAAACAATTCCTAAAATCGTTCCAACCTCAACATAGTCTCGCTGAAATATCAAGTTTAAAAGTGACATCTTGCCAAGTAAATCAGCAAGAAAATGTAAACTATATATGGTTTTGAAATCGCACAATCTCTTTAGAAGCTTTTTGGCAGCAACAGCCTGAATCGCCTTTTTCGACTTGCTTGTAGAAGGCAAGGCTGCTTCCAATTCACCTTGACCAACATCTTGATCATCCTCGTCAAGGAAGATGACATCTTTTTGAGAACATATTTTCTTTTTTGAAAGTTTGTCAAATTCGGCTTTAATGCAATGAATAACAGGCTGCAAAACATCACATATGCGCTTTATGGAGCCGTGCCGACTCATCTCATGGTATTAATATGACTCAACTTCAGTACATCAATAGTCATTTCTCCTTGTAACATACGTAAAAGAAACTGCCTCTTGCAGCTATTGGAAAAGAAAGCAACAGTTGCATTCACTAATGAGTCAATATATTTGGAATATGCTAATTTGTGAAGAAACAAAATGTTTCTGTTACCAAAGCCCTACTAGCTCTCAACTACCAATCTGACAAAAAGACACGAAAGCGAAATGTTCGTGAAAGAAAAATGTTTGTGACACAATAGGATAAGGTCAAACGACTCGAAGCGACACAAAAATTTTCGCGACACAAAACCTTCATGCTCCGAAGGATCGGGAAGATCAAACAAGTACCACGAAGTACAAATCCCTGATCTGATATGATGACGTCAGCATAAGAACGTTAGGATGTGCCTAACCCACCACTCTTGTAATCCATGATTAGTTATAGATTGTTTAATCTATCTAATCAAAAATGCTACTCTGAATGTATGCAACTGCTAGATGCATAAAATACATACATATACATATAGACAATATACAGAATAGAAGTCCGCCTGTGAGCGAGACACTTTTGTAGCAGGATCCACAATGATCCAAGAAGTCCGCTAGTAAGCGAGACACTGTTCGTGGGAGAACACCGCTTCTCTCACGCCAATGCGTTGTGTGGGTCCGTCACACAGTGCTTGAAACAAAGAGGATCAATAGATGATGTTGTAGCTGTTATGCACATATCATTCTACATCTTGTCTGATCTCGAATGAATTACTATCTGCTATTGTTCGTGTATCGCATTCACTTGTTTCATCTATTCTGCACATTGGTTCAATCTTGTTGAATGCTAAATTAATTTATAACGTAGGTCAGCAGTGTATGTCTACATTCTGGAGGATTGTAGGAATGATATGGCAGGCAGTGACTAGCAATCATATCCAAACTCCATCCTAATTGATTTCATTCACGATTATTTTTTGCTCCAGTGGTTTCAAAGCTCGATTGCTATCAATCCTGAATTTCTTTTTTTCTTTCAGTAATATTAGAGCCTGTCATAGTCAGACATAGCCATAAAGCTATCAGATCCAAGAGGAAAAGCATTCAAGACAAAGAACCATTAACAAGTGAGAACACAATTCACAGCAATGGAAGGTCTAACTTCCTAGCATGGAAGGCCAAGATCTCTCTTATACTAAAGGGAGAAGGATTATTTCCCTGGGTAGACGGCACCGAGGAGATGCCTACAACTACAGGCAAGGAGCTACGCGAATGGAGAGAGAAGAATGACAAGGCAGTAGCCGTGGTGTCATCATCCATTGAGAATAGCCTGACTCTTGACCTGGCTACACTCTCTAAAGCAAAAGAGATGTGGGATACTTTACTCACAAGATTTCAGATGAAATCATTCAGTCAGATCATGCTACTCGAAGATTAGTTGACAAATCTGCAATGGGATGGCAAAGACCTCACTTCCTTTATCAGAAAGACGAAGGATATGTTCCTTTCATTACACAATACCAGAGCAAAAAATGCAGTATCAGCAGAGAAGCAACTTACCTATATGTTAAGAGCTTTACCAAGATCCTTCCAGACAACCTAAGCGCTACTAGCAAAGGATCTACCTATCACACTCGAAAAGGCAGTGGTCGAGATTCGAGAAGAAGTCGAAGCTCGAGAGCACCTTGATCACAATGATGCTTTTGACCAAGCTCTCTATAGCAACAAGGAGAAGACGAAAAAGCAGTTCAAGCCTAAGAGGGAGTCAGACTGAAGGCAAGATCGAGATCAACAACCAGAAGGAGCCAACAAAGGCAAATGGAAGAACAAAGGAAACCCAAAATAACAGAGTGGAGACAAGAAGATTTGCGTGAGATGAAAACGTGAAGGACATACTATCGATTTGTGTTGGCTAAATGCAAAAATTGAGTGTATACATTGTCATAAGAAGGGTCATGCAGCCATGGACTACCACCAGAACCCAAGAAACAAAGAGATGGGAGAACAATAATAGTTTATCCTATATCAAAGAACCAGAGAGCTTGAAGATGTGCGAAGAAAGATCAAATTATGAAAATTCGACCACCTACATCTGTGCAGACATGTATGCAGTATCAACACCTGACACACATGAGGTAATCCTTGATTTAGGAGCTACCTCGCACTTTGTTACATCAAGATGGATAATGTCTGACTTCAGAAGTGCAGATCCATCAGGATTTATCATTCTTGGAGACGGATCAAAGCATCAAGTGAATGGTATCGGTTCACTATGGCTCAACACAAATGGCAGAGACAGACGAGTTGAAGATGTTCTTTTCGTGCCTACACTACAGCAAGACTTGCTATCAGTGGCAAGAATAGCTGATGCAGGGATGCATGTGACGTTCTCAGACAAAGCATGCAATGTTATTGATGCGAACACCAGTACACTGATTACTCAAGGTAGAAGAAAAGGCAACCTGTATCACTTGAAGGTACGCCTAACTACAGATCAAGTGCATCAAACTCATGATGATTCGTCAGATATTCTATGGCACAAGAGACTATGCCATATGAATTCAATGAAATTGTGTCAAGCAAGCCATCATGGAGCAATCACAGGGGTGAGCATCTCAAATGCAACCAATTCGATGACTTGTGATGCATGTATAAAAGAAAGAGGCACATGAAACAAGGTGAAGCAGATCAGAACAGATCGAGGTGGAGAATACATCTCAAACCAATTCGTTGATTTCTGCAATGATCAAAGAATCATTCACAGAAGAACTACATCTTATACACCATGTGAAGGATTTTAGATCATTCAATACATCTCAAACCGATTCGTTGATTTCTGCAATGATCAAAGAATCATTCACAGAAGGACTACATCTTATACACCATGTGAAGGATTTTAGATCATTCAAGATCCAATCCATGTCCCTGATCTTTGGTTACAATAAGGAGCAAACCAACAATCCTGCCTATATTGCTCTCAATTTGCCCAACATCTTTCCAAACATAACGTCAATAACATAGGTTTAAGATATAATTCACAATTCAAGCAATCAAATTAGTTGCTTTACATTAAATTCTTGAGAAATCCAAAACTCAAAGGCAAAAAGCAAAAGCAAACATTTGTTAAAAGAGTGCCTAATTTTCAACTTTATAAATGCTCAAGAACTAAATTGCCACTCAACATTAGGTTCTAGCCAAAAATTACCTGACACAACCAATAACCAACAAAGACTATTCTCTTGTGGACTAAAAACAAATAAATAGGTATTGATTTAAGACTTGTTCGATAATTTAGACATGAACATCTTAATAATTAAAGCATTTATGCTGAATGTTGATGTCGAATCCATGTCAAATTTTAAATTGGCAAGTGGACACCAATTGCAAACTATATCGGCTATTGAAATACTTACTAAAGTCATAGATTTACCAAATTCACTAGGAAAACCAAGTATTTGAAACATAATAACAAATTAATGAAATTAAAAGAATTACAGTGATTTTTTTCCCTTACATTAGAAGAATTTGTTGTGCGAACAATGTTTGCAAAATTGACTACAAAATAGTCCATGGCAAAATTAAAGAAGCCAATTATCGTTGCCAAATGTTAGAAATTGGCAAGTTTTGTTTAAAAGAGCGACTATTAAGATATTTTTGTTTACAATAATCGGTTTCTCTTTTATGTTTTCATAATAATTGAAACCTTAATGTTCAATGATTATAATAAAAAATTCATTGCAAGACATGCTTGGAACAACTCATCCAACTCAATCAAGACAAAAAAATTCACAACAAATTAGCGATGAAAATTTGACAATAATTGCAAATACATGTTGTAGATAAAAGATAGGTATATCTACATTACCCAATAAAACTAAAACATCTATTCATAAGAATTGAAAATTATATTATTAAATTAAGAAAAATTAAATCCATTATACTAGTCTCACACCTTTCCATCTTGTGCAATTCATCTATTAAAGGCCCTTTCCATGTCCACGCTCTCAGCTCACGATGCATCGCGGGCTCGTTCTCTCTGAGAGCTGATTTCAAAAGAAATCACAAACCCTCTCACCCGTTGAGCAACTCGTGTTGTTGTGCAACGTCATTGTGCGGTGAGGGAGTGAGCATGGAAAGGCGCTCTTAGCATCAAGTTCTCGCAAGAGTTTGAGATTTTAGTTCAAAGTCCTATCTTTTTTGCTTCCTAAACTACTTGTCATTTCTCATACGAAGTGCAGTGTGCACCCTGTGCCTCTAGCCTAGTCTCTACATGCTCACTTGAATATATGAATCACTTGATCTCTACACAAGTGACCATCCATCATGGCGTGTTGCTAGTGAATGTGTACCATTCTCAAGTGGGCCACCTCGCATAGCCAATTCCATAAATAAATGTGAAAGTTTTAATCACATCAACATTCACAACTTAGGTCAGCGCTCACAGAGAACCAGCAAAGTCCTACAACCAACCAGCTGATTTTAAAATATACCGATTGATCTTGAAACAAGCAAGAAGCCAAGAGTCTAAAAACCGGCTAAAAATGTGAGAAGCAGTAAACTGACCTCCTTGATGCAAAAGTAAGGAGAAATTTTTTAGAATACTTTGACATATTTCACTAAAAAAATTAATTTCCCTATTAAAAGTAGACAAACATGCTACAATAAGTAGTGCTACTCTTAGTTTTTTTTTGGCAAACTTAACTTTAAAGTACTTCACATGTATGCTTGTTATTGAGAATTGTAAACTATTTTAATTTTATACTAAGTTTCAAATTGTATAGCATTCATTTCTTAAATTAATTTCAATAAACAATTTGCAAGCAAACTTTGTGAACTTGAATGAAAAACTGGCCAGCTTTCAAAGTTGTAGGAACTTGGACGTCTGAAAAGAAAAAAATCGATTGAACTAAAAAATTGCATGAGACCAACAGACTTGCAAAAAAAAAGAGCGTGAGCACTGCACCAGCTCTGATTCTGAAAAGCAATTTTTTAATCCATGGGAAGTTTTCCGTTTGAAACGGTCCTTCGGAGTATAGAAATGCTTGGACTTCCATTTACCCCAACAAGTTCTAAGGTGGTGGCCTTCTTTAAGGCTTTACAGATAGAAAAGCAAGTTTCTTATCCACTACTATTAGGTACTACTGTGAACTTGTGCACTAGCACAACCAAGATATAGAAAGTAGCATAATCAATCTAAACTATAAAACTACTGTTTAAGGCTATACTGCTGATAATCAGTTTTTTCTTGGCAAGGTTTGGCTTTTTTGTTGCCTTACTTGGCCTTAGGATCAGAACCCACAAGAGGATATGTTCTGCCTGTAGTGCATGAAACATCCTGACACTTCTGGATGGCATATCTTTAACAAAGCACACATACACCCTCTGTTCCCTCCCACCTTGCATTTCACTTGCATCCCTTCCAAGCAAGCAGGCCCTGGCCCACCTCTGCATACTGCACAAAAGCGTAACAGTAAAAGAGTCAGTTAACCTTTCTGGGAATGTCAGGTACATCGAAAGTTTCTCTGCCAGTGCAGCTTGCCAGCATGTAGATTTTCCTTGGGTCTTAGACAGAGTATGGGCTCTTACCCCAGGGCCGCAAAAACCGTCTTGGCTTCTGATAATATTTCTTAGCTGAGGTAGTCTGCAATGACAGATTGCTGAGATAATTAGAACACGACGACTTGGAGAAAATTTTTGCAGTTTCAGAAATTGGTTCAAGCCTGTTTTATTGTAGAATCATTCGGTCTTACGTCGTCTATGAAAAGGATTTGTTTGTACAGAAGCAATCAGTTGAAGATGCAAGCGAGGTAACCGTTAAACGCTTGAAAGAAGTGTACCTAACAGAAAGATTTGTGTGATAAGTACCTCTATATATGTGCCAGTATCAAGAGTATCCGATGTCGCGTTGAGAATCCCTGCGCAGAATTCTGACATATTATTTAGCTGTCCAGAAATTTTCTTTCAAAAAGACTCCTGAAAACGAAAACAGAGACGCCCAGCTTCCACCTACGGACTAGATATCGAACGGCTTATCATGATGTGATTGTCAGAGGATGAATCATCTCTGCAAAGTGATCTTAAGTGATGATACACAGTTGGAACTTGGATGTGAAGTGAAGACTTCTGAAATCCAAATTTATTCTGGAAGATGGGCGAACGAAAACATACCAGAAAAGACGAGGAGCGACACAACGAAGAAGCAACTGGCTATCCTTTCCGCTTGCAATGAGCAAGCCATGATGCTTTCGTTGAACTTCAGGCTTACTTGAGCTGGCTTGAAGCTTCTGAATCTAAAACAAGATGCTGAGAAAAACTGGACAGACACGGGATGCTGTTCCTACTGCACTATAACTGACTTACACTTCTGACTTACGATCGCAAGCAAGCAGCTATGTATGCTGTAGAAGCCACAAAACTAAAAGATGGTGATGATGAGTGATTGTCAGAACGATACTATGGCGAGATGGCCAGAAAAAGGACAGTTATAACTATTTTTGGTGCTATAGAATTATTTTTGCTGCTTTTTGATAAAAGCAAAGAAAAGAGGATGCTACATATTACGCGGTTTGTTCCATCGCTGCGAGAAGCCGAGGAGGGATAAGCCATAATAGTGTGATAAAGCAGTGAGCAGAACGCTTATTGATGCGTTTGTGTCTTTTTATTTCGAAGTGGTGTGTCATTTATTTTGTTCTCCAAAAGATTAACCATACATGTTTTTTTTAGCAAGTCATTAAAAGATTTTTTTTTTCTTGGCAATGCCATTTTCAGAGCTAATCTCTTTAGATGTCACTCCAACTCTAGAGTGGTCGGGATTGCGACCTAAACCTTTCTACAGCAATGAACAACCCTACTCATACACAGCAATGCAATGGACAAACTAATATATTTTCACAAATGTGTATACATTAGATAAGGAGGGGGGCTATATAAGCTGAGGTGTCAACTCTCTTAAAGGATAAAACTAAAAAAAACTAGAAGAGAGAGATGTGTCGCGTGGTAGGCAAGGAAGGAAGAATCCAGAGAGGCCTCCCACCCATAAAAGATCATATTGGGATCCTTGAAGAGACAAAGGCCAAGGGAGAAAAGAGAGGCCAGGTCAAGGTGCAAGCACTTATTATTGGATAGACAGGAGGCAGCCAAGATCTAACAAGCAGGCACATGGACAAGTTGGTCCAAGGTAGTGTAAGGCCCTTGTAGGCTAGGGCCAAGCTCAAGAGAGAATGTTAGGAGAAGAGAGAAAGCAAATAGGGGGGAAGAGAGCTGGCGTTCATATGAGTTCATTTGTTAGCCAAATTTTTGTCACTAAAAATTGGGCCAATATTAATGAAAAATTTTACAAATCTGTTGGATGTACATCTGGATACCAATAAAAATTGCGTAACATCAAGCACAAAATGTCAACATAGAGAGGTCCCCAGCCCACCCTTAAAGTGGCTAGAAAAGAATTTTGATAGTAGGAAGAAGGCCTTTATAAAGGTCTCAGGAACCATCAGAAAATATTAGACAAAAGTCAGTTTTTGTAAACTGACGCTGGTTTATCTAGAACTAGGTCCCAATCCCCGCCTGAATGTGGCTAGTCAGAAGTTACATGGCCTTAGATCTGGCCCGGATGTAAAAACGCCAACACTGCTGAGCACCATTTCAATGTATTGAAATATATTTTGATTAATAGGAAAACCTCTTTGCTTTTTAGGGACAGTCGGTCTCGGCCTAGGATTGCTCTAGTCTGTCACCGGAGGAGTTCGGCAACTCAGAGAATGTAGAACCTTGTCACTTGGAACGGTCATAAAAATACAGAAGAATCTACATGACAATAATTTATGATTGTTCAAAATATTGGGGGAAAGGAAATAGAAATTGGGCATTTGAATTTGGGGATTGAAAATGTGGAAACGGAAATATGGGAATTGCGGCACTAAGCACATAACTCTACTCTTGCTCTGAACCACTGCTACAGTCCGCTTGTTGAACAATCATGTTGAAAGCCTTCATCCTTAGACAAGTTGGCTACCAAACCAATTCAACTACACTTTCAGGCAACCTCTCGTCTAGTTTGTTGCAATCTTCAATCAATAGCCTACTTTCTCAAGGCTGAGATCTGAGCTTGATCATCAACACGTTCTACAGTAACCTGGAAATATCCTTCCAAGAACTGATAAGCAACATGAGAAGCCAAGTCTGAAATAATGTTGTTGACTACATTGTCACGAAAAGTCATTATGTCGAAACTCCAATGATTGAGCTAAAACTAGGAATCGGGATTAGAATTATAGGGACTGCACGAAGGCTATGATCCTTGAGAGAGTACAGCCCTGTCCCTTCATTGCTCAACGTACTGATGGCTTGCTAACTCAGATCGCCCCACAACAAGCCCAAAGTGCACGTGATCCTCTTGCTAGAGCGCAGCTATCATAATTGTATCTAGGGTTATTGTCGTAAAATCGTGTGTGGGCGTGAGCGGCAACAGAAGCTCGAGGATTGAGCGGCGTGTAGGAACGGAAACGCAACAGTTAGCAGCAGAATTATTCAAGTAGAATAATTCATACAAAATGCGCAAACGAACGATGCAGTAGTGAGACAAAAATTGCACTCTGATAAATATCAACAGTGAGTACAATAGCTTGAAGTAATAACTTCAGCTTGCTGAGCGTGATAACGCTGGCTACGATAAAAACTTTGATTGAAAGAGAGTTTCAATTAACTCAATTAACACTTACATAGCTTGATTCAGCTAATATATATATTTGCAAGTGTCGAGAGACAAATATTTTTATGCCTTAACTGCCATTTACTCTAGTTTTACATATGTACAAAGTTCGTAACTGCCCGTAGGATATTTGTTTTCTCAAGCTGTTATAGGGTTGATGATAAGTTGGCGACGTCGATCTGCCAATGTAGCAAAAACGCAAAAAACCCGAAGGTGCCTTTGGACTGAAGGCATGTAAATCCCGAAGGTGTCCAGCGAAGGCAAGGAAAAAGGCGAAAAAGACGAAGGCAGGGAAAAGGAGAAAAAGGCGAAAAAGACGAAGGTGCCTTTAAATTGATTCTAAGTCATTCTAGCCTATGTCTCCTTTTTCGGGAAGGGACGAAAAAGGTGAAAAAGGTGAAGGTGCCTTTTAAAATGGTTTCTAAGTCATTCTGGCCACTTGGCCAGTGTGTCGCATTTTTCACTAAAGAGTGAAAAAGGCGAAGAAGGAGAAGGTGCCTTTAAAATGGCTTCTAAGGCATTCTGGCCACTTGGCCAGTGTGTCACATTTTTCGCCAAGGAGTGAAAAAGACGAGGAAGAAGAAGGTGCTTTTAAAATGATTTCTAAGGCACAAGAAATCTCAAGGGAAAAATGTGAAGGCCCGAAAATATGTTGCCGGCCTTCGATTTTTCAAGATGTTCATTACTTGAATGATTTGTTTAAGGCTGAGCATAAGAAATCTAACACTCTCCCTTAATGCGGATCCTGAAAAACTTTGATCTTCAGATTTAACATATCATTAAATCTGAGATGTTGCTCCTTTGTTAGAGCCTTTGTGAAGTAGTCTGCTGCCATGTAATTTGTTCTGCAGAAAATCAATTCTACTTCCTTAATGTGCACTTTCGCTCTAAGGTAATAATACCTTATTTCTATATGTTTGCTTTGAGAGTGAAATCTCGGATTGAGAGAAAGCGCTATTGTGCTTTGATTGTCTCAATAGATTGTTGTAGGAAGTGTTTGTGTAATATTGAGGTCTGCAAGCAGCTGTTTGAGCCAGATCACATCTTTGGTTGCATTTGGCGTAGCTATGTATTCGGATTTCGTTGATGATAATGCAACTGAGGTCTGCTTGCGGCTGTTCCATGAGATTGGGCCTTGGTTGTATAAGAATACAAATCTAGAAGTTGATATTCTGGTGTCGACATCTCTTGCCCAATCCGCATCTGTGTAAGCTTCAAGGATGTTGGCAGTTTGGCTACCTCCGTAGCAGATGCTGAGAGTTGTCATTACTTGGATGTACTTCATGACCTTTGTTAGCGCTTTCCCATGAGCTGCACCTAGATTTGACAAGAACTGGCTGAGCGTATTGACTGAATATGCAAGGTCTGGTCACGTGCAGATCATTGCATACATCAGTGAGCCGATGATGGATTGAAACGGGTAGCGCTTCATCACCTCCTTTTCTGCCTCAGTTTGAGGAGACTGGTCCTTTGATAGCTTTAGTCCAGGGTCGAGTGGAAAGAGACTAGGTTTGCAGTTGGCCATTCCATACTTTTCCAGCACATTATTGAGATATCGTTGCTGACTGATAAAGATTAGTCTGCTGGGTCGATCTCGTTGAATTTGGATTCCGAAACAATAGTGGGCTAGACCCATGTTAGTCATCTTGTATTTCTGGGCCAGCATGCTTTTTGTATCCTTCATCATATTCAGATTATTACTGAATAAAAGTGTATCATCTACGTAGAGAGTGATGATGATGAAGTAATATGATACAGACTTGAAATAGACATTCGAGTCTACTGAGTTTGGAATAAAACCATTCTCTATTAGAAATGCGTTGATCTTCTAGACCCAGGCTCTAGGTGACTGTTTCAGCCCGTAGAGTGCCTTTTGGATTTTGCATACAAGATGTTGTTGCTTGCCGTTGAGTTTGTATCTCTATGGTTGCGTCATGTAGATTTCCTCTTCGATAGTTCCATTGAGGAAAAAGGTCCGAACATCCATCTGGTGAACTTCAAGATCTGCTGCGGCTGCAAAGGAGAGGAGTAGCCGAATCGAAGCATTTTTGACGATTGGGTTGAAGGTTTTTGAATAATCCGGATCTGGAATCTGGGAAAAGCCTTTGTTGACTAGCCTGGCCTTGTAACGATTTAGCCTTCCTTCAGCGTCGTACTTTGCCTTGAATATCCATTTGCATGGAATTGGTTTCTGGTCCTTTGGTAGCTCAGTGAGTGTCCATGTTTGATTCTCGATAAGAGAATCGAATTCGGTGTCCATCGCTGCTTTCCACTAGTCAGCATCAGGTATAGACATCGCCTCAACAACTGTGTTTGGTTCCTACAAGAAGTAGCAGACTGGATCATCCATAAATCTAGATGGAGACTATCTGGACCTGTTTGATTTTCTGGGTTGAACTTTGGTCCTCTGATGTGGGTTGACTCATTGAGGTTCTGACTCATCGTCTGAGTCAGCATCGAGATTCTACAGTTGACTCCCTGGATTGGAATTGACTGGTTGTTCGATCTGTGAATCGGAATTATCAGCAGCTTTCCCTTTGTGGTCGATGAACTGGTCTTCCACGAAAATGACATCTCTACTGGTGAATGCCTTCTCGGTATCCAAATTGTAGAGCTTGTATGCCTTGTGGTCTGGGGAATAGCCAATGAAAATCATTTTTCTACTCTTGTCATCTAGCTTTCTTCTTAGATCCTTAGGGATCTGAACGAAAGCAATGCATCCAAACACTCGAATATGTTTGAGTGATGGTTTTGATCATGTCCACACCTCATAAGGTGTCTTGCCATTTAGGGCGTTGGTGATGGATCGATTTTGCAAATAGGCAGGTGTAGTAATAGCTTTTGTCCAGAATTTCTTTGGAAGAGAGACATGGGCCATCATGCTCTTGGCACTCTTGATGAGTGTTCGATTCTTCCGCTCAGCTACACCATTGAATTGAGGTGAGTAGCTGGTTGTATATTGTTGATGTATCTCGTTGGCCTTGCAAAACTCCTTGAATTTTGTGGAGATATACTCTCCCCCTCCATCTGTGCGTAGAGCCTTGATCTTCCTCTGGGTCTGGTTTTCTGCAGACGTCTTGAAGTGCATGAAAAACTTGAATGCTTCAGATTTGTTCTTCAGATAGTAGGTTGCAGTCCTTCAAGAGAAGCCATCGATGAAGGTTACTAAATAGAGAGCTCCACTTGTGGAAGCAGTCTGTATCGGACCACAAATGTTGCTATGTACAAGGCCAAGCAAGCCCTTGGATGTGTGAACTGAGTCTGAGTTTAAGGGACTCCTTGCATGCTTGCTTATAATACAGCTTTCGGATGGAAAAGTTGGCTTGCTGACTGAAGGCAAGTCTTGTACTAGACTCTGAGCTGACATTTGCTGAATACTATTGTAGTTAATATGGCCACTGAAATGCCACAACATATCAGTTGATTCAGAAGTGGTTGTGTGAAGAGCTTGACTGTTAGAAGAATAGCAATGGCTGAGTTTGTACAGATAGTCGCTTCTTCTTACGTAGGCTAGAACCTTCCAAGATTTGTCAAGAATTGTGCAGCCTTCTGTACCAAATTCAACCCTCCGACCTGAATCGGTGATTCTACTATTGAGAGCAGATTTTTGGTCAGATTTGGAATGTGGAGAACATTGGACAACAACTTGACTTCACCTCTTTTGAATTCTACTCTAACTGTTCCTTCACCTTCGATTGAATGCGATGAGTTGTCTCCAAAATGCACAACTCAAGAGTGGGTGAATGACTTGTAGTCTTTGAACTAGTCGCGATGGTGAGTCATGTCTTGAGTTGCTCCAGAGTCTAGATACCAGGAATTGATATCCTGTTGTTCTCCGACTTTGGTCATGAAAGCTGCTTCATCTTCTTCTTCTTCTTGTTGCTGATTTGAGTGACTGGCTGTAGCACTATGTGCTTGTTGTTGGAACTGCTTCTTCTTTTTGTTGTTGTACTTCAAAGTTCGGCAGTCCTTGATTTTGTGGCCAGTCCTCTTACAATATCTACCGAAAAGTTTCTGCGCTGGTTGGAATGATGAAGAGCTTGAATTCGATCCTGAACCATAATTTGGTCCAAACTGCATGTTGCTCTTTTTGTCAGTAGAGCCTGACTTTGTAGATCTCTTGGATCTAAGCTTTTGATTTTTTGAATACAGAGCTTGAGGATCCGACCCTGAGCCTGAGGAGGATGTTGATCTTCTGATCTCCTCTTGTAGGAGCAGCGAAATTACTCATGATAGAGTGAGGTGCTCCTGGGTAAAAATTGCCACTACCCAATTTTCGTAGGCTTCAAGTAGACTCGATAATAGAGTCACGAGTGCATCAGAATCTTCTATGACTAAGCTAATTGCAGTCATCTGCTCCATAAGATTCTTGAAGGTATTGAGGCAGCTCGAAACACTATCTGCATCAGACATTCTGAGGGTGAAGAATTTCTTCCTCAGGTGAAGCTTGGATGTAACGTCTCTAATGTCGTAGAGAGTTTCTAGGATGTCCCATGCATCCTTAGTCGTCTGAGCAGCATGTATGTGGCTGATCTGAGTGTCTTTGATATTCAGGGTGATCATGGCAAATGCTTTGCCATCTTTCAGTCTCCACTTGGTGATGACGGCTGCATCACCTTTTGGTTTGAGCTCTGTGCCATCAATGATGTCCCACAGTCCTTTGGCTAGAAGTGTTGTTGAAAATTCCAGAATTCACACGTGTGGTGAATGTCCACAAGAGTGACTGATCTTGATTAAGCTTTGTGATTGGCACAGTACCCCGATTCTAGGTTGTTCAACAGGATCTAGTTCAGAAGATATGGCTAATTCATAATCTAGCATGCTAATCAATAGACTATGATAGCAATGAATCAAAGAATGATTAAAAGTACAAGATTACAATGCATAAGCGTTAGCCTCAACACGAGTTAGAGAGAGAGAGCTAGAGAGATAACAAAAAAAATAGTTTAGATCCAACCAAGCATGAGATAGCTACAAAACTTTGGTTCTTCATTACTTTGTGAATGAAAATGATACGTACATATATAGGAGAGCCAAAATTCGTGGTACTCCTTGCATTCAATGCACATCCTACACCTATTCAAGTGAACAACTATTAACTTGACACCTAACTGCTAGCATGCATAGGTTGCACCTAACTTCTACCTACTTTCTCCAAATGGCAATTTCTCAACTAGCCATGTACAAATCTACATGCATGTGTCCATTAGAGTGATTGCATGCTTTGCATGTCACTATGGAAACTTAGGACATTATGCATTTATTGTGGCTCGAGTTTCTACAAGGTCATAATTGACCAATTCCATGTGAATCTCTATATGCATGTCAAACTAGACATTGTCAACATTATTGCATATCATACTAGACCAACTAGACTTTATGCATGTCATTGGAATCTGATCTACCTAACCCAAACTCGCCCTATTCTACAAGGATATGTGCTCAATTCACATACCTTGGATATGTACAAAACATTTACATGGGTAGGATCCCCCAAACATTAACAATAGATGATAGATATGTTTTACAATTTTTAACAAGTATAACTTTCATTTTGAATTTCCATAGATGGTAGTTATCTCCATCGAGTTTGTCAATGAGAGATGAACTAGATGATGGATCCATTCTGGTTGAACGAGATCGTTGGTAGAAACGATGACTATTGGAATACTGTTGGTTGAGCGTTTGCTAGAAAGACGTCTTGATAGAAACAAGACTAATAATCCGCAGTAGAAATGTAGATTACTTAAAATGTCCGCTTTGATACCATGTCGTAAAATCACGTGTGGGCATAAGCGGCAGTGGAAGCTTGAGGATTGAGTGGCGTGTAGGAACAAAAACGCAACAGTTAGCAGCAGAATTATTCAAGTAGAAGAATTCATACAAAATGCACAAATGAACGATCGCCTAGGCCATTCGTTGAAACATACGGACCTTGGGAGGTGAACACCCAGACACCTAGCAAACAAGGTGCATCGGTCCCTTGAGAATTGTGAGGGAAATCGAGCATGAAATTTCAACCACATATAATTAGTGAATGTGATCTCTAAACTGTTAGAAAGTTGGAAACCTACATACCCCAACACATGTCTCACACTCGCGAACTACTACATAAATCGAGAGGCACCTCCATGGCTTTGTTGTGAGAAATTCAGATCCAAAACACACTTGTTGGATCAATTGGATCCTGGCTAAATTTGGATGCACATCTAGAATCATTCACAAGCTAGAAATCATAAATCTACCATGCTAGAAGTGAAAAATTCATGTAGATCTGATCATAATCACTAAGATCTAATATGGTATTGTCCTTTTCCTTACAAGAGCAGCAGCAAAAAGTACTTCACATATGTGGATCCAAGTACAATAAGAAAGTTCACATTCTATACAGTAGAACTCAAGATATCATGAGGAACATGCAAGAGATGGACATAGAATCAAAAGAGAAAAGTTCTCCACATAGAAAGAGAACAACAAGATAGCTTTCTCCATGCAGGTACAATTATTTATAGCAGCCATAATGTCACTTGGCCACTTGCCCTAAACTTTCTCTAAAATAGCAACTTCTAGGTACTTCACCAAAAATCTAGTTTTTAGTGACTAAATGCAATGTATCTATAGTAGCCAATTAGAATAGGTTTAAATCTGACCTTATCCACATATCTACTTGTCCAATAGTACAAACACTATTTAGGCCTTTATTGACATAAAAAAAATCTATCTCTAAATTGAAGTTCCAAGTTGGCCTCAAACTTGCCAAAATAACTCAACTAAACTAGTTGAATTTTTTTTAGCATAGATTTTGATAATACTCCAAGATGAGTTCTATGCTTCATAAACAAGTCCTTTCCCAATGCTTTGGTGAAGATATTAGCCACACACTCCCTTGATGAGACATGTTGAAGCTCCACTTCTTTTTCCATGACTTGATCTCTCACAAAATAATAAGCCATTCCAATATGTTGCTCCTTGCATGAAAAATAGGATTGCTTTCCAAACTTTGGGCTGAAAAGTTATCACAAAAAATGATTGGACACTTTTTAAAATCCAGCAAATTAACATCCATTACCATCCTTTTGATCCATAGCATCTCCTTTGTGCATGAAGTTAAGGCTTTGTACTCGGCCTCACTAGATGATAAAGAGATTGTTTCTTGTTTCTTCGACATCCATGAGATAGCTCCATCATCTATGAAAAAAGCATGTGCACTTATGGATTTCCTATCCATTTGATCTCCAACAAAGTCCAAATCTGAAAATCCAAACAAGTTAGGGGATCATCCTTTATAAGTAATGCCAAAATATCTAGAACCTGAGATGTACCTCAGTACTCTCTTGCCTAGCTTCCAATGCTCCACGCTAGGATCATGCATAAATTGACTTAATCTACCAACACAATAGCTTAGATAAGGTCTTGTGATGTTTAGATATATGAGTGAACCAAGTAGCTTCCTTTAGAGAGTAAAATCCTAGAAGGATCTTTCATTACCTCTTATAGTGAGCTTTACATTTGACTCCATTGGTGTATCAATAGATTTAGCATATACCATATGAAATCTTTCAAGAATAGAATTAGCGTACTTCTCTTAACAAATGAAAGTATATTGAGAAGTTCTAAATATCTCTATTCCCAAGATATAATGCAAAAGACCAAGATTATGCACCTCAAACTCCTTTTTGTGCGCCATCTTGATATCATCTATATCTTGATTGTTTCCTCCACTCAAAATGATATCATCCACATAGATTAGAAGAATAGTAATATCATTTCCAACAAATCTGAAATAAAATAACTCTTTTGGAGAAAATGCACATGATTGATGAACTGTTGCTGTTCTCCTGTCTATTTTGTGCTCATTTGTTTCTTGGGTTCAGGCGGCAATCAATGGTTGCATGAACCTTCTTGTGGTAGTGGATACACTCAATCTTTGGATTGAGCCAACATGTATCAACTGTGTGTCCATCTCTTCTGCATCTCACGCAAGTCTTCTTTTCTCCACCTTGCTGCTTTGACCTCCCTTTGCTCTTTCAGTTGCCTTTGGTCCCCTCTGCTTGCTGATCATGATCCTGCCTTTGATTCGACTCCCTCTTAGGCTTAAATTGTTTCTTGTATTTTTCTTTGTTGTCGTAGAGGGCCTGGTCAGAACCATCCTTGTGATCAAGGTGTTCTCTCGCCTCGACTTCCTCTCGAATCTTGATAATTGCTTTTTCGAGGGCCATTATAGGATCTTTCGCGAGCAGGGTTGTTGTTATCTGAAAGGATCTGGGTAAGACTCTCAGCAGGTAAGTGAGCTGCTTCTCAGCTGACACTGCATTCTCTACTTCAGAGTTATGTAGTGATAGAAATAGATCCTTCATCTTCCTTGAAAAAGAAGTGAGGTCTTTCCCATCCCACTGTAGATTTGTCAGCTGATCTTCCAACATCATGATTTGACTTCTTGATTTCGTTTGAAAGCTCATGAGTAGTGCATCCCACATCTCCTTAGCTTTGGAGAGTGTTTCCAGGTCAAGTGCGAGACTATCTTCGATGGATGAATATAGCAAGGCTACTGCCTTGTCATTTTTCTCCCTCCACTCACGTAGCTCTTTGCCTGCTGTCGTTGGCATCTCCTCTGTGCCATCCACCCAGGGGAAGAGTCCTTCACCCTTAAGTATCAGTGATGTCTTAACTTTCTAGGCTAGAAAGTTAGATCCTGAAGAATCTAGAACTATACAGATCTTGCTCTGTATGCTGCTGATTGAAGCCATTGCTTCTGAAGTGTGTTCACTTGTTGATGGTTGTTTGTCTGAATGCTCGGCCTCCTGGATCTGATAGCTCTTCGGCTACGTCAGACTATGACAAGGTAGGCTCTGATACCACTGATGACAATTATGATGAAAGTCGTTGGAGTTGCAGTCATGAAAGAATCGTGAAAGCAAACCAATTCGGATGGAGTTCAGATCTGATCGCTGGTCATTGCCAACTGTATCGTTCCTACAGTCCTCCAGAATGTACACTGCTGATCTACATTAATAGATTGATGTAGCATTCAACAAGAATTCAACCAATGTGCGAAAATTAAATGAACAAGAGTGAATCACACACACGAATAATAGCAGACTAATTTGCATTCAAGATTAGACATAATAAAAGTGATATGTGTGCAAACGGCTACAAGATCATCTATTGATTCTCTGAATCTTCAAGCATTGCATGCAAATCCATGCAATGCGTTGGCGTGAGAGAAAATATAGTTCTCCCACAAGCAATGTCTCGCCTACTAGCGGACTTGTGGATCTACAGATCCTATGCAGAACTGTCTCGCACGCAGGCAGACTTGTGTTCTGTATTTTTCGTCTTCTTACTTACTAGCATCAGACTACTTCATCTATTGTGTCAAGTATCAAGTATCATCCAGAAAGTATATAGTCTCATCGTGTAACTCCTAGATTAGAGTGATTAAACATCTACAACTAATCATGAATTACAAGAGTGGCAGATTAGCCACGACCTAGAGTGTATTTGCTGACATCATGCTATCAGATCATATATATGTACTTCTGGGTACTTGCATGATCTTGTTAGTCCTTTTTGGAGCGTGAGGGCAGAAGGGGTGTCGCGACTATTTTTGAGCCGTTTGACTTTTTCCTGATGTACCGCGAAAAGATTCTCTTTCACGAATCTTTCATGTTCGTGAATTCTCGTCAGGATGTTCGTGAACATTTTTGTTTCGTGTCTTTTGACTTTCGTGTTCGCAAACATTTTCGTCAGGCAAAGGGCTAAAAGCTAGCAAAGCTTTGGTAAAAGAAATGTTTTGTTTCTTCACAACCAAGGCCCAATCTCATGGAACAGCCAGAAGCAGACCTCAGTTGCATTATCATCAATGGAATCCGAATACATAGCTGCCACCGCGAACTTTTCATGAACAAAGTTGAGTTGATCTTCTTTAAGGCATTGAGTGATTCTATTATTGTGTAGATCAGTCATCCAAAGTCTATTCTAGATCGCCATTGAAACTCTTCTTCAGGGTGCATATGTATTGGCTTTATTATTAGTATTTCAGATTCATGTGTTTCTTGTCTATGCTAATTCAGTTGTCAATTGTAATATGGTATCAGAGCTGAGATGCAAGATTGTTTGTGTTCTGAAAGTTCTGTGCAAAGCTAAGTAGTTTGATGGCATTAGAAGGTGTTGCTATTCAATCAAGTATGCAAATACGTCCACTAGTGTTTTCAGAAGGAAAGTTGGATGGAACTAACTATACCTTGTGGAAGTTTAAAATATGTGTGATATTGGATTCCTACAAACTGTTGGAGAATATTTTGGAATTGGAGAAGTTAGAGTAATTTCGAGTTTATGACATTCATGTAACTTTGAATGCAGTGCTTACATGTGAGACAACCCAATTTTGGTCCTAATTATTCATCATTGTTCTTTGAGTGATCATAATTGACCAACATCACATCAGATAGCTCAATCTTGGTGTCTATCAATGTAAATAGCCCCATTTTGTTGTCCCTATCACTCGAGAAGTCAAAATTTGCTACCTAACATATGATTTTGTTGCTTATTACTTGACATGGCTCTATCAAGTGACTAGACACAACAAGTATTATATTAAGACAACTCAAGTTCAACCCCTTGTCAAACCCCTATTACACGTGATAACTTAAATTTTATGTCTATGCGTGGTTTTGTTGCTTATCACCCGACACGGCTCATCAAGTGATCAGAGTCAACCAATCCCAAGTCTAGTATACTACGATAGCTCAAGCTTGACCCATTGTCAACGAAATTGACTCATATCACATGAGATAACTAAAATTTGATGTGTATATTTTGGAATAGCTCACTTTTGGTGAATATCACTAAAGGTTTCTCATAAAGTGACCAAATTCGAGAATTGTGTGCTCATGAAATAAATCAAAGTCGATTCCCATCACTTGAGATAGTTCAAATCTAATGTCCAATACAAGATCTTGGTCCTTATCACTTGACATAGAAGATCGAGTGACTGAACTTGGTCAATCTATGATTTGGCACAATCAATTTTGGCCCCTAATAGATTGAATCTAGTCCTTGGGCAGGATGATTAGTCTACTGCTTGGAAGGACAAGAGAGCAATAGTTTTAATATAGGAGCATGAGCACTTCAACAGATGGACATTGCAAATGCTCAATTTTTCTTTGTCCCCCATCCCCATCTCAAGAAAAACTCATTTTACGCTCTCAATGATCCTCTGAAATCAAATTCGACTGTGATACAATCAATTAGTCCTGGCGATCCTCTTAGCATTGCCAATAGCACCTCTGCACAAGACCATAGCCAAGGATTTCACAAACAAAGATGTTTGATCCATTCCTCAACACTAGCAATCATCTAACAACGTCCGCCGAGCTGCTGCTAGCTACTTCCTTTCCATCCACTCAACACAAAGTCTGAAAACACCCAACTACATTCCCCTACGCTCTTGTCAATTGTTCCCATCTCCATCCATCAACAATCCCTTCACAAAAATAACCCACCTCCAATCCCTCCTCGGATCCCACCCATAGAGATTTCAGATCTCTTCTATCCTTAATCTTCCTTCAACTGGCTTTACTCGCACAGCACACAACCATGTTCCTCAAAATCTATTAGCTCATTGGTACCATACTTTGTGGAAGTAGTAGTATATCTAGCGTCCCTCAGTGTATTACAAAGAAGAAGAAAGAAGATTGCGCCTAGCTTAACACATTTTTTTTTATTTTTAAAAAAACGTTTTGACCCAGTACATTCTGACGCAAAAGGGTCGGAACGGGTTTCTAAGGGACACATATATAACAAATTAATTAATACTTTATAAACTAAATAATGTCCACAACTTATATGCGACATCAAACCACATATTTACATTTGTCATTTTTTATAAATCACAAAATTCTCTTAAACACATGGTCATTTTGTACCAACCATATCAAATCATCTACTTGTCTTATATCAAAACAAAATATAATTAATACTCATTTGTTCTTTTGAAAAAATCATCAGAATAAGAGTCAGATCAATTTTTTAGTTCCATAATTTGTCTTTTTGACAAACCACTCACTATATGACACCTTCCAAGTCATAATCACGTATTTTTAGGCAAATTTTTTTTTTCATGGCACTGCCACACGTGGCAAAAAAATACGTGGCAGAGCCACGCAACACTTGAAATCTAAACAGTGTATGAAAAGGCCCTCATTCAATATTTCTCCACGCTTTCTTGTGGATTTCTTGAGGCTCACTATCTCACTCAAGCTCTCACACTCTCACTCCCAAGCTTTCAATCTCTCAATTCTCTCTCTCTCTCTCTCTCAATCTCTCACTCTCAATCTTTCATTTCTTTTCACTCTTCTCCACTCTTTTCTCAATCTCTCCACTCTTCTCTCTCTCTCTCTCTCTCTCTCTCTCTCTCTCTCTCTCTCTCTCTCTCTCTCTCTCTCTCTCTCTCTCTCTCTCTCTCTCTCTCTCTCTCTCTCTCTCTCTCTCTCTCTCTCTCTCTCTCTCTCTCTCTCTCTCTCTCTCTCTCTCACACACACACACACACACACACACACATCTTTGACTCTCCAATCTCTCTCTCTCTCTCTCTCTCTCTCTCTCTCTCTCTCTCTCTCTCTCTCTCTCTCTCTCTCTCTCTCTCTCTCTCTCTCTCTCTCTCTCTAACACACACACACACACATCTTTCACTCTCCAATTTCCAATCTCTCTTTCTCTCTCACACACTCTTTCATATCTCCTTTTCATTTTTCACACATTTTAAAGTTTGCTTTTCTTTCTCTCTCTCTCTCTCTCTCTCTCTCTCTCTCTCTCTCTCTCTCTCTCTCTCTCTCTCTCTCTCTCTCTCTCTCTCTCTCTCACACACACACACACACACACACACACACACACACACACACACACACACACACATTTTCATTTTTCACATTTGATATCTTTCCAAGTTCTTTTCACAACTTCATATCTTTCTCTCAATAGTCATGTCTACTAGCGGTAGCGGAGCATCAAGGAGGAGGCCAAGATCCTCTTCCGGTGGAAGAGGACAAGCCTCGAGATTGGATTCCGATCGAGTGTGAGATTTTTATACTATGCTATCTCCGGGGGAAAGGCAAAGGATGAAAGCCCTTTGTCTTTCCGAGGGAGAATCCGATCAACAAGATCGTGGATTCGTTTCGACGGAGATGCCGTCGGAAGAATCCACAAATATTTTCTATGACCTTGATGAGGACGGTTCCATCATCATTTACATTAGTGGGAAGGTCGTCATCAATAGATTGCACGACCTTACTCTTAAATACTTTGGTCACGATTTGTTTAACCCTTGGGAACAACAAGACCAAGGGGACAAAGACAAGATACTTGATATACTGTACCGTGAGTTTCCACAACCAAATTGATTTAATGACAAATGGGCAAAGACAAGTATGTGTGCGCATATTCGTCATAAGCGCCAATCATTAAGACGATTATGTAGTAAAGGCAAGAAGAGGCATGGATGTGCATCTAAAAAAGATTGGGAAAAAGTTGTTTATGAATCCAAGCATCCTAATCCCGAGCGCTTTAAGCAACAAAGAGAGGCAACAAAATCAAGGCTTAATCTTTCAGGCCAATCTCACCTTGGATCGGGAGAGAAGGCCAATATGCATGTCCAATTTGTAAGCAATTCTCTTTTAGCTAATTGCATTTCATATGTTTATTGTTTACCAATTATTTTTTGCTTTTTTATAATCATCGATTTGTGTTGATGTAGGTTGAAGATTATGGGCGTAAGTATACAAATGTCGAGTACAATATTGGATATTGCCAAGGCTATAGTGCCTTGGTTGATCATCTTGCGGCACAAGGCGTATATCCAAGGGTAAATTTTTGTTACATAAGTTCTATTTCTCATATTTTTGATACACAATTTGTATTTCATTTCATTTTTATGACATGTGTTTGGCTAATAATCATTAATTTGTTTTGTGAATGTGTATATAGAGGACATCCGCTTCCTTTTTGGAAGAAAGTATGGGAGGAAACCAAGGAGAAGAAGGGAATGAAGATGAAGGGGACGAAGGCGAAGACGAAGGACAAGATTCAGCTTCGGACAACGATGAGGGAGAAGATTACGAAGACTAACCTTATGCATTTGCTTGGATTGTCTCCTTTCCTTCAAAATTGCATAGCTTTCTTCTACAAAAGCCAACAATAAACCAAGAAGAAGGGAATGAAGAAAGTACGGAAGAAAACCAAGAAGAAGGGAATGAAGATGAAGAAGATGAAGGTGAAGACGAAGGACAAGATTGGGCTTCGGACAACGATGAGGGAGAAGATAGCGAAGACTAAGAAGCTTACTATTACTTCTTAGATTTGATGTATTTTTAGTATTTGCAAAAGTAGAAAAAAAAAGGTATTATTATCAATGCTCTTTTCATGAATTAGATGCAAATATGTACACGTTTTTGAATTATGAATATAAACTTTTGTATTTGATCATCTCTATCTCATTATGTATGAAATGATTGTTTATTGTTTATGTTATTCTATTTCATCTTGTATAAATTTGTTGCAAATATATACAAACAATAAAAAACAAACAAAAACATCAATTTAAGATGAAAAACATATCTCATCTATTGTTTGGACGATCTTTAATTTCTTTTAAGATGCATTTCTTTTTTTCTCTATAAAAGCAAACAATGAAAACCAAATCATTGTTAGATTACAAATCAATCAACAAAATGATAATTGTTAGAATACAAATCAAAGAATCATTGTTAAATTAAAAATCATTAATCATTGTTACATCAATCTCACCATGTTGAAGATACTATGAAAATGCACTACCAAAATTTAGAATGCATAATATACCTCATGAATATGCTTGGATTGTCTCCTTTTCTTCAAAATTGCATCACTTTCTTCTACAAAAGCCAACAATGAACAATCATTCATTAACCAACTAATAAACAATGAAAAACTAACAAACAAAACCCTCTCTCTCTCTCTCTCTCTCTCTCTCTCTCTCTCTCTCTCTCTCTCTCTCTCTCTCTCTCTCTCTCTCTCTCTCTCTCTCTCTCTCTCTCTCTCTCTCTCTCAAAAGCTTTTCTTAAAAATTTAGAATGCCTAACATACCTTATGCATTTGCTTGGATTGTCTCCTTTCCTTCAAAATTGCATAGCTTTTTTCTACAAAAGCCAACAATGAACAATCATTCACTAACCAACCAATAAACAAACCAATAAACAATGAAAAACTAACAAACAAAACTATCTCACCTCTCTCTCTCTCTCTCTCTCTCTCTCTCCCCCAAAGCTTTTCTTTCAAAAGCTTCTCTTCACGAAATCGATTTGCAAATACAGTTGAGGCCCCGACCTTTTCCATTTCGTGGGTTTTTTTTTGTTAAAATATTTCTGCGTGGCAATGCCATGCCCTAAAAAAAATTCCAGAAAACTTGCCACGGCGTGGCAAGTTTGAGCTTACTAGAAAGATTGCCACACATGGCAAACTTCAAAAAAAAAAAATTAGCATTTTGCCACGCGTGGCAAAATTTAGCATTCTGGAAAAAAAATGCCACGCGTGGCAGTGCCACGCATGGCAAAATTCCAGAATTATAAGCGTGGCAGTGCCACATGGATTTAAAACTTGAATTGCTTTGAGCCCCCCTCCCCTTCCCCCCCCAAAAAAAAAAATCTGTTCGGAGGAAGCGCCAGTGACGAAAAACTTTGACGGCGTGGCAGTGCCACGCGTTCATTGCCACAGAATTGCCACAGACATTGCCACATGAGGGCCGTCGGGTCAAATCTGGTCCCCGTCTTATGTGTGTGGCAATGGTCATGGCAATGGGCCTATATTTGTAGTTGTGATCTTAGCGTCATCGATACACTCGATAGACTAAGTTCCAGATGGATTCTCAAAGTAAAACTGGTCTTATTGTAGACAAGCTGAATGGATCCAATTATCATTTGTGGAAATTCAAGATGAAGACCTTGCTAATCGCCAACGAGTTATGGGATGTTGTTATAGATATAGAAGTAAAACCTGAAGACGACACAGAAGACTCAAAGTGGAAATCGAAGGATGGTAAAGCTTTCGCACTTATTATCCTCAATATATCAGATATACAGATTGGACACATAGTTGAAGCTAAAACATCAAAAGACGTTTGGGACATCCTAAACTCATTATATGACGTGAGAGACATAACTACTAAGTTACATCTACGAAGGAAATTCTTCACATTCAAGATGTCTAATGGTGATTCTCTTTAGAGTCACATTATCCAGTTTAAGAATCTCTTCAAACAGATGACCACTGTCAGATTAGTCATAGATGATCAAGACGCAATTATGACATTGCTTTCAAGCTTGCCCTCTACATATGAGAACTGGGTGATGATCATATCGACACACTCAGATTTAACTCCTACTAGAGTTATCACTATGTTGTTGCGAGAAGACAATAGAAGAAGTAAAGACACTTTGTTTACTTCCTCCTCTTATACTCTATATGTCAATAAAGGCTCTAAGCAACAGAAGCAGAAAAGCTCCAAAAAGGCTGCAATGAATCGGAATCTGATTATAAGTCAAGTACAATCATCAAATTCACAGTCGAAGAAGAAGATGTTTTACATGTATTGCAAGCACAATAACCATGAGATCAAGGATTGCCGAATTCTCCAAGTGAAGAATGTAGCCAAGCGACCTGATCAACAAGCAAACACAACATGATCAATTCAAACTACTATCAAAGGTCTTATATGTTCCTAAACTCTCTACAAATCTGTTATCAATAAGTAGAATTATAGATTTAGGTCATAAGGTAGAATTTGAATCTGATCAATGCAAAATTATTGATAGGAGTAATAAGATCCTTACACTCGACAAGAGGCAGGGTTACTTATATATATTGGCACATTGTTATTCTGAGTCTAGTCAAGCCTTGAAAACTCTGTTCTAGTCAATAAAGCATTATTATGGCATCATCGCTTAGGACACTTGAATTATGCATCTGTTTTGAACATTTCCAGACAATCCATGGTTCTTGATCTCGACTATCCTTCTGGTAAGGTCGATCTCCATGTCTGTCATAGCTACATCTTTGGAAAGCAGGCTAGGATTCCTTTTAGATCAAACCATAGGCATGCAGCAAAAGTTATGTTAGATGTTGTTCATACAGATGTATGTGGACCTATGAAAACTCTTTCATTGCTAGAAGTAAAGTATTTCATTAATTTTATTGATGAATTCTCCAGAAAAACAGCTATTTATTTCATTAAACAGAAATCAGAGGCTTTCATCAAATTTGGACAATTAAAGAGCATGTTGAGAATCAAACTAGCAAATGAATTAAAGCACTGAGGTCAGATAACGGGAGAGAATACATCTCCACCGAATTCAAGGAGTATTGCCTTAACAACAGCATTGAGCAACAATAAATTACCTCATATTCGTCTCAGTCAAATGGTCTTGCTGAGAGAAAGAACAGAACCTTAGTCGAATCGGCAAAGTGAATGTCATCACATGCGACACTTCCGAAGTCCTTCTGGGTTGAAGCTATTTCAACAGCAACCTATATTCTGAACATATGTCCTATTAAAGGTCTCTCAGACAAAACACCATTCCAAGTTTGGACAAGTACCAAACCTTCTTTATCAAACCTACGAGTTTTTGATTATACGCTTTTGCACAGATACCTAGTGATCTCAGAAAGAAGCTCGACTTCCAGAGTATCAAATGTATTTTCATCAGCTACACTACTTTAGATTAAGCCTACAAATTATTCAATTCCATTGAGTCGAAGATATTCACTATCCGAGATGTCATCTTCATCGAAGATCAATTTATTGACCTCAAGGGAAAAGGCAAAGCCCACATAGCTAACTCTTTGGTTTCATCCGACACATTGAACTTCCTAATTCCTCAGTCGACTATTCTCATTGAAGGTCCAAGCTCTTCTACTTTTGACGAACAACAAATCAACGACGAATCAGAAGATGATAATGTTGCAGTTCAGCAACTACAGTATGATGGAAATAATCAACTTCCTCTAGTACCCAGAAGATCTTCAAGAGCAAGCAAACCACCTAACTGGTATATCGACGAGTCTACAGCCTACCTTGTTCAGGAACTGATGTCTGTGATATCTTCGAGCTACTATGGACTTTTGCATTTGTTATGGAGCAGTCGGCAACGACAAACTCAATTTTAAGTTTGGAAACACACAGAAGATTCTGTGTAGAACTAAGTTTGAAGGTCATGGCATTCAAGGATTCAGATTAAGGGGGAGTGTTGGATTATTCTCCTTCTTACTAATCGACTAATCGGTTTTAACCTCATCCATTGTTTATCCAGTTCTGCGGATTTTCCCATGTTTTTATACAATCTAATTTACAAGTGTTTTTACACAGTTTGCAAAAATACATGAAGTTTCTCAATAGTGTCGCATTTTCTCTCTCTACAATCCAGATAGTGTCGTCTGTCAAGAATTGCGAGTAAAATTATAGTGTCGTATTTTTTGCATTTTTGCGACACTGTTGCCTGTCAGGAATTACGTGTAAAAATGCAGTGTCGTCTTTTTCGCATTTTTTGCATGTCAAGAATTGCGAGTTAAACTGTAGTCACATTTTTGTATTTTTTCAAAGTGCCTCAAATGTTAAGGAAATGACTCTGGCAAATTGTGGAGCTACCCTAAATGGGATTTAAGGACACTGTGGGTTTTTCGCAAAAAGCCGACACTGTTGTCTTTTTGCGACACTATCACTTGTGGCAGTTTTAGTTCATTTCTGTAGAGTGACAATTTTAGTTCATTTATGCAGACAGACTGTTTACGGCCAATTTTCATCGCTTATCAGCAATAAATTCATGACAAGGAACTAGATGAATGCCAGCAGACACCAGCCAACTGGCAATCGCATTTGACGACCTAATTACTTAGTATAAATCAGTTGTTCATACATCTCTTTTCAAGTTCTGAAGCAACACATCAACATTGTGAATTGTGAAGGAGTTGAGTGTTATTACACGACGCTTCCTACGCTCTTATCAAGCAGATCATTCACAATGAGAAAGTATTGTTGTTAGCTCTCTATCAAGCTTTCAAGCTTGAACTCTCTTGAGCATTCTAGTTCAGTTTTTTAGATATTTATTTTAGAGTTGCTATTGCGCTACTGCTTATCAGCAGAGCTGCTTATTATCAGACTTATTCTCAGTTACTCAAAGACAACTTAGAGTGCACGATTTCTATCCGCTATTGTTTTGCGCTTACTAGCATCTGATTTTGTTTTTCTAAATCAATACTATCTTCTTATTGCGTTCAGTATATGTTAGAATGCATGCATCTTTGTATTGCTTTTGTAACTAATAGAAATTGTCTGAGAATTCAATACTTTATGTTTGGCTACATAATCACTTAGTATCTAGCAATTTCAAAGTTAGTTGCTAAAGATCAAACTTGATTTTCATCACTACTGCTTTGTTTAATTTTTGATAGACGTAGTCATGCATTGGAAGTAGAAAGTTTCCGCATTACATTATCTATCCTATTTCCGACAGAACCAGACATGGACGATTGTCGAATTACTTGCTAGCAGAAACATACTTGATTGCAAATGGATTTTCAAAGTCAAATACAAAGCAGATGGAAGCATCGACAGAAGGAAAGCTCGACTTGTCGCCAAAGGATTTTCTCAGGTATACAACGTCAATTACACTGAGACCTTCAGTCCAATAGTCAAGTATTCTTCTATTCGACTTCTATTATCATTTGTTGCTATAGTAGATTTGGAAATACATCAAATGGATGTACAGACAACATATCTCAATGGAGTTATCGAAGAAGACATTTACATGGTGCAACCCAAAAGATATATTATCGAAGGTAAACACAATCATATGTGTAAACTCCATAAGGCACTTTATGGCTTGAAGCAATCTGCTCGAGCATGGTTTCAAAGGATCAATACTTTCTTAATGATCACGGCTACACACCAAGCTCTTTAGATTCAAATGTTTACTTCAAGACAGTGCATCAGTCTTTTATCATTATCACTTTGTACGTGGATGACACATTGCCCTTTGGCAACAGTATCGATTTGATAAAAGAAGCTAAGACAATGCTATCCTCTGAATTTGACATGGACGATTTGGGCGAAGCTCATTTTTGCCTTGGTATTCAAATTTACAAAGACAAAAATCGAAAGTTGATCTACATTACTCAACAGAGATATATCTACAATATGTAAGTAAGATATAATCTAGTTAACTGCAAGTTAGCTCTCTCACCAATGGAACCATGTCTCAAATTGTCGAAGGACTAGTGTCCCCGAACAATCGAAGAAAAGGAGCAGATGTGTGAGTATCCTTATCATTCGATAATAGGATCTCTTATGTATGCAATGATTTGTACCAAGCTAGACATAGCTTTTGCAGTCAGCTCCTTAAGTTAGTATATGACTAACCCTGGTGTAACACATTGGAAGGCTCTTATCAGAGTCATGAGATATCTTTGAGCTACTATGGACTTTTGTATTTGTTACGGAGCAGTCGACAACGACAACTTCAATTTACTCAGTGGTTACACATATGCAAGTTGGGCAGGAGATATAGACACTCGTAAATCTACTTTTGGATTTACATTCTTCCTCAACAATGGTCCAATTTCCTGAAACAGTTGCAAGCAATCTTTGATATCTCTATTTTCTACAGAATCAGAGTATATTGCAGCCTCACAAGATACTAAGGAAGCAATTTGGTTGAGAAACTTACTTTCAGATATCAGTTTGAGTCAATATGCTCCGACATTATTATTTTGTGATAATCAAAGTGCCACTGCCTTGTAGCCAATCCTAGATTTCATTCTAAGAGCACATTGAACTTAAGTATCACTATGTCAGAAGCAAAGCTCTCAACAGAGAGGTCAGATTGCAGTATTGTCGAATGCAAGATATGACAGCGGATATTTTTACTAAAGCATTAAGCTTGGATGCACACAGTAAGTTTTGTGCGGAACTAAGTTTAAAGGTCAAGACATTCATGGATTCAGATTAAGGGGGAGTGTTGGATTTCTCTCTCACTAATCGACTAATCGACATTTTAATCTTCGTTCAACTTTTAACCAGACCTACAGTTCTCTTCATGTTTTTACACAGTCTGCATAACTACTCGAAGCGGCTCACAATGACAGTTTACGTCATTTCTACAGATAGACTGTTTGCAACCAAAGCCACCAACTTGCATTAATTCGTCAGCAAGTAGTTTCTGAGAAGTCATAACTGGATGGATGTCATCACATCACAGCCAAATGGATGATGTTTTTGACGACCTAATTGCTTAGTATAAATAACTACTCATATTTCAACATCTTATGATCAAGATTATGATCGAGAAGAGGATCAAGTATCGAATAGTTAACTCTCTCTCTCTCTCTCTCTCTCTCTCTCTCTCTCTCTCTCTCTCTCTCTCTCTCTCTCTCTCTCTCTCTCTCTCTCTCTCTCTCTCTCTCTCTCAGAAGCCTGCGAGCTTGTACACTCTTGAGCATTCTAGCTCAGTTCTTTAGAGTTGATTAGAGATTGCTATTGTGCTTACTGCTTATCAATAGGTGTGCTTAATTCAGACTTACATTTTAGTTGTTCAGAGACAGCTTAGAGTACACGACTTCGATCCGCAACTTGTTGTACTCATTTACAACTGTTTCACTTCCATACTGAATCAATACTATCTTCTTATTATGTTCAGCCTCATCTCATAATGTATGTATTTTTGTAGTTCTTCGCAACTAATTGTTTGTCTGATGTTTCGCGACTAATTATTTGTCTGATGTTTCACGACAAATTATTTGTCTGATGTTTCGATGCTTAATGTTTGGCTTCGTAATCATTGTAGTACTAATGATTTCAAAGTTAGTTACTATAAGATTGAACGTGTTTTCACTTTTGTTTTGTTCAAAATTGATAGGCGTAGTCATGCATAAAGAAAGAGGAAGATAGCTTATTCCGCTATCGCATGGAGAGAAGTATCAATAGAATATTCATGGAAAATTTAAAATATTCTAAGGGTGCATGCAACATGCACAAACACTGGGGTGCCTATATCTATCCCACATAAACTCACCCTAGAGGATCCTAAATTCCATATTTGGATTGCTAGTTTCTCTCTTGTATTCATTCATGGCATGGAGGTGAGGCTCTTGGGAGATTTGGCCTTGAGCTTCTACTTGGATGGGTATTTTGGCTCCACGGTGTCGTTTTGGTGTTTTTGCAACTTGATTCTTGGGTGAATGTTATGCTATCAGAGCAACAAGGCTTATGGTTGGATCGAAAGGTGGAGTTGGTTGTGCTTATATCTTGCTCTTAAGTAGGGAACCATTGTTTTTCTGGCTACTATTTGTAAGAACCACCAAGTGAAGATCTACAGGATTCCTTTTGGTTTGCATGTGATTGGAATCCTGTAGATCTTCACTTGGTGGTTCTTACACCATCACTTCATGTTGGTGTTACCATCGCCAAGTAAGATTTTCTAATAGTTCTTGTGCATATATTGATTCTTTGGAGGTTGCATATTGTGTATACAGGTTATGTTATCAGATTATCACTTGAAATTGCACAATTTATTAGAAAAGTGTAAAATCTTGATGTTTGCAAGCTAACCCATGGATTAGACACTTTATGCAGTGTTGGTTGATTTTGACGAATCCCCAAGATACTCGGCCAGAGCTACCCAAGAGCACCTCTCACCTTAGACCAAGGAGGTCTCTGAGAAGACGAGATGAACGAAGACTGAGAGCCGATGAATACTAGTTAATACTGTCAAGTAGAAACTGTGTAAGCCTCATGGTGAATCCCGAAAGATGGAATGACCATGTAGGAACTAGTATTTCTAGGCAAAGTAATAAATGCAAGTAGACCCCTCTTAAAGAAAGTAGAGAGAGCCACCTTTTGATGGTGACCGCTAGTGGAGAGCATAATTCCACTTGTAATTTGTGTAATGTGGAAATGCCACTAGGATGCTACCTAAGGAGCTCTCTTGCTTATTTAAACATGAATACAAGATCACTTTCTTATATGCGTTGTAATAATTTAGTTGATGGACTGAATTTCCCTTCTTCATTAGATAGGAAATCTTTCTTTTGTGAATCATGCATCTATGGAAAGCACTCTAGAAGCAAGTTTCCAAAATCACATTCCATCAAAACAAAGCATGTATTGGATCTTGTGCATAGTGATCTCTGTGGTCCAATGCCAACTCCATCATTAGGAGATGCAATGTATTTTATCACTTTCATAGATGATTATTCTAGATGGTCTATAGTCATGTTCATTAAGCACAAATCTGAACTCTTTGAATGCTTCAAGAGATTCAAGGCAGTGGCTGAGACACAAACATCTACAAAAGTGAAGGCACTACGAACTGATGGTGGCGGCGAATACATCTCTAACGAGATGTCCGACTACATGGTTGAACATGGTATTAGAAGACAGTGCACCACTTCCTATTTACCTCAACAAAACGAGATTGCAGAAAGGAAGAATCGAACTCTTCTCAACTCAGCCAGTTCCATGCTACATCAAGCACACCTACCTGTGAAGTTCTGGGCGGAAGCTACTACCACAACCTGTTATGTACAGAACAAATCCAACACCAAAGCCATCAACAACAAAATTTCTTATGAAGTTTGGCATGGGCACAAGCCTACTGTCAGCCATCTAAAAATCTTTGGTTGTATATATTTTGTTCACATTCCTAAACAACTTAGGAAGAAGCTGGATCATAGGACAAATAAATGTATTTTCATTGGCTATCCTGATAAACATAAAGCTTATAAAGTTTATGATCCATTTACCAATGTAGTATCTGTCTCTAGGGATGTAATATTTCAAGAACATACATACTATGATTTCAAGCAACCATTGATAAACAATGGTATGTTATTTCATCATATTCTACATAGCATTCAACCTTCCAACGTTGATGATTCTTCTACAAAACTTGTAGCTACAGATAGAAAAGCCGAGCAGCCGACATTACCTGTCATCAGACCAGACCAAGCTAGCTCGAGCATATCTGGAGAAATTTAAGTAGAAGCATCATCGCATTCTGGTCAACCAAACGTCCACAGATCCTCACGGACTCGGACAGTTCCTAAGAGGTATGCACCTCAATCATTCTGGACTTCATCAGAAGAACCAGAGAGCCTAGCCAAAGCAATTAATTCCAAGGATGTTGTGAAGTGACAAGAAGCTATGGAAAGCGAGTACAACTCACTTTCGCTGAATCAGACTTGGACACTAGTCGACTTTCTCACTCACAAGAGAGTTATCAACAATTTCTGCTTCTGTCCTTATTGACATACAGAGCATGAGACGAAGAGGTAGACGAAGTGTCTTGACTTTTTCGATTATCTTCTTGCAGCAACATAGTGATAACTCTGGTAAGAGTTGAATCTGAGTGTGTCGTGATGATCATCACCCAGTTCTCATATGTAGAGGGTAGGCTTGAAAGCAATATCATTATTGCGTCTTGATCGCGTCTATGACTGATCCGACAACGACCATCCGTTGCAAGAGATTCTTAAACTGGTTAATATGATTATGAAGAGAATCATTATTCGACATCTTGAGTGTGAGGAATTTTCTTTGAAGCTGTAACTTAGTAGTTACGTCTCTCACATCATAAAGTTACAAGGTGATCTATACATCACATAAAGCTTCACCTTAGGTAGGGGATTCAAATGGCTTAAATTTTTATAAGAAATAAAAACAAAGGTTGCATTTTAGAAGATTTAAATTTCTCTCTTAAAACTTATTTTAATGCTCAAACTCAAGTAAGAGTAAGAGCACAACTTTTGGCAAAGATAAAAAATCGTCACAATAACAATAACTTTTGGCAAATCGTCAACTTACTCATACCATGACAAAGACAAAAAATCACACACAAAAATAATACAAAAAATCACACACAAAAATAATGGAAACATGTATGTGTGCATGAAACAAAGTGAGGAAGGGGGTTTAAGCAATGTACACCCTATCACAAGGGTTTAGGAAACATGGGTTTAAGGAAGATGGGTTTAAGCACAAGGTTTTTAGGGAAGATGGGTTTTAAGCAAGGGTTTTGAGGGAAGATGGGTTTAAGCGAGGGTTTTAGGGAAAGGGGTTTAAGGAATGTACACACCATACCAAGGGTTTTAGGAAATATGTAATAACTATTCACTTATCTTGAGCTCTTTCGTCTCTGTTGCTTGCATCTTCTTTTCTTCTGCGAGGATTGGCAGGAAAGACACAAACAAACACGCATTAATCCAGGTACGTGTAGGATCGCGATGGCATCCAGAAGAATTCTGGGTGGTCTGATGCGGCGAGACTTCGCTACTTCGTCGCAGAAGCAAATAGCCAGACGTAAAGTGGCAATTTTAGGAGCTGCAGGAGGCATCGGACAGCCCTTGAGCCTCCTCCTCAAGCTTAATCCTTTAGTTTCTCACCTTTCGCTCTATGATATTGCCGGTACACGCGGTGTAGCTGCAGACATTAGCCATATTAATACCCGTGCTGAGGTAGTTGATTCATTTCTTCACTGAAGTTTCATTGTTAGAAGCCTGTAGTTCAGATGATTTTAGTTTTTGTTTGCATTTTGATGCATTTGTCTGGGATGTAATGGGTTCCTCTTTGACAAATTTAGTGACGAAAGTGGTAATCATAACAACGAGAAGTTCTGAAGGGTTGTAGATCTCTGCCACACGTTTAAAAAACTATTCGCAATATTCCTATTCTTTCAATCTTTCAAGAGGGTTGCGAATTGGATATTTTTATGAAATTCTTTGATGGTTATTATTTTTGATGTGTTTTTATTGTGGGATGAAGATTAGATTTCACTATGCTCTCAAATCGATGCTGAGCAAACAAATTCTCTGATTTGAGTGAAAAAAAAGCATCCCACTCCATCGTCAGTCCAGTAGTCTTATAATCTGCAAGAACATAATGTTGTTAATTATAGGATAACAACTCAATTTCAGCGCTGGTTGAGATTCTGAATGGTTTATTGGCTAAATCTTTTTTGTAACGCCTATGAAGGGTACGATGTTTATTTTTCCAAATTCAAACTCTGGTATAATTTCCTTCTTATGGCCTTGGCTTTGCCGATTTGAATAGTGTAATGCAACATGAGTGTTACTGGGCAGGTGGAAGGTTTTGAAGGTGAGGAACATCTAGGTGAGGCATTAAAGGGAGCAGATCTGGTGGTCATACCTGCTGGGGTGCCCCGTAAGCCCGGCATGACTCGGGATGACCTGTTCAAAATCAATGCTGGCATTGTTCAGTCACTCTGCGCTGCTGTAGCCAAACATAGCCCATTTGTAAGTTGATCAAATCTTCCTTGCCTTTCATTGTTATCTATTGGGTTATGATTCATGAACCTGCTCATTGCTGTTGTATGCGCTGCTGTAGCCAACCATAGCCCATTTGTAAGTCGATCAAATCTTCCTTGCCTTTCATTGTTATCTATTGGGTTATGATTCATGAACCTGATCAAATCGGACTTAGTTGCAGTGGATTGCGATCCGATCTGGGACCTGGATTGTTGAAAATAATGCTTAATTTTTTTTTTTCATTTTTTGCCCTAAAATTTTGAAAAGACCAAAACCGCTAAATACCAAATTCAATATGATCCAAGAAAAACCCTAAGACTCATAAAAACCACAAAGCAATGAGCCCTCAGCCCCTGAAGCCCTAAATCCATGTACTTTCCTTAAAACTACTTTTAGTTAACCCACTGTGAAGCTCTTGAAAAGAGCTTTCCAATATCACCCATGTTGGGTATAAAATTTCCAAAAACAACTTAAAAAAAGAAAAATGTTTTGGAAAATCTTAAAGAGAAATCTCGAAACGTGATCCGGATTGTGTTCTAGATCATGGGCTTGCAACTATGATCTAAACCTTAGTTGCCCGCGTTCCGTTCCGGAACGATGCCCTCAAAAATAAAATAAAAAATACGTTTTTTTACAAAGGATTTAATTCATATAAATAATTAAATAATTAAATAATTAAATTTATATGAATATCGTTCCGATCAGGAACGTTCCGGAACGTTTGGAACGGAACGTTCCGACCCATTTTGGTCGGAACGGGCTTCTAAGATCTAAACAATTTTAAAGAAGTCAGTTCAGGCCACATGAGCAGTGCAATAAATACTCCTTAGAGATGGCAAGCAAGGAAGGTGATAGATAAATGATAGGATTAATTTGTGGAGTGGTGTTGAAAGCCTTCTCTAACAATGTTTCACGGACCTTTTTGAAACGCCTTTTCGAAAACGGTTTGAAACGGGAAAGAACCGGCAACTTTGGAAAACAATCGGTGAATCAATTTTGGGGTTTTTTAACGAATTTTTTTTCTAGCCTTCTATTATAGCAAAAACAAGTGCAATTGCAATGTACATGGTAATCAATCTTGAATCCAACTACCGAGTCCCACCTATTATCCCGATTCATATGTAACTCCCAAGTCCCACCTATTGTCATGATCCATACTATATAGTATAACAATGATGACCCAAGGGTCATGTAACATCTCTTGGCATAGTCTCGACCTAATCTCTAACTTCCAACACAAATTGGACACTAATTAGTAATCACACACTAATCTAGGTTCTATTATCTAACACTAATCTAACCTATTATCTGACGTTGATTATTAATAAGTAATTATCACTCCTACACAGTGCATTACTGAACTCTCTCTCTCTCTCTCTCTCTCTCTGAGTCTTATTCTAATTCAAAGTGTATGTTTTTATGCTTGGTTAGGGTTGCCTATTGAAGTTCATGAAGCTTGAGTGGCACACTTACAATTAGGCGAAAAACAGTCCCGTTTTGAAACGGTTCAAAACACTCGGTTTTTTTTTTCCGATTCAAAAAAAAAAAATGATTCAAATGGTCCGTTCGAATCGGACCATTTCAAAATGGCAATTCTTTGAACGAATCGCAATTCGAAGAAACTATGTCCTCTATGGACCACTCAAATCATTCAACAAAGATGATCACTGGGGACTGTTGGAACTTGATGCTCAAATTTAAAATAGGAGTGAATTATATTAGCACACACACACACCAATCAAGATCTTCATAATAGATTACAGAGAACCTAGATTAATTGAAGAATGAGCATAGTTCTCTACAATTGAATGAATGGAGGTGGGGCGCTAGCCCTGTACCATATGAAGATCCTGTAGAATCCTTCGTAACCATATTGCTTCACTTGTTGCATTCGTACTAGCTTGGTACTCTGCCTTTGTAGATGATAATGCATTAGCATGCCGCTTCTTTGAACTCCAAGATATAGAACCTGAACCAAGACTAGAGTCGTAACCTGTAGTAGATCTTCAATCTTCTGCATCTCCAGCCCAATCAACACCCACATATCCCCGCAATTGCAAAACATCCTATCTTCCATAGAAAATACCAAACCCTAAAGTACCCTTGATATATCTGAGTACTCGCTTAGCAGTTTTCTAGTGAATCTGCTTAGGCTTAGCCATAAACTAACTAACTAAACTAACAACATATGCAGTATCTGGTCTCGTAGTAGTTAGATAGATTAAGCTTCCAACAAGCTTTCTTCCCATCTACATCTTGATCATCCTCAGTACATCCACTATCATATGGTGTGGAAATAGGCTTGCACTCTGACATATTGAACTTTTCAAGAAGTTCATGAGCATACTTAGATTGAGAAATCAATAGTCCATGTGCTACTCTCCATACCTCAATCCCAAGAAAGTATTGTAGTGAGCCAAGAAGATGATCATTCACATGCATCACTACAATAATAATATGACCATCCCTGATCAAAACATAAAGTGTAGGCTCTGAACTACTCCTTTGAAAACCAAGATCCTCAAAGTATGTGTCAATGCTCGTGTACCATGCCCTGGTTGCTTGCTTAAGTCCATATAATACCTTGTCCAACTTGTAAACCTTGTCTTCCCGTCTCGCTACTATGTATCCCTCTGGTTGCTCCATGTAGACTTCCTCTAGAAATTCATTCAGGAATGCACTCTTAACATCCATGTATTGAATATCCCATCCAAACCGAGCTGCCAATGACAAAATTGTCCTCATAGTAGTTAACTTACCAATTGGTGCAAAAGTTTCTTCATAGTCAATCCCTTTCGTTGAGCATACCCTTTTGCAACCAACGTTGAATTATGTTCGTCTATAGAACCATTTGATTTATACTTAGTTCTATAGATCCACTTGCATCCAATAGCCTTTTCACTTGTGGGTAACCGAACAAGCCTCCAAGTCTTGTTCTTTATGATTGAGTTATACTCCTCATCCATAGCTTTCCTTCAAATATCCTCTTTTTCAGCTTTCTTGAAAATAGATGGATCCTTAGTTTCCAACACTGTAGTCATATATGCAAAGTGCACATCCTCATGATGATCCTCTTGTTGATTTTGATCCTCATGATGCTTTTCAAGCCTAGCAGATCTCCTAGTTCCCTTTGCACTAGACTCTCCTTGTTCCAAAATAACACTATCCTTGATAGTTTCATAGTACCATCTAGGTAATTTGCTAGAATATGATGTAGGATGCTTTTTGCTTGGTGAAGTCGGAGGTGACCAAGTATCCCATGTACTTGATCCCTCCTTCCTTTTTCCTTTCTCAACCATGGTCACTTTTTGGTACTTGAATCGGTGTAGGCAGTACATGTGTCGACTCAAGCTCTTTTAATGACTCGTCACACAAGATAGGAATTTCTCCATTTTGCTTCCTATCATAAGATATTCATGTATCTTTATGAGATCCATCCTCATCAAAGATTACGTCCCTGTTTATGATATTTTTTTTACCCTCCAAGTTATACGACTTGTATCCCTTTTCTTGACTATCATATTCAAGAAATAAACACTTAGTAGCCTTTGAATCCAATTTTCTCCTTGAATCCTTAGGTATGTGAGCATATGCAATACTTCCAAAAACCCTCAAATGACTTACGTCAAGTTTCCGACCCTTGTAAGCTTCCTCTAGAGTTCGATTCTCTACAACTTTTGCAGGACTTCGATTCAAAAGACAAACCACTGTTTGAACTGCTTCGCCCCAAAATAGATTCGGAAGTTTCTTACTTTTAAGCATGCTCCTTGCAGTTTCCACAATAGAATGATTTTTCCTTTCTGCAACTCCATCTCGTTGAGGTGTTTTTGTACTTTCAAATTGTCTCTTTATACCATGATCCTTGCAAAACACTTGAAACTTTGTAGAAAGATACTCTTTCCCTTTATCCGAACGAAGTATCTTAATCTGTCTATTTGTTTCTTTCTCCACCTATGTCTTAAATTTTAAACCATGTGAAATACTTGAATGCCTCACCCATATTCTTGAGAAGATATGCCCACATCTTCCTAGAATAATTATCAACAAACACCATAAAGTAACTTGCTCCCCCATAAGACTAGTCTAACAGGGACAATCTGTGCTCTTGAACACTAGCTTTCATCATTAACCTTCGCCTCTGAAGAAGTGATAGAAATTCAGTTTTTCGGACTTCGTATGTATCAAAGCTTGTGTGGACATGTGCTTGTGCGTATGACCTGCACCTATTCTTCATGTTCTTCTATTTTCTTTGTATTTTCAAGAAAATGAAGATTTCTTTCACAAAATCCATCATACATTGAATATCTAATGTTTGTGTTTGATTCATTTCTCAAGTACTATCCCAATAGTATGTAAATAATATTCAGACATCAGTACTTATCTCACATGTGTGAGAATCAATCATCATTTTACTTTTTACAAGATTTTTTGAAGGATTTCACAGTTTTACCCATAACTTTTTGGTGAATGATTCAAATTAAGTTCTTTAAAGTGGAGATAGGGCGATTTATACTCCTACCAGGACTGGTTTGTGTCACACAGGTCATGCCACATGTCAGTATGATACTTGTCCAACGTGGATAGGCTGATACAGAAACAGAAAACTGACCAAAAGTCAGTATACAGTCTTCTGTAGTGATTTTTATGATTAAAATTACATTGGAATTTTCATTCAAGAATTTCAGACCTATATTTGACAACTGCCACGTCATCAGACCATTGTTTTATTGATCATTTCAAAGACTATAAAATAGTCTATCACGTATTCTGCTAATTTCTTTTTTTTAACAATTCTTGGTTATAACCAATGAGTAGGGATGTTGTAGCATTAGGTCCATGCTACGCATAATGGTGTCTAAGGCTGTGTGTGTGGGTGGATTCCATAAGGTTGAAGATTGCACGTCTTCTTTGTTTTGTGGGATACTATCCTAGACATGTCAACAATACACCATAACAGAAACTCAACAAGAATACTTTTTATTCAGTTGATGCCTAGACTGGCCAAGATTCTAGTTTAGCCATTTCAACAATTCGGAGGTGTTTGAAAAAGGGACAATATTATATACGATTTATATCAACTTAGTATAAAGAATGGATGTTTATTTGCTTGAGATTGGCCATGGCTCTTTACGGTATTGTGCAAGTCGAAAAGAGTGCTTTGCATTTTGAGTTTTGTTGGCTTAAGAACAAATATCGAGATGTCGATACAAAGAAGAAAAGATTCACTAAAATAGTTGATGTTGAAGATGTTTGTTCTTGGCTGCACTTTCTCTTGGATAGCTTGCATATTTCTCTAGGTGATTCGCTTTTTTAACAAACGATAGGTATTCCCATGGGTACTAATTGTGTTGTTCATCTAGCTAACTTTTATCTTTTCTCTTATGAACTTGAAATTATACAAAGATTAGTTTCTTGTGGTACTTGTCCCATCTTATTGCATAACTTAACTCATGTTAGAAGATATATCGAGGACTTATTTGTTCCCGATCTTCCTAATTTTGGTAGTTTTCTATATAAAGACCCTAACTTTTTTGGTGGAGGAATCTATCCTAAAGACTCGTGTGAACTTAATTGTACATCTAGTGATGATAAGTGCAATTTTTTAGACCTGTCTATAAGCCAGTCTAGGTCAGGTTTATTGGTTGATATTTTTGATAAAAGGCTGCAACCGAAATGTTTTAACTTGAACATAATTCGCATGCCTCATATTTTTTCAAATATTTCAGATTCTGTTGAATATGGAGTGATCACTTTTCAATTCTATAGATTTTCTCGTCTTTGTACTAGTAGAGTTGCTTTGTAGACCAATCAAGCAATCTAATAATTTTGTTACTCCATACGGGTTACTCGTTTAAGAAAATTATGAGAAAAGTTCGAATTGTTTGGACTCTTTTGGTTTTTTCTTTGGTATTTCATCTTATGGTATGTTTAAGATGATTAATAATAGAGTCCAAAAAGTGGGGAGCTAAGGAGCCCGCTTTGTTTCTAGTATTTTGTCTTTGTTTTGGTAACTCGTATACATATTATGATCCTTGTTCTTATTTATTTTATTTTATTTTTAATTAGATTTTTAAATTTTGAATTTCATTTTATTTGAATTATATTATAGTTTCTTTCTTCTTACTGGTTGTCTTTTGCTTGTAAGTCAACACTGGATCTACCCAAGAAAATCTGGATTCTTTCGAAACCCAGTTAGCAACTTATGCTTGGGTACTGATGAGACATTCAAAACCCTGTACGACACTACCTTTGGGAATCCAAAGTTCGAAAGAAGTTTTCTGATACCTCGCATGATGATTTTAGCCATATGCAACGTTTGCCTCAACTCCCCAACCCACTACCTTTAGATGTCACGGCTTGGAAGCAAATTGGGCCCAACTGTTTGAATCCCTTAAAAGCAAAGCCTTCCCCCCCCCTTGATGGAGCTACATAAGGTCTTTAAAGAAAGGAGATGATTGGGAGACTCGTATTCAAATGGCTTGTTCCACCTTTTTCTAGTTACCATGTTTTGGTAGTAAATATATGCATATGCAATCATTCAAGGTCAATGAACTCTTGAGTTTGGTAAATAGTCCTTTTCATTGGTAGAGATGCTGAAGGATAATGAATCAAGCTGCTGATCCATGAGAGTTTCTTCATGAAAATTCCTTTCTTGATGAAGTGATGAACAAAGGATGTAACATTCATGTAATGTGTCTCTATATCTAGGAGTCTTTAAATGTAGACAAAGATATATCAAGCGACTTATAAAGATTGGGAAGTAAGCTCTCCTTGTTGTGTAGTTTGTTATTTCTTGAACCATGTGGTAAGAATCCTAGCCGTTCATGTAATTGATTGAGGTGTATCAGAATGTTCTTTAAGAAATGTTCAATCTTCAAAAATCTCATCCTTTTTGCTGTTTGACTCATTCATTGTTTGTTGTCACCTTCTTCTTAGTGAACAATGACATCTGGGAGTTGTCAAATCCTGGATTCCTTAGCATGCTTTGTTAATTATTACATTATATAGGATGCTTGTTGGCCAGAGTTCTCTTAGCTGGTGACTCAATCTTATCTCCAATATTTGGACATTGAATAATGTACTTGAGGACTTTGATATTCTTTTCGTGAAGAATCTTTGGGTTGTATGTGTTGTAATTTTGCTGATATATAACTTCATAGAATAGAGTGCTTGTTTTGCATGCTCATCAAAATGTGTTACAATGTAAGCATTAACGTTAACAAAAACATATTTTTTCGGGAAACAGGCATTGGTAAACATTATAAGTAACCCTGTCAATTCAACGGTCCCAATTGCTGCAGAAGTTTTCAAATTGGCAGGAACTTATGATCCGAAAAGGTTGTTTGGAGTTACCACACTAGATGTTATACGAGCACGAACTTTTTATGCTGCAAAGAAACTTCTTCCAGTAGAAGGTACTTTTGTTGACCTTATTGGGATGTATGTGAGATTTAGTATGCTATTCATTTCTTTCTGTTATGAGAGACAAATGGGTGTGATTATCTAAGTATTTGGATTCTTGTATATGATTGATTTATAGATGTAAATGTACCTGTTGTTGGTGGTCATGCTGGGATTACAATTTTGCCTCTTTTTTCTCAGGTATGATTCACTTCAATGTTTAACATAGTCAGGTGTAAGTTCAAAGTTTATTAGTTTATCAATTTCAAAGTTTGTTCTCTATGATCATTTTATTTTTTAACCTTTCATCCATGAGACCTTGAAGAGTAAAGATTTTTAACATTGTTGTACTTTCTTTTTAGCTAGTTTTCTTTTATAGTTGGACCTTTGTCGGTTGCAGTTTTAGACATTTACTGCCTTTATGTTTTCCTCCAATTTAAGAAGGGCTATGATGTGATTATTACATTTGCAATATTTCAATGTTTGTTCAAGCTAATGTTTTTTGTCTGATTCATCGGTCATTTGAATTGGACCGATTCAATCAATTTGAACCGCCAAACTAGGAACCAAATCGGTGAATCGGATACAAAGTTTGTCATTTTGCAAGTTTTTTCTAGTATCCAGCCATAAATTTCAAGATTTAGGTTCTAGGTTAAGCATTAGAAAACTATTATTCTGTTTCAAATTTCAAGTGACCAGATTCTAGAATCCAGATTCATCATTTTGATTCAACTGTCAACAGATTACAATACATATTACATTTACAGTCAGCAATGAAGACTGAAAAGTCTATAGACTACGACGTCAAGACTCAAAGACAAATGTTTAATGTACGGTGCATTGCATTACCCCATATATGACTGAGCGTGAGTGCCTCGTGGCCACATGTAGCAGCAACAATGATTGGGCCAACTCATAGGCCCATGTTATAGATTGGTGGGCAGCTAGGTTCTATTGGCACCGTGTGGGGCTGGTAGCAGTGGTGCACCTTCTAGCACCAGGCGTGGTCCATCATTTCCCTTCACCATTAGCCGAAGGGCCATCACGACCTATTGCATCAGCAGCAGTAAGGCCATGATGACCTACTTCATCGACAGTAGCAGGCCATTAGAACCTACTTCCTCAACAATAGTAGGTCCATCATGACATTCTAAATTGGTAGTAGGGCCATCACGAATCTCATTGACGGAGGTAGGTCCATCATGGCCTCCATTAGCAACAACAGGGCCATCATTTATAGGGGGTTCATTTACATTATGGGAGTTAGTCGGGGCAAGGCCTAGTGAGCCAGCTGACGTTGGGGAGGCAGGGCAGAGGGGCTAGGCTCAACAGAGGCAGCTATGGGAGGTGTTGGGGAGAGGCCATAGGGTGGAGCATACTAGAGCCAGACCATATGCACATACACAGGGTAGAGTAGACAAATATTGACAGAGCACAGTGCCTGTAGGGTGGTAGAGGACTCACCGTGAGGTAGCCACGAGACTTACATGCGAAGTTTTTTATAGTCGCTACCTGGCATTTGCCTTGGTCAACACCAACATCTGTGGTGTTGGAGTAGTTGCTTTAGGTTCCGATCCGCATTGTGCCAGATGGCAACCAACCTTTAGCTCACATAGTGGCATTGTAGCAGTTAGTTGATTGGACTCAGGTTCCAAAGGACTAATATTTGGAGATGATTTCTGGTGATAGGCTGAGTAGTTGGTTGAGGTCTTGCGGCCAATGTACTATGTGTTGACGTTGGTGGATCAGAGGGTTGTACACTTGGCCTCATTTATGAGTTTATGGAGAGGATTGTGGAGACCCTTCAGTGACTAGTTCTTCATGAGCATAGGTATACTTTTTCTAATATGTTTCGCATCTTGTTTTCAGCACTTGTCTAATTGTCAACAATTTTTGTGCTCCTTCAACTCATTGCTTTTTGGAATTTGTCTCCTATCTTTGTGCAAGTGATGGCCCTTTGTTGCACATGATCGAGAGACATATGTTGGATTTTGAGTGCAGACAAAGATGTTTCATTGGGTCTTAGGGTGAGTATGATGTGTTTTTGCCAAAGCTGCTCAGTGACAGGGTGTGGTGGGCAAATGTTAGGGACCCAACTCCCTTGGGTCCCAAACCCAACTTGAAGCTGAATGGGAACTGGGCCCGTTGACTTGACCAGTGACTCGTGGACTTGCATGGTTGCCACGTGTGACGTGTCGTGATCTAGGATGTGTGCTAGGCTTGGAGACTCCTACTGTTACGACTCAGTCTAGATCTGACATGACCTCAGCATGACCGGTCACTCAGAGGGCCTGAGGCCAAGTTGGCAAGGGTCAGTGACCGGGAAGGGCATCGCTTCCAAGTGGGAACCGATGTATCACGAAATCCGTGATCCGGTGAGACCGTCTGACAAGCTGTCAGAGATGCGGTCGCGTAACCGTCGGGGCCCTAGCTGTTAGTGCTAGCCGGCAAGCGGTCGGAGTGACCAGTTGGTGTCATCGGTAATGACGGGGCATGGGGTGGTATCCCGTGAGTCACTCACTATTCATAGGTCACATGCAGCGTGTACGCCAGGTGGCCTAATCAACCACTAGGGGGGTTACCTCGTGTATGTTGACATGAATAGCAGGTAGTGCACTCAAGAGGGGGGGTACCTATGGTTGGGAGGATCATTCCACACACCGGCCTTCAGGAGTTGAGCAGCTTAGAGAGTTTTGGTTGTTCACAATTGGTATCAGAGCCTTTTCTAGCTCGTTCTAGAGAGAACAGCCCGTTCTAGAGAGAGAAAGTGAGAAAAAGCTTGGTTTTTTTACCATATCTTGGTCTATAGTGCTCAGATTTGAGGGAGATCTGTCTCAGATCATTTCTAGTGGGCAGTCGTTGTAGATCAGCAGTGTCCCGGTGTGGCCACCTGACAAGCTGTCAGAGATGCGGTGTGTCTTGACCGTCGGGACCCTAGCCGTCATTGACGAGATGCTAGCCGACAAGTAGTCTGGGTGACCAAGAGGGTCACAGGTCTTTGGCGGGGCACGGGGGTGGTACCCTAGGAGTCACTCAGTATTCACAGGTCACAGGGGCCAGGCATGCCAAGTGGACTGATCACCCACAGGTGGATGCCATGTGCCAGTTGACGGGAATAGCAGGTAGAAGGACTCAAGGAGGGGGTGCCTATGGTTGGGAGGTTCATTCTACACACTGGCTTCTAGGATTCACGAGCTTGGAGAGATTGGCTTGTGACAATTTCTGAACATCTGATTTGTTCGAGGTAAGTCAGATGATGAGGACACCTGGGACAAGGAAGACGAATTGCGACTTAGATTCCCTGGTTTTTTCCCATAGAAGGAAGTATTTATGGGGGAGGGAATGTTATGTACCATAACGGTACGCCCTTCAGTGAGTGCCTCGCAAGGGGCATGACGCAGGTCTGGCGTTATCGACATGTTTTGGTGCCACGGGTCACCATCCTCGGTGTTCACGTGTCGCCGGCAGGACCGTGCTCGATGGGACCCACTATGCTATGCCTATATAGTGGTGGGGTTTCCCTTTAGCCATTCACTCAGTCTACCCGAGAGTTGGTGGATGGAGAGCATGTGCATTAGCCAGGATGTATCTCCAGGCCAGGAGATGTGTGCTAGGGAGAGCCAAGGGCGATGGCTGGTGGTATGGGACGCCAGTTATCGCAAGAGGCTTGATCAAGCATGTGATGTCGATAGCTCCAGTGCATAGGAGTGGGTCGATAGTGACCCTATGGATGGGCAGATACGGTGCATCGTCACTGGTATGGGGTGTGCGTCAACCTGCAAGGCAATCGGAGATCTAAGGGAGTTGTAACATCTTGCCACCTAACCTGCTTCCTGGTTAGCAAGGGCTCCACACAAGCAGTTTTGGTGAGGTGGCAGATTGTTCCCGAGCCACGTTAGTAGCCCGTTCCGCCACGCAGCAGGTGGCAGACCCGTAGGCGCAGGCGCAGCGCACCAGCGCACGCAGCTGACCCCCGCCGTCGTTGTCTGCCCGGCCACCTGCGGATCACCTACCTACCTGCGTGCCCGCCGCACACCACCTGCCTACGCGGACGCACCGCCCGCGTCCTGCTGCGTTAGCCGGCTGCCTGCACACCTGCGCGCAGCTGCTGAAACCCCCCCCCAAAAAAAAAAAAAAATTTACACATTTCAAAAACTGAAAAACTAAGGAAAATCAAACAAGACGAAATCAGGATCAAGAGAATGCAAAACTTATCGTTTGCCACTTACGGATCGAGCAAACCTGTCTACAGAATGCGGTGGCTTTGATGCTACAACCTCTTTCCACCACAAACCTTCAGGTGCCGGTTACCCACAAGGATCTGAACGTCAAGCGATCCACCCCGCCGTAGGATCCAATCCAGATCTACCCTCCGTGCCCTAGCCCGTGACTAGTGACAAGAGGGATCCGACCTCCAACCCTAACAACGTCCCATACCATTGCCTAGGCCATCGGCCATCTTCCACCTCAGGTTGGCACTCATCCTGGCTGTGCACAATCCCTCACCATCCACCTTCTCTTAGGTAGATAGAATGAATGGTTAGTGAGAACTCTCCTTGTATACCTCCAGGGTAGGTGTGAACAACCAAAACTCTCTAAGCTGCTCAACTCCTGAAGGCCGGTGTGTGGAATGATCCTCTCAACCATAGGTAAACCCCCTCTTGAGTCCACTACCTGCTATTCCTGTCAACATACACGAGGTACCCCCCAGTGGTTGATCAGGCCACCTGGCGTACACATTGCATGCGACCTGTGAATAGTGAGTGACTCACGGGATACCACCCCCATGCCCCATCATTACCGATGATGAAACACTGGATGCACCTTGCATCCCACTGGTAGCTGTAGCTTATAAGCCACACCACTAACCTTCTTGATAATCAACCATGGTCCACAAAACCTAGGAGATATCTTGGCACACCTTCCTGTGCGTAGCACCTTCGACTTCGGAGGGACTAGTAAATATACCCAATCTACTACCTCCAATTCCCTGTAGGTACGGTTCTCACGAGCATAACTCTCTGCCCTGGCCATAGCCCTGGACAAGTTATCCCGTGCCATCTCTAGCCTCTGCTGCATCTGAGTCAAAAACTCTGCGGCGCTAGGTACCTTCTATGGAATGCCTATGGTAACGGGACTCAATGGCCTAAAACAATAATTGAGCTCAAATGGACTCAATCCCGTGGACGCATGTCTCTTATCATTATACGCAAACTCCAATAGTGGTAAATGCTTTACCCAGTCTGTTTGCGTACCACTTACATATGCTCTAATTATATCCTCTAAGATCTGGTTCACTCTCTCCGTCTGGCCATCCGTCTGAGGATGCTCAGTATTACTCATCCGCAACTGTGTTCCCAGCTTGGCGAACACCTCAGTCCAGAAATTTCCCGTAAACTTGGGATCCAAGACCGTGTAACCTGACTACATTCTGGATAAACAACTCAGCAACTTGCGGAGCTGTGACCTTCATGGTCGTTGCGATGAAGTGAGCCATCTTAGAGAACCTGTCTACCACTACCATAATGGAATTAAATCCCTTCTACGTCTTGGGTAGACCAACAATAAAGTCCATAGAGATGCTTTCCCACCTTCTTGTAGGTATCTCTAATGGGTGGAGCAAGCCTGAAGGACTTACTCTCTCAGCCTTGTTCACTTGACAAGCCATGCAACGCTAGACGTACTCCTTGACGTCTTGCTGCAATCGTGGCCAGAAATAATGCCATCTGACTAACTCAGTAGTCCTATCAATACCCGGGTGCCCTGCGCAGGGACTATCATGGCATTCATGAAGAATCCTACAACGTAGGTCCTTCAAGTCTGGCATGAAAACTTTTCTATTTCTCAATAACATACCTTCCTTCACGGTATATGTTAAATATGTCCCTCTGCCGGCACTACGTGACCCAAATATTCGACACGAGTCTTACATAACTCTGTTTTATGAGCATTGGCATACAAGACCACTTCTTGTAACCTTCCAAACACAGTACGGAGATGAACCTCATGTTCGTCCACTAACTTACTATAAACTAGTATGTCGTCAATAAAATTGACTACAAACTTGCCCATAAAATCACGTAGGACATCATTCATAAGCATCATGAATGTGGTCGGTGTATTGGTCAACCCAAATGGGATAACCAACAACTCATAATGTCCAAAGCATGTTCGGAAGGCCGTCTTCGGAACATCTTCCGAACCAATCAAAATTTGATGGTAGCCACTCTTGAGATCTATCTTACGGAAAATGACTGCCCCTTGCAATGCATCCAGTAGATCATCAATCCTTGGCATCAGATATCTGTGCTTTACAGTGATTTTATTCAATCCCCTATAGTCTACGCACATCCGAAAAGTACCATCTTTTTTCTTAACCAATACTTGTGACGCACCGGCCCCAACTTGGGACAGATGTCCTCGTCGATCACCGACCCTTGCCAACACTAGGCCTCAGGCCCTTTTGTAACCGGCCGTGCCGAGGTCATGATAGAGTCGTAACTGGACTCTAACAATCCTTGCCTCCTCTGGCAAGTCATCGGTCCTCGATGACAAACTCTGGGTAAGACTTCTGCAACGCCTGTCGTGTCTCCCAGGTAGCATCTGACAACGGATGCCCTTTCCAGGTTGCTAGATACTCTTGAAGGAGACGATTCCGCAATCGTCGCTCCCTTCGATCTAGGGTTCTTTCTGGACCATAACCTGTGGTGTCTTTCTCCTCTAGAGACACTAGACAATCCACCAGGCTATCGCCATCGTGCAAACATTTCTTTAGTTTGCTAACATGGAATACTGGATGCACTTTGCATCCCACAGGTAGCTGTAGCTTATAAGCTACTTGGCTCACCTTCTTAATAATCAACCATGGTCCACAATACCTAGGAGATAACTTGGCGCACTTTCATGTGCGTAGCACCTTCGACTTCGAAGGGACTAGTGAATACACCCAATCTCCATTCTCAAATTCCCGATAGGTATGGTTCTCACGAGCATAACTCTCTGCCCTAGCTACAGCTTTGGACAAGTTATCTCGTGCCAACTCTAGCTTCTGCTGCATCTGAGCCAAAAACTCTACAACACTAGGTACCCTATGCGGAATCCCTATGATTGTAGGACTCAATGGCCTGAAACCATAATTGAGCTTAAATGGACTCGATCCAATGGACGCATCTCTCTTATCATTGTACGCGAACTCCAATAGCGGTAAATGCTTTACCCAGTCTGTTTGCGTAACACTAACATATGCCCTAAGCATATCTTCCAAGATCTGATTCACTCGCTTTGTCTGACCATCCGTCTGAGGATGCTCCGAGCTACTCATCCGCAACTGTGTTCCCAGCTTGGCGAACACCTCAATCCAGAAATTTCTCGTAAACTTGGGATCCCTGTCAGCAAGGTTGCATCGAACCGCGGTTTGAACCCCCTTTCACGGTTCGAACCATCGAATCGTTCGGACCCAGTTCGAACCGTTCGAACAGTTCGTGTTCGAACCGTCTGGCCCTAAAACGACGATTTCCATCGAGATCAGGATTCTGGAATTTGTTCGCGCCCGAGAGAGAGAGAGAGAGAGAGAGAGAGAGAGAGAGAGAGAGAGAGAGAGAGAGGACATCTGTCCCAAGTTGGGACCGGTGCGTAAGAGCAGTGACCCGGTGTGGCCGCCTGACAAGTTGTCAGAGATGCGGTGTGTCTTGACCGTCGGGACCCTAGCCGTCATTGACGAGATGCTAGCCGGCAAGTAATCTGGGTGACCAAGAGGGTCACAGGTCTTTGGCGGGGCACGGGGGTAGTACCCTAGGAGTCACTCAGTATTCACAGGTCACAGGGGCCAGGCATGCCAAGTGGACTGATCACCCACAGGTGGATGCCATGTGCCAGTTGACGGGAATAGCAGGTAGAAGGACTCAAGGAGGGGGTGCCTATGGTTGGGAGGTTCATTCTACACCCCGGCTTCTAGGATTCACGAGCTTGGAGAGACTGGCTTGTGACAATTGGTATCAGAGCCTCGTTCTAGAGAGACAAAACGTCGTTTTAGAGAGAGAAAGTGTAAAAATTGTCAGATTTTGCTTGTTTTTGAGGGATTTTTGAGGGAGAAAACGTGGAAGATAGATTGGAGAAGAAAGGTGGGCCTCCAGCTCTGCTGTTCCAGCATACAAGGAGCCCACAAATACCCATTTTGAAGGACAAAACTTGGCAAAAAAGAAATCAGATGCTCCATCTTCCTCCTGTACCAATTTTCCAGCGCTGAAAAGGAGGCAAATAGATTCAAACTCGAAGAGTTTTGGGGGCACCAATCTCCTACTGATCTAGCGCACCTTCTCCAGCTGTTCCAGCGCTGTTGAAAAGATTTATCTACATCTGAATTGGGAAGAGGGTGGAGCGCTGATCCAGTGCTGATCTAGCGCATTTTCACAGCTGTTCCAACGCTGGTTGAGCACACACAAATATCCAAAACGTGGCAGAAGTTGGAGTGCTGTTCTAGCACTGATCTAGCACCCTCCTACAGCCTATCTTATCGCTGGAAAGAGAGAACGGTGGCCAGAAAGAAGCTTTTTGAAAGCCTGACCAGCGCTAATCTGAGGACACATCAATACTCAATTTTGTGGGGAACTGGAGCGCTGCTCTAGCACCGATTTAGCACCCATTCCTGACTGTTCCAGCCCTGATTTCAGGATCTTCAGACATCCAAATTCTGGAAGCAGCTGTCCAGAGCTGGTTTGAAGCTATTCGAAGGAAGCAAGGTTGCATCGAACCGCCTTTCACGGTTCCGTCTGGCCCTAAAACGATTTCCATCGGCCCTTGGGATTCTGTTCGCGCCCGAGAGAGAGAGAGAGAGAGAGAGAGAGAGAGAGAGAGAGAGAGAGGGTGGGTGTGCACTCAGCACCGTGTGTGCATTTGCCATTCAGATTGTGTGTGTGCTCAGTGCTGTGTGTGAGAGAGAGAGAAAGAAAATGGTGTGATTTTGTGTGTGTGTGAGTGTTGTGTGATATTGTGTGTGTGCGTGTGTCTTTTGATGTGTACAGTGTGTGAGTGAATCAGTGATTGTGTGTGAGAGAGAGTGTGTATTGTGTGTGACATGTGTGCACTGTGTGTGTGTGTGTGCGCATTTTGAGATGTGTGCACACTGCAGTGTGAGTTTGTGTGAGGCTTGAGCACTGAGATTGTGTGTGTGTGCACTGTAGTCTGTGTGCATTGTGTGCGTCAGTGTGTGTGCACTCAGCACTGTGTGATATTTTGTGTGTGTGTGACATTGTGTATACTGTGTGTGTTGAATCTTGATGGGGTTCAATGTGGGGCCTGGGCAGTGGGCATTGTGAGAGGGGTGTGGGACCTAGGTAGCTACTTAGTTAGAAGTTAGAAGTTAGAAGTTAGGAGTTAGTCCGAGTTAGTAGTTACTAGAGTCTAGTTAGAACTTAGAACTTAGAGAGATCTGTGTGTGTGTGTGTGTGTGAGAGAGAGAGAGAGAGAGAGAGAGAGAGAGAGAGAGAGAGAGAGAGAGAGAGAGCCACCATGCCGAGGGATAGGGATCCCTTGTGGGATCACGTCACCATCGCTGCGGCCTATGGCACATCGGGCACGAAGAGATGAACTTGCAGATACTGTCACCAGTCTTACACTGGAGGGCCCACACGCATCAGGGCTCATTTGTTACGTATGAGGGGGTACGAGATTGCCCCTTGCATGCATGCTCCTGACACGCTACTCACTTCTGTCGCATCGGAGGAGGTTGGCCCTTCGAGGATGGGGCCCAAACCGAGAGGTAAACATTCAGCTCACACATTGATCAAGTTTTAAGTTTTAACTCACATGATACATCAAGTTTGAAGTTTCAATTTCATTGATCATCTAATTTCTAAATTGTATTGTAATTTCAAATTTGTCTTTTTTGGCAGATCGAGACCCAGTTGCCATCCGCTCACCCCTCGCTTCCCATGGCCTAGAGGACAGAGCTGCAGATGAGGCAAGGCCTAGCCGGCCTGACCCGCCTTCTGGTGCAGGATCTTCGACACCACCTCCAGCCATGACCATACCGGCAGCACATCATCCACCTGAGAGAGGGAGAGGTAGACGGGGCCGCACTACACAGATGGGGCGTAGGGAGTACTATGTGTCTAGCTTCGCTCCCAGAGCCATGGCAGAGGCAGAGGTTGTCGTTCGACAATTGTTCTACACCTGCGATCTGCCATTTCATCTGGCTAGGACCCCGACATGGAGGAGGGCGATGAGTGCGGTGAGTGCGATTGGGCAGGTGTGGCAGGGGCCATCTTGCGAGCACCTGAGGACGAAGGGGCTTCTTGATGAGTGGGCTTCTGTTGACCAGAAGCTAGAGCCTCTTAGGAAGGCATGGGCCCAGTACGTACAACTTGCTTTTAACTTTATGCACTCTAAACTTTAAAGACTTTATGATGATTGATCTGAAATCATTGATATGTATTATGTATTATGTAGTAATAAGTATGTACATTGTAATGTGAATTTTGTACATTAAGTTTTAACTTTTGTGCCATGTGGTGGCATTGCACGTGCGGCATGCCACAATGCATACTTATTACTTGTTAATTGCAGGCTGCAGCTAGCTATTTATGTTTAATCATGAATCATGAATCATGATTGTAACTTGTCAATATTCAAATGATCATTTATCATTGGAATTTGCCATGAAATTTGAATTACAATTTAAGATCTATCCTCTCGGATCTATCATCTTGTTTTGTCACCTGTAAGTTGTGCAACACTGCAACAATGCAATGTGAGTCGTGACCACGGTCCACTGACTTGTCACTTGTCACCTGTGAACTTTCAACTAAGTATGGTTGCACCATCATATCTGATGGTTGGAGTGATACGAGGAGGCGCCACATATTGAATATCCTGGTGTCTTCGTGCATGGGGACGATGTTTCTCAGATCCATCGACGCCTCTGGGGAGGCAGTCACGGGCGAGTACATGTTCTCACATATTCGAGCTGCCATTGAGGAGGTCGGACCACAACATGTTGTACATGTATATATTATACTTATTACAATTTAGTATTTACGGTTTACCTATAATGTTAAATGGTATTAGGTAATTACTAATTTGTAAATGTCAATGTTGAATGTTCATTGTTCAATTGTGGCATGCAATGTTTGGGCATCTCAACTTTGCAAGTTTGAAGAAGCTGAAGACATTTAATATGGTAGAAGATATTCCTACTATTGAGCAGCCGGAAGGGCATGTATGCGAGGGGTGCATACTTGGAAAGTTTCAAAGGAAACCTTTTCCAATTGATGGAACTATAAGGGTTCTTGATAAATTTGATTTAGTTCATAGTGATGTTTGTGGTCCAATGAGGACCGAATCCATTGGAAAGTGCATCTATTTTGTGACTTTTATTGATGACTTTTCCCGTTTTACATGGATCTATCCTATGAAGGCTAAATCGGAAGTTTTTCAACGTTTCAAAGATTTTCTAGCAATGGTGGAAAATCAGTTTGGGCATTCTTTGAAGACCCTACGCACCGATCGAGGAGGGGAATACATTAAGAATACGTTCGGTGCATTTCTTCGAGAAAAGGGAATTCTACATCAAATGACAACTCCCTATACGCCTCAACAAAATGGTGTTGCCGAGCAAAAGAATCGCACACTTATGGAGATGGCCCGTTGCATGCTCAAAGCAAAGGGGCTGCCTCACAAGTTTTGGGCTGAAGCGGTTATAACGGCAGCATACATAAGCAATCGTTGTCCTACTAAAGCATTGAAAGTATTAACTCCTTATGAAGTTTGGATGGGAAGAAGCCTTCAATCTCTCACTTTCGCATTTTTGGTTGTACGGCTTAGTTTTTTTTCTGGATAAACTTTGTACAAAGCTTGAGGATAAAGCAGTTAAATGCATTTTTGTTGGCTATAGTAGTAAAAGCAAAGGCTATAGGCTGTTCAATTTGAGCACTAACAAGATTATTGTAAGTCGTGATGTGCATTTTGATGAAAAGAATTCATTGGATGTGGCCCCAACTCATATCTTGAAGGGGGACAGCCCACATAGTGTGAATGTTGAAGTTTTTACAGATTTGGTACCATCTTCTATTGCTGGAGATAAGGGGCAGCAATCAACCAGTTTCGACCTGCCCAACACCTCATCAAGTTTAGAGCCTAATGTTCATCAAGAACCGCCCATTGTTGCTCAAAATCAGCCTACAGGAACTGTTGGACAGCAAGGACTAGTTTTGGAAGATCTTGGACAGCCAAGTGCGGTGTCGGAGGATCTTGGACAACAAATTGTAAGAAGAGACATGGCTGTTGGACAGCCCAAAACAGTCCCACGGTGGCTGTTGTCGACTTTGCGGGACAACAAAGTAAGTTCATTTTATGATGGAAAGATTATGCTGATTTTTCAGATTTTGCTCTTACATCTCATGGAGATGTTGCAGAAGAGCCTGTTTTCTATGAGCAGGCCAAGGGAGTAAAATGTTGGGAGGATGCGATGCAAGATGAGTATGACTCACTTATGAAGAACCAGATTTGGGTTCTTGTTGATCTTCCTCATGGGAAGAAGGCAAGTGGTTCTGAATGGGTATACAAAATCACTTTTTCTCCTACTGCTCGGATGACTACTGTGAGGGTAGTAACCTCTTTGGCTGCCCATTTTGGTTGGCGTTTGCGGCAACTTGACATAAAGACAGCATTCCTCATAGTGATCTCAATGAGGAAGTGTACCTTCAACAACTTGCTGGTTTTTTGGTTGAAGGCCAAGAAGATAAAGTTTGTCTTCTCAAGAAGGGACTTTATGGACTGAAGCAAGCTCCGAGGATGTGGTATCAAAAGATACATGTCTACTTTTGTGATCGTGGGTTTACTAATAGTCCTAGCGAATCTACTCTTTATGTCAAGCATACTTCAGATTATATCATCATTATTTTGCTTTATGTTGATATTATCATTACGGGAAGTAATGAGCAGCAGATTGATGCCGTAATACTTGATCTTGGTATGGTTTTTGAAACCTCAGATTTAGGCCTATTGCACTTTTATCTTGGTCTTGAATTTGTACAAGAAGGGGCTGGAATTTTCATCTCTCAAGAACGCTACATTGGGCAGATTTTGAAGCGGTTCAAGATGGAAGATTGCAAGCTGGTTGCTACACCTATGGAGACAGGTCTGAAATTAAGTAGTCAAGGTGATGGTGAATCATTTGACACTACTTTATATTGTCAAGCTATTGGCTTTCTCATTTACCTATGTAATTCAAGACCGGACATTTCTTATAGTGTCTCACTCATGAGTCAATTCTTGCATGCCCCGATGACATCACATTGGAAAGCGTTGAAGAGGATCTTTCGATATCTTCAAGGAACAAGAAGTCATGGACTGGTTTTTCTTGCTTGTGATGATGCATGTTTGGTTGGTTTTAGTGACTCGGATTGGGGTGGAGATCAAGACACTAGACGTTTTACAAGTGGACATTGCTTTTTCTATGGAGATTCTGCAATTTCGTGGTCAAGTAAAAAGCAGCCCACTGTTGCTACTTCTTCTAGTGAGGCAAAATATAGAGCGATATTTTCAGCCACAATAGAGTGTTTATGGCTTAGAAGACTACTTGTTGACATGAAGTTTGGCGAGTCCTCAGCCACTCTTACCTTGAGTGATAGTCAAAGTGCTATTGCCATTGCACGGAATCCTGTTTTTCGTGCGAGGACAAAGCACATCGAGATCCATTATCACTTTGTTCGGGAGAGACTTCATGATGACGACATTTTACTTGAATATTGTCCTACGGAGGATAATATTGCGGACCTCTTCACTAAGGCGTTGCCTACAGTCAGATTTGAAGCTTTATGCAAAGCTTTAAATTTGATACCACATGTTGGTTTTGTTACATAGTGAAGATTTCAGTTTTTGCATTGTCATTTAAGGAGGGTGTTAGAAATAAATGACTATGCTAAAGTTAATCCATAGGTTACTTTGACCCAAAAGGTCGAGATTTGTGTAACCATGGGTATTTAGTTATTTAGGCCATCTTAAGTTTGTCTTAAGTTCAGTTGGACCAAATTTTGGTCATGTACTGACTCGTGGGTCCTTAGAGGTCTAATTTTGTTTAGGGGCCCTATCTTGACTTTTGGGGATGCCCTACATTTAGTACGTGGTTAACCTTAGGGTTTGGTGGCGTTTGGCCACATCCAGGTAGAGTACTTAGATGCTCATTGTGTATTCCATTTGAACAGTTTGGCTAAGCATTGCTCTCCATTGCTCTTGTTGCTGTTTTCTCTCTCTCTCTCTCTTAGAGTTGGGCGCCCAGCCTCTTCTCTCTTGTTTTCTGTGGAGATTGATTGATAACTAGATCTTGGTGACTTGACTCTTGCTTTCCTACAGACCTTCTTCGAGCCCTTCCTTTAAAAAGGGCAAAGAGAGTTGTTGACGAAGCATCCCCTTCGAGAAAAAAAAAAAACGCCCTCAGTTGGAGAGAGCCGACTTTGACAGGGCCAAAAGCGGCAGGTTGTGTTTCTCCTGCATGGAGATTGGGCACCTTTCGAAGAATTGCCGAAAGAAATGGAAGAACCTGCTCTTTCAAGGCTCTAGGTAATTCTTCTATTTCTATTCGGACCGATGAACTTAATCAAAGCTTTAAGGCTTTGAAGATGTTAGTGTCTACAACCCCTATCTTACACATAGTGGACCCTAGCAGACCTTTCCTGGTGGAAACGGATGCTAGTGACTATGCGGTGGGTGCAGTCCTTTCCCGGGATGGTAGACCTGTGGCTTTCAAAAGCAAGAAGTTGGACCCAGCTCAAAGGAACTTTTTGCTATCATCCATGCATTAAAGATCTGGAGACATGATTTGTACAGGTCTAAATTCGTGGTTATGACGGATCATGAGTCTCTTAAGTTTATCTGTGATGCCTCGGACCTTAGGGGTCGTAAGGCCTGTTGGTCGAAACTCATTCACTTTTGAGAAAAGACACCTGAGCCATCGCACAAACTTAAAGAATTGGAGGAAAAAATTGAGAAGCAGAAGGAGGAAACCCTCTCGTGGGCAGCTATTATCAAAAAAGGTAACACACCAAGTGCCCCTATCTTTTCGGTTATTTCAGCTACTCTTTTAGAAGAAAGATCTAGGGAGCAAAAGGCATACAATATTCGAGTAAGGGGCATCGCAAACTCTCAAAATGCTCTTGAAGAAGCAAAATGTTTCCTTGAAAGTACACTTGGGCATCACAATAGAGATTTGGATTCAGCATGGAGAACAGCCAGGGATAATGCTACCCTCATCATTCGTTTTACTTCCTTGGAGAGCCGTCGTGATGCTTTGCGTTGTAGAGCTAAACTACGTGGCTCTCAAATATATATGGATGATGATCTTACATATTTTTTTTAATTTTTGGAACATAAAGTACATTACGAATGTACTTCTCCTCACCATTGGGTAAGATAATGGGGATTACTCCAATACCTTTGATAGGATAAGAGGTGTTATCAACACCTTGAACTTTGCTTCCATCATGCACTTTCACAAGCTTTGTGAAAACCTCTTTGTGATAAGTCCTTTGTAATGATTGCGGTACTTGTATCATTACCTTTCTCTTTTTCCTTTGCAAGCCTCTTCCTGCATGCTTTGGACAGCAACCTCAAAGCTGAAATTATGAGCACAATAGATTGCTAATGAGCACAATAGATTGCAATACTCCACATGCAATTTGCTCAACAAGTAATGAAATAGGTGGCTGATTTTTGCACAAGAAAACAGAATGCTCATGTGGCTAAAAAGAGTGCACACTATGTGCATATAGAGCTGATGGTAGCGCCCTACTCCAAGCTCACCAGCAGGGAAATTTCAGCAAGAAATATGTCCAACACACATGTATCTTCATTTAAGAAGTAAATCTGAAATTTTTAGCTCTAGACTGTTGTTGTTGTGCAGCAGAATATATAGTGTATTGCTCTAAAGAACCACATGCAATTGGTTTGAGCATGGGTGCCCTACTGCTAGCTCTTAAATAGGTGAAGGTGCCCTGCAATTTCGACGAACTGGTTACCAAGGAGCAGTTTCTCCAGTTGGTAACAGAAGTGGATGAACTGAAGTTGGCATTAGCCAATTTCAAGTCCAGTGTGGACGACTCGTTCGCTGAACTCAAAAGCTTGATTTTGAGTTCCGCGAAAGGAAGCCTTCCTTCCACTTCTCAGTTATCCCCTTCTCCACTTCCATCAGTTTTGAGTGAGACTTTACGGTCTCACCCCAGTGTTTTTAAAGATTTAAAGCCTCCTACTTTTAATGGGGAAGAGAAGGATAGAAATGCAGATATTCTACAAACCTTCCTCAGCAAATGGAAGAACATTCATGCTCTTAAACAAACCCCTGACCATTTGCAAGCTATTGAGGCCAGTCTTTTCTTAGGGCCTATGGCCTATAAGTGGTGGTTAAATCTCCAGGAGGCTAGGCAGACTCCCCGGTCATGGAAAGCTTTTGAAGAAGCCTTCCTAAGAGAATACCTGAAAATGAACTTGATAGAGCTTGGGAAGCCTGGGAAAGAACAGTAATGGATAAATTCCTCATCCAATATATCTCGCAGTATCGAGAAGCAATTTTAAAAATTAAAAATATGGATGATTATCAGAAAATCAGGGGATTTGTCCGTGGCCTCAAAGATGAGTATAAAGTAGAGGTCCAGAGAAACTCGCCTACTACCCTTGAGCAAGCTTTCAGATATGCTCAAATCTATGATGATTCAGTGGGTAGGAAGAGGGCGAGACAACAGCCACTTTCTGAGCAGCCTCCTCAGAAAGACTTTCAATGTAAATTTTTTTTTTTAAAAAGAAAGAATCAAGATAAATTTAAAAGTGAAGCACCTCAAAAACGCCCTTCACTCATATAGCCCTTAAAACTAGATGATTTTGAGAAAGCCAAACAAGAACGTTTGTGCCTTGTGTGTATGGGCAAGGGACACACAGTCAAACAGTGTCCCAAGGGGCCTTTCACTAAAAAAGATAAGAAAGATAAAAAACAAGTTCATCTTGTTCAGACTGTATGTTTCCCCAGTGACTCGGCAGCTTCCGAGATCAAAGTGTATCATGAAGATCATGAACACTGTTGCCAGCTGACCTCTACAATGCTAGCGAGACCCTTCAGGTTTGGGCCGCATGACCTAGTACGTATGCATGGGGTAACCAGTCAGTAAGAGTTATGGTTGATGATGGGGTAACCCATAATTTCATCAATTACACCCTGGTTAAAAAGCTTAAACTACCAGAAGTACCTAGTCAGCATAGGTACATAGTTTCATTAGCTAAGGGTGAAGATAAAAAAATATGGGAAACTATGGTAAGTGATTTGAATCTTGGTATTCAGGGGTACCAAGATGAAATAAACTTTCAGATAATGCACCTGGATCGTACAGACATTGTTCTTGGGAGAGATTGGCTCTACAGTTTAGGACCTTCCCTCCACAGAAACTATCAGGAGAACACCCTCAGCTTCCAGCATACAGGCCGAGAGATCCAGTTGCATGGGGAGCATGATGTTCCCAACAGTCCTATGGTCTGCAGTTCAGAGCTCTGTCAGCTAATCGGAGACGAAGACCATCAGGTATTCTTATGTGACTTTCAGTTTATTCCTGAAGTTTCTATTTCCAATTCTATTCAGCAGAAAATCAATAAATTAGAAACTTTATTGTCTAAATTTAAAGATGTTTTTCCTGAAGATTTGCCACATGGTTTACCACCTAGCAGAGAGGTAGATCATGTAATAAACCTAGTACCAGGTACAGCCACTGTTTCTAAACCTCCGTATCGGGTCAGCCGAACAGAGGATGTAGAAATAACTAGGCAATTAACAGATTATCTTGGGAAAGGCCAAATTCAGACCAGTAGTTCACCATGGGCCTCACCAGTCCTATTGGTGAAAAAGAAAGAGGGGTCTATGCGTCTTTGCGTAGATTACAGAGCCCTCAATAAATTCACAATTAAGAATAAGTACCCTATGCCTCGGGCAGACGAGTTGTTTGATCAACTCGAAGGGGCTAAATTTTTCAGTACTAGCGACTTTGCAGTTGGTGCTGTGCTAACTCAGGGTGGACGACCAGTTGCGTTCGAGAGTAAAAAACTCGAGCCATTTTAGACTAGGTACAATGCCTATTAAAAGGAGCTCTTTTCTATAGTCCATGCCCTTAAGACTTGGAGGCATTATTTGTATGGTGCCAACTTTGAGGTCCTGACAAACCATGAGAGTCTCAGATACCTTTGCAATCAACCTGAGCTTAGAGGTCGGAAAGCTCGTTGGGCAGAGTTGATGCAAGAGTTTGACATGTCTATCAGATATAGACGTGGAAAATTCAATACAGTAGCAGATGCCCTTAGCAGAATGCCTATGATAAACGAGCTGAGTTTTACTCAGATTCGTAATGAGTTACTCGAGTCCTTGAGAGGGAAATGCCAGCATGATGCATTCTTCTCTACTATCTGGAACTCAGTCCAGAGCAGACAGTTACAGACTCCAAAACCAGTTCCCGGGGCTGGTGCCAGTTCATCCAAGAATACGGCAGCTTCCGTTGAGGATGATGATGAGTCCGAGTATACATCGTCAGATGTCGTTGAGGATTCTGAGCCTGTATTACCCAAGCAAACCCCAGTGGTTGAGGGTCAGTCGACTCAAGGATTCAAATGGAAACAATATTCCATTCAGGATGAGTACTTGCTCTATAGAGATAGAGTATGTGTCCCCAATTCAGAGGATTATAGGCAGCAGGTCCTATATGAATGTCATGACAATCCTAGTGCGGGACACCCAGGCATACAGAAGACCTATGAGCTTCTTCGTAGGCAATTTTTCTGGCCCAGTATGAAAAAGGACGTCCAACAGTATGTAACCAGTTGCCAGAAATGTCAAGTAAACAAAGCAGAGCGTTTAAAGGCAGGAGGGTTGTTGCATCCCTTAGAAATACCAGTTGGTAAATGGGAGAGTATCTCCATGGATTTTATAGTAGGCCTGCCTAAAACCCAAAAGGGTAATGACGCTATATGGGTCACAGTTGACCGTCTGACCAAAATGGCTCATTTCATTCCGACCAAAACAACCGTTAGAGCTCCAAAGTTAGCGAGGTTGTTTGTAGACGGGCTATTTAAATTGTACAGTCTACTTTCCGGCATAGTCAGCGACCGGGACAGTAAGTTTACTGGAAATTTTTGGAGGGCAGTATTCCATCATCTCCATACTATACTTAATATGAGTACCACCGACCATCCACAGACGGACGGTCAAACAGAGAGAGTAAATCAGGTGCTGGAGGATATGCTTCGTGCATACGTCAGCAAGAAGCAGACTAATTGGGAGGAGTATCTCTCGATATTAGAGTTTGCTTACAACAGTACCAAACATTCAGCTATGGGATACAGCCCATTTATGCTGATGTACGGTTTTTAGCCACGCTCACCCACAACTGTAGGGTTTAAACAAGAAAAAGTTGAAGCAGCTAGAAACTTTTTAGAGGACCTAAACCAGATGATAGAACATGCTAAGCGTAGCATCAGGCAGTCCCAGGATCGAGCCAGGCATTATGCAGATCCGCACAGACGGGATGTGCAGTTCTCCACTGGTGAGAAAGTCTACTTGAGAGTCCCAGTCGACTCTAAAACCCTCAAATCAGGAGTGTGTGCTAAGTTGTCTCCAAGGTATTGTGGTCCCTTTACCATCAGTAGGAGACTAGGCGAGGTCACCTATGAACTAGAATTCCCACACAGTAGTAAGGTTTTTCCAGTCTTTCATGTAAGTCAGTTACGAAAAGCCTTAACCAGATCAGACAATCTGGTAGGGGACAATGTTCTAGTTCTCCCATTGGATCCTCAGCAACCTCCACATGAACCAGAGGAGATTCTTGATAGTAGAGAGACGCAGACTCGTCATACTCTATACCGAGAATATCTGGTTAAGTGGAATGATCAGCCTGTTGAGAATGCCACTTGGGAAAGAGGTAGCGTCCTTTTCAAGATTTTTCCAGACTTTGTCTTAGAGGACCAAGACGGTTCTTAAGGGGGAGGGAGTGTTACGAGCTCGTAACCAGTGCCGAACCCTAGAGAACACAGATAGGTCAGATACCACAGTCAGGGTCGTGTCCAGCGTACATGACCAATAGGGCAAGACAGTGTGATGTTGAAAAGTAATGCCTATTTTACCCCTTTTGGCTAAGCATTAGTTAAGTTGTACATAACTCATGGGGCATGTTTTAATTAAATGCATGAACTCCCCTTTTGTTAAGTTATGTAAATTAGTGCAAGTGGCCCACTTGGCCAAGTAGCTCACTCCTATGGTTGACACCTAGACTTTCCATGCATGTAAAGGAGGTGCTTGCCTCACAAGGGATTTGGAGGACCCACGCCCTCCTCTCTCTCTCTAGCAATTCATTTTTTCTTGAGACTTTTGAGTTTGTGAGATGCTTATGCAATTCTCCTTGTGTGTGATATTTCTCTAGCCAAGTTTTCTCAAGCTTTCATAGTTGATCTAGCATCTGAGTTAAGATACTCCATAGCTAGGTCTCATAAATCTTCATGTGAGTAGTGTGCCCCAGCACGGTCCATAGCCATGGCGGGCCTAACACAGCCTAGGGACCCTGTCAGCAGGATAGGGCCCCCAGTTGGGTCCCGACGTGCAGTCGGCCACGTCAATGCCACGTGGCCGACACTTGGCAGTTGCATGCTACCAGTCCTCACACTGGGCTAGGAGGGGCTTACTCTAATCAGGGAGTAGGCAAGGTCGGGTGGATCAATTAGTGTTTGCCCTACTGTGGTGTTAGGATCTATCATAGGAAGCATGGCCTTTCCCAAGCCTACTAGAGGCTGCCTGTCTCATACTAAATATAGGGCCAGTAAAAAGGGTGCCCAAGTAAGTGTAGGAAGGGACAATCTAACGGCCGACTTTCAAAAAGGAGCTCCTGTCTCAACATAAAGCTCCTGGAAGTGTTGAAGATCATCACCTTAGTCTTCACAATGTTCACCCCTAGACCCCATCTGGAACATAAATCATGAAGACAATCAATCTGTCTCTGTAACCCCTCTCTAGTAGGTGAAAGTAGAACCACATCATTTACATAAAGAAGAATAGCGATCAAGATGTCACCAAGTCTGCACCCAGAACCACCACACTGCTCGATAACTCGCTCCAACTCATCAATATATAAGCCAAAAGGTGTAGGGGAGAGGGAACATCCCTGCTTCACCCCAATAGTGCTCATGATCTGCTCTGAGATACCTCTTGCACTTCGGAAACATCCCAATACTTTCTCATAGAGTGCCATCACTGCTAGGACTGTGTCATCAGAAAAACCAAAGTCTCGTATCCGCTGGATGAGTAAGGAGCGTGGGACAGAGTCAAAGGCCTTCCTGAAGTCAACGAATTAGCAATAAACTCGCTCTCGCTGGTGCCGAGCTTCCTCAATAATAGCTCTGAGAGTAAAGATATGATTTGTAGTAGAATAATGAGCTCTAAACCCAGCTTGGCCCATAGCATGCAATCTCCTGGTTTCTGACACAGTACTCACAGCTGACTGAAGAATAATGTCATACAACTTCGTAATAACGTGCCCAATCATAAGAGTCCGATAGTTAGTAGGATTCTTGGGATCACCATTCTTGTGTATGGGATGGATGATGTTGGTGCACCAAGGAGAAGGGAAACCAGAGACAACGGCTTGATTTAGTAGAGTAGCTAGGAGAGGTGATAGTAAATCAGCAGCATGGATTAAAAGCTCGGATTCAAGGTCATCAATATCCGTGGCTTTATTGGTGTTCATTTTCTTGATGGCATTGTGGACCATATCAGAGGTGAAGAAGGTAAACTCAAGAGGTCTAGGGGAGATGGAGATAGGTGTGTCGGTATCGATGGTATACAAGGCAGTGGCATACTCAGTCCAAATGCGTAAATCATCAAGGAGCGGAGGTGGAGCACGGGGAATGAACTCACGCCAAAATGCGCCTGTGGAAGAACTATAGAGAAGACCAATAAGTCGTCGCTCTTCCAAACTATCATATGCCCGTTTCTTACAACGAAGTAAGCGGGTAAAGAGACGACGAGTGGGTTGTAAGAGATGAGGGGTGTGCATGCGAGCATGTGTGACAAGGTGATGATGGGAATGACACTCATCGTCATACCAAGGTGGGCGCACTGGTCTAGGTTTGTTGTTATTTTTGTTATGATGGGGTCTAGAGGAGAAGGAAGCAGCGGCAGCTGTATGGAGTGCTGTGGTAAGGAAGGAAGCTTGCACTTCAAGCGGGTTGTGATGTGGAAAAATGTGGAGCTGTGGGGTGAGCGAATGTTGATAGGTAGGTGCGAGTGAATGGTCAAAGATGTATTTGGGTGCACGAGGTAATGGTGGAGGTGAGTACCAAGACTAAAGGAAAGGAGAGTGGTAGGAGAAATATGAAAATCATGGATGAGGGAGATGGTTGATGGTGATCCCATAAGGTAATCAACAACACTATGGCCGCCACTGTGGGGATGGCAGGGGTATCTGCCAGAGTCGGGCCAACAGGTCAAGCCATTAAAAATGGCCTCATGAGCTTCTCCTAATTGTAGCAAGTATTCGCCATAAGTGGTAATGGGGCCCAAAGTGTCTTCAGAAATCCTAGTAACACACAAGTCAACTCCATCAAGGGCACGTATGTGAAGCTGGTCCATAGAATCATAGAAATCAGACTGCCGTGAAGTTGTCCTGGCATTAAAGTCACCAATGAGAAAAATGTAACCTCGCTTTGCATATCTGATAATGTCTGTAGAAAGATCAATGTAGGGTGAACCAATACCCTCTACAAAGGAAGAAGATACTTGAGGGAATTAGCAAGCTGCAACAAAGATGTCTTTGTCAGAACCAACGCTATGTCCGTCAATGCGGAACTAGATGTACCGCGAGTGTTCATCATGGCTGACGAACTCAAAAATAGGATGCAACGACTCCCTATAAAGGCAAGCGACCCCACCAGAACCTCTCCCACTAGCAGATCTCATCTCATGTCGATAGACCGAGTCCCATCTGTATCCTGGAAAAGTCGGTAAACCTCTCCTGACTCTCATGAGTCTCCATAAAAAGTAATAAATCTCTCTTACCAATGAAGTCAATACCGGGTGCCCCAAGTCCCTATTTCTCAGCATCCTTGGGCACAACATCAATGTATCGGATTCGACCATGCCTGTAGATAACACGTCTACCTGTCGCTTTAGCTTCTTGGAAGGCTTTACGCCATCGGTTGCGGCATTCAAAGAAGACAAATGTCTTATCAAAGACCCAAAGAGATCTTTTATCATCATTGCTTCGGGAACATTACGTGGTGGATTGTTCCTTATGGATACCTATGAGCGAAGAGCTTCATCATTTTTTTGTCTTGTTGCATCAAGTTCACATTCTTTGGAGTTGGCTGAATTATGGCATGCTAGGTTTGGACATCTCAACTTTGCTAGCTTGAAGATGTTGAAGAGATTCAATATGGTTGAAGACATTCCTAATATTGAGCATCCCGAAGGACATGTATGCGAAGGATGCATACTTGGAAAATTTCAAAGGCAAGCTTTTCCAATTGATGGAACTATTCGAGTTGATGGCAAATTTGATTTGGTTCATAGTGATGTATGTGGTCCAATGAGGACCGAATCCATTGGAAAGTGTAAATACTTTGTTACTTTTATTGATGACCTTTCAAGATTTACATGGATTTATCCTATGAAGGCAAAATCTGAAGTTTTTCAACGCTTTAAGGATTTTCTAGCAATGATAAAAATCAGTTTGGGCACTCTTTGAAAAATTTTATGTACCGACCGAGGAGGGGAATATATAAAGAATACGTTCAATGACAACCCCTTACACACCTCAACAAAATGGTGTTGCCGAAAGAAAGAATCTTACTATCATGGAGATGGCTCGATGCATGCTCAAGGCAAAGGGCCTACCTCACAAGTTTTGGACTGAAGCGGTTATAACGGCGACTTACATTAGTAATCGGTGTCCTACTAAAGCCTTGAAGGTATTAACTCCTTATGAAGTTTGGTATGGTAAGAAGCCTACTGTTTCTCACTTACGCATCTTTGGTTGCACAGCTTATGCTTTCATTCCCGATTAGCTAAGAACCAAGCTTGATGATAAAGGAGTTAAATGCATATTTGTTGGTTATAGTAGCGAAAGCAAGGGCTATAGGTTGTTTAATATGGATACTAATAAAATCATAGTGAGTCGTGATGTTCATTTTGATGAAAAGACCTCCTATGATGTTGCGCCCACTCATGTCATGAAAGGGGGCTTCCCCCATGATGCATATCTTGAAATATTTCCAGATTTGGTTTTGCCATCTAATCATGAAGACAAGGTACTGCCATCAACTTCTAGTGGACAGCCCACTACTTCTTCAATTTTGTAGCCCATAGTTCATCAAGAAGAACATATTTATGGTGAAGAGTAGCCTATTGAAGACATTGGACAGCAAGGTCCAAGTTCGGAAAACATTGGAGGGCAAAGTGTTGACAAAGGTAAGGTTGTTGGACAGCCCAAACCATTCCCTAAATGGTTGTTGCAGACTTTGCAGGACAGCAAAGTGGATCATTTCTATGAAGGGAAGACTCGTGCCTCTACTAAATTAGTAGAATTTGCTGATTTTTTTAATTTTGCTCTTATTTCTATTGAGGATGGTGCAGTAGAACCTGTTTTTTATGAGCAGGTCAAAGGAGTGAAATGTTGGGAGGATGCGATGCAAGAGGAGTGTAACTCACTCATGAAGAACCACACTTGGGTTCTTGTTGATCTTCCACATGGGACTGGAATCTTCATCTCTCAACAACGATACATTGAGCAGATGTTGAAACAATCTTCTTTTTTCAAGTCACCGCAAGTTGATGCATATGATGGATGAATTAGTGAAAAGTTTCATGCGAAACCTTTTCAATTTGATGTTTTAGCGAATTCAAGCACTCTTTGGAACCTTTTTGTACTAATCGAGGAGGGAGTCAACATGTGTCAATTAGTACTTTTGTTCAAAGTGTTAAGAGCGAGCATTTGTTTGGAGAGAATTTTTCATTACTTGAAGAATCTTCTATGTCATCCCATGCCTCTTCGAGGGACAGCTTTGATGACGCCATCGTTGATGCATCTCTTGATAGTTTGCCAAATTTTTATGATGAAGACGTTGGACAGCAGGTTAAGTCATCTTCTTTTGGTCATTTACACCCCATTTTATATCATGAGCAGTCCATTATGCTTTAGGAACAGCCTGCGGAAGATTATGGACAACATGGTCCATGTTGGGAACACTTTGGGCAGCAAAGTCAGTACCTCTTGCTGATTTTTTTGGTTCTACGCTTACTCTTCATCATGATGTTGGTACATTACCTATTCTATGTGAGCAAGTCATTGCTGGTAAGGTTTGGGAGGATGTGATGTCAAAAGAGTTTGGTACTCTTTTTTATTGCCCTTATGGTAAGAAGTTTTTTCGAATGATGTGGGAGCCTATGATGGATTACAAGTCCATGTTTCGACTTATTGCCGAGTTTATGTTGGTTCCCTATTTCGGATGGAGCATGCAAATCCTCACCCTTCGACTTGATGCTTCATTATTACGCATTCTTTTCCTTTTCTATGTTGGACATGATTGGGGATGAGATTTCGACTACTTCGGTGCGAAGTTTATTTGGTGACAAGAAGTTCAGACAACAAGTTGCATTTTTCTCTTTCGAGAAGTTACTTCATGTTATGTTATGCATTTCCATTTGAGGAGGGTGTTGGAATGTAAATGGAATTGCTTACATTACCATAGGTTACTTTGACCCAAAAGGTCGAGAGTTGTGTAACCATGGTCATTTATTACATTAGGCCTACTAAACTTAGAGTCAGCTAAGTTAGTATGAAATGAACTTGGTAGGGACTCATGGGTCCACTAGCCTAATTGTGACATTAAGTACCCCAACTTGACATATTTGAGGTACCTTATTCTTTCTATGTAACTTATAGAAAGTTGGATAATCAACGGTCAAGTAGTTGGATAGCCAATAGTCAAGTAGTTGGATAGCCAATAGTCATGAAGTTAGATAGTTATCTTGGACTATATATATGTGTGCATCCCATTTGTATGAGACACTTTTGTAAGCAATACTGACTATTCTCCTTGGCTGTCCACGAGTTTTTACAAGAGGGTTTCTAGCCATTTCTCTCTTTCTTTTGAGAATGTTGTGTGTGATTGAATACTTAAGATCCTGGATCCTTAGGCTTCTATTTCCTATAGAAGTGAGAATTCCATGGATTTTGTGGTCGGACTTCCCAAGTCTGGGAAGGGTCACGATGCCATTTGAACTAAAATAACTACTTTCCAATGTTCCAATGCATGTCGAGGCAGGCACATCGTTTCATAAATTTCATTTCTGATGAGGAACTTATTCCTCGTAAATATGTATTATGCATTGAATAATTTTCTAAGTTAGTTCCCTTAAACAAAATCTCAGCAGATATTCGCATGACTCAGCCTGTAATAAAATATTCCAGTGTTGAGTTTTATGCACTCCTGTATCATTATAATGCTGTAAGCTACCTGTCATAGAGTCTTAGAAGCCGTTTGACCTATTCTGGCTGGAACACACTGTACGTTCCGGAACATACCGGGTCAAAACGAGAGTTTTATTAAATCACAAAAAATGTGTATAAAATCCCTGCTGGCCGCATGTTTTCCATTTCAGAGTAAAAAGTGCGCCTTCATGGAGAATGGGGATGAGCTGAGGGATGGATCTACTGCCTCTTTTCTCCACACTCCATTTTAAGGGGTTGATAAACCTCAAGAGAAGACACTCACTTCTCAAATGCTTCACAAAATTGTAGTTCTTTTTCAGTAATTCACATCACTTCTCATAGGGACACAGATCCTAGTAACTCTGAAAGGCACATCATAGGCAGTCAGGAACACAGCTCTGATACCATGCTACAATTTAGGTGCACATACAAACAAGAGAATTGCATGACACAGCACAGCTTGATTGACGATCAACATAAACTCACACACATACTTTGTTTGGCGACAACCACACACACTTGACGGAGATACCCCCTACCACCCCTTGAGACTTATTATCCTTGGATAGGTCACCCACTTACACTCTTGGAAGGGTGATACATAGTTTAAGACATTCCCTCAGGTTTGGGTCCTTTGAATAATGAATTCAGAGCCCAAATTAACCATAGCTCATCACAAATAAGACATTTCATGAACTTCAGACCAATGAAAAAACCACACCAGCTTAATAGAATATTGATTACCTTTCCAACATCTTGTTCATGCAAACTAGTTTGAAAATAATATTCCTGTATCAGACATGAGGGTCCGGGCCGGACGCAGCCTTTCCGCGTCCGCGTCCGACGCCCGGACCCGGACGCGGGGTCGGACGTGTCCAAAAAACATTTTGAAATTTTTTTCTGGACGCGTCCAGCGTCCAGGGCCCAGAATGCGTCTGGGTCCCGGACACGTTTTTTTAAAAAGAAAAAAAAAGGGCGCGCGGGCAGCGGACTGTTCCGTTGAAGCCCGAGAGGAGAGAAAGAGGGCGGGAGAGAGAGAGAGAGAGAGAGAGAGAGAGAGAGAGAGAGAGAGTTATGGTGTTTGTATGTGTGTGTGATGAGTTGTGTGTGTGTGTGTGTGATGATTGTGTGTGTGTGATAATTTATGTGTGTGTGTGTGTGTGTGTGTGGATTAGTTGATTTGTGTATGCACAGATGTGTGTGTGAGAGAGAGAGAGGAAGAGACAGAGAGTGTGAGGGACAGAGAGAGGATTTGTGTGTGCGCGCATGTACAAGACATGGTGTGTGTGTGAGTTTAGGGTTTAGGGTTTAGGGTGCTTGGGTTTGGGGTCTGTTTCCATTGGTGCACCCACTGCCACCGACCCTGCCACTGGTACACCCAGCGCCATCGCCCCCACCCCCACCGTCGCATCCGCACCCGACACCGCCACCGCCTCCGCCTCCGCCACTGCCTCCGCCACTGCCACAACCACCCGTACCCCCTCCGCCAGTACTCCCCATTGATCCACAGCCTCCACTGTTGCACCTACACCTGTGCCATTACCGTTAGATCTGCACGGCCCGTCCACATCCTCCGCTTCCGCACCTACACCTATGCCACCACCTCCAGGTCCGCATCGTCCATCCACATCCTCCCAGCCATCCACATCCCGAGGCACCAGACAGATGTCCATGCTGGGATTTTTCAGAGAGGGGCAACACAGAGAGGCCACCAGGACCATAGCACAGATGTTCTATGACCTGAACCTCCCCTTTATCATGGCATCATTCTGCATCTTTCGAAAGGCTATCTCGAAAGTTGCAGTCTGCGGGCCGGGCTACACACCACCCACAGCCGACGCGCTTTGCGGCCCTTTTCTCTAGGAGTGGGTTGCATCAGTCAGAGAGAGACTGGCCGCACTGCATGAGGCTTGGGATAGATACGGCTGTTCCATCATGGCTGATGGGTGGACTGATCGTCTTAGACGTCCACTCATCAACGTGATTGTTTCTAGTTGTTATGGTTCCATGTTCTTGCGCAACATCGACGCCTCCGAGGCAGGGAGAGTGCATTCGGCCGAGTACATTTACAGCATCATACGCGCAGCGATAGAGGTGGTCGGGCCACAGCGCGTTGTCCAGGTAAATTTTCTTTTATTGGTTGCTTGGTCATTTACTGCTTAATGTTGATACAAAAGTTTTGCGTGGTTTCCCATTGATTGCAATGTGTTTCCAAGGTGTGAACTGATTGTGTGAACGTATCGCAACAGGTTGTGACGGACAATGCGTCCAACTGCCGCGGTATGGGGGAGCTTCTTATGGCAGAGTACCCCTCCATTGTGTGGACTCCATGTGCCGCGCACTCACTGGACCTCTTCCTGCATTCCATCGGGCGCCTGCCTTGGGTCAGTGAGATTCTCACGAGGGCACTTGCGGTTGTGGACTTCGTCACACGCAAGCGCCGAATGACTGCCCTTTTCCGCACATTCAGCAGGTAAGATGCTACTTATTTTTTGGCTCGTTCAAGATGCTTCTTTTTTTACGCTAGTTCCATGTGTGCCTCTCATTCCGTTTGTCAATGCAGGCTCGACCTGAAGAAGCCTGCTCGCACCCGCTTCGCCTACCAGTTCATCATGCTTGAGCAGCTACACAAGCTCAAGGGTGATTTGCGGCACATGGCTACTTCTGCAGAGTTCACCGCCATGGACCTGTCCACGACCCCAGAGGGCTTGGCCTTCCACGACATCCTCTTCATGGAGCCTTTCTGGGTGGATATGCAATAGTTGATGGACGTCATGTGCCCCATCTACTCTGTTCCGAGGCTCGTTGATCGCGAGGGGTGCACAATGGGCCTCATTTACGAGTTCATGGACCGCATAGGCGAGTCTCTCCAACGTTCTGAGCTGGACCCTACCAGGTATAACTTTTTTTTGTCTCACCATCCTTTCTTCCATTTCGCACTCTGTTTCGTCTTGCTGCTGCAACACGATGGTATGTAATTGTTGCTTCCACATGGTATGGTCCACAGGTTGGAGCCTATCAGGCGGTTGTGGCGGCGACGATGGGATAAGTTTCACCGGCCCATTCACAGTGTGGCCCACATACTGCATCCGTTGTTTTAGAGCGAGAGGCAGTATGACGATGCGGAGCTGCATGTGGACTGGTTCTCATACATCCGCCTCCTCAGCAGCGACACTAGTATCCGCAGCAGGCTCGAGGAGCAGAGGCTCGGTTACAGGTAAACTCTTGCTCTGTCGTTTGCTTTCGTTCGCTCAATTTCCCTGCGCGGGCTCAAGTGTACTCACGCACATCGCTGCTCAATTTCAGGCACTGTCTGGGGCTGTTCGGCGAGGACCTTGCACGTGTCGGAGAGAACAGGCTCTTGCCGGTATCATGGTGGGAGAGCTACGACGCTGGACAGCCAGACCTAAGGACGCTCGCGTTCTTAGTTTGATTCAGACGAGACGGTCGACCTTGCGGGGGATGGTTCACGTGGCCCACCCAGTACTCCCGCTTCACGCCCCCTTTCAGATGATGGCTGGTCAGAGTTTGCGAGGGAGACAGAGGCTGCTGCCCAGAGACAGATAGCGCAGAGACGACTCAGAGCATCACAGGCAGGCAGTTCCTCCCAGAGACCCCCCCGTGGCAGAGGGAGACCCCCGGGCAGGAGTGTACCACAGAGGGTTCCTTCCGGCAGACCCAGAGGCAGGCCAGCCAAGAGGGAACTCATTGATGATTTTTCTAGTCATCTCTTGGCAAGCGTTGGCCCAGACTTAGAGGAGTCCCAGATGCCTCCAGACTCTCAGCCAGACTTTGTATTTGACACCCCTGAGGATGCATCTGGCACGCAGAGGGATGATCTTTTTAGCACAGACTTGTAGATATTGATACACACAGACTATCATGTATACTAGCATCAGATGAGATGTATATATTTTTCACAGTTTATTCGTGTCATGGCTGGTTTATCATGATTGCTTACAAATGGTTAGCTCTGTGAAATTTGAATGCTTAGTTAGAAATGGTTTGCTCCGTGCAAGATGAGAGAGAGAGAGAGAGAGAGAGAGAGAGAGAGAGAGAGAGAGAGAGAGAGAGAGAGAGAGAGAGAGAGAGAGAGAGAGAGAGAGTTCAGTGAGACCAACACATCTGCATCTCTCTCATAACATATGCATCATGTTCAACCATTCAACATAACACGCTAAACCCGACACCCTAACAAATGGCACAGTTTACATAACACCCTAAACCCCAACAAATCATCATAAACCCACAACCCCACAGCCATAACCATCAAAACAAGCCACAACCATAATCATCATAACCACATCCATAAACATCATCAACCCCACGTCCTCATTGTGTCGTAGGCATTGCACCACAGGTATGTGCAGCACTTGTGTAGCATTCACTTGAACTTGTGTAGAATGCTTTAGTGGTCCATGAATACAGTCCACAGGTTCGTGATCCTGATACGAACCCAACGGATCGAGCCTGGCTCGATTCGAGTATCGTTCGGTCAAAATGGCATTTCGACGGGAGAGAAACGCAATTAGGTCATGTGAAATGGACTAGTTTTGCAGCTTTCCGTCCGACGGCCCAGTTTCTCCAGACGGGATCCGTTTTAGGTGTCGTCTGTTTCGGCCAGTGGACAACCTCAATAGGAACCTGTGGGAACAGATAGCACGAGAAACGGACGGCCGGCCGGCCCAAAACGTCCATCCGAAGTTCGACGTTAAACAAGGCTTCAGGGACACTTTGCCCGGTTGGGACCTGAAATTTGAAAGATGTTTCGGGGCCCCATTATCTCTCGCTGGCTCTCATGAAATTCTGCTTCTTGCTTCCGTTCGTTGTGTCGGCGGACATCTTCCAGGATCTGCTCCGATTTGTTGCCCATTGGACGTTGTACCTCCCAAAACCCTAAATCTATCTCATCACATAGGCCATGGTACTATGTAGGTCTTGAACTTCCCCGTGTTGAATGACACTGTGGAGCATAAGTAATTAGTAAGTTGTTGAGGTTCATCCGGGGAGCGCATTGTTTACCTGTATTTATATACTTCTTTAGATTCGTCAGGGAGAGAGAGATAGCAAGCACGAGATAGAGTTTTGGAGACTCAAAAAATATAAATTGTTGCTCTTTCTTGTCCGATTCTGTAGATATCAGACATGGAGGCATGGGGGCAGTGGTTAGGTCTGTTGCAATTTTTTTTGCAATTTTTTTTGGGTACCGTTTTCTTATTTTTTTAACAGGAGGGGGCAGGTGGGTGCCAGACACCCTCTGATAATTAATTTCGGGGGGGGGGAAGGGGCCATAAATTGCTTTTATTTCGCTTTGGGGATGTGGGACAGCGTGGGCAAGTGCCTGTCTTTTTCTTTTTTTTGAAAAAAAAAAATTTCAAAATGGGGGACGCGTCCGGACGCGGACGCACCCCTGAGGCGTCTGCGTCCAGACGCGCGTCCGCGTCCAGGGTCCGCTTCCTTAGTGCCTTTATTAATAATTCAGTGTATTTATAAAGCTGGCTGCTATAGATTTTGAGAAGAAATCAAGGGAATTCAAGTCCAGAGAAACCCCCTATAGGACGTAGGGAAATCCTTAAAGTAGGGAAGAAATAGCAATTAAGTAACGAGAGAGAGAGAGTAGTTGGATATTTTTAGTAAATCCTTTCCTATTTTTAATCAATTCTGATTTTTTTTTGCATTATATATTAATTTTCCTTTGTAAATTAAAGAATGAATTTTTTTAAAAACTTTTTAAAGTCATGTTCCAAAACGGAGTGCTTTCTGGAACGTGTTCCAGAACCCGTTCCGTTCCGGAACGGGCAACTATGCATAGAGCACATATCCATAAAGTGACACTGAACACACAAAAACTAAACTTAACATGCATGACCTGTTTTTGACTCTATTGACTTGGAAATTTGATACAGATGCTCGACTTTTGAAAGAATAGCTCTTTTTCTTGCAACTAGCTCAAGAATTTTTTTTAAATCTCTTATTTTAATGACTTCGTTACGAGAGCTTCTTATCATTTGTTAGTAAACATAGATAAGCTTCATCCTGGAGGATCAGGATATCTTCATAAATACTACGCTATTGTTTGCAGGCAGTTCCTCAAGTTCCAATTTCTGAAGATGAGCTTGTATATCTGACAAAACGCACACAAGATGGTGGTACGGAGGTTGTTGAAGCTAAAGCAGGAAAAGGATCTGCAACACTCTCGATGGCGTATGTTCTTCTCCTAATTAAATCCAGTTTGTTTGAGTTCATGGCACCATGCTTACATTCAACTATAGATCTCATCTCTCTAATTAAAAAGGCTTTATATTTCGTTGATTGCCTGTGAGCTATATCGAATTGGTTGAAGGAGAATTGACTATTTTAGAATTCACACTAACAAGTGACCAAGCATTGTTGTTGTGCATGCTAAATGAAAATGCCATAATTGCAGCCTACGTTCTGGAACACGTTCTGGGAAAGCTGATTAGGGTTTCCTGGAACGTGCCTGTTTTTTAATGTATTTTATCTTATTTTTATTTTATTTTTGCTTTTGAATGTTTTGATTAGTTTATAGTGTTTGTAAATGTTTTTAGGGCTTCGTATTTTTGTGTGTTATAAATCATTACTTAGTGTGTGTGTGTTTTTTTTTTCAATTTTTAGTTTAAAATAATAGGAAAAATGCGTTCCAAAATGCAGATGCAGCGCTTTTTCATCTGTATGTGGATGATGCTAATCATAAAATCTGGAATTTGCCATCAGTGGAACACTTTAACACCCTGTTCTTTTTTATGTCTGTCTAGGTATGCTGGAGCTCTTTTTGCAGAAGCATGCTTAAAGGGCCTAAATGGAGTGAAAGATGTTGTGGAGTGCTCCTATGTTGCCTCATCGGTCACTGAGATTCCATTTTTTTCATCCAAGGTTGACAATCAATCCTTTTGGGCCTCCTGTGCACATAGAATGAATGAATTGTTGTTTCGATTTCAGCCATTTAAGTTCATTTTCTTTTCTATGTTTTGGAACTTTTGGGAATGAAAAGCAATCAGGTTTGAGCAAAATCAAAGAATCTATTGAGGAACAGATTTTTGGTGCTCCTATTTTGACTAATCATTCTATTTGCTAGTGTTGTGTAAAAGCAAAAGTAAATCTTTGTTGAATGTTCAAGCAGATATTCTCCAATGGTTATGAACTGAATCACAGATTTTAGCAGCAATGATGTGGAGTGGCACAATCAATAATCTCTGAAGCACTTAAAAGAGCGATAGTTACTGCAACAATAGGACAAGAATACTTGGCAAAGTGGGCAAATAGCCATGAGCAAGTAACACCAGAGACACATAAGTTACAACTGTTATAACTGTACTTAGCAAGACATAGATGCTGATTCCAATCACACGTCTAGTAGGAGAAACATAATTGTCCAAGTAATTCTTCAGGACACGATTAATGGCCTTAGATTGGCCCATAGTTTCTAGTCGATTTGAATCAGTCTTTTGAATCGGGTGAATTTGTCCAGTTCATATCGATTCGAACTGGTCCTGGCTAGTGAACCGGGTTCAAATCGAAAGATTGTTCAAACCATTTTTTTTTCTCTCTTTTTTTGTTTTTCTTAGTGCTAAGCCTTCTGTTCTTATAAAAACAATAGTTAAACTGCTATCTGCAACACTTTATATACTACTACTAGTAACTATTGTTTTCGTGACATGTGCATTGATCTATCTACCTGTTTGTGCATTGAAATTTGAGAGTCAAGATTGGTAGTTTGGTTAACTCTGGTAGAACTGAGCAATTTGAGTTGCGAGCAAAAACTTATGCAATCGAACAAACATGAATGATGATAGTAGATACATCATACTAATAACTAGTAACTGCATAGCCTCTCTCTCTCTCTCTATAGATCATTATGCTTTCTCGGATGATACGGGCTAAGCCAACCGTACCACATTAGATCACCACCACAGAGTTTGCAGTTCCTCCATTATTAGTTGATGCTCTCTTGAGACTCATCGTATATATAGCTTTCTCTCTCTCTCTCTCTCTCTCTCTCTCTCTCTCTCTCTCTCTCTCAGCGATGGTGACAGTCCATCACTGATCCCTCCCCCCCCCCTTTCTCTCTCGCCCTCCTCTCCCACCTCCATGGCACAAAGAACCAGGGGGAGCCCTTGCTCCCCAACTCCTCCCCGACCCCCTCCATCATCCTCTACCCCACCCCCATCCGCACCTACTGCCGCTCCACCTCCCTCCGCTCTACCTACTGCTCCGCCCCCCTCCTCCGCTCCATCTCCCTCCACTCCACCTGCTGCTTCGCCCCCCCCCCCCCCCCCCCCCCCTCCTCCGCTCCACCTCCCTCCGCTCCATCTACTGCCCACCAACACCATCCTCTGTCCACTGTCCACCAGCTGCCCTCCTCAGCTCCACCCGCTACCCTGCCCTACCCATCTGCTGATCTGCCCCCTTCTTCCGCTCCAGTTGTTGCCCACTCACCCTCCTCTGATCCACCTAATGCCCTGCCCTACCCATCTGTTGTTCCGCCCTCCTCCTCTGCCCCACCTGCTGCCCCGTCCTGCCCACCTGCTGCCCCTCCTCTCCACTCCCCCTCCACATGCCATCCTGCTACTGAGCAACAGGTCCCTCCTGCTGCGCAACAGACACCTGCCCCCACTGCTACGCAACAACAATCCCACTCGAGCCCTCCCTCATCCCCTGTCCCTTCGACTCCCATCTCTACCAACGTTGCTCCAGACACCCCCTTCTTGTCTCATGCTGACTACACCACCTCCAAATCCTTCGAGAATTTCCTAGCCTACCAACTGAAAGAATTGAAGACAGATGTGCAAACTCTGAAACTGGAAATCATCCACCTACGCACAGAGAACCACCAACAGCTCCGGACAGAAATGGAAAATAAATATGCTTCCCAGCCAGAAGAAGAGACAAAAATGAAGATTCAAGATCTGGAACAACGACTGAACCAACACAAAGAATCGACCAACACATGGGCTTCTATCATCACCAAGAACAAAGCTACCAGTCCACCTTGGACAACCGATGACGGAAGTAAGTCTCCCCCTTTCTCATCATTCATTTTCGCTACTCTTACGTAAGAGAAACTTTGAGATTCCAAGGCTCTCAATATTAGGGTACGAGGCATCGTGGACACCCAAAATGCCATTGACGAAGCAAAAAGATTTTTATGCACTACCCTAGGACACAATGCAGATGGTTTGGATACAGCATGGCGTACTAGAAAAGACACCGCTACCTTGGTCCGCCGCTTCACGTCACATACATATCGTAAGGCAACCTTGCGGAAAAGAACCAAATTGAGAGACACCAAAATCTTCATGGATGATGACCTTACCTATATCCAAGTTGAAGAGAGACGCCAAGCACTCCAAACCGCCAAAGCGACCGGAAGACCAGCGATCTATCATGATGGAGTTGTTCGGTACCTCGATGGTACTGCATCCGGAAACAACCTATAGGAAATTGGGGTCCTTGGGCATGGGAGCATCCCGGGACCCCCTCCACACCACCTACATATTGGAATATGGAACTGTAATGGCATACACTCATCATCCACGACTGGAGATCTTACCGACTTCATCACAGACAGAGATATATTATTTTTTATGGAGACACATGAGAGCCCAGAGAGAGGACTACCCACATTTGCAGGTTACAGCTGGGATTCAGTTTATAGGACAGAGACTCGATCAGCGAGTGGCAGAGGTTCGGGTGGAGTTGCATGTCTTTATCGAGAGTGACTACAACCAGTTATAGAGTTTATCCGACATGATGCACAAGCACGATACATATGGGCTCATATCACTGGGCGAGCTATCGGTTTGGATAGGGATCTCTTCATTGCTGCCTGCTACTTCCCTCCAGAGTCCTCCTCCTTTGCAGACGGTTCTAGCTCTCCTTATACTGATCTCTCCGCAGAGATTGTCAGATTTACAGATCGGGGTTATGTCCTTCTCACTGGCGACTTTAATGCCAGGATTGCTACCAGACAGGTGGATTTCCACGACACTGATGACATATTACGTACACGAGCTATTGATTGTGAGGACATTGGCATCACTAGGAGCTCAGAGGATATGATGGGCCCTATCACGAGTTATGGAGAGTACCTTCTACAGATGGGTGAGGCTCACGAGTTGGCCATTTACAACGGCTTGGCTTGTTGGCCACATTCTAGCAGATTCACTTGCCATCCACATAGAGGAGGACACAGTGCTATCGACTATCTCATGGGGTCACCAGCTTTTATCCCACTTATATCTGATTTCCACATTCTTCCCACTACCCTTTCCAATCACTCCTTCCTATCTTTCAGTATGGGATCCATCCCGACTTCCCAACCACTCATTATTCCATCCATCTCTCGTGCACCCAAATACACCTTTGATCGCTCTCACATCAAGACATACCAGGAGGCCGTCAGTTCATTTCTTTGTCATTTTCCCCACCACACGTCGTTGGAAACACAAGCTATCTTCCTTACCACGTCACTACATACCGCTGCATCATTTTCCTTTCCCTCCAAACCACATCGACGCCCACCCACTCCGTCACACCCTATCCGACCTCCCTGGTTTGACGCCGAGTGTCGTATCCTCCATCTCCAAGTTACCCAAGCTAGATTGCATAATACACACCTTCCTGCAGCTCGTCGATCTTTCCATTATGCCCTCCGACGGAAGAAACGGACATATGAAACTCGAAAAGGGAAAAGCTTAGTCGATTCCCTTTGTAGTTCCTCCTCCGGTGCCTTCTCGAGAGAATTCATCCCCCGTGCGCCACCTCCTCCCCTCACTGACCTCCATACCTGGACTACATACGCCACTACCTTATATACTGTACCCACGGACACACCCATCTCCATTCCTCCCGACCGACTACTTTCACTTTCTTCACCCGGGACATGGTTTTGACCGCCATCAAAAGATTGAAAACTTGTCGCACCCGTGATATTGACGACCTTGAATCCGAACTATTAATCCATGCTGCAGATACACTTTCACCGATCCTAGCCACTTTGCTTAATCAAGCAGTTGTCTCTGGCTTCCCTTCCTCCTGGTGCACCAACATCATCCACCCCATTCATGAAACTGGTGACCTTATGGACCCTGGTAACTATCGCACCATTATGATTGGACACATCATTGCTAAGTTATATGGCACCATCGTACAGTCAGCAGTCAGTTCTGAGGCAGAGTCTAGGAGATTACATGCATTGAGCCAGGCAGGTTTCAGAGCACACTACTCCACCACAGATCATATCTTCACCCTTCGGGCCATTATTGAGGAGGCTAGACACAGAAGAGAACGGGTCTACTGTTGTTTTGTTGACTTCAGGAAAGCCTTCGACTCTGTTCCACGATCCCTTCTCATTCAGTGTCTCCGTGATCTTGGTTTTTCTACTGACATGATCTTGGCAGTGATGGCACTATATGAGAGAGTCCTTGGCTGTTTTCGGAGTGATACCGGCATCGTAGACCACATCTGGAGCACTATTGGCGTGAAACAGGGTTGTTCTCTATCCCCAACCCTGTTTGGACTATATATTGACGAGCTTGAGAGAGTTATTGAGGGATGCGGTGGCACAGGTTGCAGGCTTGGGAGCATCTTGATTGCTATACTATTATATGCAGATGACGTGGTCCTCCTATCTTCTTCCAGAGAGGGATTACAACGACCGCTAGACAGTCTTCATGCCTTCTGCAGTAGATGGGGATTGGGGGTTAACATATTGAAAACCAAAGTTATGGTTCTCAACACATCGAGAGCTTCTATGCAGCGCCAGGAACTCATCTTTGATGGGCAACCCTTGGAGGTCATATCTTCTTACACTTACCTTGGCGTGCTTTTTACAAGCCCTATCTTTCGCATGCGACATGTAGCCTCCGCCAGACTTGGGAAGGGTCACGCCTCCCTTGTCCAGTTAGAGCGCTTTTGTTTTAGACGGTTTATTCGGGATGCCTCGAGTAAATGTCAACTTTTTGATACTCTCGTTACTCCCACAACCCTATATGCAGCAGAGGTATGGTGTGCGGGTCTTACATCTTCGGATTGGGCCAGTATTTCACGACTGCAGGTTCTCATGTTATCTCGGATGATACGGGCTAAGCCATCTGTCCCACATCAGATTATCCTGACAGAGTTCGCGGTCCCTCCCATTCAACTATCCGCCATCTTCCAGCTTATTCTATATATTCAGCGTATTATGATGTTACCCACAGATGAGCAGAGATACACATAGACGGCACTTGCCTCCTCGCAAGACCTTTATGATCAGGGGCATTGACTATCATGGTTCTCTCAGGCCTCTCGGATACTGGATACACTTGGGATTTCTATCTCAGACCTTCCATCGGGCACCCATGAGTATATCAGATGCTTTCTCTATAGAGCATACCTGAGCCAGACATGGTAGGGACAGCTCGGGGTCAAACCCGACTATTACAGGACACACTTTCTAGAGCTAGACACAGTTGGATTTCCAGTTTTGCCTCACTATCTCACCTCAGGACTATCTCATGGGCTCCGATTTATTCTGGGCCAGTTCCGAGTGTCCTCACACCAGTTGGCGATTGAGACTGGACGCTTCCAGGGTACCCCACGTGAGGAGCGGTTTTGTCAGTTATGTTCATTATCTATGGTTGAGACAGAGGGCGATACTATTGCCTTTTTCGTCAGACACCAGTTACATTGAGGACCCTAGATGTGTGGCACTTATGATACGTGAGATGTCCCTCCTGCGTCAGGACCTATGTCAGACAGCTCAGCACACCTATCCAGACACACAATCTCAGATTACATCCTTCTTCTCTCGCCGGAGATCACGTCCTGATGCAGACATGACTGACAGCGATTGCGACGACATTCCCAGACCTAGGATGCAGAGGCGACGCATCACCCAGCCTCAGGCGGTCACGAGAGTTACACGCCCTACTAGACCTCTTACACAGAGACACACTATACATGCTCCTGTTCACAGGCGACGTCAGCGGGCTCCTGCACTTCCTCATGCTACAACTCTCATTACATCCTTCTACAGCGCCAGTACAGACCTGGCATCTTGACGTGGACACATTTGACTACCATGCACAGACATTATCATTTATGTAGTTATCTTGACTTGTACTAGATGTTTCCTTTTTTTTCTTTATTACAATTTTTGGAGGCGTTTATACGCTCCACGGTTACCACATACTTGACATGTATTTCCTTAGTCTTATATGCCTTTTGGCATGGAAAAGACATTAATAAAGCTTTCTTTCTTTCTTTCTCTCTCTCAAGAAAATGCCATTCAAAATTCAAATAAAACATTCTAACTCATAATCAATGATGAATCAGTCTTTCCTTTTTTTGGTTTTAATTTTTTAATTTTTTTTTAAGGTTCAAATCAAAATGTAGTTAGATATGGCTCTGAATGGTTGGTTCATTTTGCACGGCGGTTTGAGGTTCAAACCACAATTTAGATAACCTATCAACCACCACCAAGCAAGGGTCATGGCCATGTTGGGTATGAGAAAGGCCAAGTATGATGTTCGTGGAGATATCAAGTTATAGGCCAACTCACCATTTTTGTTAGCCTGTGAACTACTACCCATATGGCATCATGTTGCTTCCCCTTTTGAGGAAGTCCACCTATAAAATCCATGGAACTACTTTCCCACTTTCATTCAGGAATTTCTAATGGAAGTAACAAGTCTTTTAGCTTTTTTCACATGGCATTGTCCACACTTGTGAACATATGGCTCCACTTGATCTTTAAGTTTTGGCCAGCAAAAGTTTCTCTTTACTAGATTAAGCGTCCTTTGCATTCCTAGGTGTCCAGCACAAGGGCTGTCATGACATTCATGCAGTATTTGGGCCCTAATCTTATCTTTTTCTGGCACACATACTTTCCCATTTCAGAAAAGTAACCCATTCCTAATGGAATAATCTCGTAGTATCTTATTTTGAGGAGACATTTTGTAATCCTGCTTTCCAAGTTGAATACTAGATCTACAATTTCCATGACAACTAGCCAAATTTGAGCAAAGTACCTGTTGGTCTTACACATATCTCTAAGGGATAGATACAAATCAAATTGGATCTCAAAAAAGCTTAACCTATTACCCTCTCCAATCCGGCTTAAGGCATCAACTACACGGTTTGACGTACCCTTCTAGTACTTAATGCCATACTAGGTCAACCGCATCACAAATATACCTTAGGGCTTGGTGATCGGTCACAACTGTAAACCTAGAGCCATACAAATAATGTCTCTAGATTTTAAGAGCATATATAACGGCACTAAGTTCCTCAATATAGGTGGAATGTCACCTTTGAGTAGGATCCAACATTTTGCTTGTGTACCATCCTGAAATAGGATTGCCCCTCTAGCAAAGTCACTAGCATCTGTTCCAAGCACATATAGTTGCTAGGCACACAATGTTTCAGAATTTCAAAACTTTGATTCAACTCCTCGGTCCAAGTAACTGGAGGATTGAACTTACTGTGTCGGCTAGTTTTCTTCACCCCTTTGACGAGATTCGTCAAGGGTAATGCAATTACGGCATAATCCAAAGTGAATTTGTGGAAAAACCTAGTATAGCCAAGAAAAGATTTGACTTGAAATATGGTTAGGAGGATTGGCCACTCACGAGCCTTGTTAGGGATCAATCTCCAACCCACAGTCCAAAATAATGTGACTTAGGTATTCTAGTCTTGTCCACAAGAACTCACACCTGGATTCTTTGGCATAGAGCTTCTCCTGTCTTAGTAACCTCAAGACAATTTTGAGATGCTCTTCATGCTCCTTTTAAGTTCTACTATAGATGAAAATGTCATCTAAGTAAACTACTATGAACTTCCCCAAATAGAAGATTGTTCATGGAAGGTCGTAGGGGCATTTGTCAGTCCAAATGGCAAAACTAGAAGTTCATGATGGCCATACGTAGTCCTAAACCCAGATTTTGGCACATCCTTAGTTTTCATTCGAATCTAATGATACCCTGATCTCAAATCGATTTTGGTGAAAGTACTTCGCACCATGTAATCGATCAATCAATTCATCTGTTCGAGGTAAGGGGTATCTATTCTTAATGGTTAGTTTGTTTAATTTTTTATAATCTACACAAAGATGGGTTCGTCTGTCTTCTTTATTATCCAATAACACTGAAGCCCCGCAAGGGGACTTACAGCCTTACATGGCCCATCTTTAACTTTTGTTACAACTGCCTAAAACTTTGTCTTCCTCCTTGGTGCTCATCTTGTAAGGATACAAGGCTCATCTTGTAAGGATACAAGGATACAGGGGAGCTTCCAGGGAAAAGTTCAATGCCATGATCGACACCCAGAGGAAGACCTCCGGTAGTTGGTTTGGAAAAACGTCACTAAACTCATGTCTAAATTTTCTGAAGGCCTCGCATTCAGATGAGTTTTTCTCCCTTAGATTATTAGTCATTAGTGCAAGTCGTGGGTTGCATGTTTCATGGTAAACGAAATCTTTTGACCAACATAAGTAAGAATCACAATTCACATCATTCATGTATTCAACAAGTTCTATTAGAGAGCAATTTTGCATAAAAGATAAACTGTGAGTCTTATAGTCTTTCTTCAATGACTCATTATAAAACCATCTTAAACCCTAAATTCCAAGCATTACATCTACTTTGTCGAAATTCATGATATGGAAGTGTAATTTATCCTCATAGGCTTGAATTTGCAAAGGTAAACGTAGGACTATCTGGTCCCACACTTGGCTTTCTGCTCCTGTGGCCAGCTTTACCACATAACGGTGGTCACTTTGCTTTGTTTCTACCTTTAGCTTCTGCAACAATTACAGCTAATAAAATTGTGTAGAACCATCATCAGACAAAGCTGTTACGACTTGGCCACCTACGGTCCCATTAATCCAAGTTAGGTCACAGCGGCTAAAAACTACCCTATTAAAACAAGAATCCTCACAAATTGAACTATCAACAAAGGATAAATCAATGCTAGAAATGTTAGAGTTACCTAGTTGCAGCTATGTTGCTTGTGTGGCAGTTGCCTGGGTGCACAGCTGGCGAGCCAGCTTAGCCAGCTGCTGCATAACTAGTAGCTCAGCTGCCTTGGCTAGCTGTCATGCAGCTAGTGGCGACAGCCCATGCATTGCCTTCCCCTTTTTTTTTCCAACTCAAGATAAAAGAAAAGCAAAAAAGTGCACGAACCTTGATCCCCGGTTTGGATGATTCACAAAAAATTTTCGGAATAAAAACAGAGTCCAACTTACAGTTCACTGGGGTGGATCGATCAGACCTTTACAATTTTCGGTGGCTCTGATATCAATTGTTATAACCCTACCAACCGGAAACTGCCAATTACCGGTCAACACAAGAAACTGAACGCTCCAGATCCGCCTTCCATGCCCTGAGCCTGTGACTAGACAAGAAGCAAGATCCAACTTCTAGCCCTAACAATACCCCATACGCCCATCAACACTTTCATCCTTCTCCTGCCTCTAGTTAGCACCATCCTGGCTATGCACATGCGCTACCATCCACCCATTCCTATGCCCCTATAAATACCCTACCAATGAACCCTAAAATAGGAATTCAAAAGTAAAGGGAGGCAAAATGTGGAGCGCCCCCACTCCACATATAACCATATAATAAGGGCCCAAGGCCAGTCAATGTCATAAAAAAGGACCCAGTGCGGGTCATAAGCATATAAAAAGGCTCTCGGGCCTGTACATGACTAATATAAAATGCGTAACCAGAAATATACATAACCAACAGTAAATGTAAAGAGGCCTACGGAATATATGCAAAGTAGCCCAGTAGTCCTAAAATGAAGTCCATAGATATATCAGTCCAGTGGCGGAAAGGAATAGGCCTACTTTGAAGGAGACTGCCAGGTTTTTCACGGGAATACTTGTTACGAAGGCAAAAATCACAAGTATGAATAAGGTGGGAAAGGTCACGCTTCATGGAAGGCCGATAAAAATGTTCTTTCAAACGGAACAAGGACTTCTGAAAACCAAAATGGCCACCAACAAGAGAGGAATGGGCATCAAGGAGGAGCTATGGACATATGTCGAGAGTGCTCGGAATACATAACGAACCATAGTGAAACAAACGATGATTAACAATGGAATAAACCTGGTGAGAGGAAGGACGAGAGGCAGACGACATAACATCACGAAAGTCTGGACATGTGGCATAAGCCTGAGGAAGATCATCATACCAAGAGTGGGGAGACGTAACAAGACTGTAAGTAAGAGCAGGTAAACGAGACAAAGCATCAGCAGCAGCGTTACTTTTAGCAGGCTTATAATGAATATCAAAATGAAAGGACTGTAAAAACTGAAGCCAACGGTACTGACGATCACTAAGATCCTTTTGTGTATACAAATAACGAAGTGACTGGTGATCAGTAAAAACATCAAACGGAACACGATACAGATAATGATGCCACTTCTTTAAAGCAAAAATGATAGCAAGCAACTCTTTTTCATGAGTGGAATAGCGCTGCTCATACGAACGAAGACGACGAGATTCATATGCAATAACACACTGATGCTGATGTAACAAAGCACCTAATCCTGTGGAACTAGCATCAGTCTCAACAGCAAAACGCTGGGAAAAATCTAGAAGACATAAAACAGGGGCAGTGGTAAGCTTAACCTTCAAAGTATCAAAAGCTGACTGACATGCGTGAGTCCAAGCAAATGAAGTTTCCTTTTTCAACAGAGCATGCAAAGGAGATGCAAGAGTGGCAAAATGAGCAACTGGTTTACGAAGATGGATAACAAGACCAAGAAACATACGAACATCATGAACATCAGCAGGCACAGGCCATGAAAGAATAGAATGGACCTTACGAGGGTTGAGACGAACAATACCATTAGTAACAAAGAAGCCCAAAAACTCGATTTGTACAACAGCAAAAGAACATTTAGGACGTTTAGCATACAGATGATGAGTAACTAACAAAACAAAAACAGATCGAACGTGTTGAACATGAAGAGAGAGAGTGGTGCTATAAATGAGGATATCGTCAAAATAAACAATGACACACTTTCCAAGCAGAGGACGAAAGATGTTATTCATGACATTCTGAAAAGTGGGCGGGCCATTGGTAACACCAAAAGGAAGGACACGAAACTCATACAGACCAAAGTGGGTACGGAAAGCTGTCTTGTGCTCATCAGGAGGATGCATACGAATCTGGTGATAACCGGAACGGAGGTCAAGTTTAGAAAAGATCTTGGCTTGGCCTAACTGGTCAAACAGGTCATCCATATGAGGGATAGGGTACTGATTACGGATAGTAAGTTTATTTAAAGCACGATAATCAATACATAGATGTTTAGTACCATCCTTCTTATCAACAAGTAAAAAAGGAGCACCAAAAGGACTGTGGCTGGGAACAATAAGGCCTTCACGTAATAAATCAGACACCTGACGCTGGACTTCCTCGCGCTCAACAATAGACATACGGAAAGGAGGACAAGAAGGAGGTGATGCAGAGGAAACAAGGTCTATATGGTGGTTGACATCTCGTAAAGGTGGTAACTGAGTCGGCTCTCTAAAAACATGCTCAAGTTCACGCAACAGTTCAAAAAATACCTGTGGCAAAGGTGGTGCATCCGCAATAGGCTGAACTAGCTGAACAGAAAGAATAGCTGCACAGTGGGCCTTCGGGAGGCTCCGTATGAACTGCTTCCCGGAAATAAGCTGATAGTCCTGCCGAGAATCAATACCGGAAAATATATGCTGAGTACCATCATGAGAGAATGTCAATGTCTGCTGCTGGAGGTCTACTGTAACCGCACCAAGGATGCAAACCAATCAGCACCGAGGATAAGATCGTACCGTGTAAGTGGAATAATATGAAAATCTGCCTGACCAAGGAAGTCTCCAATCCGATATGAAAGCTGCTGATACATCTGCGTGCTAGGAAAAGAGTGTGCGCTGGCAACCTCAACATGCAGGGGATGAGGCGTAGTGACTGGCATAGCACGAATGCGTGTAGTAATATGACTGCTGAGAAACGAGTGAGTGCTACCATTGTCAACAAGGGCAATAAACTCACGACCAGTGATACGTACGCGAAGACGGATATGGTGTGGACCCGGCTTACCGGCCCAAGTAGCATAAGCAAGCTGAGCATGGCATACAGCTAGATCAGGGGGATCAGGAACAGGCTCAGTGGGTGTGGCAAACTGATCAACAGGTGGGTCATCATCAAGAATATGAAGGCATATGGCAGAATCAGGACTATCATTAGGTGTGTCAGCATCATGGAAATAGACGGCAGTAGCAGTGGCAAGCTGTCGGCAATCACAAGCGATATGATCAGGACTCTTACAGTTGAAACATAAGCGCTTCTCACGGATCTCAGACATCTCAGGCTGTGAGTAGCGATGAACAAAAACAGGACGAGGAGAAAAAGGAGGACGTGGTGCAGAAGGAAGAGTGGAGAAAGGTGAACTGACAGATGTGGGACTAGCAGAGGATGGAGAGGATAAAATAGGACGTGGACGCGAAGGACGAGAAACAGAGGAAGAGATGGGAGAGTACATTTGCTGCAGTGCGGTAGCAAGGGAGATGGCGTGAGAAAGAGTGAGTGGAAAAAAAGAAGAACCTCGTAGACCAGCAACGTAGCGAGAGATGAGCTCCAATGTAGAAATATCTGGGAACAAATAGGAAAGCTCTGTAAACCGTGTCGTCTAAGCAGCCAAGTCACCAGTGTGAGATAAACTGCGAAAGATGTCGCGCTGTCAAATAAGCCACTGAGGATCAATCATCGCTAGGCAGAGTGCTGTCATAAACTCTGTCCAACTAGCAAGGCCAGGGTGTGAAGCCGTCTGGCGAAACATGCGCCACCAAGTAGCAGCACGGCCCTCCAAATGTAAAGCAGCCAAATGTATCCGCTGAATGTCAGTCTTAGGAAACATAAGGAAGTAGGTCTCAAGCTTAGAATACCAATTCTCGAGTTCATTCCCATCGGATGACCCAAAATACACAGTAAGCTGAACCTTATCCTTAAAGTCTCGTGGCAAAGGACCAGAAGATGAAGAAGTCTCGGGTGGTGGAAATGTACGCTGTGGGGGAACAGGTGGAGATAGTGGAGAAACACTGGACTGTAATGATAGTGTAGCAATCTGGGCAGAAAGAGCAATGAACGTCTCTCGTAACTCCTGGCGTAAATCAGTGCGTACATCACTCATGGCTTCCCTAAGATGATCTCGGAATTCATGCCGTACTTCGTCAAGATAAGTGGAAGACGGTATGCGAGGCTCAGAAGATGTAGGGGAAGTATCCATGGTCAAGGAATGCAGGAAGTGAAGAGAGTGTAAGAAAAGCTTAATATCAGAGGGAGCGGACTTTTGTCGTCACCTCGAATACGCTTTAGGTACACAAACGACACTAAGAGCAAGAAAGGAAATGACAAATGTCAAGAAAAGGTGTGGAAAGCAAGGAAAAAACCAGCAAAGATACCTCTCGATAGAGCTCCAAGCGTGTGCAAAGAGCTGGCTGGAAAATGTGACCACAAGGAGAATGAAAGTGGGCGCTGGACAGCCTCCAATCAATGCTGAAAATATGGCTGGAAATCTGTGGAAAACGTGATGAAATAGGGCGATGGACAGCCTCCAATCAAAACTGAAATATGGCTGAAACTCTGCTGGAACAATGGCTGAAAAATGTGATGAAGTAGGGCGCTGGACAGCCTCCAATCAATGCTGAAAAGATGGCTGGGAATCCTCTCCCTGAATCAAATGGAGGATTCAAAAAAAAGAGGAAAAGGGTTTGGAACTTGGGCGCCGGAAATAATCTGCCCAAATTTTTTTTTTCCGGCCGCCAAATTTAGCGGAAGTACTTCCGCTAACTATCTGCTAAAGCTCCGCCAAGGAAAATGCTCTGATGGGAGTTGGTCCTCCTCCAAACTGTGCTGAATGTTGCTGAAGCAAAGAGACGAAAGCCCTCAGCAAAGAGAGAAAAATCAGCAAGGAAAATGGGCACCCAATCAGAAAATCAGATCTGAAATTCAGCAATCAGGAAAGTGCTCTGATACCAAGTTATGATCAAAATCTCAGGTGTTGAATCAATGAAGCATAAAAGACAGCAATAGACTAACGCCCTACAAGCAATAGACAAGACAATAGGTTCTCCCACGAAGAGCCCAAGCAATACCAATCAATAATCTGAAAAATGAGTGTACAAATGCCCTTATAAATACCTTACCAATGAATCCTAAAATAGGAATTCAAAAGTAAAGGGAGGCAAAATGTGGAGCCCTCCTACGGGCCCCCACTCCACATATAACCATATAATAAGGGCCCAAGGCCAGTCAATGTCATAAAAAAGGACCCAGTGCGGGTCATAAGCATATAAAAAGGCTCTCGGGCCTGTACATGACTAATATAAAATGCGTAACCAGAAATATACATAACCAACAGTAAATGTAAAGAGGCCTGCGGAATATATGTAGAGTAGCCCAGTAGGCCTGTATCCTGTAGTCCGTAACTATGTCCCTCAAGATAAGTTGAACATGTTTGTGAGTCCTTCACACATGCAATATTTAATGGTGCTGAAAAGAAAAAGTACATGCCTGTGATCCTCATATGAAGGAATATGTGGGCCCTTAGAACATAGTTGAGGCGGGAAATACAAATGTTCCACTATTTGATCGATATAGGTCAAGCTCATATAAAAATATCCTCAAACAATGCAGGTTGCCAATTACCACATGAAAGGGTGAACATTAGAGCACCAATGTCATAACAAAAATGGGGGTGAGCCAACATGAAGATGGACATGACTAATAAACAAACATAAATGTTGAACAATAGGAATGCCCAAACCATCCGAATAGTCCACTCCTGCCATCTGGAGAGTACACTAGGAATAAAGAACCAACAACACATCCGCACATCATGGAGAAGGGATAGGGGTGCCAGAATAAAATACTAATATCGTAATAAGCATGCCAAGCTATTCAGAAAGACGATGAACGTATGAACATAGCAGTTACAAAGGACTGTAAGAGATAGCCAAAGGAAACCAAATTTGTCCTATACTCTGAATGAAGCATCCAATCCGCCATATACGTTGGATGCCATAGCGGAGGCATCCGGAATTGTGTCATGCACTGGGTCAGACCCTCATTTTAGATTTGTCTTTATAGGCAGAATAGCTAGTCATGTTTTGGCATGTTCAGACCATTGAATCAGAGAGTGAAGAATTGCAGAGCTAATTTCCTTGCTGGAAAGTTTTCATATTTCAGATGATAGAAGCTTTATAGCTAGTTTTTAGTCTTGACTGTAACAATATTTCATTTCCTCCCGAGTCAGACACTATTTGCAACTTTCACATCAAGTTTCTGCTGGAATGTGGACAGGTTCAACTTGGTACTGATGGGATTGAGAAGTTTTTTGATCTAGGACCACTCTCAGATTATGAGTTGCAGGGCCTTGAGAAATTGAAAGAAGAGTTGAGCAAATCAATCGAGAAGGGTCAAGATTATGTTCACCAATAGCAATTGAACTTCGGGGTCGATTCTCAATTATTAAACTCTGCCATCTTTTAAGGATAATGGTTTGTTATATTGCTGGCACACATAGTTCCCCTCAAAAATTTTGTGAGAACTTCTGTTCGATATTGACTTTACAGTAGCCAAAGTGTCATAAATAATTGCCTGGAATATTGGAAAGGCACTATACTACTGTCAATTTTTGGTGTGGAATAAGCTCCTCTTATGTGCCTTAAGGCAGTATTGTAAAAGCTTGGGAAAATTTCAGTTGGTTCTATTTAACAGAAAATCTGTAACTGACAGAAGTTAGGCATGCTATCAGTCAGCTCTACGCTTTAATGGTTCAACCTTGAGAAATAACATGGGCTTATGCTTCATGGGCCAAATCTCATTTTAGCTTGACAGAATTTCGACCAAATAGGTGCTGGCTAGACAACTCTGGTTGCAGCATCGAGTGGCCACAACACTGCAATGATTTTGAGTCATGTGTACATTGATGGCCTTCGTATTTCATTTATACACTTGGATATTCCCGACCCTCAAAATGGTATCTACCTGCTACTCTTTGTGATGCATTGCTCTGGGATGTTCATGCCATGCTACTGTGGTCCTGAAGGCTTAATAATTTTGATTACTCTGAATGACGGCTTTGGTGAGAATTTGTTTATTTGCATGCACCCTTTCATTACTTGGCTGTAGAAAGGCTTTTTAAAGCATAAAAGGAAAGTGAACATTATAATTCTTATTTGGGGAAAACCTCCATGCATATTTATAATGTATTTGGCTGTATGCAGACCTCAAGTATGTGACTTGATTCTGGAAAATAGGCCTGATAGATCAGTATGCAATCATAGATTGTTGCATAGAAGGGGCATCAGACAATCCACATTGACAATTCACAAAATTGAAGTCTTTGAATTTTGAAAACAATCTCCACCTTTATGTACCTTTTCAACTTATATTTGCCTATAACAGTTCATGGTGTTCAAATCAAGTCATGAATTTGCCTAAATGATCAAGTTTGTTTGGATACATAAAGATTGGGTGCTCTTTTGGATTATAAAAATGTTAATGCATGACTTTGGGAAGAAATTAATTTTTCGAGGTTGATAGAGATCAAGACCTCAAGATGACAATACGAATGGCAAACTTCTACACATTGCTGAGGGAATGAAATAACAAACCTTGAAGTGGTAAGTGATGAGATTTGAAAGTTTGCCACAACCATTTTTTGTTGGATATTGAGTTGTTTAGTCACTTCTCGTAATTGCATCTGTTGCTTTCAATTGCTTGTTGATAGTATTTTCTATGAAAAATTTTCCTTCTCATTATTGTATATTAATAGGTTATGTGTCCATGTTATGGTGGTTTTGACAATAATTGCATTTTTATATCATATGTATTTTTTAACATTAACTATTTTAAGGTATTTGACATTGCAAAAATATTGTTGTATTTGTATTAGACATAGATAAATCTAAGTGCAACGCACATGATCCTCAGATAATCTTTGATCGATGTTACACCTATGAGATGTAATAATTTGTGGGACAACACTTCCATTCAAGATGAATTTTGGGCATTAGAATTGATTTCACCAAAAAATTACACTGATTATAGCACTAGCAAATGAAATATTTAATGAACCGAGTATTCTTGTCTAACAATAATCACAAAAAACTATTGTTGGTAGATGTGGAACAAACCTAATAAAAAATCTCACATTTGTTTATTAACAATTTTGCATGTAAGTTGCCATTGACACAACTTCTAGGCATAGTTGCAGCGCGATTTCCGAATCGCGATCAGAATCGCGATTCCTATTCGCGATTCGGGATTTTTAAAGAATCGTGTAGAATCGATTTTTGTTTTGTTTTTTTTTTTTAAAATTTTTTTTTAGGCAATATGGATATCAGATGAAAGCTCTGATCGAGGGGATTATGATTGTGTAGTTTGCCGACTGTTTCGGGTGCGAAACACCAAAAAGTGTGTTTTCACTCGGGGAGTTGGAAGGCCAAATCATGAAGAGGCCTTACCGTCGAGGTCGGGGTCTACCGTCGGCCTCGGACCCCGCCGTTGGGGGGCGTTGCCCCCCAAACCCCCCACCAGGGGGCTACCGCCCCCCGAACCTCCCGTTTCCCAGGGGGCTACTATCCCCCGAACCCCCTAGAGCTTCTTGCTATATAGACACTGTAGATAAAAATGCCACCGCCCCCCTTAGATAAAAATGGGGTACAAATGCGCGCCGAGAAGGGCCCAATATTTATGCCCCCAACTGTATGTACATTGCACTCACATCTCCAGTGAACCAATTGCAAAAGTGATCATCATCCATACAGTTGATAGTCCAAACTATAGCATTAACATTTACTGAAAACCAGAGCAAATGACAACCGGATAGCTACTGAAAATAAGATCTGTTTGTGCCTCATCTACTGCACTTATGAGAGGCAAAACGCTGGTTTGACCATTGATCCCCTAAAAAACTTTCAGCAATAAGCTATTTTTCCAAATTTTTTTTTTTTTTTTTTTTTTGCGATTCTGGGTCGCGAATCGCGATTCGCAGAATCGCGACCCGCGAATCGCAGTCCCAGCGAATCGCGATTCGCTGCAACTATGCTTCTAGGCCACTAATTGTTAATGTTTGCAAGTGGATAGCCATAAAGAATATCTGATTAGTATCACGGGGCGGGGGGGTTGGTTGTTTGTTGTTATTGTTGTTTAGCTTGGGCAATTTTGCAAGGCCAATCTTCAATTAAACCAAAATTGTATATAAGATGTACATTATTATATGCATTAGATTATCTTTGACATAAGGAACTAGAAACTTATTTCTTTAACGAGTCGTGATTATTCCAAGTCCAAAAATAGTCATAATTTGACATTCTTTGTCCTTCGACAATCCCAAACTTTGATCGATTCTTGAACGATAGTCTATTAGTGGATGTACAATATAAAGGATTGATGCAATGATATGCTACACTTGAAGTTCCTCACAATTGGAAATTTCATAGCCAAAAATCTAATAGCTACCTAGACATTGTAAAGGCACGTTTGCAAGCCGTACTGTTGAATTTTCTGATGACATTATCCCTCGGAAGAAAGATCAAAATGAAGGGACAATGGCACGGGCTATTTATAATGGGAGCTTTCTAAATATCGAAATTGCACAATTTGGAAACACAATTTTTGGTCAATCTACAATGGTAGATTGATATAGAATTTTTAGATAGATTCAAACTGACCAAGCTCTTAGTTGAAGGATGCAAAATGCTCGAAATAGCTAACACAATTCAATTTTTGAGCTAGTTATGTTCACCTATTTTTGTCTGATCGATACTCATGTATTCTGCCTGGTAATCAAATACAAAAAGACAATTAATTTGAGATGCTGATTATCTATTTTGAAGATATATATTTGTTTGAGCACTATTTTAAAGTTTATTTTCATGTAGTTTGAATCAAATACGACAACCTACAATTGATATGCTTGCGAGGTCGCTTCGCATTTGATGAAGAGGATTTGCACTACCTTATTAGATGTCATTTTTCACAAAAATTACTTTTTTTTTCTTCTATTTTATTATAATGAAGGTTAATATGGGAAGTGAAGACCTATAATTGAAGCTATTTCTAAAGAAAGGTTATTTGACACATATTAGATGGAAGATTAATTTTATTCATTCAAATAAATGATATATGACGATTCCAATATGATCCAACTTGAAGGTAAACTTAGATCGAAGGCAAGTCACATTATATAAAGACATATTGTATAAGTTGAAGTTCATGGCTTCGCTTCTACTTCTTCCAAATAAGGAGGTTTACTGTTCTCCAAGCCAAAACGTTTGAGCGACGAGCTGATTTCTAAGCAGTGGTCATTGCCCGCCCCCATTTTCTGTCAAGGACCATCTTTTAGAAGCAAGTCCAAACTCACCCATCTTCCACTTATTATTGCCTTTCCATTGGTTCGCAGTGAGTCCAACTTTTTTCCAAGCTACCAAAGGTGGCAACTGGAAGATTGGATTTCATCAAAGCATCTTCTATATTTGACAAAACGAGTGTGAAAAATTGTCAACTAGTTTGTTTCTGGAGGCCAAAATGAAATCTCAACTTAGAGATAGTTTCGTATTTGTCAATAAAGGCCTAAATAGTTTTTGTACTAATTTTGGCAAGTGGATAAGTGGATGAGGTCAAATTTGGACCCATTCTAATTGGCTAATTTTGGTACATTGCATCTAGACTAGTATTTCTAGGTTTTTGATGAAGTATCTAGAAGTTTTCAAATTAGGTCAAGTTTGGAGCAAGTGGCCAAATGACATTTTGGAAGCTATAAATAGTTGTACCTGCATGGATAAATAATCATCAAAGTTTCAGAATCTTTCTTTGTGGAGAATTCATCTCTTGTGTTTCTATGTCCATCTAATGTGTTTCTCACTTGATATCTTGAGTTTCTATGTGTAGAATGTTGATTTTATGGTTGATCTAGCTTCCACACGTGTGAAGGACAGTACAATATAGCTTCTTTACAGACAAGAACAATACTAAGTCATATCTAAGTGTTCATGATCAGATCTTTGTGCATTTCTAAGTTCTAGCATGTATAAACTAGTGATTTCTATCTTCTAGCTATTTCTAGATGTGCAACCAAATTTGGCTAGAGATCATTGATGATCTAAATGTATTTTGATCTCTGATTTTTCACATCGTATCAAAGCAGTTGAGGTTTATTTGAAGGCACCATAGATTCTATGTGGATTTGGAGGTATTTCTAGTTTAAATCTTGTAATTTCAAGTATAGAGTTTGGATCTTTGTGATCTTAAATCATTTTAGGTCAAAATACTTGTAGATGGCCAATTTTTTAAATGACTTACTGGAATGTGGAGACAAAAATTGCTTGCAATTATGAATGCTACATTCTATTAGATGAGATATCTAGATTCTAGCTTTTGCATGTAGATTTTGCTTGATTCAATATTTTGTATTTTTGGAGAAACTCTAAATTTGATAGGATCTCTTGATTTAAAGTTGTTGGACTTTTTCAAGAGTGTGTTTCAATATTAGGTGTTGGCAAAAGTTCATTATATGGTGTTTAGATCTATTGTGATCAAGAAATCAAGATTCTATGTGCTAGAATTTGCTAGAAAGAGAAAAAGGAGAGGCGAGATTGTTTTCATATCTTTGTGATTTCTTCTTGAGTTTCATTTGTTAATTTTCAAAGGAGTGCTAAGTGCATTGGAACAGGTTCAAAGAGAAGATCAGATCATTGCAACATGGCAACCTCAAGTGACTTCATGTTGGAAGGCAATGATAGGCTTACCTCAACAAATTATTTTACTTGGAAGGTGAGGATGAAATCTTTGCTTGAGATGAATGATTTGATGGATATTGTTGTAGGTGTGGAGGAGAGACCTTTGGCACCTCAAGAATAATTGAGGTATGACAAGAGAGCAAAGAAAGCATGTGATCAAGATGAATGTGAGTAATGAACTTCTCAAGGAAGTTGGTAAGTGCACAACATCAAGTGAGGCTTGGGAATCTTTGAAGGAGATTTATGAGTCCAAGTATACATCTAGGGTCCTAACCCTAAGGAGGCAAAATTTTCAAAATTTTCAAAAGAAGAATGAAGGTGCTCATATTTTTGTTTTGAGAGTTAAAGATTTGAGCGATGAGCCAACATGCATTAGTGAAAGAATTAAGGATGTGGAGCTTGTTCAAGTTGTTCTTAATGGCTTGTCGGATGATCATGCTAATTTGGTTAAAAGATTTTCTATTCAAAAGACATTGCCAAGTATGGAAGATTTGCAAGAGATCTAGTTGAATGAGGAGTTTAGGCTTCGATCAAGAGGTGGATCTACTTTTTCATCTCAAGTTGGAGAGGAGAAAGCTATGTTCATCAAAGGCAAGTTCAAGGGCAAAGGCAAAATCAAGTGGTCAAAGGGTCAAGATCAAGGTGAGCCTTCTACTTTTGTTGGCAAGAAAAAAGATAGATCCAAGTTAAAATGCTTTTATTGTGGAGTCAAAGGGAATTTTGCAAGTGATCGCTTCAAGAAAAAGAGAGATCAAGATGAGAAGCAAGGCAATTTCACTTTTGAAGAGGATGGTGTTGGTGATCAAAACTCAAATGATGATGCCTTTTTGATGTCTTCTTGTTTGCTAACCAATGATGGAGATATTGATCCATGGTGGATTGATAGTGGAACAAGCTTTCATATGACATGTCACAAAGAATACTTTACTTCTTTGGTGCCTTATGAAGGAGAGAAGAAGGTCATCAACATGGCCAATGGTGGTAAAGTTGTTATCAAGGAATTCCTATTTTTCTCTCATCTACAAATATGAATGTAAGCTTGAAGAATGTTTTGTTCATACCTTCTATTACTAAGAATGTGCTTAGCGTGTGTCAAATGGTTGACAAAGGGCTCAAAGTAGAATTTGTTGGTGATTCTTGCTTGATCAAAAGGAATGAAGTCTTGATTGCTCAAGGCAAGGGACAAGGTGAGCTCAAACTTGATGGATTTGTTGGTTCTAACCATGGTGATTTGAAGGGTCCTCATAGGTCTTTAACAAAATTTCTATGATATGCCCTAGAATCCAAGGAATAGTTCGATAAGAATATTTAAGGATGTACGTTCCAAAACTAATTGATAAGTTGTAAAACTAATGTTGATAAGCTTTGAATATGTATGTGTCCCTTTTATGATTTGATTGAATCGAATGTTGGAGAACCGATCTATGTCTTGCAATGTTTGGATATTGACTATTTGACATGAAGCACAGGTATAGGCTACAGGCAATTGAATTTACACAAAGGTTTTTGGCAACAGCAGCCCACATTTTTCGGTACTGTTTAGACCGTTTCTTAGACTTGCAATGCATTCAACCTCAAAAGAACTACATAAAGTCCAGTATTGGTGAAGTATGTGGCAAAGGCTGCGGGATGGTGGAGTCAAATGAAAATGATCTGTAGCTGCTACATGATTAACAAACAATAAGCTGACAAGTTTTTGTTGTTTCCAGGTTCCAGCTACATTTGGGATGTACGACAGTTGTGGAGATGGAACAATCGACATCAATATTTGGGTTTTCTACACACTGTACACATTGCAAGGGCACCTTGAGACTCGTGTTACAAATGATAGATTAAGTCAAAGACTCTAGACTAGTAGTTGTGCAGATTAAGTTCAATGGCAATTCAAAGAGACATTAAATAAGTGTCCATTATATTTATTATGGATATCTGATAGAGATGACATACGCTATGATGCTCTATAGCGGCCACTAATCTTTGCACTGTTGGTGCTTCCATATGTATTTCGGCATAAGTGCTCAAAATAGTGACATTCAAGGAAATATAAATTTTCTATATGATGCTCCAACCTTCGCACTGTATTGCTTCAATATTTGTGTGTTTTAAGTTGATAATTGTTCACAAATAGTCACATTCAATCAAATGTTTTTAGTTTAAAATTGTCATAAAAACAAGCCATATCAAATGAATGATAATTCAATGGTAAGTTTGAATGATAGTTTAATGGTGAGTTTGAACATTAGCTCAATGGTAAGCCTTTATTTCATATCTTGTTTTTTCTATTGGAAGACGAGAAAACATTAGTGCAGGAAATTAAATGGCAAGTAAATGTTTTTCACAGTTTTGTATCTTGCATAGTATTTTTTAATAAGATCTTTTAGACTATCTTTGATAATTGTAGGATTTATGAGGTTATGAGGGGGGGGGGGAAGGTCCTGCTCCGAGGCCCTTCCGCCCCGGAATATTGTGCGCCCGAGGGCAGAGGCCCGAGGGCGCACAGTATTCCGCGGGCGGAAGGGCCGAGGAGCCGGCCCTTCCCACCCGTGAATTTTGTTTTTAATTTTTTTTTTGACGTAAATTTTTTTTACACGCACCTTCTGGGTGTAAGGTGCATGTAAAAAAAAGTAATTTTTTTTACGTGTACCTTTCGGTGTCCGAAAGGTGGTTGTAAAAATATTTTGTAAAAAAAAAATTTGCCCCACAGGTTATGTTCTGTGAGGCATCACCATTCCATTGTAAAAATCTAAAAACTGATTTCACGTTCTATAAAATCTAGGATTCTGTAGGCATTAATTTGTAAAAATAGATACACAAACCCACATATAGGAAAATGTAGGAGAACTCCAAAGAGGTTTCCCAACACTGCATCTGGCCAAACTTGAGATGGGAGGCGCCACGGCCGCTCTGAGATGCGAGGCCGCGAGGCCCCAGTGCCTGGCCAGCGCTTTCCGCACTTCTTGGGCCACCCACGTGATTACCCACGTGATTAGGCCACGTGATCAGGTAGGTGGCAATTGAAAGCTGCGCTACGATTCTTTTATAGTTCAGACAGATTTCCCGTGTTTGATGTTTACAGACTTGGACTCCTGGGTGAAGCGTATGATTCCATTGTTCATACTGCTTCTTACGATCCAGCCAATGATCAAGCAAAAGAAAATCTTCATTCCTAACTGGGCTTTCGCAGAAGTGTGAATCAGATCAAACGGGAAATTTCTAGAGAAAATGGTCTGATTATTAATATCTTTCAATCATAAAGTAGTTTTTCTGTCTCTCTCTCAACGATTGGAGTTAGCAGTTCTATAATGTCCCCTAAACTCAGCTCCAATGACTATTGATTTCTCACTTTTCCCAAATCATCTTTGCAATGGCAACTCTTCAGTGTGTACTGGAATATCAGTCCGGAAGCTGGAATCTGAACTCAAACAGTTTGAATTTTAGTCCTTGAGATGAAAATGAACTGAAGAATACTTAACAAGAGATGGACTGCATGAAAAGTCTATTGGAGTGTTCTGCGTCAGTGGAGTTGATGTCGTAGAAAAACACTCACACGTACTTTGGGTTATAGTCATTAAAATCTGATAATTAACTCTTCAAGAAGGCGTAACAGCATAACAGCGGCCCACAGCTCGTGATTTCGGAAGAGAGGTAGCAACCTGAGCAGTGTGATGTGACGTTTGGATCCATTATCCCTTCTCCTATGACCTGTTCGTAGTTGAGCCAAAGATCCTACCAAAATAGGCTAAGTGGCTACTTGTAAAGGCTGTAGGTTTAAAGAAAGTGTCACATAGAGATTACCAATCACGAAGATCCTACCTGTCCGAAGCTGGAGGAAACTTTGAAGTTTGGCCTCGCAACTGGTCGTCATCTATATCCGACTCTTCAACATATCGCACTACGGTAGTTTGAATATTTTGATAAGAAAGAAGTTCATGAAGCGTTTCTCGTCTGTCAGTCACAGGTCGTAGAATCTCGTCCACGATACATGAATCATCTGCCTTCTTCCATCCTCTGTGTTGACGACGGACTTTCGGTGCCTCAAGGAAGCATACTGCAAAATGTTCACCCAAAAGAGTTGTAGCATTGTATGTACTAGGGCGTCAGGTGTGTACTATATCAACTTACAGGCTTCGTTCTCGCTCCTGTGTTGAATTTCTAGGTTCTCCCAGAAGAGCTCAGTCTCTAAGCTCACTAGCTCCGAGGGATCCCTTCAAAACCTTCATCCAGCCTTTTGCCGTAAAACTGTTCCTACTGGTATTGATGCTGTCTGGAAATTTAGAGAAGCTGAAACATATAGCCTTTACATTTACAATTTCAAGATAGAGAACAGGATCTAGGGAATTTGAGCAAGAATTTCCAATCCAAGAGTCTCAACCTTTAGAGGGTGCGCTGGACGAAGTTAATTTCAGAAATGGATACAGTTTCTGCTAGATTTGAAAAATATCAGACCGGAATTCGAAACTTCAGGAAAGAAACTGACCTCTATCAGGTCACGGAGCTAGAGAGAAGATGTGGAACTGGTCTAAGCGGTACGATGTCGCTATATGCTGATATGTTGGGGGACCCTTTGTGCAGGGTGCGACATTTTCCTGCTTTCGCCATGCTGGTACAGTTTTGACGCTCATGTGATGCAGCTTTCTCTGTAAATTATTACCATCCCTACGTTGTATCATTGTTGATCTTGCGTCAAGGGCTATCATAATCAAGTCGTCTAGTTGCAATTCTTAACGTTTATTTTACAAGCTTTTGTTTGTCAAAATCTGAGAAAATAAACTTCAATGATTGGAAGATTTTCAACATTTTCTCTAATTCGTAACTACATAAATGACGTTACTACCGAACTACCGATCTATTTTGATGCAGGTTGCTGAAGTTGATGGTAGCCGGATAGTTGGGTTAGTCAGGGCTGGCGTTAAAGACGTGGTGTGTGGAAAGAAAATATCAAACAAGAACCATGATGTAGTTGGCAAAGTTCAGCATGAAGAGCCCGTTTATGCTCGTGTGGGATACGTACTGGGATTGAGAGTCTGTCCATTTCATCGGTACTCTCTCTATCCTCAGTACAGCCCACTTTCTTGTATTTAAGCTAAAAATTCATGCCTTCTAACTTCACCGAAAGCCCACTTCATATCTCTCTCTCTCTATCCCCCTCTCTCTTTTGTATTTATGCCAAAAATTCATGCCTTCTAACTTCAACTATTTGCAAGTAATCTACAGACGATTGGGAATCGGTTTAAGATTGGCACAAGCCATTGAGGATTGGTGCAAGGATGAAGGAGCCGAATTTGTGTACATGGCAACCGAGAAAAGTAATACCCCATCCATTGATCTTTTCACGAAAAAATTAGGCTATAAGGAAATTAGAATGTTGCGTATATTGGTGCATCCAATCTTTTTCCATAGTGAGCTTGTACCACTGAATGTGAGAGTGACCAAATTGGTAACAAGTGATGCATTGACTCTATATACATCTGTGATGGGATCAAGAACATTTTTTCCTAGAGACATTGATATGATACTGAAGAATGAGTTATATGAAGGGACATGGATTGCTACTCTGAAACAAGAGGAAGAGCTAGGACTAGTTAGCATCACCCAATATTCTAATCCAAGGAGCAGAGGAAGTAAATTTGTGCAAAATTTGCTTAACGGAGTTGTGAATTCATGGGCAATGTTGAGCATCTGGAAGTGCAATGAGATATTGAAGCTTCAAGTGGTGGGCGTGCCGAAGAAGGTTCATGCTCTAGCAACCATAACACGTTTTGTGGATCATACGCTCCCTTGGCTAAAGATCCCTTCCTTTCCCGATGTCTTTTCCCCTTTTGGAATGCAGTTCATATTTGGCATTCATGCAGAAGGACCTAATGGCCACAAATTACTTGATGCACTATGTTGTTATGCTCACAATATTGCTCAGAAGCATAATTGCCAAGTGATTATGACTGAATTAAGTTCATTTGACCCTTTAGCAAATTGCATTCCTTATTGGAAAACTTTATCTTCTGCCGATGATTTGTGGTGTATGAAATATCTTAACAACAAAATATTGGATGAGAAGGTGACAACATCTTACTCCAACCATGAGTTTTCATTTGATTCCTTTAATTGGTGCAAATCAATTGAAGAGGCAAAAATATTTGTCGATCCAAGAGATGTTTAGACATATCACCTTCTCGTCAGGACAACACACATCAGTCTTGTGTTCGCAAATCACTCTTTATAAATTATATTATGTGATCGCAACATGATGTCCACATCAATAATTAAAACATGTTTGAATCTACTTAGAAGCATTTCATTGCATATGATCATATGATCAATAGTTTAGAGATTATTGCGACATGAAACACTTGCAATCAGAATAGTAGCTAATTGTTATGTATTCCACTTCATTGCACAACCTTGTTCTCCCAACGTTCTGAACGTTTGTTTTTTCCTTGAAATTAAATCATCTAGTAAACTAATTTTAAACAAATTAATAAACTCTAAAATAAAATCAAATTTTTGTTCAGCATAACACATCAAACAAATCAATATAAAATTGATGTTTACTACAGAACTTTACCAAACTACTTTTTTTTCTTGCATTCCAAAAACCTCCAATAAGCTACACACCTGTAGAGTGCCAATTTATGTGAAATACAACAATTATTCAGAAATAAGCAGTGTATTCTAAAGAACCTTGCAATGAAAATTCATTCATTTGAAATCCATTTGGAATGTCAATTATGTAGAAGAGGATATAAGATTTTATTTTATTTAGATGTGGAGATTTCTTTACAATCTCTTTTATCGATGATATAAAATGATGATTAATCATCAATGCTCGTTCAAGGAATAATGTTTATGTTGGATCATCCACAATAACTATTTTACCTTGTGTCGATTGCTCTCTATCTTTGTTTTCTATCTTAGCTTTTAAGATGTGTCTTTTGACTTGCTTAGGCACAATGTTTATCTTCAGTACTCTAGAAATAAAAAGAGCTATGTTTAGCATGAACAAAATCACATCATTTACAAAGGCAATATTTTTTTAGTTTACAAAATTTGTAAGTATTGCATGGAAAGAGAAAAATATAACATGTCTCTAGAGAAAATAAAAAATGAAAAAATGCTTCACTTTTTTAGCTCGGAGAATAAAGCCTTCTTCTTGGTAGCTTAGATCCATAACATGGCCTCTTGAACCTTCATAAATAATGTACGCTTAAAATTAATAATAAATCCTAATAGAATTTCATCTTTTTTTATTATTTGAAATATAAAAATTCTAATAAATATTAAATTTAGCGTAACCAAATTCTAACTTTAAAATTATTTTTCCATTTAGGCTAATGAGAGGTGCCCATTCATAACTTTGAAAAAAAAAACTAACAATTCATTCTATAAAGTCTGTCTTAATGCTTTTCCACTCACAAATGTCTATATCAATGGCAATGAATTTTAATGGTTGTGCAACAAAGGTTGATTTTACTTATTTATTTATTTAGTCAAACCTTGAACGTATGGACCTTTGTGTTTGCGTGATACTTTGTGTTATCAAAGCTGAACTTGAGAATGTATATCGAATGGTTTGTTGGTGTGCTTGAGTGTGAGTCGAGTACGTAGTAGCTGAAAAATCATAAACATTTCATGGACACTCTAAACATTGCTATAGCTTATTGTTTTCCACTCTTGTCATATTTGAACTTAAGGGAGTGTTCGAAATCAGACTGATTTAGATAAGTTTCAAATGTGACATTGTAATTAGTGTACAATTAACTAGATTTATGATTTTATGTAGTAATTGGGACTTGATCCACAATTGATATACCTATCATGCACTTGTTCCATAAGTGGCTACTGGGACTGGCCGAGTAGCCACACTCATAAGAAGATTAGCCTGGATAGTGATTTTTGACGACTGTTGCTATGCTCAAGGGCATGTCCTCGGTTTGTCGTTAGTAGTTTTGGGCCTATTCAGTTGGGGGACATGTGCTGATCTAGTTATCTTATATGTACAGTGTTTTTTTGTTATTTAGTAACTTTTGTTGAGTCATCTTTGAGAGCTAAGTTGCTTGTAGCTAGGGTGACTCTTTTGTGATGTGCATATTGCACTAGTTCCTGTATTTATCAAATTTATTAACATATTTTCACTTATAAAAAATCTTGTCAACAAGTAACCAAATACAAAAATCTAACATACTAATGAGAATTAAAGTAGAAATTTCTAGTGAATTGAATTCTAAAGCATTTAAAGATTATATAAGTATGCTAAGCATAACAAAAGTCACTACAACATCTTGGAGGTTTCTGACCCTATTACCAAGGCTTTTATGAAGAATTTGTTTTTGAAAATCCCAAACCTCGGCATATACCATGGTGTATATCTCGAAAAGAGATCCTCGATAATTACCTCGAGGCTTCTTCATCTCATTGTTGCTTTGTTTATAGCATATATAAACCGAGGGATATACCGAGGGTCCTCGGTATATCCCTCTAAAAAGGTTGTTGGTGGCATATCTTTTTCGAGGGATATACCATGGTTTGAGATTCTCATTAGGCCAGCTTTGCATTTCATCACATCAACTTGAGATTGAAGTGAGAATTTTAAGTGAAAAAAAAGTGCAATTAGGACCATAAATGGATTCATTCAATCCATAAGAGTGATTGGTTACATTACTATCTTTATCTCCATCCCGATCTATAAGCAAGAGCAATCTAAACAAAGTATTTAAAGATCGAAGCGACTTCACATGTGTGAGCCACAACCTAATGTATGAACAGAATCCTCAAAGCAATGTCCTAACACTAATTGAAGCATTGGATCCACCAAAATGGATGCAAAGAGAGAAATACACAAGCTTGATGCAAATTCCTCAAGATTTCTTCAAATTGTTCGTACCAAATGAGCTCCAAATTGGAGTATATACAAAAAGACTGAGGCTTAGATTGACCTGACCTATTTCACACATGTGGAATAGTACATCCACATGTCCTTTGGCTCCTCCTAAGGTCTCTATGGCCGTCTAATTGAATTGCACCTCGTCAAAAAAGCTAGAATATAGGAAAATGCATATTAACTTGGAAAACTTGCCTGTTTGCCTTAATGGCTCGTGAGATTATGTAGAAGCTAACCTATGCCTATGTTGCACATGTGGAAATAGCTCCACATGTGTCGAATGTCATTATGTACATAAACTTGGCCTAATCAAGTTATATATTGTCATATTTCTCACATTTGCTAGTTATGTTCTCTATCTAAGGTAAAGTTTGAGGGTCACTTCTTATTCAGATGCCCAATCTATTATGAGATCATAGGATGATACCACTGCCTCTTCCAAGATGATTCTTTTATAACAACATGATCTATGCTAGCCAACCTAGTCGAGTCACTCTTGCATGCAGCTCCAGATTATGTCATGAACTGATCTAGCCTCAAATGATGATGTTAATTGTGACACTTTGCTCCACATCTTTCTTGAGTAGCAGTTAATGACATCATATTACCATTTCCATTATGTTGCATTTGCGATCATATATTAGACGCATTCCGATTTTGCTTTTATGCTTAGATTACTTTTTTTTATTATTTCCGAGATGTTTCACATGATGCCCATTTTATAACACACTTGACATGTACTCATTCATCTTATATGCCTTTTGGCATGGAAAAGACGTTAATAAAGCCATATTCTCTCTCTCTCTCTCTCTCTCTCTCTCTCTCTCTCTCTCTCTCTCTCTCTCTCTCTCTCTCTCTCTCTCTCTCTCTCTCTCTCTCTCTCTCTCTCTCTCTCTCTCTCTCTCGGTCCATAACTCATACATTCTGCATATATCATCATACCATCCACACTCTAGCTTAATCTCACAAGAGGGCACCACATGAGAAGCTATGTAGCTCTTCAATACTCAATGAAAAATATGTATAATGACTTGTTATTCATAGTATGTAGGCTGCTCTGATACCATTTACCCTAATGCATCTTGGCCTTCCATTTTCTAAGCTTATTCTTACCTCCCTTGATCAAGATTGATAATCTTTGACTAGTTTCAAGGGTCCATCTAAGATAGACAAAATTAGACCATTGACCATGTGGGGGCTAGGCAATGATTTGTTTTTCTCTTTTTAGTCTCTTAGGATATGACACGTTTCGTACCCATTGTTACTTGTTTCCGTAGGATAGTGGATGTAGTATAGTAACGTGCTAGGAGTAATATCATGATGGTTTGAGTTGTATACTGACCATCCTATTGTGAGATCCAAGTATTAGATTTACCTTGATAACCATCAAACTAGATATCAAGAAATTTGACTAGTTCACCCACCATCCATGTTAGCCAAATTTTTGACATAAAGAGTCGGCTCAATTTTTGACTAATTTTACTATTGTATAGAAATCGACATGTCTTTAAAGTCGTACACTTTTGATGAACAAAAGACACAAATTTTGATGATAGGTAGGGGTCCTAGCCCGTCCAAAATGTGGCTAGAAGAGAATTTATGGCCTTAGAATTGGCCCTTGAATATTTTTTGGTAGCCTTCAAAAAATCGGCCTGTAGGATGTTTTTAAATTTTTGGCTATTATGCCACCATCTACAATGTATAGCAATTTTGATACTAATATAAAACCCTTGGTATTGTTTTTAAGATTGTTGTTCAATTGGGGAGGAGGGCTCAATTACCGATCATTGGCATGACGGAAAAAAATGGATGAATGCTAAGGCCACAATGACAAGCTCTTCAAGAGAAAAATGCACAACGGAGGCCAAACATCAAACTAAATGGACCATTGACCCAAGGCGGCTAAGTGGAAAATAGCCATGCCAACACCTGGAGTGCCACCTCGATAGGCACATGGGGAAAGGGCCAAATCACCCTTAAATTCAAAGTGAATGATGAGGTTCATAAAAGACAGCCTATCATTGTTAAAACCTTAACTTCCATGCACTAAGAAAGAGGAGGTGGCAGTAGGCCCACAAAATTTGTGACAAGTAGCAAAGAGTACATAAAAGGCATTCAAGTAGCAAAAAGTACATAAAAGCCATTGAAGAATGAGAAGGATGGCAAGTTGGCAGATTGAAGGGGGTATTGACCTCAACTCTATAAGATGGATAGACGTGCTCACTCTCTAGCTGGATCCTGTCACTTTTATGCTTGGACAAGGCTGCTCTGCAGAATTTCTTCTAAGAAACTACTCATCTACTTTCTTGTCCAGTGGAAGCAGCCTTGAGTCAATCCTCCTTTCTGCTCACCACATGCTGCTCCTGCCAAGAGGTTTTGTTTGGTGAACAGCATGGATCTCCACCCTCTCCTCAATCCCTCTTTTGTGATTTTGAATGTGGGTTTTCTATGGCCTCCTTCCCTTCTTGTTACTGTTGCTTTATGTATAGAAGCCCCTTCTTCCATGCTTGGGTTGAGTGTATCCATGGTGTTGTGAGAGTTTGTTGGGGGAACCCACAGTGAAGGCCATTGTGAGAAGAGGTTAGTTGTTGAGAGTAATGTGGGTGTCAAGCTTTGCTATGAGTAAGAGTAATAAGTAAGAGAGAGAAAACTAAGACAATGTGTTAAGTGCTGTCTTTTGTGCCTATTTTCGTGTGATCCATTTTGTCATAATGTGAGAATTAGAGTCTCATTTTCAACCTTGTGTGAGGAGAATTGAGATTATGAGAATATACGGTTTTTTGGGGAAAGGACTGATTGGTTTGAGAGGATTTGGTTAGTAACAGTAGTGTTGTGATTAGATGTGTGAGTTATGAGAGCTATTTTGATAAAAGATAAGTCAACCCATCTTCTCTACTCTTCCAGTGTTGCCAACTGATATGCAACCAGATTATGAAAGATACTATGAGTCAATAATATTGTCCTCAACTACCCAAAGAAAGCCTTATATCCACTATACCATTATGCATATCCCTCCACCTGATCTAACATTGCCATTAATGATGATGAACATCAAAATGAAAGGCACCTCAAGGAATCTGAGATCATGCTAGCCTATGCAAATGCTTGCTTATTTGAAACAAAGAAACCCCAAGATGTGGTATTCTCCAATAATAGATGTTCTAGTTCTGCCTCAAGATCACAGTAACCAAGCTTCACATATAGAATGTGGAGTTGAAGGGCAAGCAGGAGACCATCTATGAAATGCTGCACTCCCAAGAGAAGACAATCTTGCAAACAGCACTCCGGTCCCTTAGTGCAATATGCAGTGCACTCACCTATAGTTTCCCCACAGTCATTGAAGAAGGGCGCTACCACCTCCATCTCCAACGAGCTCTCACATTCGCGGTTCTGGGCTAGCGACCCTCGTATCTTACTGGCACATATGAGTTTGGCCCCGACTCATTTCGCCTCCTAACACCTGTCCCAAGTGCCGCCCTGCTGCTGCCCGCCCTGCACTTGCCTCCTCCCTGAATTCTTGCCACGTGGCGTTAGACCGTTTATCCCATAAGCTTTTCAGAAAATACTCTCTACTTGCATATTTAGTGGAATTGCCCACTAGTATTCATGCATGCGTGTGAGCCTGGGCCTGCATGTAACGCCCTGGTTCTGTCGTCGGCGACCCCTGGCGCCCAGTGGTTCCGATGCCCAGCGCCGTGCTCCAGTGGTGTGGGGTCCTAGGGCGCCGGTGGTTCCCGGCGCCAGTGGGGTCCCGGGATGCCCGACGCCAGGCACCAAGGCGCTCCAGTGGGTGTGGTCCCTAGCTGCCGGCACCCCGGCGCCAGTGGTCCTGGGGCGCCCGGCGCCAGGCACCAGGCCGGCCCCTGAAGAGCCGGCGCCTCGGTCCGGGCTCCCTGGCCCTGGGCCTGGCGAGTTCCAGACGTGCACGCCCTGGTGCCAGGGGATTTCTTGTCCCCTGCCCGGACTCCACATGGCAATAGCTGATTGGAACGGGGCCAAAGCTGTCCCCTTGCCAATATGTGCCAATAATCGGTCAACCTTTATCCTGCACAGTGATTGTTGAGTGACAGTAGTTTGGGAGCTCGCAGCAAAGGAATTGAGCAACTTGTAACCCTTGCAATCAGCTACCTTTCCACGCCTCCAGCATAGTACCAGCGTGACCCATTATGTAATAGATAACGGGCCCCTGTGGGGCCCGTTATCTATTGTTATTAGCATGTGTACATGATTTTTTGGTTTTTTATATGTATTTTATACGGTTTTAATACCATCTGTATACATTAATTTCTAGAAGTGACGTCTGATTGAACGTTTCTCTCTTTCGTTCGTTCGTTCGTTCGTTTCTCTCTTCCTTCATTCTTTGTTCTTCGTTCGTTGTTCGTTCGTCTCTGTGACTCTCTTCCGATCCTTCTTCTCTTCGTTTAAGCAGCGACGTCGCTCTCTCTCGTGAGTGACTTGTTATATTGTTACTTGTTGTCTTCCTTGAATCTGATACTAATCCATTTACATCTATTTTTGCAGAGCGCATCTTCCATTCCAATTACTAATCGCAATAGCAACAACCATCGCATTAAATCAAGACAGATGGTGGAATGGGCAGAAGCCCTTAGTTTATTAGAATCAAAAAGTTGCTTGAATGGGCAGTGGCCGTTAGTTAATTAGTTGCGAAACATCTCCCAACTGCTCGTTGGATGAGTTAATTCAGTTGCAAAACATATCCCAGCGTTAGTCAACTACATCCAGAAACTACAGCTTGTAATAGGTTGAATATCGAAAGCTGCAAAAAGGGACTGATTCAAGTACAGACTGAGCAACAATCGTGGTGATCGCACTGAGGCAGAGAGCCTCAAAGCTTGAGTTGCAAAATCATTGAACAAATCTTTTCCGCAAGAAAAAAAAGGTGACAATATATGGCTCAACGCAGAGCGGCCCACCGTGACTGGCTGGCACCTACACGCTATGCTCTCTGCTCCTCCGGTCCTACGCTCCAGCGAAGATACACGCGAAAATACAGAAGTCAATGATTGTCGTATATTTTCAATGTCGTATAAATACATAAGTACCATATAATGTACGGTCCACAACTAAACAGAAACGCCGATTACGGGATTTGATTCGCCTGTTCCTGCCTCGTTTAAGTCTCTTGTGATCCAATTCGGAGCCGCGAGCAGCAAGCAAAGCAGCACTCCTGCCCCAATACACTGGGAGGGCCCTCCATAATTTCAGCACCCACAGGGTGCTGAAATGTTGCAGGCACCTGCATGTGCCTGGCAGGTGCCTGCTCAGTCGCACCCTGTTGTAAAGTTACCTTTACAAGCCTTACTTCCGACGCCAATATTGTACCCGGTGCCGCCACTGTGACCAGAATCCAGCCGGCGCCAAGTTCCTATGGCTGAAAATCTTTGATCGGTTCTAGCGAAGTCCAGAGAGCTCAGATCGATGTGCAATCACCTCACACGATCTAGGCATGATTAGAGGAAGCCTGGGGATCAATAAATTCTAGAGAGAGAAAATGACTTTCTAGAGAGAGAAAATCCTAGAGAGAGAAAACGTGCTTTACCAGCCTGGGTAGAGTACTTGGTATGAGGGGAGGTGGCGAATACCACCAATACTATAGGGGAGTGCGGGTTGCGACTCAGGGCGAGCTCCAACCAAGTCTCAGCCTCCCTTGTTGGAACGTTGCCCTGGCACTCGCCTTGGTATGCCAGCGCCCCCGAGACTAGGGTCGGTCACACACTTGAAATGTAACCTTCTCAATTTTATCAATAAAGTGGAATTCTCCTCAAACTGACTTTGATTACCTTCTGGGTTTCAGTGTTCAGTAAAAGCACCAGTTGTAAGGCTGCTTCAAACTTTTTAATTTGGCACATAGATGAGGGTCGTATCCCGGGACGCCCGCGGTATGCCGTCGGGACCATTCGGTCCATGGCGCCAGCGGTATACTGTCGGGACCATTCGATCTGGGAACTGGTTGTCTCCATATCTGTTGCGGCTTGTGGTTCTGAGTGTTCCTTGCATGAACGTGAATGGGTTAAGCTCTTGGGGAACGGGATCTAACCTGTCGGCTGAGTTGGATGGCTTGCTTGGGTGGAAGTTACCTGTTTATGGCTGTCCAGTCTGGCGTGGCGCCATGTTGGCTTCCAGCGCTCGTGACGAAGCTTTCAGTTGGTTAAGTTTGATGTAAGTCAGACCACTTGCTTGGAATGGATGTTACTCATTTGTAACGAAGCTTCGAGTTGGTTAAGTTTGATGTATGTCGGGCGGCTTGCTTGGAGGGAAGTCACCCACATCGGGACCCCCGATCCGGCATGGCGCCAGGTTGGATCTCAATGTTGGTTTCCGAACTTCCAGTTGGTTAAGTCTGATCGTTGTTGGCGAGTTGGCTGCATGTATGTCAAGTGGGTTTGGACGGCAAGAGTTGAAGGCTGGGAAGCAAAGTCGTGGTTCCTGGCTCCCTTTGGGATGCCTGCGCTACACACTCCCAGGCCGCTAGGGCTTTAGAGCACGGGCCGCGCGTGGGAGGGGTTTGGCCCCGGTGCCCCCCAGCGCGTGACGCGTGGCCCGTGTTCAAGTGCCTGCCAAAATCAGGACGCAGGCGATTTTTTGCGAGCGGCACCAGAGCGCGATCCCGGGCAGCGAGGTGGCGCCAGGTTGCGGTCTCGGGTAGCAAGGTGGCGCCGGACTACGGTCCCGGACAGTGGGGTGGCGCTGGACTGCGGTCTTGGACAGCGGGGTGGCGTCGAACAGGGCGCTCGGGGGTGGCGCGGGGCAGGCCACGTGACGGGCAGGGAGTCCCGGGCAGCCGGCGTCGGGTACCAGGCTCACACACACATACACATGCAAGGAACTGGGTGGGTTTCTCTATACATCCCCTCCCAATTCCCTTGCAAAATTGCTTATGGGATTAAAACTGGCTGCTTGGACACGTGGCATCCGGGTAGCCAATTTTTTTTTTTTTTTTTTTAAGAAAGATGTGGTCAGGAGGGCACCGGGGTCAAAGGGGAACAATGCTCGCAAGATGCAAGCCCCCCAGGCCCCAGCTCACCAGCCCACTCACCCCTCAGCTCTCCGGCTCCCTGCCTACGCCCACCCGCTCTCCTTCCGGCTGCCTACCTACGCCCGCTCGCCTGCCTGCTCATCATCTGCTCGGCTGCCTGCAGCAGTCCACCTCCCACGCAGTCCATAGTTGGGCTTATTGAGTGGGGGGCTCTCCCTAATTTTGAAAGGATGGTCCCATAAAATAGAGGACCGTCCTTATGTGGATCTCTGCTGAAACCGATGAATAGAGAATACACAACAGAGACACAATTTGAAACAGAGACTGAGAGAGAGAGAGAGAGAGTGAGAGAGTACAATGAGGAGAAAAAGAAAAGCACAATGAGGAGAAGAAGAGAAGTACGAGGTTTACATTATGTAGGTTCACGTTGAGAGAGAGAGAGAGAGAGAGAGAGAGGACAAGGCTCCAATTCCTTTTTCCTACGTATGGTTTTAGCATTGTTTTACTTTGGGGAAACACATACCTCGTTGTTAGACTTTCGAGGTTGATCTTCGAGAAGACAAAGAAGAGATGGAGGACGAGGATATCATAAGGCAATGGAGGATTCAATGTGCAAATGCCACATTACCATCTCAAGAAGCCGTGTTGCATAGGTTTTATAATGAAGAAGTGCATGAGAGAGCTATTCATGATTGGAAATATGTCGATGGCCATGTCACAGTTCCTTTTTCGAGAGCAACTAACTCGGTGATTTTGCATGGTGAAGATATGGATTTTATCAGCCTAGTAGGTCCTTTGAGTTGATAAATCAAGAGCATTAGTGTTAGTGACTTAGTGGTTGCCTATTGAGAATAGTGGACCTGGCATTCACTTGAACACTCTTACTTGCTCTTAGTTTTTACATTCTTAGTTCTCAATTCTGAAAATCGTTGTTATTGAAAATTTTGTTGGATTTGTTTCCTCTAGCACCTAAATCCCATTTTTAATCTGCCTCCATTCATGCTGCATATTTACTCGCGTTGTTGCGCAATTTGCATATTCACATGTAAATTCCCACAGGCGATGAAGAGACGAAAAGCAAAGGCTGACGTCACACCCTCTTCACGCTCATGCAGCCGCGCTAACAAACTGGACGACGACTACCCGCCACCCATGATCTCCTACAGACAGCACATCCACCCTGTACTTTCTTCATCTGCACACCTGTAACATGATGTATATATTGAATACCATTTGCGTATTCATTACCGAAGATCAAATGATCAAGAAGTTAGTAAGCGAGAGAGAACGAAGAAGAGAAGCTTATCATAGATAGACAAAAGTAGATGCTCTGTGCATTGATTCTTTAATTCGTCAGCAATAAGGTTTCATCCCTTTTACAGTTTGAATAAGCTTCGTAGGGCACGTGGTTTCGTCCGCTATTGTCTTGTGATCTACCGCATTATTGACATGTATACTTGATATACTTAATCTGATACAGTTCTTTGTTCTTCGTTCATATTTGTGTTAATATGGCTATGCTTATTATTCATTTTGTCTGATCTTTCTAGTTGCTCTTTCTGGTAATAGACGACTAACATTTAGTCGTGTCTTTCGCGAATGTTTCGCGACTAATTATCATTCGAGCGCTGCTCAGCTCTTTGCGAATCATTCACGACACATAATTTGTCTAGCTATTCACGACAAATTATTCTTCTGACGCTTCATTCATTAATGTTTGGCTATGTAATCAAGAACGACCGTGATTTCCATCACTAACGTTCTGTTCGTTCTAATAGGCGTAGTCATGCTTTCGGAGAGAGTCGCACAGCTCGTTCCGCTGCGCACGAGCAATTTTTGTTCGAGTTCGTTTCTTGTTCGAGTTCGTTTCTCATTCGTGTTTTGTGTCTCGTTCGTGTTTTGTGTCAGCTCTTTGCGAATCATTCACGACACATAATTTGTCTAGCTATTCACGACAAATTATTCTTCTGACGCTTCATTCATTAATGTTTGGCTACGTAATCAAGAACGACCGTGATTTCCATCACTAACGTTCTGTTCGTTCTGATAGGCGTAGTCATGCTTTTGGAGTGAGTCGCATAACTTGTTCCGCTGCGCAGGAACAATTTTTGTTCGAGTTCGTTTCTCGTTCGTGTTTCGTGTCTTGTTCGTGTTCGTCTTACCCCTCTGAGCTAAAAAATTTATTCATTTATTTTTATACGACACCTTTCTCAACTCTCACTACTCTCCCTCTCTCTCCAACAAATTTCACATTGTTTTTTTACAAAAACAAGCGCATACGTTGGCATGGCCATTTGAGCTTGTACTCTTTTGTCTACTTCCTCGACATCATAACAAATTGGATGATCTATCCAATTCTTTTAGAATCAAGTTTTAGCATTGCATCTGGTTGTGCTGGCCTGAAGATTTTGTCATGCTGTTTGAGAATCGCTTTGTTGCTCAATCCAAATGCTTTGATGATAACCATTAATCTTGAATTTGAAGTGTTAAGATCCCATATGGAAGAGATATCATCAGGATTACAACCCAATATAGAGATCATTGAAATTTGACTGATCAAATTCGAAGATGACAAATGATATTCAAAGTGAATATTCATTTCTAGCAAGATAGAGTGAATGAGGTGTTGGCAAAGAGTGATGATATCTCTTTCACTCCAAGTCTCTACGGAAAATCTTTCGTAGATTACATCATCATGTTCGAAAATATTGATATCTCCAATATTTTGAACCACAAACCAAAAACTGTGATATAATGGATCTTTGATTGTTTGTCACATCTCATAGCCAGGACAATTTCCAGTTTGTACAATACAAGTTTCATCACATTTCGTTGTGCACTCTATACTGATGAATGTGAAATATTCATATACATTAGTTTTATCCTTGTCTATTAATCTCATTTCACAAGACGTTCCAAACAAGTCTTTTGGTTAAACGTGATGCGATGGTTCTTGTGATCTCAAGGAAGATGAGGTCCTTGAGTGGTTTGCCTCATTGACAACTTCATTGCCTGAACTGGCCTTTGTACTGCTCAATTGAAAATCAAATATTGAAAACAAAAATATTGTCCTCATAATCCTTCGCATTGTGTTCGTTGTCCTCAACTGATTTTTGGTGTCATTGACATTGTGCTTGCATTTGGAATTGTCTTCTTTGGTTCAAATTGCGAATTACATTTATATTGTCGATCTTGTGTACATTCCATAGCACTGCATAGTTGTTGATTGGCCATCTCTTGTGAATTCAATGGGGAATCAAGAGTTGTTGATGAAGTTGGTTGATCTACTTGTTGAACGGGGTTTCCCATTGTTGATGGTTGTACTTCTTCATCATGTTGCACTTCCAATTCATTCACTGATGATGTTGATGAAGAATTATCTTTATCATCATTTTGTACTCCCAATTCATCCTCTGATGATGTTGATGATGATTCATCACAATCATTTGGCCTGTCCTTTTTTTGGATTCCTCAATTAACACTTTTTTCCACTTGAATCTTAGGCGTTTTGTCTTGATCCCTCAGCTTTTGTAATTGTCCCATCACTTTGTTGAAAGCTAATGTCCCGCGTATGTTCAAAGTGCATATTAGTGGTGTTGAGTATTCTGTAGCAGCTTCACGTTGACTCTATGGTGTGAGCATGTGATCTTATATCAAATAATGACATTATCCAAGTCTCATGATATATATCCTTAGATAAACAAGCTCTTATCTCAGGTTTCAAGCCTAAAATAAAGTGCATTGTATAAAATCCCTCCACTGAATAACCATATCTTTCCATTATCTGATGGAAGTCATTGAAATAGCTTTTCACAGAAGACGTTTGTTGGATAGAATGCCATACTTGGCCATTTGTACATTCAAATTCTTCGATGCACTTTTGTACAAACATGCTCGAATGCAAAGGTGTGCATACTCTCTTGAGGAGAACAACCGAAAGGCCACTTCTACAATCTGTGCTCTAGAAACTGCTTCTTCAAAAGATGACACTCTAGATTGGTGTACCACTAGCTGGATATCTGCCTATAAACCTTTGAGAAAGAGAGTCATCACTAATTCGGGTGGTATATTAACTGCTAGACCAAGGTTCAGACCAATGACATATAAGCAGTTGGCTCTTGTTGTATGGTATTCAAAGTAAACATCAAGTTAATGATGTCATATGCGGGGGCATGTTAGGATTGCATGTGGCCCAATACCAACCAGTGTAAGATCCTTCATTCTCTCTGATTTGGTATGATTCTAAATCACCAAGGGGTCTCACTTCCATATGATCCAATGATCTTGTTTGTGTGTGGTTTGGGATCATTTCAATATGGTTTTTCTCTTCGTTGGATGGGTCCCCATCAAAAGAAATTCCCATAGCCAAGAGAGAAACTACACAACTAATAAGTAAAATCCCCCCATTTCAGTAAGATAATCAAGTCAATTTACGTTTGCCTCATTGCTAACTTCTCTCGGTTATAACACCATCAGTCTCGATAGGACATAATCTCGCATGTATACCTATTGTATGGGCTCATCAAAAACTAATATCCTATTGTGGATTTAAAACAACTAAATGGATATTAGCACTGTAAAAATTATAACATTTATTTTGATTGTTTGTTTTCCAATCTCCATTAATTCTTTAAGAAGTGGGGACACCAATTGCAAACTATAACTTCTGACATACTAAAGTTATATTTGCCAAATTCATTGAAACAATTAGATATCTATAACATAATAGTAATTAAATTACAACATTTATTTTGACATTATCATTTTTAAAATTAGAAATTTATGCTATACTAAGATAACAATGTTTGCAAGATTGACCACATCGTAGTCCACAACAAATTTAAAATAAAAATAACAAATATAAATATAAAATATAAATATAAAAAAGGCAGCCATTTACTATTGTGAAATGCTAAAACTTGAAAAAAAAATTGTTCCTTAAAGCATATCAATTTTTTTTTTTAACAATAATTAGTTTTTATTTTATGTTTTTCATATTGGTTGAAACCTTAATGTCAACGAGTATAATAAAAAATTCTTATGCTTGAATTAACTTATCCAACTCAATCCATACATTGAAAAATCGATAGAAAAAAATAAGAAAGAAAAGATGAAAAATGATTATAATACTTATCAGTACATGTTCTATTTCTAGATCAAAAATGAAAACTTAGAAATCTAATACAAATACAAGTTATTAGCGATTTGGATTGATGATAACTAGTTCAAAATTTTATAATAAAAAAAAAATCAAGATCGTTGATTAGGAAAAAAAAAACAAGAAGATAAAAGATACATATATCTACATCAAAACACCAACCCAACGATATTTATCCAAAAAAAAAAATTAATATGATTATTCAACTCAAATAATTCAATTTCAATACTCTAATTTCAAACATTTCCCATCTAGTGCATTTTGTTTAATAATATTAAATTCTTGGAATCCAGTTTGAGATTCTAGTTGAAATGCAACTTTGTCCTATTTTTTTCTTCCTCCACTGCTTGTAGTAATTTCTCGCACAAACAACAAGATGTGTCTAGTTTGTACATGGTCACTTGAACAAGTGAATGGATGACCTAGTTTCTATAAAGGCTTATATAAGTGCATGCTAGTCCATCATGGCATGTTGCTAGCGAATGTTCCATTGAGGCTTGGAATTGGAATTGCACACACCCACCTTTCAAATTGAAAGGCATTCCTGGGTTTTAACTTTTATATGACATGTATATTTGCAAGTAGGTTAGAAATCTCAAAAGGAAATAAAATTTCGCCTTGTCTAATCACAATTGTCAGTATCTTTCATAGAAAAACTCTAAAATTCAAACTCGTAATTTTTCAAACTGCCTGTCCTTTCACTTGGCCATAGAACTTGACTTTCTTCAAAAGGAACATAAGCTTTTGAGATGCATTTTGCATATGCCAAGCCTGACCAGGTCATTCATTCATTTGTTCAGTAGAAACTAGGTACCATTCAAAAAGTGAAAACCTCTCAAAGGACAGAATTCCATGAATAATGTGAAAATTTGAATCTTTAACATTCACAATGGCTCCAGCTTTGATTTTGAAAAGCAATATTTTTTTCCATGCTAAGTTTTCCATTGTGCTTCAGAGTTTACAGAATGCTTCTACTTCTCTTTTTTTTGGCGTTCTTAGGCCTAACGACAAGATGCAACTTTCCTTCCACTAGTATTAGGTACTAATGTAAACATATGCACTACAATATCCAAGATGTACGAAGTAGCATAATCAATCTAAACTATAAAAACTATTTAAGGTATTACACTGCTGATAATGAGTTTTTCTTGCCTTAATTGGCCTTAGGATCAGAACCCACAAGAGGATACGTTCTGCCTGTAGTGCATGAAACATCCTGAAACTTCTGGATGGCACATCTTCAACAAACCACACAGACACCCTCGTTTGCCTCCAACCTTGCATTTCACTTGCATCCCTGCCAAGCAAGCAGGCCCTATACCACCTCTGCATGCTGCACAAAATCGTAACAGTAAAGGAGTCAGTTAAACCTTTTTGGCAATGTCAAATAGATCGAAAATTTCCCTGCCAGTGCAGTTTGTAAGCGTGTGAATTCTTCTTTGTTATACAGATTATGGGTTCTTACCCCGGGGCCGCATAAACCGTCTTGGCTTCTGATAATAATTCTCAGCTGAACTAGTCTGCATGAGTTACAGATTGCTGAGAAAATCAGAACACGACTTGGAGAAAATTTTTGCAGTTCAGAATTTGGTTCAAGCTTGTCCACAGTTGGCTAACCTTCAAGAAATGTGGCCTACAGAGAGATTGTGTGATAAATACCTCTATATCTGTGCCAGTATCAAGAGTATTTGAGGAAACGTCAAGAATCCCTGCACAAAAATTCCACACATTACTTAGCTGTGCAGAACTTATCTCTTTCGAGACAACTCCTGAAAATAAAGAACAAAGACGCATGAATCTGACGTACCGACTTCATATCGAGCGACTTATCTTGATGTGATTATCAAAGAATGAATCATCTCTGCAAAGTGATCTAAGAGATGATACAAAGTTTGGAACTTGGAAGTGAAGTGAAGATCTTTGAAATCCAAAAGTATTTTGATTTTGGAGGACGGCCGAACTAAAACATACCAGAAATTGCGAGGAGCGAAAAAACCAAAAAACAGCTGGCTATCCTTCGTGCTTGCAATGAGCAGGCCATGATGATTGCGCTGAGCTTTAGGCTTGCTTGAGCTGGCTTGAAGCTTCTGTTTCTAAAACAAGATGCTGAGAAAAACTGCACAGACACGGGAAGCTGTTTCTACCCCCCTATAACTGAACGCGCTTCTGACTTACGATCGCAATCAGAAGCTATTTGTGCTGCAGAACCCACAAAACTACAAGATGATGGTGAGACTAATTGTCAGAACTATAGTATAGCGAGCTAGACAGAACAGTTGTAACTATTTTGGGTGCTGTTTGATAAAAGCAAAGAAATCAGGATGTTAAAAAGAAACGGATGCTTATATATGGCATGGCTTGCATCCATCGCTGCGAGAAGCGACGATCCATGATAGTGTGACAAAGCAGTCGGCGGTTATTAATGGTTTTGTGTCTTTTTAGTTTGGAGTTGGTGTGCGATTTGAATGCGCATGGCCAAGCTTGCAATGAATCCTCTGATATTTTTATGAAAGTTATGGCGAGTCGAGCCATTAATTGAACGGCGAGAAAACTCCAGGGATAGCCTGAATGACAAAATAAAGCCTTCCTTTCCTTGGATATCCATCCAAATTTGACTCTCCAAGTTATATTTTATGGCCCACCCCTCTTCTTTTTTCAGCTTTGACACATAATGATGAGCTACTTAAATGATGTGCTAAAAAATCATGTGTTGTGGGATCAGCTTATTCCCATAGTGTTGATTTTTTAAATAGATATGATGCCATGAGTGTTGGAAGCCAATTTTGCACCTATGTGACGAATCAGCGCATTTTGCACTACCAATGTTGTGGCAGTGCTTGGGGCCCTTCCATCCAACAATAGAAGCGCAAGGAGAGACGGGGAGAAGTGTGAGTTGCAAGCCTAATGCATCAAACAGAGAGGATAACAAGCTAACAAACCACAATTGCACCAAAAACAGGCGTACATCAACAAGGTGCAAAGTTAGCTTCATAAAACATAGTGATGTATTGCATCGTGTGTGCTTCAAACATTATGTATTTGTAGTGTGGTACATGCCAAGATTCTCAAGAAACACTTGTGAACGTCAAGCGTCTTTAGAGAAAACACTAAAAAGAAAACTATTGTCCATATATTAACTAACTAACTAAGGGCCATTTCACACTACACTGCCTAGCAAGTCCAAATTCAAAATAAAGCTCTCCCATTGGTCCAGGGAGAAAAAATGGAACTCCCCTCCTTCCACATTAACATGCACTTGTTGCCACTATGTGGCAGATGATATGGCAAGGACCCACAGCCACGTAGCGGCACCTCAAACCCATTTTTTGGGCTAGGCAATATCCCTTGACATGTTAAGTTGCCCCTCGCATGTTGGCTTGCATTTTGAAGTCTGCCCAATCCTTCACAGCCAATATTCCCTTCAAAGAAATGCATTTCAATTCTGATGAGGCCACCTGCACTTTCTGACTATCTTGTGCAAACGATGCACTCACTTCATCATCAGAGAAACAAGGAGAGACGGGGAGAAGTGTGAGTTGCAAGCCTAATGCATCAAACAGAGAGGATAACAAGCTAACAAACCACAATTGCACCAAAAACAGGCGTACATCAACAAGGTGCAAAGTTAGCTTCATAAAACTTAGTGATGTATTGCATCGTGTGTGCTTCAAACATTATGTATTTGTAGTGTGGTACATGCCAAGATTCTCAAGAAACACTTGTGAACGTCAAGCGTCTTTAGAGAAAACACTAAAAAGAAAACTATTGTCCATATATTAACTAACTAACTAAGGGCCATTTCACACTACACTGCCTAGCAAGTCCAAATTCAAAATAAAGCTCTCCCATTGGTCCAGGGAGAAAAAATGGAACTCCCCTCCTTCCACATTAACATGCACTTGTTGCCACTATGTGGCAGATGATATGGCAAGGACCCACAGCCACGTAGCGGCACCTCAAACCCATTTTTTGGGCTAGGCAATATCCCTTGACATGTTAAGTTGCCCCTCGCATGTTGGCTTGCATTTTGAAGTCTGCCCAATCCTTCACAGCCAATATTCCCTTCAAAGAAATGCATTTCAATTCTGATGAGGCCACCTGCACTTTCTGACTATCTTGTGCAAATGATGCACTCACTTCATCATCAGAGAAACAAAAAAAAAAAAATTGTTCATTTTTACTATTTATATCCTCATATTTCCTAACTTATTTGTGGATTTGAATCATTTATTGAGATTTATAGTGAAATTCTATAATATTACAAGTGTTAGTATGAGCAAACTTATTCTGGTGGTCAAGCTAGATGAATCAGAAGTTATAAAAGGACAAAAGTTGGAAAGAGTAAATATTACTCTCATGAATGGAGCATTGAGCAATGCAACAAACTCAAGGGATCTCACTTCAGTGTGCAATCAGAAAACAACATATGGTGGCTAGCATGTTTTCAGGTAAAAAATGGCTGTTATTCATGTGCAATTTCTTTTGGTAATTGTTTTGAATACATAAAAACTTGTGATTCCATATGTTGAACAGGTTATCAAGGAGGATCACGATGTTCTTTCCTGGATTTTTAGTAGAACAAGTTATCCAGATATCATAAAGGATCATATGAATGGCAAAGTACTTAGTGTTCCTGAAAGAGGTGAATTTTTGGTGGAATGGCATTTAGCTGGAGACTTGAAGTCATTGAAATGTATGTTCAATGTATCTCATGGAGCAAATTCGAAACATCCATGTCTATATTGTATGAAATCATCAAATGACATTTCAAGGAACACAAGAGTTTCAAGAGATATTGAAGATCCCAACTGGAAACCAGTACTACCAATCCCTTTACAAAATGTGCATATTTGCACACTTCATGGAGAGGTGAGGATCATAGAGAAATTAATATATCTTCATATCTTGTTTGCATGGAATACTAAGCCAAAGTCAGCATCAAAACAAGCAATCGCTCGATTAGAGGAAGTGTTGTCAAAAGCAAGCCTTCATAAAGGCCATGTTAAAATACAAAAAGATGAAAAGCTTTCAGGAAAAACAGGAAACATACCCAATAAACCTAGCATAGGAGGAGTAAAAGCTCGTTGATTTTTATCAAATCATTCTAAAGAGTCATCTAAGATCCAATATTTGGTTTGGAAAGATGTTATTTCTGCGACAGAAGACTTTGAAGATAAAGGAACAACAAGGGTAAAGAAGGTTGAAGTTTGGGAAAAGCTCGATAATATGATTGAAGTGCTTAGAAAAGACACAATTTCATATGCATATGCACTCCTATTGGAGAAAACAGCAATAGAGTTTGTAGATGCAGTTCGGGTGGCTTGGGGCTCAGATCACATCACCCACTACATGGTAAGATACATTTGAACAATGTCTTACAATTTTATAATTTTAGTATAACTGGCTTGATAGATTCTAACCAATGCATAAATCTTTGATATTGCAGCACATACTAAGGCATCATGCATCATTTTTTGCAAAAAGGTATGGCAGTTTGAGTATATGGTCACAAGAAATGGAGAAATCACATTGGCAGGCAAGAGCAGCATTTCATCGAAATACGCAACATGGTGGAACATCCTCAAAAAATCATTACATCATTCAGCTATTCCAATGGTTTTATAGATGAGCTCAAGTTCGATACACAAGAAGATCAACTGTATATCAAAGATTCAAAACAACATGTAAATTTATAAGCCAAAATTAGATTGATGGCATTCAATAAAGATCAAATGCGTGTGATCAAAAATTCTCAAATTTCACATACATTAAATGAAAAAGAGTACAATCATTTTTTTTCATTGTCTTTAAGAACAATTTTTGATGTGTGGTCATGAAGGAACTTTTTCCTATCATACGGATCCAAAAATTGAGTGGATCGCCTTTTGCTCAAATCTATATATCCTGATAGAATTGCCATAGCAGAGGATCTCATAGGAACATTTTCTGGCACGTAATTAAACACTTTAAGAGCAACATCTCTTTTGACAAAAATGATTCTATATGTATTTTTTGGGTATTTATGCCCTTGGGCAAAATAAGATAGGGCCTTGATGGCCATGATTAAAGTTCCCGCATTCACAAAAAACCTTTCATGAAGAACACAAATTTTGTTATTTAAAAAATGTTTCAAATAATGAGCCAACGAGGTGTCCTTCTGTCTCCCGCCTTGTCTCTCTCTCAATCCTCCATGCCTGCTAGCAAAGGCATCAACTTCAACGATATCCTACAACACATAATCACATGTTAGTCAAACTAGCAGATCAATCATCAGTTACACGTTAAATAGTAAATGATTTTCGTGAGAAGGTGTACTTACCAAATCTTCCTCATCAGCTTGGATCATACCAGCAGCTTCTAAATTGTGACCAGCAATAATGGTGGATTGCTGGTCAGCTGGAATAGTATATATGAGAGGTGGCGGATACGTTTTCTGAAAAGCCAGAAACTCCTCCTTACTCGGCATATTAGCCTCATATGCCCTGCTCTCAGATAGCATCCTTTGAAGGGCATCTGTGCCACTTGCCCATTCTACCTGGTCCTCATAGTCGATGCCATCTATGAAGTCGTCATCATCAAAGTCAATAGAATCATTAAATTCAGAAATCATCCTTGACATAAGAGATAATATCTCATCTTCCCTGACATCCATTACGTCTCCGATGTCGCTAATGGATAAGAATGCAACATCGTCTATATGGTACACAGGGAGGTCCATCAGGATTCTGCTTTGGTCAATCTCGCTCACGGTAGATAAGGAAGAGATAGACAGAGAACGAGCCTTGGCAGGATCATATTGTTGTGCTTGTCTGGCCTCCTCTACATCTCCTAAAACCTCATCAGTAATGGATACCTCTGAAGCCACACGAGTGGTAGGGGCAGGTAAACCAATCATGGACGACCCAAAAGATTCTGCCTCGTCAGGGATAAGAGCAAATAAGAAAAACACAAAGGCCATACCCTCCTGAATGAAGTGACATACTCGATTGTGTTCCTCACATGGTATGACATGTTCAAACAGATTGATAAGTTTGGTAAACTTACGATCATGCCTTTGCTTGGCACTAGGCTGAGCATGAGTCAAATCTGTGAAATGCACAACTCTCAGGCCATCCATCAGAAGGGTACCCTGTTGCAAGCAGTCATAAAAATCCTTGTACAGTTTAGAAAAACTTTCCCTATGCTCAATAACAAATCTCTCTATGTCAAACTAAAAATCAAAATAGGACAAAAAATGGGCCTGTCTGTTGCTAACCTCAGCATCAACAAGGAAAGAACTAAGAGTTTTATAATAGATCGAACTAGCAGACGAGAAGGCCATATCGATATGACGCGCCGGTTAGTGCAAGTGAACGGTATTGGTTCACTATGGCTCAACACCAACGCAAGAGACAGACGACTCGAAGACGTTCTGCTTGTGCCTACTCTGCAACAAGACTTGCTTTCTGTAACAAGAATAGCAGATGTAAGGATGCGTGTGATGTTTTCTAATGAGGCATGCAATGTGATTGACGCCAGTACCAGTACATTGATCGCTCAAGGCAGAAGGAAAGGAAATCTATACCATCTGAAGGTATGCCTACCTACAGATTAGGTGTATGTGACTCATGATGACTCGCCAAACACTTTGTGGCACAGAAGACTATGCCACATGAACTCGATGGCACTTTACCAAGCAAGTCATCATGGAGCGATAACAGAGGTCAACATCTCGAATGCAACCAGTTCGACCAACTGTGATGCATGTTTGAAGGGCAAGATGTCACACCCTCCATTCATCAAAGACTCCTACAGAACGACCAAGATTCTGGAGTTAGTGCATTCTAAGATTTGTGGACCATTCAATGTGATCTCAATAGGAGGTTCAAAGTATTATATAACCCTCATTGATGACTATAGTAAATTTGCCAGAGTGTATTTTATTCAGAATAAATCTGAAGTACTTGATAAATTCATAGAATATGTGAATTGGGCTGAGAGATGTACATGCAGCAAAGTGAAGCAGATCAGAACAGATCGATGTGGCGAATACATCTCGAATTGCTTCACTGACTTCTGCAATGATCATGGCATCATTCACAGAAATACTATAGCCTACACACTGCAACACAATTGTTGCAGAAAGAAAGAACAGGACCATGATGAAAGCATTCAGATGCATGATGGCCTACTCGAAGGCTCCATGGGTACTGTGGGCTGAGGCAGTACCTACAGCCGCATACATCCAGAATAGGATAGACAAGTCTGGTGTCCCTCACATGACACCACATGAGCTATGGTGGGGTAGAAAGCCCAACAAAGCTCAATAGGTAGTGGAGCAAGAAAATTGACTGTGGGTAAGCTCCAAAGCTTGAAAGCAGTACGAGAAGACTTGAGTTCGATAGTGCATGAAGAAACAAAGGGGACTTCGCAATTTTTGGATAGGCAGAGTTCAAAAGTGGATTGATCACCAATATCACAGATTTCTTGTGAGAAGGTTTCAAGTTGTGAGGCGCTATAGAGGGTGTGGAGGTGGAGGTGAATCGGTAATAGCAGGAGTGGGATCAGCAGAAAGAGCGTCGTTTTCTTTTTCAAGACAAGAAAAAACTTTTCTGATATGAGAATCATAAAATTTCTCTTCCCTTTCATATTTTTCAGCGAGCCCGACCAAGTCAGTAACAAAGTTTTCAATGATACCCAAGGGATCAGTGTTGGTCTTAACGTACTCCATGTAAAGTTTAACCCAATGTAATGTGTCCAATAGGTCAACCATGAAAAGTACCTTATCCTCAGGTCCAGCAGCGTTACAGGTAGCATGATCTGTTCCATTAATAAAAGTATGCAACATGACAACTTTTTTCATGCAAATAATTAAAGTCTGAATAAATAGATTAGGGGGAGGAAGGGGCTCCCCATAACCTAGGTTTATTGCATCCTGATACCATCCTGAGGGCTAGACATAGCAAAAAAAAAGGTCTTGTTAGCTTATGAATCCAAGTAAGGTAAAGGTTTTGATATTATCCTGACCAAAGGATAGTCGGATTTACACCACAAGGATGCATAGAGAAAGATAAACATATCAAAGCTCCTCTTGACAAGTCAAGACCAAAACCTTTTAAAACCCTTTATTCATAAACCAACAAGGAAAAACATAGTTGAAAAGTATACAGTACTAGAAAGCACCGTAAAACAAAACTTATTTCAAGACATCCAACTGGTACCTGTCACCACCTGTCACCATCCCACCACACAAAACCACGCAAGTTAGCACAGTGAGGAAAACATGTGTCAACGCTGAATGTCAATTGTTATCCATGTACAAAATACATTTAACTCAACTAATCAACTTGCAATGTAGATAACATTTCGTAGTCCAATCTTTCCTTACAGAGAATTGCATATAGCAATAGGCCAACCCATATTGCTACCGTATCAAGACGAGTGCCATACTGATCAGTTTGATGGTTTTGGTCCTTATCTTTCACTATATAATGCACTTAAAAAAGAGCTGTAAAATACAAAGCATACTACAAACGTGTAAGTAGTTTTGGACTTGCACATGAAGTTTGGGGCAAATCCATGCCATATCAAATTTCATACTTGTAAACAAGTAATGTACGGTACTCGTGACTTCTTGAGCAAATCCATGTTATGCAAGAGTTCGCAAGCATCCTTACCATTGAATTTTGAACCACGATCATGACTTAAGATGCAATAAAGCACAATACTTGTTTTTATAGACAATAGCATTTATTTATGGCATCTATGAGGGCAATCATTTTTAAAAAAAAATCTTGATTCAAAATGCCACGTCAAGCATGCTATAGAAAGGGGTATTCGACAAACTGATTAAAGCATCTTTTCGTGAGTATTATGATAAGCCGTCTCTTAAGCAGCCCACATATTCAAATTGAAGCATCTATCTTAAAGCACCATCGAAATATGCGAGAAACACCAACCTGAATGGTAGACGCAAGTGACTCATGTGAACTGGCCATGTATGTTTTTGAATGCCTTTGAGCACCGTCTAAATCCATATGCAAGTCTATGTATAGCATTACATATCAATGCGCATGATAGATATGTTATAGTTGTAATCTAAAACTTCTTCAAAATCCATTATCAAAGCTTTCGTATCGGTATTCTACCGTACATCTCTTGCATGTCATGGAGAAAAAAGCTAGGTAGTAGTGATCATACCTTTTTTAGCAGTATGTTGGAAACCAATGATATGACACTAATACTCGTGCTACGTTGCTGCTATACTATTGAAAGATAGATATGATAGCAAGTATCGTTAAAACATAAATGTATTTTGAGTGCTCATAGAGATCATACATTAGAGAATCATCACAGAAGCTTATCGCTGGATAGTAAATTGAGAGTGGTTTGCTATCTGATCGCTGGTCAGTCGTGATGTACTTCTCCATAATGATTTATGTAAAGGCCTATCCTATGATTCATATGATAGTATGCTAGAATGACAGCAATGCATTGCAATTAAGACATACAAGTGCGCTTGCAAAGAGAGTACATCATGTATATTATATGCAAGCATGTACACAGAGGGTATTCTCTCCTCTAGCCAATGCTAGTTAGCAAATATGTGAGTGAGCGGGTTGCATTTAACTCTAATGAGCAGTGATGGGCGATGCATACTATACACCACATATACTTCTGGCCAGCGATATCAGTATTCATTCATATAGAAAACATCTGGCCAGCGATGCTTACACACATAATAACTGAGGGAGGGCATACGGTATGTGCATTCAACACTTCTTTGTTCTTGCTATCAGAATGAGTATTAAGTAAACATATTGCATGATTTTGGAGGGCGCTGTAATGCTGCCTACTACACCACATTATGGGTATCTTCTTTGAATAGTACAAGAACTCCGTATCTATCTTTCCAAGAGGAGAAGGAGGATAGTGCAAGAAAGCATGGGAGGAGGAGATGAAGCGCACCACCTCTATTATAAGTGAAATCGAATGTAGAGAAAGGAGCCCATTGTAGTTGTAGAATGAGAGCCCGGTGATCTTGGCCTTTGAAAGTGCAATAGATGTAGGTGGAGGTTTAAACTTTTCCCACCAAAAAACTTTTTGAGGTCCATATACCTTGCAAAGCTCATAATATCAAGTAGAAAGTACCATCCATGAGAGAGAGAGAGAGAGAGAGAGAGAGAGAGAGAGAGAGAGAGAGAGAGAGAGAGAGAGAGAGAGAGAGAGAGAGAGTTTGATAGAGTTGAAGATAGTCAACATTCCCAATTCTAGGAAGGGGTGTAGCTCTTGTTTTTTCCGTATTGAAGACATGGTATTATAAACGGTTCTTTGTTGGACTTGATACATCCACAAAGAAGGCCATGCCATTGGGGAGGGAGCATTGTGGTGACATTCTGGAATAGGAATACAACCGTGTGGTTTGGGAATTTTGACTTACACTTTCTTTTTCTCATTTTCTCTCGTTTGATTCATATTGCTATGAATTTAACACAAAGATTATGTTTGGTTTAATGTTCAAGTCATCTTGGATCAACTTAGTGGTAATTCTTAGGCATATTATTATGTTCTTTTAGTAAGATGTAAGGTTTTTAGGCCACAGGTTGAGCTGTTTCAAAGATTTAGAAGGGCTCACCCAGAAATGCAAATATCTCTTAGATTCTTTGAGGCGTTGAAGCCTTATTTTGTTCGAAAACTGAAGGAGTGGTACACTTGTTCTGTGTGTACCATTTGCAAATGATATATTTTAAGGAGGCATTTAATCATATGAGACAAAACGTGTTTGGTCATCATGGAAAGGATCATGCGTGCACATGTTCCATCTGTTGCAAAATTCAGGAATCGGATATTTGCAAAGCAAACCAATCTGTTTGTCCTAGCATCATCAATATGTGGGGATCGCTTTTATGTGCAAAGCCTCCTAATTCAGAATACCATGCAAAAAAATACTTGTTCGGGGACTGCAGTAAATGTGGCATTTGCACATTGCCATTATGTCCCTTTGAGACATCAGTGGACAACAGGGAGTTATTTGTGAAGATCTTTACAGATGTTGCGTCAGGCTTTGTTGATGAGGTCAGTTCTATCAAGAAGAGAAAGGATTTGGCAGTGCAAAGAATGCAGAGCAATGCTTTTGTTGACCTGGTTTTAGCACATCTGAAAAACTTCATCAAGCATAACTTTGTGTTTTGGTGGCAGTCACAACAATTTATAGACTGCTTGCTGAAATTTCCTTCAGGTGTTGTTGTTTCAGTCACTAACTTTGCGGAGAATTATTCGTTCAAGATGGAAAACGAGATACAGTTCATGCATTGGTGCTCTAATCAAGTCACGATACTTGTGCACATAATGTATGTCAGAAACTCTGCAGGTGCAACTAAAAAGACTCTTCATCTTTACATATCAGACGATAAGCTGCATGACACCCTATTCATACAGCACTGTCCATTACTGCATGACAATTGGTTGAAAGAGAGTGGGTATAATCTGAGGTGTCAATGGGTGTGGTCAAACGGTGTGGCATCCCAATTCAAAGCTCAAAGGCCTTTCTTCTTCGTGGCCAGATATATTTGTTGGAGGTTCTCACTATCTATTATTATTACTCTGTAGTTTTCAGATTTGTTACTTCAGATAGTACCAAAATTGGTACTGAACTATAAGACTTTAAATACATAGTCCCTCTTGTAGTACCAAAATACACTGTTTTGGAGTACCAATTTTGGTACTATTTTCCTAATAGATATAGTAACAAACTGGGACTATACGGGACACCCAAATATAGTACCAAATTGCTAATAGACAGGACACCATGTTCGGAACTATGGGTACTATTTGCAAGCACAATTTATTGCAGCCTACATAAACATAAAAAATCTAACAAATTGTTCGGGTTTTGGCCAGATATTATCACTTGACAGGTCTGCAAATGATGCATAATTTTTTTGCCTCAAGCCATGAAAAAGGCGAGCACGACGGAGCGAGCTCGGTCATCAAGAGAACTCTCACTCACGAGGAGTTGAAACCAGACGGCTGGCCCTTGAAATGTGTAGCATATGTGGTCGCATATCTAAAGGAAACATTTAGGCCAAAAGGAGAAGGTCACAGTTGTAGTTTAAGAAGGGTTTTCTGGCTAGTCAGCAAGGATGAGGTGCAACGTGATGTGAAATGGGATCGTTGCTCATTCTATTGTGTTGACGGATATTTCCAAGATAGTCCATGCACAGTACGATGTCGCACATTGTCATGTTTTTGCGATTCATGTATTAGAGGGCAATGGAGAAGATGGAGGAACAGACAACACGTGGAAGAGTGAAAATATTTGTTTATCCAGCCATTGTCAGAGTCAAAAGCAGCTAGCAACGACAAAGACGATGACACTGGAGATAATGACGGTGCTTATGGGTCCATGCCAATGCATAATGACACCAGCATGCCCATGTATGAGGGGAACTTTGATAGTTTGTGTGACTTGTTGTCCACTAGGGACAATTTTGCAGTCAAAGTAGCAGAGAGGGGAGAGGATTTCTACCTTCTTAAATGCACCAAGATGATGTACCAGGCAGCGATAGCACAAAAGGATGCATGACACAACAGAATTGTTAGAGGAGGGAGAGTAGTTGAAGGCCTATACTATGGCCAAGGCAAAGACATGATCAATACATACAACCTTCGGACCAGACACAACTGGTAATGATCTATTCACACCTGGTGAGAGCAATCCGGTTTCTCATGGAGCCTATCCCTGGATATCATAACATGTTTTGATTATCCGCCGATGTGTATGCGAACATATACAACAACATGTCGTACGAAGATGTATGAATTTATGAAGATGTTGGTTGATTTAAAAGGACACACAATTTTAGTGGATTTTCAAATTTTGAATCCAATATAATCTTGATTTTTTCAAGCCCTTCAAAACTCATTTTTATTAACTTAGATTGACTTAAAAGGGGGCCCAATATTTCTTTGGGCCTCCATTTTGAAAAACAAAAGTGAAAAAAAAATGGGGGGGAGGGGTATGGGAGTACATTGCCCCCCCACCCCCACTCCTCGTACTTCCCTCCCCCACCCCGCTGGCCCGCTCCCTTGTACTTTCCGCTCCCTCCCCCTTGTTCTCACTTGGAGCCGCGACAAGAGGTGGGCGCGTATTGCACGTGCCCCCAACAACACCTCCCTCCCCCACAAGTACCATATAGGAGAGGGGACAGGAAAAAAATGGCGCCCTCCGGGCCCTGCGCGCCGATAAGTGTCCGCGTCCGGGAGGGAGGGAGCGGGTCATTGTGGGAGAGGGAGCAGGCCAGCGCAGACCACTCCATCTCAATTGTCACTCTCTCATTGGTACACATGTCATCATTAACACTGATTATAATTAGTGAAGAGGCCCTTTTTGAGTCCAAAAAGGGCCCTAATGCAACGATCAAGACGACTTTCTTAACGTCTGAAATCAAGATGCAAGTAACCTTTGTGCCTTATATTGATTCATTTGGTACTTTCATAGTACTCGTTTTGAAACTGATGAGTACCAATTTGGTAGTTTGGATCACGTATTTATCAGTATTTTGATTTTTTTTATTTATAAGTTCAGACTATGTTTTTTGGTACTATCGGAGTCTTAATCATAGTGCTTTTGGTATTGACTGAAATTTTCTTTTCCATTTGAAAAACAGGTACTACTTGTTTAAACTCCAAAGTACCTGTTCATAAATTACAGATTTTTTGTCCGGTACTTGAGTACCAAATTTGGTACTATCGAAGTACCAATTTTGGTACATTTGTAATTGTCTGAAATTGCACTTGTCTCAAAAATAGGTACTTCCTATGGATCTTTAACACTGTATCCATATTTAACACCTTTAATACCCCTTCACTCTTCAGCAAAAACTAAAAACCATCCAAGGAGCACAAACTATAACTTTAATAAACTCCACCCATACCATCATTCGTAGATCATGCTAGAATATGCATGTGCAAGTGCTGTTATTACCAATTGCCTAAATTTTGGTATTTGGTACTATTTTAGACCAAGTTGAAACTGTTTCAAACTATTTTAGATAGCAATTCTTAATGTTTGGTACCTATTTCTGTAGATAGTTTTGCCCAAAATAAGTGCGAGGTCTGGCGTGAAGACTTCAAGGAAATTCCTTACGTCAGTGAGGATAAACTGGGGGTGCCAGTATTTCTGAAGAACCTGTGGGAACTATGGAAATTATGGCAAAAGTTTGACGCATCAAACACCATACTTGTAGACAATAAATGCTAGAAGTCATTAAAAAACAACCACGAGAACTGATTGGCCATAAAATCTTTCGACCCTTCCGTAGAAAAAATTTGGGAGTTCATTACGATTTTCAAACCGATACTGTCAACTGGAATGAAGCTGTTGCAACGATTGACTATACAGCAAGATATATGTGTCAACAAGATAATCAGTCAGATTTGAGCGAGATTTCATTATTGGATCGAACCTTGGATACATCGATCACTTTTCCATTGAATGTGTTGAATGTAGCTTGGATATCAATGGAAGCTATACCAGATTCGATTGAAGATGAACTCATTCATGTGAGTCATGCCTTGACTTATGATGACAATGCAGAACTTACTGATGAGTAGATTCTAAATCATATGGATCCAACCAGATTTGGAGTACATAATATTCCTAATGAACCAACAATAAAACCGCCAAAAGCAGTTATATTGAAGGAAGACAAGATCACAAGGTCAATGACGAAGAAAACAAGCCAAGCAACATTATAATACGGTCCTGAAATGGGAAAATCCTCCTCAAAAGATTGATTCAAAAAATGTGCCACCCTTACTAGATAAAGGAAAAGAGAAAGTCAAGGATGATTCTACAAGTCAGAGTTCTAGCAAGACATCATCGTCTAGGAAGTCTTCACCTTCGAAGAAGAGTTTATCTTCTCAGAATTCATCACCTCTACGATCAATTCCTGCTAAGAAGGCTAAGTGGAGATCCAAGACAAGTCCTTTTGATAAAGAACAAGCCGATGTAGTCCAGCATGATATGCTTGAACATTTTAAACGTTATACACTGGATGATGTGGTTATCATGTTACCCAAAGCACATCATGGACCCAAAGAACAGGTGCCAGAATCGAAAGATGTTTACGATGGCCCAACTAGGACACAAGCTATGAATCTTACTGAACTAGGATAACCAGAAAAGATTGTACAAGTTGGATCACAACTTAATCCTGAGCAGTATCAAGCACTCCGAACGTTAGTTATTAAGTATGAAGGTTGCTTTGCATGGACTTATCAAGATCTAAAGGGTATTTAGACGTCAGTTATTGAACATAAACTGCATGCAGCATTATGGGCATTCAGAACCGCTTACAAAAGTAGTACAAATCAAACACCCTTTCAACTAATTTATGGTCAACATGATATCATGCTGATTGAATTTTTAATACCATCTTTATGCATAGCAGTAGCAGAACGATTAAAGAATGATAAGTCTTTACAACTACGTCATGAGGCATTGCACAAATTGTGTGAAACAAGACTGATGGCAGTTCATGCATTAGTAGCAGAGAAAGCCCGCCGTAAGGCATGGCACGATCGTCAATTATACAAAAAGCATCTGAAAGCATGAGATCTCACACTAGTGTACAAAACCAAGCTGATCAAGGAAAAATTGAAGTTCACCGGTGAAGGCCCATATAAAGTAAAGGAAATTCTGAACATCTGATTATGAATCAATCCCTATAAATGAGTCTAAATGTCTTTTCAATTTGCCAGTAAATTATATAAATGACGATGTATATTTTACTACAGCTGATTTGTTAAAAATTTACAATTCTAGCTTGACTAGTTCTGGTCATATGACTTGTAAATAGTTATATGGTCATGATGTGGCTTGTCACACATGCCAGATAGCATAGGTTTCCATTCATAAGGATGTTCTCAAGTTGACCTAAGTGATAGAACCTTTGGAATGAGTCCAAATCATGCTTAGATAAAAGAGAAAAAAAGTAGGAGCTATTTTTACATTGTTGAGGGATCTCCAAGATTCCAACCCTAACTTGGTAGGGATGAAAGATCCACCAAAATTAGCATTAGGGATAGGTTTAGGGCTACTCATACCTGCCCAAAACTGTGATGGATCATGTATATATAGGTGATGATCTCTCACCAAAATCAATCAAGCAATTTCATGATTTTTCTCTCATATTGGTGTAATTGTTCTCTATGTTCATAATTGTTTGAGTTTTTGTGATTGAATGTGGGTCTGGTGTATAGTGTTCAGACTATGGGAGTCCGTACTTTCACACGTGTGAAGGCTTCTTCAAGGATTTGGGCCATTTAGTGAGGTTCAAGCCTAAGTTATTGATGGATTTTGATGGTGCAACTTGTGCTAACTTTAAGGAATCATAATCTATTGTTTCCCTCATCATTTCAAATGTTTTAGGATCCTTATTTGCTATAATTTTTACATGTTATTAGAGCCTAAATGTTGAAATGAGCTAAATCCTTGCTTTTCATTCAATTTGATCACAATTTTTGATCTAAATCTTGTGTAGATTGGATCTTAGCATCTACCATTGATTCTAGAACTCAAAGTGAGTCAAATCCATTGGAGATTGGTGTTGTGTGACTTCATTTGCAGGTGATTAGGTGTCTAGAACTAGAGGCAAAGTTGAACTCAATCCACATTACCAAGATAGCAAGTTTTGCTCACTCCAAGCATTGATTTCTAAGCGAGTTTTGGAGGTGATTTCATAGAGGAGGCTCTCTAGCATTCAAGGAGATGGAAGATCAAAGATTTGGGGACTCTTCAAGGTTGTTCTAAGGTGTAGAGGATGTGAAGTTTTTAGCACGTGTGAACTTCACTACACACCCTACAGGATCTTACTGAGGTGTTGTGATTGCACAAGATTGATCAAAGAATAGATTACTTGAAAAATCTAAGGCAAGAGCACAATGGCATACAATAAACTGAAAAAACTAACTTCTAACTATGAGGATTCAATGTCAGTAACAATTTTTAAGTGCTCAATATGGGAAAAACAGGTTGCTCTTGGGTAAAGAGAGAAACATAACACTAGAATACTCGGGTAGAGAGAGAATGAGTCCAAAATGCCAAAATCTCAATATTCACAATATGGCAAAACATGCCACAACTTCGCTACATTAAAGTGGCTTGAGTTCCTACAGTGGTGTTGCATGAAAAGTCCACTTAACTCAGTTAACTCAACTAACAGGGATCCACATGTGTAACTGCATGCATGGATATTGCATGTACTGCATGTCAACTCTCAAAATTGCCTATACATGTGTAGATCACAGAAACCACTTTGCATGTTGCATGCACTAATTGCATGTAGCTTGCATGCATACTGAATGACATTGCATGCTATCTAAACTTTTGCAAGACATGAAATTTGAATCTACCTAACTCAAACTTGACCTATTCTAGAAGGTTATGTGCTCAATTCACATACCTTTATGTACAACATAGTTTATAATGGAAATAATCATGGACATGGCCCCAAAAGTCGAGATAGGAAGATATTTTTTACTAATCTTCACACTCCTCCTTAAAATATATGCTCCTATCCAACATAGACTTCGAAATTAGGCCAAGGTTAGATCTCATCTTCATAAAGAAATTCTTGAGTAATGGCTTGGTGAGAAGATCTGCAACACAATTTGAAGATCCAATATGCTCCAATAAGATCTCTCTCCCAATGACTTTTTCTTTTACAAAATGATGAGCTACCTCGATGTGTTTGCTCCTTACACGGAATACATGATTGTTTGCAAGAGCTTGAGCCGAGATGTTATCATTCTTGATAATTGGAAGATCTTCATTTGCATAACACTTTAGCTCCAGTGTCAGCAATGGTGAACTCCTGCAACTTTGTCGTAATGCAAAAGTCAACGAGCCTTGACTCGAAGCTCAAACGATTCACGAAGCAATTTGCGAAAGTCAATGTGCCTCCAGGATGAATGAGTGATGAAAGATTCACGAACAATTCACGAAAATCAAACATGCCTCCAGGACCGCAAAAACCGCAAAGCATTGCAGGAACACAAAACCGCAAAGCGACGCACAATGAAAAGAAACAAAAAGAACAAAAAGAAACGAAAGAAACGAAATGGAATCTTTTGCACTGTCAACTGGCAGCTCAACGGGAGCCTTAAGCTTCATGCTCAACTGAAACGGATAGCAACAACAGAGAGTAACTAATTAGTTGATTAGCATTAACTATTCTTGTAATTCTCTGTTTAGCTATCTTGTAAACACCACATAGTGGAAATATAAATTATTTTTCTTGGATCAAAATACCAGGTAGAAAGACACAGAGAACGTGCGAGTATAGAGCAGAAAAAAAAAAAAACTAGAAATGAAACAGTTGTGCATGAAAGTCTACCAACGAGCAGAACACAACAAAAGAGCAGAGTGTCAGGCCGCCAACGAGCGAGACACTGACGATCTCGCTCTAAAATTAAACTGATAATTTGATTGCTCTATTTTTGTGCATCTCCTTGTCTTCCGTTGTCTTGATTGCTAGAATGAAATGTGTTCTATGACGTGTAGTCGCGTGTCTAGGTTCATGTGAGCTCTCGGGCAAAAGAAAATCCAAAAGAAACAAAAACATTTGCGACAGCGAAACGAAATTGTTTGCAACATGTTATCAGAACAGCCAGGTTATCACTACTGATATCTAAATAGTGATTTTCTAGACAACACAATATGGCTACAATGATCCATACAAGAGTGGCAATTAGTCTTGATGGTGCAAACTACAAAATCTGAAAATTCAAAATCAAAACACTTTTGAAGGGCAAAGGCATCTGGTCGGTGAAACTCTCAGAGGTGAAACCTCCAGAGGGAGACTTGGGGAGAGCTGAATGGATCAAAAAGGATGAGCGTGCAATGGCGATCATCGTTGCATCCATCAACGAAGATCTACTCATGCAGATTGAAGACTGCAAAAACAGCCATGCAACAAGGAAAAGATTAAAACAGAAGTATGAAGTGAGGACTGCAGCTTCAGTGATGCATTTTCACAATCAGCTGCAATCCATACGATGGGATGGCAACCAGTTGGACCAGCGTGTTGAGAAGATCAAAACGATTTTCGCTCAACTCGTTGCATCAGGATAGAAACACTAGGTCCCAGCACCACAACAACTGATGTACTTCATGAAGTCTCTATCGACGTCCTATCAGCCGTTGAGAATGCTGATACTGAGTCTACCCGATATGACATTTGACAAAATAATCAGTCTTGTTGCTAATGAGAGACTGATGAGGGAAGAAGGAGAAGGAAGCAGTGATCAAGAAAAGGCTCTCTTCACGAAAGAGAAGAAGAAAAACAAGAACAAACCCAGATTCGAGAAGACGAAGTCCTCGAATAAATAATCTTCTTCCTATGATCACTGTCACAAACCAGGCCATACGGCCAACAAATGTTGGTTCAATCTAGCAATACCTTGCATGCACTGCAAGAAGAAGGGGCACTCTGCATATGATTGCAGATTCAACCCAAAAAGAAAGAACAAAGCTGAAAAGGCAAACATTGCAGAGTCATCCAAGGATGCAAACAGAGGTGATGAAGCCTTCACAATACTTGATGAAGCTTCAACGAGCTACACTGAATGCGACTATGATGTAGTCATTGACTCAGGAGCAACATCACACATCACTTGCAACAAGAAAGTCTTGATCGAATTTAGAGAACTTGATAACAACAAAGCAGTTATTCTAGGTGATGATAGTCGACACATGTCAAAGGCATCAGGACTCTACAGCTGCGAACACTGTCAGGTCAAGCAGATATGCCAGGAGCTCTCTACTTGCCTACACTCAGAAAAGATCTACTATTAGTCTCCAAGATGGTAGATCTTGGAATTCGAATTTTGTTCGATGGCAATACATGCCGCATGATCGAGAAAATGACAAACAAGTTGCTGACAATCGGATGCAGAGAAGGAAACCACTCCAAGATAATCAACAACTCTGATAGCATATTAATGTTGGGAGAGAGAGGGGGAGAATAAATGACGAACACGAACGAGAAACAAACTCAAACAAGAAACGAACGAGAAACGAACTCGAACAGAAAATGTTCGTGCGCAACGGAATGAACTATACGACTCTCTCCGTAAGTATGACGCCTATCAGAATGACAGAACTTTAGTGATAGAAATCACGGTCATTCTAGATTACGTCGCCAAACATTAATAGATGAAGTGCCAGAAGAATAATTTGTTGCAAATAGCAAGACAAATTATATGTCGCGAATGATTCGAGAAAAGCTAGACTGTGCTCGATTGATAATTAGTCGCGAATGATTCGCGAAAGACAAGACTAAATATTAATCATCTATTACCAGTAAGAACAGTAGCAAAGGTCAGACAGAATGAATGCTAAGCATAGCAATCTGAACGCAGAACAATGAACTATATTAGATTAAGTATATCATGTATACATGTCAATAATGTGGTAGAGCACAATACAGTAGCGGATGAAACTGCGTGCCCTACAAAGCTTATTTCAATTTGTAAAAAGGAATTAAACCTTAATTTTAACAAAATAAAGAATCAATGCTCAGGACATCTACTTCATTTATGTCGTCTTCTTCTGCTCTCTTCATCATCTATTACACAAATGGTGTACAGTATATATATGTTACATAATATTACAGGTGTGCAGATGTGAAAGTACAAAGTGGATGTGATGTCTGTAGGAGATCGTGGGTGGCTGCAATTGTTCTCCAATCCGTTAGCACAACTACATGGGGTGAGTGTGAAAAGGTGCGATGTCAACCAGTGCTGAAGTGAACGTTGGTGATGATGCAAAAAGTGCGTCACTCTTACAAATGGCCTTAGGATAAGATTTACAGGGTGCCTTAGCTTTTAGGGCACTTTTGGCATTTTGTAAGATAGTGTCCCCTTTTCGCCTGTCACCTTAAACTGTGTAGAAACACAGTGTCGCAATTCTTTTGCCTTTTCTTCATCTGTGCAAATTTGCATGTAAATATGCAGACTGCGTGACAACGTTAGTAAATATGCAACATGAATGGAGGCAGATTAAAATGGGATCTAGGGAAGCTAGAGGGAATAAATCCAACACCCACCCCCCCTTAATCTGGATAAATGAATGCCTTGATCTTCAGACTAGCAATGCACAAAATCTGTTGTGTGCATTAACATTGAGTGCTTTCATGAAGATGTTTGCAACCATGTCATGCGTTCTACAGTATGTTAAGCCTACCTCTCTGTTGAGAACCTTGTCCCTGATGTAGTGATATCTGATCTCAATGTGCTTACTCCTAGAATGAAATCTAGGATTGGCCGATAAGGCAATAGCACTTTGATTATCACAAAATAAAATTGTAGGGCTGTATTGATACAAATTGACATCTGACAGCAAATTTCTTAATGCTTCCTTAATAGATTGAGAAGCAACAATATATTCTGCTTCAGTAGAAGAAAGTGCGTGAAGATATCTTTGTTGAGTGATGTAAATCAGTCGATTTGCTTTGTCTTTGTGGATCTGAATTCCAAGACAGAAGTGAGCTTCGCCCAGATCAATCATGTCGAATTCTGAGAACAGCATATGTTTTGCATCCTTGACCATTTTGGTATTGTTGCTGAAGAGCAACGTATCATCAACGTACAAGGTGATGATAGTGAAGGATTGCTACATTGACCTTGAATAAACGTTGCAATCAGCAGTGCTTGGTTTGAATTCTTGTTCAATGAGGAATGTGTTGATCCTCTGAAACCAAGCTCTAGTAGACTATTTCAAGCCGTATAGTGCTTTGTGGAGTTTACAGACATGATTCTTCATGCCTTCCAAAACGTATCCTTCGGGCTGGATCATGTAGATATCTTCTTGTATGACTCCGTTCAAATAGGCTGTTTGTACATCAAGTTGATGTACTTTGAGGTCGGCAGCTGCAGCATAAGACGAGAGCATTCGGATCGACGAATGTTTGACGGCTGGACTAAAAGTCTCACTGTAGTCGACATTCGGGATATGGGTGAATCCTCGTGCTACTAGTCTAGCCTTCCTTCGATCAATTGCTCCGTTGGCATTATATTTGATCTTAAAGATCCATTTGCAAACAATAATATTGCAGCCAATAGGAGCTTCGACTAATGACCATGTCTGATTCTTGATTAGGGAGGAATACTCTTTGTCCATGGCTTCTCTCCAGAGATCAAAGTCTGGTTGGCTAAATGCCTCTTCGACTGTCGTCGGTTCCTACATTAAGAGACAGGTAGACTCAGGAGTATACCTTGTGGGCTGTGTGCACACTCGGCTTCATCTTCTGGGAGGATTCGACTGATGAACTGCTCCTGGGACTTGTTGCTAGGTAGCAGCACCATCTTCATCTGATTCGCTGTCTCGAAGTGGGTCGACAATAGACACACCTGAGCTAGAAGCTCGGACTGTCGTGTCAACGGCAGGTGATGAAGATTCTTCTTGAGCAATGTCCTTGCCTTTGAGGCCGACGAGCTAATCCTCGATAAAGACTGTATCCCAGCTATACGAGATTTGCTAGGTATCAGAATCATACAGCTTGTAGGTGTTATCAGACGAAGTATATTCGATAAGGATGGTCTTCAAACCTTGGAAATCCAATTTCTTCCTTGTGTCCTTTGGGATCTGCGCATAGGCAATGCACCCAAACACTCTTAGGTTATTCAAAGAAGGCTTAGAGCCTGTCCACACCTCGAGGGTGTCTTGTCTGAGAGGGCCTTGGTCGAACATCTATTTTGGAGGTAAGATGCAATGGAGACAGCTTCAGCCTAGAATCTCTTGGGCAACAATGCATGCGATAGCATACACTTAGCAAATTTGACCAGAGTACGGTTCTTCCTCTCAGCTAAGCCAATAGACTGAGGATTGTAAGGAGTGATGAATTGCTGCTCAATGCCTTGGCTTTGGCAGTACTCCTTAAACTTGACAGAGATATATTCTCCACTGTTGTCTGACCTTAGGGCCTTGATCGTCCTTCCAGTCTCCTTTTTTGCATGCTCCTTGAAGATTTTGAAGTAGTTTAAGGCTTCTGATTTCTTCTTTATGAAATACACCATCGTCCTTTTGGAGAATTCGTCAATAAAGGTTATAAAATACTTGACATCCTTCAACAAAGGATTTTTCATCGGGCCACAAATATCTGAATGTACAACATCTAGTAATCCTCTAGCAATATGCTGATGGCTTGACTTAAATGGTTTCCTAGTATGTTTACCAACTAGACAGTCTTGACAGACAGGTAACTCAACTTTTTTCACGAGGATAGTCGAGATCAAGAACAATAGATTGTCTAGACATTCGTTGTATAGCATCATGATTTAAATGACCAAGTCTATAATGCCAAAGTAAACCTTTATTTGAATGAATTGAAGTACTAAGAGCCTGACTAGAGGAAAAAACAATGACTTAATGTTAGGGCCATTTTTGGCAGGGAATTGGTCCAGCCAAAACGTCCTAAAAAAGTCAAGGGGCACCACTACTGATGGTGGCTATGCCCTACGTGAGTAACGAAGGTCCTGCCACATCCAATCCTAGGGGCTTCCTCTGTTACCCTGTGCTCTCCAACCGATGAGAGTTTTCCAGGCTCTCAGAGATACAGTTGCAAGGAGGGGGTGCTAATACTTTTGGTGCAATGATTCACTGGTTTTCTAGAATTATGGTTCCGCAAAAACTTTTGATCGCTAATGTCTCTTTCCCCATTGAATTCGGCTTACAGTTGGTAAAGATCTTACATGGGCTAGAAACCGATTTATTGTCTATGATGTGCTCTTGGGGTGCAAGTTATATGCACCACTTTGTTTGCTAAGCGGCGATATTTTCGCCGACCGTCGGGTCTAGGTATTTCACTAGACAATACTGACGGCGGGTGTGACTAGTGTGACACTTAACCAAGGCGGTGTATTTCAACCACAGATGGTGGACGGCCCGCTCTGGTGTTTCACAGAGGTCGATTCTAGCTGACGTGCTTCATAATTGACAAAACGGAAGAAACACTTCAGAACTTGACGATTCCCACAAATAATGTCGTATGTCAACCAGTTTATAGACCGACCAACCACCAAATGTAGTGACTATGAAGAAAACGTTTTCGTATGCTACCAAACTTCAATACACAATCGTTTACTTGCTCTAACCGTGGGAAAAACCCTGGTTTTCATAATATTAATGCATACTATCGAAAAACACTTGACTCCTCTACTAGAGTATGTAATAAGACTTTTGGATACTGATGGAAAAAATGATAAATATAAGAAATGTCTAGGTTCCTAGTATTCTAGTCACGGCATACAATAATTTCACTCATCTAACATCAGAAAACCGTTTTACTACTTTAATACAATATTCAGTCACTTTTCTAAACCTGACCCAAAAAGACGGTCCGGTGCTCATAATACAAGTACATATGGAAGACGCAGTTGTCATTGCCTAATTTGGAATGGCGGAGGCTACGAAAAACCAGTACCTAGTACACAGGTATGATACTTCACTATCTACTCTTTCAGACAGAAACCACAATTGATTAGATCTCAATAGGGACATGGCAATTCGGAATTATCGAAATGATTAAGTCCCCACATAGTATTAGCATGCTACAACTATGCAATGATTTCTAAGTATCCTACCACTCCTTCAATAAATGAAGTCAAGTATGGACTTCAAGCACACATATTCCCACGGAAAACAAGCCAGTACAAAAAATAGAGACTATAAAAACCAACCGAAATGAAGTAAAACCATACCTCAGTGTGAATATAGGTGACCGAAAATTGTTGAAGTACTAGTCATGAATGCCGCTTTTGGTCTGAGGTAGCTTTGCTTTTGTTCTTCAGAGAGTCATTTGGACTGCTCGTATATGCCAAAACTTGAACAGGTAGCGAGATCATAGAACAAAAACTTTACCACAAGTCATTAGAAGGATCCACAGGGCACCGAAAAAATCAGTAGGCAGGCAGGCTTTGTAGGTCGCAGACAGACAAGTAGAGAAGGTGGCCTCCAGCGAGCACCCAGAGAGCAGAGGTAGCGGCCAGATTGTAGGGGAAACAGAGCAACGGACAATAGGTGAGGCAACGAGGACAGATGGGTAGATCGCAGGGCCTGCAGGTAGGTCGCAGGGCCAGCAGGTCTGATTTTTGCCACATACAGGCAGTAGACAGGTCACATTAGACAAGAAAACTGGAAAACAGTCCTCATACACACTGTGGCAGGCTCTACAAGCCACGGACAACAAATGTGAAGTTTTGAGCAGTGATGAGAGGCCAAAAACAGGCCGAAACAAGTCACAGGTGCCTTAGAAAACCGCAGACAGGTCATACAAGCATTTACCCAACTGTGGGCAGGCGGTACAAATCGCGGGACAACAAAATGGCCTGCAAACTGGCCGCATGCAGACTGTGGCAAACTTTTGCAGGCTGTGGGCAGCGATCATAGACAAAAACTTTTGATTTGTGGTGATTACCAGTGATGGGTAGGTCATAGTAGGCCGCAACCAGGTCGCCGCAGGTCTGAAAACACAGTAGGAGGCCGCAAATAGGCTTCGAGTAGGCCGCCGACAGGGCAACTAGGTCGATGGTTGACTGGTACAACCCACAGAGATCTGCAGTAGGCCGCTGGTAGGGATAAGAAAAGGGCCGCAGGCCTGCAGGCTAGCCACACACTGTTTGTTGGCTACAGATCTGGCCTCTCAACAATGCTACTCTCATAAAACACATTCAACTCTATGCACTCTCAATACGAGGGGCAACCCTATAAACAACTCCCAATCATCCTTCTCCTACACTCAACCCACACACATAATGAGCGTTCAACTCATTCAGTCTAACAATCCACAAATGACTATGCAACCCAACACTCCCGTCACAACGCACAAGCACACTACAATGCAAGAGCGAGCTTAACCCAAGTAATCAAAACAAAACAAGTTTATACTCAACCCACATCACTTTCCCATCTCTCAATAGCAACGGTAAGAAACAAATACCATTAATAATCACACCACATTTTCCCACCACAAACAACTACACAAGGTAGGAGCAACATGCAACCAACTGATACACTCTACACATTCAACCACCAACGTGCGACCCAACACTAAGCCACCACCAAACGTTCTCAGCCCCCACACCTAAAATGGTACGCACACAAAGCAATCATTTTCTTTTCCAATGCCAAACCAAAACAATCCATGATGCACTCCTACTAAGCAATAACCACCAACTCCACCTCTTCCACGACATAAATGTAAATACACTAACGATGCATCAACAACTATGAAACAAGCATTACTAACCAGGCATCGATCCACAAGTACTACATAAAGTGAGAACAAGAATCAATATTGAACTCTCCAACTTAAGCATTCACCAAACATCCATTTCAAGCATCGAAGAAAAGGAAAGCACAATCCATCTCTCTCACCAAACAGAATTACCTTTCAACATCCCACTCCCAAAGATACCAACTCCTAAAAATACTAACCAACAAAAGTACTAACTCTCAACACACATAACCTCAACATTAACTTTCAACACACATTTTACACACACTCTTCAAATACAAAGAGTTGGCTCCTTTTTATAGAAAAACCCAAGTGTCCCCCTTCAAAATGAAGCTTTGCCAATTTTCATGTCCTTCAAGCCCTCTTTGCCATTTGTCCTCAACCCATTTGATAGTACACCTAGTGGCCTCCATAAGAGAGTGGGAGAGTGGTGCATTCAAGGCTCTCTTCCAAAACTAGCCAAGATGCCATTTTTGTCAAAGGCTAGGGAGGCCATTTAAGTTTCCCCTTTTGTACACCCTAGAAGCCCAAAATGTCAATGGCTAGTGGGTGTACCTCCCAAATGTTTTTAGCCTATAAGGTGTTTTTTGGCATTTAATATCCAAATTTTGGGTGAGGCCCTTTTCAACCCCTATTTTTAGTAGGCGACCTTCATTTTTTCTTTGGGTACTTTCGTTTTTGGCCTTTCTTCGTTTTTTCAAGGGCCGTGCACCTACTGCTCATTTGTCTGGATTTTTGATCGATTGGGTAACCACTTGGCCCGCACATTTTGTTAATTGCCCGTAAATTGCCCAAACTTTGCCGTTAGGATTTTTGTGACTCCTTGACACTGAATCCATATTTCTCGGTCCCGTTTTTACCCGAAATTTTTCTTTCTCGGTTTTTTCTTCTGTGGTTGACTTTTTCGGCATTCATGACTAGGGCTTTCCCACGACAACACGGTTTCCCTGAAAAATACACTGAGTGATCATATATTAGTAAAAATGGACTCTATACATGGTGAGATTTTAGCACGGTCATACTAGCTATTTTTTTACAACAAGCCATTTTTTTGAAAAGCCGTAAATATTTACCGGCCATTTCTAAGGCCACAAAATTTTCTCTAGCCTCATTTAGGGCGGACTGGGACCCAATTCTAGGTGGACCGGCACGTTTGGCTCGGTCTTACAAAACTTGACCACAAAATATTTTTGACGGTTTTTTTGAAAATCAGTTTCTTACTTTTAAACTGTGTCTAGCCACTTTAGGGCAGGCTGGGACCCAATTCTAAGGCAAATTTGTGCCGATTTTTCTCTAATATCGGAGTTTTACATGCCAGTTTTTTCAATTATTGCAAACTTAAACTTCACTATTAGCCCGATTTTCCGTGCAGAAATATCGGCAAACACTTAATTTATAAAGTATCCATGCCTCTTTCTGAGTGCTAGGATCTTGCTTGTCCTATCAACTACTTTACACTAATCACATTCGAATTCTACTCTGTACCTAGATCTGTGATTCTACTTACAGAGAGCAGATTTGTAGATAACTTTGGTTCATATAGGACTTTAGAGAGCAGCTTAGACTGATCATTTGCAAAGCATAATCTTACAGTGCCTTCACCTTTAATAGCTTGTGTGCTATTATTGCCAAGGTGAACGAATTTCTGGGTACTATAAGATATATAGGACTCGAAACAGCCAATGAGGCTAGTCATGTGCTGAGTGGCTCCGAAATTCAGGAACCAAGAAATGTCACCAGATGCCCTTTGATGGTTGGTAATGAAGGCATCATGATCCGTTTCTTGAATGGGCTGTGGAGCTTCTACAACTGCATTCACCACTTGATTTGACTGCCCTTTGCTGTTGTTCTTCGCTTGAAGTATGCGACAGTCTTGTATTTCGTCATTGTTTCATTTGTAGTATCTGCAGAACAGCTTCTTCTTTGTTTACGGATTCAATTGTTCCTTGTGCTGAGCTGGTTTCTGATCTGGCTTCGACTGCTTCGGGTCTTTCTTCTTCTTCTGCTTTGTCGTGCCCTTGTTGGTACAAGACGTGAGAATCAACTGAGGAACTCTAAGCTTTGTTCCTTCGTGTGTCTTCCTGCAACAACATAGTAATGACTCTCGAAAGATTCAATTCTGGATGAGTCGTGATGATCCTCACCCAGCTATCTTAAGAACTTGGCAAGCTTGTACGCAGTTGCATCATTGCGTCTTGATCGTTTATGACAGATCCAATAGCGGCCATTTGTCTTAGCAGGTTCTTGAATTGATTAATGTGATTCTGTAGAGAATCACCATTCGTCATCTTGAGGGAGTAGAATTTCTTCCTAAAATGTAGCTTGGAAGCTATATCTTGCACTTCGTATAGTGTGCTCAAGATGTCCCAGACTTCTTTCGATGTCTAAGCCTCGGATACATTGCCGATCTGGGTATCCATGATGTTGACGATGATCAGCGCAAAAGCTTTTCCATCCTTCAGCTTCCATCTGGCGATTGCCGCATCGTCCGCTTCGGGATTTCCCTTCTGCACGTGTAACAATGTCGTACAATTTTTTTGCCATTAGTACAGTTTTCATCTTAAATTTTCACAGATGGTAATTGGCTCCATCAAGCTTGTCCATGATAGGACTGACTTTCCCTTGGGAATCCATGTAGAAGAATTAGTCTAAGTGATAGGAGAAACTATCAGTGACTTAAGTATGAAAATCTCATTAGGGCCCTTTTTGGACTCAAAAAGGGCCTTTTCACTAATTATAATTAGTGTTAATAACGACATGTGTACCAATAAGAGAGTGACAATTGAAATGGAATGGTCCATATGACATGGCACATCCAATGGTGTAAATTGGATCTTCAAATGCTAATCCACCCACTAACCCACCTCTAACTCTACTTCCTCAATCCATAGTAATGATGATATGACAAGGCTAAAATTCAAATTATACAAGAAAATAATATCTACTTCTTCAAGCCCTTCAATAAGCCTTTTTATTACTTCAGATTGAGTGAAAATGGGGCCCAATATTTCTTTGGGCCCCCATTTTGAAAAAAAAATAGGGGGAGGGGGATGAGAGGACAATCGCCCCCCCCCCCCCCCCCCATCCTTGTACAATGTATATCCCTCCCCCGCCCCCCCTTGTACAATATGTAGAATACCCCCCCCCCCCTCTCGTACTACACCCCGCAGCCCTGTGGTGCTCCTTGTGCGAGCACCCCACCCTCCGGGCCGCTGAGTTTGATCAGAGCGCAAGGCTCGGAGCTCCACACGACCCCCCCCTTCCCCATATCTTGTACATCGGGGGTGGGGGAGGTGTTTGCTGGGGAAGCGCGCAGGTCTCGTAGTCGCGCGCCCACCCATGCCAGCGGTCCGAGGTGGGCAGGAGCGAGCCGCTCCTGCCCACCTCGGACCGCTGGCGCGGGTGGGCGCGCGACTACGAGACCTGCGCGCTTCCCCAGCAAACACCTCCCCCACCCCCGATGTACAAGATATGGGGAAGGGGGGGGGGTCGTGTGGAGCTCCGAGCCTTGCGCTCTGATCAAACTCAGCGGCCCGGAGGGTGGGGTGCTCGCACAAGGAGCACCACAGGGCTGCGGGGTGTAGTACGAGAGGGGGGGGGTATTCTACATATTGTACAAGGGGGGGCGGGGGAGGGATATACATTGTACAAGGATGGGGGGGGGGGGGCGATTGTCCTCTCATCCCCCTCCCCCTATTTTTTTTTCAAAATGGGGGCCCAAAGAAATATTGGGCCCCATTTTCACTCAATCTGAAGTAATAAAAAGGCTTATTGAAGGGCTTGAAGAAGTAGATATTATTTTCTTGTATAATTTGAATTTTAGCCTTGTCATATCATCATTACTATGGATTGAGGAAGTAGAGTTAGAGGTGGGGTTAGTGGGTGGATTAGCATTTGAAGATCCAATTTACACCATTGGATGTGCCATGTCATATGGACCATTCCATTTCAATTGTCACTCTCTTATTGGTACACATGTCGTTATTAACACTAATTATAATTAGTGAAAAGGCCCTTTTTGAGTCCAAAAAGGGCCCTAATGAGATTTTCATACTTAAGTCACTGATAGTTTCTCCTATCACTTAGACTAATTCTTCTACATGGATTCCCAAGGGAAAGTCAGTCCTATCATGGACAAGCTTGATGGAGCCAATTACCATCTGTGAAAATTTAAGATGAAAACTGTACTAATGGCAAAAAAATTGTACGACATTGTTACACGTGCAGAAGGGAAATCCCGAAGCAGACGATGCGGCAATCGCCAGATGGAAGCTGAAGGATGGAAAAGCTTTTGCGCTGATCATCGTCAACATCATGGATACCCAGATCGGCAATGTATCCGAGGCTTAGACATCGAAAGAAGTCTGGGACATCTTGAGCACACTATACGAAGTGCAAGATATAGCTTCCAAGCTACATTTTAGGAAGAAATTCTACTCCCTCAAGATGACGAATGGTGATTCTCTACAGAATCACATTAATCAATTCAAGAACCTGCTAAGACAAATGGCCGCTATTGGATCTGTCATAAACGATCAAGACGCAATGATGCAACTGCGTACAAGCTTGCCAAGTTCTTAAGATAGCTGGGTGAGGATCATCACGACTCATCCAGAATTGAATCTTTCGAGAGTCATTACTATGTTGTTGCAGGAAGACACACGAAGGAACAAAGCTTAGAGTTCCTCAGTTGATTCTCACGTCTTGTACCAACAAGGGCACGACAAAGCAGAAGAAGAAGAAAGACCCGAAGCAGTCGAAGCCAGATCAGAAACCAGCTCAGCACAAGGAACAATTGAATCCGTAAACAAAGAAGAAGCTGTTCTGCAGATACTACAAACGAAACAATGACGAAATACAAGACTGTCGCATACTTCAAGCGAAGAACAACAGCAAAGGGCAGTCAAATCAAGTGGCGAATGCAGTTGTAGAAGCTCCACAGCCCATTCAAGAAACGGATCATGATGCCTTCATGACCAACCATCAAAGAGCATCTGGTGACATTTCTTGGTTCCTGAATTTCGGAGCCACTCAGCACATGACTAGCCTCATTGGCTGTTTCGAGTCCTATATATCTTATAGTACCCAGAAATTCGTTCACCCCCCCCTAGCAAACACCCCCCCCCCCATCCCCCGATGTACAAGATATGGGGAAGGGGGGGGGTCACGTGGAGCTCCGGGCCTTGCGCCCTGATCAAACTCAGCGGCTTCGAGGGTGGGGTGCTCGCACAAGGAGCACCACAGGGCGGTAGGGTGTAGTACGAGGGGGGGGGGGGGGCGTATTCTACATTGTACAAGGGGGGGGGAGGGATATACATTGTACAAGGAGAGGGGGGGGATTGTCCTCTCATCCCCCTCCCTCCATTTTTTTTTCAATTTTTTTTTCAAAATGGGGGCCCAAAGAAATATTGGGTCCCATTTTCACTCAATCTAAAGTAATAAAAAGGATTATTGAAGGGTTTGAAGAAGTAGATATTATTTTCTTTTATAATTTAAATTTTACATTAAAATTAGTTGTCCTTGCTATATTATAGTAGGTCTATGTAAAGCCTATTAAAATATAAGTTAACCCATGACAAACCCAGGGTGAACTGCCACATAGGATGATTAATGAGTAAATTAATCCTAATTAACAAGCATGTTTAGGCAAGGAAGAGGCCCCTTTTGAGTCCAAAAAGGGCCCTAATGGATATTTACAGAATAAGAAAACAATTACTCTATCGGCTAGTAGAGTCTTGTACTGTGAAAGCTTATCAAGCTATGAAAATAGCTCTGATACCATGTTGGGAGAGAGGGGGGAGAATAAATGACGAACACGAACGAGAAACGAACTCGAACAAGAAACAAACAAGAAACGAATTCGAACATAAAATGTTCGTGCGCAGCGGAATGAACTATACGACTCTCTCTGTAAGCATGACTATGCCTATCAGAATGACAGAACTTTGATGATAGAAATCATGGTCATTCTAGATTACGTAGCCAAACATTAATGGATGAAGCGCCAGAAGAATAATTTGTCGTGAATAGCAAGACAAATTATATGTCGCAAATGATTCGCGAAAAGCTAGACTGTGCTTGACTGATAATTAGTCGCGAATGATTCGCGAAAGACAAGACTTCAAGAAGGACAAAATCAAGAAAGGTGGTGAGGATCAGTCTTCACAAGCTGCAACATCCAGTGGCAAGAAGAAGCTGTCAAAGATCAAGTGTTTTTTCTGTGGCAAGAAAGGACACTATGCATCAAACTGTTTCAAGAAGAAGAACCAATCTCAGACAAGCTAACCTTACTAATGAGGATGAGTGTGAGGGTATTGAGAGTGAAAGAGATGATTCATTAATGATGTCTACTTTTTCATCTTTTCCTTTTAAGAATGAAGATGTTTGGTGGATAGATAGTGGGGCTAGTTCCCATATGTCTAGTTCTAGAATCTCTTTCACTAGTCTCATGCCATATCTAGGTGCAAAAAGATCAATCTATACTGCTAATGATGTAGAGTGTAGGATTGAAGAAATAGGTAGTATTCCACTACATGCATCATCATCAAAATCTTTTTGCTTACATGATGTACTTTATGTACCTAGATTAACCAAGAATCTCATTAGTGTAGGACAGTTGTTTGATAGTGGATTGGATGTCAAGTTCCAAGTTGACAAGTGTATAATCTCAAGAGAAAATAAAGTTATTGCCAGAGGATGTAGAATTGGTAAGTGTACAAACTAGATTTTAGGGAGAGTGCTAACATTTCAGATATTGCTTATGAGACCAAGGTTCTTCAGGAGGATATGTGGCATAAGAGATTGGGACATCCCAATTTCAAAGCCATGCAATCTATGGTCAAGAAAGGAAAAGTTGTTGGTCTACCAAAGACACTGTCAAAGGAGCTTCTACCTTGTGAAGCATGTGTGCTGGCAAAATCACACAGAAGGCCTTTTTCTAGATCAAGCATCAAAACAAAGCAACCATTTGAACTAGTGCACTCTGATGTTCATTTCTCATCAACTAAGAGCAAAGGAGGAGCAAATTGCTTTGTTTCCTTTGTGGATGATTATACAAGATATTCTTGGATCTATATGTTATCTTCTAAAGCCATGGTCTATGATGTTTTTCTTACTTTCAAAGCTTATGTAGAAAAGTAGTTTTCTTTCAAGTTGAAAGCTTTGAGAAGTGATAGTGGAGGAGAATACACCTCCAATAAGTTTAAATACTTTTGTGAGAGAGAGGGCATTCAAAGCGTTTTCTTGTTCATATACTCCTCAGCAAAATGGAGTTGCTGAGAGAAAAAATAGAACTTTGTGTGAATGTGCAAAAGCCATTAGGCTAGAAGCTTATCTGTCTAAAGAGTTTTGGGGAGAGGTAGTTGCATGTGCAAACTATCTTTGTAATGGGCTTCCCAATCTTGCAATAGGAGGAAAAACACCATTTGAGATGTTGTATAAGAAAAAGACTAAGGTAGATCATCTTAGGATTTTTGGCTGTGTATGCGTGCATGTGCCTATAGAAACTAGGAAGAAGGAAGATCCTAGTGTTGTTAAAGAAATTTTTGTAGGATATGCATCCACTAAAAAAGCATACAAAGTATATCTTTCCTCTATTAACAAGAATGTTGTTAGTAGAGATGTGATTTTCTATGAAGATCAGAAATTTAACTTGGATGATGCACAGGTCAAGGAGTCTCATGCAAGATCAATCATCAATCTTGATGTTGTTCAAGAAGTGGTGAGGCCGAGGCTTGAGGAGGAGCAAATTCAAGCTACCACAACAAGAAGATCTACACGAGCAAGATCTAAGCCAAGTATGCTCACATATGATGCTGAAGGAAGGCATGTGAAAGGTGAAACTTCCTATCATGCACTTTTCATATCAGATGAAGAGCCTAAGGATGTCCAAGAAGCACTTCAATCGAGAAGTGGGTTGAAGCAATGACCCAAGAGTTTGAAGCCTTGATGTCAAATAACACATGGGAGCTTGTGGAGCCACCAAACAACATGCATGTGATTGGATGTAAGTGGGTATTCAGAATCAAGTATAATCATGATGGATCTATCAATAAGTATAAAGCAAGACTTTGTGCCAAAGGCTACTCACAAATCAAAGGTCTTGATTATGAAGACACCTTTGCACCAATTGCAAAGATGGTAACAATTCGTATACTCATATCTCTTGCATGTTTTCACAATTGGAGTATGTTCCAGCTTGATGTTTCTAACGCATTTCTCAATGGTTACCTTGAGGAGGAGATTTACATGGAGTAGCCTCCAGGTTTTGTGAAGGAAGGTGATGAATCAAAAGTTTGTCTTTTGTTCAAAAGTCTGTATGGACTGAAACAGACACCAAGGTCTTGGTATTCAAGGCTCAACTCCTATCTCATGAGAGTTTCAACTCTTAGGAATAAGGCCCTTTACAGTTAAATGGAAATAGTGATTCTTAAGTCATCGATTGACAATGACCTTCACCATTTGCAAAACATACACAAGTGTTAACTAGTGCCACGTGGCTTACACTTGGCAGTTGCATGCTACCAGTCCTCACACTGGGCTAGGAGGGGCTTACTCTATACCAGGGAGTAGGCAAGGTATCACTAGGATTTTTTCTAAGTGAATATGACCCTTCTCTGTATTATAAGTTTGTAGATAACTTTGTGATTATTCTTGTCATCTATGTAGATAATATCATTCTTTGTGGAAATAATGAGAAGCTAGTTGAAGAAACTAAGCATGCACTTGGTAGTGAGTTTAAGATGCAAGACTTAGGAGTTCTTCACTATATTCTAGGCCTTGAAATAGATTTTTGGAAAAGTCATGCATTTATAAGCCAAAGTAGATATGCACTTTCTATGCTCAAGAAATTCCAAATGGAAAACTGTAAAGGCATAGATACACCTATGGAGCACACTGTAAAAGTTCCTATGAAATATGATGAAAAATCCTTTGTGGACATCACTCTTTATAGGAGTCTTATTGGCTCACTTATATGGTTAACAGTGACTAGGCCTGATCTAAGCTTTTGTGTTCATAAGCTAAGTCAACACATGCATGATCCAAAGTTATATGATTGGAAGTTGGCTAAAAGAGTCTTGAGGTATATATCTTCTACCTTGGATTATGGATTATTCTACAAAGGAGAAGATCTGACTTTGATTGCTTTTTCAGATTCAAATTTTGTAGGAGACAGGTTGGATAGGAAATCCACAAGTGCTTACACTATATTTCTTGGAGGGAACTTGGTTTCTTGGCTATCAAAGAAACAGACGACTATTTCCTTATCATCCTGTGAAGCTGAATATAAATCTCTTACAACGACAACAAAGGAGGTTTTATGGATCAAAAGACTACTTTTGGAGCTAAAGTGTTATGCAGATGAAGATCTTCCAATTATCAAGAATGATAACATTTCTAGATAGGCTCTTGCAAATAATCTAGTCTTCCTTCCAAGGAGCAAACATATCAAAGTAGCTCATCATTTTGTAAGAGAAAAAAGTCATTGGGAGAGAGATCTCACTAGAGCATGTCGAATCTTCAAATTGTGTTGCAGATCTTCTCACCAAGCCTCTACTCAAGAATGTCTTTATCAAGATGAGGTCTAATCGTGGCCTAATTTCGAAGTCTATGTTGATAGGAACATAATTTTTAAGGAGTGTGAAGATTATTAAAATATCATCTTCCTATCTCGAGTTTGGGGCCATGTCCATGGTTATTTCCATTGTATTTCATGTTGTACATAAAAGGTATGTGAATTGAGCACATAAATTTCTAGTATAGGTCAGATTTGAGTTAGATAGATTCAATTTTGATGACATGCAGAAGTTTAGATAGCATGCAATGTCATACTGTATGCATGCAAGCCACATGCAATCAGTGCATGCAACAAACAAAGTGATTTCTGTGATCTACACATGTCTAGGCAGTTTTATGAGTTGATATGCAGTACATGCAATATCCATGCATGCAGTTACACATGTGGATCTCTGGTAGGTGAATTAGTTTAGTTAAGTGGACTTTCCATGCAACTTCACTGTAGGAATTCGAGTCTCTCTCGTGTAAGGAAATCTTGGCATGTTTTTCCATATTGTAAATAATGAGATTTTGGTGTTTTGGACTCATTATCTCTCTACCCGAGTTTTATATCATTGATTATCACTCTGTACCCGAGAGCAAACTATTTTTTCCATACTGAGCGCTTAGAATTATTTCTGACATTCATTTCTCATAGTGAGAAGTTAGATTTTTTCATCAGATGTATGCCATTCTGCTCTTGCCATAGATTTTTCAAGTATACTATTCTCTGATCAATCTTGTGCAATCACAACACCTCAGTAAGAGCCTGTATGGTGTGTGGTGAAGTTCACACATGCTAAAAACTTCACAGGAAGTTCTTGAGCTTGTCCACTCTGATGTCTGTGGACCGATGAAGATGGATTCGCTCTTAAGTTTGAGGTATAATAAGAAGAAATTGGTGGTGAAAGACAAAGCATGGTTGGCGGCGCGTAAACAGAATCTGTGTTTTCTCTGTAATAAACCCGGGCACCGTGCCAAACAGTGCCCCGAATGGAAAACAAAGTCATCAAGTTTTATGATTGTGGATTTACCGGCAGGTAAATTGGAAGTCAATTTGCTAAATAATTGTGACTGTACTTGTAACTTTAGTGCACTCTCTTTCAAGCCTAATGAATTGTTTCGTGTGAGAGGCAATATTTTAGGGAAAGACGTGAATGTGATATTTGATTTAGGTAGTACTCACAATTTTTTGAATGCTCGACTTGTGCAGAAGCTCCAAGTGCCCACCATGGCCAGTGATCACCGTTACGTGGTCCATCTTGCCTCAGGGTCAGACACTGAGATTTGGGATGTCAAAGTCTCAAACTTAGAGCTTCAGATGCAGGACTATGTTGAGCTGTTGGACTTTCATGTAATGAATCTGGACCAGACTGATGTGATTTTGGGCTATGTATGGTTTTTTTGGCAAATCAGAGTCTTTAGAGATAGATTTTAAAAATCATTCTATGGTATTTAAAGATAAGTTTGATCAGATTGTCTCTATTTTTGGAGAGATTGATGTACTTCCATCGTCGATGATTTTCTCGGCTGAGTTAATTGAGAAACTTCATGATTCTGAGTATGAACTCTTTCACTTGCTTTTAAAATCTTGTATGCTTTGTGACGTTGGGGATGTGAATGTGTTTTCATGCTTTAACATCGAAAATTCGCATCAGGAACAACAACTTTTGCAAGATTTAAAACAAGAGTTTAATGAAGTTTTTTCAAAGCAGCTACCTTATGGACTACCACCCGCTCGGTCGGCTGATCATAAGATAGATCTTTTGCCCGATAGTCATCCTATCTTCAGACAACCATATCGTTTTAGTCAGAAGGAAGAGGAGGAAGTGGCTAGGCAGATCGAGGAGTATCTCTAGATGGGACACATAAGACCAAGTAAATCTCCATGGGGAGCACTTGTCCTTCTTAAGAGTAAGAAAGATGGGAGTTTCCGGCTATGTGTAGATTACAAGGTTCTGAACAAATTAACGGTTAAAAATAAATACCCATTGCCTAGGATGGACGATCTCATAGATCGATTGAATGGAGCTAAATACTTCACGAAAATTAATCTACGTACGGGATACCATCAGATTAGGATACATCCGAAAGATGTATCTAAGACCAGTTTTAGGACCAGGTTTGGCCACTACAAGTTTCTTGCATTGCCCTTTGGTTTGACAAATGCTCCGGCTACTTTCCAGCAAATGATGAACGATTTGTTTCGTTCATATTTGGGGAAGTTCGTAGTAGTGTTTCTGGACGATATTCTGATCTATAGCAGAACACTGAAAGAGCATGCTAAGCATCTATGTACTGTCTTACGTATTTTAAGACAAGAGAAGCTTTATGCAAAAGAATCAATGTGCGAATTCTTTAAAAAAGAACCTCTTTACCTTGGTCATAAGATTACCTCCTTTGGGATCAAGATTGACGAATAAAAAGGTGAAGACAGTAGTGGAATGGCCAATTCCTAAAACGATGCATGAACTTAAGTCATTCTTAGGTTTCACTATGCAGATTTGTAGAGGAGTACTCGAAGATTGCTGCACCTCTCAACAATATGTTGAAAGGAGTGAAAAGTCGTAAAGGTAGGCCAAGTCCTCCTATCAGATGGAATGAGAAATTAGATGAGAATCCTCGCATACTCAAGCTTCTAATTACTCAGCTCTAGTTTTGAGAATAGCGGATCCAGATTTGACGTTCGTCATCAACACTGACGCGAGTGATATGGCTATTGGAGCTGTTCTCTTATAGGAGGGTCAACTCGTTGCCTTTGAGAGTAAGAAACTAACCGATGCACAGGTCAGGTACACCACTCAGGAAAAAGAGCTTTTTATTATGATCCATGCTTTGAAATAATGGAGGCATTACCTGTATGGTAATAAATTTGTGATTAATACGAATCATCCACTATAATCAGAATGATTTGCGAAGTCGTAAGGCAAGATGGGCAGAACTCATGCAAGAATTTGACTTTGAAGTGCGGTATATCATAGGCTCATCTAATCAGGTGGCTGATGCACTTAGTTGAATTGGTGAAGTGAACGAACTTTCCTTCACTGAGATCAGTACGGAGTTTTATCTCTCCCTAAGAGGTCTTTATGAGAAAGACCCACATTTTGGACCAATCTGGAATAGGGTTCTAGCAGTTTCATCAAGCGGGACTGATGATCATGGTGATCAGTCTGAGGAAAAGATATAAAGGGTACTGATGACTTTTCTATCCGTAATGGACTTTTGTTCAGGAAAGGGAAGGTTTGTGTGCTTGATGTGGATGTTGTTAAGAATAAAATTCTTTATGAATGTCATGACTCACCATGTGCAGGACATCCCGGCATACATCGTACATTGGATTTGGTATGAAGGGATTTTTATTGGCCAAAACTCAAGCCCTTTGTAGAGTCTTATGGGGTCAAGTGTGACCAATGTCAGTTGAATAAATCTGAACGCCATAAGGCTGGCGGTTTATTGCATCCACTGGATATTCTTGATAAGAGATGGGATAGTATTTCCATGGATTTTGTGGTTGGGTTACCCCGGATGAATAAACAGCATGATGCAATAGTTAGAATTAAAGTAGAATCATTGTGCTACTATACTGTGGGTCCTATCAGTTGATAAAGATCAGATGGCCTCACCACGAGGCAAGTCGACAGGACACGCGTCCCGCCAACGGCAATCTGGGTCATGCATGGGTTGCCTAAGTGAACAACTATATGTACAATGTAATTTCATTTTGAGAAATACAGTTGCAACGTGAGCTTGCTGTGGAGAGTGTTTTATGTCTGTGTTACTGTGTAGCATGATATGTGTTCCTGTTCGTAGCAAATTCTAAGTTGGTATCAGAGCCGTACAGGGAGTGTACACAATACAACATCGCCATTGAAGAGAGCTTCGGGAGAACTTTCTTCTGAGAGTTCAGGGTTTACGACGGGTTGAAGACAGAAGGAGAAACATTGGTGCAGAGACTTTGGCACACAGAAGCTTGGTGAGCTTGAGACTGTGTGAGGATTCAGAGACAAGGGTTGTCGGCTAAATCAGAACCTCAGCAAACGGAATTTTGAAATTCCAAAGCAGGCTATTTGGTGTTTGCAGTCAATGTGCATTCAATCAGACACCGTTTGACAAACGGATTGAAGCATCAGAGTTCTAGCAGTAGGACAACCTCAGAGCAAGAGGATAGGCCTGTCAGAACACTGTGAATTGAAAGCCAAGAAGAGTTTTGTGTGAAAAATCCTGGTCTGGGATTTGGGAGCATAAAATCAGATATTTTTCTCAAGCTGTAAAAACCCAGAGGAGGGTGCCCTAGTAGTGCGAATCAGATCAGAGGAGGCGGTGGATAGCCGCGACCCAGAGAGAGAGAGAGAGATGGTTGAGGGATGCCATAGCTAGCAAGCTTGAAAGTGGAGAAGAGGCCGTGAAGAGTCCGCAAGCAGATCGCGCGACGTGAAGGAGGGTGACAACTCTGTGTATTAGAGTGTGTCGTGGCTCCAAGGATGTGGTTTAATGCCCAAATGAAATCTAGATCGTTGGATCCAGATACAAGATAATCAATGGTAGAGATGAGCTTCCTGTGGGCCGTTGGATTGCTATAAGCCATTAGATATTGAAGAAAAGGTCTTGAAGGGTCTTGAAGTGCATTCAAGCCTTCAGCTTCATTAGAGATTTTTGAACTGAAATTGGAGTTGGGTCCTTTCACAAATGAAGAGTGAAGTTTCTTCAAGGTGAAGAAACAGTTCAAAAACAAGGAAAATCCCTATTTTTGGGTCCTTTGCCCGTTTTGACCCAAACAAAAGGCTATAACCTCCAAACGAAGGGCACCCGGACTGTACCTGCAAGTACGGTACAACAAAACAGAGTGACTGCAGCGGAGAAAGTGTTTGGAGTGCGCTAAGTGATCTCACCATTCCATTGGGCACGTAGTTGGCAGTTGACGATTGAGTGCATTTCGGAAGGCGACGCCGATTTGGCTTTCAAATTGGTGGAAAAGCGGCAAGTGGCCTGGTAAGAGAAAAAGTGCAGGTCATTATTTTCAACTTCTGACATCACAGTTGGCCTCGACATACTGCTTTTAGCCTATGGCAGAAGTTTCAAGCAGTTTTGCGATGGCAAATATGGGAGAGTCCATTTTGAGTGAAAGTAGCAAATTGGACAGGATTTCCAACTATGCAGTGTGAAAATTCAAAATGGAAAACATACTGATGGAGAAAGACGTGTGGAAAGTCATCACAAGTGATGAGAAAAGACCGCCAAATGAAATTGACATCAAAGTGTCCGACAAAAAGATGAGGAAAGCATTGACCTTCATTAACTTGTCAGTGAAGGATCACATCATTACCCACATTTGTGATGCTGTTACACCCAGACAGGCATGGGATGTGCTAAAGGAGCAGTTCGAGACGTCAAATCCATCAAGAATCATGTTTCTAAAGTCAAAGATGAATAGTGCCTGAATGGAACAAGGAGAGCACATCCAGACGTACATAACCAGAATCAAGACAATGAGGGATGAACTGCATTCTATTGGTGAGCGCATACGTGATGTGAAACTGGTGCACAATGCATTGTGCGGCACTGCAAAACCCTATCAGATGTTTGTGAGCGGAATAGCATCAAGAGAAAGATTGCCAACCTTTGATGAGCTCATAGGAATCTTGATGCAGGAAGAGCAACGACAAGAAATGGTGAAAGCTAGACGTCAAAATACTAACGATCAAGCACTTGCGACGCGCCAAAAACAAGGCAAGGGCAAGGGCAATAAGAAATCTAAACAACAATTTGCCAAGACTCAGGAGGATGAGAGATCTTCCAATAAGACCAAGAAGAAAGACAAGTGCTTCCATTTTGGTAAAAAGGGCCATTGGAAGAGTGAATGTCGTAAATTTCTGGCGGAACAAGGCAAGGGGAAACCAGAGCAAGCAGGTAACCTTGTCGATGAGGGTGAGATTGAAGACTCTAGCATCTTCATATCTGCATTGTCATCTAATCAAGATGATCAAGCGGGGTATATTGACTGGGGAGCCACAAGACACATGACAGGTAACAAGAATTGGTTCGGTAGCTTGAAAGTGTTGGATAATGGAACGTCCGTTTCACAAGCAAATGGTGAGGTGTGCAAGATCAAGGGGATAGGCAACGTTTCAATCCAACTACCTGATGGCAAAGCAGGACGATCAAGGAGGAACTTTATGTACCAGGTTTGAAGAAAAATCTAATTTCTGTTCGAGTCATTATTGATTAAAAGTTGAAAGTAGAATTTGCCCATGATCGTTGCTTTGTGAAGGATGTGAACCAAAAGTTCAAAGTTATTGCGGATGGAGTAAAGGAGTCCAATACAAAAATGTACAGGTTGAATGCTACAATCAAGGGGCAACATGGACTCGTATCGTCCATTCCATCGCAAACTGAATTGTGGCATAAGAGGCTTGGTCACTTAAACTTGGGAAGCCTCAGTATGATGAGAAAATTGGAGATGGTAACAGGATTGCCTACTATAGAAGACCACTTGAAATCGATGTGCGAATCATGTGTATATGGGAAGCAGCATCGAGAGAAGTTCAATAAAGGTGGTGTTGCAAGAGCAAAGAACATCTTGGATTTAATCCACACAAATTTATGCGGGCCTATGAGGACCATGTCCTTAGGTAAAGCCTTCTATTTCATGACCTTTATTGATGATATGTCACGTAAGACATGGATCTACTTCTTGAAGAAGAAATCCGATGCATTTGACAATTTCAAAAGATTCAAAGCATTGATCGAAAATCAAACAAGTAGGAAGATCAAAGTCTTAAAATCAGATTGTGGAGGTGAGTACAAGTCTAATGACTTTAATGATCTTTGTGATCAATGTGGGATTAAAAGACAATTTATGCAAGCTCATACTCTTGCTCTCAATGGTGTAGTTGAGCACAAGAATCGTACGATTGTGGAAAGTGCCAGATCTATGCTAGCTGAGACGAAACTACCAAACAATTTTTGATCAGAAGCATGCAGTACGGTAGTCTATCTTCAACATAGAAGTCCTACCATTGCCATGCCAAAAATAATACCTAAGGAAGCATTCACGAAGCAGAAGCCAAAGGTGAACCACTTGCAAATCTTTGGATGTAAGGCCTTTGTACACATTCCTAAGGAAGAGAGACATAAACTTGATGTGAAAGCTATCAAGTGTATATTCCTAACATATGATGAATGTGTGAAGGGCTATAGATGTTTTGATCCAGTGGAAAAAAAAAATCCATGTAAGTCTTGATGTTATCTTTAATGAATCCAAGATGTATGAATCCAGTGGGAAAGATGGTATAGTGATGATATCTTTTGATGATGATCCATTCATTGACCTTCCAAGTGATGAACATGAGGATACATCTCAAGATACTACTATTCAACCTCAAGAGACAAGTTGGAGAGGTAGAGACAAACCTTTTGGTGCAAGAAGGATTGAAGTTGCAGGTGACAAACGCAAGGAGAATGATGTACCATGGGATACATTTTCAGCAGGAAGCCGATCACCTGACATGAAGCTCCCTAAGTGGTTTGAGAGATTGTTGGAGAGCCGCGACATGGATGACTTTCCAGGATCATCTACCCAGGGAGAGCTACGAAGATTAACAAGAGAGAAGACACAACCTGAAAGGTATGAAGCAAATTAGGCTCTCTTATCTAGCATTATTCAAATCAAAGAACCTTCGAACTTATGGTGAAGCGAAGGATGATGACATTTGGGTCAAGGTCATGGGAGAGGAGATGGAGTCAATTGCTAAGCATAGCACGTGGGACTTAGTAGACCCACCAGTTGGCAAGAAACCCATTGGTTGCAAATGGGTATATAGGACTAAGTACCATGCAGATGGAAGTATAGCAAAGCACAAGGCAAGATTGGTGATCAAAGGGTATGCACAAAGTAAAGGCATCGACTATGAGGAGACCTTTGCGCCAATATGTAAGTGAAATACTCTATGTCTACTTGCTGCTTTAGCTTCACATTTTGGTTGGCCTTTGCATCAGATGGATGTGAAATCTGCTTTTCTAAATGGTGAGTTAGAAGAAGAGGTGTTCATGGATCAACCTGAAGGCTTTGTAATAAAGAGATAGGAAAATAAAGTATGTCGCTTGAAGAAAGCGCTTTATGGTCTTAAACAGACACCACATGCGTGGTATAGCAGGATTGATGCCTACTTTTGTTCAAAGGGGATGGTGAGAACACATTCTGATCCAAATCTATATGTCTTATGCTTTGATGGTATGGTTGCTTTAATTGCTCTTTATGTTGATGACTTGATTATTACGAGAAATAATCAAGAGATGATAGATATGATCAAGAAAGACCTCATGGAACAATTCGAGATGACAGAACTCAGCATGCTGCATTATTGCCTTGGAGTAGAGGTGTGGCAAAAAGGACACGAAGTGGTTTAACACAGGTGAAGTATGTCAAAGAGTTGTTGCACAGGTTTAAGTTGCAGGATTGCAAACCAGTGAATACTCCTATTGAACCAGGTAAAAAGCTTTCTAAGCTTGATGAGTCATAGTCATTTGATACTACACTGTATAGGCAGTTAGTAGGGAGCTTGATTTACCTTACCACGACTAGACCAGATATATGCTATGTTGTTGGCATTGTAAGTCAGTTTATGGTAGCACCTACGAAAACGCATTGGAAGGCAGCTAAACGCATTTTGTGTTATGTGAAAGGAGCTTCAAATTATGGCTTGATTTACAGGAAGCATGATGATTTACCTGAGTTGTGTGGCTATGTGGATGCGGATTGGGGAGATGACTATGATGATCGTAGATCCACCAAAGGGTATGTATTCCAGTTTTGTGGTAGTTGCTTTTCTTGGTCTAGTAAAAAGCAAAGTACAATCGCTCTTTCCACCACATAAGTAGAGTATAAGGCAATGTGTAGTGCAGCACAGGAAGCTATATGGTTGAGACAAATCTTGGAAGAAGTTGGCATGAAACAAAAAAATCCCACGACATTACATAGCGACAGTCAGAGTGGCATTCAGCTAGCAAAGAATCCAGTGTTCCATGCGAGAACTAAACACATTGAAATTCAGTATCACTTTATATGTGAGAGGCTGCTGAGTCGTGAAATTCATGTTGTTCATTGTAGCATAGAAGAACAACTAGCTTATATTTTCACTAAGCCACTTGTTGGAGAAAAGTTTGATAAGTTTAGATCAAAGCTTTATGTACTTAAAGTTTGTTGACTTTAAAGCTATGTATATGACTATATAAAAAGTAGACTCTACTTTAAGAGAGAGAGTTAAAATTAAAGTAGAGTCACTGTGCTACTGTACTGTGGGTCCTATCAGTTGATAAGAATTAGTTGGCCTCGCCACGAGGCAAGTCGACGGGACACGCTTCCCGCCAACGGCAACCTGGGTCATGCATGGGTTGTCTGAGTGAACAACTATATGTACAGTGTAATTTCATTTTGAGAAATATAGTTGCTATGTGAGCTTGCTGTGGAGAGTATTTTCTATTCGTGTTACTGTGTAGCATGATCTGTGTTCCTGTTCGAAGCAACTTCTAAGTGCAATTTGGGTTGTGGTCGACCATCTTACCAAATTGGCTACGTTTATTCCAGTAAAGACCACCGCAAAGGCTTCTAATTTAGCTCAGATATTTGTAGAGCACCTGTTTAGGCTTTACGGATTACCAAGTGATATTGTGAGCGATCGCGATCCAAAGTTCACCGGTCACTTTTGGTCGGCCATATTCGCTAAACTAGCGATGACACTGAGCTTGGGTTCTTCTAATCATCCTGAGATGGATGGACGGACGGAAAGAACAAATCAGACGATGGAACAAATGCTTCGGGCAAATGTTTCTAGACGGCAATCTGATTGAAAAAAGTACCTTCCATTGATCGAATTTGCCTATAATAGTAGTAAGCATTCGGCTACCGGTTATAGCCCGTTCATGCTTATGTACGATTTTGAGCCTAGATCACCCATCACAGTTGAGACTCGGACGATCAAGTTTCAGAAAGTAGCGAATTTCCTACATGATATGCAGGAAATGCTACGGATTGCACGTGAAAATGTCCAGAGTGCCTAGGATAGGGACAAACATTATGCAAATCTGAAAAGATCATCGAGAGACTTCCAAGTGAGAGATTGGGTGTATTTGAGAATCCCGAATGATTCAAGTGTAATGTGTACTGGCAAGTAATATAAGTTGTCCCCTAGATATAGAGGACCGTTTAAGATCTTGAAAAAGATCGGATTCTTAGCTTACCAATTGGAACTCCCGGAAGGATCGCAAATGCATCCCGTATTTCATGTTAGTCGTCTCAAAAAGAGTCTAAGTGAAAAAGAGCATCTTGGATCTGGAGATCACTTGGACCTATTGGATGAATCATCAGGTGTATTTCGTCTTGAACTCGAAAAGATCTTGGATACAAGAACTATACAATTTCTCAATTGTTTAGTTACCGAGCATCTGGTTTGATGGAGGGGATGTACACACGATGACGATTCTTGGAAACAGGAAGGAAGCTTAAGGAGAAACTTTCCTAGTTTTAAGTTCTGAAGGACAGAAGTTAAATAAGGGGAGAAGAATGTCATGCCCATGACTGGTCTCGGGTAGCGTGTCCATGCTAGAGACCGGTAGACCAACGACCCATAAGTTAATTGTGACTATAAGGGAATTGGGGCCCTTATGTGTACATGGTCATAATTAATGGTTGTAGGCCTAAACACATGCCAGGTGGAATTGGTATGGGTCTATTAGTGAATCATTAGGAAACTGGATGACATGGCCCAGATAGGCTACATAGGTGTCCAGTGAGGTGTCACAGTGCACTACTAGTGGTGCATGGGCCTTGGAGGGTATAAGTATACCTGCTGGGCTCCCACTAGTACATGTTGCTGGTGTGACTCCTCTTTCCATGACTCTGATTGATCCATAGCTTGGGGGCTAGATCCATACAATCTAGGTTTGGTTGGGTTGGTTTAACCTCCACCGGATCCCATGTGTTGTTGCTTTGTATGGTATGCTTAGACTAGAATCCTGTTGTGAGGACTTTATACCCTTAGAGACTGATAATCCAAGGTTTGTGCAACCTACCAATTGAAGGTTCTCCTTCTTGTTGAGACAAGAGTGTCGATGAGACCGGGACTTCGACTGGGAGAAGAACTGAGAAAACACCTAGAAGTAGAAAAGATGATACAAAGAGTGCCAAGGCAATTGATGATTATTTGGCAAGACCTTCAAGAAATTGTCCGAGAAATCCAAAGACAAGATCCGAAGGCAATTTGATGAATGAAAAGAGTCAGAAGATTTTCAGAGGACAATATGTTTAGATGATCGAGAGCTGGTATACGAACAAGTTTATACCAAAAATTAGGCCTTATCTAGGACCTATTCCGTTGGGCATTAAGAAAAACGAGATTCATCACATTTGAAGCCATCAGAAAGAAAATTGGCTACGAGAAGTCTCTTGACAAAAAGAAAGCCGAGAAAGACAAACAAGAGACAATCAGTTATGTAGGGCTATCTTGACAAGCCGTTGCAAACGTTGAAGTTGTTGCCGAGAAGCATGATGATAGCGACAAATAAGTTCTTGGTTTTACGTAGGCAAACGTTGATCCATGCCTTTCCAAGAATCAAGCGTCAAAGTTGTGGTAGTGCAGTGGTTCCTGCAACACTTTAGGGGGAGGATAATGTTAGCTGATGCCATGCCCCTGAGGTGTCGATGCAATGCCTCTTCACTCAAAAGGGATTTGAATGGAGATGACGTTGAGGGCCAAGTCTAAGAGCACGAGAATTACTAGTGATACGCTAAGTGCATATACCGTGAGCCCCATGGTAATTCCCAAGAGATAGAAAACCATGCGGGAGCGAGTAATTTGGGCCTCTCAAACTTGAGATGTATTTTCAAGAAAGAGGCCTCCTAATAATGTGTAAGAGGTGGAACCCAAAAGATTATAGAATGGTCACTTGTAAGTTAAGAGGTGGAACCCAAAAGGTTATAGAATGTGGTTCACCTCTTGTAAGCACAAATAGGAGCCTCCTCCACGAATTCCATAGCATATGATTTTGTAAGAAAATGTTGTTGCTTTGTTAATTGAAGATCCTACCATTTGCATTTCATTCTATGCTCCATCTTCATGCATTCAATTTGGGTACTTGTGTATGAATGTGATTGTTGATTCTTCCTTCTTCCAAGTTTGGTTTTGTGATTAACATCAGGTAGATGTGCAGGGCTTAGTGGCTGCTCCATCATTCTACTCAGATCCGACGGTGCTTTGTGCTTGGATCCCTGAGGAGTTCTTCTTACAAATGTTGAGTGATATTCATAAGAAGCACTTTGTAGGTTCTTGCAATCTTTAGTTAGATGTTGTTTTGTTGATCTAGTGATTTCAATAGGAGTAGATCCAATCTTGTTTCCTGTTTCTTAATTAGATTAGTTTAGAAATAATCTACAGACTGTAAGAAACCAAGAAAAAATCTGAAGCAGAACTGTAGAACGTAGATATATGAGTCCTGATAGATCAAGCATTCAAGTTGAGCTTCCATTGCCAGTCAAGGATTGAGATCAGGCCGTAGATGTGCCGAACTGACAAGTGGGACACATACCACTATACTACAAGAAGAGCCTTGTTGGAGGGTTTGCGGATCCCAAGGCAACCCTAACCCTAGTTAATAAGTGAGAGGAATTTGGCACCCTGCGTGTGTAAGTCCAACCCGATGATCACATAGTTATTTGATTGACTAGTTAAAAGCATTCTGTGACCATTGGGCCTATGTAGCGCATGCATCCCAAAGGGAGCCGGGAACCACGACTTAGCTTCCCAGCCTTCAACTCTTGCCATCCAAACCCACTTGACATACAAGCAGCCAACTCGCCAACAACAATCAGACTTAACCAACTTGAAGTTCCAAAAACCAACATTGAGATCCAACTTGGCGCCATGCCAGATCGGGGGTCCCGATGTGGGTGACTTCCCTCCAAGCAAGCCGCCTGACATACATCAAACTTAACCAACTCGAAGCTTCGTTACAAATGAGTAACATCCATTCCAAGCAAGCGGTCTGACTTACATCAGACTTAACCAACTGAAAGCTTCGTCACGAGCGCTGGAAGCCAACCTGGAGCCACGCCAGACTGGACAGCCATAAATAGGTAACTTCCACCCAAGCAAGCCATCCAACTCAGCCGACAAGTTAGAGCCCGTTTCCCAAGAGCTTAACCCATTCACGTTCATGCAAGGAACACTCAGAACCACAAGCCGCGACAGATATGGAGACAACCAGTTCCTGGACCAAATGGTCCCGACAGCATACCACTGGCGCCACGGACCGAATGGTCTCAACGGCATACCGCTGGCGTCCCGGGATACGACCCTCAACTATGTGCCAACTTAAAAATTTGGAAGCGGCCTTACAACTGGGGCTTTTACTGAACACTGAAACCCAGAAGGTAATCAGAGTCAGTTTGAAAAAAATCCCACTTTATTGATAAATCTGAGAAGGTTACATTTCAAGTGTGTGACCGACCCTAGTCTCCGGGGCGCTAGCATGCCAAGGCGAGAGCCATGGCAACATTCCAGCAAGGGAGGCTGAGACTTGGTTGGAGCTCGCCCTGAGTTGCAACCCGCACTCCCCTATAGTATTGGTGTGATTCGACACCCCCCTCATACCAAGCACTCTACCCAAGCTGGTAAAGCACGTTTTTCTCTCTCTAGAATTTTCTCTTTCTAGAAAGTCATTTTCTCTCTCTAGATTTTATTGATCCCCAGGCTTCCTTTAATCATGCCTAGATCATGTGAGGTGATTGCACATCGATCTGAGCTCTCTGGACTCCGCTAGAACCGATCAAAGATTTTCAGCCATAGGAACTTGGCGCCGGCTGGATTCTGGTCACAGTGGCGCCGGGAGCGGCGCCGACGCCGAGAGCAGCAGGGGCGCTGCTGGCGCCGAGGACATAGTTGGCACCAGTGGCGCCGGAAGTAAAGCTTGTAAAGGTAGCTTTACAACATCCACCCCACCTTTATAAAATTTGATGTCCTCATCAGATGTCAGATTAAAGTAAAGGTGTCTCCAAATTAAAATAACTATACATTTAAGCTACTTGGCATAGTACTCAATTTACTGGCCACTTTTTATTAACATTGAAGCTGGCACACCACAAGTCGGAGGCTCAGCTCTTTGTACTGAAAAATTACATAACTTGAAAATATCTCTTTGTCTGGGAAAAGCGTAGATTTGATATCGCTTTCGTAAAACCCAAGAACCTTATTAACTGGTGACAGAGGCCTTTCTTTGAAATGTTCGCCCTTGTTGCTTCTGACTTTCGACTTTGGAACTCCTTTGAGCTCCTGATTTGTCCTTGATGCACTTTGTGTTGAGCTCCCTGAGCTCCAGATTTGATCAGTTTCGCATAGGTATCAAGGCTCCCTGAGCCAAAGGATTTATCGTTTGATTGCCCACTTTGTGGTCCACTCCGTGCCTTGTTGCTTCTGCACCTTGCACCTCTCACTTAGCTTGAAGTAGCTCTTTGAATCAGCCCAAATGTAACCATTGACCTTGTGGAAAGCCAAAGGGTTGCACCAGTTTGATCCGCATCCGAACTATCTCTTCGCATTTGTTTGAAGCATCATGTCCGTCGCGCAAAACTTGACTTTCACAATTCCATCACTGGTCAGTTGCCTCACGGTCAAAACAAGAAGTGTACATCGAGCTTGGCTTCAAGTAGCTCTCTTTGAATCAGACACATGCACCCAGAGTTTGCACTAGTCCGATCTCAACGCGAATTGTCCCTTAGCGTCCGTTCGAAATACCAAGTCTCTTTGCAAGACTCAACTTTCACAGTTCCTTCATTGATCAGCTGCCTTACACGTAACACAAGCCAGCGTACTCATATGTTTCCTAGTCATTGTTGTTCCAGAGAAAGCCTATAACAAGCTTTCCTTTCCACAACAAAAACTTATGAACTTATTAGGTCCAAAGTTCGCTAGTCTCCTCGTGTGAGTATGGCTAGGTCACCTTGAATTTGCCCCCGTTCAAAATTTTCCCCAAGAGAGAGGTGTGTGTGATAGTTCCCCTCCACTTATAAAATCAGTTGATCGGACTTAGAGTAGAGTTCTTCGGACAAAAAGCCTTTCCAACACTTTGCTTTCCATCTGCTAGGATTATGGCTCGATCCAACTTGTTGCCAATCTTTGAAGAGGATCCTAGTCTTTTCCCTTTGAGGAAAAACCCAACTGATACTGGATATCACCCATGCTCAGTGAGTTTCAGTTCCGAAGGTGGCCGTTCCAAAATGAAGACCAACTGCTCCATAGAAGATCTCCCATGAAATTGCCCTTTCCAACTTTTGACTTTATGCTTGCGTCTGGTGGGCGTTGTCGCAAATGAAACTAACCCAAGAAACAGGCTAGCCATCCATCCTTTGCAAACATTGAGTCGATTTGTTGCCGTTCACGTGCGAGTACTTGAATTGAAGCCCAATCCCCTAGAAGAGGATTTGGGCATAACCATGAATCTACTATTGGTGTCAAAGATGCCAGTCAACAACCACCCACACAAGGTAGCCCAGCCACACTTCGGGTCGACACAGCTGTAACGTCACCAAAGCAGTTCGATGCCACGGTGCCTGAAGGGTTTGAAGAGGAGGACACTTTTGAAGAAGAAGAGCCCGTGGCACCTATTCCACACCTACCAAGGACGGTACCATCAGGTTCTCCTGTTGTTGCCACCTCCACGACCATAGATTCTGGTGATGCTCTAGGGTTGGTTTCAAGCCTTGGGCAAGTGATCCAGTATATGCTGGATAAGAAGAAGGAAATGGAACAGAGGAGCTCTGATCTAAGATCTGAAAACAATTTGATCAGCCAGAAAATTGTTCAGCTGGATCGAGAGTTAAAGATAGCCAAACCACATGAAGAAAAGGCTGAAAGCGAAAAGAAATTGGCCTAGCAACAAGCTGATCGCTTGGAAACCTACATCAGCTCCCTGCAAAACGCCCTGACATTCGCACAGGATCAGGTAGATAAGGCAGTGCAAGATGCCAAGCAATAGGTGCAGCTGCTGAAGGGGCAATTACAAATGGCCGAACAAGATCGCACACAGCTTCAAGGTGAATTGGATACGACCACCCTTGAGCGTGATGCCTATCTGCAAACGCAAATACCCGATCGTCCGGTCACACCGACGGAGATTGCATATTGAAGTGGAAACTTACAAAGTGGCCCTTCAAGGATTCCAAGGCCGCTTTGATAGGTTCAAAGGAGCAGCTTCAACCGAGTTGGCAAAGGCAAAAGAGACCATCACCACCTATGAAAAAACAGCCGCTCAAGTGTTGGAAGCCGGACCACAAATCCCCGTCCCGGTCATGCCGCAATTCTCCCCTTCATGCCAAGAAGCTGTACAAATGGATACATGGACTGATTCGAGCATGGACCAGGGGAGAGCTCCAGATCTAGCAGATCAACCGCCAACCATACCGGCAGTACAAGCGGGTCCATCCTCATCAAGGACAAGACATTTATTCAGAAGGCCCATCAGCGTCGAGGACCAGATCCAGACCTTCTTAAAGCAACATCTGCATGAGTCCTCGCATGGTGAATGGGTTCTGAAATTTAAGACCTCCGAGATCGAGGCTGACAAAGAATTGGACAAAATACCTACATTGGGAGAGCAGCCAGCATGGAGAATCACGATTTTTTAAAAAAACTTCGGAATCAATTAGGAGTTACGTCGTCAGCCCTCGCCAGTTGCGAGTAGATCCTTATTACGTGCCAATGCCGCGAAGACATAAATGGAAAGATTTGGGATTGGCTATGGACAAAATCACCATCCATACGTCCAATTGGCCAATCATCCATCAGTCTTACAACTGGAACATTTCAGTGGACTTCCACCGTGCCTTACAAGCATATCAGAGAGAGTATGTCCACTCTCCGGATCCAACGGTGCGACAATCGGCAATGTTTGTTAAAGATCTAACTCTGTTGACATCAGTGGCAACCAAATGGGACGATTGCCTTCCTACCCTGGCATTCGATCCAAATAAGCCGATGGCCTCAAAGCAAATCAAAGATCAGCTGCCAATTGCTCGACTGTATTTCCGCGCAGCTATGATGGGAGGCTCTTGAGAATCCCACTTCACCTCATGGACAACTTCCAAGTGGATTGTCGGAGCCCACCGTTGTTTCCTGCCACACAACTTGGCTTTCAATACTGCACGCCTTGACTTTATGGAGAAGGTGCAGTATCATTTAATTAAGATTTGACGTGAAGCCAATAAAAGTCCCCAATAACTGCATATTGCAGGTGTCGTGGGACCACCACTAGTTTCGGTGGGGATACTGTTGGAGGGTTTGCGGATCCCAAGGCAACCCTAACCCTAGTTAATAAGTGAGAGGGATTTGGCACCCTGCGTGTGTAAGTCCAAGTCGATGATCACATAGTTATTTGATTGATTAGTTAAAAGTTAGTAAAGGACTTTAGGCATTTTTGCGGGACTTTTCATGTCGTAGGGCCTAAATGTCAAGTTAGTGAATAAAGTTGGGTTTTCCTGCAATTTTGATGGTTCCCACACTTTTTTAAATTTGAATAAAAAGAGAGGCAAGACTGGACCAATAGGATTCAGAGGCCAGGGTCCTCTTCTCTACTATAAAATAGGACCAACTCGAGTTGCTCCTGATGTTTATTTCCTCATTTCAATTAAGCAGATTGGTTCTTTTTAGAAATGGATTGATGAATGTCCTTGCTCTTCCTCTCTTTACATCCATTTCTCATGCTTTCGTTGGTATTTGCTAATTGTTGGATTTGATCATTATTGGGATTGCTATTTTTTATGCTTTGGTGAGAGAGAAAAGGAGAGAGAGAAGAGTAAGTTTCTATCATTGTTGTGGATTTAGGGTTAATGGATGTAGTGTTAATGCTTAGTGTTAATGGATGTAGTGTTAGATCCTCCATTCATGTTGAAATCTGAACTATACTATCGCTCTCATGGGAACGAACCTACGCGTGACAACTAACTCCGTCTCCTTGATGCTAGATTGACTAGATCTTGGATTCAGGTTAGGCAAGGAAAGAAACCCACTACAAGCCTAGATTCAAGAAGATACTTCAAACATTTCAAACATGATACTTCAAACTAAATTCAAACATTTCACAACATGATACTTACAAAACTGAAAATGAATTTCGTAGAAACTTGATCAGACATGATCCGACGATTCGTGTAAGATATTATACCATGAAAATTAATGCACTATGCACATTGATATTAAAAAAAACAAATATATTAGGAAATATTCAAGTTTACTTTTTCGTTACTAGATTTCAAAATCGTGGCAGTCAACATGAACATGGATTACTATGGGTCACAAACTATGCACCGATTTATGATATAGAATTTGAAACTAAAATTATTCAATTTATTGATATGTACATTTCATGTGAAAGTGCAAAACTCAATACACAAAATCTAGACATACAAACTCATCATAACCGATCCACATGTTATAAAACCCGAATCTTTAAACAATGTCGCTTCCATTATCCACGACCAGCCATGTCATATACCAGTATTTTGCATCCATATCCAGAGGTAGAAACACATACAAAAAACCTTTACCAAAATCTATATCGTATTATCAAAGAAAAATTAAATTGTATTGATACAGTAAAATATACAGATTTCTTGACATGGCTTGGTACATTGCAAATACCGCTTGCTTATTATATAAAAGCAATACGCAACAATTTGAAAAAACCAACAATATTTCTACAACGCCATCCAAAAGACATATACACAAGTAGTTTCAATCCATCCATTAGTCAACTTTGGAATGCGAATATGGATTTATATATTCTCCACCCATATGCAGCTGCAAGTTATTGCACATCGTATTTAACAAAAATTGATACCTCACTTTCACAATCTCTAAAACGTGCATTTACAAAATCTTTACGTTAGAATGTAAATACATTTACAAGATTAAAAAACATGGGAACTGGATTTTAAAGTGTGCATCAAATGACTGCACAACTTGCATCATTTATTATATTATTATTACTTTTACATGCTTCCAAAAGAACATTCACATTCATTAATACAAATCTCAAACCGTTCTTTAAAAAAAACAAGATTTACAATTTCTTCATCCCGATTCAACAGACATACGATGTGCAACAAAGATTAAAAAAAATACCTCTCTTGACTTGATGTCTACTCAAACCTTTGTTTAGCAAAATTCATTCGCAAAATCGATTAACGTCATCACAAATATGCAAATATCGCAAAATTCAAATCATCAGATACGTGAATTACAACAAACATATAGATCCCGAAATTTTTTATCGTGAACACCTGCTTCTATATAAGCAAGTATCTAAAGACATGCTTATAAAATCATATTCAACATGAATACAAAGATGCGTACTACACAAACTATGCCACAATACAACACAACAAACAAAAACTGAATTTTAATCAAGAAACATGTACATCTACACACTTCAATTGGGAAGATCTTGAAAACAAATCGTCGAATACTGAAACATCAAATGAGAACTTCGATACTTGTAACACGAACAATAATTATGATCTTTAAACTGAACTCCCGACTCATGCAGAATGCAACAAAAAAAAACAAATAGATACGACTCCAAAATTGACATACAAAATGATGAATCAAAATACATATTATCACGAACTTGCAAAATTAAATCATATGCAACGTTTGCTTTTCAATGACATAATGCACAAGAAACGAACAAACGCAGAAAATCAAATTCACCTATTTTTGACGGGAGGCAATGGTACTGGAAAAACATTTACTTTGCTTCTTCTTGTACAAGGTTTATTGCGTCATTATTATAGAAATACCACATATGATATACAAAATCCAAGAGCATTAATAATGGCATATACAAGAAAAACTGCTTTTAATATTCATGGAACCACAATACATTCAGCATTACATTTACCTATAAACACAAAAGAATTGAATTCTCTTTCTGGTGAAAATTGCAAACAATACAAAGATTTACAACTTGTATATCACGAAAGAATTTCAAATTGGCCATTCTATCTTTAATAAGGTTACAACAAAACAATTTACAATCAGAATAGCAATAGCAAGAACAATACACCGAGCATAGGGTCTGACAATAACTGAGCTAGCATTCAATCCGAAACATGTTTCAAAACATGGTTTGATGTATACAACACTCACACAAGTTAAAAAGCTTGAAAATTTATACATGACATCGCCATTGACTTCAGATCATTTTAAAATTGATACATCTATACAACAAGAAATGACACGTCTAAGAACAACAACAAAATGGAAGCTCCATACTCCCAACATGTATACATACACAAAGACACGTCTCATTATTCAACCACTAAACACTAGATCATTACCTAAATACGAACATAATATTGTAAATGGTCACAATCTAATGACATCACACATTTAATGTTTACAAGAAACCCATACTCATTATCACAAACCTTACTTTTCGAGAACTTTCGAAGCCATTGACAATTATGCCTTTGCAGGATCAACAATATTGTATCGTAAAACTGAACAACAAATATTTAATACATTGCACAGTGAAATTATTCATGCTACATTTACTTATAAAGCCTACAATCTACATATTTTTGCGATATACAGACAATCAAATTCTACTATTTTCACGTTTATTGAACAACTAAACATAATACTTAACAACATTCCCAAAAACACACCAAATGTTATACTGGGTGACATAAATATTAATACATTAAACATGAACAACAATTTCCAAAAACTTCAATCAGTTATGTGTAAGCATAATATACAACTATACTTTCAACAAGTAACAATCATATATGGTACACAATTAGATCATGTCTGGACAAATAAACAAAATCCCAAATGTATCTGGAACTACACACGCTTATTGGTCAGATCATTCACCAATATATTACCTGTGTGAATGAAAAAACCATTAAAAAAACTTTAACAACATAAGGTATATTGCATGTAATTTATCTGGAATTACACACGCTTATTGGTCAGATTATTCACCAATATATAACATGTGTGAATGAAAAAAACCAAACCATTAAAAAAACTATAACAACGTACATTATATTGCATGTTGCAAAGGCAGTGCCCAAGCCACAACGCACTTTTTTTTTTTTCTTCTCAAACCAAAAATAAAAAACAAAAATTGAGAGCCTCCTCAATTGTAGGGGTTACCCTCAGGCAAGGGATGAGTTTTTAGTCTTGCCAAATGCCTTTTTGCTCTCTCGCTCTCTCTCTCTCTCTCTCGATCGATAGGTGATGGAGGTGAAGGGCAGGCAATTTAGATCTCATTCATAAAGAATCAGAAGAGTTTGAGAGAAGGAGATATGCATAGTATTATTATTAGGAAGCAATTGAATATGTATAATTGCTCATCATGGCCGCAAAGCAGCAGCAGTGGTTCTGGAAGCCTCTCTATATCTATAGCAAAGTAGCAATCCCTCTATAGCAGCAGCAGCCTTTTAGCAATAGGATGCCGAAGGCGCACGTGCAGGCTATTGAGGATTAGGGTGGAAAACGATACAAAAGCAGTAGCAATGGCAATGGAAAATAAAGATCAGTTGCATCGCCGCGGTGTCCGAAAGTAGGTTACGGACCAGTTTCATAAATTTTAGTGGTTTGATTTGTATTTGTAGCGCTTTGAAAAAATTGACCAACTCTTTAGCAATTGATTACTTGACATGTTCTTAAACTGTATCTGCGAAGTTGCAATGCCAAGTGCTCGTTTTCCGTTATAACGCTTGTAGCCACCTTCAGTAGAAGAATTGGCCTGTGCTTGTCACAGACTAAAACCTATTGCGAAAACTATCATATGGACAGCCAATGAGAGGTTGACATCTAACACTTAACATTCTATTGAAATTTTCATGCGGACATTCGATGACTGGCTGCCACATAGGAAACTTCATCTGTGTACTGACTGCTACACTGTACAGCAAGCTTTGCATTTGTATGGGTTTGAGTGTTTTCTGAGATATTTAGGCCAATCAAAGATATTTAGGGGGGGGGGGGGGGAGCTGAGGCCCTTCCGCTTGGTTGGCCTGTTCACCTCACAAGGACTGCAAAGATTTAAGAACATATTTTTATATGAATTTTTTTTATAGGTTATTATTTGAAAGCAAAATTGTTATCATAGATCCTTCGTTTTGTAAAGCTCCAATTGGGATTAGGTAATGCATGCAAAGATTATAAGATCATATCTTCATAGAATTTCAAAGAAAAATGTTATTGAAGATCAATGTTTTGTGAAGGTTGAATTGGGATCAGAGTATTGCATGCAAAGATTTATTTTCATAACTGATGTCAATCATGTTAGTAGGTGCGAGTGTCACGACCTCTATGATGTGTTGGTGCCGTACACAGATGCATGGAATTGGCAAAAATTGGGATTGCATCTGTTAATTGTATTATTGAGGGAGGTTTTGAAATACTACCAGTAGGCTTAAGAAGCTCAAACTACTTGATCATGTGTTGGCTGAAAGCAAGTCGAGTTTTGTTTCAAGGGGCATGTTGAAAATTGATTTCTTGAAACCAGTTTGCAATTTATTGATTATTGTAGGTTCAAATGTGATTCATATTTTTCTATTTATCATGTATTTTCATCTATGTACCTTGCAAGATGATTCCTATTTCTTCTACTGTTTGGGCGATCCAGTAGTTGCAAACATTTGCATGTAAACTTGCTAAGACATACAAATTGAGTTGGGAGCAATATCGAGAGATCCTTGTGTTTTTCTTTGGTCTTTTGTATTGCCCTGGTTTATGGAATATGATGAGTAGAGTCACACGTACCCTTTCAAAAGATAGAGAAGATGAATTTTCACATTTGGCGATTTTACTGGGATCTGCAATTGCTCAAAACTTATAAGCCATTCATAATTCACATGGTTAAGCTTACATCATGTTAGCCTTTAGGAAAAGGGCCAAGAGGGGCAACGATTGAAAGAAACTCGAACTGGAAACTCTCACATTAATTCACCTGAAAATAAGGAGGCATTTTCAGAATTTTTGCAAACCAGTATAAACTAGCAAAGGCACAATTTGCCTCCCCCCTATTTGATTGAATCTCTAAATGTATTATTTAGCAAATACTTGCTCACATTAGTGGGATATATTTTAAGCTTAGGGTATCTCCTTGGCAACTTACCTCTCCTCTATGATTGAATGTTTGAACTTTGAATCTATAACTGAGCAAATAGTTTTTAAAAAATTAATGGGATACATATCGAGGTTTTGGGTCCTTGAATAGAGCCATCAATATTGCCATTTTGCAAGACATTTACATCCAATCTATTGATAAAATCAATAAACATGTTTTGTTTTTAAGGATAGGATTGGAAACATAGGATCAAAGGATGGTCTACCTAGCATTGAAGATATTCCTGGGTAAACTCCAAGGTGGATTGGAAGGTCCGCAGAGGAAGAACAAGCAGTGAAGCCATGAAGTTACTCCACAAGTGATTCAGAATGATGTATTGGGTTCAGGGGGCATAATGACAACAAAAATCATGATTTAAGGCCCTCCAAACTAATTAGAATTGATTTGTGATTCAAATCAAATTCTGAAGAAACCTTCTCTTTTGTAAAAAAATGATATTTTTCATGCGCTATATACATTTTCTTTGAGGAGTAGGCTTTTTTTTAATCGTTTGACAAAAGGACAATCTGAACGTACAAAAAAAAGTGAATTAATTTGACTTGGAACTATGTTAGGGGGTATTTGGGTACATATAGACATCCTATTATGAATGCAATCACAAATACTGGCATCAAATGAAACATAAAGCAGCAAAATATATGTGCAAAAGAAGCTAATCTATAAATGATCATACAACATAAATCTGAACAATTGATAAGGGTGCTACTGCTATCGTTATTTTTCAAGCACTGGAAGTGCCACTCCCTTATCAAGTTATCCCTTTAACCTCTATGCTTTCAATACAATCAAATGATATGCGACTATGTGTATCTCATAACAAATTTCCAACATGCATCTCTTGGAAATCTAACTTCTAAGTACTAAGTTTCACTTGTACCTTTCAGACAGGAGGCAGTTGCACACGTGACAATGTAGAGGTGCATCACCCCTTTAAACATTAAAGGAAACACCATGTTTTTGCCATGACCCAAAGTGAGGAATGGAAAAAAGAACCCAAAAAATCCAGTTGTGTTTCGAAATGGCGGATACCTGTTCAGAACACATCTTCCCATTTTGAAACAGCCGTTTCGAAACACATGTCAAAATGGGACCCAAAACATTGTCCTGTTACAATCCCGAAACACAAGATTTATTTTAGCACTCATATTGGGCCTATAGGCCCTGGGAAAGATCCTTAGTATCCTCTGAACTCCCCATTTGTTAAACAAATAATCAGCAATAGAGCCACCATCTTCAGAAAAGCCCTTGAAGATCAAGATTGTGCTTTTTTTGAGATCTTTTGCTTCTTTTTAACACATCAGGAGATCTCTTAGAAGACAGAGCTTTTATCAAAAACGTTCGACATTCAGTGAAGAAACGTTTACCTTTTCCATCCACATCGATGTCTCTTGCTTTTTGATATTGTCAATTGCAGTTGATCAAGTTTACATCGCATCCCTTGGCTGTTTCCTTTGATTTGAGTATGAGCCACCAGTTTGTGTTATTTCTTCAAGTGCCAACCTGTGAATCTTTTCAAGACAAATTTCTCCCCTATGTACCTGAGTGCTAATTCAAGCGATTGTTGACATCAAAGCAAGCTAGTTTGTTCAGGTCTCAGATGCAGCAACAGAAGGTGACCCTTTTTTCTTGGGGGGGGGTGTGCTTTTATTTGCTTTGTTGACACATTTCTACTCCTTATAGATGAACCCCTTCTGTTCTAATTTCAAGTTTGACAGTATGTTGGAATCAAGTGAACAGCAGGTCATCATTTGGAAGCTCATTGTTGGTCTGATAAATTTCTGGCTTTCGAAGAGTCTATATCATCTTTTTCCAAAAGCTTGTTATCCACAATTTTGGTTTAATGCTTGGCCTTGACAACACAATTGGTTAAGACTTTTTTTGTCGTCCTTGTTGGTGATAAAGACGCATTGAAGATTGCAGTTGGTCATGTATCCCATACTCAATCTACGTTTCTATAAGATGGATCTTCACTGGTACCTACGATCATTGGAGGAGGTTGTGATACGTGCTATATGGTCTGCATGTGGTGTCAGAGCTTCTCGTATTGATGGTTTGACAGGGGTTTGGATTGGTATTCTCTCTCTCTCTCTCTCTCTCTCTCTCTCACACACACACACACACACACACACACACACACCCACACCCACAACCACAATGAAAATGATAAGGAGAGTGGCTTGTTCAGGAAGTGTGAAAGTCATGTGCATATTGATGTGAACCATATGTTACAAGTAAGTTTATTTAGAGTGAGCAGACAGCTTATAGATTTTATTTTTTCTGACATAGTTTATGGATTTTCTCCAATAAGACTATACCGACAATCTCACACTAAACTCTTCACCCCTTCTATGATAAATAGGAGATCAGAAGGTTGCAGCTATTGGTGTTCGGGTGTCACGTTGGATAACATACCATGGACTTGCTGTGAATGTAGATGTGGATATTGCTCCTTTCAAGAATATTGTGCCATGTGGTATTGCTAATAAATCTGTTGGAAATATTATCAGCCTATTAGAGCTTGGATTGACTAGTGGAATACAGCATGAATTTTCACATCAGCAGTGTAGAGATACTAGTGGAAATTATTCATTTGAAATTGAAACGTCAAAAATAAATGATGCAAAAGCATTGTTGAAAGTTATCCATCATTGTTTGGTGGATGAGTTTTCTAAAGTTTTTGAGGTAGAGTTGGTTGTACCCACCTTAGCTGGGCCTGTTAGTTCGTCCTAATCTATGCTTGTGCCTTTGAGAGTAAGCACAAGCATAGATGTGTTTGAGCTTGAATTGGAGCACGAAAATGTGTTTTCCTTTGAATCGAGTCAAATTGCATTTGATATGAAAAAAAATCAATGATTTGAATGCTTTTTAAGGTTTGAGTGTACATCTGTATGACAGATTTCATGATCTTTTAGATCACCTTCATAGTTTGATGTTTAATGTTGCAAGGTTTGTTTAAATAAAGGTTATGTTGAAATTTGAACCATTAAATTTAAGTGAGGCCAACCTCTTACCCAATGTAGTTTTCACAACAAGCATTGCAATGAGGAATCAAAACTAAATTTTGACTTACCCATTTCTCAATCAAGGTTGATTTGTTGGTTCCTTCATTCTCACATCATTACGTCAAAAGTGATGTATACCTACTTGAGCTGATTATCATTAACAGTAACATATGGGATATGCGAAAACACGTATTGAGCTCATAAGATGTGAGGTAGAACTCTTCTTCAATGTGGTATTCACTTGTTGACTTATAACCTATAAACTCTATGTGGTTGTCATTTTCCTCATGCTCTTGCAACCAACAACACATTTCAAATATAGGTGCATTTTCATTGGAATCAAAACCATAAAGTGATGGGGAAAAGCTTCTAACAAAGTATAAATGACATCAAGATTGCACTAAGAAATTAGATTTCATTCAAAGAGATTAACATAATTTTTCGATGCTCTTGAACTCTAGATGCAAACATTGTTGTACGTAAAAATGAGATTGGCCAACGAAGGAGTATAGGTTTGCAAAACATGTATTTAATAAGTTTGTTTGAAATTAAGGTATGAATTTGTAATAATGTTGTGTGGTGATTAAATTATCATTACTTCCTACTTACAAAAGTTATTGTTGTCAATTTTATTGTATTTTCTTTGCAACTATTTCAATATCACAATTATCAAGTATGATTGATATTTGTAGTGAATTTTTTTTTGGTGTCATCATTCTCACAACTGAATTAAATATATATACGTACATGTGATGAATCGATAGGCAATATATGTCGACTGATGAAGGAGCTTGAGGATGAGGATGAACCACTTATTGTTCATTGAACTATAATTTCTCCCGCTCTTTTCTTCTATGATTAATCTCAATTTTATTTCTCTTACTAATTCATGTGTGACGTATGATAATATGGCAATTATATTACTACATAAGTAGTGATCATGAGACTTTATATCAAATAAGATGCACAAAATAGTTGTCAATAAAAGATTTCATATATTCTACTGTGTTTTAACATTTTCTCACAAGTTCGTAGTTTTATATGATCTACAAAATGTTCTTATCCACTACCTATATACTTTTTGTTGCATGACCTATACATATACATTTATATCCATGATATATAGATTCTTTTTTTGCAGGTTATCCAAAAGGAAATGCATGCAAGAACAAACGTCATGAACTTCAATAATTTTAGTGAGTTTTTTCTTCTTTGAATTGACTTCATATGGTACATACAAAAAAGATAAAACCTATTGTGCTCCAAACTTCAACATTGTGTAGCTAAGATCCTTATTAAGTAGAGTGTTAGATAGATTTGATGAGAAAAAAGAACTATTAGCTAACCTTGTCTAGGTAGTTTCTATGTGGAAAAAGAAGGTCGTAAAATTGGACACATTATTCAATTCATGTAATGGGCAAGTATTAAATTGCACAACTAGAATATAAATCAGATAGTGTGAAAATAGATATGGATGAGTACAATAACGAGGGGAGATGATTTTTTATGAGCATTTTTTGGAGAGCATCTCTCTCTCTCTCTCTCTCTCTCTCTCTCTCTCTCTCTCTCTCTCTCTCTCTCTCTCTCTCTCTCTCTCTCTCTCTCTCTCTCTCTCACACACACACACACACACACACACACACACACACACACACACACAATATAGGTGTCACCAATAGATGAGGAGTTCGTAATTGGTTTAGTAAATTACTTGTGAGTTAAAGTACTTGAAGAAAAAAGAAATTACTTATGTTCCTATTTGAAGATACTCATTATATTCATGTTTTGAAAGCACTAATTGTTTTAGCATGATGTAGTTGCTATGCAAATAGTTTTGTACATTTTTATGAATAACGTTTGGATAAATATTGATGCATAAATCTGCAATTGGCAGGTTATGATTTGACTAGTGTGTTTTGTGGAAATTGTCATCTAGTTAAGTTGGTCTAATTCGGCAATTTGGAGATATTTCAACTTAGAGACTTATTTTTTTTATGTCAATAAGGTCTAAACATAGTGTCCTCACTATTTTAACAAGTATATAAGTGAAGGTCGGATTTGGACCTATTACTATTGGTTGATGGAGATACATTGTATCTAGTCAAGTAAAACTAGGTTTTTTTGTAAGTACCTAGAAACTACCAATTTAGTAGCAAGGGGCCAAGTGACACTATTTTTGCTATAAATAGCAGTACCAACATGGAGAAACAATTTAAGTGTTTTTTCTATCTTTCGAGAACATTCATCTTCAATGTTATTGTCTTCTTCTATCCTTTTTCCTCTTGATATTGTCAATTTGAGTGTGTAGTGTTAAAAATCCATAAATCATAATATGGATGGACAGACTAGGATTTGAACCCAGGACCTCCCTCATACCGGATGGAATGCTCTACCACTGAGCTATCCGCCCTGTTTGATAGTTCTCTCTAGAGTGTGGATTGATATTCCAACACCCCCCCTCAAGCCACACTTGGTTGGGGTCCTAGCTGTCACCTGCCCCACAACTTGGGCCACCTAACCATGGCTTTGACACCATGAACTAGTAGGTCTAACTTGGCATTGATACCATGTAAAGAATTTGGGCCTGAGGGCCACGCACACACACGTACCCATGCGGGAGCTACGTACTGGGATCCCAACCCCAGTCGCCTAGCTACTCGCCATCCGTCTAACCCCCAAAAGGGCTAGTACTAGGGGATAGAGGATATAGAGAAGCACCAACTTATATATGGGAGAGTTCAAGACAAGCAGTTACTTATGGGACATCGAGAATTCTCAAGGCCTTCACTGGGTGCTCAAGCCCACGGCACTTTCCTGTGCGTGGCTTGCAACTAAACATTCTGCAACAAATTGTTGGAATATCAATCCACACTCTAGAGAGAACTATCAAACAAGGCGGATAGCTCAGTGGTAGAGCATCCCATCCGGTATGAGGGAGGTCCTGGGTTCGAATCCTAGTCTGTCCATCCATATTATGATTTATGGATTTCTAACATGGTATCAGAGCCAGTGGAGGTTCCTTTGCCTGTGCTTGCTTGAGTGGGGGTGTTGCAGAATGTTTAGTTGCAAGCCACGCACAGGAAAGTGCCGTGGACTTGAGCGCCCAGTGAAGGCCTTGAGAATTCTCAATGTCCCATAAGTAACTGCTTGCCTTGAACCCTCCCATATATAAGTTGGGCCTTCTCTATATCCTCTATCCCTTGGTACTAGCCCTTTTGGGGGTTAGACGGATGGTGGGTGGCTAGGCGACTGGGGTTGGGATCCCAGTACGCGGCTCTCGCATGTATACGTGTGTGTGCGTGGCCCTGAGGCCCAAATTCTTTACATGTAGAATGCTAATTTTCTTGTTGTACTTGATTTCACATGCGTGAAGGACAATGTACGGACTACTTTAGTACGGACATAGACAATAGGCTATTGGATCTTAGGTTTCTGGATGAGTTATACATTAATTTTCATGTTGTATCATGCGCATATTTTCAACATTGTTGATGTAAAGAGATGGGCACCCAAATTTAGCTCAAGATCTATTGATTCATTTATGATGTTTTGAATAAGATTTTTTCAGATGGTATCAGAGCAGGTTGTAGGCTATAATTGATGGTAGTACCAAATCTAGTGGATTATTTGAGGGCACCATAAATTCTAGTGAGAGTTTGAATGGTTCCTTGATCAAATCAAGTATTTTCAAGTGTAGAAAGTGGATATTTATGATCCTAAGCTCATTTTAGGTCAGATCACTTCATGTAGGCCAAATTTTGTTTCTATTTGTTGGATCTTGAAGAAAAAAATTGCACGTGGTAGTAAATGTAGCATTCTATCTAAATTCATATCAAGTTTGCTAGTTTTGCATATAGATTTCGATTTATTCGATAGTATGTGTTTTTGTGGATTTTCAAAGATTGAATAAGATCTCTTGTTGCAAAGGTTTTGTGATATTTTCAAGAGTGTTTTCAGGTTCTTTTAAAGGAATTTCAAAGTTTTCATTCATTTTGATAGTAAGCTGGCAGTCTGGCAATAAATTGCCACTGTGCTAACTTACGATCAAAAAGCGGCACCTTAGCCAAAGAGTCCAAGAACTCTTGGACATAACCGTCCAGTTCTCGGCTGCCCATTTTGCAGTTGATAAACTGAATATACAGCTCAGAATCGTCTATCGTGACAAAAGCTTTCCGGAATTCCGTCAGGAATTCAGCCCAAGTCACCGGTTTTGTGGAAAGTTCCTTCCACCACGAAGAGGCTTTACCTTCCAGAAACAATAGAACCGATGATATTCGTTTATTCTCTGGGACGTTGTGCAAGATAAAATAGCTTGTCCAACGGTTTATCCAGTCTTCAACAACTTCCGGGCGTTTAAACTTTTTATCGTCAAAAAATATTTCCGGTTGGTAGCCCAAGTTGTTAGAGTTAATTGCTTGCATTGATTAAATAGATTTTGCATTTGTTTATCTCGTTGTTTATTGCTCTGATGAAGTTCTAAAACTGCCTTGCCTAAGGTTTGCAATAGTTTTTCGAAGTCTAGGGTGTCATTACTACCGGGTTACCAACGGGGTTGGGCTCAACTGGTTAGCTTGGCATCCAAAGTTTCTTTGGTCCCAGGTTCGAGCCTCCCCTTGGAAACCAAGAAGCATTACTATCGGGTTAGGCTGGCTGAATCTCCGTATTTCTCTTATCACTTCCTGGTGATGCCGGGTGAATCTCGGTGGCACCCCTCTCCAAAATTTCATCAGCATCCATTTTGCTTGCCAACTGAAAATTAAAAAAAAAATTCATTCAGTTAATGCATTCATTGCGGGTATAATAGTTGCTAAATTAAGCAATGTCTACAAAGAATCTAATTTAGACCATACGTGCTTTCATTTCCCAATTATACCAATGAATTTCCAAATGGACCATTTACACAATAAAAATCAGAATTAAAACGTCAATGCACCGAAAATCTTTTAACCACTATAATTAATAACTGCAAAATTTAACCATTAGTTCTTAAAAACTGAAAACCCATGAAAAAAAAAAGAAATCCACGAGTTATCAAAAACTCAAAAATATTATTAAACTAGCCCTCCACCCCCCTCCTCACCCACTCCACTTGCATGGCCCAACTTAAGTTTTACATCAAGAACTTAAGTTGGAGTGCCACCTAAACCCCCCCCCCCTTCCATCTCCTCTCCTTGGGCAACCACCCGGCCTTTCATCGCACCCTTCTCGGGCCCTCTGTAGACGCGATACCAGAGAGAACTGACCCGAGAGAGAGAGAGAGAGAGAGAGAGAGAGAGAGAGAGAGAGAGAGAGAGAGCGCTTTTGAAGGCGCAAATAGGCGGATTGAAGAGGCGTCGTCCACCACCATTTACAGACCATTCTGAGTTTTATGATCAGTTCTTCAACTTTTACTTGTAGGAAACTAAAAGCTTAAAGCATCTGCTGTTTCTTGCATAGTACTTTGCCCTCACAACGTTTTCCAGAGTGCCAATGCTTTTGTTTACTGATTTCTAGCATTAGCAAGGTTTCAAAACAAGATTTGCAGGGTTTGCCCTCATTATACCTGAGAAACAGAGGTTATGCTGCCAAAATTTTCTCAGAACTTAAGTTTGCAGGTTACTACAACTATTTTATCCAATAGTCACTTGTTCCGAACCCAACCATCCACCAGAATGGCATTATAGGCTCCTAACTCTACAAACAAACCATTAGTTTGCTGGAAAATGAAGCATAAGCCTGTGATTTCACAGTAAGCAGCCATGCAAACCTATCAAACATCACCAAAAATCAATAGCCAATAGATTAGAGTATTTTTGCTTCTATTCTAGCCTATTCCCACCATTTTAAAACCAAACCGGCTTCCAAACAGACAATAGACAACATTCAAAATACAGTAACCATTTTTTAGAAGAACAAGAAACTAGAGGAAAAAAACTAGCCAACCAATAAAGTAACTGTTGCTTTCACAAAAATGCTAACCACAGAGTAATCAACAACAATAGAATTGACACAGAATTCCTTCCAAGAAGGCAATTTGAAAAGCACAAAAACCAACCAATTGTGAGTCTGGTAGTGCACTTACCACACAATAGATTGCAATTCAAAAATTATTTCCAACGGGAAGAAAATTCCACAATTCCACCGTCTTGTTGCTTACTCCGTCGGATTCTCGAGAAAACGTCGAGATTTCCACTCAGCACTTTCAATGGTAAATCCTGCTTAGACTGGCTCTGATACCAATATAAAGTCCTCACAACAGGATTCTAGTCTAAGCATACCATACAAAGCAACAACACATGGGATCCGGTGGAGGTTAAACCAACCCAACCAAACCTAGATCGTACGGATCTAGCCCCCAAGCTATGGATCAATCAGAGTCATGGAAAGAGGAGTCACACCAGCAGCATGTAGCTACTCGTCACAAGTCAAGCATGCACTAGTGAGAGCCCAGCAGGTATACTTATACCCTCCAAGGCCCATGCACCACTAGTAGTGCATTGTGACACCTCACTGGACACCTCTGCAGCCTATCTGGGCCACGTCATCCAGTTCCCTAATGACTCACTGATAGACCCATACCAACTCCACCACCATGTGTTTAGGCCTACAACCATTAATTATGACCATGTACACATAAGGGCCCCAATTCCCTTATAGTCACAATTAACTTACGGGTTGTTGGTCTACCGGTCCCTAGCGTGGACACGCTACCCGAGACCAGTCATGGGCATGACAAAGGGGGTAATGAAATTGGTGGTAGAAACAGATTTGGATGGATGGGTTGATGATGGTAGGAAAACATGATGAAGGGTTTGGTGGGAGGGTGAAAGAACTGACAATACTACAGTTGTAGCCTTAGACCCTTGTAGTGTTGAGCTTTGACCACCACTTACTTGGTGAGGAGCTCACTTTGTCTTGCAGGCCCACTGTCATCTTCAGGTTGAGACTCGGCCAATGTCTTGTCTTGCTTCTCGATCTTTCTTTTTGTATTGGCCTTTTCAGCCTCCCTCTCCTTGATCAACTGCACATATTTTCCAATTCTGATAGCAAGTATTTGAGGGGGTTGAACTTGGTTTTATTTTTAATTTTTGTTTCTTTGTTATCTCTTTTTGCTGCTTCACTTGCTTTCTTGAATCTTCTTTCTAGCTGACCAACCAATGTAGGTGGTAGTTGTTCTCCGCAAGACATTGCAATGACCTTTTAGCTGCCTCAATAGGACTATCAGGGTGTGAAAACATTAGGAATTTTTCAGATAAATATTGAGATGGTAGAAAACATAAAGATGTAAGGTAGGGTGGTGGTGGTGGCATTCTGATGATGGAAGTTGTGGTGGTAGTGGTATCTTGATAATGTGGATGATATAACAAGCATGGAAGTAGATACAGATGTTGTGGCAAGAGAACCAGATAATGGGAATGTGGATGGTGTGGATGTAGGAGTGGTTGAAGGAGAAGACTGATTACCCAATACTTGTGCTTCCCCCTCATGAAGGATCTTCATCTGCCCGGTGCTCGAAACCTGAGGTTTATGACTGGGGTGCTCCTCCTGGCTGAGTCCCTTTGGATTACTATTGGAGGGGTTGGGGATCCCAAGGCAATCCTAACCCTAGTTAATAAGTGAGCGTGGTTTGGCACCCTGCGTGTGTAAGTCCAACTCGATGATCACATAGTTATTTGATTAGTTACAGGCTAATAAAAGGACTATAGGCCTTTTTGCGGGACTTTAATGTCGCAGGGCCCAAATGTCAATTTAGTGAATAAAAATGGTTCTCACCAAATTTCAATTTCAAATTGGTTCCCTCCAATTATTGAATGGGTTCCCACTCTCTTTTAAATTGAATAGTTAGGGAGGTAAAAATTAGCCAATAATAAATTGGGGAGCTCATCTCCTCAATTTCCTATTTAAGTAGCAATTTTGAATGATTGTACATGTTTCCATCTTCATTTCAATACAAGCAGATTGGTTCTCTTATGAAATGGACTTGTGAAGGTCCTTGCTCTCTAACTCTATTCCTCCATCTCATGCTTTTGTTGTATTTGCTAATTGTTGGATCTGAATATTATTGGAATTGCTATTTCTTATGCTTTTTGTGAGAGAGAGAGAGAGAGAGAGAGAGAGAGAGAGAGAGAGAGAGAGAGAGAGAGAGAGAGAGAGAGAGAGAGAGAGAAAGAGAGAGAGAGAGAGAGAGAGAGAGAGAGAGAGAGAGAGAAAGAGTAAGCTATTACCATTGTGGATCTTAGGGTTAATGGATGTATTGTTAATGCTTAGTGTTCATGGATGTAGTGTTAATGCTTAGTGTTAATGGATGTTAGATTTAGATGTGGATCTTCCATACATGCTGAATTCTGAGATATGTTATCGCTCTCACGGGATCGAACCTCCGCGTGACGACTACCTTCATCTCCTTGATGCTTGGGTTGAGGATAGCATAGGAAATAAACCCACTACAATTTTGGTGCCATTGTCGAGAGCTACGCCAATTTTTAAGTTTACAGCATGTTTGGTTGATGGTTAGCTTGCATTAGGCATCTTGTCTTGGCATGAATAGTGTTAAAATTGCATTTTAGGATTAAATTTAGAGTGATTTTGCTTGATTTGAATGGATCTTCTTGTTTGAAATCTAATTTTATTGTTGAGCAGGAGAACCTATTCAAATCACCATTCTTAAGATTTACTAGGATTTGAGAAACCAGAAAAAACAACAAAAATCGGTCAAATCTGTCAGAATTTGGTCAAAAGGAGACAAAATTGTCATCAGAGCTGATAACTTTTTATCCTCTTTTAGGAAACACTTGCCGAGTTGCAAACACCTTTGGTTTTGCTCACAAAACCTTCAGTTTGAAGGGCAAACATTCCTTCCCAGCAGATTTGCAAAAACATCAGAAAAATCATCAAAAAATACCAAAAAATACTCAAAACCCTAAAAAAATATAGAAAAAGAACCTTCATCCGATTCATTGTGCATAGGTGTGATTCATATCTATCTACTGCCAGGTCGGCGAACGTTAATTCTAAAATAATAAAAAAAGTCAAAGTGACTGTTCATCTAGTGGCTGGTAATTTTTTTGTGAAGAGTTTAACACTTTTTTACAAAATTATCAGTTTTCTAAGAAGAACCTTTGTCTGAAACCTTTGCCAAAGTATGTGTTAGTTTGAATTACTATTTTGGTTCATCAATGAGTTTGGTGAACGATAAGCAGAGGCCACATGTCATATTGACCTATTTTTGTCAAAAAGGGCTCTTTTTTACAAAAATAGCAATATTACATTTGTAACCTTCGCCGAAGCGTTTGCTGGAATTTCTGAGGATACTATTTATAATAAGCTACCATTTTTTAGCTCGGCGAACATTATTGTTACTAGGATCTTAAAAAATCTCTATTTTTACCCTCGCCAAATTACAAAAATCGTACTGTTGTCCATCAAAACCCTCGCCAGTTCTACCCTAGCCTTATATGAGTCAGATTTACTCTCTATGAGTTCGACGAAGGTTAATTTTTTTTGTCAAAAAATAGCCAAATCAGAGACTTTTTACTAAAAATAGCACTAAAGGACCTTCACCGAGCCAACCTTCGTCCATACTATTTATAGATTCTGATTTTCCAGATCTAGCCTCTATCAAAATTTTGAGCAATTCTATTACAGTTTGATTCTGATCTGAGAAATCATTATTCTTAGAATTGTCGTTCGCTCGATCAAGATCTCAAAAATAAATATTCTGATTATTTTCAAGGGATAGAGATTACAGATTTGATCTGATCTGAGATAGGATATTATTGAAAAATCTAGATCCAATCTCATTATTTGATTTTGGAATTATGGCTGACGAAGGATCATTGAACCCACCACCAACTGTTGTTAGGAGGTCTCCTCATTTAGAAATACCAAAGTACGATGGGTTATCTGACTCCATCAGATTTTTTCAGATCTTTTTTGAATCATGTAGGGTTTATGACGAAGTATTTCCACAAGATAAGTTATTTCTTATAGCCTTAACTGGAGCTAATCAAGATTGTTTTTATAACCAAGAGGAAGCATAACGTCAAGATTGGAAAGTGTTCAAAGTTGCTCTCATTATGAGATTTAAGTCCAAAAAATTGAAAGATCCCTTTCTCCTTTTAAGTAAAATTAAAATGGGAACTAACTCTATTCCTCCATCTCTCATGCTTTTGTTGTATTTGCTAATTGTTGGATCTAAATATTATTGGAATTGCTATTTCTTATGTTTTTTGTGGGAGAGAGAGAGAGAGAGAGAGAGAGAGAGAGAGAGAGAGAGAGAGAGAGAGAGAGAGAGAGAGAGAGAGAGAGAGAGAGAGAGAGAGAGAGAGAGTTATTATCATTGCGGATCTTAGGGTTAATGGATGTAGTGTTAATGCTTAGTGTTAATGCTTGGTGTTAATGGATGTTAGAATTAGATGTGGACCTTCCATACATGTTGAATTCTGAGATATGCTATCGCTCTCACGGGATTGAACCTCCGCGTGACGACTACTTTCATCTCCTTGATGCTTGTGTGCTTGGATTTTGAATTGAGAATAGGATAGGAAATAAACCTACTACAGTTGCACGTCTGTCTTCTTAGCCTTTGTCTTCTTGAGTGGGATCAATTACAAGTGTATCTTTTGCTTGTGTGGTTGCAGGCAGCTCGCTTTCTCCCTCCCCTGAACTTGTTGCATGTGCCATGGTGTTGGATTGTCCCACAGAATCAACTGGTTGTTGTATGCGAGGGGGTGATATTGTTACTTGTATTGTCCCTGTTGGCGATTGGGACCTAGATCTTCTAGCAGTAGGTGATTGCACTTGTGGTGATTGTGGCTGCTGAGTATCCATCAGTTGTAGCTATTGTGAGGAGGTGGCAGATGATGTCCTTCTGGTCGTGGATCGTTGTGTCTACAAGTTGCCTTCCTCTTCATGAACATTGTCTCACTACTGCTGCACATTTGGTTATATAGGCACATGCAACTGCTAGCTCTGGATCTTTGATAGCATCCAACCTGTACTTTCCATTGGAGGCTTCATTGAATTTGACTGCTTTGTCGGTTGATGGCTTCGATTGAGTCTTTGGGTAATTGCTTCGGCTAGAATCCCTTGGTTGAAATACTTGGTTGGATCTCGATCGAGAGATTCGGCTGAAGTTGATGTGATTGTAGCACTCTGTGAGAGCACTCGATCTGGGCACTCATGTAGAGCATTTGGTTGAGTGCTCGGTTGGAATATTTGGTCGAAGCACATTGGACCAAATTTTTACAATCTCTTTGTAGTTGAGTCCAAGACCAATGTCTCAATTATATACAAGAATCAACTTTGAAGTGACATGGATCTCTCAAAAAACTTGGATATGCATAGATATCCTAAACTCTCTACAAGGTAATCTGGAGAAAGATAGATCAATAAAAATTCAGTCTTGAGATACTCTACAATAAAAACATTGGCAAGATCTTGGCAATGGTAATCAAGAAATGTTTAATGTTGTTGATTTCGAACAGATGCATTGTTACAATACACACTTATCCATCACATTATTACAATATCCATTTACTTTGCACTTAAGATAGAAACTTAGTCATATGCTAATACAATACAATTATCAAACACAACACACATTCAAGATGCGATAATTTTGTAAATGTAGGTACCCCAACAAAATATCTCGTTTGTTTGAAGATACTGTTGAAGTAGAGCAGCCTCAATTTGTTGTGGTTAGCAAACCACTAGCCTAAGAATATCTAGCTGCTTAGGATCTACAAAGGTCAGGTTCTGATATGTGACTGAAAGATGGTGCACGAAGAAGCACATTTTTCTCTATCTTCATAATCTACTCCATGTAGTAAGTCTTCCAACGCTTTTAGTTTCAGGTTCGTGAAACGAGGAGTCGCAAGTAACAGTTTCAGAAACAATAATTAGAGACTACCTGTAAGAAAACACAGCCTAATGCTCAACAAAAGGCCATAGACTGCAAGTATTGTATGGTGAGTTGGGAATTGAAGTCAACTGCAGGAAATTTTACCTGGTTGCTTGAAAATGGACCAATCAACAAAGTATAATACCGAACGTTAATGCGGAAGTTTCAATAAGTGATTTTCTCAACACTCTTTGTAATGAAACTAGGAGATACAGGTGAGCTATACACTCAGCCGACATTTGTCGAATGTACATCAGAAATCCAAAGATGGAGAGCTTAAGTATCTTAATTGGTCCTTGGAGTACGACTTAAACTAGTTTTAAAGTTTATCAAGAATGATAAATGCATAGATTCTGAACCAGATGATCTTTGAAATTTGCAGATTGAGATCTACATGAACAACAGTTCCTTTATGAAATTTGTGTAGCTTCCTCTGGTGATACAGGCCTCTTGTTGCAAATATGTGGGGTATTGTCACGTGAATCTCTTCCTAGATTAGACAGCTGAGCACTGATTTTCTAAAACTACAACTTCACACAAGGTGTCATCTTGTCATTCATGAAACTGAAATTACAATTACACACATGTTCATTGATGAAATGAAATTACAATTTCACTTCTAGATATTCCAATTTCGGATCTGATTTTGTTTAGTCTATATATATTCCATCGTTATGATTTTGTTTCAAAATTGTTTTTCAATAATAGTAACTAAAAGGATAAGTATAGAATAGATTGATAGAGCAAACAAAATGGACTCATGTGATTCTTGTGAACTTCGGAAACCTTCAGGATTTTTGTGAAGCCTTCAAAAGATTCTCCTGCTTCGGCATTTTTGCGAAGCCCTCAAGACATTCTCTCTCTTCGGCATTCTCTCTCTCTCTCTTCGCTTTTTCCACAAAGCCATTTTGCAAGATAGGCATTTTTGGCACTTGTCGCACTTTTCGCATATTTCGCACTTTTGCAAAATCAGGACCAGAGCGTGAATGTGTAACAGAATGCACGATAGCAAAGTGGACAAGGAAAACTAACTGGAAGAAATCAGAGTTAGGATGTTCTTTTAATTACTAGAGATTAGGTCAGTTGTCTCTCCATTCTCTATATATATAGGATTAACGAGAGACAGATAGTGGTAAAAAAAAAAAGATGTTATGGTACATGATACTAGTTGTTCGTAAGAGAGAGCAGCTCTCTTGCGGTATCGTGTTGTTTGAGATCCAAACAACGCACAAAGTTTGTTCTAATCTGTAATTCAGATGATACTAATGTAAGAGTGCATTAGACACAATAATCTGCAATTGTTTTATGTCTAATTGATTCATTTTCTCTTCTGCCCATTATTCATGCAGTAAATCTGTAATTTTAGTCTACCATATGTTGTAGTAATAGAAACTGGATAATTCTTGTTTCTACATTTGAGCTTCCACGAATTTTCTATCAGTGGTATTAGAGCCAAGCTCTTGGAGTGGAACTCCAAGACGGGCCAGAATGGCTTCCAACATTTCACAGAAAATCACTGTGATTCTTGATGGATCGAATTACGGTCACTGGAAAAGAAGAACCATGATTCTCCTAAAGGGAGAAGGTTTATGGGGCGTCGTGGATGGCACAAAAGAATGAAGTCAGAATCAATGAATGGAGAAGAAAAGACTTTCAAAGGAATATTAGGAAGGACAGTGTGCATGCAGCAGAATCGTCCCGACAACAAGAAGAAGATGCCAACATATTTGTGTTGATAGAGGGAGAAGGCGACACTACACATCTGACACAAGAAAATTGTTCCAAGATAATAATAGATTCTGGAGCTACTGTCCATGTTACGTGCAGGAAAGAACTCCTGCAAAAATTTCAAACAAGCTACACATCTAGATCAGTCAAGCTTGGTGATGATAGCCAACGCAGAGTGGGAGGAATTGGAATAATCCAGATGATGACTCGTAATGGACGCAAAGATCTAGAAGGGACACTATATGTGCCATCATTGAAGAAGGACCTGTTATCTGTCGCAAGAATGGTAGATTTGGGCATGAAGATCTATTTTGATCAAAACCAATGTAGAGTACATGACGGATCCTCTAACAAGGTCATTGTAACTACACCTAGAAGGGGCAATTTGTACCAGGTCACAGTTTCAGAGGGAGTGAAAATGCATTGGCTACCACCTCTGTGAAATGACTGTACTTTAGGACCATAAATGGATCTACAAAAGATCCACAAGAGTGATTGGATGCTTGATTAACAATCATTAAAAAAACTAGTCATAAAAAAAGTTGATCTAGATTGGCAATTTGACAAACAACAAGCATTAACAATCAAAAGCATTGATCAACATTGAAATCCAAGCCCACACGTGTGTACTACAAGCTATAGTACGGCCTTCAACCTGAGAAACAAGTAGAAATTGATTTGGGTTCATTTGGATCACAAAAACTCAATGTACATAGTGAACTAGCTTGAGATTGCCAATGAGCTCCAAAAATTTTCTATCTTCTCACTATGGAGAGAGGGAATACATAGCAAATTCGACTTCCTTCTTGAAGTTAGGTGGATTTCCAGCATGTAATAAAGAAGTTAACTCACTCTCCTTGACCTAAAATGAAACCCTAGTCTATTTCCTAGAGTCATGCTTGGTAGATAGCTAGTTGGTCAGATTTTCACCTTAAATCTAGGATTTAGGTCCTATAAACTAGGAATCACTACCAAAATGACAGGAACAACCCTATGGACTTGACCTAACCTACATTAGGAGTGGGTTTCCACGTGGCATCTTGGCCTCACATGTGTGGAATCCACTTATGTACAAAATTTACATTATACTACATGGTTTTTTATCAAGCTAGATTTGCCAATTTTTGGCAATTCTTCACACTCCTCCTCAAATTTAGCTTGATCTATCTACAACTCTCTTGCTAGATGAATGAAATGCTTTTAGAAGTGTCTAGAAAATCCAGCTACAAACAAGGAACTTTTGAGACTCCAATAGAGAATGATGTCCATGAAGGATCTTTCACCACCTCTTAAAGGATCCCTTACAAGATGTTCCACAAATGTGTCTATATACATGTAGCACACTTCAAAACCTATACATCATGCCAAGCCATGGATTCCAAGGCATTTTGTGCACTTGAAGATACATCAATTAAAACATTAAGTGCATAAATAATGTTGCCAAAGACAACTTGCCTTGCTTGATCCATATGATTGAGCCTTGATGGCTCCATCTTGATACTCAAGATTCTTCTTGGAGTCCTCGGGTCTTGAGCTTGATCCTCCGCTTGACTTGACTCCAAAACATCAATGAATTGAATAAGGTGTTGATCCAAAGGTGCTTCTTCAAGTTTACAAATCTTCAACTCTCGAAAGATTACATTTCCACCATTGACAAATTCTTTGGTTGAAAACAAGTAGATTCTACAATCTCGACTTGAAGAGCAAAACACTACCATTATTTCTATCATTGAAATATGATAATCTTTGGTCCTTAAATTGGAATGATCATGCAAAAAGCATGTGGACACAAAGATTTCCAAAGCAAATGATGTTTCATCTTTTATGACTCTATTGAAACTATTACAAAAATAGTTATCCAATGAAATTGCTTTATCAACATCAAATGTAGATTTCAAAGCATCCCATTTCATTATCTTGTCATACAAAATAATAAACACCATGAATTTTAAAGGTAAGAAACAAGTCACCTCATGTCTACTACTACTTTCCAAAAAGTATTTAAAGATAGTAGACTCTCCAATGCTCACCACCCTTGCAAGATGCACACTTGAATGGACAATTTGCATGCAATGTGATGACTTGACCATTGTCATTGAGGACTCCCTTGGAACTCTCATGCTTTGAGGCTGATCCTCAAGACCTTCCTCCTTTTGATGCTCCTCCTCAATGCAAGCAAGATCACACTTTTCCAAGATCTCCTCCTTTGCCAAGCTCATTTTTTCAAAAGCAACACTAGCTTCCAACTTAAACAATCTTCCATGTTTAAATCTCTTTGCAATGCAAACATCATTCTTCAAGATGAAGCAAACACCATGCTTAAAGTGGACATCCAAGCCACTTTCTAAGAGTAGACCAACACTAAGCATATTCTTGGTGATTGATGGTACATAAAGGACATTTTCTAGATCCATGCATTTTGAGGATTCTAGACACAAAGAGATGGTACCAACACCATCTATCCTACACTCTTCATCATTTGCAGTAAAGACAAACTTTTTAGCAGCATTGAAAGAGTGTAAGGTTGAGAAAAAGTCCTTTTCACAAGACATGTGGGAGCTAGCCCACTGTCGATCCACCAATTGTCTCTTGAATTGCCATTGCTTGTTGGTGAGGATGTAGATGCCATCAAGAATCAATCTACTTCATCCTCCTCCTCCTCCTTTGCAAGGTTTCCTTGTTTGTCCTCCTCCACTTGTGCTCTTAACATCTTGTAGCATTTAGATGCATAATGCCCCTTCTTTCCACAAAAGAAGCATTTCTTCTTTGACTTGTCCTTTGAGCTTCATGCATCATCCTCTTCTTTGGCCTCCTTTGGATGCTTCTTCTTTCCATTGGTCTTCTTTTTGCCCTTGAATGATAAATTGGCTTTCTCATCACCATCCTGCAAAGACAAGGAAGTCATCCTAGATTTTGCATGGAGCATCCTACACTCTTCAGCCACTAATACACTGTGAAGTTTTTCTATAGTTGGCAAAGTGTCTTGGATGGCAAAACTTTGGACCAAATTTGCAAAGTCATCTCCTAGACCATTAAGGACAATTTATACAAGCTCTCCATCTTGAATCTTCTCTCCAATGGAAGCCAACTCCCTGTTTAGAGACTTGATTTTGAGTACATAATCCTGTGCACTCCTCATGCTTTGCAAAATTTCATTTCTAAGCATAAGAACTCTAGAAGTGTTGCTAGACTCATAGATTGATTTTAAAGACTCCGAAGCCTCTTTAGCACTAGTACAAGCTGATACTTCTCTCAACAAATCATTGCTCACATTCATCTTCACACAATGAAGTGCAAGTCTAGATCTCTTCTTGTATCTAGCTAACTCATGTGCACCAGGAGGTTCATCTTCATCTTCAATCAAGAACTCATAAAGGTCTTGGAGCACCAAGAGTGACTCCATCCTAACCTTCCAAATAGCATAATTTGTAGAATTCAATCTCTCACTAGCTTCTAGAAGGTATGCTCTAGCATATCCCATCTTACTAGTGACTTCTACAAACAAGAAATAGATTTGATTGACTTGAAACTCACAAAAATCTCACACTTGCAGTGTTTCACTCATTCTAATCCAACAAATGGACTTATAATCATTGTTCTATCACTCCCTCACAAAGTTGGAATGAAGATAAGATGAAGTGAAAACTACTTTCAAACAAATCTTGCCAAGAAATGGATTTGATTGTCTCTAGAAACTCACTGAGGTCTCTCTCTTGTAGTGTTTCACTCAAATTAGATTTCTAATCCAACAAATGGACTTATAATGTTAGTTCTAGCACTCCCTCACAAAGTTGGAATGAAGATAAGATGATGTGAAATCTACTTACAATCAAATCTTGTCAATTTTGGCTATTTTTGGACAAAAACATGACTTAATCTCACTCACACTTTTTGATGTACTTTCAAGACCTATAAAACAAGTTGATTTCAGCCCAGATTAATTACATTTCATGACCCTATGTTAAATCTAATCAATGGCACTCAATCTTGGTAGCTTATCCTAAGATTTCCACCAAAAGCTCACAAATTGAATTTCTTTGGATCAAATGAATACCATGCATTAAATGCAGGTTCAGAGGTGCCCACACATGTGGATAGTACGGATTTGGACCCTTACCAAGTTTGGGATCAAATCTCCTCACCAAAATCAATATTCTAGCTTGCCCTCTCAATACTAGTTTTTAGCACCAAAACTTGCTAAAAATGGATTTGCATTAGATCAATGGCTTATGCTCTTGTACTTGGCTCTGATACCATGTGAAAGTACTGTACTTTAGGACCATAAATGGATCTACGAAAGATCCACAAGAGTGATTGGATGCTTGCTTAACAATCTATCAAAAAACTAGTCATCAAAAAAGTTGATCTAGATTGGCAATTTGACAAACAACAAGCATTAACAATCAAAAGCATTGATCAACATTGAAATCCGAACTCACATGTGTGTACTACAGGCTGCAATACGGCCATCAACCTGAGAAACAAGTAGAAATTGATTTGGGTTCATTTGGATCACAAAAACTCAATGTACATAGTGAACTAGCTTGAGATTGCCAATGAGCTCCAAAAATTTTCTATCTTCTCACTATGGAGAGAGGGAATACATAGCAAATTCGACTTCCTTCTTGAAGTTAGGTGGATTTCCAGCATGTAATAAGGAAGTTAACTCACTCTCATTGACCTAAAATGAAACCCTAGTCTATTTCCTAGAGTCATGCTTGGTAGATAGCTAGTTGGTCAAATTTTCACCTTAAATCTAGGATTTAGGTCCTATAAACTAGGAATCACTACCAAAATGACATGACCAACTCTATGGACTTGAACTAACCTACATTAGGAGTGGGTTGCCACGTGGCATCTTGGCCTCACATGTGTGGAATCCACTTATGTACAAAATTGACATTATACTACATGGTTTTTGATCAAGCAAGATTTGCCAATTTTTGGCAATTCTTCACAACCTCTCTTGACAACGAATCAGAACTGTGGCATAAAAGAATGGGGCATGTCAACATGAAAATGATCTATCAGATGACAAAGGAAGGTCTGGCCACGGGGGTGAATGTCACCCAACCATATCCAGATTTTTGTTAGATTTGTGCTCTAGGGAAACAGAGATGAGAATCTTTCTCAGGGCAGGCAACCAGAGCAAAGGTGCCACTTGAGCTGGTACACTCAGATCTGTGTGGACCAATGGCGGTTGGCTCAATATCACACATTTTATTGATGATTACAATCACATGACTGTGATTTATTTTCTAAAATTGAAATTAGAAGTCTTTGCAAAGTTCAAGTGCTTTCAAGCCTACGCAGAAAGACATCTGCAAAGCAAATTGAAGGCACTACGATCTGGCAATGGAGGAGAATATACTAGCAACGAGTTCAAAGAGCACTATAGAAAGGAAGGCATTGCCAGGCAGTACACCATTCCTTATACCCCACAACATAACGGTGTGGCGAAAAGGAAGAACATGATGCTAATGGATGCAGTCCGGTGCATGTTGATTCAATCAGGATTACCCAAGGGATTCTGGGAAGCCGCAGTAGCAGCTTCAACTTACCTGCAGAATTGAACATTGACAACGGCTATCAGGGGCAAGACTCATGGCCAAGAAAGTCGCTCAATACATTAAAAGTACAATAAGGTATGGGATAACCTTCAGCAGTAATTCTGATTTTGAATTACATGCATACAGTGATGCCACTTGGGCTAGCAGCAGAGATGACAATAAGTCTGTCTCTGGTGGATGTTTTGTGCTTTGCAACTGTTTTGTGTCTAGTTTTTTGATAGATTGTTAAGCAAGCATCCAATCACTCTTGTGGATCTTTTGTAGATCCATTTATGGTCCTAAAGTATAGTACTTTCACATTTGACATATTCAGAATGGGTTTATACTCAACTTCATGGAAAGATGTCACCACCTACCTGATCCAACAAAGGTAGGCGAAGAAAACGCTATACTAAACCGACAGAGTGCTGAGAGACCGGCACTACTTCAGGTCATGGGTCCTGTTGGGGGTATTCTCAACAGTGTAAATAAATAAAATCATCCAATAAAATGTGTTGCGAGGGCATGGCATCCTGCGTGTATAAGCCCATGGCCCAATGAGCACACAAGTGAAGTTGTAATTAAAATAATAGACTTGGGCCCTTTGTAATTAAAATAAAACTTGAGGCCCAAAGTCAATTCTAAACTTAGAGTTTACTTTTTAGAGTTGGGTCCAATTTTGGACTCACATGAATCTTGTGATTTTCAATGTACTTTTTGTGGACCCTTGGATCAAGTTGGGTCCAAGATGAATGGATAGGATCAATGTGAATATTAGCCAATAGGATTGAGGGGCAAGGGCCTTCCCCATTTTATAAAAAGGCACCATTTGTACACTATTTTCATGCTTAATAGAGAGGAGGAGACTCTACCATTTTGAGAGCTCAAGCATTCTCATTTGCTAATCAATCTTGCTTATGCTATTGTTGTGATTGCTTGTTATTTTCATTTCCCATGCTTTTTGGTTATGCTAGTTAAGGTTTTTCCATAAGCAATGACATTGAGCATTTGAGCTAACCTCCATCTCATCTCTCTCTCTTTCTCTCTTCTCTTCTCTCTTCCTCTTCTTTTCTATCCCTTTCCTTCACCCAAATCATGATGAAAATTAGAGTAGAGGAGTAGAGTTAAGGGAGAGTGGTGTTAGTGGTGAATAGCGTTAGGGAGGGAGTAGGAAACTAACTAAAATTAGCATCTATGCATAGTTAGGTACCTATCCAGTGATCTAACCCTTGTTGACAGGCGGGAGGGCTATACTACGCGAGATCTTCGACCCTACACCGTTGCAAGCAAGTCACGTGTTAGTATTGATTTTTCAACAATATACAAGATATGTACCACCATATTCTCCCCATTACATGACCCCAACTTTATGGTATTAAGTGAAGACAATGCATTTTCTAACAACACAACTACATAAAACCAATTCGGGTATTATTGCCTAGCTAATCAGCTCCTATGATTTACCACTTCAAGTACAAGATAGCTTAATTTGCAACAAAACCATGGCACTATAATTACAAATTATTTACTGGTACTAAGTTCTGAGCTCAATTGAATTTCAAAATATGTTGCTTGTTGCAAACAAACCACATTCGTATTGGATTTTTCTCTAAAAAGAATACACAATTTTTTGTGCACCAAGCTTTTCCACCTATTGCATGACCCAAAATCTAGGCATTAAAAACTTTGACAAGATCTTGGTCATGTTAATTAAGAAATGGTCAATGTTACTAGTTTTTTACATATGCATTGTTACAATTTCCACCCATCCATCACTTTAGTAATTGTAACTCCTCGCTTTGTGAATGCTCGAAATGGACTATAATCTTCGACTGTTAATTTACTATATCTTTTTTTTGTCTGAATTAATGACGGTGATGAATTGCAAGCCTCTGCCCTTGAAATGGCTTTTGGAAATGTCCATACACATGATGACATGCAAAAGATATCCCAATATTAAACCTATCTAAGTAGCGCAATGAGACAAAATATATGTACTTTAGCTTTAACTGAACCTAGCAACAAACACTATTACTTGTTTGCAACTGGTTTAAAAAAAACCCATCTACTATGAACCCAAGACAAAAACCTAGGCACACAATAATACAGTAATATTATGAAATAGATACATACAAGATAGTTTTTTTTTTTTTGACAAATGTAAGTGGTTTCACTTTGTTGCACCTAACTACCAATACATGTAAAAGCAAATGACTTAAAAAGAAAATGGCTTTAAAAAGCTCAAATACATTGACACTCATGGACAAATCATATAACGTGCTCGTTTTTTTTCATATTAGTAAAGAATGCGAACACCAAAATCTTATTAACGATACATTCATTATAAACTAATTACGAAGTGTTTATTAGTGTTAATCATACAAGTCTTGAGCTCAGTTATAGTTTAACATTCACCTACAATTGCAATTCTATTATGTAATAGTGTCGGGTCTTCCACCAACATCAGTACGTAATATTTCATGCACCAGGATTTTCCACCTGATGGATGCCAAAACATAAATTAAGTTCCTATAAATTAACGTACAATTAAGACTCTACAAATTAGCGTAGCATGAACTAGTAAGCATGAAACATAAATCAATATATTATGGATTATGGTAGCATGAATTAGCAAGCATCGAACATAAACAAATGGCATCATACTTACACGCACACGCACACGTAAACCCTAAACCCTCACGAAGAGGGAAAAAAAGAGAGAACATAATAGAGTGTTAATCAAGCGCACACACACACGTAAATAAACCCTCACGAAGAGGGGAAAAAAGAGAGAACATAATAGAGTGTTAATCAAAACTCTCGAACCGTACGATTATATCCTATTCCAGAATGTCACCACATGCTCTCTCCCTGTGGCGTTTGGGCTTTCTTGTGGAATTGATCGTCCAGCAAGAAACATTCGCACCACACCTTTAACGGAAGAAAACAAGGGCTACACACCTTCCTAGAATTGAGAGTTGTGGTTATCTTGAACTCTTTCATTCTCTCTCTCTCTCTCTCTCTCTCTCTCTCTCTCTCTCTCTCTCTCTCTCTCTCTCTCTCTCTCTCTCTCTCTCTCTCTCTCTCTCTAACCATAAAACATAACTAATACATACCGCAAAAACTAAGATCCTACAAATTAAAGTAGCATGAATAAATTAAGATTCTACAAATGAGAGTACCATGAAAGCATGGGACATAAATCAAAGTACTTCGAATTAGGGTAGCATGAACTAGTAAGCATGGAACATAAACGATTGGCACCATACCTATAGGCACATGCACACAAGCACACCCACACCCTAAACCTTATTAACGTAACCACAATTATAGCACGTGATAGCGTGAAGTTTTCTACCAACAGTACAATATTACGTGCACGATGAGTTTCTACTTAATGCATGGCCAAAAGCTTTTACTTTAAAAACATTGACAAGGTCTTGGCAATGGCAGTAAAGAAACAATCAAAACACCATAATCTCATCAATAGTATGCCCAAAGTACTTAATTACAGAATATTTGTTGTGGAATATGTAAGTTCTAGGCTCAATTAAAGTTTACTATCTATCTACAACAATCATGTATTAGTGTTGGATTTTCCACCAACAATAGTATGTAATATTTTAAGCACGAGGGTTTTCCACCTAATGCATAGGCAAAAGCCTGTAGGCCAAAAAGATTGACAAAATTATGGTCATGGCAATCAAATAACGATCGATATTGTTGATTTCGTACATATGCATTGTTACAGTACCCACATATTCATTATATGGCCACAATATATCTAACTATCACAATACATGCACAAGCAAAAAACCTAACTAAGAAGCTTAAATACAGTGATGTGCATGAATAAAACATATTTCGAGCTCAATTTTTTTTTCATATTTGCAAAAAATATGAACGCCATAATCTCATCAACAAAGCGTCAAAAGGGAACTGATTACTGTCTATTCATTGCTGTTAGTTCTTGTGTAAGTTCGGCGCTCAATTAAAGTTTATGATTTACCTACAACTACAACTAAAGCACGTACTAGTGTTGGATTTTCCACCAATAATAATATGCAATAATTCATGCACCAGGATTTTCCACCTGATGGATGGCCAAAAGTTTACGCATTTAGAGAATGTTTAAAATCTTGGCAATGACAATCAAGAAATGTTCAATGTTTTTGATTTCGTACATATGCATTATTACAATACTCTTATTAAATTGTTACAATACCTACCTACTATGCACTTAATATAGAAACTTAGTCACGCAAATTATGAAATAGAACACTTTCATAATGCTATAATTTTGTAACTGTACGTAGTGCAAGTATATTTTATCCGAGCATCAGAATACACATAAAACAAAGCAAATAACCCAAACCAGAATGGCTTTACAAACCTCAAATACATCGTCAATAATGCATAAAGCATATAATTTGGTCATTTTTTTCATATTCGTAAAGAATGTGGAGGCCAAATCTCATTAGACACATCCAAAATAATTGAACGAATCTCACAATAACCCATACAAAATTCTTCTTAGTTTTCGTCTCCAATTTACAAAAATCAGAAAATTTTCAATCAGACCGATTCATTTATCCGAAGCACAATCACAAATATTACAATCTAATATTACTACCCAAAGAAATCCCAAAAGGCACTCTTGCAAAGAAATACATATCAAACAACTAGCCAACATTAATGACTATTAACATTTCTATACACTTAACATGGAAAATGTTGGCTTGAAAAAAAAATTCAGTTTCATTACAAATTATTTAATGCTCCTAGTTTTGTAATTTGATTCCATAGCCGCCTCTCCATTCGCGAAAAAAAAAACTCTATGTCTACAGACAGATATATCACCTTTGCTTCTGTTATTCTTAGATGGTACTAAATGGATACATAAGGTCTGGGCAAGGCTTCAGAAAAGCTGAAAGGTTGCTAGTGTGATTGGAAAAACTCCAAATGTTGATGTGAGCTATCTCGAAAATCTTGCAATCTAATATCTAACAGGAACGTCTTGGAATGAATGGTTATGTTGTTCTTTCTGATAACGAAATGCATGCGGGTAATGGGAATGCCAAAATTGAGACAAGACAGACACGTGTCAGGAAGGAATCTCGTAATCTGACCCCAACAAAGTATCTCGTTATTGACCTGAGGGGACGTTGAAAATGCATATATGTATAGCTAGAACTTTCGCATCAATATTGAAGCTACAGATGCTTTCTGGTAGAAAATTACCTCTACTTCCCCACATATATCATGGCAAACCAAGACTCTGGATTCTGAAACGAATAATTTTTTTATTATTATTGTGTTGTGGGTATTTCCTTCACAGTAATAAACAAGTGGGTCCCACCACTTAAAATATTGTTGGCCAAGCCTTACCTAGTGGGCCTCGCCACAGTACATTGTAAGTAGGGTAATAAGTGTGAGGGCACTGGCATCTTGCGCGTGTAAGCCCAACCCAGCACAAGTTGCAAGTTGTAATTCCTAGGAATAAGAGACTAGGGGAATAAAACTCTAAAATGACATTAGAGGTCCTAAGTCAAGTTGCAAATAAAAAGCTAAAATGGTCCAACTTAAAACGCACATGAATCATGTGAGTGCCCTTGTGCTTTCTTAGCACCAATAGATTTAAGTTGTGTTTATTTTAAAGGCTTGGATTAGAATCCTTGCCCCAATGAAGTGGCCAATGAGAGTGAAGGAGGCTCACCTCTGAAATCTATAAGAGAGAGCCATTTCCTTTGCATTGTATCATCTTCCATTCTCATTTTAATTAAACTCTCTTGGTTTTTCCATCTCTCTCTCTCTCTCTCTCTCTCTCTCTCTCTCTCTCTCTCTCTCTCTCTCTCTCTCTCTCTCTCTCTCTCTCTCTCTCTCTCTCTCTACATTGGGATAGAATAGCTTTGGGTAGGCACTCGAGCCCCCAAAGCCTTTCTCAACCTAGGTGTTCTCTCTCTCCCTCTCTCCACTCTCTTTCTCCTCTCTCTCCTCTCCCTCTCTCTTCTTGCTATGCAGGTGAAGGCGAGGTTGTCGCTCCCAGCGACGGACCCCTATGCTACATCTATGACACAACAGTGGCGTTGTTGTCGGGGAGCGCCACACACTCGTTTCGCCGCATAGCTTTCTTACTCTCTTTCTTCTTTTCCTCTATCTCTCTCATCATTCTTTTTCATAAAAAAAAATTGAATTTTAAGAGTAGAATAGTGTGAGTAGTGTTAGTTTTTGTCGTTTTTTCGTGATTTTTTTGTTTGTTTGCACTATAGGGAGAGATTCTGAGGTGGGAGGATCATATCCAAGCACCCAATCTCTTCGTTAATCCATACAATCCATAAAAATCAGAAAAAATAAAATAAAATAAAATAAAAAAAAAGCTCAAAATTTGTTTTTGGAGGAAAATAGAGAGGCAAAATCTCATCTGATTTTGATTTCTCAAAAACCAGCAAGAACTAACCTTCTCATGACTGGCAGCACTGTCCCAGACTTGCGTAGAAGCCTATAAAGGTTACTTCCCAATAGATTTTGAAAAAACAGAGAAAAACCCAAAAAAATTCAAAAATCCTTTGTAAAAATCAAAAAAAAAATTCAAAAATCAAAACTAACCTTTGCAGAGCTCGTTGAAGTTCCATCTCACTGAGACAAGGACACAGAGAAGTCTGCGAGAGTTAGATCCCAGAAAAAGTGCCCATGTGAAGGTTCCCAAGAGCAAAAAATGGCCTAGAACCTTCTCAGACAACAAATTTTTGAGTTTCCTTGGGAAGTAACCTTCGTAGAGCTCTTTGAAGTTCCATCTCACTGAGACAAGGACACAGAGAAGTCTGTGAGAGTTAGATCCCAAAAAAAGTGCCCCTGTGGAGGTTTTCAAAAGCAAAAAATGGCCTAGAACCTTCTCAGACAACAAATTTTTGAGTTTCCTTGGAAAGTAACCTTCGCAGAGCTCTCTAAATTTACATCTCACTGAGACAAGGACACAGAGAAGTCTGCGAGAGTTAGATCCCAAAAAAAAATGCGCCTATGAAGGTTCCCAAGAGCAAAAAGTGGGCTAGAACCTTCTCAGATAGCAGGTTTTTGAGTTTCCCTGGGAAGTAACTCTTGCACATTGGTAAGCAAGTGGATCTAACTCAGATACAAGCACATACCAGCCTGCAAAGATTAGTTCCCAGAAAATCTCAAAATTTGGACAAAAAGACCCCAAAAAATGCAATTTTTTCAAGATTTTTGGAGTTTCTTTGGGAAGTAGCCCTCATAGCTTGGTGAACAGCTGAATCTAACTGAGAAACAAGAGCATACCAGTCTACAAGAGTTTGTTCCCAGAAAATCTTAAAATTTTGCAAAAGAAATCCCAAAAAAAATACAATTTTTCAAGATTTTTTGAGTTTCCTTGGGAAGTAACTCTTTCAACTTGGTGAACAGCTGAATCTAACTGAGATACAAGTTCATACTAGTCTTCAAGGGTTTGTTCCTAGAAAATTTTAAAATTTTGCAAAAAAAACCCCAAACAAAGCACTTTTTTCAAGATTTTTTAAGTTTCCTTGGGAAGTAAGTCTCGCAGGTTTGTAAGCAAGTGAATATGACTTAGATACAAGTGCATACCAGTCTACAAGGGTCTTTCCCCAGAAAATCTTGAAATTTTACAAAAAAAAACCCAAAAAAAAGCACTTTTTTCAAGATTTTTTGAGTTTCCTTGAAAAGTAACTCTTGCAGCTTGTTTAGAAAGTGAATCTAGCTGAGATACAAGTTCATACCAATCTAAAAGGGTTTTTTTCTCAGAAAATCTTAAAATATTGCAAAAATGCACTTTTTTCAAGATTTTTTTAGTTTCCTTGGGAAGTAGCTCTTTCAGCTTTGTGAGAAGGTGAATCTAACTTAGATACAAGTTCATACCAGTCTGCAAGGGTTTTTTCCAAGAAAATCTTAAAAGTTTGCAAAAAAAAACCCCAAAAAAATGCACTTTTCTCAATATTTTTGAGTTTCCTTGGGAAGTAACTCTTGCAGCTTTGTGAGCGAGTGAATTTGACTTAGATACAAGTGTACACTAGTCTGAAAGGATTTGTTCCCAGATAATAAATTTTTTGCAAAAAAAATCTCAAAAAAAATGCATTTTTTCCATGATTTTTAAGATTTGCTGGGAAGTAACCTTTGCAAAGAGTTTTTATAGATATATCTAACCTAGATCTATCTATTGTAAAAGTTTTGTGAAGATCCAATGGTTAGATTTTCAATTATTTAAGAAAAAGTGCCAAAAAGTGCCAAAAAACTAAGGTTTTTCCAGATCCTGACAAATCTATCCATCAAGAACTCTTGTAGAACTCACATTGTCTAGAAATGGTCCAAATACAGCTACTGTAGGAAGGTTGAAGGTTTGATTCACTCAGATCTAAAGAAATCTAAAAAATAAAAAATCACAAAAAACCAAGAAAAATGGCTAAAATCACACTATTAGCCAACTGAAACTAATCAGATCTTGTCAAATCTAGGTTGCAGTCACATTATCCATCAAGATCCAACATCCCTGGACTGAATCAAGTGAATGAACCTCAGATCAAGCCGATCAGTTTCCTCCACATCAACCACTATCCATCCATCATTCTTCTGTCCCATCTCTATTTCATCTTCTATCTCCATCTCTGCTCAATAATTCCATTTCTGTCTCTATTCTCATCCATACTGATCCACCGTTTAGCGATTCTCTTCTCTCTTTTTTCTTTTCCATCTCCCACAAAAAAAAAAAAGAGGTTGGAACACCAGAGTCATTGAGCAAACCTTGAAGCAATTCACCAACCAACTACTTTTCGACATTCTAGTGCTGAACTATGGAGACCGCCCTTGTAGGATTATCGAAATTACAAAAGTTCCCTGCTGAAACAATCCGAGACTACACCTATCGAATCTATCATCTAGTGAAGGATTGTGATCCCCCGATTTTCCAACAGATCATCATGGCAAAATACTATGTCGGACTGCCCAAAAGGATCAGATATGGTATGGAAGAGTTAGCATCCTATGTGTTGCTTGCACAACTTTGTAAGGATGCTGCCTTGATGGAAATCTCACTCGGGAAGAAGGATTTTCCCTATCCAGATGGGAAATCAGAGCAACAAAGGTCGACAACGAGCGATGATCCAACAAGAATGGAACCCCATGCAAGACAACAAAGTGCAGCAAGGTCAAGCATATCAAGTGCAACAGAAGACCAAGAACCTTGCACCTCAAGCTGTCAGCAAGCTTATGTTCGCTCTATTAAGTTTTTTGAAAAGGACGAATGTACATACTATTTTGGAAATCATTCGAGTGCAAGATGTCCAGTCAAGAATTCTTGACATGATGGCCCAAAGGTGAAGCAGAAGGTCCGACAGCCAGATCCAGCGGTTCAACAGTCAAAAGCAAAATCAAGCCAACAAGGAGCTCATCTGAAGGATGGATGTCAGATAAACCCATCTAAATCACGAATTTCTTCAACAAACAGTGGCAAGGTAGAAGTTTTGGTTATATCCTCTTACATGTCACCGAACTCCATGGAGTACCATAAGAACCTACTAGTCTACTTTGTGGAAGGTCCTAAGGGAAATCTATTACCAGTGTATGCCTATCAACTTAGAGGCGATGGTGTATTGCACTTGGTAAGATGCTATGGATGCGGAGGAAAACACCGACGTGCTGAATGTCCACATCGAGGGGATCCATCAACATTTGATCCCTCGTATTCAAAATGTGGAGTTAATCATCCATGCCGAGATTGCCCAATGAGAAATCCACAAATATCCAGAAGGCATCTGGCCTATGTAGACCGACATGCAACTGTGGTGACCCTTCCACCTCGAACGCACTATAAAAGAAAAATCTTAGTGCCACCGGGTTATGAAGCGAGTGATGATGAAGACAATCTGGCGAAAGTCCCAAAGTACGCAAAGATACCCTCGGGCAAACAAGTAAAACCATCACAGAAGACAAAGGTGTTAGAATCCATATCATGCCAATGGTAACTGAGGAAGTCAAGAAATTGGCATCCGACGAAGTCCAACGAATTTTACCAGGTCTCTTGGCACAATCACTACAAAGAATTATTAGTGATGAAGTACAAAGGGACCAGCGTCAATAGGACAACTTGAAGGCAATTCAGCACAAGATCCAAGAAAAACTGCCATCACGCAGCCTTCAACGGGAAAGTGCAATGACCAAGGGAAGACTAAAGTTGATGATTGTCCCTCAACGAGCAAGATTCAACCAAAGTCTCATTGGTCCATAATGCAGCAGCCCAAACCAATGCCAAATCTGGGTATATCCATTCTTCACAGGCCAAATCCAGGGTATATGCAAGCCCAAATAGGCCTCCAGTATAGCAAGCGCCAGCACCTACAATGACAAAAAGAGACCGGCACTACTTTGGGGGGTGGACCCTGTTGTGGGTATTTCTTGCACAATAATAAACAAGTGGGTCCCACCACTTAAAATATTGTTGGCCAAGCCTTACCTAGTAGGCCCCGCCACAGTACATTGTAAGTAGAATAATAAGTGTGAGGGCACTAGCATCTTGAGTGTGTAAGCCCAGCCCTACACAAGTTGCAAGTTGTAATTCCTAGGAATAAGAGACACTAGGGGCTTAAAACTCTAAAATGACATTAGAGGTCCTAAGTCAAGTTGCAAATAAAAAAACTAAAAGGGTCCAACTTAAAACTCACATGAATCATGTGAGTGCCCTTGTGCTTTCTTAAAACCAATAGATTCAAGTTGTGTTTATTTTAAAGGCTTGGATTAGAATCTTTGCCCCAATGAAGTGGCCAATGAGAGTGAATGAGACTCACCTCTAAAACCTATAAGAGGGAGCCATTTCCTATGTATTGTATCATCTTTCATTCTCATTCTAATAAAACTCTCTTGGTTTTTCCATCTTCTCTCTCTCTCTCTCTCTCTCTCTCTCTCTCTCTCTCTCTCTCTCTCTCTCTCTCTCTCTCTCCCTACGTTGGGATAGAATAGCTTTGGATAGATGCTCGAGCCCCCAAAGCCTCTCTCAACCTAGGTGTTCTCTCTCTCCCTCTCTCCACTCCACTTTCCAATGTACTTTATGTTCTATTTCACATCATTGGTATTGTTTACTAATAAAAAATAGTCTTATTTAAATTTTACATTTTGTAATATTTTTTAAATGCTAAAATTTTAAAATTGAATGGCAAATAGGTTTTAAAAAACAATTTGACCTCTTTAAAATTATTTTTTTTTTGCAAAAATCGTAAATAAATATATTGTGAGATTTTAATTTTACCTATTTAAATTCTAAAATTTTCAATGATTTGAATGCATGATTTTTACAATGTCTTGTATTACTCATCCCAAAATTTAATATATCCGAAAAATGAAACATTTACTTTTTTATTACTAAATTACTGAATTTGCAAAAAATCGTAAGGACTTAAAGTCTCTCCACCATTTCTTATTCAAAAGATTTCGTGTCTTAGTTAAATTGTGTCTATTAGTTTAGAGGATCGATTCATGCTAGCTCAATGAGAAATTCTCTGTCTCACGGACTATCCACTTCTTTATCTTTGCAAGTTGGTTTATGGGAGGTATCACGATTGGCACCCCCTTGAACATTGTGCCTCATGTGGATGTTTTGTTTTACTAGACGTTACAAGCATAACGTTGTGCTCACCCTAAAATTTCTTTGGTGACACTCTTGGTTCCTTAGAAATTATTGTGCTCTTATGGGTAGGTGAAGTCCTAAGCCCATGGTATAAATAGACCATAACTCATTGCTTGTTAAATAATTGTTCAAGGCCTAGTTGCTTTAATACAAGAATATAGATTAATTTATCACATTATGTATTAAAAAAAGAATTCCTCAATGACCTTTCCAAGTTTCCATTGAAACATCCTACCGTAAAAGATGGAGAGGTTATTATAGTGAGCCATTTTTATGACTCAATGGAAAGGATACCATAAATGCATTCTCTTACTTAAAGATATATGATGCTATCCAAAATGGTAATGGTAGGGTTGACCACACCTATATATATATATATATATATATATATATAGCACCACCAATGAGTCTAGGTTGTGTTCTATACAACATTGTATCATGCCCACACTTCGTTGTTTTTGTGGCATAGAGCATTGGATCACATTTTTCCAAAAACGAAAATCATGAGGTAGGATTTCAAGGGAATACATATTATATTATGGTCTACATTTTCTTCTCTCTCTCTCTCTCTCTCTCTCTCTCTCTCTCTCTCTCTCTCTCTCTCTCTCTCTCTCTCTCTCTCTCTCTCATCACATTATATAAGAACCACTTACTTCGACCAATCCTTTAAACAAATTATGAAAATTTATGATTGTATCAATTGCGTAAGCAGCTACTAATTGCTACATACTCAAAATGTTAAGGATTCTCTTGAAATGTGGCCATATTTTTAAAAGAAATTGGAAAAGGGAGAGGGAGAGATTAATGCTCGATGCCATGAAAATAGTCATTTGCGACCATAGAGACTTCCATAAAATTTCTTTGAGTCATAATAGGGTGTTGTAAGGAATAGTATGGGGGTCAAACGAGGTCCACCTTGGGTCATGGGTGTCATCAATGTGTGCGTGTGCGTGTGCGTGTGCGTGTGCGTGTGCGTGTGCGTGTGCGTGTGCGTGTGCGTGTGCGTGTGTGTGTGTGTGTGTGTGTGTGTGTGAGAGAGAGAGAGAGAGAGAGAGAGAGAGAGAGAGAGAGAGAGAGAGAGAGAGAGAGAGAGAGAGAGAGAGAGAGAGAGAGAGAGAGCTCCCACCATTTGGAGTAGCATCATTCATTCTTTCGATACGGGAATGCAACTATTAATAAATTTATCAATCATCCTTCAAGTAAATTCATATGAATTTTCCATCAGGTCATTCAACCATAAAAGACGGGGAGAGCATTCTAGCCATAAAAAACATAGACTGGCCTAATGACCTCACCATCATTTATCGTAGGATTCCCCAATGGAAAGGTCATTGAGTAATCCATTCCCCAATACATAAAATTACAACCACACATGCTTCTCTTGTATGTGAGGTGAGCTCTCAAGTGTTAAGCCTTAAGTGTGTAAATGCTTGACCCTCAAGACTTCACAGAGCATAATAATCGCCCATGAATGTATTTCACGTTCAAAACAAATTTACTAGGATTAAAAAAAACTATAAATACATTATGGGCATAATGTCGTTTACAATGAAGATGATCAAGTATATTGTCCTACCACATAACTCAAAACAATGACAATTTTGGAGAATAGAGCCCCATTAAATGTAACGATTCTTTTTTTTATAAAGTTACAAATTTTGTTTTTGAAGTAATCTAAATATCTTTATTCTACTAGGGTCATTAATCTAAGTACTCCATTCATTCACACAAACAAGGACATGCAAGACAAAAGCTTTCCTAAAAGCATCATACAAAAGGCTTCTACATCAGCCAACAATGGCAAACTCATTTTTTGACAATTAAGATATAACTCCAAAAAGAAAAAGAAATGAAAGAAACACAATTGTGCGCTAAACTAGTTACAATCTCCCACAAAAAAGCACATGCAGGCAAATACTTGAAACTAAATGAAAGAGCCATATAATTGAAACTTGCAATAAAATTAGGCCTGAAAAGTTGAGATCTAATCAAAAGATCCTTAGAATTACAAACTACACCTCCTGAAATTGCACTCGTTCATAAATGAACTCCAACACACTTCCCATGATCTTCCATCCTGCAACTCTAGTGAACTTTGACTCCACCCATTATCTTCATGCAACATTGCCATGCACATACAAGGATTAAAGTTTATAGTCAGCTAAGTATTAGGACATATGTGTGATAATGTATGAACTTATCAGAAAAGTTCTATACACGTGTTAGCTCAAATTTTACACGAATGGATGGTTGAGATCAAGTTTGGGGACCTGCATTACCTGTTTGTAATATTCAGACCTAAATTTGTGCTACAAATTTGACTGCTTGTAATTTTCAACCCTAAAGTAAAGAGCTCTCATGGATGGAATCTCAATAATGCAAAGCCCCTGTGGATGGAATCTAAGAGCAGAGAGCCCTCATGCTCGAAACCCAGAATATCTATCCTCTAATGGCATGAGCCAGCTTAAGTTTTGGGTAAGAAATTTGCAAAACAGTAAGCTGGATAATGTTGGTTTATCGGCATAAAATGGAAATAATGACTCGTTCCCTCATCTCTTCACAATAATGGTTTGTCATCTGTCTCACCACTGCCACAGCTCGATGAGAGTACTCATCATTGATTCTATGATATGCCTATAAACACCCATTATCTAGTTCATGATTCAATTTCCTTGTTTAGTGCTGCTCATATAGACTTGGTCAGAGCTTTACAGGCAATCAGACAAAAAGGATCTACCAACGACTAGAACAGCATTTTCAGCGTATATGTTTCCCAATTTAACACTTTCCATCATGCATGACTAGTCCCTCAAAGGTTGGCACTAATTGACAACATGACCAGGCGCTTGGATCCAAAAGCAAGAAACAAATTGCTGGGTAGTCCAGCATGCTTGATTGTAAGCTATCCAGTACAAGTTTCATATCAACGAACAGAATAAGCAGAGATATTAGCTCTAACAGAATTGCTGGGTAGTGTGGCATGCTTAATTGCAAGATGTCAAATACAAGTTCAAAATGAAAGAACACAATAAGCAAAAACTGTCACATAAAGCTTCAAAATAACATAATTAGGTAGCACCCATTAAGCTCTTCAAGGCCCAAGCAATGCTCAAAAGGAGCTATTATTTAAAGATAGAAAAGGTGGTAGGAAACTAAAACCTCCATCTTTGTCGCCAAACAACAAGGTTTTTCTCCACAAATTAAAACTCTAGTGCAATAGGATAGAACTAATTTTCGTTTTCAAGTGAAACAAGGAGTAATAGATCTCTTAAAGCCTGAAGGATAGACCAGATCACCAGTGTTTAAGCCTTCGATTACATTAAGGCACTTATATGGAATGAAGGATGCACCTATTCGTGAACTGGCTTGAATTCCTGAAGAGAAATATGATTTTCCCAGGGCTTGGTCCAGACTTTTGCATGGAACAGCTTAGGCTTCTCCTCGTGCAAGGCTTCCACAGTCAAGTGGAACATGGATCCTGCCACGACTTGACTTTGCGCATGAACTACTTTAGAGTACACCAAACCCGCATTCTGCAAGCACAAACAAGATCTGCTCTTAGTGCACAAGCTCTGGCCATCGCATTAGAAGATCGGCAGTCCATGAGATTGAAGTGACATATCCTGCTAACTTGAACAAAAACATAGCTGCATTACTTGTAAATTCTACAATTTCTATTAGGAGTCTTAGCATCTCAATGCTATTCAAGATAAGATCAACAAAAAAGAAACTCTAAATGACAGAAGCTCTGGCAATGACACCAAGAGATCGGCAGCCCGTGAGGTAGAAGTGACATTATTTGTTGAATGTCCCAAAACCATAAGCGCTAATTCAGGGTTTTCAATAAGATAAGATCGACGAAACGAACATATAGGACAGCTGCGGCAAATACACCACAAGAGACGCCAGCCAATGAGATAAAACTCACATTTCTTCCTAAATTGAACACTAACATGGCTATATTACTTGAATCAGCGATTTGCATAAGGGATTTAAGCCATTTCGATGCTATTCGAGATAAGATCAACAAGACAAGTTCAGAAGCTCTGTCATTGACACCACTAGATTGGCAGCCCATGAGATACAAAACACAATTGCTAATTGGACCAAAGTCACAGCAGCTGCATTACTTGAAAATCAGCATTTTCCAAGAGCAATCCGAGCCATGAGCCCATCACATACAAATTACAATTCTTGCTAATTGGACAAAAATAATAGCTGCATTACTTCCAAATTCAATTTCCATGAGGAATCTGAGCCATCTCAGTGCTATTCAAGGTAAAATCAACAGCAAAACAGATTTTAAAGGATACAAACTCTGGCAGCCCTTGAGATACAAGTCAAAATTGTTGCTGATTGGACCAAAATCATAGTTGCATTTCTTAAAAATCAACATTTTCAACCAGAAACCTGAGCGATCTCAATGCTATTCACGATAAGATCAACAAAAGAAACTAAAAAGGACAGAAGCTTTAGCAATTATACCACAAGATCGCCAGCCCATCACAATTCTTGCTAATTGGACAAAAATCATAGCTATATTACTTGAGAACCAGCACTTTTTTGAGGCAATCTGAGCCATCTCACTGCTGTTCAGGATAATATCAAGAAAACAAACAAAAAAGGACACAAGCTCCAGCAATTACACTACAAGATCGGCACCCATGAGATACAAGTAACAATTCTTGCTAATTGCACCAAAATTATAACTGGACTACTTGAAAATGAGCTTATTCCAAAGGCAATCTGAGCCATCTCAATGCTATGCAAGGTAAGATCCACAAAACAAAACCCATAAAGGAGATGTAAACAAAAGAAAAAATTGGAGGGATGCAGCTGGGATACATGTTTCCTGTTGTGCTCATCCACGGCAAATTTGGCAGCTTCCTGCACTTCCAGGCTATTCTGGAAGTCAGGCACATCCGTCAAAAAACCACCCATCTTCTTCCCAGATTACAGATAGATTATTGAGGGACAAAAACCCAAAAAGATGGATTCTTTCTCTACTTTTCACAGAACTGGTCGATCAATTTTTTCGTTCATTCATGATTCCTCTTTCTACTGTTTTATTTTCTTCTGTCACAACAGCACACGACCGAGCTTCACGCCACCACCGTTGGATATTCTTATGAGCGTTACGATTCTGCCACGTCGCATGGACTAGCATTTCATTGGCACGTGGCAGGCATCCGATTGCGCGGCCGTGAATTGGGTTGCGCTATGGGGGGTGTTGTCGTGCTTCTATTTCCACCGGCGTTGCAAACGCAATCGCAATTGCGGGGGATAAACTCGAGCATAAACCGGCTACACCGGTGGAATGGCAGTCGATGGTAGAGAATCTGAGAAGGGAATGGCCGGTGGTGGCAGCTGGCAACTGCCTATCGCAGGTCGATTTTGCCCTGCTGCCACGTATTGCAATGACACATTGTGCCAATTTTTTGCTACCCTATTTGGCACCTTTTGCTGCACTATTTGGCACCTAGTCTAAGTCAAAACCTATACCCACTTGGAAATTGCCGACCTGCCTTGTCACCATGGAAATCGTGAATATGCGTCGCGGTCATCTCTATGTTGGTTGCTTGGGCAAGGCACAAGAAGGTTAGTTGTGGAGCTAGATGCTCGAGAGCAACTAGTTTGAGCTTTCAGAGCCCCCCACCACCTTTAGAGGAGGGCATGCATTCTCAATTGGTGGAGGCCAGCTTGATGTTGGAGAGGTTTTACCTTTAGATGAGGGCGTAACCATTAATGCATTTCTGATTGGTGGAGTCCAGCTTGATGTTGGATAGGTTTTACTTTTAGATGAGAGCATAACCATGATTGATATGCATTCCCAATTGATGGAGGCTAGCTTGATGCTAGAGAGTTGCTATTTTTATCTAGAGAGCCCCCGCCACCTTTGAACAAGCATAACGATGACTCCAAACATGTTGGATTCCAAGTTGTCAAAACTCTATTTTGACGGTTGCTTGAGTCATTTCTCAAGCAACAACCACACTTGGATGGTTGTGTGCCTATCCATGCCATGCACCTACAATTGCCTGTACCTCTCATTCTATCGTTTTGATGGCATAGTAGGCCAATTGGGAGTTAGCAATTGCAAGTCTACTTAAAGGCCATGCATGTTGGGTTGGGAATATGATACTAAGGCATCTTTAAAAACAACTACGGTGGCGGACCTATGCCATTCACCCACAACTATCATCTCTCAATTTCATAGCAAAGTAGGCCACATGGAAAGTTTGTAGTTGCAATTAGACTAAAGGCCTCTCCACGTGTCAAGTAAAATCAACATATCAAAACAAGAACTTTGTGGTATTATGCCACAAAGGCCTTGCCAAAAAGGTGAATTTTGTTGGACTGAAAAAAAAAATTATCTAATTTTTTTTTTTCTTTGAGGTTTAACGAAAATGTCATATTGTTGTATTGTACTTTATATCAATCCAACAATTTTAGCATTATGGAAAGGCATTCGCGACATAATACGAAAATAGTAAGTTGAAGTTTGTGTGAAGATTAGAATGATGTACACAATAAATTTAAAAAATGCTTGGATAACTATTTTGTGCAATGGATTTATATTTTGATTTTGAAATATGAGCATGATGTTCATAAGTTTGTATTTTATAATAATGGATTTGATATCAGTTTGTTGTAAGTTGTGAATAAGCATTTAAAACGTACAACAAACTGATAAGATTTGTTGATGATTATGATTTTGTTGTATTAGACAACATAATCAACCAAACAAAGTTGTCGTAGACAAGTGTTACGCATGATACACGGAATTTGAGAAAAGGAGTAGTCTATGTTGGGTTGATTATTAATTTACAGGTAATTTGTTGATGGTTATATTTTTGTTGTATTGGACAACATAATCCATGATTGACTATAGATGTGATTGTGATAGTATTTTTTCAAAATGGTTCTTGTTGATTTTGTTTGACAAGATGTAAAACATTGGAAATTTACATTATGATTTTGACGATTAGTAATGTTGGGTTGATTATTACTTTACATGTGGATGTTGAAATGTGATTTCATTGAACAATGAGTTTGTGAACGACAATGTAACATGAGAAGCTTAATATGATGCCAATTTGATAAAAATAGAAGTTACTACATAAAGGTAGTGAAATGCAACAAGTCACCTAAAATTTTATGCATGTCATATACGTGAATTGCTTGATCTCGAAATAGATGCGTTGGGCTAGTTGCTTTTTTGTTTCTTGACTATCGTCAATTTGGTAGGAGGCTTTAGATTATACCAAACTATGTTTATTACTTTCATCACACATTTTTGGAATCTTATTCTTTGGCTTTGACCTTGTTGATGAAGAAGACTTTTTCAAGTTATATTTCTTGTGGTATTCAAAGATTTCTCGTTGTCAATTGCCAAATCATAAATGGCCTTCATTCAAATCTACAACACAATTTTAGCACAAGTAATCAAAATTAGCAATCGCAACCTTTATTTATGAATAGACATTCATAATTTGTATTTAGGAGTGTCCACAATAATCACGATTAGTTTCTAAAGTATTTCAGTATTCAAGAGTAATCTTAATCAATATTCATGATCCGTATACACAATATTCACAATCAATATCTCATAATATTTGTTCCTCAGTATTCACGTTCGGTTTTCACAATCTTCACGATCAGTATTCACGATCACTATTCACAATATTCAAGATCAATATCTCATAATATTCGTTCCTCAGTATTCACAATTTCATATCAGTATTCACGTTCGGTATTCACAATCTTCACGATCCGTATTCACAATATTCACGATCAATATTTCAGAATATCCATTTCTCAGTATTCACAATTTTAGATCTCACAAACCATCAATTAAGTAGTCACATCTAAAACGCTGACCATTATTCATCTAGTATGGAAGACATTTGTATGTCCTGCAAAAGAAAACACAATCACAAAATTATAATTAGATAAAGATCACATATTATTACTGAAAACTTATTGATTTGTTATATCATTTATAGAAATCATAATAAGTACAATTGTCTAAACAAAACAAAATAAAACAGAATACATGAGCTTTGTGTTGGAATTAAGCATCACTCCTACCCACCAGAATTCGAGTCATCAGAACTCGAATCATTCGAGTTCGACTCACTAGAATTCAATTCTTGAGCTATGTAATATGAACTCTCTCTCTCTCTACAACGACACTGCAGCCTTACTCTCTGAAGTGAACATCTGTGCAATCAATCAACTGGATTAGAAATGGGATCGAGGTCCACGTCATCCACACTGCCCTGTCCAACGTAGACCACGTTATGAAGCTAAGGATGGCAAAGCTCTTGCCATTGTCAAGGATTGTTGAGTTCTCTGATGCAGCAAGATGAAGGATCCGATTCTGCCGGAACCTCTCTCGAAGACCCAACACTGCTAATGATACAAGATTAACCGATTAGAGGAGCTATGGATTGGTATCTCGATTCTGGTGCTTCTTAGCACATGACTTCATGCAAGTCCTTATTCGAAGACCTCACACCAGCAGAATCGAAGTATGTCTACTTCGGTGACTCAAGTGCATTGCAGATCAAAGGCAAAGGATCTATATGCCTCTACCTTCCAAATGGTAAAGGATGTATTGTACGTACCCAAACTGACCAAAAATTTATTCTCAGTTAGCAAGCTCATTGATCAGGGCTGCAAAGCCTTGTTCAATTTGAAGGAATGTACCATTTTGGACAAGAACAACAAAGAAATCATCTCTGCAAACAGAGAAGGTAATCTATACATTCTAAGTCACGAATATGCACTTTCTACTATGTGAGTACCTCAAATGCCCAATTATGGCATCGAAGATTAGGACACTTCAACTACAAATCAATCTTGTATACGCATCATAATAGTATGGTCAAGGATTTGAACTTTAATGCCGCCTCCACTGACATTTGACATGTCTGTGAGATTTGCCTACTAGGCAAACAACCTAGATCAAGATTCCCAAAAGGACAAGCTATTCTAGAATTGATACATAGTGATCTTGTGTGGCCCTATGAGTGTTGGACTTTAATCTTACTCCTACTCTTCCTAACTGCCCTCCTTCCTTCTCTCAATTTTTACTCTCTCAAATGAAACCTGCAAAAAATGAACTGTTTTTCAACAGTCACTAAAGAACAGCTCGCATCTCTGTTCTCTAAGTAATCCATCTATAGAAGTATTCGAGTACCAAAGCAATCGACTCAAAGACTCATTTCAAAGTTTTCTATGGCTACAAACCGAGTCTAAGACACCTTTGAGTATTTGGCTATCTTTGTTATGTACACATTCCCTCTGATCTAAGAAAGAAGTTTGACCTTATCACCTACAAGAGTATCTTCATTGGATACTTGACATCAGAAAAAGCATATCGAATTTTTGATGTCGAGTCAAGCCGACAAATCTCAGTTAGTCGAGATGTCATCTTTCTCGAAGATAAATTTTTTGACTTCAAGCATAAGTAGCAAATGCAAGAGTTCGTTCCAACGACTCCCATCACCATCGATAGGCCTCAATCTGCGACTGTCCCAAACATCAAAGATACCCCTGTCACACAGCAAGGAGAATCATGATCTCAACAACTGACTATTGTTCAAAGATCTGCACGACATCGACAAGAATCTGATCATTTTATCCCTCAAGTATTCATCAGCAACGATGAACTTACTTCAGTAACAAAAGCATTGTCGAGTTCAAATGTAGACAACTGGCGTTTTGCCATGCATGCTGAGTACAATTCATTGATGCACCGAGCTTGGTTTGATAGAATCAATCGATTCTTGTTGTAGCATGACTTCATCCCAAACTCTGCTAACTCTAATGTTTATGTCAAACATAGAGACTCAAGCTATGTCATAATAGCTCTATATGTTGATGACTCACTGATCATCAGCAATTTAAATCAGTTGCTTTATGAGAAGAAGACACTTTTGTCTAAGGAATTTGAAATGACGGATTCAGGCCCTGTGCACTACCTTCTGGGAATCGAGATGGCTAGAGACAGAGCGAAGAAAAGGATCACGTTAAGTCAAGAAAGGTATCTAGTCACCCTAGGAATCAATACCTACTGGAGTAGCCAAAGCATCTAAAACCGTAGACCCATGAATAATATCGAAATAAGGAGCATAGGCAACAAAATCTATAGGATGGCGTTCAGGAACATGAATAGCATCAAAGTACTGAACAACAATATCAAAGCATGGAACAACATCATCAATAGTATCACAGCATGCTATATCAGTATCAAGGACCATATCAGCCGCAACCTATGTGAATCGACATCAGTAGGAACCTGTATATGTGACTCTGACTCACTATGGGATACAATGACGAGCTCATGTAGATCAATAACTATCTCAAGTAAATCAGACAACTCGCTCAAACTGTGTGATATAGGATCTTGAAGGTCAGCGAACTCTACAGACGCGTAACTTCAGACAAAAGTAGGTTGAGGGGTCGGAGGACAAGGAGACGAAGGGACAATGCAAGGAGCTAGGATTGAAGGGGCAGGTGTAGGAGTGGACATAGCGGGAAAAGATGAAGCAGAAGGACGGGGTCAGGAGAAGCGAGAAGGAAGGGTGTCAGAGTACTTGTGCTGTAAAGTACTGGCAAGAGACATCACCACAACAAGTGTGGGAGGAAGGAAGAAACATCGTAATGTAAGGCACCACGAAGCCCAGCAATATAACGAGAAATAAGCTCAGTGGCCGGTAGATCTGTGAAAAGATAAGAAAGCTCCATAAATTGATCTGTATAAAAAACAAGGTAAGATCAAACTCTAGAAGCTTCACCCCCAAGCCAAGGAACAAGAACGAGGAAGATTCGACCAATTGTTCCACAAAGCAATAGACCACTAACACAGTGCCAAATCCGGGTACATCCATTCTTAAACGGCCAAATCTAGGGAATTGAAGCCCAAAAAGGCCAACTGCACAACAAGAACTAGCGCCTACAATATCTATGCCTTGTTCTCAAATGGTAAGATTGACTGCCAAGGAAAGTCTTCAGGTTAAAGAATAACATGAATATCTAGATAGACTCAACAGTCAAGTGAGCACGTCCTATCTACATTATGAATTGAGAGAGATCACGACAATACCACTGGGAGAAGTATTGCAGATTCAGTCTTGTTTCTACCAAGACTTCATCTCAGCAAGTGCACAGCCAACAATATTCAACTATTGTTGTTTCTACCAACAATGTCAATACTATACCAGAATGGATTCTACTTCTAGTTCTTCTTTGATTGACAAGCTCAATGGAGAGAACTACCATCTGTTATGTCCATGACCAGTACATAGGATATAGTATACTCCTAGTCTTGGATACACGGTACTCTAGTGAAACAAGCTGTTAGTTATGCCACGTCATACTGGACGTGACCCAAAAGTATGAGACAGTGTATGCATATGTAGAGTTATCAATAGCAATTCTATGAATAGTTGGTCCATGCTTAGGACTCTATTCTAGGTGAATCTATGTATAGGAAACTTAGGGCTATGCATGGCTATGTGCCCATGATGCTTTTGGCTCTATATATGGAGGCCAATCTTGTCCTACTCCTCATGGTGGTCGTTGATTCATTGCCAAACCTCTCACTCTATATTCATGGGCAATCATCAATCTTAGTCTGCCCCTTGGTATTGCACTTCCCAAATGAAGGCTGCGTGGTCGCACTTTGCCTTGGACTTTGTGCTAAGTCGCCTTCAAGTTTCTCTATTGACACAGGCTCCCTTTGTAATTCATCAACAAGAATCTTTGCAATGATTGTTTTAAGAGACTCGATAAAATCCTCTAGACTTCATCGGTTGCCAATTTTTTGACTTCCTCACCTACCATTGGCTTGATAAATTTTACCAGCTCGGTCTTCTGTGATGTTCTTGTTGATTTGCTCATGGGTACATCTGTGTACTTTGGAACTTTTGTTAAATTGATTTCTTCCTCACTTGTTTCATACCCAGGTGGCACTAAATTTTTTTGCTTATAGTGCATTAAGTCTGTGTGTGGACTGGACAACACATGTGCATGTCGATCTACATATGCCAAATGTCACCTTGCTATTTGTGAGTTCTGCACTGGACAATCCATGCATGGATGGTAATGTAATGTAATAATGAGGCTAGTTACCTGAAACGCTGCCATTAGTACATAGATCAGAATCAAACTCGATTGAAGACACTGATGTTAGTTTGATTTATTCAAGCTTTCATCGTGTTCTCTGAGAAGAATTCTTAGTACTTTACCTACAGTGGTATTAGAGCAGATACAGTGGTATCAGAGCCGATACAATGGTATCAGAGCACCCCTCTCAACATCCTTCACACATCCATCATTAGTCGTATCTGGAGCTTATTCGGAAGATTAGAAGATGTCTTCGATCAGTAACATTCAGTCTAAGATCAGTGTTTACAAATTCTGTATTTCAGAATCTGTTTGTTTTTCTTTCGTGTTCTTGTTCTGGTTCTTTCTTCTTGTTCCAGAATAGTTTCGAAGTTGGTTTTGTCTGTTATCAAGCTTCGTGAGTATTTATTAGATGTGCTCTTGTTATTACAGTGTCCAAACCAGGCAGAATGGACTGATTAACGTTGTAGTATTGTCTTGCCTATCAGAGGACACTCAGGTTTGTCACTCTTGCATTGAAGCACAGCATAAACGACCACAATTAGTCAATCATGCATGCCAAAACGTTCAACCATCAGATCAGCATGCAAATTTGTTGAGCAATGACTGAAATCCTACTCTAACGCTGCAAAATGAGTTACAATTAGATCCTAAACACTACTATACTTGCATAAATCTACAAAACGAGAAACAAGAAGCTATTCTACAGCATTTTAGAAGTCCAAGAATCAAGAAACTAACCAGTCTTTTGATTCTTGGACATCCCAAGAACATCAAGGACAGGGTTGTAAGGGGATATGCAAAAATTACATTACAAACCCAGCCTATGTAATTTACCTGAATGCTGATTCCTACAATAATTTACAAACAAGAAATGAAATCTAATCCACTCTAGGAAAGCAGAAAAACTAATCCACTCTACTATCCACAACCACACACAAACGAGGGAAGGGCAAGATCATGAATGCATCATTAAAGAAACAAGCATGATCAAGGAGCTCAATAGATGCACCAAAACTCATGGAGGCTCTTCTCAACTCAGCATGGAGTAGGTCCATTTCACAAAAAGCTCCACTTCTCAAAGAGGGAGTCTCTTAAATAAGCAAGAGAGCTCCTTAGATGACATCCTAGTGGCATTTCCACATTACACAAATTACAAGTGGAATAATGCTCTCCACTAGATGTCACCATCAAAAGGTGGCTCACTCTACTTTCTTTAAGAGAGGTCTACTTGCATTTATTACTTTGCCTAGAAATACTAGTTCCTGCATGGTCATTCCATCTTTCGGGATTCACCATGAGGCTTACACAGTTCTTACTTGTCATTCCTAACTAGGATTCCTCGGCTCTCATACTCGGCTCTCAGTCTTCGTTCATCTCATCTTCTCAGAGACCTCCTCGGTCTAGGGTGAGAGGGGCTCTTGGGTAGCTCTGGTCGAGCATCTTGGAGATTCGTCATTATCAGCCAACATCATTCCACCCCTAATGTGTTGCAGGATGACCCACTGCAACTCATATTGAATGATGTCGCTCTATGGATAGGAGCACGTGGTGCTCAGGCTCGTATATTTATCATTGGATTTAAACTCGCATCTGATCCATCTTGGAAGGCCGACTAAAAACCAGATGATGAGCATTTGTTCGGAGGACTGTTCTCGTACTTGACCTGTTAAGCGTTTGAAACACTCAATATAGTCTCGTACGTGTTCATCTTTTGCCATCTTGATGTTACTCAATTTGACAAAAGGACTCTCTATCAAGCGAAAGAGCTTAAAATGTTTGATAAAGGACTCTTTCAAAATTGACCAGTCTGCCTTATCTTCACGATCAAGCTTAAAAAACCAGTCTCGTGCTTTAGCGATCATGGTCATCAGAAACAGTCCGACCATAGCGTCGGGGGATGTTTCGCCGTAAACGTCACACGCATTCTCAAAGATTTGAAAGAATCTTTGAGAGTCCAAACTACCGTCAAACTTGGTAGATCTAACTCGGGTGTTCTTTTCTCAAGATGAGCTCCGTGAGTGGCAGAAGTTCCATTCAGTTGTGTTCTGGCGTATGATGCTTCAACACCATGAACATAGGCTTGTGCTCGTGAAGACTCGGCTCTATCAGGCTCTTGTCTCTCGAATGAATTTGTGGATGGCTTGTGGAGTTGAGACCGCATTCGGTAGAACCTATGATGTCTGATTTTATGGATAATCTGTTGGGATATCCGGATCAGTATGGTGGTCCATTATGTATTGTTGTGTCTTTTTTGTGTTTTGTATAGCTTTTGGTGTTTTTGTTCTTTTTCAAATTAATTAATTAATTAATTTTTTTTTGTACCAATTCTGAAAAAACGTGAAATCTCGAACACAATTTTTTTTAAAAAAAACAAAAAAATCAGAGAATCTTGAAAATTTAAAAGAAATTTCCTAAAAATGAAAAATATATCAACTTAAATAAAGCGAAAAACCCGAAGGCGCAGACAACAGCGAAAAAGAAGGAGGTGGCAAAAACTGGGGGGTGAAAACCAGGTTGAATAAAACGAAGGTGGCAACAAAGCACGTGAAAAAACGACAGAAAACAATGAAAAAAATAGGCGAAGAAAATGTGAAAAAACGACGAAGAACACCCAAAAAAACTTGAAAAAAATTGGCAAAAAAGAGCGAAAAGATGAAGTCACGAAAGAAACTGAAAAAAATAAAGTCGCGAAAAAACTTGAAAAGATGAAGAAACCTTGAAAAACGTGAAAAAACACAAAAAAAAAATAGCTCAAAAAAGCACGAAAAAAACTCAAAAAAACTCAAAAAAATCTCGAATAAGCTTGAAAAAAACGCAAAAAAACACGAAAAGGCTCAAAAAATACAAGAAAACTCGAAAACAAAAAAAACTTGAAAAACCCGAAAAAAGCTTAAAAAGCAAAAAAGGTCTGAAAGAAGCGAAGGACGCGGTCGAAAAAACTCGAAAAAAACAGGACACGGTAGAGATTTTAAATTGGCTGACTGGTTAAGATGAGAACGAAATGCTTCGGTCGAGATGAGAATGGAGGGCGTCGGTCGAAATGGTGACGGAGTGTGTCGGTTGAGATGGTAATCAAGTGCTTCGGTCGAGATCTGATGAAGGGCTTCGATCGAGATCTGATGGAGGTAAGGCTCTGTCGAGATGGTGATGGAGGAGTAGGTCGAGTGCTGATGGAGGTGAGGATCTGTCGAGGGGTCATAGATTTGGTTGGTAAGCAACCCTTCCGCTATTAAAGAGGGTTAGAACTCTTGGTTAGGAGCCTAACTATGCTAAGATGCTACTTTTATCTCTACTTTTTCCCTTAACTGTACTCCCCTCTAACACTACCCCAACTAACTCTACTCGCTAAACAAGCATTCAACATGATTTTGGGTGAAATGGGAAGAGAAGAGAGAGAGAGAGAGAGAGAGAGAGAGAGAGAGAGAGAGAGAGAGAGAGAGAGAGAGTGTGTGTGTGTGTGTGTGTGTGTGGAGAGGGAGGTTAGCTCAAATGCTCAAGATGCATGCTAATAGAAAAACCATAACTACTAAAACAATAACAAAGAAATGGATAGCAAATGGAAAACATAACAATAGCATTAGCATGAGTGCTTAGCAAATGAGGATGCTTTGGCTCTCCAAAATAGTAGAGTCTCCTCCTTCTCATTAAGCATGGAAAATAAAGTACAAATGGTGTCTTTTTATAAATGGGGAAGGCCCTTGCCCCAAAATTCTATTGGCTAATATGTACATTGATCCTAACCATTCATTTTGGACCCAACTTAACCCAAGGGTCCACAAAAAGTACATTAGAATTCAAAAGATTTATGTGAGTCCAAAGTTGGACCCAACTCTAAAATAATAAACTTCTAAGTTTAAAATGACTTTGGGCCTCAAGTTTTATTTTAACTACAAGGGGCCCAAATCCATTATTTCTATCTACAATCGCCTTGCGTGCTCCTTGGGTCATGGACTTATACCCGCATGAAGCCATGCCCTCGCAACACATTTATTGAGTCATTTTCTTTTATTAGCTCTGTGTTGGGAATATCTCCAACATGACCCATGGCCTAAAGTAGTGCCGGTCCCTTGGCACTCTGCCGGTTCAGTATAGTGAGCGCTTCGCTTGTCGCTGGTTGATCAGGTAGGTCATTACGTCTTCCATGAAGGTGATTCTGCAAATATCTTTCAAGTCCTTACTCGTGTGCAGAGACTTGTGGATGCCAATGATCCATCGTTGATCGATCCAAGCTTGAAAATGGCTCGTCCAGGGGTGGCTCAAAAGGCCGGCTCGGTAATATACACGAGCGATTGACAGCTGATCCTCCATGCGATCTAAGACCAATGCCTTATTCGGATCAAAACAAATTGGTGGGAGGAAATTATCCCACTTGGCCTCGATGCCCATCAGATATTCCAAGTCCCAGGCGTAAGTTGCTGCCGTGCGGACTGTTGGATCTGGGCAATTGAAATACTCCGTGGAAAATTTGTTGAGAGCCCTTTGGGCATCTATGTGGAAAATGCAAAAATTATGCTTGTTCAAGGCCAAATTTATGTATACAAGATGATTACACATGTGTGGAGCCTGTTCCCACATGTGAAATTAATGTAGTACCATAATCATATAGGTTGTTGTACATATGATTTAATTCAAGTTCTAGTGGGTAAAAAGGCCAAACTAGTTTTCTAGTCATATGACACATGGCATCAATCTATTGATTGCATGAGCCACATCCTTAAGTTAGGTGTCATATCCCATGTGTAGAGGGCTACTCACATGTGTGGAATAAGCTAAAGTAGGTGAGTTTTGACTACTAGAAGGTTTCATAGTAGATCTCCATATAGTAGGAAAATGGACCAATAGAAAGTTTGATCCAAGTGTCAATTTTGCATGATGATTCATCATATGAAAAAGCATCCTCACACGTGTGAGATCCGATGCATGATTAGTACCTCGAGCTCCAAGTAATGTATACATAGAGGCATATTTGGCCATAATCAATATGAAACACCAATCTTGGTTTGGAGGCAATTTTGTGTCAATCTCTCCATTTGTCTACATTTGTTTTTATTGATTTGAGTTCCTATCATATTGTACTTTGTTTTCAGGCTGGAGTCCGTACTCTGATAGGTTTTCACACGTGTGAAACCAGCAAGTACATTTATCTTCATTAATGATTGTTCTTGTTATATTTTCATGTCTGGAATTGATCTAGATTGATATAAATCTTGTGTAGATTGATAGATCAATTGTATCTAACATCCAATCCCTCTTGTGGATCATTTAAGGATCCATTCTTGGTCCTATTTTGCATATTTCCACATCTACAGCCGTTGTCCAGCCGTGTTCGGAGTTGATCTTTGGCCAATTGCAGTTGTTGAGCGTGATTTTATCCAATGGGGTGTCGCATTCCGCCCATTTGGTTCGTCGTAGACATGGCAGGAAATGGGCATTTACCCGAAGTTGCTGAGGATTGGTCACATAAGCCCTGATGGCCGTAGGGTCACGTTCGAAAAGCTGCTGACACAACTCTGGTTGTGGTAAGAGGCCGGGGAGTGCCTGCAGCTCGTTTTCCTTGATAGTTTGCGCTGAGAAGGATATCTATCAACCTCCTCTTGAAGACTCGTGGAGATATTTGGATAAGAATTCGTTGATTTTTTCTTCCACGGACTTGGGGCGTCAGAAAGCCTGGCTGGCAGATATAGTGTCTGATCCTCTTGATGAGGAGGCTTGTCCTTCCTCATGGCTATGGCTAGGACCCGTCTCTTGGCCTTGGTCTTGTTAAAATTAAAAAACAATCCATATTGATTTCTTGGCTTGCTACAAATGTTGTACCATGCAAGTATGTAGCTCATTAATGCAAAATGCCACGTTTGGCCTACATAGAACTCGAGCTACATGGTTATGTATTATCTAGTTTGATAAATGCAACTTGCATATAGTTTGTAGACATAGAATTAGCATGATTATGCTTGTAGAAACTCGTGGCAACTCACATGCATAATTGTAAGTGATCCATGGTGACATGCAAGGCATGCACAAAGTTTAATGGACACATGCATGATGATTTGGACATTTCTAGTTAGAACTAGTACACTTGTAAAAAGTTGGTAGAATTTCATGCATGACAAGTGACAAATGTCACATAGACTCTAGATGTCATTTTGGAATGGATAGATATGGTTCTACCTCGAGCTACCTCAATCTCCATAAATATGTGTAGCTCTCCACACAATGAATGATGAAGAACCAAAGTTTTGTAGCTATCTCATGCCATTTTGAATCTAAACAAATATTGCTTGTTATCTCTCTAGCTCTCTCTCTCTCTCTAACTCGTGTTGAGGCTAATGCTCATACACTGAAATCTTATATTTTTATTCATTCTTTGATTCATTGCTATTATATTATGTTGATTAGCATGCTAGATTGTGGATTAGCCATTTCTTTTGAACTAGATTTTGTTGATCAATCTAGAATCATGTTATAGTGCCAATCACAAAGCTTAATTAAGATCAGTCACTCTTGTGGACATTCCCCACGTGTGAATTCTGGAAATTTTGTCATGGTATCATAGCCACATTAAGCTTTGCATGCTAACAACTCTGATTGTACAAGAAACTGAGAGCTAAATCAAGCAAAAAAGCAGTTTTGCACTTTTTCTAACCTTTCTCTGAAGTGTATTTGGATCAAATCGGACTTGAACTGAATTTTTAGACCTGAATTGAGGTAGTATGAAATTCTGGAATTCCGCATGTGTGAAAATTAAAGTTTTTCAGTCCCTTTGTTCTCCCTACTTTTAGATCCAAAGATAGCAGTGTTATAGCTTGATGGAAAGCATTTGATCTGTACTTTCCATTGAAATTGAAATCAAATCAATTTGATGTGCCTAGCAAGAGTTATAAGCTCTTAAATAGGATAGGGATAGGTCCAAAATCCGAGTGACAGCATTTTGATTTGATTCAATTATACTTTGTTCTGAATCCATTGTTTTGAGCATCCAACACAAGAAACTTTAGATCAAGACTGAGTTTAAAGTATTTGAACACCCTTTGAGCCTTCTGAGTGTCAATAGTGTTTTCTTTTGAAGCATTTCACACGTGCCAAAAGTAGAATTCAAACCAGCCAAAGTGTCTCAAACCACTTTTTGTGTCTGATCTAGAAAACTTGTCTTGTGGAATATTTGAGACTCATCTCAAATATAGTTGCAAGTGTTTCACATAGGAAGGTAGTTCAACCTTGAAAATACCTATAGTGAAGAGAGCAGCAACTCTAAGTCTGATAGGAACAAGCTCAAACATATCTCAATCCAATAACTAAGAAGTCTTCATTATAATGGCATCTCAGAGAGGATATCTTCTAGAAGCCAGTGAAAGACTAAACACTTCTAATTACTCAATTTGGAAGTTAAGAATGGAGTCTGTTTTGATTCTCCAAGATGTTATAAATACTGTGCTTGGTGTTGAGGAGGAGCCTCAAGCACAGGTTGAAATTTCTAAATACAAGAAGAGAGCTAGAATGGCTCTACATTTCATTAAGATGAATGTATCTAATGAAATTTTGAGAGAGATAGGATCTTGCACTATAGCCAAAGAAGCTTGGGATGCACTAAAGACCATCTATGAAGCAAAGAATACTTCTAGAATACTCACTCTTAGGAATCAGATTTTCCAAAGTTTCCAAAGAAGTGAAGAGAGTGCATCTAACTATGTGTAGAGAGTTAAAGATTTACATAGAGAGCTTTCTTGTGTTGGTGTTACCATTAACCAAGTTGAGCTAGTTCAAGTCATACTGAATGGCTTGAGAGATGACTATGATAATCTTGTTCAGTCTTTTACTATTAAGGAGGAGTTACCTAATCTAGAAACTCTCCAAGGAATTTTTATTTATGAAGAATCTAGACAAAGCTATAAACTCTCCAGGATGAACAAACTTGAACATGGTGGAAGTGACAAAGCTCTCTTTGTCAAAGGCAAGCAGAAAGGAAGGAGTAAGAACCAATTCTCTCAAGCATACAACAAAGACAAAGCCAAAGATCGAGATCAAGATGGTGAAGAGGATGAAACATCTCATGCCTCTAACTCAAAAACCAAGAAGAAGAAAGTGAAGTGCTTCTTCTGTGGAAAAAAGGGGCACTATGTCTCTAATTGCTTTAAGAAGAAAAACCAACTCAAGCAAGCTAATCTCTCCAAAGAGATTGAAGAAGATTCTGTTGCAAGTGATGGAGAAGGATCACTTATGATGTCTAGTTTTTCTTCATCACCTTTCAAGAAAGATGGAGCTTGGTACATAGACAATGGAGCCTCTTCACATACGTGCTGTTCAAAGGAGTCATTTGACTCAATCTTACCTTTCAAAGGACTCAAGAGATCTATTTACACAGCTAATAATCATGAGTGTCCAATAGAAGGAATTGGCAACATTCCATTGAAACTTGCTTCTTCAAAAGTTCTTGCACTTTTGAATGTTCTTTTCATTCTAGAACTTACAAAGAACTTAATTAGTGTGGGAAAGTTGCTTGATAATGGTTGTGATGTAAAGTTCAACTCCAATACTTGTTTTATCAAGAGAAAAAGATGAAATTCTTGCTGATGGAACTAGATGTGGTGGAATTTTTAAGTTGAATTCTTATGAGAATGCAAACCTTTTTGAAGTTGCTTTGTTATCTAAGAAGGAGCTGTGGCATAGAAGGTTGGGACATCCTAACTTTACATCTATGTCTTCTATGGTTAAGAAGGAGAAGGCTATTGGTTTTCCAAAATCTCTTTCTAAAGATTTCAAGCCTTGTGAGGCTTGTGCCATTGCAAAGTCACACAAAAAGCCATATCAGAAGTTTTTTATAAAGACTACTTATCCATTAGAACTCATACATTCAGATGTACATTTTTCCTCTTCTAAAAGTATTGGTGGTGCAACATGTTTTGTCACCTTTATTGATGACTTTACTAGATACACTTGGTTGTATCTACTTTCTTCAAAGGCTATGGTTTTTTATCACTTCCTTATCTTCAAAGCTTATGTAGAAAAACAGTTTTCTTGCAAAGTTAAAGCTTTAAGATGTGATGGAGGAGGTGAATATATCTCCAACAAGTTTCATAATTATTGTGAAGGTGAAGGAATAAAAGAGAATTTTCTTGTGCCTATTCTCCATCCCAAAATGGAGTAGTTGAGAGGAAAAATAGATCTTTATGTGAATGTGCTAAAGCAATACGAGTAGCATCTTCTTTGCCTATTGAATATTGGGGTGAAGCTATAAATTGTGCAAACTATTTGTGCAATAGATTACCTCACAATGCTCTTGCTGTAAAAACACCTTCTGAAGTCTTGTTTCAGAAAAAACCTAAGGTAGATCACCTTAGAGTTTTTGGTTGTACTTGCTTTGTTAATATGCCCTTGGAAACAAGGAAAAGAGATGATCCTAATTCTATTAAAGGGATCATGGTTGGATATGCATCCAACAAGAAAGCTTACAGGATCTATGTTCCCTCTACCTCAACTACAATTGAGAGTAGAGATGTGATATTCCATGAAGATCAAAAATACATTCTTGAGAAGGCCGAGTTCAAAGATTCTCACAAAGATACTCCAATCATCACCCTTGAAGATCATCATGGAGAGATGGGGCCGAGATTTGAGGAGGAGTCACCTCAAATTTTTTCACCAAGGAGATCTCAAAGAGAAAGATCCAAGCCTAGAAGGCTTACCTATGAAGATAGAGGAAAGCAAGTGGAAATCAACTCCACGAATTGTGCCTATTTTATTTCTCATGAGGAGCCGAAGGATGTACATGATGCTATCAACTCAAAGGAATTGTATCTTGCCATGAAGGAAGAATATGATGCTTTGATGGCCAATAATACATGGGAGCTTGTGGATCTTCCATCCAACAAGCATACCATTGGTTGAAAATGGGTTTTTCGAGTCAAGTATAATCAAGATGGCACAATCAACAAGTACAAGGCTAGGCTTTGTGCTAAAGGCTTTGCTCAAGTATATGGACTTGATTATGAGGAGACCTTTGCCCCAGTTGCAAAGATGGTGTCAATTAGAATCATAATTTCTCTTGCTTGTTTTTTCAATTGGCAAATTCTTCAACTAGATGTTTCTAATGCATTTCTAAATGGCTATCTAGAAGAAGAGATCTATATGGATCATTGGGTTCATCCATGATGAGGGAAAAGTTTGCTTGCTCTTCAAAAGTTTATATGGATTAAAGCAAGCTCCAAGGTCATGGTATTCTCGACTTAACACCTTTCTTGAGTCACTAGGATTTAATCTTAGTAACTATGATCCTTCCTTATATGTCAAGTTTTTTGATAAAGATATTGTCATCCTTCTTATTTATGTTGATGATATCATTCTGACAGGAAGTTTTATCAAGTTAGTTGAGGAAACCAAGATTGCACTTGGAAAAGAGTTCAAGATGCAAGATCTTGGAAAAATTCACTATATTCTAGGATTAGATATTGACTTTCTTATGCTCTTTCAATGTTAAAAAAGTTCAATATGTTGAATTGTAAGAGTATAGAAACACCTATGGAGAAAAATGTAAAGGACTCTAACAAAGGTGACGAAAGATCCTTCGAGGACATCACACTTTTTAGAAGTCTTATAGGCTCCTTAATTTGGCTCACAATAACTAGACCTGACATAAGCTTTAGTGTTCATAAGTTGACCCAGGCTATGCAAAATCCTTCAGTTTATCATTGGAAAAAGGCCAAGAGAGTGCTTAGATATATATCTTCAACTTTTGATTTTGGTTTATTGTATAAAAGTGGAGATCTTTCAATTATTGGTTATTCTGACTCGGATTTTGCAAGTGATAGAGCAGATCGAAAATCTACAAGTGCTTATGTCATATATCTTGGAGGAAACTTGATATCTTGGCTTTCAAAAAAGCAAGATATTGTATCACTCTCATCATGTGAAGTTGAGTACAAGGCGCTCACTACAACAACAAAGGAAGTGCTTTGGATCAAGAGGTTACTAATGGAGCTAAAGATAATTATGGAAGAAAATATACCTATGATCATGTGTGACAACATTTCAGCTCAAGCCCTTGCCAACAATTCAATATTCCATGCAAGGAGCAAGCATATTGAAGTTGCACATCACTTCGTGAGAGAGAAGCTCATTGGAGGTGAAATCAAATTGGAGCACATCGACACATCATCTTGCATTGCAGATATGCTCACCAAACCTTTGAGCAAAAGTTCCTTCAACAAGCATAGAGCCAACCTTGGAGTTATACCAAGATCCATGTTCAAATCAATATAGATAATTTTTAGGAGGAGTGTTAAAATTGGAAAACAATCCATATTGATTTCTTGGCTTGCTACAAATGTTGTACCATGCAAGTATGTAGCTCATTAATGCAAAATGCCAAGTTTGGCATACATAGAACTCGAGCTACATGGTTATGTATTATCTAGTTTGATAAATGCAACTTGCATATAGTTTGTAGACATAGAATTAGCATGATTATGCTTGTAGAAACTTGTGGCAACTCACATGCATTAATTGTAAGTGATCCATAGTGACATGCAAGGCATGCACAAAGTTTAATGGGTGTCCATAACTACATTCACGACAGAAGGACGTATTTGTCCCTTGTAAGGACATTCAACAATTCTATGTCATTCGTCACATCCATAGCAGCCGTAATGTTTTTCGCCTTGATGCTGAGTTTGAGCTACATAGGCAGCAATATATTCATTTATGGCAGGATCCATATATGGTTCATCTGACCCATACCATTGCTGTTGCTCGGGTTGAGGTGGTACTGGCATCTCTGGTTTTGCTGCTGTCAAGTTTATGTGGGCCACTTGTTGATTGGTTGGCCCTGGTGGTGCAGATAAGGCCATGCACTATTGATTATTCGGTGCGTCGTACCTCGGTGCCGTATTTGGTGCCCCTTGATGATATGGATAAGAAGTCTGATAAGGACTTCTCTTTTGTTGGACAATCCGGGAATTAAATGGGCAAAAGGCCGTATCGTGCGATGTTGTGTTGCACAAATGGCAAAATCTACGGGTCAGTATCAGATTTTGATTTAGGACTGGACACTCGTTCGCTGTATAGTTTTGTGTGCATACTGAACACCATACATTTTCATGACAGAGATACTGTAGATGGTTTTGTTCCGATAGATTGAGCGTTGCTGCTACAGCTCCTTAGAAGACATTGATGGCGTGGACTTCATGGTGTGCTCATTTGGGAGTACAAGTTGGCATTACAGCAGGGAGCCAGTCATTGGCATTGGCATCAATGGGAAGGAATCTACCATCACGGGCGTGGATATGCTACCTATAGCTTTCATGCATTTGGCTGTATTTGCAGGAGTCTAGGCTTGGCACAGGTATTGGAATTTCCATGGTGCAGATTCTCAGGTGGTGAGATCAGGGATAAGCCTAGAGGAAGCCACTCAGAGCCATATACCTTAGTACGATCAGAGAGACAGTAGTCTCGGGATCCCATGAGCGACGACTCAGGGATATGCTTGCGGTGGCATGGTGTCGGGTGGCACATAGCCAAGGAGAGCAAGCAGATGCTAGGAGCCAGGTGGAGCAGGTGATGCTTTGGAGTTCGGCTTGTCTAGTAGGATGGTGACCAGGATCGGAGACATCAGGTGAGCATAGTATGTGGATGACGAGTCCATTGGGGTGGCACTCAGGGAGATGCTACAGTTGCTCAGATATGATATGTCATTTGATGTATGGACGATGTTCTTCAGCTGGTGCATCATGTGGTGACCTAGGGATGGGTCAAGCCTACTTGGAGGTAGGTGGCATGGAGTGTACCTAGGGTGATACATATCCTGAGGGCATGGAGTGCAATATGGGGTGTTGTGGATCCAGCATGCCCATGGTTGTGAGCTGACATGGATGGAGATGGTTGCTCAGGGAGTGACAACTGATACTTTGGCGAGTGATCAGGTGAGCTGCATGGTTATATGCACAGTTATCTCCAGGTTGGCGTCACATGTTGTGTCTATCCATCATCTTTTGGTAAGCAGGATGCAGCTTTTGGTTAGATCCAGTTGGATTCTAGTTGCACTATAGGTGGACAGATTCTTGGAGAGCTATCAGTGGATAATGGATACTTGGTGATCAGATGGTACAAGGTATAGGGTTCTGGAGCTATCCTACCTGATATGCTATGGATCATGGGTGAGTTATTCATCACGATAGTGGATCTAGTTTGCATTTGCTTTGGCTTGGATGTTGTGATGGATATAGTGTTGGTGAGATAGGCTCCTTGGTGGGAGGCCTATGTACTGGTCAAATCAGAGTTGGCAACGTCAAGCATGGAAAGTTGAAACTACATGGGATGTAGGACAGGCAGATCATCATCAGTATCTCTGGGAGATGGGTATAGCCTATGGTGAGGTTTGTGTACATTCATTCGTTGAGTCCGTCAAGGCAAAGCGGCTTGGAGCATAGCTTTGTTTGGGAGTTACATCAGAGATGAGGCTTGGAGCGCTCATTGGTTTGAGATGGTTGATCTTGGATGATGTATGAGGACATCTATGTGATATGCTTGGACGTGAGGGCATCTTGTTATAGGTGCAGGCCATGGTTGAGGACCTGATTTGGTGACCAGTGGTGTAGCAGCGGATCTACAGGTGGCACAGGTGTTGGTACGACAGGATACTACTTATGGGCAGGCCTTGGTCATGAATTTGATGCTTTATCATTTGTGTTGGTTTGCATGAGTGTGTGTGGGCTTGCATGTTGCCTTGTCACGGGAGTCTAGATCTAAGTCGGAGTCGTATGTGGTTGTGCATTTGCTACAGTAAAACAAAGTAGTCATTTTATGCTCATTGACTTGTCATTGTCTACTAGCTGTCTATCTGGTGAGGGTGCAATCTTATGGTGGCAGTAAGATTTCCTTAGGTTATGCCTCAGTTGCTCATTTATGTCAGTTTTACAGGTTTGTGCTTGTAAGTGTCTGATAGGATGTCAGCCTAGCTAGATGGAGGATGTAAGTCTCATGGTGGCAGTGGGATTTCCTCAGTTTAAGCCATGTCGCTCATGTGGTCCACTTGTGGTCAAGTTGGATTGGGGACGAGTCAGTTGGTCGAGAGTATGGTAGACTCTCTGTATGAGCATTGTGTCTGCATGATACTTTGTGAGTCAAACCTGGTGGTTTGTTGGTGTGCTTGAGTCTGAGTCAAGTACAGAGTAGCAGGACATGCATAACATTTTTTGGACACTCCAGACATTGCTACAAATTATTGTTTTTCACTCTTATCATATTTGAGCTTAAGGGAGAGAGTTAGAAATCAGAGTTAATCCGATACACATTTTATGTAAGCTCTAAATGTGATGATGTAATTAATGTACAGTTTATTTGGTTTACTATATATGGTTGTGATCGGGATGTGACCCATTAGGATATATTGATCGAGCACTGATCCCGTAGACGGCTACTTGGGTTAGCCGGGTAGCCACACATAGGAAGAAGTTAGCCTGTACAGTGATTTTGAGTTCATTATGCTATACTCAGGGGCATGTCCTAGGTTTGTTAGTATATGTGGCCATATTGGGCCTACCTCTAGTTTGGCAGTTGGTAGGCCAGTTTAGTGACACTTGTTGAGCCCATGCAGTTTGGGGCTTTGCTATATGTACAGTGTTTCTTCATAATAGACTTAACTTTTGTTGTGCCATCTTTGAGAGCTTGTGAGGAGTGGCTATGGTGATTGTGTGATGTGATCTGCATACTGCACTAGATCCTAACAAAATTTCAACTTGTTGATGGAGGTAAGACTCTGTTGAGATGGTGATGGATGAGTTGGTCGAGTGCTAAGTGTCTTCCACGGTCGAGATTCAACTAATCGACGGTCGAGATTTGATCATTTGGACGTGGTCGAGATCTGAGCTAATGTGGCGGTCGAGATTTGATTTCTTGGGCGCAGTTGAGAGCTGAAGAGAATGCCCCAGTCAAGATTTGAACGGAATGCTCCGGTTGAGATTTGAACGCCTTCTAACTCGGTTGAGATTTGGAGTGGCACGAGTGAGATTTCTCAGAGAGGGCGCAATTGAGATTTCAAAAGAATGGCCCAGTCAAGATTTTAAGTGGAGACGTGGGCAAAATCAAACTGAAATGCTTCGTTTGAGATCTGATTGAAATGCTTCACTCGAGATCTGACTGAAATGCTTCGGTCGGGATCTGATGAAATTCGTCAGTTGATATTTTACTGAATTGCTTTGGTCGAGATCTGACTAAAATGTGTCAGCCAAGATCTGATTAAAATACGTCAGTCGAGATCTAACTAAATCGTTTTGGTCAAGATTTGCTGATAAACACCTGCGTTGGTCGAGATGGTAACGGAGTGGCGACTGGGTTGAGATGGTGATGGAGGGAGGTGCAGACGATGGGTAAACTGTGTGTAGAGGAGGATGTTGAAAGATCTGATATTGTATGTAGGGTGTGGGGAGGGTGGTTGCAGGTCGTTTTGGGCTGTGAATAGATCTTGATATGTGCTACGTTTCTTGGATGGATCTAATCAGGGGTACTGTTGCAGCATTGATCGTTTCAGAATATGAGTGGGCAAGCGGCAACATGCCAAATGTTTACAGATACTGTAGTTTAGAATTTGTTGGCTTTTCTTTCATGTTCTTGTTCTAGTTCTTTCTTCTTATTTCAGAACCGTTTCGAGTTGGTTTTGCTTGTTATTAGGCTTCGTGAGCATTTATTAGATGTGTTCTTGCTATTACAATGCCCAAACCAGGCAGAATGGACTAATTAACGTTGCAGTATTGTCTTTCCTGTCAGAGGACACTCAAGTTTGTCACTCTTGCACTGAAGCACATGCATAAACGACCACAATTAGTCAATCATGCATGCCAAAACGTTCAACCATCAAATCAGCATGCAAATCCATTGAACAATGACTGAACTCCTACTCTAACATTGCAAAATGAGTTACAATCAGATCCTAAACACTACTATACTTGCATAAATCCACAAAACGAGAAACAAGAAGCTATTCTGCAGCATTTTAGAAGTCCAAAAATCAAGAAACTAACCAGTCTTCTGATTCTTGGACATCCCAAGAACATCAAGAACAATGTTGTAAGGGGATATGCAAAAATTACATCACAAACCCAGCCTATATGGTTTACCTGAATGCTGATTTCTACATTAATCCACAAACAAGAAATGAAATCTAATCCACTCTAGGAAAGCAGGAAAACTAGTCCACTCTACTATCCAGAACCACACACAAAGGAGGGAAGGGCAAGATCATGAATGCATCATTCAAGAAACAAGCATGATCAAAGAGCTCAATGGATGCACCAAAACTCGTAGAGGCTCTTCTCAATTCGGCATGGAGTAGGTACATTTCACAAAAAGCCCCACTTCTTAAAGATGGAGTCTCTTAAATAAACAAGAGAGCTCCTTAGGTGGCATCCTAGTGGCATTTCCACATTACACAAATTACAAGTGGAATAATACTCTCCACTAGAGGTCACTATCACAAGGTGGCTCACTCTACTTTCTTTAAGAGGGGTCTACTTGCATTTATTACTTTGCCTAGAAATATTAGTTCCTACATGGTCATTCCATCTTCCGGGATTCACCATGAGGCTTACACAGTTCTTACTTGTCATTCCTAACCAGGATTCCTCGGCTCTCATACTCGGCCCTCAGTCTTCGTTCGTCTCATCATCTTAAAGACCTCCTCGGTCTAAGATGAGAGGTGCTCTTGGGTAGCTCTGGCTGAGCATCTTGGGGATTTATGAGGATCAGCCAACAATCAATATGACCTTGGATATAGAAGGTTCAGATTATTTAATTTGGAAGTTAAAGACTTCACTCATACTAAAGGGCGAAGGTCTTTGGCAATGGGTAGAACCAATAGAAGAGAAGCCAATTACTCCTGGCAAAGAACTTTGAATTGGCGTTTGAAAAATGACAAAGGTATAGCAATTATTGTGTCTTCAGTGAATGACAAAATAATGCTAGATCTTTCATCAATATCAAATGCGAAAGAATTGTGGGAAGAATTGCAAAACAAGAATGAGACTCGATCTCATAATCAAATCATGTTCTTGGAAGACCAATTAACTTACCTACAATGGAACGACAAAGACCTGACCACTTTCCTACGAAAGATAAAGGATTTGTTTATTTGTTTGCAGAATTCTAGCATGGAAAATGCAATCTCAAAGGCAAAATAGCTTAGCTATTTCCTTCGAGCCCTACCTAGGTCATTCCACACAACTCGAACTTTACTGGCGAAAGATTCAACTATGACACTTCAAACGACAATAGATGGAGTCAAAGAGGAAGTAGAAGCCTGCGAACACTATAATGATAATGGTGATTTGGAAAATGCTCTATTTATCCAGAAGAATAAATCTTCAAAAAAGTCTAAGTTTAAGAGAGAGTCGTCTAAGAAGAATGGAAATCGTTCAGACAAATTATCGACAATCAGGAAAACAACAAAAAGATTCTGGTGATAGGAAGATTTGCAACAGATGCGAAAGATCAGGTCATACAAAAGAGAAATGTTGATTAAATCCAAAAATTGATTGTATTCCCTGTCATAAATGGGGTCATGCAGCAGTAGACTATTATCAAAATCCTAGGAACAAAAAGGAGCAAGTTGAAGCGAACCTTTAGATTCAAATTTTGTCAAAGACAAAGCGAAATGCTTCAAAGCACTAGAAGATAGGACGACAAGAAACTCAGCAGCATATGTTTGTGTTTATCTATGTTGTTCATCAAATTCAAAAATTCGAGAAGTAGTACTTGATTTGGGAGCCACCTCACATTTTGTTTTCTCGAAACAAATTTTGTTTGAGTATAAGAAGACAAATGATTCCAAATTCATTATACTTGGAGACGGTTCTAAGCATGTAGTTGATGAAACTGGTGTATTATGGCTAGACACGAATAAGGGTGACAAGAAACTGGAGGAAATTCTCTATGTTCCTACTCTTGATAAAGATCTTCTATCCGTAGCAAAGATAGTCGACACAGGAATGTCAGTAACCTTCACAAGGGACTCTTGTAAATTGTTCGATGAAGATTCTGATAACATAGTTGCTACAGGTAACAGAGAAAGTAATTTGTATCACTTGAACATTCAAACTCGAATCAAACAAGCAAATTAAACTCAAGAATCGACAGATATTGTGTGGTACAAGATATTATGTCACATGAACATGGAAGCCTTGTACCAAGCCAGCAAGAGTTAGAGAATCAAAGGAGTCGAAATCAAGAGCCGAGATATTCGAACTACCTGTTTGGAAGAGAAAATCTACATGTGCCAACCCAAGGGCTTCATCAGAGATGGAGAAGAAGACAAGGTGTGTCTCTTGGTTGTAAGTTCTTATGAACCATCATTGTACTACAAATGTAATGATGGAAAGATCCTTATCTTAGTTTTATATGTTGATGACATTATACTCACAGGAAATGATCTAGATGGCATCAAGAATGTAAAAGTTTCCTTGTCTAGTGAATTTAAGATGGTAGATCTAGGACTTCTTAATGTTATACTTGGAATAGAAGTCACTAGAAGTAATGAGTTTACCTTCATATGTCAATCTAAGTATGCTAGATCAATCTTAGCAAGATTTGGCATGATTGATTGTAAAGGAGTTGAAACTCCTATGGAACTAAGTGTAAATGTTTCTAAGGAAAGTGATGAAGCATCCTTTGAGGACATCACTACCTCTAGAATGCTTATTGGTTCCTTGATATACTTAACTATCACTAGACCAGATCTTAGTTTTTGTGTTGGCAAGTTGAGTCAATACATGCAAAGTCCATTAATATGTCATTGGAAAGGAGCAAAAGGGGTGTTAAGGTACATCTCGGCTACAAAAGACTTTGGCATAGTCTATGAAAGGACTAATATTTCTTTGAGAGCATATTCGGACTCAAGTTTTGCAGGTGACAAGATGGATAGAAGATCCATAAGTGCATTTGCTACATTCTTATGTGGAGGAGCTATATCTTGGCTTTCCAAAAAGCAAGATATCATCTCTCTTTCATCAACAGAATCCGAATATAAAGCTATGACAACAACAACAAAGGAGGTTCTTTGGCTTAGAAGGCTTTTGGAGAGCTACATGTGATCAAGAATGAAGACATTCCATGCATATATTGTGATAATCAAGCAGCTCAACAACTTGCAAACAATCCAGTCTTCCATGCTCGAACAAAGCACATCGAGATTGCACATCATTTTGTGAGAGAGAAAGTGCAAGCAAAGGAGATCAAGCTTATTCATGTTTCATCATCAGATTGCACTGCTGATATACTCACCAAGGCATTGCCTAAAGATCCATTTATAAAATTAAGATTGGCTCTTGGAGTTATAGATAGATCTATGTTGGATTTACCAAGCTAGATTTTTGAGGAGGAGTGTGAAAAATGCAAAAATAAGCTTGGTAGAGGCCAAAAATCTTGTATATAGGATAGACACACATGTGTGGAGCCTGTTCCCACATGTGAAACTAGTGTACTTTTCATGTACCATAATCATATATGTTGTACATATGATTTAATTCAAGTTCTAGTGGCTAAAATGGCCAAAAACTAGTTTTCTAGAGATATGACACATGGCACCAATCTAATGATTGCATGAGCCAAATATTTTGAATAGGTGTCACATCCCATGTGCATAGAGGACAACTCACACGTGTGGAAATAGCTGAAGTAGGCGAGTTTTTGCTTCTAGAAGATTTCCATGAAGATCTCCATATAGTAGGAAAATAGACCAAAAATGCCCAAAATGGAAAGTTTTGATCCAAGTGTCAAATTGCATGATGGTGACAAGGCATCCTCACACGTGTGAGATCTGATGCATGATCAGTACCTCGAGCTTCGAAAGTGTATATATAGAGGCTTATTTGGCCATAATCAATGTTAGACACCAATCTTGGTTTTGGAAGCAATTTTGAGTGATTCTCTTCATTTGTCTATATTTGTTTTGATTGTTTTGAGGTGATATCAATGTGTACTTGATTTTCAGGTTGGAGTCCATACTCAGACAGTGTTTCACACGTGTGAAACCAGAAAGTACACCTACCTTCAATTAATGATTGTTCTTGTTAGGATTTTGTATCTAGAATTGATCTAGATTGATCTTAATCTCAAGTAGATTGATAGATCAAGTAATCTAACAACCAATCCCTCTTGAGGATCAGATTAGAATCCACTCTTGGTCCGTTTTGTACTTTTTGCACAACTAAGATGTAGTAATGCCAACAACAGAAAATCAATTCTCTGATACTGAAACGACGAAAGGAATTGAAGAATATGATATCAATTTGATATCGCAAAAGATATCAAGTATTAGAGCTTTCGCTCTGATATCATGTTGGTAAGCTTTGATATCATGTTGTAAATAAGATGGTAAATGTAATGCAAAAACTTCCTACTTCCAATGAATGCCTACGCCTATCAAAAATTGAAGAAAGCAGTAGTGATGAAAATTACGTTCAATCTTTAGCAACTAACTTTGAAATCGCTAGATACCAAGTGATTACGTAGCCAAACATAAAGTATTAAATTCTCAGACAATTTTTATCAGTTACAAAAGCAATACAGAGATGCATGCATTCTGACATATACTGAACGTAGTAAGAAGATAGTATTGATTCAGAAAAACAAAATCAGATGCTAATGAGTGCAAGACAATAGCGGATAGAAATCGCGCACTCTAAGTTGTCTCTGAGTAACTGAGAATAAGTCTGATAATAAGCAGCTCTACTAATAAGCAGTAGCACAATAGCAACTCTAAACTAAATCTCTAAAAGATTGAGCTAGAATGCTCAAGAGAGTTCAAGCTTGAAAGCTTGATATATACTTTCAGATTGTGAATGATCTGCTTGATAAGAGCGTCAGAAGCATCGTGTAATAACACTCAGCCCCTTTAGAATTCACAATAACATTTCAGATCTTGATCATTGATAATGAGATGTATGAATAGCTGATTTATATTAAGTAATTAGGTCGTCAAATGCGATTGCCAGTTGGCTGGTGTTAGCTGACATTCATCCAGTTCCTTCTTAGAAATTGATTGTTGATAAGCGGTGAAAATTGGCCATAAACAGTCTGTCTGCATAAATGAACGTCATTCCGCAATAATGAACTAAAACGGTCACAAGCGACAGTGTCAGTGTCAGGTTTTTGCGAAAAACCCGATAGTGTCCTTAAATCTCATTTAGGGTAGCCCCACACTTTGCCAAAGTCATTTTCTTAACATTTGAGGCACTTTGAAAAAAGCGAAAATGCGACTCTGCATATTCACTCGTAAAACCTGATAGGCAATAGTGTCGCTAAAATGCAAAAAATGCGACACTATAATTTTACTCGTAATTCTTGACAGGTGAAAAATGCGACACTATTGTCAAACTCCGTGTATTTCTGCAGACTGTGTAAAAACACTTGTAAATCTGCAGACTGTGTAAAGACACAGGAAAATCTGCAGAACTGGATAAACAATGGATGAGGATTAAAACCATTAGTCAATTAGTAAGAAGGAGAATAATCCAATACTACAATCCTATTGAGCATGGACAGACACTACTGATCTACTTTAAGATTTGTTTGTGCATTCAACAAGATGAAACCAGTATGCGAAATAAGGATAAAAAAAAAAACAGCTGCTTACAAACATATATCAATCTGACAATAAGACATTCAATAATATTTAAGATAAGAAAATCATCTGCATAACATCCATTGTATTAGCAATGAATTTCTTGAGCGTTGTCGTGACAAACCCACATAGCACGTCAACGTGAGAGGCACTATCTATCTCACAAACGTATATAGTTGTCTTGCTTACTAGCGGACTTCTGGACATTGGTTAGCAATACTATGCTTAGCTCGTATTGGCATTCAATCAAATTGATGTTCAACTTGTTCTCTCGTGTTTGATCTGTTTATATAGATAGAGAGAAGAAGGTTTAATCTGATCTGAGATTACAAGAACGACTAATTAAGCATGTCCTAATGGTATCCAGATTGTCCATGGAGGATGACGTCCTCCTTGTACTTTGAGATGTGAAGATCCATCGTCTTTTTCGGTCTTCGTGTCTTCTTCATCTTTCGTCCTTGCCATTAAGCTTTTTTGGGTCCACAAACATTTCTTCTTCGTGTTCGGGTATCCTCCAGTCAACGAACATTTGACCGTCATCTTCGGGTCTTCACTCCTTGAAACTTTGGTCTTCGCGTCCGGGTAGATCCCTTGCGTTTCTGCGGACTTGAGCTCTAAAGCTAGCAGAGCTTTGTGGCTTGAAACAATTTTTTTTTTTCATATCTTTCATATGACACATTTCATTATCCTCTCTCTCTCTCTCTCTCTCTCTCTCTCTCTCTCTCTCTCTCTCTCTCTCTCTCTCTCTCTCTCTCTCTCTCTCTCTCTCTCTCTCTCTCTCTCTCTCTCTCTCTCTCTCTCTCTCTCTCTCTCTCTCTAGGGAGGGGGCGTGAGGAGGGTCCATGAAGGGCATGTGCGCATAGGGAGGGCACACGGAAGGGGACATAGGAAGGGCGAGGGGAGGGCACATGTCATGTACTTTTAGTACATTAGTACATATCAAAACATTAGAATATCCATTGTAAGCTTTGTAGGCCCAAAAGGAGCTATTAGTCTTAAGTGTCGTAAATCTACAAGATCAGAGAGCTGAGTTCCGATACCATGTCAGAAATCGACAAGATCAGAGAACTAAGCTCTGATACCATGTAGAAAAATCAGAAAAATCGAGATGATATCGGATTAGTAGAGCTCTGAAAGAAAAAACAGATGCTCAAATACCATGTCAAAAATCAATGGAAACGTGGTGAGTAGCGAAAGTGGTGAGCAGGTGGTGCATGGATCAAAAGTGTGACAGTTACCAGCAAAGATGGATCGAACAATACAGTAATGCGCAATAGAACTAGAATGTAGAAAAAAATTTGCACTGTAATAATTATCAAAATGGAGTACAAGAGCGTGAAGCTAGGTGCAAATCAGTGGGCGCAAATACTAGGCTTTAGCTAAAAATCCTTGATAGCTAGATACTAGAATACAACAATAATAACTCGTTCTAATCTTACTTAACCACTAATCATCGTTACAGAATAATCCATGTACATTGTTACAGAAAATGCCTATAAGGGCGTTGACTCCATTGAATATCAGATGATCACTGCATTGGAATCCTAAGTTAATCTACTTACAGTCCCACAGAAGGTAACCCTTATTTTGTTAGTATGTGGGTCGAATTTTTTAATTAACAGTATCGAGAAAAATATACAAAGGATCAGATTTATACAAAGGGCCAGATAATTTACAAAAGGTCAGATTTATTAGACCCGTTCGATCCAGGGTCAAAGACGTTCGAATATTTTCCGCCTCGATCCGATCTGATCTTGGATCAGAAAATCTCTCTTTGATGGGATTAACATTGGATCGAAAAAGGTTTGAGTCAAAAAAATTCAATCCTAAATTTTTTTATCTTTTGTACAAAACTTTGAGCCTTTTTCATTCCTTCTTATTGTTGTTTTTCAAAAATAGACATAGACAAGAAATTTCCAGGATGCTCATTACCTAATGGAATTGGGCTTGAGCATAGAATTCCAATGCTCCCCCTTAATGTGGATCTTGGAAAGATTGAATCTTCAGATTTAGCTGATTGTTAAATCTGAGATAGTGCTCCTTAGTGAAGTAATCTACTGCCATAGACTTTGTTCCACAGTAAACCAAGGAAATTACCCTTGTGCTTTGGTTGTCACAATAGATGGATGTTGAATGTGACTGGAAAAATTCGATATTAGCAAGCAGGTTTTTCAGGCTAATTGTCTCCTTGGTAGCATTTGAGGCAGCTAAAAAATTCAGTTCTATGGACGATAATGCTACTGAGGACTGTTATTTGGCTGTGAGAGACTGGGCCTTGATTGTATGAAAATATAGAACCAGAAGTGGATATTCTGGTGTTGAAGTCTTCTGCCCACTCTGTATATGTGTAGCCTTTGAGAATATTGGCTGATGGGTCGATAGTCTGTTGACTGATGGAAATTAGTCTGCTGGGTCGGATTCGAAAAATGTACTCCAGTGCTAACATGCACTTAAGGTCATTCATTGACTTCAAATTGTTAATGAGTAATAAAACATCATCTACATAATGAGTAGTGATTTTGGAAAGATTTGATAGAGACTTAAAGTGAATATTCGAGTCTGTCGAGTTTGGATAGAAACCATTCTCATTTAGAACTACAAATTTGGTGCCATCTTTTGTCTTGCACCGATCAGCATCAATGGATAACTCTGCCTCTGAAATAGTGTTAACTTCCTACACAAAGTAGCAGGCCGACGGATCATCCATGAATAGGGATGAAGGCTGTCTGGATCGATTCGATCTTCTGTGTTGAAATTCGATCCTTTGATGTTGTTCGATCTGATGAGGTTCTGACTCATTTTCAGAGTCAGTATCAAATTTTGAAAGTTCCCTTGGGTAGAATTTTGCTGTAGCTTTTTCCTTGTGGTTGATTGGTCTTCTACAAAAATGATGTCTCTACATGTGTATGCTTTCTGAGTGTCCAGGTTGTAGAGCTTGTATGTCTTCGGATCTGAGGAATACTGATTCTAAACTTACTCAACCATTGATCATCGTTACAGAATAATTCTTGTACATTGTTACAAAAGATGCCTGTAAGGGCATTGACTCCATTGGATGTCAGATGATCAGTGCATTGGAATCATAATTTTATTTACTTACAGTCCCACAGAAGGTAGCCGTTATTTTGTTAGTATGTGAGTCGGATTTTCTAATTAACAGTATCGAAAAAATATATACAAAGGATCAGATTTATACAAAGGGTCAGATACTTTACAAAGGGTCCAATTTTGTTAGACCCGATCCGATCCGAGATCCAAGGTCGAAGACACCTGGATATTTTATGTCTCGATCTGATCCGAATTGGGGTCAAAAAATCTCTCTTTGATGGGATTAACATTGGGTCGAAAAGGGCTTGGGTCGAAAAAATTTGATCCTTAATTTTTCGATCTTCTGTACAAAACTTTGAGCCTTCGTCCTTCCTTCTTTTCATTGTTTTTCAAGAATAGATATAAACAAGAAATTTCCAGGATGCTCATGACCTAATGGAATTGGGCTTGAGCATAGAATTCCAAAACTAAGAACAAGGCGGTTCACTCTTTTGGCCCTTCAAAGTAATTAATAAGGATAATAGGCCAATAAAAGGTCCAATGTAGTCTAAATAACACTTAACAAGGGCTAACTATCCCTCAAGATAGTTAAGTGAGAGCAGTGTCTATAACTAGACAAGAGACATCAGTTTTGGAATCTTTTGGCTAATTTTGTCATGTTCTAAATCCCAAACTAATAGCAATAGCAATGAAGTAAAGCTAGAAGCAAGAAGATAACAAGACATTCATGATAGCAGATCAATAGAAAGCTAGAAACAATGAGATGACAATGGAATTGCATTAGCAATGAAAGAAAGAGTACAATCAATGGAAATGAAGCATTGATTCATGTGGATAGGGCACATGAGACCTAGCAATGGAGATCCCTATGGTTTGCATTCACAAGGAAGCTAGAAGCTCTCACTTGCAAATGAGCCAAAAGATTTACAAAATGATGTCTCTTGCCTAGTTATAGACAATGCTCTTACTTAACTTAACTTAACTATCTTGAGAGATAATTATCCCTTGTTAAGTATTATTTAAACTACATTGGGCCCTTGTTGGCCTATTATCCTTATTAATTACTTTGGAGGGCCTAAAGAGGGAACCGCCTTGTTCTTAAGGCTAATAGCTCCTTTTGGGCCTACAAAGCTTACAATGGATATTATGATGCATTGATAAGCACTAATGTAGTAGTAGTACATGACACATTTGCAAGTGAGAGCTTCTTGCTTCCTCCTTGTGAATGTGAGCCATGAGGATTTCCTTTGCTAGGTTGTCCACATGAATCCATGCTCATATCTCCATTAATTGTACTCTTTATTTCATTGCTAGCGTAATTCAATGGAGATCTCCATATTTCTAGCTTTCTATGGACATGCTATTTGACTGTCTTATTCTCTTCTTGCGTTTAGCTTTACTATTATTGTTATTGCTATTAGTTTGGAATTTGACACATGAAATTTCTTCGTATCAGAGCATAGATCCTAAATGTATGATGAGATTTGATAAGTTTATTGCTTTTGTAGATTTCTTTTTGCTAATTTCAAAATTTAAAATTTCCAGGTCTATACAGATCAATTTTTTATATTCAAACATAGGTTTGTAGAGCTTTGCTTTAGATTTCATTTGCACTAATTTGCAAGCCAGTTGGGTAAGAGATGCAAAAGTTATTGCAATTTTTCCAAACGCTGTCAAAAAAGGTGATTAGAATTTTTTTTTCACTTGGTTTGAATTTTTCAGATTTGATTTTTTCAGATTTGATTTTACTTGTTACTTCAAGTTTATTTACATAGGATTTTAGAGCATTGTCTTATCTTTGATCTGATTTTTCGCATACTAAAAATAGGGGTCGTTGTGATAGTGTAACTTCTTGCTCATAGTTGGATTGCTTTGTTGGTCATACTGTGGAATGGTTGATGCCTTGTTAGTAGGTTATGGAGTGTGTTTTTGAGTGTTTGATTGCTTGTTGAGGTTGCATGATGAAGCAAAATGGATTGAGATGAATAGCTTTTGAGTGATTGGTTATTGATTGCCTTGTGTAATTGCTCGTGTTGGTGGATGGAGAGAAGGTTTGTGTGCTAATTGAGAGTGTTGATGAGCAGTTGGGGTGATTGCGAATGTGTTTGTTTTTTCCCATGGTTCATTCTGTGTGAGGGATGCGTGTGTGACGGATAATACCATTGCTTTGTAGAATTGAATGAATTGAATGCTTGTTGGAAGAGTGTATATGCATGCATTAGGGTTCGGACGATGAGCACACCACTTGGTTGACGAAAAGAACCACCAAGAGCAACATTACCAAAGTCATGGCAAAGTGCAGGCGAAGTTGTTTGCATTTTATGGCCATACCAGCCTCTGATGGCCCTCCTACCTATCTATGAGCCTCTCTGTACCCTCGATGGACCTGTGGGGAGCTTGAAACAGCTCGCTATAGCTGTCTACAGTCCTACTCACCCTGCCACAGCCCGTTGGAGCCTCATCACCTCTCTGTGCGGCCTCCAACAGCTCACTATGATTTTTTTGAGGGCTGTACCAGCCTGTGACAGCATGCCTACGCCTTTTGTGTCGGTTTTTTATGAGAGATCCGACCTACCAGTGATCTACGAGCTATTTCAGGCCTACCCACAGTACCTGCGACCTGTTCCACGCATTTGCAACCTGTCTACCTGTTCCACGCATTTGCAACCTGTCTACGGGCTGTTTTCACCTTTCTTAGTCTGTAACACAAGCTGAAGTTCTGCCTGCGGCCTGTTGAAGGCCTGCACCTGCATGTCTGTGTAAAAATCAGACTTTGTTAGTTGCCTGTGGCCTGCTATCCTCTGCCTGCGGCTACTGTGCCTGCCTACCTTACCTGTGGCCTCTGTCAGACCTACCTGGAAGAAAAAACAGCCTGTCTGTGGCCAATTTGCAGTCTGACGCCCATTTCTCAGCTCCACCTGCGGCCAAAATCAGACATTTGAGCTATCTGTGACTTGCCTGAGCTGTGGGCGATCTGTTGCAGTCTTCGCCTTCAATCTCTACATGTGAGTTGTTTCAGGTCTATCTGCAGCCACCTAGAGCAAAAATCAGAGTTTTGTGGCGATTGAGACCTGTCGTTTGCCTGTGTAAAGAAAATTGTGAAGGTATAAAAGCGGAAATCGAAGAAGCAGCAAGGCATTCATGACTAGCATCCCTCAGACTCCGGTAACCTTGCACACGCATGAGGTAATTCGCATACAATACCATGTTCTGAAAGTTAGCTGCAAGTGATGTTTTGTGTGTAAAACTGTTTCCGTATTTAGTGAATCAAAAATTTCTATTCCGAAATTGATGATTCGTCCATATATTCTGTTGGGAAATCGTTTTGTAGTGCACTTTTGGACCAAGTAGTCATTCTGAAAACATTGTAGTGAATATGCATGGTTGGATTGTGTAGATGTTCAGTTCGCGTCGTTCTACCGAACCAACTATACGAAATCGTTGAATCTATGAGTGACATTAGTTTTATCGTTTAGGGGACTTTTTCTCGTACCAATGCCCTAGGGAAGCAAGACTTTAAGGGATTGATCACATTACTTTACGAGGTGGCATCATACATTGATCATAGCTTTTTGTTTTTTGAATGACTGGGAGTGTTGTAGTGAATAGTACTAAAAGTTTGGAACCAAAATTGTAATATGCCGGTGTGTAATGTTTCAGGAACTAGGCAGTCCAAAGATTCCATACTTGCTATTGTTTTGACATGATGAAATCGTTCGTGATTTTGGCCGGATAGAGTAAGTAGCTATTGAGGTTTTCCGTTTACTCCATGTGTCATCTAGGATATCAGTATTTACGCCGCAATTGCTATTTTTGAATGATTTGAACAAGACTGACGATGGAATTGTTTTCCGTTAGGTAAGAGAGGAGACAATCGGTTCATGAGTTGAATTGTACTTAGTTGGGATCGCTTCTTCATTTTAAAGTTAAAACAATGTTCTGCTAGTAGATCATACACTGCTAGTAGTGTAGCCTGGGTTTTCTTCATAGTAATCGCATGTGGTTGTTGGTCGGTTTATAAACTAGTTGACATACGACATGATTGATAAATTGTGGAAATCGTCAAGTTGGAATCGTTTGTTCGTCATTTATGAAGCGTATCAATTGGACCCGACCTCCACCAGAGCGGGCCGTCCACCATCCACGGCTGAAATACACTGCCTTGGTTAAGCGTCACACTAGTCACACCCGCCATCGGTATCGTCTAGCGAAATACCTAGACCCGACGGTCGGTGAAAATACCGCCGCTTATCAAACAAAGCGGTGCGTATAACTTGCACCCCACGAGCACATCATAAGCAATAAATTGGTTTCAAGCCCCATGTATGATTTTTACTAATTATAAGCCGAATTCAATGGGAAAAGAGACATTAGCGAGATCCTAACACGAATTAGCAATCAAAAGTTTTTACGGAACCGTAACCCTAGAAAGCTAGTGAATCATTGCACCAAAAGTGCTAGCACCCCCTCCTTGCAACTGTATCTCTGAGAGCCTGGAAAACTCTCATCAATGGAAGATAGCCTCTATCTGGATACTCAGTTGATGAGGAACCAACAATTTGCCATGCATCATCTGCGACAACATAAACCGTCGGCCGCCAACTAGCATGACCGTACAAGCGGTTAGTACCACACGTTGATATCAAGTAGTACAGGTCAAAGTGGTTAGCATCACACAGTGATGTGTGCTGATCCCACACCCAGAACATACATTTTAGGGCCTTGTCAACCATGAGTTCACAATCCACCCCTAGCTGGACATGATCCAACTTCGCCAAGGTCATTCTACTTCCAACAGTTTGCATATAGTTTTCACCAGCAGGGAGTTTAGGCAGTGTTGCCAAATACTACTAGAAATCTTTTATAAAGTGACGGGACAAGCTAGAGAATGGGGTTCTGTATGAAACCTAAGGTAAAGGTGAAAACTAGAGCCCTGAGTCGAAAATCATTACCCTACAACCCACCAACCCTAGCATCCCGTAGAGATGGCACCTGGTACAAAGAACCATGAAAAACTGTGCATGGGTACGGTTGGATTAGGATTGAGCAGAAAAATGACCAAGTAGAGTTAGTTAGGTCATATGCAGTATTAGTGGATGACTTGGGAAAATCATACAACGCATGTGCAATGACAGTTGATTGCTATCCGAAAGTGAGAAAAATATTACACAGAAATCATTAGTGTCACCCTAGACGAGACATCATAGGTATACCAAGGAAACCTAGGTCTAAGGGAACACCACACAAAGAGACTTCAAAATCCCAGAGAGAACGTTTAAGACTTAGAAAAAGCAGTCGTGGGTTTCTTGTCCCACCAGCCATAGATGATGAGTCTCACCAACCTGTAATGGATGATACGTTAGAAGTCATAGAAGAATTATCGGAACTTGAGCCATCCGATGCTACAGAACCACCGTTAGAGAACGTAACACCTGTCGCTACAGAACCTGTTGCCAACAGAATGGCAAGACGCTTGACTGAACAGATCGTAGTACCCCCGGAGACAAGAGGACTACCCAAACTTAGTGGATCCACTCCTGAGTTTCATGGAGCACCATACGAAAGTGCCGAAGAGCATATTGATGCTTTTTGGACCACCTGCTTTACCAGTGCCATCACAAACCCACATCATGAAATGATGTTTTTCCCCACCACTTTGATTGGAATGGCTAGGCACTGGTACCATAGTCTACAAAGAGGCTCAAATTAAAGGAAGCCTGGGGATCAATAAAATCTAGAGAGAAAATGACTTTCTAGAAAGAGAAAATCCTAGAGAGAGAAAAAAGTGCTTTACCAGCTTGGGTAGAGTGCTTGGTATGAGGGGGGGTGCCGAATCACACCAATACTATAGGGGAGTGCGGGTTGCGACTCAGGGCGAGCTCCAACCAAGTCTCAGCCTCCCTTGCTGGAATGTTGTCATGGCTCTCGCCTTGGCATGCTAGCGCCCCGGAGACTAGGGTCGGTCACACTCTTGAAATGTAACCTTCTCAGATTTATCAATAAAGTGGGATTTTCCTCAAACTGACTCTGATTACCTTCTGGGTTTCAGTGTTCGGTAAAAGCGCCAGTTGTAAGGCCGCTTTCAAAATTTTTAACTTGGCACATAGCTGAGGGTCGTATCCCAGGACGCCAGCGGTATGCCGTTGGGATCATTCGGTCCGTGGCGCCAGCGGTATGCTGTCGGGACCATTTGGTCCAGGAACTGGTTGTCTCCATATCTGTCGCGGCTTGTGGTTCTGAGTGTTCCTTGCATGAATGTGAATGGGTTAAGCTCTTGGGGAACGGGCTCTAACCTGTCGGCTGAGTTGGATGGCTTGCTTGGGTGGAAGGTACCTGTTTATGGCTGTCCAGTCTGGCGTGGCGCCAGGTTGGCTTCCAGCGCTCGTGACGAAGCTTTCAGTTGGTTAAGTCTGATGTAAGTCAGACCGCTTGCTTGGAATGGATGTTACTCGTTTGTAACGAAGCTTCGAGTTGGTTAAGTTTGATGTATGTCGGGCGGCTTGCTTGGAGGGAAGTCACCCACATCGGGACCCCCGATCTGGCATGGCGCCAGGTTGGATCTCAATGTTGGTTTTCGGAACTTCAAGTGGGTTAAGTCTGATCGTTGTTGGCGAGTTGGCTGCTTGTATGTCAAGTGGGTTTGGATGGCAAGAGTTGAAGGCTGGGAAGCTAAGTCGTGGTTCCCGGCTCCCTTTGGGATGCCTGCGCTACAGGTAGACGTACTGATAGATGGCCTAGTCATTTTAGGGGCCATAGTTGATGCAGGGCCTGCAGTTAACATTATAAGTCTAGAACTTTCAGACCAACTCGGTTTTACTCTAGAACCCGCTACCTTGACAGCCCTAAAGCTAGCCAACACCTCTGTATGTATCCATTACCGTGGCTAAAAAGACCATTCAAGTGGACTTTTACATCATTTCTTTCTCGTGGGCATAAAGAGTGGTGTATATTAGCTTGGGTTATTGCATCATCTCTAGATAATTCCTCTTGATCACAATTGAAGCCACAAGGTTAAGCTATCTTGTGCATACCATAAGGAAGATCAAGTGCAGCTGCACACTTTGTTTAAGAGCTATCATTGAGGGTTGTTGAGTGGATTATTGTTGTGTAGCTACTACAAATGTGATAGAGTGATGGAACATGGTCAAATTCTAACCGAAATCCTTACACCTAGACTTGAGCTGCTTTGATATGTTTTTGTTATCAATGGAAGGATCTTTATGTTAGATATCCCATTTTTTTGTTAGGAATCTTAGTTTCACATTCCACTTTGTAATATAGGGAGGAACATACTGATTAAAGAATGAATAGCTATGGTTATCATAGAGAACTCAATGATTGTCACATTAGCAATACAAACCCTTTCCATCAATAGCTAGGATATTCTCATAAACATGGCCTATTGTGAGCAAAAAAATGTCACATATCAAATGATAGGTAGTGCATGTGATACTTTGTCTGGCTTTTCCATTTTTCATTTCTCAGATGCCGCACTGGTAGCCAGAAACTGAAGAACACCTTAGATGAATGTGTACATAATTATCTATTTTAACTCATATTTTTTCTGATTGTTACGAGATTTCAGTGGATGCAGTTGCATTTCAATTTAAACTGTCGACTGATACCAAGGGCATTTTTCAACTCAAAAAAATGAGCTAATTGATATCCGCAGCCAGTGCAAAAAAAGTTTACTTTGATTTTTTGATTTTTCTTTTTGCTAGACCCAAGAACGAAAAATCAGAAAGTTCTTGCAAACTTTTTAACCCCTGGCCACAGCCAGGGCATCGATCGGCATGGAGTGGGCTTCCTGATATAATCGTCCAATATGCTTTAGCTTATCTCATATACCCATGTATTCTTGGTCTTGAGTTGATGTGCTTGCTTTGAAAAAAAGAAAGTCATAGAGATATATTTCTCCTTTCAAGTTTACTGTATAGTGAAACTAAACTAATGCATGGCTTGACAGATGTTTCACGCTGCCTCCAATCGCTTTGCTAATGCATAACAAGTACTTATTTTGAGCTGCACACTACTAGTTATTTAAACTGATTTGACATAGAAAAATGATGTCCATACCTTCCACATTATGTCATTGCTTTTCTGTAGTTTACGTTAGTTAACTTATCACCATTAGCACGTGTTCTCAAAAGTGGTTTGTGACATTGTTTGAGGAAAGCTTGGTACTTACAAAGTTGCAATCTAAGAATCAACGATAAATGGAAACACCTGATGCGGGCGGGCGCACTGAATGAGGCTCTTGACAAGGAAAATAGTCAAATTACCCAAGAGGTGTAATCAAATTTGTATCTTGATTATTATAATATCATTTTCTTTTGTGTGGATTTCTGTGAGCTAAAATGTATATGATTATCAAAGTTGTGTGATGGCAGGATGTATCCCAATATGTGAATGAAGAAAATCCATAGGATGTATCCCAACATGTGAATGAACAAAATATGGATTTTGCTGGTGTTTTCGATAGTGGTTTTGAGATGAGTGAAAAAATCTTTTCGATGTGCAGCCGTGGACAATGAAGTGAGAGTCTCCAAACCTAGCACACCGTCGTGCACGACTTGACCAAATTTTTTTTTTTTTTTGGTGCAGCCTCCAATTCCTGCACATTGGCGTGCTAGGTTTGGAGGCTGCAAAAAAAAAAATTAATTTGAAATTTTTTTATTTTGTGACATTTTCAACTATGTACCAAACCATTCTTAATAATAAACATTGAGGTAGTAGCGTAAAAAAGGTAGCACACCATGTGCTATCCTTTTGTTGAATCATGGCAAAACAAAAACTCGCAAAATGCCAAGAAGGCCCGTTTTATTTCTTGCAGATGTGAATTTTGACATTTGACGCAAATAAAATCTAAGTACAATGGATTTGAATATTCACACGTGTGGACAGGTCCTCACACATGTGGATCCACATAGATATCAAACGAATCGCATTTACAAGGTAAAAACTATAAAATCTAACAAGTATGAGGTGTCATTATGAGCTTCAGCTACTTGGCCTCTTGGTCCCACTTGTACTTAACTTAGTTAAGGTACAAAAAGAGGGGCTACATGATATTTTATAAAGTGATCCCACAACATTTGTCCAACTTGCATTAACTAAGTTTCACTAGCCACTAGGGGTAAAATAGGCAATATAACTCATTGAACTCAACAACCACCCTTGATGGCGGTTTTGTTCAACCCATTGTCCAACACTTGACAATTGCCTCAATTTTTCTAATTTCTCTTTTACTAGGTGGTTTATCAAAGATGTTAACAATTTGATTGTCGTGTTGCAATACTCAAGTTGTATCTTATGCACTTTGTCTTTTATAAAGTGTTGGTCCACATTAAATGTCTGTCGCTGCATGGTATATAGTATTCTTGGCCAATTGAATAGAACTTTGACTATCACAATGCAATATTATAGGCCCTACATGAGCTACATACACATTATCAAATAGATGCCTCAAACTAGATAACCTCACAAACAACCTTTGTAGGCTTATAATTGCCTCGGTACCCAGCCTTAGTGCTCAACAAAGTAATAGTAGGTTGTTTCTTGCTACACCAAGAAATAGCACCCAAACCCAGGCTGAACACCTTGTGATAAATCTAAGATCATCCTTGTCACCAATCCAATTTGAATCTATAACTCTCCAATAGAAAGTCACCATCATCGATGTATCTAATCTCATGACTCACATATACCTTAGAATTTGTTTGGCAACTTTCCAATGAGCCTAAGTAGGCTCACTCATGAGTTGACCATCAATCTCAACTACATAAGCAATATAGGGCTTGGTAGTATTGAGATAGATCAAGTTGCCCACCAATTGTTGATAGAGGGTCTCATCTACAAACGATGTACCATCCTACATCCATAGTCCATTGCATGCATACAATTTCATAAGAAAGACTAGTTTACATACCAAAATCACCATGCACAGAACATTTCATTCAATAATAAGGTTACAAAGTTCCTTTCACAACGCTATGAAGTCGACTTTAATCCTTGAGAAGAAGGAATCTTCATATCAGAGCTTCAAGTGCAGACATGCAAGCCTACATGCACAACCTGGAGCTTTGGAACAAGGAGAGGAAGGAATTCCTCTTGTTGTAACTTGTCACCCCTATAAACACAACAAAATCAACTTTTCACATTGGACAAATCCAGACAAGATAGACACATAGCTTTTCCCTTGGCCATGCTTGATCCAACCCTCAAGATGAGACTCATTCCATGTAGTTCCTCTCGAAGATGGTAGCACAATCTCTCCTTCACAACAACATTGCCTTACCATGCACACTAGAAAGAAAGATGGGAAATCATCTCCCTTTCCCATACCATAGCAACTTATAGGCAATGTGCACACATCTACCCAAACAATATACTTTGGCTCGTATAAGTTCAAAGCTACCTAAAACAAAATTCTTTTTGACATAATTTGTCATGTGAACATACCTAGACACTCTTGATTTTCTCTTTCCATCAAGCTATGGCATGCTTGAGTCTATCAGAAATTTCTAGTTGCATTTTGTCTCACAAGGAGTTAATACTATATGTTTTGTACTTAACCTAACTATCATTGTAACTATTGTGGTCCCTAAGCTCACTAGACCTTAATTTTGAAATCTGACACTAGTTAAAATATGTTAGAATTTGACATCTAGTCAATTTTTTCGGCATGTCACATGGATGTTGTCTTCCGACGTCCCCATCATCGTCCATGTGGGTGTCATTTTATGACAGATGTCGGAATCCGACGACAAATTTAAATCTCAATCCGGCGGATGTCGGTTGTCAAAAATCTATTTTTGTCGGATTACGACGCATCGAATTCCGACAGAGCGCTTGCAACAGATTTTACAACATGATTTCTGGATACCGAATCATAATGATTCCAAGAATAGTAAACTAGATTTTTGGAATTCAGTTGAGTTGGTTGGACATACACTCCAATGTTCTTTAATGATTAACTATGGGATTAGATTCTAGTGAATTATGATTGATGAATCATAAGAATGTAACTATTTGTGATTGACGAATCATAAACAGATATCCCATACTTGGTTATTACGAGTGTATAACTTCCGACATATTGATTGAATTGAGTTTAGATCAGTGTTTGAAATCTAAATCTCTTTACTCCAATATTTTATTGAGATCTATTGGATCTCACAGACATATCTCTTAAAGTCCTAACATGGTAGACCGGCCCTCTAGTGTTCGAGATTATTGGTCACAAACAGGCCTTGACATGGAATTAAATCTAGGCATGATCAATAATCTCGAACATTGGAGGGCCGAACTACCATATTAGGACTATTCCATGTCCTTAACTGAATATGGCCATCACAACCAAGACCTTTGGAGACTCTCCATGGATGAAAGCTTGTTTTGAATTGCATACCTTTGGAATGTTCATTCAATTTACCTTAAACAATAGAATTGAGCTATTTGATAATTGCTCAATCATTCACTAATAATCAATTTTTCAAAAGTAAGACATTGTCATTAAAAAGTTGTAAAAATATAAAAAGTGTCATAGCAAGGCGACGACATGTCCCACTCCTCAGATACAAAAAGACCCGGATGAGTAATCATTCACTAATTCTTTATCAAACAATGTCGATTTTAGTAGTAGATTCTTCATACATAGCCTAGTGAGAAAATAGTACCCTGACATAAAGTGGTCTTTATGTTGAAGTTTGAATGAGAGAAAAAGATTTCGGTCTACATCCCATAGTCATTTCACTATACACATCTTCAACAAAATAAATTGCATTACTTCAGAAGTCGACATGTGGAATATAGAATCAGAGAATTGGCACTTTGTAGGTAGTGGTTAGATAAATTTTAATCCGACAAAATATTAGCAATCACATTTGATCATCAATCGTCACGTTGTACTTTTGAAACAAAAAAATTTAGCTTTGAAAATCAATCAATTTCAATGTTTCAACAACATAAGCCTTTGAATAGTATCCAACATGTAGCTTCAAGCTTGTAAAATTCAGCATTTATAATTAGCTTATAATTCCTTGGCTAAAACTTAGTCAGAGCAGAGCATAAATCTTAAAAAATTGAGCAATATAATCAATAGCATAGCAGCATAAGATATGGAGCAATAGATCTTATTCGTTCAACATCACAAATCTTTGTATGGCTATTTCCACTCTTTCATGTCTTCCGATTGTGTTTGAAAATCTTGTGAACAAACACATATTTGAAACAAAAACAAAAGGAGACAAACACAAAACAAAATATTGCTTTGGAAAAGCATGGATACACATTTGCTTACGGAAAACCAAAGCATTCTTACATTACAAAAGTTGCATAGTTTTCAGCCTATATTAAGAAAACACAACAAGAAAGCTACAATGACAAAATACTACAAAACCAAAAAATAACTATAGTATTAATAAGCTTAAAAACCGTGAAAAGCAGAGAAATGAATATAAAATAATAATAATCTTCATCTATCTCATGGAGGTTGAAAATATCAAAAGCGTAATTTCTTGATCAAATTAGCTTCGACCTGGGTACAGACACCATGTTCTTTGGATAACACATTGTTATAGAACATAATTATTATAGTCCAATTGACATTTAAGCACAACTTATAATGTTGTACCATAGTATTAGTAAGTATTCTCAAAGTTGGACTTGGTAGTTGATTTTCAGCATAGAAATTTGATAGCCTTTCATACTTGGAAATGAATCTTGTTGAATGCTGGAATGAATGTTTAGTTCATAGTGCTTCCATAAAAAATTATAGAAGAGAGTAAATATTGATCAATGTTGCGTTGCATTTTTCCATCCTTATGTTGACATAGACGGTTATCATATTTAGTATATGAAATATCATTCTGTTCTTCATTCAAACTAGTAGTATTATCTATAGATTTGTAAATACTTTGTATTGCAACAAAAAATCATCTTTGATTTCTGAACAGTGTTCGAAAAAATTGTTAAATGTCTAACCAAATCTTGTTGATTTTCATAATCATTTGTTTTACATGAGACAAGGGATTTCTGAAAAATGTCAATATATTGATTTCACCTCAACCTTCTGAGTCTAAATTCAAGACTTGGCAAATTCGCTTCAGTCATTTGAATTTGTTGTACTTGATAGAAATCTCTCTTTTAAACACTGTACAATTACATATTTATGAAATTTCGATTTTGTAAAGACCCGAATAAAAATTTAAAAATACAAAAAATGAAATCCGTCCATAGAAATTCAGAAAAGAGCATGGAAATGGTAATGTTTAAATTCTTTCTCTTGATTGGTTGTGCTGCCCGGCAACGACACCAAAGATGAGTATATGTCGTGACATACTTATCATAGAAAGTAGAATTTTGTAGTATAAAGAATTTCAGTCCCACAAAGAGAGCATAGGAGAAGAAATCAATCATTATAGTGGAATTGAGGGTATAATAGTAAAACACAGTGGAGTAATGGAATGATGATGGAAATAATTGGTTTGCAATGGACATTTGGATAAGGTAGCTAGTACCACCAAAGACAAAGGCAAGTAATAAATCATATTTAAGATAAGTAATGATAGTTCCAATCCACATCAGTCTTTCACACATAATACAACTTACAGAAACTAATATTGTTTTGAACTGATTAGACAATCAATTACGCAGATGCCCTGCCTTACAAGGATTTGTATTTTTTTCTCTACAAGGAAGAAGGAAGGAATAATGAATTCTATTGAAGAACCAATAGAGAACAGAGCTCATGTCCTTTCTCTCCTCTTGACAAGAACATAATATGAATCAAAGTAGAATGATGGGTTCTGGCACATATAGCAAGGAAGAGAGAGTTGGGGGGAGAGAGAGAGAGAGAGAGAGAGAGAGAGAGAGAGAGAGAGAGAGAGAGAGAGAGAGAGAGAGAGAGAGAGAGAGAGAGAGAGAGAGAGAGAGAGAGAGAGAGAGAGAGAGAGTAATGGTAAATGTTATTGATCAGATAGCATGCAACACCGGAATAGCGATAGCACACACACACCAGAGAGAGCAAGAGATAACTAACTATCTACTGTATTGAATGAATGATAAGTGAATGAGGCCTTGCCTCTACATAGATGCGTGAGAGAGAGAGACGACGTTCTGATTGAACGTGACATTTTAGGACCCACGACTCTTCACATTATCTAAAACTAATTGAAGTGCCCTAAACCTAACATGACCTATACCTACTTCTCTAACACTCCCACTTGATCAAGAATCTATCATGCAGGATAATTCTTTGATCGCATCTTACATATACTTACGTACTTACTATACTTACTAACATGTTGATATCCATAACTGACTTACTATCTTCACTAACTCACATTGACTAAATCACAGTCTTAAAACAACTTTTCACCCTGTGAAAAGTGTTCTTCTGCAGAATCATCTTCTTTGTGATACAAAAGAAAAACTTCTTGCTTCATCTTGCCAGCTTTAATATCTAGCATCTTCTGCTTACAATTTCTTGCAAAGTGACCTGGTTTCTCACAATAGAAACCAATTCTTTTGCTCATGTCAACTGTATTTGAACTGCTCCCACTTTTCTTCTTGAATTTGTCCTGCTTTCTTGTAAAGAAAAGAGTCTTAGCACCTTGTGTTGTACTAACAATATTATGTCCTTTTCTTCTTCTTCTTTTCTTGAAGAAAAATGCTTATGAGATTCTCCATTGTCATTTGCTTTGAGATAGCACTCAAGACTCTAGAAGGCTATTCAACAACATAACACACATTTCTTCTTCATTTACAGTTGAACCAATGGCTGCCAATTGATCAACAAAACCAGCTTTGAGATATGAACATCCTAAAATTAATCAATTGCTTTCGAAGATACATTTTGTTAGCAATAGAAGGAGTCTCATAGAGAGCTGCAAGAACATCCCAAGCTTCCTTTGCAAACTTTGTAGTGCTGACATGAAGAAGCTGAGCATCTGCAAGACTTAACATTATCTCTGCTTTTGCTTTCATATCATTCTTCTCCCAAGGCTCTTTCAGGTTTCACTTCAACTCCGGTTACAACAGACCATAATTCTTTCTGCTCAAGCAAAGTCTTCATTCTCAGCTTCCACATAAAGTAGTTCTCTCCATTGAATCTCTCAACTATACGATACTCCACAACTTTCGACATTCTAACTGAGAGAGAATCAGTCTTTTGCTCTAGACAGGAAGGACTGACTTATGATAATCAGTAGAAATCATTCCAGTGAGCCTGGAGGTCTAGAAGTGGAGCAGGACAGCATTGCACATTTCATAATAATCTTTTTTTTTTTTTAAAGAGTGTTGCACTTTCACTTTCTCTCCTTATCCAGCAGACAGGTTAAGGTGATAAAATGCTCAGCCAGCAGAGGATCGTGGGAGAAGTGCAACCATGGATCGTAAAAGATGGTTCACTCAGTTTGCTCGAGCGTCAGGATCAGTGTCAGAAAGCGTCAGGTGGGCTATAGATGCACATCAAAGAACGAGTCAAAGTTTTAGCTCTGATACCATGTTATTGATTAGATAGCATGCAGCGGAATAGCGATAGCACACACACACCAGAGAGAGCAAGAGATAACTAACTACATATTGTATTGAATGAATGATAAGTGAATGAGGCCTTGCCTCTACATAGATGCGTGAGAGAGAGACGACGTTATGATTGAACGTGACGTTTCAGGACCCACGACTCTTCACATTATCTAAAACTAATTGAAGTGCCCTAAACCTAACATGATCTAAACCTACTTCTCTAACAGTAAATGCTATAGAAGATGTGTGCCAATGATGTCTTGCCAAGTGTGAATGGTAGCTCACAAGTGGAAGTGGTGAATGCATAAGCCATTATCCAATTTCTAGATAGCCATGTGTTGGTTGGTCCAAAACAGCGCTAGTTGAGGAACTTGATTGTTGTAAACCGTAACCAATAGAAGATTGCTATAGAATGGACTCATGTGTAGGCTGCAGTTACTTCTTAACTTTTGGTAAAACGTGTTTCAACGGCTGGTCTGCATTGAAAGTGGCACATGCCCTAACTACTTCAAGGTCGAAATAGTTCCATTTGATTCAGGGTCGAAATGGTATTCCAATCCTTAGCTTGGGTTGAAAGGTCGCCTTCTTACAGGTTTGAAATGCAAAGTCGAAATGATGTTGGAGATCAATTTACAAGATCGGTTCAGCTCTGTCTTTTGTTAAGTAATGAGCAGACTTGTGATTCTGAGGATCTAACATGTAGTTGAAGGTGATTGATTTTGGACCATTTTCATTTAGAACGCTTTTTGGTTTCCAAGGGAAGGCTCGAACCTAGGACCAAAGAAACTCTGGATGCTGATGAGATATAAAATGACCCCTAAACAAGTTATCGATGTGAAGAAAATGGTAAAGGAGTCGGTTTGTATCTCGATTACAGTTCAAGCTAACATAAATTCTTGGGACTGATTTATCGTAGAGACCGAGCCAATCAATTGTTCGAAGGCTTTTTGGCTCTCTTCAGTCCAAGAAAAAGGTTCACCCTCTCTCTCAATAGTCTCACTAATGGAGAAATGAGAGAAGAATGATTACTCAGAAACTTCCTATAATAGCCCACTCTCCCTAGGAAATATCGCAACTCTCTCAAGGTGGTGGGGGGTAGCATCAGTTCCAGTCAGTCAAGGTCATATGGGTCAGGCAATGGCCGTTAGGGTTTCTTAGAATCAATCGGCTTATACTTGGCTTTTTAGTGGTTCTCAATAATCGAAGCAAGTGTTTGCAAAGTTCAGTTTATGTTCAGCAATTAGACAACATTGTAATTTGTTCAATCCAGACAGTGTTTTTAATTAAACTACAAACAACACCTTGTTTTACTAAGTAATCATGAACAAAGTCTTCAAGCACTAATCAGTGGGGCAATTAGCAAATGACATATAGGTTTAGTGTTTCCCTTAATGCGGTTAGATTGCTTTTACATCTGCCAGGCATTCAGCTCACCAAACAAGCCTGCAGCAAACGATTGATTCCCACATCTGGGATTTATTTTATAATTGTTGTTATTAGTCAGACCAATCGTCGAAACCAACTCAAATTTGGTTCAAACAGTTATTTATGGTTAGAGCAATGATGAGAGATCAGTATAATGACCTCTTAATAATACAATTTATAAGTCCGTCTCAAATCCCGGATAAATGCCCTAGATACGTAAGGGTTTCAATGAATTTGCTATCTATTAGGGCAATGGCCTCCTCAACAGAGATCGGTAGATATCCTACCAACCAGCGATCTGTAGGCAGGCTTTAAAATTGGTCACAGGTTAGGGTAAAGAGCACCACCCAGGGCAAGATCTTCTTTTTCCAAAGGTCAGGGTTTGAGCGTAGTCAGCAAGAAATGGGCCACAACGGTGTGCAAATCAGGTTTAGGATCTAACCATAGGTCAGGTAGCCGCGGATAGGAAATAGGGCAATTCGCAAGAAGGCATATGGTTGGGAGAACGATGGACAGGGTTTGGAGCTGTAGGGAGCGAGGAAGCAAGAGGAGGGAGCGCAGTTTAGGAAGGAGATAAGGGCGCAGGTAAGCAAAACCACACCTTACAATCCACATGCCAATGAGCAGGTAGAGAGTACAAACAAGAAATTGGTGGAAATCATTAAGAAGACGGTCTCTGATGGAAAAAGAGATTGGGATAGTTCCAGCTGCAATATGGGCTTATAACTTAGCCTATAAAATGAGCGCTTGCCAAACCCCATTTTTCTTAGTCTATGGCGTAGAGAGCGTATTGCTTATCGAGATCGAATTGGAGACACTGAGATTCTCCAAAGAACACGATTTGCCATATGATGAGAAGAGGTCTAGGGCCTTGTTGCAAATAGAACGGAAAAAAAAAAAAGGTTGAAGGAGCTCCATGATCTCAAAGCTAAGAAGTACCAGTTTCGGAAAGGACAATTGGTCCTGTTTTATGATGCTAGAAGGAAATTATTCCCTGGAAAATTAATGCCTATTTGGTTAGGTCCATATGTTCTCAAGAAAGTTTCTAAGAATAATATTGTGATTCTTAGCGACATGCATGGTAGAGATATGGATACCCCCGTCAATATCAATAAGGTAAAATCCTACTATGTGTGACCATGACAAATACAACCATGAAACCGACAATGAAAGCGAATTTATGGTTTGATGGCGGTAGCCGACTTGTTGGCACCGTTGGAGTGATCCTAAAATCTGAACATGGAGTCTTTATTGCCAGACTAGAAGCCTGTTTAGGTAAAAGGTTCACCTGTAACATGGCAGAAGCCAAAGCGCTATTGGCAGGAATGAAACTGGCCTTTCATAAAAAAGTAACTCACTTGACGGCTAGAGGAGATTTTGCACTTATATACAACTTGGTTACTGGCGTGTGGGATGTGAAAAATCCCGTCCTAGCCGTGTACAGGGAGATTCAAAGACTATTGAGGCTGTTTGTTGGAGTTGATATTCGGAGCCCCAAATCTGCAAACAATATTTTCCATAAGGAACTTAGTCGTTTCAACAGCATTATCCTTCTTCACATCTTTGGCTTTTGACCACTTAGTGAAGTAATCAATTGCTACAATAATATAGTTTTTCTGCCCAATTGAAGAGGGTTTCATAGGTCCCACATAGTCAATGCCCCACTTTTCAAAGGGCAACTGAGCAGTCAGGGTTATTAAGGGCCTTATTCTTTTATCGGGCACTCCCACCCTTTGACAAATATCACATTTTACGTAATAATCATGGCAATTCTTAAATAGTGTGGACCACCAGTATCCTACCCTTAGGACCTTCTGTGTTGTGGCATCACCGGCAAAGTGACCCCCACATGCAGAATCGTGGCATTCTTCAAGGATAAATGGGACTTCATTGGGCAGTACACACCTTTGGTAAATGCCTTCAATGCCCTTCCTATACAACCTATTGTCTATAACTTTGAATCTCAAAGCCTGAACTTTAAGCTTCTTTTTCTCAGCTTTTGACAGACCTCTAAGCAATTCTAAGGTGGTCAGGTAATGGGCTAAAGCTTGATACCATTGTGGTACTGTTTCGACATCCAATTTAAACATTTCACGATTTCCATCGTCCATTGGGTCATTGTGGGACTTCTTGCAATGACCCATGTTCTTCAACAAATATATCAATGTGAGGTTGAGAATTCATCAAGTCATCTACTTTCTTCTCTTGACTTTCTATCTCAAGGTCATCTTCCTCTACCAGGCTATGATCACATAGACAATCCACAAAATTCTTGGCTTTGGGCGGTTTGTTTCTCAACTCATAATCAAATTCTTCAAGAACAACAAGCCACTTGACAAGTCTATCTGGCGGGTGAAGTTTGTTCAACATGAGTTTAATAGCAGTGGTAGGAGCATAAATGACTACTTTCCGATGGATAAGATAGTGTCTGAACTTAGACACAGCAAAATGTACCGCTAGGCACACTCTTCCTCCATAACTGTATCTAGTTTCGGCACTCTTCAACTTGACACCAGCAAAGGCTATGGGGTGTAACATCTTTGGTTCCTCAATCTGGAACAAGGCACAATTTAGGGCCAAAGGTCCAGCAGCAACAGTAAGATGGAATTCTTTGTCCCATTTGGGCGGTCTGAGAATTGGTGCTTTTGTCAAGGCATCTTTCAGATGATCAAACACGTACTGACACTCCTCAGTCCACAAGAAAGGTTTATCTTTTGCAAGGAGCTCTACTAAAGGCAAAGTGATCTTGCTATAATCTTTTAAGAACCTCTTGTAATACCCTACACTCCCTAAAAAGGATCTGACACCTTTTACATTGATGGGGGCAGACATCTCTCTGACACCCTGGACTTTAGCTGGATCGGTAGTTATCCCATCCTTGTGTATAACATGTCCAAGGAGAATACCATATGGAACCACAAAAAGGCATTTCCTAGGATTTAGTGCTGTAGACTTTTCTCTGCACACTTCAAAACATCCCTTGAGTACTCTGATTTGGTCGTCAATATTGTTGGTTGCTATACAGATGTCATCCATAAACACTTTAATGTGATCAGACACCAGGTTTCCAAAGGATTCATTCATAAACCTCTGGTACGTGCCCGGGGCATTACAAAGTCCAAATGGCATGACATGATAAGCATATGTGCCGAATGGAGTCGTAAAAGTCGTCTTAAGCTTATCTTTAGGAGTTATGGCTATTTGGTTATAGCCCGCGAAACAGTCCATAAAAGTATACATCTGTTTTCCAACCAATTGATCAAACATTTGGTCGATGAAGGTTAAAGGGTAGTAGTCCTTTACAATACACTTGTTAAGGGGTTTAAAGTCCACACAAACTCTGATTTGTCCATTCTTCTTAACTTTGGGTACAATTGCCGAACACCATTCAATATTGGTGACAAGGAATATAAGGCCAGCTTCCCTCATTTTTTGGATTTCTTCAGCTACAGGTGCCATGAGATGTTGAGCTAATCTCCTTTGTCATTCCCTAACAAGCTTTACATCAGGTTTTAATGGGATTCGATGAACTGCTAGGGCCGGTGGTATACCCTTAAAGTCATCATAATTCCAAGCAAATACACCCTTTGCACCTACCAAGAAATTTGATATAAACTTTTTGGGCTCCTATCTAGGTAAGCACCCACTAACAGCACTTTATCCTCATTATGAGCGTCACACATGATCTTATCCGCATCGGCATCTCTAACACATACTAGAGGTTCACGACCCTCATACTGTTCAATTAGTAGCAACGCTGCTTCCTTGGAAGTAGACTCTTCAGAATCACTGGACACGGAATCTTCACCCTCCCAATATGTATCAGGGATCTCCGCCCTTTCGCTCTCAGGCAAATTCGGATATACATTCACACCACTCTTTTCTTCCCACGTCCAAAAATCAAATGACCACTGGGAATATCAACTAAACAGTCGGTCTTCCTAAGCCACGGTCGACCTAATAGCATAGCATATGCTTCCCTACCGGCCTGCATACGCACAACGTAAAGTCTACTTTGGCAACTTTTCCAGCCACACTCACAGACAACCCACTCAGTATACCTTCAGCTTTCAACCCCGAGTTGTCAGCTAGCTTCAGGGTCAAGTTCCCACCATCCACTAAATCCAGATTCAATCTCTCACACAAATTAGCATTCATAACATTTACTGCAACTCCAACATCGACTATAACATCAGCAATCTCTAGCCCGTCAACAATAGCATCGACTTTGGGACAGCTCTTTTCTAATCCATTGTTCGATACTTGATCTACTTCAACCATAATAGGCTTATGCCCATCAAGCCATCGAATTCTTAACACCTCCCTAAGCTCTCGCTTTATTGCCTGGGAGTTTTGCAGCAACTGGAGTAATTTGATATCTACTTTGGTCTTATGCGAATGGTTCACCAACTTGAATGGTTCATAAGACTCTGAAGTCGCTCTCCTTCTCCAGCTCTTTTTTTCAGACCTAATTGGAACATCCAGACGCTTCTTAGTGGTCTTCGTCGGATCATAAATAACGTCTTTCACAACTTGGTCCTCTATCACAGGCTCATTAGCTACAGTTGGTAATCTACCATCGGGAACATGCTTTCCTTTATTCAGAGCAGTTGCTTTTTGCACTCTAGTCATCACTAAACATTCAGGTTGCGCCTCTTCAGGTACAACATCAATCAGGCACATAGGTCGTCCCTCATCGGAGTCGCCACGCTGGAGAATTCGAATTGGCTCAGCAGAGTCCTTCGAAGGTCCAACAACTCTATGGTTTTCAGGGCTAGATTGATTGGCTTGTTCATTTGAAGCTTTCACTTTCATGTAACACCGATCATCAGTATGGCCTTTCTTCCCACATATAGTACATTTAAGATTGAAGCAATCTTTTATTAGATGATCACCCGTACAGATTCGGCAAGATAACTCTTTTGGTCGATCAGGCCGTCTCTCACCGATCAAATTTTGTTGCCTCTTGAGGAAATTGACATCAAGGGCTAGGGACTTTATATTTTCAGACATTACATCCATGTAATTCTTTATCATATCATAAGGATTTGACGAAGATGATTCGTATCCTACCATCACATTTTGGTCAGGTACTGCAGCAGCAGCTTTACCTACACTTGCGTTTTGGATGTCAACTTTTTGATTGCTAATAGACGGCTGAGGTAACTCTACATTTCTAACAAAAGGAGAATGTAATACAGTTGGTTGAGTTGCAGCTGCATAAGGTACAACTTGAGGATAACCATTCGTCCTTCCAGGGCCTGGTTGTTGTCCACCCCATGAATAAGTCCTAGAGGCATTGGCTAATGCCACCACCTCCCGGGTCGATATCATAGAATTTTCAATTTCTAGCGCCCTAGTGATTGCTTCTTCAATAGTTTTTGGAGCTGATTTCCTCACATCAACTTGAATAGCGTACTTCAATCCTTTTAAGTAAAGAGACAAAATCCAGTCTTTAGGAGGGGCATTGGTTTCAAATTGTCTCACCAATTCCTTAATTCTCCAATTGTAATGAGACACTGTCTCCCACTCTTCCTGTCTACAACCCGTAAGGGCATAGATCAGATGGTCTCTAGATTTTGGTACTTGAAATTCTCCTAGGAATTTAGTAATAAAGGCACCCATACTCAGTATAGAGTATGGTTCCAAACGGTAATACCAATCATCGGCTCCCCCAAACAATGTCCCACTGAATAACAACATTTGGTGATCTTCGTTCGTTATCCTATTAATCCAACAGGACCGATAAAAGTCATTTACATGTTTCTTGGGATCTTCTTGAGAGGTAGCCCAATAAGAAGGCATAGCTTGGGTTAACGATTCAGGTTTGGTCACATTCGGACCAATGAGTATGGCCTGAGCACCTCTTACAACTTGGTTCGCCATTTGGTTTGGATTCAAATTCTCCTCACTACTCTCGGAAAAATCTTCCTTGGAATCAGGAACAACGTCTATAGTCTTGGCTGATAAATCAGGAATTTCATCCAAAGGTAGTTCAACCCCGGTATTTTCATAATCACACCATGATCTGATCCTGTAATAACAAGGTCATCCACATACATCACTACAATCACAATATGACCATCCCTGATCAAAACATAAAGTGTATGTCGGATCCGAAATATGTGTCAATCCTTGCGTACCACAACTTGGGTGCCTGCTTAAGTCCATATAGTGCCTTGTCCAACTTGGAATGTCAAGCTACCACATAGCACACACTCCTCAAAATATGTGTCAATCCTTGCGTACCACATCTTGGGTGCCTGCTTAAGTACATATAGTGCCTTGTCCAACTTGGAATGTCAAGCTACCACATAGCGCACACACATTTCACTATAATGTGCATGTGCTATGTGGCAGCCCGCCGTCATTGGTTGTCCACATGCACATTCCACCGGAAAGCTTATGCATTATGTGTCAACATTTGATTGGCTGATTATGAGAAGAATGATCACCTAAAGTTTTGATTGTAAAATTCACATGAACATTGTGTGGTGGCAGGTTTCTCCAAAATACAAAGGAAACCTAAGCACTTGGCATTACTGTCATGCTCCATGTACGTAATGGATACCTTGTGAATATTATGCCCATTTTTAAATGGATTGAAAAGTAGAAAATATGTGTTTTTTTTCAAATGCAAGTTTTGCACTTTTCTGCTGCCTGTCCGTGGCATGTTCATAGTGGTCGGTCAAAGTCAAACTGCCTATTATGCTTCGTAATGTACATGTGAAAAAGTTTAAGATACCCGTTACGCAATGAAAGTCGTCTGGGCACAGGTAGGCTTGTCAAAAAAATCTAGGCTCGGCCCCTCTATGCCTCACCCAAACAATTTTAAAAATCCTTCCCGGGCAAAATGGTGGCATGGCCGATGGCCTGTGCGCGGCTCCTTCCATAATACAAATACATAAAGTATGTATTCAAAAGGAGTAAGTTCATTTAGTACAAATGCTTCTTGGTTTCCAAGGGGAGGCTCGAACCTGGGACCAAAGAAACTTTGGATGCCAAGCTAACCAGTTAGCCAAGTTAGCCAACCCCGTTGGGTTCATTTAGTACAAATGAAGTATTTGGATCGTGAAACCCTAACTGTGAAGGCATTTGAATCGTAAACCCTAACTCTTGCCGTGGAGCGGTCGCTGCTGCAGAGGAGGAGAATCATGCCGCTCTACGACTTCGTGGTGATGGCCAGCATGAAGGTGGATCGGCGTAGCATCACCGATCTACTAGTGCGCGTGGGGCAGCGCGTGTATGCCCAGAACGGCGTCATCACCGACGTCAAGTCTTTCGGCAAGCTCAATCTGGCTTACCACATCATGAAGCGCGATGGCAGACACTACGAGGGACAAATGATGCAGATGACCTTCATGGCTCATCCGCAATTCAACAAGGAGCTTTCTTATCTCAACAAAGATGAGAGGATCTTAAGGTGGATGCTGGTGAAGCACCGGGGCTCCAAGTGGCTGGAATCCATCAGAGCTCCAGATTCGGGCGAGGGTTTATTTTGAAGCAAATACAATACTCGTAGAACTACAAATCCTGTTTCAAACCCTTTGTAATGCTTTCCCTCTTGCTCATTGCTAACAATCTGGATCTCCAACCCTATCTACGAGAGGTAATTGTTTTGTTCACTGCACATTGGGAGTCTTACCTCAAGGCTTGGGAGTGCTGCCATCTCTAAAGGACGTGAAAGAAGAGTTGATATGCGGTTTAGGGTTTAGGAAATTGAGCTCATTGGAACTTCGTCGGACAATAAACGGTTTGATAAGGTGGATGGTAGTTAGGATCTGAGAACATCTGGGTGGTTGTTATGGTTGGTTATTATTTGGACAATCGCCAGGAGGTGATGCTTGGTTTGCCGTGTTGGCAAAAGCTATCAAATTACAGAATTCAGTGTTCGTTCTTCTCTTCTCTCTTTTTTACAAATAATGAATAAAAAGGATGTGCTCACACACTGCACAGTACATTCCTTGGTTGCTATGAATTTATCTAGGTGATTTGATGTTTTCCAGCTGAGATGGTATATTCGTAGTCTTGTTTTTTTAATTTGTTAATCGTTTCAGGTTGGTCTAAAAATTTCAATTGGCTTTGAATTTGTGTCAAGCTATGAAGTTACAACAGCCTATTTTTTAGTTGTTTCATTTTTTGAACGAATGTTTAATGAGAATTCATTTTGGCCACTGAGATTCACTGAGGTTATTGTATTTGCCATCATATTTGAGTGGTATTTGAGAGTGTGTCAAAAGTTTAAGATTTATTGCCAAACTTGTCAATATTCTTAAGGTCAAGGTTAAGCACATGTCCATCTCAAGCATTAAATTGTTTATGATATTTGTTAGTAATTGGAGCCACTATCAACCATGCACCAATGTTGTTTCACAATTATCACATTGGTTACAACAAACTAACATGATGTGCACCCGATTGTTGCAACCCAAGGGTTTTAAAATATTGTTGCAGCCCCAAGATTTTAAAAATCAAACTTGTGTAGAAACTGGTTAAGTTTCGGTTGCGACGAGTTGGATACATTTGATACAAGGGAGGTAACGATGGATGGATGTATTAGTATCATAGATTGTGGCACCTGCAAGAGGTAGCTTCTTTTTGTGTTTGTGTTGAGTGATCCCAAGCAAAAAACATTTGGTAAGTGAGAGAGATTGATGAGGTATGTTTCGACCCTTGTCTTGTAAGAAATCAAAGTGCCAAGATCCTTCTAACATTCAATCTCCATATACAAGAAGAAGAAGAAGAGGAAGAAGAAGAAGAAGAAGAAGAAGAAGAGGGTTAGGCGTCCTCAAGGAGAGAGAAAGTAGTAGCAATGCTTGAAAGGGAATGAATTACAAATGAACAATGAGTACATATAAATAGGCCTTCCAAGGGCCTAGACTCTTCCAAACCCTAAGTTCTAGAACTTACTAATTATAGGGCACCCCCAAAACTCAAGATAGGGTCCCTTAACATAATTAGATTTTACTTGGACCCACGAGTTACTACTAGACGAAAATTGGGTCCAACTTAACTAAAACTGACTTAACATGGTCTAAATAATAAACCTAACCCATGGTTACACAAGTCTCGACCTTTTGGGTCAAAGTAACCTATGGGAAACTAACATTATCATTATTTCTAACACCCTCCTTGAATGATAATGTAAAAAACATAACATGACATGAAGTATGAAAAATTGCAACAAAAATGCAAAGTGTTGCATGCTGCCCAAAACTCCATGTAGCCGAAAATGAAAAGATGTAGCTTGTTGTCCAAGCTTAATGCCGCCAAAAAAAAACTTTAGCTTGAAGTAGTCGAAGTAGCCGCAATCTCAGCCCCAATCATGCCCGATGTAGAAGAGATGTAGAATACGAAGTGCGTTAGCATCAAGTCGAAGAGTGAAGACAAGCATGCTCCATCCAAAGTAGGTAACTAAAAAACCAGCCACAAGCTGAAATATGGATTTGCAATCCATCAATGGTTCCCACATGATTCCATAAGTCTTCTTACCACAAGAAACATAAAGAAGAATATGATACTCTTCCATCACATCCTCCCGAATCTTACTATCAATGATCTGCTCACCAATACTAGGTAAGGCAACACTGTCATCATAAGAAGTAAGCATCAAACCAGGAAAATCAGCATAAGGTACTGGTTTTGGTGAGGCATGTGTGTTTCCTCCAAGGTAAAAAGATGCTTTGCTCTCCCGCAAAGACTCGGACAGCCAACAAGAGGCTGTAGCAGGCTGTCCAACAGCCACAAAATCACCAACACTTTGCTGTCCAAAGTGTTCCGAATGTGGACCTTGCTGTCCAAAAGCCTTCCGCAGGCCTAATTAGATCATCAAGCACCCAAGAACAAGTGCAAGTTAGGACTTTTGACATACACACAAATTAGGCTGCATAGAGTCATACAAATATTAGTACAACTAAATCAGCTAGTTATCTCGCACTGCTTGAGAATTCTGAAATTGTCTTCAGTAGAATAAAAGATGTTCCATGAAAAGGATATAAATAAAAGACATTCCATGAAAATGATATAACAAACAATCTCGATAATTTTAAACAAACCCCAGTTTATGATTTTTCTTGGTCTAACATGTTACTATGCAGCTCTTTATCGAGTGATTACTATGCAGATTATATTGCACACCCTGGACAAGGCTGCTTGAGAAGTCTCAAATTGTCTTCAGTAGAATAAAAGACATTCCTTGAAAAGAATGCAACAAGCATTCTCGAACTGTTCTGACTGAGAATAATTTTAACCAGCTCAAACGTATTTGACTACTACATGCACTAAATAATTAGAGAAACAAGGATCATTCCCCTTACTTGTCTCTATGGCATACACAAAAGCACGTACACAGAAGCACCCTCCCAAACGCTAAATAATGCAGTTCTTTAAGTAGAAACAAACCGCCTCCAATGAAGAGGTTTTTCTTGCACCTTTACAATACCTTGCTCTCAGTATAGCCAAGAGGCAAGAAAAAATTGGAAATGCACCGCTGCTCGATAACAGATCTTCTGTTATAGTGTATTCAGAAAACTAACGAAGATCTGTCAACATTATGTTGATTTACCTTAATCCCTTCAGCGATTGGTAACGCAGACTACAGTATAAACAGGGGGCAAGAAAAAACTGAAAATGCATCATTGCTCGATAACAGATTTTTTGTTGTAGTGTATCTAGAAAACTGACGAAGATCTATCAACATTATGTTGATTTATCTTAATCCCTTCTACGAATCGTAACACAAACTACAACGTGTATCCATAAACACGCTCATGAACGTTTACGGACTTGTGCACATGATGGGTACGATTTGGTGCATGAATTATGCAACAATGATACATTGATTGCGAGAGAGAGAGAGAGAGAGAGAGAGAGAGAGAGAGGAATTACTTTGAGTAAGCAGAAGAAACAATTCTATGGCTTGCAACGTCGATTGTAGAAGATGCTGCTACAGACGATCTTGAGTTTGTGTGCAAGAGATAGCAGCAAATCAATTCAAACAAACAACATCACAAATTCAGAATCTGACGAAGATGCATCTCAGGAATTACCTTCTTCTAGCTCTGTCAAGTACAAAATAAAAAGAAATGATAACTTCAAGGCTTCAAAGCAGTGGCAAAAAATTGCTCTCATTGATGAAAAGCAGGTCTACTCATAAGGAGATGAAGCTTTCTGATAGTTGCGATCAGCTACAAGTGTTGGAAGAAGAAGCCAACACTAATCACGTCTAGGAAGAGATGCGCTTGTCAGGTCCACTATGGCAAAGAACAATTCTGGTGAGTAGTGCACAACACCTGACTTTTTTGGATTCTCTCCAACTACTGGATTTTTTTACAATTCTGCAGCTGCTGCTTCACTTTCTCTATCTATGGGCAAATGTCACCTTGGAGTGGATCTACGCAACTCTCTGCTCAATCAGTCTATATTCTAACGCTCTGCCTGAAGACTGATGAGAATTTCTTCATTGCAGATTCCGCATACAAAATGAGTTTCGCCCAAGGGCCCTCCCTGCCCTTGGTCAAGGCTTTCCACTATACGTAATGCTGTGTGCTCTGGTTTTCTTTGTGTTTTGGAGGCACCTCCACTAGCACAATTTCTAACCACAATTTGTGTTTGGAATGCACCATGACAGCTGGATTACTAGTTGATTCTACCAGAATTAGCACAATTCACAGCTGGATTACTAGCTATTCAGCCATAATGCCTTGACAGCTACCCTCGCACCCCAGCATTACGCAGGGGAAGGCCTCTATCCCTCGAGCCTTCCGTGCTGGTCAGGGCCTGCCTTCAGGCTCCCGCTCTCGGGCAAGGTCCTCCCAGCACGGAAGGCCCTCGTGCAGGGTCTTTCCCCCCCACAAAATTTCAACAAAATCTCAATCGTCCCGCCCTCGGGCAAGGGCCCTCCCTGCAAGGAAGGTCATTGGTCAGGGCCTTCCACTATACAAAATCTCATTTGCATTGCAATCTAGATTCATTAGATCATAGGGACTTGCAATCTACCAAGCAATTTCAAAGTAGGTTAATTGCTTCACCAGACATGCTCCATACACGTAGGTATCGAAGATAGACTTACATCCCCAACGGAATGCAAAGGTTGGATTCCAAACGAATGCAGATGTTTTCAAAACAGACGCTTTTCAAGTTTTTCGATTTCAGATTTGCAAAGGCTATGAAAATGATAAGAGTATACACAACACTAACTCATAGAACATACAAAGGGATTGTAACAATAAATGCCAAGCATAATATCTGGCCGCCGCCACAGCAGCAGTAGTAGCACGTCAGTAGCTCTACCGCCATCACGGTTCATTGGGTTTGCACACCATAGGTTCCAATAGCACGTCAGTAGCTTCGCCGCCATCACGGTTCATTGGGTTTGCACACCATAGGTTCCAATAGCACGTCAGTAGCTTAATTTCTTGCATATCATATTCTCTGCTGTCTTATTTAACCGAAATTTTCACATTTTTCTTTTGTGTGGCTTTGTGGCACATCCACGCCAAACATTTTTCGGGGACCTTCCCGGTGAAATCCAGACTGGAGGTGGGGTCCGGCAAGAAATTTTTCTTTTCGCGTGGTAGTGGCACGCAAATTTTTTTAAAACCAAAATTCAAAAAATGAGCGCCAAAATATCTTGGCGGGGTAGAGTCACGCGTGGAAGTGCCACGCACGACTGTTATTTAACCGCCTACCATGTGACATGCACCTTTGGAGATTTGTCTTGCGTGACTTTTCCAGAGAGTTGGATTTTGAATTGCCACGTGTGGCAAAATAATGTGGAATTATTTCGAAAAATCTACTGTGAACAATATGTTGATAAACAAACAACTTTATGATTAATTTAAAAGCAAATGAGATTGTTTTTGAGGTTTTGAATAAGCGTGGACTAATAATAAAATGTGAACTAAAAATCAAATGATCATTATGTCAAATTATTATGCTCTGACGAATTGGAATTACTATCGGTTGAATATAACCTGCTATCTTATGCATTTATGGACATTATGATGTGTTTATATATTGAGAAAGTTCCATAATCAAAATTTGGCATTAACCTCAATATGGTATTAATAGGTAAAAATAGTGTGAGCTAAATTTGCACTTGAAAGGAAGCTAAGCACCTTGAGAGCCATGTGGTTACTTGTTTCGGGAATTTGTTGATAAAGAAATTCCAATGGTATATACATTTGTGTGTTTGCAAAGATGAATGAATAATCGAACATTGTGGAAAAGTGTATTATCATCTTTCATATAATTTTCACAAATATTACCACAAAGAAGATGTTTTTTAATTATAATATATAAATAATCAACGTTCAACATTTTCTAATTGTTCTCTTAATTAGTTCACACATCTATTGATAAGTTTTTCCAATTCTAAGCGAGATGTGTTTGAAAAGAAACTTAAAAAATGCAACATCGTATAAAGATGTAATAAATTTGAAAACAATATATATTGGCCACTAATGTATCATTTTATGACAAAATTATTTGTGACATGTACATATTTTATTCATCATCGCAAGATTCAAATTCATCAGCCAATATATCTTGCAACTCATCTCCGCTAAGATGATTTTCATCATCACTATAGAAATCAGAACCTCTCTCAATATTGTCCTCATGCACAGAATCATTGTTGTCCTCTTCATCATCTGGGTCGTCAGAATCATGAGAATTAATTCTGGGGTTTTCAAGATTTATAAAACTTGAAGATATCTGTACATCTTTATCAGATATACTTGAGTTGTCCAAATTTAGATCTTCCATTTCATTCTCAACATATGCATTTTCAAATACATGTCTTGAGCACGGCTTCATTTTGAACGACATACCACCAATTTTTGTTTAGTCGATCTGGTTGAAAAAATACCTGTACATTTAACAATGTTAAGATTAGAGATTTGTTATGATCATATTTTAATTCACAATAAATAGATGTAATGAAAAAAGTAGTGTAAATACTTAACATAACATTGGTTACAATTGACAAAAAGGAAAAAAAAAAATGAAATTCATGCACAGCTGTTCACAATGACGAGGCAGCACCAATGTGTCTGAAAAGTCCATGCTTAATGTCTTGGTTGAATCGATAGCAAAAAATCCACTACGATCTTTTTTTATGACTTTACATATAGAGAGAACCATTTCTATAACCTTTGACCAGAACATTGGAACTGATATTTTAAATAAGGCATTGTTTCGCATTGAAAATGCTATTATGGTCTTGATAAAAAGTTGTACTTATGGATAATAGGTTTTTGGTTAGAGTTGGAACATATAAAACATCATCAATAAGTCGAGATGAACCATCATTGAATCTTATGATAATTATTCATTTTCCTTTGATCTTATAAGAGCTTGAGTCTCCCAGATGAGTGAAATTGCCATGATGTGAAAATGAAAATTATTTAAACTAGTTTTGTTGAGATGTCATATGTTGTATTGCTCTATAATCAAGATACCAACAATCAAAATTTGAGATGTTTTATAAACAGCTTATGATTGGATTGATCTTGTAGAACATTAGCAACTGCAGCATGAACTTGGTTCTTTCTTGTAGGAATTTAGCAGTCCTTAATGATTTTTTTCCTTCTTGCATTATCTATATGTTTTGACTTATCATGTTGTGATAGATGTTGTGTATCATGATTTGAAGAAGTATGAGAAGCGGCTTTCTTTGATTTCAAATGTTGTTTCTTCTTCGAATAAAGTGTAATGAATTTGTCTGATGTTGAAACCTCATTTGACTTCCTTTGAAATTCTTGGAGAGAAATGGATGTGACATTTTGTAGAGTTAACTCTAGTTGGGTAGAGAGTAGTATGTGTTGGAGATTAAGCTCACAGTTTTCTCCTTGGTGTTTCAATTTCATTCAAGACTCTTCTTGCACATTCTATTTACAAGGCATTGCACCAAGGAGATGCTTTGGATAAAGAGGATGCTATTGGATCTTCACTTGCTGGATTCTAAGAAGACTCCAAGCATCTATTGTGACAGCCTTTCAGCCCAAAGTTTGGCAACCAATCCTGTTTTTCATGCTAAGGAGCAAGCACATTGAGATTGCTCATCACTTTGTGAGGGATCAAGTCATTGCCAAAGAGGTGGAGCTTCAACATGTCTCTTCTTTGGAGTGTGTGGCTGATATCTTCACCAAACCATTGGGAAAGGACCTGTATTATTAGCATGGATCTAATCTTGGAATGTGTTCAAGATCTATGTTAAAACTAGCATCCAATGTTGAAGAGGGAGTGTGAAAATTGTCAACATTTCCTAGCTAGTTTGAGGCCTAAATTGGCAACTTTTGTACATCATTTTGGTGCTGAAGTTTCACACGTGTGAACTAGGCCTAAAGTTTTTTTATTTGTTGTATTTTTTCAGTATGAAGAAGTGTCACTCACATGCGCAGGTTGCCAACTGGTCGCCTATTTCTAATACTTTTGACTTTCTATTTCTGTTGTGTAGTGTTTGGGCTTATTGCAGAAGCCTCTTGCCATATTCTAGAATATTCCATGTCATACCCAAAATCAGTCATTTAGAAGTAGTGCAGTAGAGCACATTGGGAGTAGTGAAACTAGTTTGGTTGTAGGTGTGCCTCTGCGTAGTTATCATCATTATATCATGTCATGGTATCATCGCCTCAACATTTTGACGTAGAGTTTGTAGGAAGTAGTGCAATGCTAGTAGATTGTAGAAGTCCGTCCACCCAGTTTAGAGTTTGTGATGGTGTATAGAATATCCCATCATATAGGTCATCCGAGATAGAGATAGTAGTGGAGAGGGTGGAGTTGGTTACACCCGAACACGTTCATAGTAATCCTTCATATTTGACTCTTGAAGTGAAATTCAGAAGTGAGAGGAAGAGGAGGATTCGTCGTAGGTGCAGTTTACCGTTCACAAAGAGGATACACCCACGACGATATCAGAAGAGACTCTGATGTATTGGGAGTAGGATTGACTACACATGTTACAAATGATTTGATGTCCAATGTTGATGTTAGGGAGACTCAACGACAATAGTGTTTGTTACACCTGGGCAAGTGCATAATCACCCATCGTATAGGACTCCGAAGGTAGAATCTAGATCCGCTAGGAATAGAAGGTTGAACTGTAGACGCCAAGCTAACCGGAAATATCGGACCTCGCAATTGTCTTTGCAAAACTCCGTAGTCACACAAGTCTCACATTCTACACGGAGTCTTTTGAAGTAGCTAGATCACTTCAAACACCAACATGTCATGATCTTGGAGAGATGGGGTTTGCGTGCAGTCATTGCCCTACGATGGGAACCTGAAAAAAAAAAAAAAAAAGCCCTTCATGTTGTATGAAAGGCAAGTAAACTTGCCATTGATGTCTCCTCCACCGCCTAAGCTCCTACGTATGTACATTTCTGCAAATGATATTGGGGTTCATTTTAGGAAGAATATTAGGAGTTATAATAACTCTCTAGCATTTGCATCTATTGGGATAAAGTTGGATAGGTCCATCACCAACTCTATTGGCGGCGCGTACAACTTTTGAGTGTCTTGTACCATCAAATAAGTGGATTGTTGCCCTCCGATAGTCCTTCATTTTTGCAAATTTACATAATGGATGGTGATGATTTGCAAGTAGATCGTAGATTGTCTCTCAATGGTGACCTTAGGCGTGATGTTCTTTCCATTTTGCAAAGCATGATGATGGATTTGAATCCTTTTGCACATCGTTTTAAGAATGTTGCTCAAATCATGCAAGAGAACTTCACAAAGGACATTTGTCTTCGTATAGTGTCTAGGTGTTTGCAAAATAGATCGAACATGCAATTCAATGTTCCGACGAGCAACAAGATTGCAATATTGATGTCGTTAGCTATTTCAAAAGACTCTGTGTAGAATGTGAGACTTGTGTGACTACGGGGTTTTGCGAAGACAATTGAGACATTATATTACAACGGATTACCCAGCAGCATTCATCATATGACTCATTACATTTTATCCTGTTTTTTCCTTATGGAATTGATGGATCGCATCCCGGGATCCCACATGTGAAAGTGGGAGATGATGCACATGATGATGTTGAGAATGTTCGTGTAGACGAATGTTCCAATGGTCTGGAAGAACATCTAGAAGGTGGCCACAAAATTGTCCCCATTTGAGAGTGTTATAGCTACCATTTGCAAGCTAGAACTGAGCACGTTTCACCAATACATTTGGGTGGAAGATTGCTACAAGATTACATGTGTGACATGGTAGCAAAAATGGTGCAAGCGAACATGAATTACATCTACAATAATCAGCATAGTTTCATAGGGAGATTCGTAGTGGCATCATTGATGATGTTGGGGCTCATGCTGCCAGCAATACAGGTCAGGGTGTTGTATTGTCATCTTCATATATTGGTTCACCACGCCATATGCATCAAAAGTACCAAGATGCCATAGTTGTCGTTAGAGTGTTAGGTTCTCCTGATTTGTTTATTATGATGACTGCGAATTCAAATTGGCCAGAGGCAAGGGAGAGTTGAAACAGTGGCAAATAGCAGCAGATAGGCCTGATTTGGTGTTGAGGGTGTTTAGCAGGAAGCTACAACATTTGATGGATCTATTTTAGAAGGATGAGATATTTGGACGCATTATAGGGAGGCTTCATGTTGTAGAGTTTCAGAAAAAAGGATTGCCTCATGTGCACATACTGATTATATTGGAAGAGATGAGTAAATCCATCACTATAGGAGATATGATAATATCGAGTGAGATTCCAATTAGGGAGAACGATTCGATACTATATGAATCAGTGAAGAGTTGTATGATGCATGGTCCACGTTGAGTGTCTTTTTGAAGTGTCTCATGCATGAAAGATGGGAAGTGTTCGAAGAACTACCCCAGGAGCTTCATTGATGAGACATCAGTGGTGAATGGATATTTTTTGTATAGATGTAGAGACAACGGAGAGAAAGTCCTAGCACATGGAATAGAGCTATGTGGGTTGTCCCATACAATAGGTGGTTGACTTTACATTTTTAGTGCCACATGAATGTAGAAGGTGTGTGTACATATATGTAGTCTGAAATATTTGTACAAGTATGTGTGCAAGGGACCAGATATGATAACGGCGGAGGCTATAGAGGATGTGTGTCAAACATCAGGTGCAATCAATGAGATAGAGCAGTTTTTGAATGCATGGTACTTTTCAGCAAGCGAAGCCGGCTGACGGCTTTTCGGACTTTCTATGAGTGCTTACAAGCCAGTAGTGACCAGGTTGGTGATTCAACTCCCTGGACATAACTTGACGTTCTTTAGTGACATAGATGATTTACATGAGGTTATAGAAGGATCTTCCGAAAACACTTTGACTGCATACTTTGAGTTGAATAGAAGTGGGGATTTGGAAGCCCAAGAGTTGATTTACTAGGACTTGTCGAGGATGTATGTGTACAATAGAAAATCGCGTAGGTGGATCCATCAAACCAATAACCAGAAAATACCTACCATCAGACGCATGTATTTTGTCCATCCGTCTGAAGGAGAGCGCTTTTATCTGTGAGTTTTTTTTGGGTCACGTCAAAGGTACAACAAGTTTCGAGGACATGTGTAGAGTTGATGGTGAGGTATTTCCATCGTTTAGAGATGCATGTAGACTGTTGGAGACCTGATGAGCTCCGGTCTGATACCACTGATGGAATCAGTGACCTTGAGTCCTTGAAGAGCTCGATAAGGCCGAGCAATCGGGTCGCTCTGAAACCACTGTTGGTAATATAGCGGGCTCTGGTTGATTTCTGTTGTCGCTCAGATGGAGTCGATCTGTTAGATAAGACTACTGCCTCAACTTGCGATCAATCTTCCTCCGAATAGTAGATAGCCACTGCTAATCTAACTACATCTTTATGAACAAAAGATAATGTCTTAATGACAATGGAAATATATCTACTGATGAAATTGAACAAGCATCAAAACATTCACAGATTACACACTAAATAGAAGAGAGATGTACATGTCTGTATTATCAAAAACGAGTGTACATGAAAAATCTTTCTTGAGCGTTGTTTGATTCCCAGATCAACGCGTCAGTGTGAGTGAGGTGTTCTCTTCTCATGCATGGAACTAGATACTACTAGAACTGTCTTTCTCCCTTGATATGCACCTCACTGAGTGTTGCGTTCTTAAAGCTCTTTCTGTCTATCTCTGTATATGTTTGTCTCTAATTCAAGACATATATCATGCTGGATTAGATTACAAGATTGATTAGCCAAGATTAGGCTAAAACATCTATTTAAGTACATTTTCGTTGATGTTGCATGGCGGTGGCGGAGCGTGATAGTTTGAAAAACTTCACGCCTGAGTAGTGGAGGTCCGATAGTTCATCCATGCCCGATGGTTCGTCCTCACCATTGATGCTTGGAAGTGTCGGCCAACTAAGTAAAAAATACAAAGAAAAATACTAAGGCTTTAAAGTAGAAACACAATGTTTCTTCAGCTCTCTCTAAAAGTGTGTATTTTCATGATTCCCAAGTTGGCTCTCTGCTTTTCAAACATTGTCCTATCTAATGCCTTTGTAAAGATGTCAGCTACCATCTGCTTTGTCGGTATGAAGACGGTCGTCTTTCTCAACCAAATCCCTGATCAAGTGATACTTGATGGCGATGTTCTTCGTTCTGGAATGAAACACTGGGTCTTTTGTCAGATGAATAGCGGAGGTGTTGTCCATGTGTAGGAACAACAATTTATCAATGCTCTGTCCTAGTCCATCTAAAACCTATCCGAGCAATGTCAGCTCATTGGCCATTGTGGCTATAGCAACATATTCTGCCTCACAGGATGATTGGGCAGTTATTGTCTACCTTGTGCTAATCCAAATAACAGTTGCATCAGCTGCTATGGTGCATCCTCCTGAGACGCTTTTACTATTATCTTTCAGGGACGCCCAGCTTGCATCACTGTAGGATTCAATCTTGAATCCTGTATCTCGACAATAGCATAGGCTATAGTCCTTCGTGTTCTGTAGATATTGCAAGATCCTCTTGGCGATCTTCCAGTGTGTTGGACCTGGATTGATATTGAATTGGCTCAATTTGAACACTGTGTAAACAATGTCTGGCCACGTATTGTCTGCCAAGTACATCAAAGAACTGATAAGCCTTCTATAAGGCTTATGCTTCATTGCTTGCCATTTGGCTTCATGTCTATGTCGAAATCATCAATGATCCTTTGAATGTATTTTGATTGGTGTAGATACAATCCCCCAGCCTGAAGATCTCTGTCGATCTGTAAACCCAGGTAGCATGTGGCTTCTCCTAGGTCTGATATTTTGAAGTGCCTCGAAATATCTGCCTTCACCTATGCAATCAGATTGTTGCTTTGACAGGATCATAGTGTCGTCTACGTAGACACTATGATGATCTCTCCGTTTATGACTTTCACATAAATGTTATAATCAATCATTAAAGGTTGGAAGCCCAAGGATCTAAGTGTGTGATCCTTCTTCTTATACCCAGATTGTTTCAGTCCATATATGCTTCTGTGCATTCTACAGGCATAGTCAGCAAGTGACTCGCAAGTAAAACCTGGTGGTTGGTCCATGTAGACCTCTTCTTTTAGGTCCCCATGCAAGAAAGTTGTCTTCTCATCTACGATGTGGATCTTCAGATCACAGGCAGTTGTGTATGCAAATAATATGCATATTGACGTGTGCTTCACAACATGAGAGAATGTCTCTGTATAATCAATCCCATACCTCTATGAGAAGCCCTTTGCAACTACCTTGGCTTTGTATCTCAGTACATTGTCGTCTGGTCCATACTTGTGCTTGTAGACCCATTTACACTTAACAGTCTTGTTGTCAGCTGGTAGTGGCTCGAGAGTCCATACCTTGTTTTGCTTCATGGAGCTCATTTTGTCTTCCATGGCCTTGATCCACTTGTCCTTGTCTGGACAGTTGATGGCTTCTTCATAAGTTTGTGGTTCACAACTGAATCCATAGAATTCTTCCTGAGCAGAAGATGAGTTGTCAAGTACATATTTGACTGGTGCTCTTCTTTGTCTTGTAGATCTCCTTGGAGATAATACAGACTCATCGATTGCTTTGCCTTTGTCCAGTCCGCTGATAGAGAAACCTCGGTGTATCGCCGGTGTGTTGGGTCCACTCCCTCTATCAATGTGGGTAGGTGTTATGGCCATATTCGGTTAAGGACCTGGAATAGTCCTAATATGGTAGACCGACCCTTCAGTGTTCGAGATTATTGGTCATGCCGAGATTTAATTCCATGTTGAGGCCTGTTTGTGACTAATTACCCTGAGAGGATCCAGACACTCTAATTGAGACATATGGAGTATTGCATGCCTGTGTGACGGATATAGACAGGAGGACTGCATGAAGAGATGAGACCTATTAATAGTTGACCTGCATGGGGGTTGCACGGTTTCATGCACAGGATTCTACTCTCTATATAATGAGGTAGGGATTCTCCCGTCGACATATTGGGTTTATGTTACCAGGTTCTCTCTTCTCCTCTTGCTTCACATGGCATGGCTTGGGGGGCTAGATCCAGTTTTGATCTAGGATTGGTTGGGCGGTTTGGCTTCATAGTCTCTCCTATTGTGTTCTCCTATCCTCATCTTAGGGGTTATCCCGTTGGGGCATTATACTAGTATCAAAGCTCGGCTAATATGCGGTCTTGGATAGGAGTGGAGGCAAGCTCTACATTGGATTGGAAGATCAAAGCACTTGGAGTTACATCCCGGTTTGGAGTGCTGAATTCTCAAAGGAGATTTGGAATTGAAATGGTTAATTCTTGGAGCTCTTCAAAATTGTTGTTAATGTGCCTAACGTCATGTTTTAATTTTGAAGGAGAAGCTGAGAATTAGTCTTATGTTCATTCTGATTTTTTTGGTTTTTGAGAAGAATTCCAATTCATGTTTATTGGTTTGCATGTGTGAATCAAGAGGCTTGTTGCTTGTTTTTTGTATACTAATGGAGTTCTTGATGACATGCAAATGCCCATAATGTTCAGGGTGTTGGATTCAAGTTGGTCTAGCTACGTTAATTGATAGACTGATTCTGAATCGATCTGTCCGCTCTATTACTGAGGGCTGTGGAAGACAATGAATAAAGAAGTGGATGAATAATGATCAAGTGGGTAGCGGGATCTGAATCATAGATGATTCTAAGAATGGAGACTTTTGCTATTCATTGTTGAATTCACAGGTCCTGCATTAAGACTCGGAGATGTTGTTTCCGCCCTCCAGAGAAAAGCCATGAAACATTATGATCCAGCTCTATTCCTGCTCGATAACTCTCCCTCTCTCTCTCTCTTTCACAAGGAAGGTTGCGGTTGGAAGCCCTTTTTGAAGTGGTGGCCGTGTGGTTTAGGGGTTCCCTTGAGCATTTAGGGTATGGAGTCCTAGGTTTTTTGCATAACCTTGAAGGTATGTTACCTTAGGCATGTAAGTTTTGCATGTGAAGGGGGAGTGACAGGGGCTCAACCCTCATGCAAGGGCTTCGAAATTTAGCAATTTTGGGAATTGCGAATCAGTTGTAAGGATTCTAAATACATGCCAGATGACCATTGGGGTATCAAATTTTTGACAGGTAGTAACTTTGATGATGGTTCGAAATGAGATTTTCGAACTCAAGCTACTAGCACCCAGTTAGTGGAATTTTGGATTCCTGGTGCTTAGTTTTCAAAATTTAAACCTTGGTTTAGATATTGTTTCCTGAAATAGGGATTTTCCTAGGAACAATATGCATGTATTAAGACCTTATTTGCTAGTTAAATGCTTACATCGACAGCTGCCGGTAAGCTCATATTTGTGTGGAACCTTAGTACCATTGTATTCGTGGTCATGCAACATTGATCGGTTTCCGATGAGAATTTTTTTTCGAAGTCGATCTTGACGGAACGAAGGGAGTGGTACAGTTCTTAGGCATATACCCAGTTTAGGAATTTGATTCCTTGGTACGATGCTATTTAAGCATTTAACTCTGGAGTATTGGTACTCCCAGTAAATGGAGTTAAATTGTATTTTTTTTGGATAAAACCAATCAGTTGGTTATTGTGGTTTTGATGATTTAGGTCATTAGAATTGAACAAACCAAAAGCTTTTGGAATACTTGTTAAATAATTAATGGTGGAAAATTCATAGTATTTGGAGGTAATTCTTTATTCAACAATATTATTTTGGAGTGAATACAGTGTAGAAAATACCCGAATCCAAATCTTATTTCCCATTAATTATAGATAATTTTAACGAAGTAGTTCTTAAGCCAATAAGTTCAAAAGGGCGAACAATCCAATTTTATTGGAAAAATTGTAATAATAGAAATTATAAAACTAATTTCATTTCCAGTAAAATCCTATGGTGAATTATATTCAAAAGATCATACTAGCATTGTTTCACATACTAGTAAATGATTTTTGATATATCAGATAGTCAGCCCAGGTATAGGACAAATGAAATTATTTGAGACTTTTTCAAAATTCCTATAGTAATTAATTTTTAAACATTTACTAATGTCATTACGTCTTCTTGATACCTTAGCTGAAAGATTTTTAAGAAACTGAAAATTCTAAGGAGGGAAGAAGAGTAGACATCAGTGGTAGTAAGTGTGATTGGGAAATGTATTTCGCAATTAGGATTTTGGTAATCTCAGTAAATACTTGCTTAATATCAATTATTAATTTCTAGTCAATAGAACTTGATGAATCCTTTGATTTGGCAATTAATACCTCTTGTAGATTGATTAGTACAATCAATTATTAGCCTAATTTTAGAAAATTCACACCTTCGTTTTTGTGCTTCTTGTAGTATAAAACTGCCTGTAGCTATAGAATCTGACATTCAATATTGAGGGACTTCAAATATTGCTTGAATAATTGTAAGTTCAAAGTTGCTTCGTTGGTGTTTTCTTTCAAGACGGTAAAGTTGCTTTCTTGGTGTTTTCCTTCAAGAGCAGTTTGATAAATCACATACAATGAAAAAAAATCTGCCAGTTTGATAATTATGCAAGCTTAGTCCCTTATATGTGATTCAACATAGCTTACTCGGTTGATATGCCAATCGTGTCGTAGAGCACATTGGGAGTAGCAAAACCGGTTTGGTTGTAGGCGTGCCTCTGCGTAGCTATCAGCCGTTGACATTACGTCATGTCATGGTACCATCGCCTCAACGTCTTGACGTAGAGTTTGTTGGAAGTAGTGCAATGCCCTCAGATTGTAGGAGTCCGTCCACCTAGTTTAGAGTTTTGATGGTGTATAGTGTGAAACTGTACTTTAGGACCATAAATGGATCTACAAAAGATCCACGAGTGATTGGATGCTTGCTTAACAATCTATCAAAAAACTAGTCATTAAAAAGTTGATCTAGATTGGCAATTTGACAAACAACAAGCAGCAACAATCAAAAGCATTGATCAACATTGAAATCTGAGCCCACACGTGTGAACTACAGGCTGTAATATGGCCTTCAAGCTAAGAAACAATTAGAAATTGATTTGGTTGCATTTGGATCACAAAAACTCAATGTACATAGTGAACTAGCTTGAAATTGTCAATGAGTTCCCAAAAAATTCTATCTTCTCACTATGGGAGCTTGGAATACATAGCAAATTTGACTTTCTTCTTAAAGTTAGGTGGATTTCCAGCATGTAATAAGGAAGTTTACTCACTCTTCTTGCCCTAAAATGAAACCCTAGCCTAGATCCTAGAGTTCTGTGTGGTAGGTAGCTAGTTAGTCAAATTTTCACCTTAAACTTAAGTGTAGGTCCTATAAAGTAGGAATGACCACCAAATAGACATGACCAACTCTCTTGACTTGACCTAACCTACATTAGGAGTGGGTTGCCACGTGGCATCTTGGCCTTCCGTGTGTGGAACCCAATTATACACAATATTTACAAAGTTCTACATGGCTAGATTTGTCAAAATAGGCTATTTTTCACACTTCTCCTCAAATCTAGCCTTGGAGACAATAATGTATCTATATACAATTCTAAGACCTGATCTTAACAAAAGAAATGAATCATATTCAAGTTTAGAAGATGACTAATGGGCCTCTAAATATGATGACATGATCTATCACCATATCCAACATAGAGCTTCTTTAATCTTGATCTCCTCCAAGATGAATTGAAGAGTCGTGATTCTTCCTTGCACCTTTGCACTTGATTTCTTCCATGTTGAGTGAAGATGCATGAACTTGAAACTTGCTCCTCCTTGATCTTGATGCTTCTCTTTGAAGGAAATCTGATGTCTCCATGTCTTGTGAAAATCACATTGATCAAGATCACAAAACATGTACTTGCTACTATTACCAAGATATATCATGCTAAAATGACTAGTCCACAAACCATCAAAAGTAAGCATGATTTTCCTAATCTTGTAATTACAAGTGATCTTGAACTTCATGAGGCTACATACTTGCTTATGGATATAAGTGTCCTTCAAGGGTATCGATTTCAAACGCACTTTTTAACCTGTTTACCCTCTGTTTCGTACCTCCGCGCCTGAAACCGATATTGCGTTCTAGAATATCACTCTCAAGCGCACGTTTTCATTCCGATATTCTCTGGCCTTTCTACCCACGCTCGAAACCGATAATCAGTTCTTTGACATATTTCTCCCACATAGTTTGTTGCAGTTTGATTTTGCCTTCCATTTTGCGCCTGAGACTGATATCCAATCCTTGACCTTATCAATTTTTCAAAAAAAAAAAATTTTGTATTTTTTCGTTGAAATGTCTAATTTTGATTTTAGTCTGCTATTTCGTTTTCTTGAATTTGGTATTAATGACAATATAGAGTATTTCAAGTCACTTTTTGTTCCTTTTCTTTTTGTTCTTCCTTCTATTACAGAGGGTCCTAGTGTGGAAGCATTTTCTGAGATCTATCTCAAATTTAAATCTCTGCTCAGTACCTCCTTGTTTAGATCTCAAAATAAGGACATGATTTATTATCAAGACATGGTGAACCTCGATATGCATATTTATAAAGCTAAGCTTGACTGAATGTTCACCAAGTTGCATGATGATTTCAAGTCTGTAGATGATTGTCAACTACACAATAAAAAGTGTAGATTTGTAGAGTTTCAGTCTGCCTTTGTTTTTTTTTCTTTTGTTAAATATTTCTGACAATTCGAAAGCTGCTCCTCCTACTTCTGAAGCTCCTTCTTCTAGTGGTAGAAAATCTGACAAGTCCAAGCCTGTAGATATAGAAACTTTTTTTATTGATACAAGCGTTAGTTTATATGATTGTACAGATTTTGATCCTGCCCAAAATAGGACATCGTTTATAGGCCCTAGAACTACTACTACTCTTTCTCCTTCTGATAAATGTCTAATCACATTGCCTACTTATAATATAGATAATAAATTTTTTTTGAGACTCTCGGATATATCGGATCTTTTTTATTTCATAGAGGCTGAGACTCTTTGCATTTTGAGCAAAGAGCTTCATGAAGTTTCAGATGTGATTGATTTTGATGCTGATAATCTTTTTCCTGGTGTTGATGATGTAAATAAGGATGAGTTTCCTCCATTCTGCTTATAGGCATTTCTGCAGTTCTTCTCTTAGTTGAAGTTCAAGTCTTGTCGATGCTCTTTCCTGATAGGTTGCACAAATCTTGGTTATCAAAATTCAAGGGAATGGACTCACTGACAAGTTAGTGGTAGAAACAGATTGGACGGATGGGTTGACGATAGGGAAACATGATGAAAGCTTGGTGGAAGGGTGAAAGATCTGATAATACTATCATTGCAGTCTTGGACTCTTGCAATGTCTAGCTTTGACCACCACTTGCTGGGTGAGCAGCTTGCTTTATTCTGTAGGTTCACGGTTGTCTTCAGCTTTCTTTTCTACAGCTCTTTCTTTTGATCCATTACTTTTGGATCTCTTCGGGCTTCATAATAAAAAAGCCCCATTCCCAAGCCCCACAAAAAAGGCCTTTTTTTTTGGGGGGGGGGAGGGGGGGAGGGAAGGGGAGTATTTAGACTCCCCACACATTCTTTTTTTTAGGGTGAGGGGAGGGCTACATTCCCCCACCCTTGTCTCAAACTCTCTCGACAACATGGCGTCGTCTCGCAAAAAAAATTGAAAATAAAAAAAAATGTTGTGCCACAGACCACGGGGAAGAGGAGGATGGCTAAGTAAATCATCAATCGGCCACTCTGAACATCATTCACATGTCTCAACCACAAGCCGCCACCCAGATCAACGATGGGCATACCCACTAGTATATATATATATATATTTAAACTTACAATCTTGTATGCATGGGTGAGGGGCCCCATGCATCCTCCTCCCCTCACCCATGCATAAACATTTTTTAACTAGAAGGATGGGAAGGAAGATGCATGTATGGGAAAAAGCACGCATGGCCCTCCTCCCCATGCATGCATACATAATCCTAAGCCTTTATTAGCCACCTTTTCATTAATGACTATCGGGCCACTCTCTCTCTCTCTCTCTCTCTCTCTCTCTCTCTCTCTCTCTGTGTGTGTGTGTGTGTGTGTGTGTGTGTGTGTGTGTGTGTGTGTGAGAGAGAGAGAGAGAGAGAGAGAGAGAGAGAGAGAGAGATGTTTGAGCTTAAGCTCACAATTTTCTCCTTAGTGTTTCAATTTCATTCAAGATTGCACATTCTTGAGTCTTGAATTAATCATTGATCTAGGGTCAGATGCAACCTCTTTAGGTTTTGTCTGTTCATCTGATACCTGCAAGAATCATAGTTTTTTGTTTTGCTATTATGCATATTTAGTCATGTTTCTTAACACAAACCGCAGTACCTGTAAAACTACTTTCAGTATGTGTGCCGAGTAATGTCTGGCAAAGTACACGAGTTTATGTGCATCAGTTCCGACACCTGCGACTTTCTACACAAAATCGAATTAGCCGTACTATTCGAAGGACGAATATATTGACCTTCCGACTAATCCTCATCTCCGGAATAAAAGGTATTCATTCCCTTCAATCCGCAGATGGAGATGCTTGCATTATGACCACCTCAGATCAATCACTGGGAGTCATTGAATTCAGGAGGTGTGAGAGAGAGCGGAGCAATTGTTGCTAGATGAGAGAGAGGACAGACGATGAGAGAGAGGACAGACGATGAGAGAGAGAGAGACAGATGAGGTGAATTCAATCGTTGTGTGTATCACGAGCCGCTGTGTGTGTGTGTGTGTGTGTGTGTGTGTGTGTGTGTGTGTGTGTGAGATGAGTGTGTGTATCCGATGCGCTATAGTAGTCGATGCGCTACAATCACACTTCTCTCAGATGCGCTACAAAATCTTCTCTTTGAGTGTTTCACCTTCTCTGTGTATCAGCCGATGAGCCGATGCAGTCTGTCGATGTGAAATGAAAACACATTGGCAAGGAGCCGATGAGCAAATGTAGAGAAATCGATGAGAGGAGTTGAGTGGCTGCCTTCTTCAGGTGCACGAGAGAGGGAGTCGGTGCATCCAGGTGAGCGCGCGAGAGAGAGCATCGAGAGCATCGAGAGAGAGAGAGAGAGAGAGAGAGAGAGAGAGAGAGAGAGAGAGAGAGAGAGAGAGAGAGAGAGAGAGAAAGTAGACGTGAGGAGGAAAGCCTATAGACCACTTAGAGAGAGAGAGGTAGATACAACTGTATCCGAAATTCAAAAGTGAACTTTGGAGCCAAAAACGTAGGGTCTAGGCGTGACATAGGGGAGTAGACTGAGTTACATCAACGTGAATTCTCTCTCGGTCGGGCATGAAATAATAATTTTAACATCAAGATAGCAACCATTTTCAGAGCCTGTTTTAGGGTGGTGTTAACTCACCCTACTTTTCTAGGCGTGACATAGGTGAGTAGATTGTATGTGAGAGTGTTGCTCCCCCACCCTACTTATCTAGGCGTGACATAGGGGAGTAGACCAGGTTACAGCAGCGTGAACTCTCTCTCTAAAATATCTTTAATATATAGGATATATCTCAATGTTTCCACATAACCAACTCCATGGGATCTCATGGTACAAAACCATTTTGTGGTACAAAATAGCTCCGTACCATTAAAAAACCTCTTTTTTATTTTTATTTTTATTATGTTCAAGAATGGTTATTTAAAACCATTTTTCATGCAAAAAAATTTAGAGGGGCCTATACACATTATTAGAGGGGGTCCATTTTTCTAGATTTCTTTTCTGTTTTTTTTTCTTGATTTTTTCTTTTATGTAAATATAAAATAGGTTCTATACACGTTCCACGGGTGAAACAATACGGAACCAGTTCTATACACGTTCCGTGGGTGGAACATAACGGATCCGTTTCGTACGAAACTGGTTCCGTATTGTTCCACCCACGGAACGTGTATAGAACCTATTTTTTACCATCCGCTCCATCCTTGTGGCAAGCTCCGCTATTTTGCTTACCGCATAATCTCCTACTCCCTCCCCGTACGAGCCAAGTGGCCTTTCCTCACTTACCGCCTTTGCCCGATTTGTCAATTGCAAGAAGAAATTGTTGAGTACCTATTCTTTCGTTGCAGCAAACACCTTTGAACAAGCAACCGCTTAGTCATTGAAAGGCTCCACCACAACTCATTTTTGCTCCATATTGCTAGGCGAGTCCTATATGGGAAGGGATTTGCTCACATGTTGGAATGCATGCAGGCTCTCTATGCTTTGGAAGTTGTGGACACTTTTGAGGATCCCTCTACTCCACTTTCTTCTACGTGTTTTCAGTTTGCTATAAATTTTCCAATGCTCTCTAGTTAGTTGTCATCGCCGAGCCATTTACTGCTTACTGGACTGCATCCCTGCAATGGTGTGCTTATAGTCCTAGTTTTAATTTGCATTGCATAGTTTTCCCTTCTAGGGAAGAATGACTTGATCAGCCTTGGGTTGTTGCACTTATCTACTATTTGTCTATATCTAATAGTAACTTAATATTTTGCAAAAAAAAGTAATTTATTGAAGTGGGTATAATAAAAAGTGGAGATCATGAAAGTGCACATATCGTCAAAGTGGATTTAGACACTAGACTGGTCTAGTCTCTGATACTCTCAATGGCACTAATTATGCATCTTGGTTTCCAAGGGGGGAATGAACTTTAAGACTAGACTGATCTAGTCTCTAAATCCTCCGCTGCCAATAATTCTTTCAAGGAATCTTCTCTCCATTCTTACAAACGGGGATTGATATTTATTTTTATCCAAACAACGAAATAGTATGTTATTTTTGGATGCATTAATACTCACTTTGCAAGTACACGAGGGTATTTTTCAAAATCTCTCTTCACAAAAATGGCACTCCCTCACAATAAATGTAACTTTTGACATTCAGAATGAACCACAAGTTCAGAAAGACTGTACCCACATGTCCCTGAGTGGGTATGGCAATCTCTGTTGAATCTTTTCTACAGCAAAAGTATTGACAAAATCGATAACCTTCCTTTCCTCAACGCTGCCATGGAAACAATTGCACTATCCTCTTGCTCTCACATGCACATCAGTGGTTAGTAAATAAATAGCTCATTATTAGGTCAACTCTGAACTGATACACACTAGTTTTATGTACATGAATGTTAAATTTCTCATTCCAAATTGGTAAAGCAAAGGTTAGGGTAGTCAGGCTTTTCCTCAGAAGATCATTTTCTATATTATTAGGGCATACAGAAAGTTTGCATGAGTTAAGAGTTGGCTTCAAACCTCAAATAATAGCAGATTTAAGAAATTAATAAAAACCTATTCTAGCACTAGGTCGGTAAACCAGACTAGAGATACTCTTGTTTACTCTTTGTTAAAACGGCTGATATTTTGAAATGTCTTTTCCTTGATAAGACAAGAATTGAATGTTGTTTTTAGGAATTTCGAACAGCATACTCTGGGCAAAAGCAGCTTCTCAATAGTTTTTGAAAATCAAACAAAATTTCTGAAGTACTTGAAATTCTTTTCAAACCAAGGCGTGGGATGCTTGACGCGTGACATTTTCAAAAGACTAACAAGCAAATTATTTTTTGAAACATATTGGGGGTTTGAAACACAATGAGCACTTTGAAAAACAATCACAATAATGCTAGGGAAAAGGTTTTAAGAAAAAGCTACAAGCCTACAAGCAATACAGTAGTGCAAGCTTTCCCAGGTCCTACACTATTGATCATATAAATGCTAGAATGAAAAGCAGCCATTCGGTATAAACATTTCTTCTTCATTATAACAGAATCAAATCATATGCCTGCAGGTCAGTCCTGTGTAAGGTATGCCAGTAGAAGAAAAAGCTTGTGACCTCCTTTCCTCTGCCAAATTAAAGCCATATGCTACCTTGCTCCCAAAAAAAGCAAAATATCTAATTTATTGAAAATATTATTCAAGATTAATTTACCAGCGAGGAGGTTATATAGTGCACAAAACAGCAGAAAAAAGAATCTAGTCTTATTCATAAAGTTGCGAGTATCAAAACTGGAGAATGGCTTTCTAAACAACAGGATGTTAACTTTTTCAATATGAGGTGTGATACAAGGAGAAGCTGATATCAGAATGTTCCAGGATAGCAGTCTCCTTAGCAAACTATCCAACAAGACGATTCGTGATACAGGTCATGCGAAATACCCAGAAAAGAAGTGTAACAACAAAAGTGAACAACATGGAATTGCAATATAATTTTAAAAAGAGAGCATATCCTTCAAGTCATTCATAAGTGAAATAAAAGAGGTTAAAGGGTGGTAGGTGGAAGGACTATGCTAATATCTTTGATTTTAGCATATGAAAAGACGAACCGCAAATGCTGTAAGGATAAGTTGCAAATTTGTTTTTAACTAAAGGTCAGCAAAGTTCAACTGCTTGTCTACACACAAGGTCTATAATAGCACGCTCTGAATCTGGTAAGATAACTTGGAATCCTTCACAACCTTCTGTTGTACATGAATTGGTTTTCCATTTTACCAAGCAGAATATCTGAATTCATCTAATAAAAATAGGTGACATCTATGTCAGCCATGGTAAAACATTAGCCTGGACCATTTCTCGATTATGGATGCAACCACCCAAAAAAAGGTCATACACAGCATTGAACAAATTATCAATCTCATTGTCGAGGCAGTGGTGCAGGGGGTGGAGGCAAAGGTGGCTGATTGTAGAAACCCATGCCAGATGACTGAAGAGGTGGATATGACGCAGGATTACAACCAGGTGGAAGTGGTTGATGCGCCATCATGGACATGTGTGGCAAACCCAAAACTGGACGCCCTTGTCTGAGAGGTGGTATCCCTATAGAATACTCGTAGGGGTTTCCTAACACAGTGGTACCCATGAACGGAGGCAAAGGTGGTGGCGGCGGCTGATGCTGAACTGATGATGAGTGAGGTTGAACAGAAGTTATTCGGTGCAGCATGGCTGGAGGTTGTTGCGTTGATGTTGACTGCTGATGCCGAGGAGAAAGCTGATGTGGGATATAGGATGCGTTCATATCCATGTGAGGTGATATATCAGTTGTGCCATCTAGCCTCTGTCTTTTTTCTTGGGGTATGGGAGAGAGATCTAGTGGACTGCTTTGTGAATCAGCACCATTATGGTAAGAAGCATGAATCCCTTCTGCAGCTAACGATGACAGAATAGATGTAAGCATCTGAGCTGAAGACGGGGAAGCAGCAAGCTTTGCAGCTACCTCAGCAGCAGCAGCTGCGGGTGTTTGATGGTTCTTGTTATCATCTTCAAGAAGACCCAGATTGTCAACCAAAGGCTCTGTTGCTGTCAAAGAATCTCCCAGCATAACATTACGAGAGCCATCATTTTCCAGTATAGGGTGATATTCATGATGGTTCACATTACTGTCATGTCTAGAATTGCTCCGAAACTCATCTTCAGGTGAGGACGAAACTTCTCCAGTTTTTGGACTACCTATCAAAAGATGCTGCTGCAAACCCGCTACCTGCTCAGCATGTGCTTGAGCTAACTGGAAAACAGAAATCGCTGCTCAGATCTCAAAAGATTTAGCAAACTCAAAAGTGAAGTAATAACAGATTTCCTTACACGGTAGGTGGCAAAATTTGTCTCAAATGTAAAGTATGAGTCGTTTTCAACTCACTACCTTTATGGCAGTGGTAGGTTTGGAAACGTGCTAGACAGTCTTATGGGATGATAACACTAGGAATCATTAAATAAATAACTTCAACTATCTAGGCTATAGAATGAAACAACTTTTTGGTCTCATCTAAAAAATGTAGGGTGACTTTTCCTCAGCAGCTTAGCATGATATTCCGGTCACCGGACAAATTTTGAAACAAAACTACGTAACCAGAGCTCTTCTGATTGAATCTGCAAAGCTTCATGTAAAAGAATGATACTCTCTTATGCTCTTTACAGTTCAGCACAAAACAATTCCTTACTACAAAATCATCAGGTTTAACTCGACTATGTTCAGGAGGGTCCCTGGATATATTTAGTCAGGCATCCGAGGATACTGACCTTTTAAGCAAAGCAAGGTGAAAATTAATATGATTATGCTCTGACATTGTTTCAAGGTTATTACATCTAAGTCAAATACATTCAAAAGGCTGCATAAATATACCTAGTCAGGACGTTAGGGGGTACATGTGGAGGACTGAGATATTTGTCAAGCGTAAGGAAATTCTGGGTCGACTACGTGTTACATGCTACGTGTCTTAGATTCAACAACTCCAAGTGATACATAGAGTCAACAGTCTTTTCTCTGCTCAGAAAAGTCAATCCTTTAACCATTCTAAGCAAATAGTCATTTAACTATTCCAAGATCCAGTAAGCAGTCCATCTACTCCTGGCAAACAGTCCTATCGCTTGACACACACAACATGCTGTCCAACTGAAATTTGAAGTCACTCTTAGATTTCATACGTCACATTCGTGCATCTGACTGATACACTCACAACATCATGAAACGACAAAGAAGAAAGAATCTGGGGCGCACAGTTGAGACTGCAAAAGTTCTTCTCTTGGAATTTCGTACTCATTTTCTTGATGAGATATTCATATTGAAGCCAGCATTTCCAGGTGCTTGGGGCTTTTGGGGTCCAAATTCTATAAGCGAAAATTTCAATAAGCTGACGTCTATGTTCCAGTTCAGCCTGTACCGTCCTAACATCTACATGTATACATGAGGCATGTATCCACACAACAAAAACAGTGCCCTACACGCAAGATGTAGGTCAGTTGAGACACAGACAAAAGCATATACAGAGAGCTCCAAGGTGCATGCAAACAAAACGTGGATGCACTATATACTTTACAGCCATCTCCTCAATCTCCAGTCTCCAGTCCTCTTAACGCAACATGTATTGCATGTTTTTCATTATCTTACGTTCCTATCACTATTATTTGCAAATCTTCAAAATAGACTCCTAATAATACATTTGGTATTTGTTAGGAATTAATGTTTATTTGATACCCCTTAATGATAGTTTGGCCATGCCTGCGCCCTATTTTTAGGGGCCATTCTATTTATAATAAATTTGTCTTTTAAGGCTTATGCATGTAGGTGGGCGCACTACAAATAGATTAGGATCTATTTAGTACTTAGTTCATTTTTGGTCTTTACCAAATATAGGTAGTATTATTAGCAATTAGCTTTTGTTATGCTATTTGCTTTAGGCTCTTAGCTTTCTTCATTCATTAGAGAAACTATTTAAGTAGGCTGGCGCCCCACCACAATCATTCCATTATGCTAGAGCAATTGCTCAATTCTCCTATGATCTGAATTTTCTCTATGCTTGGTTTTGTGTGAGTGCTAGTAGGACTAGTATCTTCATCTAGAATTTGTATCACAAATTCTAACATGGTATCAGAGCAGGCTCTTTGGTAAGAGAGAGAGAGTTTGTATTTGCAGGTGTGCAATTATTGGATGCCGACATTGTTGGAAATTAAGCCCACAGTTGTCTCCTTGGTGAATGACTAATTTCTATTTCATGATTCTTCATGCACGTTTATTGATCATTGATCTAGGGTCAGGTGAAACCAACTTTGGTTCTACGTCTGCTCATCTAATACCTACAGGAATCACAAACTTAGACAAAGGGTAACCAATCTTATCATAATTTCAAGTTCAAATGTTAAGTTCAATAATTTGAAGTCATTGAAGACTTGGCCATCTTCAAGGACTTCCATAAACTTGCATTTAGAACAAGTCTGCAGAAATACCTTATTTTTTCAACAGTCTGCAGAAATACACTAAGTGTCGCACAGTTTGCATTTTTCGCACTTTCCCGAAAAATGCGACACTTAACCTTCGGCTTCTTCCGTTCAATTATTTCGAAGAAGTCAACTTGTGCATAGTTCAAAAGTTCAACTGTTTTTAACACCTTCGGCTTTTTCGCAAAATGCGAAGAGAGAGAAAATTTTTTATGGTCATCTACTTTTCAGAGTTGACCTGTTTTAGGGCACCTTCGGCTTTTTCGCAAAATGCGAAGAGAGAGAAAATTCCCTAAGATCATCTACTTCAAGACTTGAACTGTTTTAGGGCACCTTCGCTTTTTCACAAAATCCCGAAGTGAGAGAAAAAGTGAAGGCCGTCTATTTTGAACGGACGTTCCCAGCCACTTCCCGAAATTTGCGAAGTGAGAGAAAACTACTTCACGTAAAATGCGAAGTGAGAATTTGCGACGTCCTCGTCCACGTCAACATTTTCTACGGGTCGACAATATACAGTATGTACAGTTGTCACAAAAGCCATATACTTCCAAGTACAACGGCTTACCTAATTAGGTGACAAACATTTAATGTAGTTAATACATGGATGCAATCTATAAATAGATCATCCCAGCACATATTACTTGCTCAGTCCATGAGACGTATTATTTGAGCCTCCCAGTTATGCTGCCATTTTTTGTTGTAATTGTTATTTTATTGTGCTTCAGTGTAATATAGCAGCAGCATGCTTTTCTATCTATGTATAACGTAGATGAATGCTTGTTGTGATTGAATGCACTCTATTGCTGTTTGATAACATTTGTTCACTCACTCTGATCAGAACACAGACGTCTACGACTCCTTAGTTTCTGATCAAACAATGGCTGTCTTTGACGCCTGAGGAACTTGCACTATCACACTGCTATTTCAATCTATTTCAGAACTAAACTTCATATTGAATATGATTTCCAATAATACCATACACACACAAACCATTTCTAATATCTTTGGTGGACTGTACTCTCGTTTTTGTGAGTATGAATTAATTTTTAAGATCCTGTTGGGAAATTAAAACACTTAAAGCTGTGATTATATTCAGCATAAACTTTCTAATTAGAGTATTTTTGCATCTAGCAGCTGATTGTAACAGGAGAGTCGTTCCGCAATATTCCTGCTCTCTTCTCCGTTTGCGTTCTTCTATCTCCCTTGCCCCATCAGATTGGTATCAAAGCGTAGCTCATATAACCCGAGAGATTAAGTGTGTTCTATTTGTATTACTGTTAGTATGTCTCATATAGGTAGCTCTTCGTCTTCATCATCCAGCGAAGCTAGAATCATTGACAAGTTCAATGGTTCTAACTTCTACATCTGGAAGTTAATACTCCGGATGATGTTGATAGATAGGGATCTTTGGGATGTAGTAGAAGGTTCTGACCTAAAACCAAAAGATGGTGATCAAGCCAAGGCATGGAAGATTAAAGATCAGAAGGCCTTAGCATGTATCACACTCAATCTGGCTGACTCCCAAATATCTCATGTTACCACATGCAAAACCTCTAAGGATGCATTAGATTTGTTATCAAATCTCTATGAGACTCATGATGTAACTACTAGATTACATCTTAAAATGAAGTTTTTTACTCTTAGCATGTCTGATTCTACTGCCATCACTTCTCACATCAATAGCTTCAGATCTTTATTAGATCAGTTATCAGCTGTAGGATGTGCTATTCAAGATGATGATGTCGTTATGACCTTGCTTTCTTCTCTTCCAAAGTCGTATGAACACTTTGTGGTGATGATCTCCACACAGCCCGACCTCACTTTTCAAAAGGTGATCGGTCATCTTCTTCAAGAAGAAATGCGAAGAAAGACCAGCAGCCTGTCTATCAAAGACAAATCCATGGCTCTGTACACCAAGAAGAAAGACTATTCCAAGGGCAAGAATCAAGTGCAGCAGCAACAACAGAAGCCTCACACTCAAGGTGAGAATAGTGAATCGCGCAAGAAGCTTTTCTGCCGATATTGCAAGAGAGCCAATCACGACATCAAAGAGTGTCATATCTGCATCTACAACGAGGCAAAGAAGCAACAACAGTAGCAGCCAAATTTCTCCAATGCGATGGAATTCAAGGAGCAAGACACACACCTGTTAATGGCTTACAACAGTGACAACGAAGACCACAATAGCTGGTACTTGGACAGCAGCGCTACCCAGCACATGACCTCTCGCAAGAATGGTTTACCGAGTATGCAGCTTAAAGAAGAGATCAATTCATCTACCTCGAAGATTCAAGCACCATACGTGTTGAAGGCAAAGGGACAGTCAAGATCACATTCAACCACAATCTATCTATTTGTGTCCCAACGTCTTTCACGTTCCTCAGCTATCAAAGAACCTGTTATTAGTTTCTAAGATGACTAATGAGGGCTCCACTGTTACTTTGTCATCTGAGTAGTGTACAATCTTCAAAGAAGATACTACTCTGACTACATGCACTAGAGTCGGAAATCTTTACGTACTCTCTAATTCTCGGAAATCTTTACGTACTCTCTAATTCAGTTGCATTAGCTAGCATCTCTCATGAAAATGATAATGCTATTTTGTGGCATAGTCGATTTGGACACGTGAATACAAGATCACTTTCCTATATGCGTTGTAATAATTTAGTTGATAGATTACATTTCCCTTCTTCATTGGATAGGAAATCTTTCTTTTGTGGATCATGCATCTATGGGTAGCACTCTAGAAGCAAGTTTCCCAAATCACATTCCATCAAAACAAAGCATGTATTGGATCTTGTACATAGCGATCTTTGTGGTCCAATGCCAACTCCATCCTTAGGAGATGCAATCTATTTTATCACTTTCATGAACGATTATTCTAGATGGTCTACAGTCATGTTCATTAAGCACAAATCAGAAATTGAATGCTTCAAGAGATTCAAGGCCATGGCTGAGACACAAACGTTTACAGAAGTGAAAACACTACAAGCTGATGGTGGCGGCGAATACCTCTTTAACAAGATGTCCGACTACATGGCTGAACATGCTATTAGAAGACAGTTCACCACTTCCTATTCACCTCAACAGAACGGGATTGCAGAAAGGAAGAATCAAACTCTTCTCAACTCAGCCAGATCCATGACCCACTCATCCTGCGAGGCTACTCCGCCTCAGATTGGGGAGGAACGGTCTCTACCATAAAATCTACCTCCGGATTCTGTTTCTATCTGGCAGGGGGACCGATTTTGTGGAACTCAAGGAGAAATCAGTTGCGCTTTCTTCGACAGAGACAAAGTACATCGCAGTATGTCAAGCTTCAAAAGAAGTTGTATGGATCAGGTTATTACTTCACGACTTACATCACACTCAGTTCAATGCTACCACCATTCTGTGTGACAACTTGACCTGTATTTCACTATCAAACGGGCTTCCGGCTGATCTCCAGCGAAGGGTAACCAATCCTATCATATTTCATGTTCAAATGTTAAGTTCAATTATTTGAAGATCATTGAAGACTTGGCCATCTTCAAAGACTTCCACAAATTAGCATTAGAACAACTCTGCAGAAATACACTAAGTGTCGCAACAATCAGAAGGCCTTAGCATACATCACACTCAATCTGGCTAACTCCCAAATATCCCATGTTACCACATGCAAAACCTCTAAGGATGCATTAGATTTGTTATCAAATCTCTATGAGACTCATGATGTAACCACTAGATTACATCTGAAAAGAAAGTTCTTTACTCTTGTCTGATTCTATTGCCATCACTTCTCACATCAACAGCTTCAAGTCTTATTGGATCAGTTATCAGCTGTAGGATGTTCTATTCAAGATGATGATGCCGTCATGACCTTGCTTTCTTCTCTTCCAAAGTCATATGAACACTTTGTGGTGATGATCTCACACAATCCGACCTCACTCTTCAAAAGGTGATCGGTCATCTTCTTCAAGAAGAAATGCGAAGAAAGACCAACAGCCTGTCTATCAAAGACAAATCCATGGCTTTGTACACCAAGAAGAAAGACTATTCCAAGGGCAAGAATCAAGTGCAGCACCAAAAGCAAAAGCCTCACAGTCAAGGTGATGAGCATGGTGGATCGTGCAAGAAGCTTTTCTACAGATATTGCAAGAGAGCCAATCACGACATCAAGGAGTGTCGCATCCGCATCTACAACGAGGCAAAGAAGCAACAACAACAACAGCCAGACTCCTCCAACACGGCGGAATTCAAAGAGCAAGATACACATTTGTTAATGGCTTACAGCAGCAGCAACGAAGACTGTAATAGCTAGTACCTGGACAGCGGCGCTACCCAACACATGACCTCTCGCAAGGAATGGTTTACTGAGTATGCAGCTTACAACAGAGATCAATTCCTCTACCTCGGAGATTCAAGCACCATACGCGTGGAAGGCAAAGGGACAGTCAAGATCACATTCAACAACGATCTATCTATTTGTGTTCCCAACGTCCTTCACGTTCCTCCGCTATCAAAGAACCTGTTATCAGTTTCTAAGATAACTGATGAGGGCTACACTGTTACTTTCTCATCTGAGCAGTGTACAATATTCGAGGAAGATACTACTCTGACTACATGCACTAGAGTCGGAAATCTTTACGTACTCTCTAATTCAATTGCATTAGCTAGCATCTCTCATGAAAATGAAACGATAATGCTATCTTATGGCATAGTCGATTTAAACACGTGAATACAAAATCACTTTCCTATATGCGTTGTGATAATTTAGTTGATGGATTGTATTTCCCTTCTTCATTATATAGGAAATCTTTCTTTTGTGAATCATGCGTCTATGGCAAACACTCTAGAAGCCTGCTGGTATACTCTAGAGATATGATTATACCTCATATCAGAAATGCTGCTGGACCCAAGGAGGCTTGGGATATATTGAAGAACTTGTATGAGATGGTAAATCAGTCACGGATCACACGTTGAAGATGGGTACAAGTGAATCAGTAACGGACTACTTTACTCGAGTGAAAGATCTGAGAGGGCAACTTATTGCAGTTGGAGAAAGTGTTCAAGATTCAGTATTGGTATCAATTGTACTTAATAGTCTACCTTTGGCCTATCAGAACTTTGTAATGATGCTACCGTTAAGAGAAACGAGGCCTTCTTTTGATGAGCTAAATACTATCTTATTACAGGAAGAAATGAGACAACAAAATATTGTTGACAGGGACGATTTCAAGGAACAGACATTCCTGGCAAAGAGCAAAGTTCCAAGAAGGGTGGCAAAGAGAAGAAGAAGAAGCAGCAACAGCAAGATATGGAGGAGAATCAATCAAATCGGTCAAAAGAAGGAAAGAAAAATGGTTCGAAAAGGAAACTGCTTTATTTGCAAAAAATCAGGACATTATGCAAAGGAGTGTTGGCACAACAAACTCAAGAAAAGCAGGACGGAATTTTGTTGAAGAAGACTAATGCAGAATTGAGTGCTTTGGATCTTGAAGACTATGAATTGTTTTCGGCATCGACATCTTCTGGTAGTGGCTTCTCGAAGGCATATGACTATTGGTTTATTGATTCAAGAGCTTCGAAGCACATGACACCTAGGAGAGACTGGCTATCTAATTTTCAAAAATTAGATGATGGGTCAAATGTGAAGTTGGGGGACAACTACACATATGATATAAAGGGAGTTGGGAAAGTACAAGTACAACTACCTTCAGGGAAGATTGGAAACATAAAGGATGTGCTTTATGTACCAGGAATCAAGAAAAACTTACTCTCAGTATCAGCTATTGCAAAGCAACACATGGTGGTGCAGTTTGATGAACAACGGTGTCTTATCAAGAGGAAAAATAATGTAGTAGTTGAGGGCATACTTGCAGGGCGGTTGTATAAACTTCAAGCTCAGGTGGTGGCAAGTGTTGCGGATATGGATCATTGAGTAAGTTATGGCACGAGAGGTTTGGACATCTGAATTACAAAAGTCTACAAGTCTTGAGGAAATTTAACATTTTTACAAGTTTATCTCAAGTTGTTTTTGATCACAAGGTATGTGAAGGCTGTGTCTTAGGCAAGCATCATATGAAGAAATTTTTGCCTAGTACATTCAGGGCGAAAAATGTTCTAGAACTTGTTCATACAGATTTGTGTAGTCCTATGAGGACTCAATCTTATGGGGGAGCAAGTTACTTTATGGTGTTTGTGGATGACTATTTTAGAAAGACATGGATCTATCTTCTAAAGAATAAGGGTGAAGCTTTCAAGTATTTCACATGGTTTAAGACACAGGTGGAGAAAGAAACAGATAGACAAATTAAGATACTTCGCTCGGACAAAGGGGGAGAGTATCTTTCTACGAAATTTCAGGTGTTTTGCAAGGATAAAGGTATAAAGAGACAATCTGCAAATACGGACACGCCTCAATAAAATGGAGCTGCAGAAAGAAAGAACCGGTCTATAGTAGAAACTGCAAGGAGTACGCTCAAGAGTAAAAATCTTCCAAATATGTTTTGGGGTGAAGCAGTTAAGACGACGGTTTATCTTTTGAATCGAAGTCCTACAAAGGTTGTAGAGAATCGAACTCCAGAGGAAGCTTACACTTGTCGGAAGCCAGATGTAAGTCATTTGAGAGTGTTTGGGAGTATCGCTTATTCTTAGATACCTAAGGATTCAAAGAGCAGATTGGATTCTAAGGCGACCAAGTGTTTATTTCTTGGTTATGATAATCAAGAGAAGGGATACAGGTTATATGACTTGGAAGGTAAGAAAATAATCATAAATAGGGATGTAGTCTTTGATGAGGAGGCAACTCATCAAGATATAGAGATATATTTTGATAAGGATCAAGATGGAGGAATCCCTATGTTATGTGATGAGTTATTACAGGAACCTGCGACACATGTATCGCTTACACCAATTCAAGAACCTAGAGTGACTTTGGTTGAGATGGGAAAGAGGAAGGAGAGATCAAGTATACGGGATACTTATTCACCTCCGACTTCACCAGGCAGGAAGCGTCCTACATCATAAGCTCGACGATTGCCTAGCTGGTACTAAGAAACTATCAAGGATAGCGTATGATTCAGGAAATCAGAGCTTGATATGAGAGATCTTGGTTCACTACAATATTTTCTTGGGATTGAGGTATGGAGACTAGCACAGGGACTGTTTATTTCTCAATCTAAGTATGATCATGAACTTCTTGAAAAGTTCAATATGTCTATGATAGTGGATGTAAGCTTACTAAAGCTGAGGAAGATCAGGATGTAGATGAGACGTTATATAGAAAGCTTGTAATCTATCTAACTACTACAAGACCAAATATTGCTTATGTTGTGAGTATGGTTAGTCAGTTTATGGCTAAGCCTAAGTAGATTCATTGGAAAGCTGCTAAGCGAATACTCAGATATATCCAGGGCACTTTGGTATTCTCTATGGTAGACAAGATGATTTGAAGTTACAAGGATATGTGGATGTTGATTGGGCTGGAGATGCGGAAGACCAAAGATCTACTACAGGTTATGTTTTTAGTCTTGGTTCTAGTGCTATCTCTTGGAGTTCAAAGCAGCATACTATTGCTTTATCATCTACAGAGGCAAAATATCGAGCGACTACGAGTGCAACATGTGAAGCAATATGGTTGTGAAGGATTCTACATGATCTACATATGGTACAAGATTCACCTACGGTACTTCAATGCGACAATCAGACTTGTATTAAATTGGCAAAAAATCCAGTTTTTCACAGTAGGACAAAGCATATTGAAGTACAACAACACTTCATCAGAGAGAAAATTCAAAGTGATGAAGTGGAGCTTATCTATTGCACTACGAAAGAGCAAGTTGCAGATATCTTTACCAAAGGTCTTGGCAAAGAAAAATTTCAGAAGTTTAGAGAACTTCTAGGAGTAATATATAACAAAGTAAACATTAAGGGAGAGTGTTAGAAGTTAATGTTTATTTGATACCCCTTAATGATAGTTTGGCCATGCCTACGTGCTATTTTTAGAAGCCATTCTATTAATAGTAAATTCATTTTTTAAGGCTTATGCATGTAGGTGGGCGCACTACAAATAGATTAGGATCTATTTAGTACTTAGAAGTTCATTTTTGGTCTTTACCAAATATAGGTAGTATTATTAGCTTTTGCTATTTTGCTATTTGCTTTAGGCTCTTAGCTTTTCTCATTCATTAGAGAAACTATTTAAGTAGGCTGGCGCCCCACCACAATCATTCCATTATGCTAGAGCAATTGCTCAATTCTCCTATGATTTGAATTCTCTCTATGCTTGGTTTTGTGTGAGTGCTAGTAGGACTAGTATCTTCATCTAGAATTTGTATCACAAATTCTGACAATATTGTCCGATCCCCACTATTGCATTTGCCTCCACAACCACTATTATTCCACTCATACCAATGTGTGTGTCACTATTCAGCTTTTTATTTGTCCATCACTTTTCTTTTCACACCTATTGACATATACTTTGTTGATTGACCTTCCACTGTTTGATTTACATATGTTTTGATATCTTCATGTGCTTCCAGTTGATAACTTTATTTGGCATTCCAATCCTTTTGAATAGACCTTTGATCCACAATCTAAAGATGTACATTCCTTATACACAGTTTTGTTAATTGTCCTCAGTAATCTTTGGTATCGACATTTTTTATTAACCAATGATGGGGACACTATCTTAGTAAGGGTGGAGAGTTACATAAAGCTTATCGACAATTACTTGTGCCTACCACATGTAAATATTGAAAATAAACCAGATTGTTTGGGCATTTGGGCCTTCTATTCATTATATAACATTCATTATTGATATTGTTACTCATATGGTCCTACTAAAGTAGGTACAGCCCTAACACTAACTTTTATGCCTCCACATCATTTAAATAGGTCATGAAACCTCATTATGAGTGGCAAATTGTAAGAAGACTACTTAATTGAGAGAGTAGACATCAGTGTAGCTTCATAGCTCTATATGTATTGACCACAGATAATTCAGCACTGTCATTTATATGAATCTTATGCTTACAACCATAAAGCACTTTCAACTTTAAAAAATATAACCATCTCCAGGATAAAATTATGCAAGGATAATATATAATACTAAAGTTTAAACATAATAGTCATAATAGGAAAGCGGAAATGATAAAAGTCGAAAGCAGTACACGATATGATACATGGTATGAAACATCAGAATCAGATATATACGAAACAAGAAACGTAAAACAGTAGAGACCCAAAAAATAAAATTAAAAATTGCAAGCAATAGAGGGCTAGAAGATGATTTTAGATCATGTATCCATGTGCTGAGAAAGCAGCTACCTTTGATATACAAGTATCGTAGCCGCATCCTCTGATTTGGGACATAGAGGCCATTTGATATACGGAATAATGTCTTCAAATTTCAAAAGTAAAAACAGTAACAGATGACGGGAGCGATACATCCAAGTATGTGATACATTCAAAAGGAGTATCAGGAGGGAGGGAGGGAGGAGCGAGCGAGTTATAGATGTATATTTGGAATCCTATATATAGAAATTGATTGATTATTAATAGCATTTTAAGCCCCAACCCTAGAAATCCGTTCCTAAGGCTTTTCCTTTAAAACGGATACCATTCCATTCCTTAGAAACGGTTTTCAGGAATGCACGTCAGGCTTAGGGTTGGAACGGGTCGGAATCTGGCAACAGCCACTGGGAGTACTCGAATTTTTCTAACAATGCCCACTGGGAGTACTTTGAGGTTCACAGCTGCCATTTGGAGCGTTTGAATCGTTTGGAAACTTTAAATTGTTTGGACCGTTTAAATGAGTTTTTGAGGAGTTGCCTCGATCAGACAGGAACAGTTTCTCAAATGTTATAACTCACAGGAACAATGTTTTCAAATGTGATCAACTCACAAGAACTGTGTTTTCAAACTGTGAGTTGCCTTCATCAGACAGGAACGATGAAACAAAAAAAAATTCAAAAAATCTACCTAAGGAACAGTTCCTTAGGTACTTTAGGAACAGTACGGAACCGTTTCTCGGAACTATGGCCCCAACTAACAATTCAATCTGTTGTTGGGCCCCTTCAGACGAAGTCTTAAAGGGAGGTTTCAATCATAGATGCCTGTTCCAAGCACTTTTTGGAGCGATGTTTGGCACAGCCCGTTTCAGAATGTCACATGATTTTTTTAATTTTTTCGAAAGGGACTTTCAAATTAATGAAAAGTAGGGAATGACATTGAGCTGCCTTAAATAGACTAGTTAGGACTATTTGGCTGCCTTAAAAGGATATTTAAGTAGCTCATATGGTGATAGGGAAATATCAATCAAGAATATAAAATAAATTACAATATGATGGCAAAAGAAGTTTGTTGCGTAGCAATGAGTTCCTTATTGAAAATATGTACATTACTTGCGAATGGATAAGTCAGCCGTTGCACAATGTCACTGGCTCCCAAAGGGATGCTTTTAAAACAACTATTTTTCCAGAGAGTTTTAGATTAGAACTTCTTTCAAAGAAAATGTCTTTTTCTTCGTATTCTAGTTGGAGGGCTTGCAAAATAGCTGCTTGGGGTGAAATAAACCATAAAACAAAAAAACTTAAAGTGGTACACAGAGAATTTTAAGTCCATTTATGTCTGCGAACACAAGTAGCCAATAGATTGAAGGCTTTAGAGATGTCCAATCTGATGGTCCAGATCTTAAGTTACTCGGTGTATTGTGTGATGCTATAGGGCTTGGATGTGCTATGTACAACTTCCATATGTGATTATGACAAGGACAAAGGGAGAACAATCCTTACACAATGCACATTGTGCTTCAGAAAATAGCATACATTCACAAATACTTCGTTTGAAAACTATTTTGTAGTTGCTTTGAGAAGTGCGTGTTTGAACTACTTTGACAATGATATCTTCAATTTCTACTGGCAGATTTAGTTTTATGACGTACATCTTGCAGCACCATGTTTTGACATATCATCCTTCATGGCATTTTTGTCCTTCAATCTTTACACTGATAGTGTAGAGACCATTTTTGAAGGGTGGATCAAGGAAAGTTATAGACTATTAAATGGGGCAATAAATTTTTGTCACACACTAAGTCTAATTCTGAAAAACTTTCGGCATAGCAAGACAGATGTCCAAAATTATGTGACAAATTTGAGCTCAAACGTGATCAAGTTTCCCGAATCCCTACCAAAAGGTTTCAAAAGGGGGAGCCATTAGGCTCCCACGAGTCCAAACGGAGATGGAGTCTCCTCTCCAAAAAGTTCAATATCCAGAAGTATAGCCCAAGTTGAACCAGGGATGCGCGTCCGGGCCGGAAGCGGCCAATCCGCGTCCGCGTCCGGCGTCCGGACCCGTCCATAATTATTTTTTTTTAACAACAAAAGACTCTAAAAAAACAACCAAAAAAAAAAAAACCGACGCGTCCGGGGACCCACACGCACCCTTGGTACGTCCGCATCCGGACGCGCGTTCGCGTCCGGGGTCCGCCACGTTAGAGCCCAACATAGAGTAGCTCAGAGTATGAGTGAGGCAAAATTGAGATTCTTTCTTCATAGAACCATACCCATCATTGTTCTACAAGATATTAGTGTCCTCAATGATCAAATTATTTTGAATTAGCAATTTAACAAATTTACTTGAAGAAAAAAGGAGCCTTGACACATTTTAGGGAGAACTCGATTTGTTGATCTGGTCACACGCTTCCCTATCCATTGCTTTTTTTAATATAGAGGACCTTTCTCCCTCTCCCTCTCCGTCTCTCTCTCTGAAGAGACAGACACCCTAGAGACAACCATTGCTGGGGGGACAGATTTGTCATTCCACGTTGCCCTCCCCTCTATTTGGGTTCTAGCTTCCCTTTTAGCACTCATGGATCATTGCACAAGGAGCTTGTGTTGGATTTCTATCTCTTCACTAATCTAGATCCATTCATTTGTTGTATGTGAATACTTCTACAGTCGCGCAGTCTGCAGAAATGCAAAGAAATCGATGACAGTGTTCTATCAACGACATCGACTTCAACTACTCGTCGCTGATCACTCATCGACTCAGCCGACATCGACTACTCGTCGTTGGACACTCATCAACTCACTCGACATTGATCACTCATCGACTTAGCCGACATCAATTACAACGACTACAACTACTCGACGTTGATCATCCATCGACTCAGCCGACATCAATGACATTGACTATTTGTCGGACATCAACCATTACTGACATCAACTCAGCCAACTTCGTCGACTAACTTGAATAATTGGCGACGATAACAGCACATGGTGCCTTAATCCCATTTGTAAAGTACATACCTTAATTAGAAGTCACCGCAAGAGCAAGTCAGTTGCGGCCCAAAGCGGCGACGGTGCCTAAAGGAGGAAGCGGTAACATGGTTATCCACTCTTCTCTCCACCGATCTAATATACACCGACTGCTCTCACGTACATTTGCCAGTGTAAAATTTATATATATATATATTATATAGATATATATATCAGACATGAGGGTCCGGGCCGGGCGCGGCCATTTCGCGTCTGCGCCCGGTGCCCGGGAGTGTCCGGGTCCGACCCCGGGGCGCGAGGTTGGGTGCAAAAAAGAAAAAAAATTTAGGCTGGACGCGTCCAGTGGACGCAGACACGTCCAGGTCCCAGGCACGCATGCGTGTGAGAGAGAGGTTGAGAGAGGGTGTGTGTGCATGTGGGCGTGTGTGTTGTGATGTGTGTGTGTGTGTGTGTGTGTGAAAGATGGTGATGTGTGTAATGGTTTGTGTTGATTTGTGTGTGTGTCTGTGTTGATTTGTGTGTGTGTGAGGATTGTGTGTGTGTGAGAGAGAGTGAGTGAGAGGGAGGAGTTGTGTGTGTGTGAGTTTAGGGTTTAGGTGTGTGTGCTTGGGTTTAGGGTTTAGGAGGAGAGAGAGAGAGAGAGAGAGAGAGAGAGAGAGAGAGAGAGAGAGAGATTGGATTTAGGATTTAGGGTGTGTGTGTGTGTGTGTGTGTGTGAGAGAGAGAGAGAGAGAGAGAGAGAGAGACAGAGAGGGAGAGAGATGGCCGCTTCTCCCATTTGGGACGAGGTGGAGTTGTTGCATGACAGAAAGTGGCGTTGCCCTTTTTGTCGGAAAGAGTTGGGAGGGAATGCCTCCCGGACGCTATGGGATCGGTGTTTGTACATCCATCCCCCCTGTAGAGAGGGCACGCATTCTCGAAACATATGATGAGCCAGGTGTTGAGGCCGGCGAGCCATCCACAGATGCCGCGGAGACCCCTTCCACTGCTACACCCACTGTCACCCCTGCCACCGCCACCGCCCCCGCCCTTGCCACCGCCACCCCCTCCGCCAGCACTCCCCATGGATCCACAGCCACCACTTCCGCACCTGCAGCTATGCCACCACCTCCAAAGCCGCACCGTCCATCCGCGTCCTCTCAGCCATCCACATCCCGAGGCACCAGACAGACCACCATGTCGGGATCTCTTAGAGAGGGACAGCACAAGGAGGCCACCAGGACCATAGCATAGATGTTCTATGACCTGAAACTCCCCTTCATCATGGCCACATCCCGCATCTTTCGAGAGGCTATCTCGAAAGTTGCAGTCTGCGGGCCTAGCTATACACCACCCACAGTCGACGCGCTTCGCGGCCCTTTGCTCCAGGGGCGGGTTGCCGAGGTCAGAGAGAGACTGGCCGCATTGCACGAGGGCTGGGATTTGTACGGCTGTTCCATCATGGCTGATGGGTGGACTGATCGTCATAAACGTCCACTCATCAACATCATTTTGTCCAGCTACTACGGTTCCATGTTCCTCCACAGCATCGACACCTCCGAGGCAGGGAGAGTGCACACGACGGAGTACATCTACGGCATCATTCGCCAGCACATGAGGTTGGGCCACAGCGCGTTGTCCAGGTACTAGTTCTTTCATTGACTGCTTGATCATTTATTGCGCAATGTGTTAACAAAGGTTTCATTAGTTTTCAATTGATTGCAATGTGCTTTCAAGTTGTGCATTAATTGAATCAACTGTTCACAACAGGTTGTGACGGACAATGCGTCCAACTGCCGAGGTATGGGGGATCTTCTCATGGCAGAGTACCCCTCCATTGTGTGGACTGCATGTGCCGCACACTCACTGGACCTCCTCTGCATTCCATCAGGTGTCTGCCTTGGGTCAATGAGCTTCTCAAGAGGGCACTTACGGTTGTGGACTTCATCACACACAAGAACCGCACCACTGCCCTTTTCCGCACATTCAGCAAGTAAGAGACTACTTATGTTTAAGCTCATTAGTAGTTCCATTGCACGCGCCAATAATTCCAGGGTTTAGGGTTTAGGGTTGCGAATGCGTTTTGGTGTGTGGGTCTTATTTCGTTTTGCAATGCAGGCTGGATCTGAGAAGCCGGCTCCCACGCGCTTCGCCTACCAGTTCATCATGCTCGAGCGGCTCCACCGGCTGAAGGGGGAGTTGCGTCGCATGGCCACTTCGGCAGAGTTCACGGCCATGGACCTGTCCGAGACCCCAGAGGGCTTGGCATTCCACGAGATCCTCTTCATGGAGCCCTTCTGGGTTGATATGCAGCAACTCATGGATGTTATGCGCCCCATGTATTCTGAGGCTCGTTGATCGCAAGGGGTGCACGATGGGCCTCTTATACGAGTTCATAGACCGCATCGGCGAGTCTCTCGGGCGTCCCGATCTGGACACGGCCAAGTATACCTCCTTCCGTCTCACGAACTTTCTTTCCATTCGCACTCTATTTCGTGTTGTTGTCGAGCACACAATTATGTAATGCTTGCCTACTGGTAGTATGTTCCACAGGTTGACGCCTATTAAGCGCTTGTGGGCGTGGCGATGGCAGAAGTTCCACCGGTCGATTCACAGTGTAGCCCACATACTTCATCCGTAGTGGCAGAGCGACCAGCAGTACATAGATGAGGAGCTGCGTGCGGACTGGTTCTCATAGCGATCCTGTGGTTCGCAATGAGCTCGAGGGTCAGAGGCTGAGGTTCAGGTACACCCTTGCTCTACCACCGCCCACCTTCACATGATTCACAACTCCCCTCTGCTTGCTCGATTGAACTCATTTACACAGTTGCTCAATTTCAGGCACGCCCTAGGGCTGTTCGGCGAGGACCTTGCTCGCATGCAAGATAACAGGCTGCAGCCTGTATCGTGGTGGGAGAGCTTCAGCGTTGGACAAGCACGGTTGTTGAGGCTCGCGTTCCGAGTCCCGTCACAGGTATGTTTTCTAATCCGCCAGTTCCATTCATGCAAACAGTTTCCGCATTGTCTCTATAAGGCCACAACTCAATTAATTGGCGGCCAATTGACGCAAGATTGTTCTGCCTGCATGTGTGAGCAGAACTGGTCAGCGTTCAGCCTTGTTCACACAAACAGGCAGAACCGCCTCATGCAGGAGCGGTGCAATGACTTAGTGTACTACAACACCAACACCAGGGTGGTTCGGCGCATGGCAGACAGCATGAGGGCAGGAGGCGCACGGACCCTACTATTGCAGGTAAGTTTCTATGCTCTATTGTTTTGCTTTCGTGCTATGGCATGCAATCAGTTTAATACCATCATGTTGCTTCAGCTATTCTCACGAATGATTGACTTGTGTAGGTCAATCCAGATGATTGCATGGTTCCTGCGGCTGATCCAGAGCCAGAGCCAAAGCCAGAGGTTGATGCAGATGAGGCTGCTCGCCGTGCACTGCGAGGTGATCCTGAGGATGATCCTGATGCCGAGGAGATTGTCCCCCTCCCTACTGACGTGCTCAGAGCATCGCAGGCAGGCAGTTCCCAGAGTGCCCCCCGTGGCAGAGGCAGACCCCCAGGCAGGAGTGTACCACATAGTGTTCCTTCCGGCAGACCCAGAGGTAGACCTCCAAAGAGGCCAGGCACTAAACTTTTCCAGGAGTCTATTGGCGGGCATTGGCCCAGACTTGGAGGACCTCAGATGCCAGGCATAGACTCCGAGCCAGAGTTTGTATTTGACACCCCTGTAGATGCATCTGGCACACAGAGGGATGATTTGTTTAGTTTGGACATGTAGATATTGAGACACATACAACATCATGTACATTGGCAGCAGACGATATGTATATATTTTTTTAGTTTATTGGTGTCGTGGCTACCGTATCATGGTTTCGTTCAAATGGTTTGCTCTGTGCAATTTCAATGGTTAGTTAGAAATGGTTTGCTCTGTGCAAGATGAATGGTTAGTTGGAAATGGTTAGCTCTGTGCAAGATGAGCGAGAGAGAGAGAGAGAGAGAGAGAGAGAGAGAGAGAGAGAGAGAGAGAGAGAGAGAGAGAGAGAGAGAGAGAGAGGACGTAGTATGGAAGTTATATATGCTGCACTTATTGTTTTACACTAGCACATCTTCATGTCTCTCGTCTCATCTGCTTCATGTCTAACCATTTCACATCTTTTCTTGTGTCAAATTTAGTTTGCAGTTGCATGAAATCAACCCCACACCCTAAACCCTATACAAAAACCCTAAACCCTGTCGTGGATTGGCATCAACCCTAAACCCTAAGCGAAAAACCACAAACCTAAACTCTAACAAAATGGCATCAACCCCGACAAGTCCAACAAATCCGGTGCAAGGATCGTGCGCTGTCGATATTGCCTGGCCGAGTTCGTTGCCACCCTCACTCGCCTTAAAGGCCACCTACTCGGCGCACGCGCCAAAGATGGTGGCACACTGAATGCTGCCCCTTGTGCCAGCATGTCCGTTCCAGTCAGGCAGCAACTTCTGGATACCTACGGGCCACGTCTTGTGGCGGGGGAGAACACCATTTCGGAGGGTGTTCTACGGTTTTGCACCGCTCCTTACGTGGTTGAACCCGAGTTACTGCCTGCTTGGCTGGCACGCATGAGGAGAGGGAGTGCATCCTCGTCCAGTCCCTTTGCCCCTCATCCCCCTCAGACAGTTCCGCCTCACGCACCCCCATCTGCACCCATTCCGGTGGATCCCGTCCCACCGCGTCCGCCAGTTGCCACTGCGGTTCCACCACCACCTACTGTTGCTCGCACTCCCCCGGTTTACGACTTTCTCATGGACTCTCCGCCACCCGAGCACGAGCAGGCCCCGGATGCCAGTGACGAGGCCTTCCATGATGTTGAGGAGATCCCTTCCTCCCTCCCTTCACATCCGGATGACCTCCCTACCCGGCAGTTTCCGTATCCCATGCCAGATGTCCACCCTCCACCAGTGTTGCACCCATCCCGACCACTCTCCCCATTCCACGTCTACAGCTGATGCATCCACTAGTGCCCAGCCTGTCGCGTCATCATCCATACCCATCACGTTCGGTGCACCGTGTTGGAGGTCCGCTACCCGTCGCCCAGCTAGGAGAGTTCTTAGGCAGCAGAGCATTCGCGGCGCGCATCAGCCGCACATGGACAGAGAGGCTACACAGGTCGTGGCCAGTCTGATTTATGAGCTGAACCTTCCATTTGCCATCACCGACTCCGAGCCCTTCAGAAGGGCCTTCCGCCTTGCACAGTTTGTCAGCCCTAGCTGGAGAGTCCCTAGTTCAGAGGTTGTCCGCACACACATGCTGAGGGATAGGGTCGAGTCCTTGTCTAGAGAGATGGAGCCTCTGCGTCGCCACTGGGCCACTTACGGTTGCAGCATCATGTCCGATGGCTGGACTGATGTCAGGAGGAGGCCGATCCTCAACATATTGGTCTCCAGCTGCATGGGCGCACAGTTTTTGAGGGCAGTGGATTGCAGCAGAGGGGGGAGAGTCATATCTGCAGAGTTCATGTTTGATGTCATCAGGTCTTCCATCCTGTCCATAGGCCCACAGCATGTCGTCACGGTGGTGACAGACAATGCCACGAACTGCATTCACATGGGTGTACTGCTAGAGGCCGAGTTCCCTCACATTGTTCATATCCCCTGTGCTGCGCACGGCATAGACCTTCTGATGGGGGACATAGGTGCACGTCCCTAGGTTAGAGCCATCGTCCGTGAGGCCCTCGTCACCAGGAAGAGACGTGTTCTTGCCATGTTCCGGGTGTTCAGCCATCTGGACCTCCGTAAGCCAGCCCCCACACGCTTTGCATTCGACTTGGTGGTCATCGACCGTTTGATCAGGTGCAGGGCACAGCTTCTATAGATGGTTGCCAATGATCTTTGGTGTGCTAGTACGTTTCAGCACACTGAGGATGGGGAGCACTTTTCTTCCACGGTGAGGGGAGACCAGTTCTGGAAGGATGAACAGACATTGTTAGGACTGCTTCGACCACTCTACATTGTGCACAGCATGGCTGACAGCGAGGGGTCGAGACTTGGACTGGGGTATGAGCTCATGGACCGGATCAGACAGTTCCTGCAGCTCCCCATCCTGCAGCCAGAGAGGTAAGCGGTATTGTGTTGTAATTGGTCTTTATCTTTTCAGTGGTTGCTAGCTTGTTTTTCTGTCGATGTTACGTTTTTTCGTAATGCCCAGGTTTTAACATGCCTCTCACCTGCAGGATGACCGAGCTGAAGTTCATCTGGCAGACACGATGGAACTACTTCCACAGGAGTATCCACAGCGATGCACACATACTACATCCCCTCTTCCTCTCTCTGACACAGATCGCAGACAGGGAGCTCGAGGCCGATTGGCTTCAATACATTCACAGAGTGGGTCCACACATAGGTTAGGATCCTATCAGGCTCATGGAGGAGCTCACTGCATTCCGTTTCGGCATGGGCACATTCGGCCACCCGGCTGCTCAGGATCCAGAGAGGAGGCAGCTACCCATTACCTGGTGGACCATGTTCGGTAGCACATATCCATCTATACAGCGTCTTGCACTGCGTGTCCTTTCTCAGGTATGCATCTCATTTTATCCTCCATTGCTGTGTTTCTTTGAAGTTCCACCCGTGCAAATGTGCTAAAGTATTTCAATGCACGTACCACAGGACTGTGCTGCCTCCGTGTGTGAGTGTAATTGGAGTACATGGGCACTCATTCACACGAGGAGAAGAAACAGGCTGTCAGTGAGTCAGTTGGAGCGGTTGGTGTTCTGTAGCACCAACGCACGCCTCGCCAGGAGACTTTCGACCATTACGAGCACATTGCAGGTGATTAGTTATTACCCCAGAGCATGTTGGTTGACGACTTATACGTTGGTTTCGTTTCTTGATCAAATTGTCTCTCTGACATGCAAATTTTGCAGACGAAGATATCAGATTTGGAGCGCCAGGTTGACTTTCCTACGGACAGCACCCATCACATGCCTGCAGATGACCTGGGCACACAGCTTATGGCAGAGAGAGAAAGGGAGCTTGCCGAGATGAGAGAGAGAGAGCTTGGGCTTGAGCACAGAGAGCCTCCATTGGCCGAGATGAGAGAGAGAGAGAGAGCTTGGGCTTGAGCACAGAGAGCCTCCATTGTACAAGGCAGATGAGCCAATGTCAGAGGATGATCAGCATGAGTATGAGCCCAATCGGGTTGTGTTCGCCAGATCAGAGAGGGACGAGGCATATGATACAGGTGTTGGGCACACACCTAGTGGTAGAGGTGGGTCACATACCACAGATTGTACCGGGAGACAGGCAGGGCACACAGGGGGGCCAGTGGCATACCTTCTTATGTTGATATAATGGAGGAGGCTCTTGATAGGGGGCAGAGTGATTTGGGCTTACCTACCGCAACTGCTTGGATGCGTGCATCACAGACTAGGCATTTCTACGACAACACACCAAAGGAGTCACCAGATGACTTTGATTGTACCGATTGGGAGGCCATGCAGGGTCCCCATGGTGCACAGGATGAGGCACGGGATGATCCAGAGGATGGTGCACATGATGAGTCCCAGAGCCCAGAGCATTTGTATTCGGATGCCCAGCTGGACGACTTGATTGCAGACTTGGATTCAGAGGCCCAACAGATGCCGAGCTTCAGGGCGCCCCCATCCTCTCTAGCCAGCATGCCCTACACAGAGTCTCAGCCAGAGCAGCTACACGAGGTGCCTGCAGTTCCTCCAGTTCCTCAGAGGGTGTATGTGCGCCGCACAGCACCACCACCGATACCGTTGAGGCCTGCAGCCCCTTCATCGCCATCCACTTTTGCAGCAGCAGGTCTCCATGGCAGGCCACCATTTGTGCCCAGGTCTTCTCTTCCAACGCCCACATCTACAAACGCTCCTCCAGTGGCAGCACCCACGACACATCCTCCTCCATTGGCAGCACCCACGGCACCGGCTCCTCCTTTGGCAGGACCTAGAATGTACCAGTACCGGCCACCGCAGCGCCCCTTTCAGTACTTATTGCCGCTGTACTTGACTCCTGCAGGGACGGCCCCTCCACATCCAGTTCCTCCACCAACAGCAGGCCCACGGGCACACACTCCTCGGACCTATCCTCCACTATCAGCTGCACAGGGACACCTATCTTTGGCTTCTCTATCCTAGCCGGCCGCAGCTTGGGCCCAGCCTAGCCAGCCAAGTGATCTGCATGGGGGTGATGAGGCATTGACGGCTCCCCTCGTCCGCAAGAGGCCAGGAAGGCCCAAGGGTGCACCGAACAAGAAAGGCAGGGCACAGAAACTGCCCGGGAAGAGAGGACGACCTCGCAGGGCTCCAGTTATAGGTAGAGGTGCAGTATTACAGCCAGCTGCCGCAGGTGTTGTTGGTTTAGCCTGCTTGGGGGCTGATGCGGAGGCAGATTGGGAGAATGAGGATGACGAGTCTTCCCTCTAGGATACACAGCCCATGCCAATTCCAGACAGGCATAGATATCGGTTGCGAGAGTCAGCTCGGGGCCCTGAGTTGTCTCCGGAGCATTCATCTAAGTTTGAGGCAGAGCATTGATTGTAGCTCTGTTATTTTATTTTTAGCAGTTTGATATCATGTTCCATGTTTGGCGGCTAGATGGTCGAACACTGTATTCAGACCATTTTCCATACTATATTCAATGTTGGACGTACTTTATTCGCTGCACATTTTGTATTTGTCGATTTGTAATTGTTATGCTCTGTTTTCAATTTTATTTCGAACGGTAAGTGCGTAATTACAATTAGTTTCAACTGCATAGATTGATAGGAGATGCACAACACAGAAATACAACCCCCTTCATAGCATTTCATAAACACACATACTACATTGCAATACACTAGGCACGCGTTGCACAAAAAACACACCATACATTAATTCATCAGATGTATCAAAATTACAATACATATTCCCGCCATATAGGCTGGTGCTGTTCTTTACACTATGTTAGACACTACATGCTGCCACATATACTGCCGAAAACTACATAGCAACAGTCCGCCACATACGGCTGGACCTTATCTATTCTAAACATTCCTACTGATCCTCCACCGACTCCTCGCCCTCGTCAGGTGCATTGTTTTGTCGTTCTCGCTCTGCCTCCTGGTTAGCCTGAGCTGCCTCCTGGTTAGCACGACGGCGGGCAGCCCTTTCCATGACCATGATGAGCTGTCGCCGTGTGAAGTTCATTCCAATCTGCTCATCCAAATCCAACTCGACAGCGGCGGCGGGGGGCACAGCACGAGCTGGGTGCCCGGCTCGGGATTTCTCTGTCGAGCCTGTCACAGCATCTCTGCAATGTCTGCCTCTTGCTTCCGATGCCTTTCGTTGTGCCTTCGGACATCTTCCTCGAGCTTCCTCCTGGCTTCGCCCTCAGGCCTCGGTGGTATGCGCTCCGCCATCTCACGACACCCTGTTTCTCGAATTGGCTCTCACAGCCTCTCACAGCCTCTCAATGGTTCTCACTGGCTCTCTCACAGCCTCCCTCTCACAGCCTCTCTCTCGGTCTGTGACACAGCCTCTCACAACGCCTCTCTCTCACAGCCTCACTGGCTCTCTCTCACAGCCTCACAATGCCTCTCACAACCTCTCTCTCACAGCCTCTCACTAGCTCTCTCACTGCCACGTGAGTGCCTATTTAACCCCACAGCCTGTTTCCCCATTTGCATTTGTTGATGATCCCATGTGCTACTGTACCTCTCCCATGTATTGCTCCCTCACATGCTGCACTCCGATTGGGTCCATGGTCTGCTCCTCCACAGTGCCCATGTGACGGTGTACCTGTCCGGATATATTGCTCCCCCACATGCTGCACTCCGATTGGGTCCATGGTCTGCTCCTCCACAGTGCCCATGTGACGGTGTACCTGCCCCATGTATTGCTCCCCCACATGCTGCACTCCGATTGGGTCCGTGGTCTGCTCCCCCACAGTGCCCATGTGACGGTGTACCTGTCCGGATTTGCTGCCCCCCACATGATGCACTCCCGTTGACCACCAGGTCTGCTCTCCCACAGTGCCCCCAGTACAGTCCCCCAGTACAGTCCCCTGTACAGTAACATCTTTTTTCTAAACCCTAGCCCTTTTTTTTTTTTGAATTTTTTACCCTGTATTAGCTTGTTAAAAGGGTTTTTTATTAAAAAATAATAATAATAATAATAATAATAAATATTATTTTTGTGGTGCCGCCCTGGTACCCCTGGTCTGAGGGCGGCACCATAACCGCGGTACCATAATGGCGGTACAACGTGCCACTATGATATATAAATATATATATATATAGGGATGAGGGTCCGGGCCGGATTGCCTGCATCCGCGTCCGCGTCCGACGTCCGGACCCGGACGCGTTCGACCCCCGGACGCGGGGTCGGACGCGTCCAATTTTAAAAAAAAAAAACAGATGCGTCCGAGGGTCCGGACGCGTCTAGACGCACGCGTCCAACGGTCCGGACGCCATTTTTTTTTTAGCTTTTTATTTTAAAAAAAAAATTAAAAAAATTAAAAAAAAGAAAAAAGAACCCGGACACGGACGCGTCCGCGTCCGCCATCCGCTTCCTTAGATATATATATATATATATATCATAGATCCAGCGGTACCAGGATCCGCGGATCCCGGTACCGCGGATCCATACTGATCCGCGGTACCACAATATTTAATATTTTTTAATATTTAATATTTTAATATATATATTTTTAACCTAATCCCCACCCTCACTTCATCTCTCTCCCTGCCCATCGCGTTGTTGTCCGCGCCCTCGTTGTTGTCTGCCCACTCCTCGCCATCATACTGTCTTCACGTTGCACTGATTGCTTCCGCCCCCGCTATTTTCCAGCTTTGCGCCACCTATCGCACTCACCATCATCTCTGCCTTTTTGCCCCAGTTCCCTCTACAGAAATGGTGCATTCCAACCTTGCCGATCTGCGGGGCGAGGTGGACATTGTCAGGCGGGTTCCCGACAAGTCCTACAAGTCCGATGCAAAGATCGTGTGCTGTCGATATTGCCTGGTTGAGTTCAGTGCCACCCTCACTCGCCTTAAAGGCCACCTACTCGGCGCACGCACCAAAAATGGTGGCACAATGAATGCTGCCCCCTGTACCAGCATGTCCGTTCCTGTCAGGCAGCGACTTTTGGACACCTACGGGCCACGTCTTGTGGCGGGGGAGAACACTTTCGAAGGGTGTTCCCGGGTTTTGCATCGCGCCTTATGTGGTTGACCCCGAGTTGCTGCCTGCTTGGCTGGCACGCACGAGGAGAGGGAGTGCATCCTCGTCCAATCCCTTTGTCTCTCACCCCCCTTAGACAGTTCTACTAGACGCATCTCCATCCGCACCCATTTCGGTGGATCCCATCCCATCTCGTCCGCCAGTTGCCACTGCGGTTCCACCACCACCCAATGTTGCTCGCACTCCCCCAATTTACGACTTTCTCATGGACTCTCCACAACCCAAGCAGGAGCAGGTCCAGGATGCCAGTGACGATGCCTTCCAGGATGTTGAGGAGATCCCTTCCTCCCTCCCTTCCCATCCGGATGACCTCCCTAGCCAGCAGTTTTCGTATCCCATGCCAGATGTTCCCCCTCCACCAGTGCACCCCACTTATGCTGCTGCACCCATCCCTGCCAGTGCATCCCACTCTCCCCATTCCACGTCTACAGCCGATGCATCTACTAGCGCCTAGCCTGTCGCGTCATCATCAATTCCTGTCACATTTGGTGCACCATGTTGGAGGTCCGCTACCCGTCGCCCAGCTAGGAGAGTTCTTAGGCAGCAGAGCATTCGCGGCGCGCATCAGCCGCACATGGACAGAGACGCTACACAGGTCGTGGCCAGTCTGATTTATGAGCTGAACCTTCCATTTGCCATCACCGACTCCGAGCCCTTCAGAAGGGCCTTCCGCCTTGCACAGTTTGTCAGCCCTAGCTGGAGAGTCCCTAGTTCAGAGGTTGTCCGCACACACATGCTGAGGGATAGGGTCGAGTCCTTGTCTAGAGAGATGGAGCCTCTGCGTCGCCACTGGCCCACTTACGGTTGCAGCATCATGTCCGATGGCTGGACTGATGTCAGGAGGAGGCCGATCCTCAACATATTGGTCTCCAGCTGCATGGGCACACAGTTTTTGAGGGCCGTGGACTGTAGCAGGGGGGGGAGAGTCATATCGGCAGAGTTCATGTTTGATGTCATCAGGTCTTCCATCCTATCCATAGGCGCACAGCATGTCGTCACGGTGGTGACGGACAATGCCACGAACTGCATTCAGATGGGTGTACTGCTAGAGGCCGAGTTCCCTCACATTGTTCATACCCCCTGTGCAGCCCACGGTATAGACCTTCTGATGGGGGACATAGGTGCACTTCCCTGGGTTAGAGCCATCATCCGTGAGGCCCTCTTCCTAGTGACTTTTGTCACCAGAAAGAGGCGTGTTCTTGCCATGTTCCGGGTGTTCAGCCATATGGACCTCCGTAAGCCAGCCCCCACACGCTTTGCATTCGACTTGGTGGTCATCGACCGTCTGATCAAGTGTAGGGCGCAGCTTCTACATATGGTTGCCAGTGATCTTTGGCGTGCCAGTACGTTTCAGCACACTGAGGATGGGGAGCACTTTTCTTCCATGATGAGGGGAGACTAGTTCTAGAGGGATGCACAGACATTGTCAGGACTGCTTCGACCACTCTACATTGTGCACCGCATGGCTGACAGCGAGGGGTCGACACTTGGACTGGTGTATGAGCTCATGGACCGGATCGGACAGTTCCTGCAGCTCCCCATCCTGCAGCCAGAGAGGTAAGCGGTATTGTGTTGTAATTGGTCTTTATCTTTTCAGTGGTTGCTAGCTTGTTTTTCTGTCAATGTTACGTTTTTTCGTAATGCCCTAAACCACATGCCTCTCACTTGCAGGATGACCGAGCTGAAGTTCATCTGGGAGACGCGGTGGAACTACTTCCACAGGAGTATCCACAACGTTGCACACATGCTGCATCCCCTCTTCCTCTCTTCGACACAGATCGCAGACAGGGAGCTCGAGGCCGATTGGCTTCAGTACATTCACAGGGTGGGTCCTCACATAGGTTTGGATCCTATCAGGCTCATGGAGGAGCTCGTTGCATTTCGTTTCGGCATGGGCACGTTCGGCCACCCGCCTACTCGGGATCCAGAGAGGAGGCAGCTTCCCATTACCTGGTGGACCATGTTCGGTAGCACCTATCCATCCATACAGCGTCTTGCACTGCGTGTCCTTTCTCAACTATGCATTTCATTTCATCCTCCATTGTTGTGTTTCATTGACCTTCCACCCGTGCACATGTGCTGAAGCATTTCATTGCACGAACCACAGGACTGCGCTGCCTCCGTGTGTGAGAGTAATTGGAGCACATGGGCACTCATTCACACGAGGAGAAGAAACCGGTTGTCAGTGAGTCAGTTGGAGCGGTTGGTGTTCTGTAGCACCAACGCACGTCTCGCCAGGAGACTTCCGACCATTACGAGCGCATTGCAGGTGATAAGCTATTCTCCCATAGCAGTTTCATTTCTTGATAAAGTTGTCTCTCTGACATGCAAATTTTAAACCTTGCAGACGAAGATATTTGATTTGGAGCGCCAGGTTGACTTGCCTACGGACAGCACCCATCCCATGCCTGCAGATGACCTGGGCACACAGTTGATGGCAGAGAGAGAGAGGGAGCTTGCCGAGATGAGAGAGAGAGAGAGAGAGAGAGAGAGAGAGAGAGAGAGAGAGAGAGAGAGAGAGAGAGAGAGAGAGAGAGAGAGAGAGAGAGAGGGAGCTCGGGCTTGAGCACAGAGAGCCTCCATTGTACGAGGCAGATGAGCCAGTGTCAGAGGATGATCAGGATGAGGATGAGCCCATTCAGGTTGTGTTCGCCATATCAGAGCAGGATGAGACATATGATGGAGGCGGATGTGGAGTGAGTGCTGCCACTGGAGGAGCCACTGTGGATGTGGGCGCTGCAAGAGAAAACCTGGGCACAGATGGTGGCCTGCCATGGAGACTTGGTGCTGCAGAAGTGGACGACGATGGAGGGGCTGCAGGCTTGAATGGCATCGGTGGCACTAGAGGAGCTGTGCGGCGCACATATACCCTCTGAGCAGTTGGAGGAACTGTAGAAACCTCGTGCGGCTGCTCTGGCTGGGACTCTGTGTATGGCATGCTGGCAAGAGATGAAGGGGGTGCCCTGACACTCGGCATCTGCTGAGCCTCTGAATCCAATGTGGCAATCAAGTCGTCCAGCTGGGCATCTGAATACAAATCCTCTGGGCTCTGGGCCTCATCCTGTGCACCATCCCCTGAATCATCCTGTGCACCATCCCCTGAATCAACTCGTGCCTCATCCCGTGCCTCATCATGTGCACCCTGTAGACCCTGCATGGCCTCCCAATCTGTGCAATCAAAGTCATCTGGTGCCTCCTCTGGTGTGCTGTCGTAGTAACGGCCATGACTCTGTACTGCACGCATCGAAACAGCTGCGGGACCGGCATCTAAATCACTCTGCCCTCTATCAAGAGCCTCCTCCATCATGTCGACATAGGTAGGTATGCCACTGCCCCCCCCCCCCCCCCCCCCTGTGTGCCCTGCCTGTCTCCCGGTATAACCTGTGCCATGTGCCCCACCTCTGCCACGTGATGCACCTGTGACCCCTGCCCGTGGCGTGTCTGCGATTATATAATTTCTATTCCAACAATCTGAATCGTGTTGTACTGTGTCCAATGCATTATCATTCTGTTCTGATCGATTGATGCCATGCAGATAAAATTATCCGTAGATTAAAATATTCATATGAGTGATAATTTGTGTTGATCATAAGCTCTAGCTCTTAATTGATTACGCTTCCGCAAAGCGCATCTAATTTTGTGTTCGCCTACGAAACCTATACTGGTAGACGTAGTGCATGCACCAAGAGATCTTCCACTGGTCGATTTCCAACCAATCATCATCCACATATCCTTGGTTCTTTATAATTGAGTTATACTCCTCATCCATCCAAATATCCGCTCTCTCAGCTTCCTTGAAGTAGATAGATCCTTAGTTTCCAAAAAAAAACTATAGCCATATATGCAAAGTGTACATCCTCATCCTCATGATGATACTCCCGTCGATCCTAATCCGCGTGATGCTTTTCAAGCCTAGCAGACCTCCTAGTTCCCTATGTACTAGACTCTCCTTGTTCCAAAATAACATTATCCCTGATAGTTTCATAGTACCATCTAGGTAATCTTCTAGTATCTGATGTAGAATGCTTTCTGCCTGGTGAAGTCGAAGGTGAATAAGTATCCCATGTACTTGATCTCTCCTTCCTTTTTCCTCTCCTTCCCTTTTCCTTTCTCAACCATGGTCACTCTAGGTACTTGAATTGGTGTAGGCGACACATGTGTCGACTCAAGCTCCTATATTGACTCGTCACACGCAATAGGAATTCCTCCAAATGTTTTTGTATCTTTATGAGATCCATCCTCATCAAAGATTACATCCCTGCTTATGATAATTTCCTTACTCTTCATGCAATACAACTTGTATCCCTTCTCTTGACTATCATATCCAAGAAATAAACACTTAGTAGCCTTTGAATCCAAACTTGAATCCCTAGGTATGTGAGCATATGCAATACTTCCAAAAACCCTCAAATGACTTATGTCAAGTTTCGACACGTGCAAGCTTCCTTTGGAGTCCGATTCTCTACAACTTTTGTAGGACTTCAATTCAAAAGATAAACGGCTATCTAAACTGCTTCACCCCAAAACATATTTGGACGTTTCTTACTTGGACACATGCTCCTTGCAATTTTCACAATAGACTAATTCTTCCTTTCTGCAACTCCATTATGTTGAGGCATTTCTGTACTTGCAAATTGTCTCCTTATACCATGATCCTTGCAACCCACCTAAAACTTTGTAGAAAGAAAGATACCCTCCCCATTTATCCAAACAAAGCATCTTAATAGACACATCTTTCTCCACCTGTCTCTTAAACCATGCGAAACACTTGAATGCCTCACCCTTATTCTTGCGAAGATATACTCGCATCTTCCTAGAATAATCATCAACAGACACCATAAAGTAACCTGCTCCCCCATAAGACTCAGGTTTCATAGGATCACACAAATCTGTAGGAACAAGTTCTAGAACATTTTCTGCCCTAAAAGTACGACGGAAATTTGTTCATACGATGTTTCCCTAAGACACAACCCTCACAAAACACAAAAAAAAACCAAAAAAAAAAAAATTAAAAAAAACGTTTCTGAAAAAAAATTCCATATTGTATTGGGAAACTGAAACATAATGGAGGAAGAAGAGAGCAGTGAACAGGGTGCCAAAAGATCTCTTAGGTCTCATGAGAAACAAGAGACTAACTTTGCCCTTATGTCCACAATTCTGGAAGCAAATGAACCGGAGTTCTTTCACGAAGCCATGAAGGAAAAGGTATGGCAATAAGCCATGCAGGAGGAGTACGACTCCATTGTGAAGAATGACACATGGGAGCTCACTACATTGCCATAAGGGAAGCAACCAATAGATTGCAACTGCGTCTATAAGACCAAGTTTTGTCCAATGGAACAATGGACAACTACAAGGCGAGCTTGGTGGCGAAAGGCTATACTTTTCAAGGCAAGGGTATGAGAAGATGAAAGATTTGGGTTTGCTGCACTATTAACTAGGAGTTGAGGCTTGAAAAGGGAAGGGTTGAGGAAAAGAATGCACATAAAATATTGAAGAGATTTAATATACAAGAAAGCAAGCCAATTAGCAAACCCATGGATGCAAGCAACAAGCCATTAAGAGATGATGGTCCTTCATTTGCAGGTGAGACTCTCTATCGTCAATTACTGGGAAGCCTCATTTACCTTACTACCACCAGGCCAGATATTGCTTGTGCAGTTGGGATTGTAAGTCAATTCATGAGTAAACTTACCGAATCACATTGGAAGGCAGCCAAGCGGCATAGCGTTAGATTTGGTGCGAAGGAGCTTCTTGTGGCCAAAGATGAAACCTTTCACAGAATCTTATGTTCTTAAATGTAAATAGTATCAAATGGCTAAAGTCAATTGCTTAAAAGCCGGAAAATTGTTGTTGCCATCAAAAATTCCATCTGAAAGGCAAGAAATATTTTGATGGTATTTCAATGGATTTTGTAGTTGGTCTTCCTAGGACATTAAAGGAAATGACTCTAAATTGATAGTTGATCGCCTTATCAAATTAGCTACCTTTATTCCATTGAAAACTATTGTGGAAGCTTCCGATATAGCCCAAATCTTTGTGGAACGTTTTTTCAAGCTTTATAGTTGGCTTCATAGTTGCCTTCAAATGTTGTTAGTGATCGTGAATCGTCCACACTCGTATGTTCAAACAGAAAGGACTATTTATACGATGGAGTATATGCTAAGGACAAAAGTCTCGCAGAACAAATCTTGATGAGAAATATAGTTTCAATCAATTTTAACTTTCCTTGTGATAGTAATAAGCATTCGATGACAGGATACAGTCCAATTATGCTTGTATATGGATTCCAGCCACGTTCCCTTGTCAATGTTGAAGTAAGATCCATTCATGTTCAAAAGGCAGCCGATTTTTTGCATGATATGCGAGAAATGTTGTAGTTAGCACGTGAAAATGTTTTGAGAGCTAAAAAACGAGCCAAACATTATCCTGACCTGAAATGAACTCAAGAATTCAATGTTGGAAAGTGGGCATATCTGAGGATTCCTTAGGATTATAATGTCTTTCATACAGGCAAACATTATAAGGATCAACACTTTTTTTTTTTTTTGAATCTTCCTGAGGGTGTTAAAGTAAACATCGTATTTCATGGAAGGCGATAAAAACTTGGTTTAAATCAAGGAGACACATTAGTAATATAACATAATCTCCTCCAAAATATTTTTCAAAGAACTCCTTTAGAATTTGATAGACTTTGGATACCCGTCACAAGCAATTGAGAAATCGCTTAATAACCGCGTTGTTTTCACTGGAAAGAATATTCTAGTGATCATGATTCTCGGGAGTAGGGTGATTCGTTAAGGAGGATTTTTTCTCATTTTTCACTGACATCAAAATTGAAATAAGAGGGGAACAATGTTATGTCCTTGCATATATATTAATGATATCTAGCCTATATTGTAAGGTAGCCCTTGGCCCGAAATAGGTCCCATGTCCCTATTTGGTTAAGGCATTTCCCCATGCAAGAATGGTTGTGGATTGTTAGAAGTCACTATGTGGAGATTCCTCTGTTGATGCTCTGACTGCGAAGTCGAGGTACCAGAAGGTACACCCTAAACGGTTGCTAGGGGTCATCAGAGGTTTCTCCCAGGGCAAAAGGTCTCCTGAAGCAGTATGGCATATACTCTGAGCCTTTTCTAAGCTTGGTGGACATGACTTCTTATATTAATGTCAAGTTATTGTGGGGTTTTGGTACTTCATAGAGAACTCTAGAAGAGTCCACTACCGCTAGAGCAAGCCACCAAGGTCCTACCTATGACGGTGAAGGCACTAATTGGCCTAGAGTTGCCCCGTGACGTACTAGAGGTGGGTCATGCATTGAGAGTGGCCACATGACCTCGATCGCCTACCTAGGCCCAACTCTCCATAAATCTCTTATAGCCCAGACCGATGCTCCTCAGTGATCACCTGGCATAAGGCAATGCCTTATGTCCTACCATCAAACTATAAGGGCCCTTAGAAATGCAACTTGACCCTAGTGAGGGTATTGGAGTAAAGTTTACCGCACTAGAGTAATGCCATCTTCATGCTCTAGATCTAAAATACCACACCTCAGCCCCATCCAACAATTCTACTTCCTCCCAAATACCCTATGAAAACTCAATCAACATGGCAAAGAATTGACGTGATGAGAATCAAGATAAGACAATTGGTTATACTTAAAAGAGCCAGCACAAGTTCCCTTGGGGCTCCAATATCATCTGAAGGGCTCCATGATCACGGACACTTATTGCCACATGATGTGTCGAATGCCTTCTGTTGGCATACGATTTCCACATCTTTCTAAGGGGAACCACTAGAATCCCTCATAAAGCCAATGATCTATTTATCGAGCGTACACTTAACACATTCAACAATTCTGGAGAGGCCCTTTGGATGTGAATCTAGACGTTTTTTAAACGATTCTTACAGCTAGGAGAAATGGGTGATTGACTCCACAGGCTATGTTGACTCATGCTTGTCACATCGTCTCAGGAGTACAGTGGGATGGTTCTGAGTTGCATTAACTTCAAGTGGAGATACGTAGATTCTAGAGGATCTCCAAGGGAGACGTTATATGCTAGCTATGTAGTTTAGGAGGGATTGAATCAGAGGAGTACTTTATCTTCCAATGCCCTAACTACTAGAAGATCCGCAAGAGGTATTATTGTTCAGGACTTGCCAGTTACACCTCATTCACTGATTGCGTACATGGACTAGAGATGTGTAGCCTCGAAGCTAGGAGGGATCAGAGGAGAGGTATGCCAAGCTGCCCACACTGCTGGACGTATACAAACCACGATGACAATCTAGACAATGACCCAAAGTCCAGTCAGATTCAGATGCAGATTTTTGGGATAATGCAGAGAAGCCTGCATGTCACAAGGATCATAAACACCGATGACAAACAGCACTACCAATAGCATCACCCTTCATATGACAATAACCACACACCAAGATCCTGCCACATAGGCATCCCTCACACTCCCCACAGCACCATCTTTGATAGCGATCACTATACTGTTCAGATCGTTGGCACACAGAGATAAATGATAGCTATAAATATTAAGATTCAGATTGTTAATAGCTCCCAGTGGTTATTTTGTTGTAGACAGGTAGCTGATTTGATAGTTTGTCTTAGTGGAAACTATTATTAGCATACACATCTCTAATACGTTCATTGACAGAACGCATTGCACTCCCACGTAACGAAATGTATATTTATTAGCATGCACATATCTAATACATTTCATTGAGAGGACACATTGCACTCCCACATAATGAAATGTACATTTGTTATTCACTCGGGTAGTCTTATGTACAGTTTGGTACTCTAAAGACATTAATAGAACTTTCTTTCTTTCTCATGTGAGAATAGCCATAAGCTAGCCTATAAAAGATCAATGGAGTACCATATACCCAAATCCAACAAGAAAGAAATAGTGATGGTTAGTGAGCTGGAAACATAGTTTACTCACCTGAAGTTGAGTACGAATCTGGTCCAACCTAATTTCCTGCAACCAACGTATCGGGATTGTTAGCAGACATTTTGCGCATGAAGAGAAAATGACAGCCAATACACTTCAAGACTGAAAGTTATAAGGGATGTGTCTTCAAAAATAGCTAAGGTCACAGGTATTGATCCAAGAAGATAGATAGTAACTAAATAAATAATACCTGATCATGGAGCACCTCCTTCAGCCTTGAAACAAGACTCAAACGACTCATTTCACTGGCCTCAAATTGTTCAATGCACTGTGAAAGAACTACTTGAAGCTGCTGCAGCTCCTCAAACGTAGAAGGATCATTAACTGCAACATCAAATAGCCTCACATTACAAACATTCCACTTTAATGTGGCAGCATCATAATTCAGATAGAGGTACAAACAAAAGCAAATCATGTTTTACTTTACAGACATCATGCAATTTTGAGTTCCAGACTTGAAAATATTCCTTGTAGAGCACATAAAAAACTACAAAAATGTTTCAGTCTTTAAACATTCTTTTTTAAGTGTAAGCGACTAACATTCAGCACACCGTCTCCATAAAATTTCAGAAGAAAACAGTCAATTGTGTCAAGAAAAGAAAAATTGCAGCATATACAGAAAAGTAATACACCATTATGAACCTTATCCGCACAATATTCTTTGAGACCATAGCAAACACAAGCTGTATATGAGATCAAAAGTGAAATGAGAAATCAACAAAGGCTGAAAAGTATTAGATAAACATGTTAACAAGTCAAGCACATTTTTCTATTGTACTGCAGAGAATGTCGTCCTCATAAAAGCGAACAGCATTTTGTAGCGCTGAAAGTGCCAGACACAGCCCACTGGCTAGGCAGGATAGGCACTGCAGCCACCCTACTGGCCTTCATCCGCAAAGAGCCGTAGCTTCAAGGTCCTTATATCATAGCCTACTACTTCTGTGAATAGTGAGTTCATCACTTGATTTGTAATATGACACTGTTCGCAAAATGTGGCCAGTTTGTTGACAGCTCAAAAAATATGTTAATCACTAAGTTGATGAGAACAGGCATATTTACATGCATTACAATGTTCATTGACACACATAAAATTCCATTTGCAGGTACAAGGATAGCCATATTCAGTCAGTCAATTTAAATTGATTGACTTGATGTCATTTAATACAATTATATTGTCCAATTGAACGTTTGAGAGCTATAATGCCAATGATAGTCGAATTATAATGATTTCAGTTTTGGCCGCAATCATCAAGTTTTGCATCGGTATTATCTATCTCAGTCAACTTCAACTGGTGAAAATGATGTTCTATGTGTTGGCCATACAATGACTTTTATATAAGAGAGATGACTCAGCAACCCCCTTGTTGCTCTTTACTATCAAGCCACATACAAATGAGATGATCGAAATCTTGATGCTTAGCATCGCAAGTCTCTCCAATACATTTCTATTTGAATATCTAAGTTTCAAGTTATAATAATACCATTTAAGTGTTACTATCACTATTGATAGAGTTCAAGTTCTTGGGTCTTGTTGGATTATATAATAATCCAATTCTTAATCTATATCCATGCATTTATCCAGTTTCTGCATATTTACTCGCTCACACTCTGCAAAAATACACGGGAATCGCTAACAGGTGGGTTGACAACGACAACGACAGAGCGACTATCGAATGGTCCAACAAATATTTGTCAAATGTTAACATATCATGTTTGTTAGAAATCAATGATAAACTTCATTATTACTGTTTACGATGCACATTAATGTTGACAGCTGTGACCAGCTGTCAATAACCGTAGGCTAGTCTATTAGTCTACTCGTAGGTTTTCTCTCTCTATCAGGGTTCAGGGTTTATTTTGTACATTTTACATTCTGTATGATGTAGTGTGATAGAGTGACAGTGCGTGTTCTTCTTCCGCCTTCTTGTGGTGATTGCTTATGGTGAATGCTTGATGTTGCATGAGGAGGCGGCGTAGCCGCCACGCCGAAGTGGGGAATCTAGAATATTCCCTTTGAAAGTTCTTACATTCTCTCTATTTTTAATCTTTTCCGTACCAATATTGGATCGACGCGCCAGAGGTAGGAAAAATCTTGAACAGTCGTACATCCGCGCGTCATACAGATATAGCATATCCGTACCAATATCGGATCGACGCGCCAGAGGTAAAGAAAACCAAGAGCAGTCGTACATCCGCGCGTCATACCGATATCACATATCAACCAATATCGGAGCGACGCGCCAGAGGTAAAGAGAATCCCGAGCAGTCGTGCACCTGCGCGTCGTACAGATATCAGGTGTACAACCAAAAAAAAATTACAGTTCTGTGGTGTGAATAAATTTTGTGATCCAGACTCATCTATCCAGTAATGGCAACTCTAAGCGAGAGTGTCCTTAATGAGTCAAGCAAATTGGAAGGTGCCGGCAACTATGCAGTTTGGAAATTCAAACTGAAGAACATTTTGATGGAAAAGGAGCTCTGGGAGATCGTGACAGGTGAAGAGACAAGGCCAATGATTGAAGAAGATCAGTGGGCATTTGATAGGAGAAGACGGAAAGCCCAAAATGTCATCAACTTATTAGTTAGAGATGCAATTATTCCCTATATTTCAGATTTAGAAGGACCAAAAGAAGCGTGGGATACATTGAAGGCATTGTTTGAAACGACAAATACATCTCGAATACTATTTCTAAAGACAAAGTTGCATACATTGTGGATGGATGATGGTGCAACTATTGCCGATCACATACTGAAGATCAAAGAGATCCGTGACCAATTAGCAGCAGTTGGAGAGCGAGTACAAGATCATGAGATCGTGCAATTGACATTGAATAGTCTGAGTGAGTCACATCAGATGTTTGTGACGAGTATAGCCACAAGAGAAAATCTTCCAACCTATGAAGAACTAGGTGGATTGCTTTTGCAAGAAGAGCAACGTCAAGAGAACTTGAATCATCGTAACAAGCTATGATCAAGCTCTTGCAGTTAGAGGACGAGGTGGAAGATTTGGCCGTGGAAAGTATCAATCGAGAGGAGGAAACTCAAGCCGAGGATCATTTCAACAATTTCATGAACAAGTCAATGATAGTCCGAATCGAGGTAATTGGAATCAAGACCGAGGTCAAGGACGCGGCTATTCAAGACAAAATAAACCTAGAAATTGTAGGTACTGCAACAAACCTGGTTACTGGGAGCGTGAAATGCTTGAACCAAGCACATCGAAATACACTACCATTTTGTTCGAAAAAAAATTCTTGATGGAGCCATTGATCTTGTTTTTTGTAAACCTAAAGATCAAATGGCAGATATTTTTACTAAGTCATTAGGTAGATGTGAATTTGAGAGGTTTCGTACTCTATTAGGGATAGAAAAATGTAATTTTATCATTGAGGGAGAGTGTTAGAAATCAATGATAAACTTCATTGTTACTGTTTACGATGCACATTAATGTTGACAGTTGTGACCAACTGTCAATAGCCGTAGGCTAGACTATTAGTCTACTCATAAGTTTTCTCTCTCTATCAGGGTTCAGGGTTTATTTGTACATTTTACATTCTGTATGATCTAGTGTGATAGAGTGACAGTGCGTGTTCTTCTTCCGCCTTCTTGTGGTGATTGCTTATGGTGAATGCTTGATGTTGCATATCTAATTATTAACAATGTTACCACTTGTTATGAAACTAACGACTTGCTCTAACCAGTTACCATTGTTAGCAAGTAATTACTGTGTAACCTAACTGGATCAGTGACAGCGCAATATGGCTAAGTGCCAATTGCGATCAATAGCCAAACAGCTGTCTTGAACCGTCATTTGGATAAGCCCATGTGGCATTCCTAACTAATATATATAGCTAATCATTTTCTCAAGCTACTTACTTGGATTCAAGTCAACTAGGCCATTGATCATAGAGTATTGTTGATTAGCGAAGTGTATCAGACGGAGACGATCGGTGATTCAGAGTTAGTTTCGAGTACGCAGTTGCATCCACTATTGTCTTGTGCTCGCTACTCATCTGATTTGTACATGTTATTTACTATATTTAAACCTACAATTTGTTACATTCAATAATATGTCAGAATAAATGTTATGCTGTCTACGAAATCAATCTCATAGATTCTGATGATTTCAAAATTAGAATCAAGTAGAATCGAACATGGCAAATGTCGAGATAGTATTGTTCAAATTTGATCATTGAAGAAAGGATTATTCTGCAGAGCCCAATAGTTGCATCTATCGAATGCAGTTTCTCTCTATCTAGGCATTCTTTCCTTTCTCTGTATCCCGATATTATCAGATACTATATCCTCGATATATCATCCTGGTTATCGACAGACTAACCTTCAGATGGATTCACAAAGCCAAGCTGGTCTCATAGTAGACGAGCTAAATGGATCCAATTATCATTTGTAAAAATTGCAAATGAAGACCGTGGGAATTGCCAATGAGTTGTGGGATGTTGTCACAAGTATCAAATTGAAACTTGAAATGGAAATCGAGGGATGCTTTTGCACTAAATGGAAATCGAGGGATGCTTTTGCACTAACCATTCTCAATATATCATATACACAGATTGGCCATGTATCTAAAGCTCAAACTTCGAAAGAAGTATGAGACATCCTGAGCGCACTATATGTTGTGAGGGATGTGACTTCTGAGTTGCATTTCAGAAGGAAATTCTGCTCACTCAAGGTGTCTAATGATGATTCGCTTCATAATCACATAAACCAGTTTAACAATCTCTTGCAACAGATGACAGTTCTCGGATCAACTATCGACGATCAAGATGCAATCATGACATTGTTGTCGAGCCTGCCACCTACATACTAAAACTGGGTGATGATCATAACGACACACTCAGATTTAACTCTCTCTAGAGTAATCGCTATGGTACTGTAAAAAGATAATCGAAGAAGTGCACACAGCTCTTCGAATTTAGTATCGCAAGCTCTATATGCAAACAAAGGCGCTAAACGTCAGAAGAAGAAAGGCTCAAAACAATTTGTATCGAATCAGAAGCCGACACAATGTCAAGAGCAATTATCGAGTCCACGGTCGAAGAAGAAAATATTCTGTAAGTATTGCAAACACACTAATCATGAGATTTAAGATTGTAGGATATTGAAAGTGGAGAACACCAACAGTAAACAATCAAATCAGCAGGCGAATGCAGTTGCAGAAACATCACAATCCCCTGTTCAAGACATGGATGAAAGAGCGTTTATGATCAACGATCAGAAAGCGCAAGTCGATAATGCTTGGTTTCTCGATTCTGGAGCCACTCAACAAATGATATGCTTGCTCACACGACACTACCTAAGTTCTTCTGGGCTGAAGTGGTTTCCACTACAGCTTATATTCAGAACAAATGCTCGACTAAAGGGCTCTTAGACAAAACACCTTATGAAGTTTGGAAAGGCACCAAACCATCATTATCGTAACTCAAAATTTTCGGATGTATTGCTCATGCACAAATACCGAAGGAGATAAAAAAAAAGCTGGACTCCCACAATATCAAATCCATTTTCACTGGTTATACTACTTCAGACAAAGCTTATAAATCAAGTAATTACCATGTAACCTAACTGGATAAGTGACAGTGCAATATGGCTAAGTGCCAATTGTGATCAATGGCCAAACAACTGTCTTGAACTGTCATTTGGATAAGCCCATGCGCCATTCCTAACTAGTATAAATAGCTGATCATTTTCTCAAGCAACTTACTTGGATTCAAGTCAATTAGTCAATTGATCATAGAGTATTGCTAATTAGCGAAAATATATCAGATGGAGACGATCAGTGATTTAAAGTTAGTTTCGAGTACGTGGTTGTATCCGCTATTGTCTTGTGCTTGTTATTCATTTGATTTGTAAATGCTACTTACTAAATCCAATCCTACAGTTTATGGCGTTCAGCATTATGTCAAAATGAATGTCTGCTTCTCTAATTTACTGTAATCTGATTATGTTCTCTTATAGTTTTGTCTGACCTATCGAATATTTCTACATAGCAATATTATCTCTGTTTATGTTTGTCCACGAAATCAATCTCATAGATTCTGATAATTTCAACGTAATAATCAAGTAGAATAGAACGTGGCAATTGTTGTTAGAAATAAATGACTATGCTGAAGTTAATCCATAGGTTACTTTGACCCAAAAGGTCGAGATTTGTGTAACCATGGGTATTTAGTTATTTAGGCCATCTTAAGTTTGTCTTAAGTTCAGTTGGACCCAATTTTGGTCATGTACTGACTCGTGGGTCCTTAGGGGTCTAATTTTGTTTAGGGCCCTATCTTGACTTTTGGGGGTGCCCTACATTTAGTAAGTGGTTAACCTTAGGGTTTGGTGGCATTTGGTCACATCCAGGTAGAGTACTTAGATGCTCATTGTGTATTCCATTTTATACAGTTTGGCTCTCCATTGCTCTTGTTGTTGTTTTCTCTCTCTCTCTCTCTTAGAGTTGGGCGCCCAGCCTCTTCTCTCGAGATTGATTGATAACTAGATCTTGGTGACTTGTCTCTTGATTTCCTACATGGTATCAGAGCTTTCGGATCTGCAACAAGCTTGTTTGTTGGCACCCTACCAGAAGAGGAGCTTCTCTGCTTTTTGTTGTGAAATTTCAGCATCTTGCTGATCTTTTCAAGTGGAGTTTGGATCAGCTTTTTTGTCTTTTTTCAGGTTGAAGAAGGGCGGCCATCAGAGATCTTGGAAGAGCAATTTTTGGCACCCAAAAATCAGAATCTCAAATCTGATTTTTATGCGACCAGTTTTCAGCAAGTTTTGTTTGGAGGAGGGTGCCCAAAATCTGCAACTGATTTTGGGTTGTGGTGTCTCCTTATCTTGCTGTTTTTGTTTTCAGGTTTGCATTTGTGTAGGAGGGCGCCCAAAATTCAGCAAACCCTATTCAGGGTTAGGTCAACTTGTGGCTGGAACTTTGCAGATTCTCAGCAAGTAGTAGGGTGCTTTCAACAGCCCTATTGGAGTATGTGTTGATCACACTATTTGGCTTCCTAATTGGGTTTCGGTGTAGGCTTCAATCGAAGCTAACCTAATTTTCAAGAAGCTGGTTTTTTTGTGTAGAAAGACAGCCATCTATCCATTATCTTCTGGGCACTTTGGTTGCAGATTGAAAGATATCTTGTGCTCCTACTTTCAGCTCTTTGTTTGCTGCAAATTTTTGAGTAGATTTGGTTGTGGAGGCTCTCTTTCCTATCTACTACAAGCTGAAATTTTGTTGGAGGTAATGGCTAAAGAATCGGAAGCTATCGGTTCTTTGTTTAGTGAAGATCGGTTGGATGGCACAAACTACTCCTTGTGGAGTTACATGATGAAGAATCTTCTCATAGCGAAAGGGCTGTGGGATTTGGTCAATGGTGATGAGGAAAGGCCTCCGTCTTTGGCACCTCCTACACCTCCTGGATCATCATCATCAACATTATCTTCTCCATCTTCAGAAGAACAAAAGAAGTGGGATAGAAGGGATGCACAAGCACATTCTATGGTTGCTCTTGCTGTGAAAAGATCTATCTTACCTCATATTAGGTCTTGTAAGACATCTAAAAGCCGTGGGATACACTTTATACTATGTATAGAGTCAAAAATCCAGCAAGAGTGGTGTATCTCAGAAATCAGCTTTCTTTGTTGAAGATGCAAGAAAGGGATCAAGTGACCAATCACTTGACCAAGATCAAGGATCTTCGTGAGGAGCTTCTCAATAATGATGAGATAATTGAGGATGCTCAATTTGTTTCCATTACTCTCAACTCATTACCTTCATCTTATCTTCCATTTGTTTCATCTTTGAGTATCTCTCTTAGGGGACAGCAACTCTCCTTTGATGAACTTGTTGGGCTGCTTCTTCAAGAGGAGCAAACAAGGCAAAACTTTGCGGGTGACACTCAACAAGATCAAGCTTTCTTCACGAAAGGCAAGGGCAAAGGCAAGTCAAAAGGAAAGGGAAAGCCTCCTTCCAAGGATGAGCAAAAGCCCGTTGGAGGTCAAGATGTCAACACTCAAAAGAAGAAAGGGAAGTGCCATTATTGCAAAAGGTATGGGCACTTCATCAAGGATTGTAAGAAGAAGCTTGCGAAAGAGGAGAGTAAAGGAATTGATACTAGTGCTTCACTTGCTACTTTGGAGCAAGAGCTTGAAGCTAGTGGTGATCTCTTCAACCAAGACTATGCTTTTGTGTCTAATATTGCTTGTACTAGTATTACTACATCTCTGAGGAATTCAGATTCTGTTTTGCAAGTTGCTGATTTTCAGCCCATTGAATGGGTGATTGATAGTGGTGCTACTCGTCATATGACTTCTCGCAAAGAAGCATTTACTAAATTAGTAAAAGTGCAAAATGGAAGTAAGGTACAATGTGCAGATGATGCACCTTCTTCTATTCATGGAATTGGAATTGTAGCCATCATTTTGCCTAATGGTGAAGAAAAGTACATTAAGAATGTGCTTTATGTTCCGGGAACCAAGAAGAATCTTCTTTCGGTTTCAACTATGTTGAAGCAAGGACTAGTTGTTGAGTTCAAAGAAGATAAGTGTCTTGTCAAGGATCCTAAAAGATCACTCGATTATTGTTTCGGGAATGATGCATGCTGGCTTATTCATTATGGATACCTATGAGCGACGAATTCCCTCTACATGTCTTGTTGCTTCTACATCACAATCATTGGAGTTGGCTGAATTGTGGCACGCAAGGTTTGGGCATCTCAACTTTGCAAGTTTGAAGAAGCTGAAGACATTTAATATGTTAGAAGACATTCCTACTATTGAGCAGCCGGAAGGGCATGTATGCGAGGGGTGCATACTTGGAAAGTTTCAAAGGAAACCTTTTCCAATTGATGGAACTATAAGGGTTCTTGATAAATTTGATTTGGTTCATAGTGATGTTTGTGGTCCAATGAGGACCGAATCCATTGGAAAGTGCATCTATTTTGTGACTTTTATTGATGACTTTTCCCGTTTTACATGGATCTATCCTATGAAGGCTAAATCGGAAGTTTTTCAACGTTTCAAAGATTTTCTAGCAATGGTGGAAAATCAGTTTGGGCATTCTCTGAAGACCCTACGCACCGATGGAGGAGGGAAATACATTAAGAATATGTTTGGTGCATTTCTTCGAGAAAAGGGAATTCTACATCAAATGACAACTCCCTATACGCCTCAACAAAATGGTGTTGCCGAGCGAAAGAATCGCACACTCATGGAGATGGCCCGTTGCATGCTCAAAGCAAAGGGGCTGCCTCACAAGTTTTGGGCTGACGCGGTTATAACGGCAGCATACATAAGCAATCGTTGTCCTACTAAAGCATTGAAAGTATTAACTCCTTAAGTTTGGTATGGAAAGAAGCCTACAATCTCTCACTTTCGCATTTTTGGTTGTACGGCTTATGCTTTTGTTCCGGATAAACTTCGTACAAAGCTTGAAGATAAAGGAGTTAAATGCATTTTTGTTGGCTATAGTAGTGAAAGCAAAGGGCTGTTCAATTTGAGCACTAATAAGATTATTGTTAGTCGTGATGTGCATTTTGATGAAAAGAATTCATTGGATGTGGCCCCAACTCATATTTTGAAGGGGGACAGCCCACATAGTGTGAATGTTGAAGTTTTTCCAGATTTGGTACCATCTTCTATTGTTGGAGATAAGGGGTAGCAATCAACCAGTTTTGACCTGCCCAACACCTCATCAAGTTTAGAGCCTAATGTTTATCAAGAACCGCCTGTTGTTGCTCAAAATCAGCCTGCAAGAACTGTTGGACAGCAAGGACCAGTTTTGGAAGATCTTGGACAGCCAAGTGCGGTGTCGGAAGATCTTGGACAGCAAATTGTAAGAAGAGACATGGCTGTTGGACAGCCCAAAACAGTTCCACGGTGGCTGTTGTCGACTTTGCGAGACAGCAAAGTAAGTTCATTTTATGATGGAAAGACACGTGCCTCTACAAAATCAGTGGACTATGCTGATTTTTCAGATTTTGCTCTTACAATGAGATGTTGCAGAAGAACCTGTTTTCTATGAGCAGGCCAAGGGAGTAAAATGTTGGGAGGATGCGATGCAAGATGAGTATGACTCACTTATGAAAAACCAGATTTGGGTTCTTGTTGATCTTCCTCACGGGAAAAAGCCAATTGGTTCTAAATGGGTAATACAAAATCAAGTATAAGGCAGAAGGTACCATTGAAAGGTACAAGGCAAGGCTCGTTGCCAAAGGCTATGCTCAGCAAAAGGGGATTGATTATGAGGAGACTTTTTCTCCTACTGCTCGGATGACTACCGTGAGGGTAGTAACCTCTTTGGCTGCCCACTTTGGTTGGCGTTTGCGGCAACTTGACATAAAGACAGCATTCCTCAATGGTGATCTCAATGAGGAAGTGTACCTTCAACAACCTGCTGGTTTTTTGGTTGAAGGCCAAGAAAATAAAGTTTGTCTTCTCAAGAAGGCACTTTATGGACTGAAGCAAGCTCCGAGGATGTGGTATCAAAAGATACATGCCTACTTTTGTGATCGAGGGTTTACTAATAGTCCTAGCGAATCTACTCTTTATGTCAAGCATACTTCAGATTATATCATCATTATTTTGCTTTATGTTGATGATATTATTATTACGGGAAGTAATGAGCAGCAGATTGATGCCGTAATACTTGATCTTGGTATGGTTTTTGAAACCTCAGATTTAAGCCTATTGCACTTTTATCTTGGTCTTGAATTTGTACAAGGTGGTGCTGGGATTTTCATCTCTCAAGAACGCTACATTGGGCAGATTTTGAAGCGGTTCAAGATGGAAGATTGCAAGCCGGTTGCTACACCTATGGAGACAAGTCTGAAATTAAGTAGTCAAGGTGATGGTGAATCATTTGACACTACTTTATATTGTCAAGCTATTGGCTGTCTCATTTACCTATGTAATTCAAGACCGGACATTTCTTATAGTGTCTCACTCATGAGTCAATTCATGCATGCCCCGATGACATCACATTGGAAAGCGTTGAAGAGGATCTTTCGATATCTTCAAGAAACAAGAAGTCATGGACTGGTTTTTCCTACTTGTGATGATGCATGTTTGGTTGGTTTTAGTGACTCGGATTGGGGTGGAGATCAAGACACTAGACGCTCTACAAGTGGACATTGTTTTTTTTATGGTAATTCTACAATTTCGTGGTCAAGTAAAAAGCAGCCCACTGTTGCTACTTCTTCTAGTGAGGCAGAATATAGAGCGATATTTTCAGCCACGACAGAGTGTTTATGGCTGAGAAGACTTGACATGAAGTTTGGCGAGCCCTCAGCCACTCTTATCTTGAGTGATAGTCAAAGTGCTATTGCCATTGCACGGAATCCTGTTTTTCATGCGAGGACGAAGCACATCGAGATCCATTATCACTTTGTTCGGGAGAGACTTCATGATGGCGACATTTTACTTGAATATTGTCCTACAGAGGATAATATTGCGGACCTCTTCACTAAGGCGTTGCCTAGAGTCAGATTTGAAGCTTTATGCAAAGCTTTAAATTTGATACCACGTGTTGGTTTTGTTACATAGTGAACATTTTAGTTTTTGCATTGTCATTTAAGGAGGGTGTTAGAAATATATGACTATGCTGAAGTTAATCCATAGGTTACTTTGACCCAAAAGGTCGAGATTTATGTAACCATGGGTATTTAGTTATTTAGGCCATCTTAAGTTTGTCTTAAGTTCAGTTGCACCCAATTTTGGTCATGTACTGACTCGTGGGTCCTTAGGGGTCTAATTTTGTTTAGGGGCCCTATCTTGACTTTTGGGGGTGCCCTACATTTAGTAAGTGGTTAACCTTAGGGTTTGGTGGCATTTGGTCACATCCAGGTAGAGTACTTAGATGCTCATTGTGTATTCCATTTTATACAGTTTGGCTCTCCATTGCTCTTGTTGCTGTTTTCTCTCTCTCTCTCTTAGAGTTGGGCGCCCAGCCTCTTCTCTCTTGTTTCTTGTGTAGATTGATTGATAACTAGATCTTGGTGACTTGTCTCTTGATTTCCTACAATTGTCACAATAGTATTGTTCGAATTTGATAGGCGTAGTTATGCATTGAAGAAAGGATTATTCCACAAAGCCCGATAGTTGCATCTATCGAATGCAGTTTTTCTTTATCTAGGCATTCTTTCCCAACAGGTATAGCATGTTGCATAAGCCACTCAGGCGAGAGAATGTAATGCTAGGGACAAAATGTTACAAGAAAATAAAATTCATGACAAAGGACAAGACATCCTAATAAATCTTTTAAATGGTAAATTTCAGGAAAAGAATTCCAAAATTCCAGGAAGGCCAGAATTTGGATCGTGGGATGAATGTTACTCGATATTTCTGTGATAGAAATTTTTAAAAACTTCCGGTTAAGGATTCTGATCAGCATCAATCCCGGACAGGAATGTGAAAGTCTCAGCTATGCAACTGCCAATCGAAATCCTAAATTGCCCTGATGAAAGTTTGAGAAGGCAAACTATTTATCAAGAAACATATTGCTGAGTTTACACAAAGCAAGATTCTGAAAAGGACAGTTGAATATTTATGCAAAATCATTCAAGAAGACACCTGGGTGCCATGCAAAGAGAAGAGCCAGCTCATAAAGTCACTGAAAACACTGGCTACAAAGCAAAGAAAGACAGCTATAAGAACCATGCAAGGGAGGAAGCAACTCAAATTTTCTCTAATTCACCTACTAAGCAGCCAAAATGCGTGCTACTAAAAATCTGGAAAGAAGAAAGAGTGAACCCGTCAAAAAAAGGTTGGACGTGTGAGCTCCTCATGGGAGAAGACTGTTGATCTCCAAAGAACGAATTTACAAAACTTGCTTTTAGGTCACTGTTCATGCAAGGACAGCCTTGTTTTAAGGGTAGAGCCCTTGTGTAGAATCTTGGCTACATAAACTTTCTAAGCCCTGAGGAAGAGAATAATCTAGAATGCCTACTTCCAATATGACCACTGATTGTACAAACAGGCCAGCAGCTATACAGCCATGCCTCACAACTGAGCATCTGTGGTATGGGACTTGAATCAGGCTCAGCGGTAATTGTGATCTCAAGCTCAGGCTGACCCTGGGATTGAGAGCTTGTAGTTGGGCCTTTTGTCTGCTATCAACTTTCTTGGATCAATAAGAATGGATTGTAAATACCTTACAATGGCAAAAAGAGAATGTATACCAAAGGTAAGCACACCATCTTCACTTGCAGGATATTTTACAGTGAAATCTGCTATCAGAGTTATCCTTGTAACTTACATGGTAGGATCTTCAAAAATTTTGTAGTGAGTAGTTTGTGGTAGAGCATCTGGCAGGATTGTATACACATGTCGCTAAGTTCTAGTCAAAACCCTAACAAGATTGAACCAAATTATAAGCAGACTCATTAGCACAAATTTGTAAAAATGTATATTGACGTTATGTCTAGGATAATACCCAACATAACACCAGATTCAAAAGGGCCAAAGGTTCCACGAAGGGCAGTTTTGTACCCATGGCCTTACTTTGTACTTGATCGCAGCCATAATGCAGCTCAAGTTGGGCAAAAAATAGGCACTTTGCTGAGCTATTCAAAAAGACCATCCATGTGAGATGGTCTGTGATTGATTGTGAATGGTTAGTTTGTGCAGGATTCTGTAATTAATTCATAAACACTTTGTGCTGTCTTTGTCAACAAGTAAAACAGGTGCACCAAGCGGACTTTGAATGGGTGTAATCAGAACACACTACAAAAGATCAGATACCTCGTGCTAGATTTGGAAATTCTCGAACTTGGACATCCAATACGCAAAGGCCAATGAGGAGTTTTATGGCAATACTTCATGATACTTCGGAAGGTTGGTGGTCCAGTCATGACACCTAACAAAAAGACACGAGATTCAAAAAGGCCAAAGGTCCTAATATCCTATGAAAGGTAGTTCTGTACTCATCGCCTTGCTTTTTACGTGGTCGCAGCAACAATGCAGCTCAATTTGGGACAATATAGAGGCTTTGCAGAGCTATTCAAAAAAATCATCCATGTGAGAAAAAGAGCATTTATTGTGAATGGTTACTTTGTGCAGGGCTCTGTAATTCATACATAAAACACTTTGCTTAAAAAGAATGAAAATTGGTAACTTCAATATGTGGTGTTTAAGGTACAGCTTTTGGAACATGTCTATTGTGGGAAACAACTTGACTACTAATAAAAGAATAATAGGTGCTGCTTTGTATCAATAGGTGCTATGGACTCTCTACTGGTGAGATGTGTCTATAAAATGATATGATGTCTTGGCTTGTCGCCCATACAGCATAAACATGCTGAGCATGGCCCTTTGTTAACTTAGTAGATACTGTCTGTCTTCATCATAGAGATGGATAGTAGTAGTAGCATTTAGTGGCTGATTGCAATCTCTCGCCCAATGGTCTGGGCTTTTACACTTAGAGCTTAGGTTCTTTTTGTGGATTCCAATCATCTCCTCAGTACAATCATGTATATTTTGGAAGTTAGGAGGCTGTAATGATGGCCTAGCTGAGGAGGAAGCTTGGTGGTCAAGATATTTATTTTGTAAAATAGCCTCATCAGACATAGGATCTGTAAATGAATTATGCTAAAATGATTGGACATCCATAAATGAGTGGTCCTTGTAGCTCAACATACATCAACCAACAACTTTAAACGAAAGAAGTCCTGTGAACAAACAAGATAGCGATGAATGTGTCAGTATAATCTGTACAAAGTGTCCATCTACTGCAGCTGTGTAATGTATTTTTTTGTTGTGTATGCCACTTTGTATCAATCATAACAGTCCTGAGAACCTGCTGAAAAGATTGCCAATTGCAAGCACGAGAATGCTTTGGCCTAGCCTTTTTGCCCATCACCAAGTAGAGCCTTTGCCATCCAAATGGAGATAGCCTAGTTTGAGTTTCTACACAATCTGATGAGCTAGAAGAGAATCGAACCTTGTTGTACAAATCACGGACAATAAATGTCCTATAATTTCTAGAATCTACATCCAAAATGACAACTGAGTAGCCTGCACATTGATAGGAGGAATGAAAGAATACCCAATGCATATGTAATGGTCATCCGGGAGGAACACTTCTGAGAACTCTGCTGTTGTTGGCATCTAGTGAATAGCACACAACATGGCTTCTATGGATTCCGTGTGTGGAACCCGTGGTGTTGATGGGTTCCTCAGTATGCATTGGCACCATCAGACGCACATATAGCTGGCATGATGATATCTAGGATTATTAGTGATCAAAATGAGCCACGACCTTTTTGAAGGAGTTAATCGACAAACCCATGAGTATGTTCTAACAATATTATGTGGCACGTGGTTCAATTATTAGAGGAGCTATATAAGGTGGAAGACAACCAATGGAGCATGACTATCAGTGCTCGCGAAAAACCTACACTTATGAGCCCATTTTTAAAATTATATATTCACCTACTAGATTTATAGTTGTAGGTTCTTAAAGCCTACTAATCTAAAGGGCTGATACGTTTTTAACCTCTTGTAAAAAAAATTGTAGGTTTTAATTTGCTGAAAAAGGGCATTAGGCCTACAAGCTACAACTAAGCCGGGCCCTCAATGCAACCTTCAGCCTTCGGCAGCCTACAGCCTTCAGCGGCCCACGGGTCCTTTAGCAACCGCTTCAGCCTTCAGCCTCCCTCTCCTCTCCTCTCCTCTCTCTCTCTCTCCCCCATGGCCGCTGACCAATAGGTTTTTTTAGCCCAACTTTAAAACAAACCTACAAATTTTAAAATAAGTAGGTTTTTTAGTAGGTTAAAAAAATGATTTTTCGTGAGCACTGATGACTATTTGACACAAAGAGGCTCACGATCAAATGGTGGTTCATATAAAAACGATATAATAGGGGAACAAGTAGCATGGCAAGAAGAATAGCCCAAACCATTGAAGGAATCCAAGAAGAACTTATTCAGATGGAAACAAGAAAGGTAACCCCTACGATTGAAGACTTATGCAATCATTCTTTGAGGGAGACATTCCCCAATGAATGGTCACCATGCATAATTGTTCCGTTGTTCAAAACCGAAAATAAAGATGACCCTGCCGATTTGTAGCATTATGATCGAACATACCTTGACAAAGCCATAGGGAATTATAGAGGAGGTAAAACGTAGTAGTCGACTGGAATTTGTAGTAGCTGACTGGAAACTAACGAGCTACAACTTGTAGAACAGATCGGAGTTTCAAGAAAGTGCACAGAAGAAACTACGGGAACGCATGGACGAACTAGGAGTAGCAAAGTGGAGTTGAACAGCCTTACATGAAAGCTATAGCTAAAGTATGTACACCTTATAACATGACATCATATTTTTTAGCAATGTAGTTGAGAAGTAAGATTGCCGCTTTTTCCGACACTTTTTGATATCTACATAGATAAACTTCAAAAACATTTAATACAAGAAGGTGGGAGTGGTGCCAAGCTGATGCACTATTGCCATCGAACTCTTGCCTTATGCAAGCATTGTGGTCCTTTTGGTTGATACCACACGAACACTCCAACAATATCATGTGGCTATCAAGACAGTGAGGCATCATCCCTTATTTAACATCGGCCAAATTGAAAGGTTACAAAATAAATTTTGAATTCTTATATGAAAGTGAGACAAACCACCGCTTACGTACCCCCATCATCTTGGCTGAAACTGACCTTCTCCTACTGAGAACTATAGCTACAATAAGGTTGATACACTGCATTGACAGGATCACCAATCTTGCAAATTACAAGTAAGTGGTGGCTCAGCATTTCAAAGTTGCTTTCAGATTGGAAAATCCAGAAAGACAAGCGGCCAAAATCTGCACATGAATTGAAACCCTTCCTAAAGAAAAATTCACCAAAGTGTTGTGGAAAGATCCCTTGTAGAGAAACATGGATTGCAATAAAGAATGGATAAATCCAAAGATCCCAGAGCCCATCCACAGCCACATGAAAACGTGAGATTCTACAAATAATATCTTAAAAGTCAAACCACTGATTCATAGTTCGATAAATCGTACATGCTATATTATATCTCTAACTTTTATAGATCCTAAGGTATATATCTCAACTTTTATAGATCCTAAGGTATAGTCCTATCAACTATTGAGTGATATACATATTACATCATAACACATTTAGTACTATGATATTGATCTTAGTAAATATATACATTGCAAAGCCTAAAGAAATCAATTGTACACATTAGGGTCCTTGCGAGGTATATATTTACGATCCAAATGCCATCTGGCATGATAAGCTCCAGCTTTTGGATGAAATTCAAGGACAACAAACATGGAAACAGCACCAGCAATGTTTACAAGCCACAGTTCAATGAAATCGAAGCTACCAGATCTCAAACAAACTTCAAACCCACGGCTTTTCAGTCTTTGAGAAGATCTGAGAAGCAGCTAAGTTTCTTAAGCAACTTCCATGCAAACGAATTGAGGTGCACATCACTCTATTGTACATTAGACAATGTTGTACTCTATTGTATCAGCAGTTTTGACTAGGTGACAATCTGAAGGATGTGAAACCTCAAACGTGCTTCTTTCTTTTGCTGTTCACAATATACCTAACTAATTAAACCCTCTAAGGCACTAAAATATTTGGCCCCTGATATCAGTGTCTGATAACCAGTAAAAGAATAGCACTTGAGTTTTCCCAACTTATTTTGTGGCAATTGGACAGTTTAAGACAACTTAAAGCTTCATCACTATCAAACGAGGTGAAAGTGCACGTTCTTCATTCAACTGAAAGAAAAACTTGACTCTATGAATCTGGAAAATAACATATAAGGAGACTAACGATACCTCAGCACATTATTTTTGAAACAGAGCTGATATCAAAGCATATGGCAAACCATACATCAACTGAAACTAATATTTCATTTTTTTAAAGACTGCTGCTTGCATACCAAGCCCGTTATGCAGGTGAGTTTCCTTTTCAATACTTCCTATGCGATTGACTGCAGCATTGCATTTCTCAAATGTCAGCTCCTCTTCCTCAGAATTTTCCTGCACAGCCTGGTAGGCAGTCGCAACCTTTTCCAGACTACCATCCTTTCTCTGAAATTCAACCACACAATTAAAAAACCCGTAAATGAAGGAAAGTTGCAATGAAATGCTTGACCATATGTCACTTGTAAGATGTGCATTCTTACCATTTTACTTGACACACGTGCAAGTTTGTCATTATTTTCATATGCACTAAAAGTATCATATCCTAAAAGCTCTTCTCGAAGACTTTGAACTCGAGATCCAAAAACCTTTCTTTCCTCCCAAATCTCAATCTGCAAAAGGGAAAGACCAAGCATCAAACCAGGTTGCCCAGAGTGTACAATGAAGACTGGAACTGAATTTGCAAGCTTGATGATTTGAACAGATTTTACTCCCTCAAACGTCCACGCAGACCTTCACTGATATAGAGCAGCTTAATCCTAGCATTTTCCAAACATCTTCAAAAAGTTAAAGGTATGCCAAGTCATGGACCAGATGTAACATTCCCCCATTCTAGCCTTCAATGAACCAAATGAGAAACAAGCTGGCAAGCCTTCCTAGCAAATCCTTTACAAAATTGCTGTAATAATATCGCATAAAATTTAAGTTGCGCCCTTGAAATTGACTCCACCTTTTAAACATTGCATATATGTGTATCTCAGAAATCCGTTCCAACCATTTTCAGGCCGGATTGTACTGTACGTTCTGTACAATTTATTTCAGAGCGGGTTTTTTTTTTTAAGGTTAAAAAACATAGTCTTGTTTTGGGATTTTTTGAGCAGTGAACCTAGCTGAAAGAAGCCGACCAACCGAGGGATGGATCTGCTGGCCACATTTTGTCTAGAACAAGCAACTACTATGATCACAAGTATGGACAAAAAAATGCATGCGCAAAATGCTGCACTATTGAAAACCGTTTGACTTTACCTTTCACAATTTCAGCAAATTTATCCAAAAATAAGGCCCTTGATGTTCATAGCTCAAAATGAATGTAAATTTCTCTGCACAACTATCAAACCCTCGTATATAACTTATTTAGAACTTCACAATTGGAAAATCCGCTGCAGATTTTGTGCATGATATTTATAGTATGAATTACTTGAAGATCTCATCCAGTTTCCAGTTTATCTGCCCTCCTCACAGACCAGTGGTTCATTATCAAAATTTGTGGTTGTTTATGTAACCCTAGAAGGCCCCTAAAGGCATCCCTATGAAAGCCCTGAATGCCCAAAACAAATATCAAAATCTAAAATTTTATTAGTAATATACTAAGAACATTTTTTTTTGTCTCGTTCCAAAACGGAACATGTTCCAGGATGCCTTCTGTTCTGGAACGAGCAACTATGATATGGATACTATAGACGTTCGTTTTCTTTTTCTAAGTATGACAAAGAAATCATATAGTCAGAATTTGGTTAACTACCAGAGGTCTATAATTTGATGTGAACTGTTTCCAATTCAGGACATTTTTCCTTCATGATGTGTAATTATGTCCAGACTGAGAAAATCACATTTGTGAGCTGAAAGTTTTGCCCCTACATGAACACCAAAAGAGATTATTACAGGTGCATAAGAAGTTTTTTAAATATCTCTCCTTTATTTTTGTGCTTATGGATGACCTTGTTTGCTTTCGTTCAATGTGTCACATAAAAGCAAGACTTTTACGCCTATGATTTCAAAGTTCAAACCAACCCTCCAAATCCATTTCAGAATGTCACCTAATCTACCACAACGTTTTGACCCAATCCTAATAGAAAAAAAATTCCAGCTTGTTAACTGCATGGTACCTGCATAGGATCAATGAACCATGGGCGGTTCACCATGGTTCTGAGAACCGTACAGTGAACTGTACGGTTCTCAGAACTTTAACCTGGAACCGTGGTGAACCGTATAATTAATTGATTAATTATATTTTTTTTGTCCCATCCCCAAAAATAGCCCAAAAAAATGCCAGAAAAATGCCAAACAGTGATCTCTGGAAACAAGTCAGTACTGTGATGCTTTTCATAGTGAAACAGGTCAGTACTGTGATGTTCTAACAGTCATGACTGTTACTTCTCATGTTCGTTGACTCCTACTTGATGTGCACTTTTATAAAAAAAGAACAAAAAACAGTACATACTAAAAAAGGGGGGAAATTAATTAATTAATTAATTATTTAGATGAACCGTACGACGGTTCAAGGAACCGTGGTACGGTTTTTTCCACGGTTCCCAGGACCCACGGTTCTGAGAACACATACACATTGGTTGAAGGTGTAGCTAGTTAAACTGATTATAAACAGCAAACCAAGTTCCAACAATTTGGTTGACAAATACTGGATTGACCAACAGATGTCATACACAAAAGTTCTTTCCCTTTCAACACATTCCTAGATTCTCTTCATCATTTCTGATCCAGATTTCAGATGAGCTTACCAATCTCAATACAGTGGTACGAACACTCTCTTCACCAGTTCCAAGGACCTCTCTGAGTGCTGTGGGAAGAACCTTCCAAAACTCATTCACAAACTCACCCCCCTTTCTCCGACTGTTTTGCAAAATATCATTTGCAAGAAAAAGAAATGGGACTCGCTGTTCTCTTGGAGATGAAAAAAATTCCCTTCCCCAAGTCTCCACGACTTGCTTTGCATTCTTCCGATGAAAGATACACCAGTGAGATAAGGCTGGCCATTGTTAAGAAGAAATCACCATCAAGATACTTGTTAGCAGACATTAAAGACACTGAACTGAGGCTAACAGCAAATCAGAGGTTATGATTAAAGAAAAATGCATGGCAATGGCAAGGACTGACAAGCTTTACCATAAAAGAAGCACAGTCAACTTCTTACATATACAAACCATTGTCAAATGATTCTCATTCTGTTTCCTCCTAACAAATGACAAATAAAACTATAATAAAGCTTCTTGAGGTTAAACTAAATTGTCTAGAACTTTAAGTAGCAAAGCTGTCAATGAGTACTTTCAATGCTCTGCTGTGAGTTGTTCAGCTTGCTTAGCTTCTCGCTTAGAATCTGACTGGCAAATGCACCATTCATCCCGCCCAATATAGACGTCAGTCAGAGATACATGGCCTAAGTAGAATCTTCCTGTAGTCGCAAGCAAGCATCTGTTTCTGGCTAAAAGCAACGTGCAAGGACAATTGATCTGTCAAAATCACAAAAAATCGTTGAATATCATCGCCTGCAAAGAGACCTTACAATCAAATACTTTGAATGACAATGAAATTCCATTCGGTCTATTAGATTCATGAATGTTTCTTGGATGTGACTCAAATATCTCTATTTTGATAAGCAAAGAAAACTTCTATAATATATGAAAGTTGGAGGAACAGCAAAAACAACTCCAATGTAAGAGAGCATTGCAGATGTATATTCCACCTCAAAATACTCTCTCAAACATTAACTACCATTTTATTCCTTGCGAAGTGGCTAGACTTGTACACTAGAATACAGGATAAATGTATCTATTTCTGAAATTAGAATACCTCCGATTTTACAAATTTATATTGAGAAGTCAATGATGTCATAAAGGTAAAGCTTAGAAACGATATACATGCAACCAAAAAAGTCAAAGGATCTAAATCAAAACAATATTATAGAATTCGATAAACAAAAAATCTTAACCAAAAAACGTTGCTTATGTCTCATCATTACCCAAGCATAAATTGCTAACTAGGTTTTGAAAGAATCCGGATTTTCTTGGGAAGAGCCAGTGTTGAACAAGAAGCAAATGACAATCAGGAAGAAAAAAGAAAACTATATATATAATAATAATAATTCAAATAAAATAAAGTAAAATAAAAGGACCATAATATGTACAGGAGTTACCAAGGCATAGACAAAAGATAAAATACTAGAAACAAAGTGGGCTCCTTTGCTCCCCACTTTTCCAAGTTCTATTATTAATCATCTTTGAAATACCAAAGATAAAACCAAAAGAGTTTAAAAAACATAGAACTTTTCTCATGATTTTCTTTAATAAGTAACCTTATCGTGTAACAAAATGATTAGATTACTTGACTAGTCTATTAGTACAAAGATGCCAAAACTCGTAGAATTGAGAAGTGATCACTCCATATTTAAAAGAATCAAAAATATTCGAAGAAATATGAGGCATGCAAATTATGTTCAAGTTATTGTATTATGGCTGCAAAAATTTATTAAAAATATCAACAAATAAACTTGACCTAACCTGGCTTATAGAAAGGTCTAAAAAATTGTACCTATCGCTAGTTGTGTTAGATTTTGTAAATGGAAATTATGTATTACCATAGGTTACTTTGATCCAAAAGGTCGAAAGTTGTGTAACCATGGTTCATTTATTATATTAGGCCTACTAAACTTAGAGTTACCTAAGTTACCATGAAATTAACTTGGTAGGGACTCGTGGGTCCACTAGGCCTGATTGTGATATTAAGTACCCCAAATTGACATATTGGAGGTACCTTATTCTTTCTATGTAACTTATCGAAAGTTGGATAGTCAATAGTCAAGTAATTGGATAGCCGATCGTCATAAAGCTAGATAGTCATCTTGGACTATGTATATGTGTGCATCCCATTTGTATGAAAAACTTTTGTAAGCAATACTGACTATTCTCCTTGGCTGTCCACGAGTTTCTACAAGAGGGTTTCTAGCTATCTCTCTCTTTCTTTTGAGAATGCTTTGTGTGATTGATTGAATAGTTAAGATCCTGGATCCTTAGGCTTCTATTTCCTACATGGTATCAGAGCCTTTAGGTGATCAGATTGCTTGCAGGAGGCCGCCCAATAGGAAGCTATCTTCTTCCCCTTTTGGTAGCAGAAAATCATCAAGCTGCTGATTTTTGCAGGAGAAGAAAATTTTCATCTTCTTATAGCTTTTTTGCAGGAAATTACAGGAAATTGCAAGGCACCTTCACCTATTTGAGAGCTAGCAGTAAGGCGCCCATGCTCAAACCAATTGCATGTGATTTTGACTCAATTACATGCTGAAAATTTCAGATTTACTTCTTTGTAGGAGGGCGCCCATCTACAAATGAAGGTACATGTGTTTTGGACACATTTCTTGCTGAAAGTTCCCTGTTGGTGAGCTTGGAGTAGGGCGCTACCATCAGCTCTATATGCACATAGTGCCTCTTTTTTACCACAAATTTCTGGTTTGGGTTTTGGCTTCATTTGAAGTCTACCTAATTGTGAGCATTCTGTTTTTTGTGCAAAAAGCAGCCACCTATTTCATTACTTGATGAGCAAATTGCATGTAGACTATTGCAATCTACTGTGCTCATAATTTCAGCTTTGAGGTTGCTGCCCTTTAAGTAGATTTTGTCTTGGAAAGTCTATTTCCTATCTACTACAAGATGATTTTTATGTTATGGCTAAAGAATCGGAGTCTATTGGAATGAAGATAGGCTGGATGGCACAAACTCTTCCTTGTGGTGCTACACGATAAAGAACCTTCTAATTGCTAAAGGTTTGTGGGAAGTGATTAATGGTGACGCTCTCAACAACGATACACTGAGCAGATGTTGAAGCAATCTTCTTTTTGCAAGTCGCCGCAAGTTGATGCATATGATGGATGCATTAGTGAAAAGTTTCATGTGAAACCTTTTCAATTTGATGTTTTAGCGAAGGCTGAAAAATTCAAGCACTCTTTGGAACCGTTTTGTACTAATCGAGGAGGGAGTCAGTACTTTTGTTCAAAGTATTAAGAGCGACATTTGTTTGGAGAGAATTTTTCATTACTTGATGAATCTTCTATGTCATCCCATGTCTCTTCGAGGGACAACTTTGATGACGCCATCGTTGATGCATCTCTTGATAGTTTGCCAAATTTTTATGATGAAGACGTTGGACAGCAAGTTCAGTGATCTTCTTTTGGTCATTTACAGCCCATTTTACACTTTGGGCAGCAAAGTGTCGAACAGCCCATAACAGTTCCTTGTCGGCTATTGGAGACTTTGCAGGACAACAAAGAAATGTCTTACTACGAAGGGAAGGCACATGCCTCTTTAAAATCAGTACCTCTTGCTAATTTTTTTGATTCTACACTTACTCTTCATCATGATGCTGGTACATTGCCTATTCTATGTGAGCAAGTCATTGATGGTAAGGTTTGGGAGGATGTGATTCCAAAAGAGTTCGGTACTCTTTTTTATTGTCCTTATGGTAAGAAGTTTTTTCGAATAAGGTGGGAGCCTATGATACATTACAAGTCCATGTTTCGACTTATTGCGGAGTTTATGTTGGTTCCCTACTTCGGATGGAGCATGCAAATCCTCACCCTTCGACTTGATGCTTCATTATCACGCATTCTTTTCCTTTTATATGTTGGACATGATTGGGGATGAGATTTCGACTACTTCGGTGCAAAGTTTATTTGGTGACATGAAGTTCGGACAGCAAGTTGCATTTTTCTCTTTCGTGAAGTTACTTCATGTTATGTCATGTCATTTTCATTTAAGGAGGGTGTTAGATTTTAAAAATGGAAATGAAGTATTACCATAGGTTACTTTGACCCAAAAGGTCGAGAGTTGTGTATCCATGATTCATTTATTATATTAGGCCTACTAAACTTAGAGTTAGCTAAGTTAGTATGAAATTAACTTGGTAGGGACTCATGGGTCCACTAGGCCTAATTGTGACATTAAGTAACCCAACTCGACATATTGCAGGTACCTTATTCTTTCTATGTAACTTATAGAAAGTTGGCTAGTCAATAGTCAAGTAGTTGGATAGTCAATAGTCAAGTAGTTGGATAGCCAATAGTCATGAAGTTAGATAGTCATCTTGGACTATGTATATTGTGCATCCCATTTGTATGAAAAACTTTTGTAAGCAATACTAACTATTCTCCTTGGATGTCCACGAGTTTCTACAAGAGGGTTTCTAGCTATCTCTCTCTTTCTTTTGAGAATGCTTTGTGTGATTGAATAGTTAAGATCTTTGGATCCTTAGGCTTCTATTTCCTACAATATATTCCTCCACCAAAAACATTCGGGACTTTATATAGAAAACTACCAAAATCAAGAAGATCAAGAACAAATAAGTCATCAATTTATCTTCGAACATGGGTTAATTTATGGAATAAGATGGGACAAGTACCACAAGAAACTAAAATTGGTATGAATTAAAATTCATAAAAGAAAAGATAAAAGAGAGCTAGATGAACGGCGCAATTCATACCCATGGGAATAAAAATTGTAGCTCATGAAGTAAAGGTAGATATATGCTGAGAATATGCTCTTTTCTTTGGTAACTTCACCGATAACCAACACTCAAAGCAACTAAACAAGAACGCTTTCATGGATGGCGAACAAAATAGGCATTTCATAACTTTATCCAAGCATCATGGGCCAACAATCAGTAGTGCATGAGGATAGGTGTGTGTGGGAGATGAGTCTTAAATATGTAATTGCACTAGAGATAAAGTGATATTTTCATAAAAACAATAGTGCTTAGTTCCCACCATCTTTTCAAGCTGCTTGTAAATTACACTCAATATTGGTCAAAGATCCTGATATAAATTAGGTTTCTTTTCCCACTAGACAACATTACCCGGTAATCAATTTCGGCAATGAATCGCGATAGCTGTATCAATAATGCATGTAGATGAGAATTAAAAATTATTCCAGAAAAGGAAGCAATCTAACTGAAGCTGTTCCAAGAAAAGATCATTATGTTTAGAAAAAATAGATGTTTAACCACATTAGTATATGATTTTGTCTATCAAGAAGGCGATACTGGTGGAATCAGTTCTTGTATAAAACATCTATACGATCCTTTTTATTTCTGACTAAGTCCTTGCTAGAACAAGTAAACCAGGATCAAGATTTCGATAAGTGGGACTTACAAAGCTATCCGTCACAAAATTGTTAGGTGTAGGTTGGAAAGCGTCCAATTGAGTCAGCGAATAACTACGTCGAGGTTTTCTTTGTTTACAAAACAGCCACATGGGGAAACTAACGTGTTCCAAGTCTCTATGCAGAAAGATATTCCGAAAGCACTAAAAACTTTGTCCAACTCTTAAAAGTTTTATAGCCTCAGTACTCAACTGACCTCTTCTGACGACATTGCCTTCCCCTGAATTGCGAAGAATGGTTTTTATCAATGTTTTGCTTCCGTTTGAATTTCGTACAAGGAAGAAAATAGAAATGGATCCAAAAATGTAGACAACGTAGAATAACATAAAACCTAATATTTGTCTTAGCAGAAAAATCATGAAATTGAAGGACGAAAGAGCCGACGGGGTATTATAATGAAATGCCCATATTTATATCTTAATTCCATGAGAAAACTCAACTTGGAAGGGTACAATTGAAGTTACCATGCAACGGAAGCATACAAATGATACGACAATACTGATGGCGTAACAGCCTCTTACCCTACACCAGAGGGATACTGTTGGCGGATCCACCAACTATAGCCGACTCTTAAAGAGGTCGTCCATTACCTGCTCCACAATCCTGTCACCTATTTTCTCAAACAAAGCCTCAAAGCGTAAGGCGCTCACAGCTACTCCCATGCTCACAGCTACACCAGCAAAAACCAACCAGAGGGCAAAATTTAGCCAGTGGCAGCTCATCCGAAGTGGAAATCCCAAGCAAAAGCCGCAGCACTAGGTTGTTTGAAGCTCTCAATCTGCTTTGACATCCCACTAAAACGCGAACAAAACTCTGTAATATCAACTTCACACAAGATCCGAGCTCGAAAGTTTTGCAAAACCTGGGAAAGGAAAAGCGCCCAGTAAGCCGAAAGCTGAACGGAATTGTAGAGCAGATACACAAAAGAATACGAGCAGCACTGAAAACAGCAAAGGCGATCAAAAACCTCAGAAGGCGGAGATATAGAAGAAGAATTAAGCACAACTATACACGAGAGAGAGAGAGAGAAAGAGAGAGAAGGGGGAGGGTCACCGGGTCACGCGTCCATGGAAAGATCATGGTCATGGTCACGCCCACAATTAAGTCCTGGTCTTTCTAGGGCTCGAGATGGATTAGAAAGGCCATTTCCCAATTCACATAGTTTAATGATTATCAATGGTTTTAGAATAGCGATAAGTCCCTTTGCCTCTCCCTTTGGCTTGTCGCCTAGTTTTTGAACTCCAGCAAGTGACTTGATGCCCCTCTTATAAACTAGGTTGGAAAGTGCTAAAAGGGAGCTGCAATTTCGTTGGCCAGTTTGAATCCCTGCCATATTATTGGTCCATTTTTTTAAGTTGCCTTGGCAACTCGGCATGCTAGGCAATATTCCGAAGCCCAAAAATTACGATTGAGTTTACCTTACGTGGCAAGGATCTCATGCCACCTCATCTACCCTTTTCAGTTAGAAAGGGCAAGCAATCTAACAATGTAGATATTTATTGAACGCACACTTGTATGACAGAGCTTTTCTTAATCAAAAGATAACCTTGCAATCTTTTAGCAACTAACTTTAAAATCATCAGAGCTAAAGTGATTACGTAGCTAAACAATGAAGAATTGAATTATCAGACAAAAGCAATATGAGATCACAGAGATTCTGACATGATATTGAACACAATAAATGATAGATTGATTCAGCAAAATGATGAGCACAAGATAATTGCGGATAGAAATCGCGTACTCTAAGTTATCTTTGAAAACTGTTTGATTTCCACTTTTGCTAATAAGCAGTAAGTGCTAATACGTCATTTGAAACAGGTAAGCCTCTTTCTCCAGTTAGGACATCTGCAATACTACCATTTCCCACCATAGGAGATGACCTTTTCTATGATGGTTCCACAACCATGAAAAGGAAAACAATGCAAGCTGCAGCGATAATCGTCAAACTAGGAAGCATAAAAGACCAGCCCCATCCATGCTGTAGCACAACTCCAACAAGAAGAGAGCCAACTATATTACCTATAGAAGTATGGGAGTTCTGTATCCCCATTATGAAGCCCCTTTTGCTTTTTTTAAACCAATTTGCAACAATTAGAGAGAGAGAGAGAGAGAGAATAGACAAAAAGGGTTTTGTCTATCCTCATTGGTCCACGTTTGCCCTAAAACTTATTTGAAGTGCATTTGAAATGGGTTGAAAATGACGTGTGCATTTAGAAATTTCTAGAGAGAGAACATGTGACTTTAGAAATTCCTAGAATTAGAAGTTTCTAGAAAGAGAAATAGGTAGAATAGGGCAAGAAAGAATAGGAGAGGCATGCATCAGGGAGAGAGAGAGAGAGAGAGAGAGAGAGAGAGAGAGAGAGAGAGAGAGAGAGAGAGAGAGAGAGAGAGAGAGCTATTTTTTTATCTTTTAGGGTTTTTTTAGGTTTCACATGCTCATCTTCACCCCAGATAGAAGCTAACATTTCTTGCACTTGAGTCATGATCACGCAACACAGTGACATTGAATGGTTCAATCTTTAAAAGCGTGTGTTTCAAATTTTTATGTCATGCCTTGCAAGCATGTAGGTACCTAATACTCTGAATATTGGTTGCTTTCAGTTTTGACTAGCTCTATTACCGTAAAAAAATGGAAATTATTATCATCGATAAAAATACTGCAAGATTGTATAGTAGGGCATCCATTATGCATTCTTGGTGCTTGCTACAATGCCTTGTCGCAGGCAGGGATCTAGCAAGATTCCTTAGACAGCACACTTTACAAATCCTATTGATGATAACTTTCCAAAAGTGGCTTATTTTTGGAAGTCGAATGATATGTTAAGCCTAGAGATGTATGTCTACTTCGTACTAAGTGAAAAAATATGTTATTCTATATTATATCTTCCAATTTAAAGGATGTAGGCAGTGCATAAACGATGAGAAACATTGTTGATACTCTTTCTACTAACTACTAAGCTCAAAAACATCAATATGCTAAGATTAATGTGCAAATAACTCAACACTAAGGAACAGTAAGAACCAGCAGCACCATTTTTGAACTCGTAGTTTGTTCCATAGGAGCAGCCTTCAAGGATATGATGACATTCATTTTCATGGACGATTCCAGACAGAATTGCAAGCAATCGCCAATGTAGTGCACCAGTGGATAGTAGAACCCAAGAGAACCATGTATAAGCATGAAATGAGATAGAGAAGAGAGAAGATCACTCTCTCCATGAGTTACATCCTTTTATAACAGGTCCAAACCCTATTTGGCCACTTGGCTTTCCTGCAAAATGCTAACCCAACTATTTTTGGGTCTAGATTCAGAGTACCCAACATTCAAATTTGAATCTACTCAAACTCGCCTTCTAACTTTCCCACACTTTCAAAAAGTGTTTATTCAAATGACATTTAGACTAATGAACTTTGAAAAGTTAATCTCTAAGTCTAAAAACAAAGTTGGCCTCAATATGCCAAATATGGAAATATAACAAATATGATCAAACTAGTTGAATCTTTCACACTCCCTCTTCAACTAGTTTTAGCATAGACTTTGATAACACTCCAAGTGAAGTCCTATGCTTCATGAACAAGTCCTTTCCCAATGCTTTGGTGAAGATATCAGCTACACATTCCCTTGAAGACACATGTTGAAGTTTCACCTCCTTTGCAATGACTTGCTCCCTCACAAAATTTTGCAATACCATTTCAATGAGCCATGAAGAATCACATAGAATGTAAATGAGATAATTCCTCCATGCTTCCAACTTTAAACTCTTTGGAAAAATACAGAAAACAAACAATAAATGTGAGTGATCAACATTTGCTTGCATGTCTCCTCCTTCTTTGTCCTTTGTTGCCATGTATCCACCATGACACTCCATGAATGAGCCTCCATCTCCATCTTGCAACAATATACCATCATACTTTGATGACTTGATCATGAATGAGTGACATAATGAACCTCCAATAGCTTCATTTACATCAACAAAGCCATCCAAGAATGCTAGTACAAATCCAACATCAAAATAATACTCACCAATGTAGCTAGTTTTACCATATCTTGACAATTTGCACACATTCACATGAAAATGCTCAAACATGAGATAGAACAAGTAAAGTAAACTTGAACAATACTTCCTTGTTGTTCCTTTGACCTTACTTGAGTCTTCAATAAGCTGCAAAAATAGATCCATAGCATCTTTGCCAATTACCTCTTATGTTTGATCTCTTATTTTCTTGTCCAACCGAGTAACTGATAAATTGTTGGATATATACACATGGCTAACTAATTAAAAGAATGTTTAATCTGTACTTTACAATTAGGGTTAAGGCACTACGTGTTGTTGGTCGTCGCCTTTGGACAATATCTGATTCAGTTAGAGATTTTGTTTGGGCGTGATTCAATGTACTTGTTGATCTGCCGATTGTCGGATTGCGGAGTGTCAGAGTTAAGGGGTGCTTGAGGATTTTGGATAAGTGAGCCTAGAGAGAGGCATTCCTGATCATAATCTATGCAGCAAAGGCTGGGAGGAAACAAGGCATCCAGCTCCATCTTGTGTTAGAGGTAATTTGATGCTTGTATGTGCAGGAAATTAGCAAGGTTTGAAGAGAAGATCAGAGAGGGAGTCTAACAGAATGAAGAGTTCATAAGACATGTCAAAGTACTATTGAATTTTTCTCTTCTCTCCCTAAAATCCAATAAGTTAATCTAGTTTCATTCATGCAATCAAAACACAAGCTTAGAAGTTGAAGCCTTTGAACTTCATTCATGTTGCTACATACTTACTCGCATTGTCGCACAACTTGCAAAAATACACGGGAATCGTAAGCAAGTATCTATGTGACAGTCAAACTATCGAGTCAAATTGTCGAGCTAGTCTTGACAATCAAACTATCGAACAATCGTCCACTATCGACTATCAAACTATCAAACTGTCGCCCACTATTGACTACCAAACTCAACTCCAGCTTGACTCGACAAATTGTTGAATATATCGACTCCAGCTCAAATCGACAATTCCTCTATGAGTCACTAATAGAATCATAAAAGTCCACCATTTTGAGTTTAGGCCTCCAACCATTAATCATGACCATACACACATGAGGGCCCCAAACCCCTCATAATCATAATTAACTTATGGGTCGAGGTAGGCCTACTGACCTTCTAACGAGATAATAATCCAAGATCAGTGTTAGATTTCCATCCCTATCTTCCTACTAATCTAAGTCCATTCACCAACTGTTGTAAATACTTGTATAGTCGCATACTCTGTAGAAATACACTTGTTTTTTGATAGTCTACAAAAATACAAAAGGACCAATGACAATGTTTCCTCGATTTTTTGGACACCTTCGTCTACTCGGTCATCCTTGATTATTCGGCCATCTTCAATTGTTCGACCATAGCATCACCACAACTGTAAACAAGTATGTCATCAACAAAATTAACCACAAACTTGCCCATAAACAGTCTAAGCACATCGTTCATTAACATCATAAATGTTGTAGGTGCGTTAGTCAATCCAAAGGGCATGACTAAAAATTCATAGTGTCCAAAACGAGTCCGGAAGGCAGTTTTATGTACATCCTCTTCTCGAACTCTCACCTGGTGGTAACCACTCTTTAGGTCAATTTTGCTAAACATTGTAGCACCATGGAGGGCATCCAAAAGATCATCTACACGATGCCTAACAATAATCTTGTTCAAGCCTCGATAGTCCACACACATTCTCCAAGACCCATCCTTCTTTTTTACCAGAATGATCGGAGAGGCAAAGGGGGAGAAGCTAGGTCCTACTTGCCCCTTGGCAATATAGTCCTCAATCATGCTTCTGACCTCTTTCTCCTCTTTCAGACTCATTCTATAAGGTGGTCTATTAACAGGAGATGATCCAGAAATTAACTCGATTCTATGCTCCACATTTCTCTTAAGGGGTAAAATTGATGGAAGTTCATTCGTGAACACATCTTGAAACTCCTCCCTAATTTGGCGATTTAGGTTCTTAGTAAGATTAGTTTGTTCGTGACATACATCTGGCTCATTAGCAAAAACTGACATATCATACAAGAAACAAACATACATGCATTTACACTGAACCTTCCGCAATGGCGTTGCCATGATCAAAGGTCCTGGAGGCATATTAGGCTCTCCATGCAGGGAGTGAATGCTACTGGTCCTTTGGATTTCTAACTTTATGGACTTCTAGATTCAGAGAACAGATTATTTTGATGATGTTTTCTTTATCACAATAACATGTTGAGCATTGAATAGTTAAAATTTCAATAGAAAATAGTGCAGTATGCAGATCACATCACACAATCACCATAGTCACTCCTCACAAGCTCTCATAGATGGCACAACAAAAGCTAATAGATTACAAACCCCAAGACTTGAACCTGATCACAAGAATTTTTCACCTGTAACCGGCATACCATGCCTATCTCTCACTTGTGATTGCTTGCCCTCTCAAAATTGTCGCCAATGATGAGTAGTCACGCCGCCAAACTGCACTTTCGTCGCCAAAACTAGTTTTCTACACACAATTCTGCAACCATTCGCCCCCATACTGCATTTACTACCTCCAAACGCCTTGTTACCCTGTCAGGTGTAAGTAATAATGATTCCAGAGCGATAATGCCTCATTGTACCACCCTATAGCAGGTTTCACCAGCCAAAAATAGCCCCAAATTTGGCCCTACAGTACCCAAATAGCAAATGTAGCCCATCACTAGGTCACCCGCACTCTACTCAATAGAATGGTGATGAAAACACCCCAAAACATGTTTCTCCCTGCTCTATGATGTTGTTCTGTCCGCTGGCTCTGAGCAGCCAGTTTCAGGGATCATTTTGGCCCAAGGATGGCCAAAAAAGGTGCCCTCTAGCCTAGGATAGCCCTCTCCAAATATTGCCCTTGCAAAATGAATTGTAACTTCGTAATGAAGTTTCTTAATGAAGAATTACCCATTTTAAATGTCAGGTCCCTTTTGCCATTTCTTTTGAAAATTTTTAATGAAAAATTTTCAAAATGGCCCTTCATGCTCCTTCGGGCCCCTTCTATCTCCATCCAATGGTCTTCTACAATCCTACGGCCCACAATCGTCTCTCCAACCCGCGAGCTTGACCATTGTCTTTGATCCAACGATCTACAAGGAGGTCATGCGCTTAGAGCCTCACTTCAAAGCACAAAGCACCTAAATACACTAGATGCCAGAATGGGTGAGGGCGCGCGAGGTCTGTCCGCGGCCTCTCTCGACCATCTTTTCTTCTCTCTTCACAAGCTATGGTTGCTTGTGAAATCTACGCCTTCAGCTCTCGGTTTCTCTCAATGCTCTCCATGGCTGGTCGCGACCTTATGCAATTGTCTTCCCAGCACTAGGGCGCCCTCCATCATGCACTTACAGTGCCAGAAATGATCTCCTACAACCAAATATCTATAGTTTTCTGCTTGTAAACCCTAGTCATGAGGAAGAAGAGATTTTCTTGGGCATTTCTCAGGCTTATGCTGAGATTACACTTGCAGCCTCCTGCTCCACTGAGGTCACCCTACCTCAGGCTCTCTGATGCAATTTACAGCTCTTCATTTGGTATCCAATTGACTGCAAACAGTCCGCTTTCTTGAGAAATCCGCATATAGCTCATAGAATTGGAAAATTCCTCAATTTCTTAGTTTCTCACCAAATCTGATCCTGTAAATTTCTATGGCTCTCTTTGTCATTGCTCTTTGCATAATCATGCAAGCTCCGTTGCGCCAAACGGCTGTCCACACAGTGATTTATGAGGCCACCATCGATGATTTCCCTGAAACCACCGAAACTGCAAGTTTCTCCGTGAATACTCCCCGGAATCCACCTACGACAATCATTTTGATCTTCCCCAAAGCTCCGATCGAAGGAACTTTGTTGTCTCTAGCCATCCGGACTGTCTATACCCCGTATGGAGTCCTCTCTCCTGAGACGCTTTGAGTGCTATTTCTTCTGGTGAAAGACGCTATCCCATAGCTCCATCGGATTGCACATACCTACAACACCCTGACGCTCTGATACCAAGTTGAAATTTCGATAGAATCTAGTGCAGTATGCAGATCACATCACACAATCACCATAGCCACTCCTCACAAGCTCTCATAGATGGCACAACAAAAGCTAATAGATCACAAAGAAACACTATACATATAGACTATTCACAAACTGCATGAAAAGGTAGGTGTCCTAAAATTGGCCTACCACCTGTCAAACTAAGGTCGGGCCCAATATGGCCAAATTCGACCGACAAACTTGGGACATGCCCCCAAGTATAACAAGTATTGTAAATAATTTTGTACAGTCTAATTTCTCTACGTGTGGCTACCCGGCTAACCAAGATTAGTGCCCGATCAATATATCCTAACGGGACGTCCCGATCACAACCATATACAGTAAACCAAATAAACTGTACAATAATTACATCATCACATTTAGAACTTATACTAATGAATCAGATCAAAACTGATTTCTAACTTGAACAACATATGTTTCTGTGATTATATTTTCATATTATTTGATTCAAGATTAAATGTATAATTCAAGTGATGCTTGCCTAGGTCAAAGATCCTGAATTATGATTATAAGAATTCATGATTCCGCATACAATAACATTTTCATTTTTGTTGCCATAAATATTTGTTTCCAACAATGATATCAGAGCCTTAATCTCCACAAGCCTGCAATAATTGCCTGATCTTATTATCCAATAGTTAGAATAATATATTTCCAAGGTCATTCATACTTATTAAGTGGAGAATTCATGAATCACACATAGGACTTATGGAATTCATACTAGTCATAGATAGTTTAATAAATGAATGACATACGTCATACATGTAGTAAAGTTGGTAGAATGATAGTTGTACATTAATTATTATCATACAAGCCATTATAATGAGTTGGAGATATTCTAGAGACACCAGATGAACTAATTTGCTCATCGCGTTACTCTTGATTTTATAGCTCTATGAGTGTGTGATGGAGTTGTTTTTTAGTGACTGATTCTCTTGTAATTCATCCTGGTTTTAGCTCACATTTGTGGTTATTATATTCTCCAATCCTAGTTTTTTATCAATACAAACTAATCCTGTCTTGTGTTTCTTCAAATTTATCAAGAGAGGATATGTGATTCTCAATATTGAGTTTATGTATCTCTCTCTGCGTCACCTACATTCACATTAGACCACTATTTGGTCAAAATAATACCAAAGCTATCTCATATAAATCAACAAGAGGAGCTTAGAAATGTTATACATGTTTTTTTAAATATTTCACAACCCATTGGGGGCATGCCAAATGTTGCTTGTACAAGTTGTATACTTAAAAATAATTTATATAACAGAACAACAAATTAGTATGAAACCAACCAATATGATGTTGAGACATTAGCATGCTTAACAAGAACATGCATCTTATAGAGTATACTAGCTTCTATTCATAAGGTTAACTTAATGCTCCAGCTATAGATGAGATGAATGGCGTATATGCATTTGTGATAACATTTTGAAAATATCAGTGCCATTTTTAAATCTAATCTATCCTCATGTAGGTACATGTGTTTCATTCAAATAGAATGTGTACTTTATATCCACCAATACTACTATTTTGATTCCAATAGTTAAATCTTTATATCTTCCTAAAAAAAGAAAAATAAGTAGCAAATTAAAAATCATTTAAATGTATGTTTGTGTGTGTGTGTGTGTGTGTGTGCGCGCGTGCTCTCACGTGCCTACAAAGAAACCTAAATAATAATTTCATTTCAATACCATAAAAACTTTGCAAAATATCAACCAATGGGTTGAAACTTTGTTGTTCAACTGAAAACTTCCTACCAACTTTTCAAGTTGAAGAGAGCATGCTCACTTGCACCCATCCACAACAAACATTTCGTCATAATATGACATTCAATGTGGAAATTGCAAGTGCCTATGCATGCAACATATGCCCCTCGTCCCTTTTAATAAGGGGAGATAAAAGTTTTTTTTTTTTTAGTATGACATTTCTTCACCCTTCTTGCTTTTTACTTCATGTACCTACTATCCTTTGCGTGCCACATGTCCTAATTTGTGGACCCCTAACTTTTTGTCTTGTCACCTTGTCCATATCTCATGATTTTTTTTTTTTTGCACTTTTGTCCATGCATGATTGGTTTTGTACTTTTCCATGGAACTTATGACACTTGCAAAAAGGTGGTTTTGTCATTGATTGCCGATAATGTCAACCATTGAAGAATTGACAATTCTGCCTATTTCCCATGTGCCTAATGTTCGAAGGGTGTGAAGGGCTATCAAGCCATAATTGCAATACTTATCCATTGGTTCTTTGCCACCCCATGACGTTGGTTTGAAAAACCATTTGACCTTCAAATTTGAAATGACATTTGATAGTTTAGAGATGGGTGATATTTTAAAAGATGAGCCGCCAAGTTAAAAGTGTTGAAAGTTGTATCATGAATGTCAAAGTTGTATCAGAAATTTTTATGAAGTTTCAAGTGATGTGTATAATATATTTGTTGTGAATCTATACAAGCAAGAAAAACAAAGGCACATGTCAAAATGACGTTTTTGAATTGTATGTGCTTGTCTACTATGACGGCCAAATTTTTAGAACGCTTGTATTTTACGGCCAAAATGACTTTTGATGGTCAATACGGCTATCAAACTGCAATGCTGTGTTAGAGTCACTATTTCGTTGACTCAATTGTGATAGAATGATGGCCATTATCCAATCTTGATGGGAAAATAGAGGTTTCAAGAAAAATAAATATGGAAAACACCATTAATTGAGTGCCATAGCTACCTGATGTGCATTGGTGATAAACATCTTAAAAGTAGGTTGTTGGTGTCACTCACAAGCCTTGCTTAGAGGTTGCGAAGGCTCTTGTAGATGTAGAACTCATAGGTTAACTCTTGAGGTCCTTGTTTTAGGTTACTTCATTGCTAGCATTGACTTGTTTTAAATATTTGAACTTCTATGTAGCTTAACATATTTGCGATAACCATTACTTGTTCACATGGTGAATACCTGAAAGGATAATGCAAATATGTGATTTCATGAAAATCATTTTACCACACAGAATTACGTATTGCAGTTGCTCACTATTGCATCTTGAGCTTCTTTCACTCAAAATTTTGGGAGGATTCAATTGCCCATATCCACTTAAACCTTACGTACCTTTACCAAAATGTTGTCCTAAATATTTGCAGGATAAATTTGGAATCTACTTAATGGAGGAGTAGACTCATTCGTGGAGAATGTCCTGACTCCTATGTGAGGCTTAAGATAGATTGGTTGCTTTTGTTATTTATTATTAAGATGCTCAAGTTTTATGCTGTAAAGTTGATGTGGGTGCACCAAGAATGTCCCCAAGACTTCAACATGTGACTCTCCCATATAGAACAAGTCTAGATAGTTAGAATGTTAACTTAGATAAACATGCCTAAGCCTATGACCTATGGATGAGCAAGCAAGATATTTTTTTCAATTTGATCAAGCCTTTGACTTGAGGGCAAGCCAATCACTTAATTTTCATAGTCAAGCAAACTCTGAGCTTGAGTATGAGCCTCGATAGCTCGCTAAGCTTGTTTCCCAAAAGCTGGACAAAAACTACGATGGGTGGCTTTCTCAGTAAAAAGCATGCAATACCAACACAACTCTAATGTGCTAGAACTAAGGTGTTGTATTGAATGACATAATAACTATGAGGGGAGATAAGTAGTTAGAACTCGATACCGAAGTTCCCTATGGAAATCAAACCTGACACACAACCGTAATAATATACTAGATGTTTTATCACTAATATGTTGTGCAATTTTATTTTGGTAAAGAGTAATTGTCTTGAATTAATTGTAAAAGCTCATCTAAAGGATGAATATATAACCAAAATTTGGACTTGGTGTAAGAAAAGGGATGTCTTGGTTCTAAAGGTTCTATGTTCTCTCATTATATGGTGGTACACAATGTAAATGATTGATTTCTCATGATGTCAACGACGAAAGTGAGGACAATAAGAAGGTCCACCTAAATAGTGAAATTATTTATTGAGACAAATTATAGTTTTGTAGAGATACAGTATCTCTACACATGGACGCACACACTTGAAGGACATTTTGTATGGTACACATGATTTTCCTATCTAAGAACATCCAAGTTTTTATGAGATGGTTTGAAAATCCCTTTATGGCCATGCATGAAGAAGGAAGCGCATAACATTTCCAAAATGTTCACATTGAAATGTTGTAGATTTTTTATATGAATTCTTACAAGGATTATGATGCCCAACGCTCATTTACCACTTCTACAACACACTATCATCTTCAAATCACTCTTCATTCTAAATGTAGATTTTGAAGCTTTTATAACATTTTCTAGACATACACTATTTCTTACACTATTCTTCTTTTAGTTGCTCTTCATCATAAATATTGATGTTGAAGCTTTTTGAACATTTTGTACATATGCTATTTCATACTTCATACTAGAGTCAGTAACATGTATAGAAAGAGTACTAAAAACATTTCTTAAGACTACTAGATTGTGGGCATTTACAAAAAAAAGGCCCTTTCATTGAAAAAATTAGCACAACTCATGGTTCCATGTTCATGAGGCCAAAAAACACTAGGGTTAGGCAGTTTCTATGATTTTGCTAAGCCTTATATTGTCCTCACGAGCATATTTTGTCCTCTCATCCATACATCGATTAGATCTTGGGTGAGCAAACCCACATCCACATGCTTTACCAATCTTATATCACAATTACTTGTACTTGTATTGGCATTCTAAGACACATATATACAATGTACAAAAGTAGTAGGTTGAGCTTGAACATGGAACACACAGCTCTAGGATGTCAAGTTCGTAGCGAGTGGGTTAGAGCCTACATCACAATATCTTGCCTAACTAATCTAAATAATGTTTGTTCTTCTGTGCACAATTGAACATTATTAGGTTGAGCTTAAAAACATGGAACACATGGCTCTAAGATGTCAACACACACTTGTTTGGGTGCATCAATGTGCGAGGAATTTATGAGTGGCACACAACTCAACCCTCTAGCCAGCTTGACACTCATCCTAATTTTTCTAAAACTTTGAAATATGGTTTAAGGCATTATCTTGTAGCAAATCCAACTTGGTTGTTGTTGCTAAAGAGAGAGAGAAGATGAGAGGGTATATTTGCCAGAGATTCTCTCCTATATTCGGAGGTCGACCATAACCCGAAAGTAGGAGGTTGAAAAAATTGACCTGGAGAGTGTCTCTTACCTCCCCAAATTCTTTGCCTCAACTGCTTCAATTTGCTTCTTTCAGAACATGTGGGAGGTAGGTGTTATCTCCAACACGCGGTTGACCTCATTGAAACTTCACGTGCATCCTCCAACATGCAGAACTACCAAGAAAGAGTGTACCTGAAAATGCAATTGATTGGACCGTGAGTGCTATAACCCTAAACCCTAAAACTCGACACACATGCACTCGTAAAAACTCGAAGTAAAAACTTAATAGGCCGGTTAACATTTTAGTTCGGATAAAGAGAGAATGTAATATGTTGTGGAAAAACGCCTATTGGAGTTTTCATTGGTCTATGTTTGCCCTATAAGGTATTTGAATGGCATTTGAAAATAAATTCAAAAGCTTGACGTCACATGACACATGCTTTTAGAAATTTCTCAAAAAAGAAGTTTTTAGAGAGATAAAGATGGTATGAAATCTGGATGGCACTAGAGAGAAAAAGAGGAGAGAGGAGCAAAGAGACAGAGTGCGAATTTTGCATTTTAGGGCATTTTTAGGGTTTTTTAATTTGGGAGAGTAGAAAGAGTGCCAATTTTTCACTTTTAGGGTTTTTTTACTTTTGGGATTGAAATAGCGATACTGTGAGTTAAGATCTCTGAAATACTGGAGAACGCACGTTTTCTCAATAATTCGAGAGAGAGAGATGGAGTGTGCGCGCGCGATGGCAATGGAGAGGAGAGCGCGAGAGAAAAACAAAGTGATCTCATATGGATATTCGTGGGTGGGTTGCTGTGGAGTAGCGATCGTTGAAGACGAGTCAGTTGTGTAGCTGATTGGTGCCTGTGATGTATGCGTCAGTGATCAGCCATCGCTGAAGAGGAGGCATTGTCTGGGTGCATGGGGAGGAAGTGCTGACTGTGAGTGATCAGTTCGTTTGATTGAAGCGGATATCGAGGGAGGGAAAGCAAGCAGCTGTGGCGATGGCGGAGAACTTGAAGGAGAGATTGCATGCGCTGAGCAGAAAACTGAAGGAAGGAGGTTAGAGAGAGAGAAAGAGGGAGAGAGAGAGAGATGAGATGGAGAGGACTGCTTACAGGAATGGGATTGTTATTGGGATTTGTTGACTTTCCTTATTTTTCTTTTATGGGTGCTGAATTTTGACTTGTTTGCTCATAGATACGAATCCCTGAGGCGCTATAATCTTGAGCTTCTCTTCTATTTGCGTTAAGTTTTGCTGGTTTCTGGTAGCAGATTAGGTTTAGTTCGATTTTTCAATTAGGGTTTAGCTTAGGGTTAATATTTAGGATTTTGGAAAAGAAGTAGTAAAGTGAGGTGCTGGAGAGCGAACAAGCGAGCGAGCGTGATCTACATTAGCAAAAACAGAGAGAGAGAGAGAGAGAGAGAGAGAGCGAGCCTGCGAGAGTGCTTCACATTAGCAAGAACAGCGATTCCTAGCTGCTCGAGCGCAACCCACTATGGCAGAATTGACGCAAGCAAGCAAGATGGTTTAGTGTAGGCGATCACAGATCACCGACAATTTATATAGTGCGTAAGGTATTGGTCTGTGAGTTTAAGATATTTGCTTTCAATCAAGCTTAAATTCTTGCAAAGAGAGAGAGAGAGAGAGATAGTTATGTTTATGTACATGTTTAGAACATAGTACAGAAGATTTAATAGCGAGAACTTCATTGAGATTAAGTGTAGGAACAAAAGCACGCACTGCTGAAATTACAGAAAGTTATGAGTGTAGACCATCTACCAATGTCTGTTATTGGCAGGAAACCAAGAAATGAGCTCCATTGGTAGTGTACCGGCCTCACCTTCCCCTTCTGCTTCGCCTTCCTCTTCAGCATCTGATGACTTTGCTGCACTTGTTGAGGAGGAAATTCTAGCTGGATCACCTTTTCATTCTTCACCTGATTCTGACCTCTTCAACGAAAAAGAAGCACAAAGGGTGGATGAAGATGAAATCATTGATCATGAGAATGAGGATGATGACGGCTTTGAAGACAAGGAAAATGAGTCGTTGGAGAATGAAAGTACGGATAGTGAACCTGGAGCATCTGATTTTGAGTTGCAAAGGTATGAGCTTTTGGGTTGTGCAGATCGCTTTGAATTTTAAAGGTTTTCAGTTCCTTATTCTAATTCATACCTCATCTTTGGTGGTTGCGTAGTAGCTAAAAGTTGAGTTGATTTCCTGTGAATCTCTAGCATGCTATCGAATGTGGAACATTGTTGGGCATTCCAGGATATATGTGCCCTCATCATCCTGTTAGAGAACATGTTCAAAGCTTTTCTTGCTAGACTCATTAGAAAATAAGTATGTGTTGAATTTCAGGTACTTACTTTTTGGTTGTTCTGTTCTGACCTCAGAAAAAGGCTGAGGAGCAGTGAAGTAGTACTCGGCAAGAGACAGCGAGGTGTTGATGATCTGCAATTCAACTCTGACAATGATGGTATTATTTGTTATCATTTATCGATCTGAGGAATGTGGTTATGGCTTTACTCGTGAACGATAGCAGTATTAGCTACTGTTTTAAATGAATTACTATAATTATGGGGTTTTCTGAATCTTGTTTGCTCGACCCATAAGGAGAAGATAAAGTTTTGAAGTTGCCAAATTCTTATTGATCTACTGAGGTTCAAGTCTTAGTGAATAAAGGACCTGAGCACAGGGTTCTCTTTTTCGCTTGGAGTGGTGCTATAACAAGTTTAACAGTGGCATACATACAGACACAAACTACTTCTCTAGCCTCAAATTTGCATTTTAAGCAGTCAAATTAAGTACCCTTTGTTAGATGGGGATACTGGCAAGCACCTTTTTTGTTCTGAGTAAGCATATTTTATGGGCTACACAATCTTCTCCTAGCTCAAGGTTTGGTCCCATGAAGCTTCATTTCTCACTCCTATAAGTGGAAACTCTGTCTCTTCTTTTTATGGAAGCTGTAACCTGGTAGATGGTTTATAAGCAAATTGGTGAACTCTATTATACAAATATTATTATGTAGATGAATATGATTGATTTCCAACCTAAGCAACTGGATGGTTATGCTGGTGTCTGTTGATATTGTAGGAATGTGATGTGCTTATATATCTCAAAAATTGTATTGTTGGTTGCTATTGCGCTACTTGTTTATTGTGTGAATGTTCTTGTCTGCAGATAAGATTGAAGCTTCTGTTGGAAGGGGTGGAAGTTGTCCTCCTCACCCTGGATTCATGTGGGGAGTTTGTATTCGATGTGGAGTCATGAAACCATCTGATGATTCCATCGAGAATGGTGTGGCTCTTCGTTACATTCATGAGGTTAGTGCTCTAAACCTTAGAATTTGTTTTATTGTTTGTCCAAGATCCGGAATGTGATTTAGGAAGCAGAAGTCTCATGTTCTACATTGTGCTATTTGCAATTTACTACTTGGAAAGACTCAACCTCCCACATTGTTGCTGCCTAGACCTTTGGCATGGAAGTGGTAGCATATGGTCTGACTCAATGATGTCTATGATGTGTGAAGGACTTGACTCAATGATGTCTATGATGTGTAGCATTTGCTATAGCTTTTCAATCATGTTAGAATAGTATAATTGTCTGCTGTATTTATTTCAATATTGAGATGCTCCTAGTTCAATGTGTTGGTATGCCCTTGCAGTGACTAATTATGATACTTGTGCTACTTCTGTAGGAATTGGAGCTCTCAAGGAAGGAGGCAGCACGACTAAGACAAGATGAACTTAAGCAAATATTGTCCAAAAGAAAACTGTATTTGATTCTGGACCTTGATCACACATTGCTAAATTCTTCACGTTTTCAAGAAGTGCCTCCAGAAGAACAAACGTTCCTTACTGCTTTTTTTCAAGGAGCTGGATCTGGTGAAGACGGCAAATCGACAAAAGCATCTGAAGAAAATACAGGTCATTGGTCAAGCAGATTGTCAGAAGAGTGGTGATGGGAGTGGAATTGGTACATATCGTGTTGATGTTTTCCTAGCTGCAATTACAGACGCCAGGCTTAGTTTGCCTAATGCATAAGTTGTCATTGTCATTGTGCAAATTAGTTGTTGCCAGCAGTGCAGGTTGTGCTTTTGTTCATATGATGTGCAAACAAAGGCAGCCTCTGTTTATCTTCGCACTTGAGCAATTCGAGTTGTTTTTGTGTCAACAGAATGTTGGATGCAACTTATGATGTTGGCCAACAACTTGTCATGGTACATAAGACTGCCATAGAACATAACAAGTGTGTGTGTGAGGCAGTGCAATGTCTGTCCTGAAGTAAACATATCAGACCCATCTATGTTAATAACAATACTCTGCAATTAAATATGTATTTAAACTTTCCAACTGATAGGTAAGTTTGATTAGAATGATTACTACTAGAGCAACTACTGGGTCTACAGCAAAATCATGGAAGATGGAGTTGTAGAGTGTGATGGATGCATGTGTGGTGGTATCCTGGTGCATGGTTTTTGCCTTGATACTCTTCTGGTAGTACTACCTCTTGTCGGTGGCTACTATCATTGTGATTTATTGGCATCTCTGCATCATCTGTTAAGATCTCTCTCTAATCACATCAAATAGGACATTAGAAGATGAAATGCTCTTTTGACTCAACCTCACCTAGACACTTAACTAGGATATCTGGTCTTCCTTGAGAATTCTCTGGAATCTACTTGTCTCTATGTGAAGTTGATCTGATGAAACGACGAGCTGTCCAACTCTAGTGAGGTTGTGTGACAAGCTGAAGTTTAACTGTAGTGGTAGAGATAAGTCACAGTATCTCCTAGATGTAGAAAGTGTCCATTCAAAGTCTAGCTTGACCACAAAATGGTCTTGCCCAAAAATTGTATTCCTAATAAATAGATTACCATTCATTCGAGCAATCCCCCTTAGGAAGATGTGGAAGTGTTATTCCAGTAGAAGCCAATAGACGTGTCGTCTGGAAATACCAAGACGATAGATAGATATCCCTGATCATGAAGCTGTCTGGATGATGTAAGAATAACCCAGGGGTAATCTCCTAAACATCACTGAGTGTCAAGACCTTTAATCATAGATGATCAATTGAAATATAGCTTCATCTGGTTAAAAGGAAGCATAGCAATCTCTGCCAAGATAATTAGCTATGGGATCTATGGTCTACCACGCATCATGGATAATAACATGTCTATATGAAGGTGAAAGTAACAAGCCCAAAAAGATATTGTTAGCCTAGGCCACCATGTCTTTGCCGCGTACCATGACAAATTTTTTTATATCTTTTTTTCTTGGGAGCTGAATCGAAAAAAAACAGATATAAAAGAATTTGCACCCCTCGCAGCCAGAATCGAGCCAGCCATGGAAGGGTTTAGGAGCGCCAATGTGAGCTAATGGAGGCGGTTTTTTGCAAGTGAGCATTTGGCGTCCATCTACTCGTCGATTTGGAGGTGGTGCACACGATTGTAGCAGCATTTGAGTTGCATGGCGATTGAAATCAATTAACAGAGTTTTTTGTTAAGTGTAGGCTTAGTTTTTCGAAAGTGATTACATTGAGCTGTAGGCAACGAAATCGAACGATGTTTGGTTCTAGACCAGCTTTCTTCATGCCCACGGTAATATCTACAAAGTTAGTTTCAGCCGTTACGACAAGCCTAGCAAGATTTGAATGCCACACTCCAAATGCATGGGTATTTTTGCCATTTTCATGAACTGACCTGTAGGCATCCAATTGAGGTGATGTCTGAGCCTAGACTGCATTTCTACATGCCTACGGAGACTCTTGCGACGTTATTTTGCCGTCATTGTCTGTACTGCAAGTTTTGATTGCCAAGCCCTTCCCTGTGATTTTTGGCCTAACTGTGAAGGGTTGTGTAAGCATCTGATTGGGGCGTGGTTTAGGGCCACACTGTGTTTCTTCATGCCTGCAGAGACTCCGACGCTAACAACATTCACCCGTTATCGCTCGTAGTGGAATCATCCAATCCCATCCCCTCTTCTATGTTGATCATGATTGGGGTGGAGATTTGGATTGTTGGTGCTTTACTTGTGTAGAGATCTTTTTTCGGCTACTTCGGAGTGCTCATGGCTCGAAGTATTTGGTGGCATGAAGTTCGAGTAGCAGGTTGCTTTGTCTCTCTTTTGGTTCGAGAGCTACTTTCATCTCTCATATTGTCCTTAATTGGATGATATTGTACATATTTGTTTTTCTCGCATTTCCATTAAAGGAGGGTGTTAGAATATGTTAATGGATATGCTATGTTAATAAAATACCTCTAGGTTACTTTTACCCAAAAGGTTGAGATTTGTGTGATCATTGGCTATTTCATTTAGGCCACTTAAATTTATACTTGGCCCCCATGTAGAAACTCGTGGATATGCCATAGGCCTTGTTAATAAAAGACCCAAACTTAGAAGTAGGGGTTTGCTAATTTTTTATTAAGTAGCTTGTTTTGGTGAAGTTAGGTTAGACCTAATGTTGCTTGTAGAAGAAGCTAGGTATTTGACACTTGGGTCCTACCTATATATTCATGTATTTTCTTCACTATTTGTGTATGCAAGCATAGAGCTATTCTTTTTGGATTGCCAGGAGTCTCAAAGGAGGGCGACCAGCCATCTCCTCCTTCATGTGTGTTTGAGATTCATTATGTCGAATGCTTTGTTGTTTGGTTTATGATTTCCTACAGAACTGAGGGCTTGGTCTATATCGTATGTGAAAGAGAGGCTAGCCTAATTTGATGCTGTAAGCTTAGTACACCATGTCTCTATTGCATACATACCCTTGGGACCAAATTGCCAATTAGACTTGCTTTGAGGGTGACCAAGATGCCAAATAGGCGACACTCACTTTGTTGCATCTCGTGGATGTCTCTAGAACCAAATTGACTAAAGAAGATTGCCCTTTCCCAAGTTGACTGGTGGTTTCACGTCTCATACTGAAGATAGGAATGGTGAGGAGTACACCCAAATATGTGTAGGAAGGAAATATTTCCCATGGTTAACCATCTAATGTAAATTTATGCTTCTACACATAAGATCTAGATGTATTAAAGACGTTTGTTTTACATTGACCTCCAAATCCCAAGTAGTACAAAATAGGTGTCATGTGTTCAGGTGCTAATGTGATCCCTTTGTGGTCGGAGAGACTAGTAGATGTAAACAAGACTGGCAGGAGAGCTCGTGATGTCCCTGGAAATTCTGTTTCCCCAATAGCCATAGAAAATATTCCGTGAGTTGTAAATATAGCTTGTTCTCATCTTTTCAAAGTAAAAGTAAAGTAAGAATTAATCTATTGACAACCTAGAAATTGTTCAGAATAAATCTATTGATGGCCCAAAATGTACGCAATATGGGTATTAGTAGAAAGAGAAAAAGGAGAGATTAAAGATTAGAGGGGTTTCTAGTCTTTTCGGGTCCAATTTTGGGCAGTTAGGACCTTGTGCTTTTGACTAGTTTTACATGCTCGAGAGATGCTTATCAGCACTTGTATAGTGCAAACAGCCACACAAGCATAATAGCATATTCTAAAGGATTGCAGCTCATGGAATTTGATATGAATCGGGACAAGTCAGTTGGCTCCATTGAGATTGAATCACTACTTGGTTTTAATGAGGATCGTGCGCGTGGACCCTAAACCCTAAAACCAATCGTATTCAGTCACTAGGACACTCATCTCAAATACTACACGGTCGCAGATCATAAATATATGCGTTGAAACCATTGTGCCCCACATGAATGAGGGTGCTATCATAATTTTCAGGAATTGATGGTGTGGAAGTGGCTTGGCATAAGCTTGAAATCCATTTGTGATATGTTGTAAGTATTGAAATCAATCAGAATAACAAGGTTATGGTAGAAAGTTGGTGGAAAAAGTCAGGGCAAAGGGGAAAGTTGACGCAATTGGACAATATGACAGATCTTACGACGACGTGTTGCAAAATTTGATGGAGGACGTAGGCGAATTTGATTTAGTCCAATGTTTCGTGGACCTTTTTGAAAAGCAACACGTTTGAAATGGGAAAGAATCGGCTTTGTCGGGAAAGAAATGGCAAAATGTTTTGAGGTTTTCTTTTTGCTTGATTTTATTCCTAGCATTTTGTTAAAGAAAAACCAAGTGTTGTTTAAGTGTCTAGACAATGAATATTGCTCTACACATGACAATATAAACAATTGGTAAGTGCCACACTTAGATGATTGAGGACTCAATGAAACATTGAGATACATCACACAATACACATGCACAAGGTATTCATAATTCTACTATTCCTTATTGAGTTCTAACTAAAGCACACGCACGCACGCACATTCTTTAGGAGGTCTTTTTTTCCCTCTAATTCTAAAATCCATTGTGAACTGTTCGTTTGAAACGGAGTTTCATTGAATGAAATGCATTTCATTGAAACATTGTTCATTGGGGGCAGCCTTTGTAATAATGCTTCAAGAAGCAACATGGTTGGACTGCCAGGACTGGATTGAGTTTCCACTAGTCTTGGGAGATAGAAGAAAAGTCATGCATGGAAGAAAGCATTAACAAACCTAAATGCATAAGTCATGATTCAACTAACATCAAAACCTAATGTGTACTAAACCATACAAACTAAACCCTATTGAACCACAACAATCTGTACTGAACCATACCAAACTCTACTAAACTGTACCAAACCCTATTGAACCGTACCAAACCCTACCGAACCATAGCAAGCCATATTGAACCACATCAAACCCTAGTAAATCATAGCAAATGCTTTCCTCTATACATTTGATAAAACTTCAACTTATGCTCTATAGAGATGGCTGCATACTAAAGGGGCAACACAAAGCAAATGGGTGATGAGTGTGGGTGTGTGTCAAGTGTGGAATGTCGGATGCTAGATCTCTCACCCCCTCTTTGGTAGGTTCTGAGGATATACGTATTTGGTGCATCTGCTGCTGATGATGTCGTGGGAGAAGGGCATGCCTTTGATCCAATAGCCTTCTATAATACCTATGGACTACCTAAACTAGGCCCTGTTGTTGCGACTAGAACTGGAGGAGCATGTATTGGACTGTGTATTGGACCTAAACCATACCTTGTCCGTGCTACACCTGCACCTATACTAGGCCCTGTGTGTGATCCTGGAGCTACTGCCTGTGCTACAAATCCTTGACAAAAACTCTGTGAAGGTCTCACTTGGTGGGTGGGTGGATGTACCATTGGGCCCGCACAGATAGGTTAAAGTTGGAATGAAGCTGAAAACGTTGCACAACTTGTTACTCAGACCTCACCTCAACCAAATCCTTACATACACTCCACAGTTAGGGCCAAAAACACATTTATTTAGGGCTTGGCAATTGGAACTTTCACTATGGACGATGTCGACCGAAACTAATAATATAGGAGTCTTTATAGGCATGTAGAAACGTAGTTTGAGATCAAACACCCCCTCAATTGGATGCATGTAGGTTAGTTCACGAAAATTGCCAAAATACATGAATTTGGGGTGTGGCATTCAAATCTTGCTACGTGCATTGTACCAGTTGAAACTAATGCCGTAGGAATTATTGTGGGGATGGAGAAAGGTGCTCTGGAACCTTAAATTGCTTGATTTCATTGCCTATAGGTCAATGCAAATCACTTTCAAAAAACGAAGCCCACACTTACGAAAAATCTTCCTTCGTTGATTTCGCTCGCCACACAGCTTGAATGCCCCATCCACTATGTGCGCGACCTCCAAAATGACGAGTAGATCGACACCAAATGCTCATATGTGAAAAATTGAATCCTCATATGCGAGAAAACGTCATGATTTGGCAACGATAGCTCTCTCTACACCCCCATAAAGCTAAAGACATTGATGAATTAGAGGCCAAACTTCTGAAGTATGCTACTGACATCCTCTCACCTTTCCTCTCTATCTTATTCAACCGCGCTATCACATCTGGATTTCCCTCCCCTTGGTCCACAAACCTTATCCATCCTATCCATAAAGGTGGTGATCTTATGAAAGTCGACAACTATCGTACCATCATGATTAGCCACCTCTTTGCCAAAGTTTATGGCTCTATTCTTCAGTTAGAGATTAGCGCAGAGATGGATACCAGAGCACTACATGCCATTGGCCAGGCCGGTTTCAGACCAGGATATACTACATCCGATCATATTTTCACACCATGAGATCTATCATTGAGGAGGCTAGAGCCAGGAGAGAGCGTGTATACTGTTGCTTTGTGGATTTTTGCGAAGCCTTTGATTCTATGCCCAGACATTTCTTGATACAGAGCCTTCGAGACTGTGGATTCCAGGAGGATATCATATGAGCAGTTGTAGCATTGTCCAGGCGAGTTATTGGCCGGATTCGAGTATTAGGGGTTATATCAAAAGGTGGATAGTACGATTGGGGTTAAGCAGGGATGTCCACTTTCACCTACACTCTTTGGTTTATACATCGATGAGCTTGAGCAGGTTATACAGAGTGTTGGAGGGGAGGGATGCACATTGGATGACCTCATTATTGCTATCTTGTTATATGCGGATGATGCGGTTTTACTTTCGAGGACGAGGGAGGGCCTGCAGCGGCATCTAGATATGCTTTGTATACAATGGGGTTGTCAGTGAATGTGGGCAAGACCAAGGTTATGGTGTTTAACACCTCAAGATCTTTCATGATACGACATGAGCTTCTATGGGATGGTCATCCACTGGAGTTAGTTGACTCCTACACATATTTGGGTGTTGTATTCTCTGGCCCCACTTTCAGTATGAGACAGGCATCGGCCTCCCGGTTACGGAAGGGCTATTCATCATTGGTAGATTTGGAGAGACTGTGTTTCAGCTCACACATTGGAGATGCGACTAGTAAGTGTCGGCTCTTTGACACTATGGTAGTCCCCTCGGCCTTGTACGCAGTAGAGACATAAGGTACTGGTTTGCAGCCATTGAGTGGCCACACATCTCACGACTATAGATCCATATGCTATCTCGGTTGATACGGGCTAAGCCCTCTGTACCACATCATATTATCCTGGCACAGTTTGTTGTCCCATTCAGATTGAGGTCTTGTTCCACATTGGCACTTTCATACAGTGACTAGAGGATCTCTAGGGTGGAGACACGCAACGCACTATGTTGAAGTGGCTTTGTCATCATTCCAACACTTACATTATGAGGGGCACTCCTTCTCATGGTATTCCCACGCCCGACGTCTTCTTTCCACATTGGGTATTCAGATTACTGACCTACATGTTGGTACTCATTAGTATATTCGAGGCCATATGTACGGGGCGTATCTTCAGAGCACTTGGTAGGGTACACTAGGGGCAAAGATTGAGTTCTATCGTGCACATTTTCTATCTCGGGATCCAGTTTGATGTCCTATAGTACCCGGTTATTTGATGGAGAGTATCTCACAGAGACTGCGGATAGTATGGGTTAGTTTCGGGTTTTCTCCCACCGGCTAGCCATTGAGACTGGCAGATATAGTGGCACCCCACGAGAGGCTCAGCTTTGTGGTATGTGTGATACACGCGAGGTAGAGGATGAGTTCCATTTTCTCTTTAGATGCCCAGCTTACTATGAGATCCGAGGGAGATTCTTACCGCATTTTCCGAGACCACCCAACTACGCTCTCTACTTCGATATATGAGGATCTCAGATGTGTTGCACTTATGATTCGAGAGATGTCAGACTTGAGGATGGTGAGACTAGACACAAACACCCCCCCTTGATACAGCTGAGCATCAGGGAATGCTTATCTGTGTTGAAATAAATGCCTATTTTGCCCATTAAGGCTTGTATACTTGTAACTTGTAAGTTGTGCATAAGACATGGGGGTAAAACATTTATGTACATAGTACACCCCACTTGTGCTAATTAGGCAAGTAATAACAAGTAGGTTGAGGACCCATGTGGGTTCTAGAGCTAGAATTAGCAAGACACCACCTCTATACATTACATGCTAAATGTAGCCCAAAGTTGTGTGAGCTTTGAAGTCCTCTCTCTCTTGCTTTTGTGTTCTACTCCATAGCTGGTTTTTTCAAGCTTTCATAGTGTGCTTACTATGCTGTTATGATACTCCATAGCTAGGCTTTGGAATTTGTCATGGTATCAGAGCAGGTTATGTTGCCTGTGGTGTGGTGAAAGCTTGGACCTGTTTTTGATCAAATTCCTGCCATTCTTGGAGAGCAGCTTACCTTTGAGGAGGGAGCACTTTTTGTAGGGGCATCTTATCTCTGTGCTATCTGCATGGTTGGATTATTGTTGGCAAGGGGAGTACAGGGAGCCAAAAAGTTTCTAATTTGTGAGTCTTTTTGGACAGCCAGGACTGTAGGAGGGCGCTTTCTACAATGGGGACTTCAGTGAAAGTTCTGAGTGGATCTTGGACAAGGGCTAGGACAGCCATACAGGGGGATAGTTTCAAATCCAGAAGCTGAGGGTTATTGAGCAAGTGGTTGCATACCCTAGTTGGGTGAAAACCCTAGTTTGCCTTTTGTGTTTTATTTCTATCCAGCTATGTCTAGTCTTGCAGAGAGCATGCTGAGTGAAGCTAGTCGGCTTGATGGCACTAACTTTAGCATATGGAAATGCAAGATCAAGAACATTCTTGAAGACAAAGAATGTTGGAAGCGTGTGACAGGTGAGGAGCCAGTTCCAACATTTGAACTTGAACTCAAGGACTATATCAAGAGAGGGGAAAAGACACATAGGATCATCAACATGTCAGTGAGGGATAATGTGATTCCTCTAATCAGGTCAGCCAAAGGGCCTGGGGATGCATGGGACATTATTTGTGCATTGTATGAGACAACAAGTATGACTAGGTTTCTCTACTTGAAGAACAAGTTGTATACTCTCAGAATGGAGACAGGGCAGATAGTTACTGATCATCTTACTAAGATTCAGGATCTTAGATATCAGCTTTCTATGCTTGGAGAGTCTATTGCTGACAAAGACTTGGTGCCAGTAGTTCTGAATAGCTTGTCATATGCTTATCAGAACTTTGTGATGATGATATTTGTGAGAGAGAAGATCCCTACCCATGAAGAAGTCTATGGTCTCTTGTTACAGGAGGAGATGAGGAGAGTTAATCTCTCCAAGAGGGAAGATTTCCAGAAGCATGCCTTTGCTTCTAAGAAGAAGCAAAATCCAGCCAAGGATAAGAAGAAAGGTAAAGGCAAGAACAAAGGAGCAGCACAAACACTTGAGCAAGGAATGGAGAACTTGCAGATGTCAGAAGCACAATCCTCCTCGAATACTTCTTCCACACCTCGAAGGAAGGGGAATGGCAATTACTGTGGTAAATATGGACACTTTGCTTTTGAGTGCAGGAAGAAGCTTGCAGAGCAAAAGAAGGGCACAAAGAAGCAGGGAGGAAATGTTGTTGAGAGTGTTGCAAGAGAGGAGCAGAGTGACATAAGGCAAGCTGAGTCATTATCTATTGCATTGGCCTTACAAGCCACAACAGGTGGTTGGTACATTGACTCAAGTGCTTCAAAGCACATGACCCCTCATAGGGATTGGTTTGATACCTTTGTGGGGATTTGTGATGGACAAGAGGTGTGCCCAGGTGACAACTCAAACACACAAGGTCAAGGGAAAGGGCACAGTACCTGTAAAGCTTCCATCAGGAGAAGTCAAAGTCATTAAGAATGTCTTATATGTACCAGGACTTGCTAAAAATCTTCTTTCAGTAGGAGCTATCACTCAACAAAATATGAAAGTAGAATTTGATGCTACTTCTTGTCTTGTGTGCAAAGACATAAGTTTCCCAAGGAGAGCACCACCAGGGCAGCATGCATACTTGACTTGGTACATTCAGATTTGTGGGGGCCAACCCAAACCAAATCTGCAGGGGGGGCATATTACTTTATGACCTTTATTGATGACTTCTCACGCAAGATTTGGATTTATTTCTTGTAGTTAAAATCTGAAGCATTCAAGTACTTCCTGCATTTCAAAGCTTTGGTAGAAGAACATTCAGGAAAGAAGATAAAGATGCTCAGGTCAGACGGTGGTGGAGAGCTCATTAAGACAGAATTTGTGGAATTCTGCAAGGCCAATGGGATCAAAAGGCAGCTTAGCTCCTCATACCCCTCAGCAAAAGGGCGTAGCAGAGAGAACGAACCGAACTATTGTGGAGTGTGCAAGGTGCATGCTCAAGGCAAAGGGGCTTCCCAACTCTTTTTGGGGCGAGGCAATGCACACAACAGTGTTTCTGTTGAATAGAAGTTTAACAAAAGCTGTGGAAGGCAAGACTCCAGAAGAGGCATTTAGCGGCATCAAGCCCAAGGTGGGCGCTTTGCGAGTGTTTGGTTGTACGGCCTATGCCCATATTCCCAAGGATAACAGGAAATAGCTGGATGCAAAATCAACAAAGTGTATTTTCTTGGGATACAGTGAAGAAAGCAAAGCTTACCAACTTTACGATCTTACTAGCAAGAAGAGGATCATAAGTCGAGATGTGATCTTTGAAGAAAATCAAACGCCTCCTATAGAGGGCCCTGAGTGCCTGCTTCAAACCATATAAGGCCTTCTTAAGCCTGCATACCATAGTTTCCTTGCCCTTAGCCTCAAATCCTTGTGGTTGTTCCATGTAGACTTCTTCAGTCAACTGTCCATTGAGAAAAGCACTCTTCACGTCCATTTGATGGATCTCCCAACCAAAAAATGCAGCCAATGCAAAAACCAACCTGATAGACGTCATCTTAGCTACCAGTGCAAATGTCTCTCATAGTCCAAGCCCTCCTTCTGTGCATAGCCTTTAGCAACCAGCCTTGCCTTATGCTTTTCGATGCTCCCATCCGATTTGTATTTGGTCCTGTAGACCCACTTACGGCCAATAGGACGCTTCCCTTTTGGTAACTTCACCAAGTCCCATGTATCATTCTTGAGAATGGAGTCGTACTCCTCTTGCATAGCATGTTGCCATACCTTCTCATTTGCCACCTCAACAAATGTATGCGGATCTTGTGAATCCAAAATAGTAGTCATAAGTGCATAGTTTGTCTTCTGGTGTTTATGCTGCGGGGCTTGCCTTTGAGACCTCCTATCCTAGCCCATGGATTGCTGCTCTCTCCCTCATCCAATATCAAACCATCCTGCACAGTTTGCCAATACCACTTGGGAAACTTCTTCCTTGCATCAACAGATTTGCCCCTTTCCTTCCGTTTCCTAGCCTCCTCGGATTATTCCTCTTGATCACTCATATGATCATCCTGAGGCTCCCCAATATATGGATGTGGATCATCAAGTATTGGCACAAATTCACTTGTACCATCCTCCATCTCAAGTGGGTATAGTCGTATTGACGACTATTTTGCCAAGGAGCAATTCATAAAGAGTCAGTCGGATTGCAACCTGTTTGTGAAAGAGGAAGATGGGAACATTGTTTTGATAGTTCTCTATGTGGATGACTTGGTCATCACGGGTAACAATGGGCAGCTTATTGAAAAGGTGAAGGCTCATTTATCAAATGAGTTCGAGATGAAGGATTTGGGTTTAATCCACTATTGTCTTGGCTTGGAGGTTTGGAAAAAGAAAAACTGTGTGTTCATTTCCCAAGCTAACTATGCATGTGAAGTCTTGAACAGGTTCAACATGCAGGATTGCAAACCCGTTTCCATGCCCATTGATACCAGCAGTAAGCCATCTAGAGATGATGGCACTCTTTTTGTGGACGAGACACTTTATAGGCAGCTTGTGGGTAGCCTGATTTATCTCACCACTACGAGACCAAACATTTCCTATGCGGTTGGTGTAGCAAGCTAGTTCATGAGTTCTCCAATTGAAGCACATTGGAAAGCAGCCAAGAGGGTTTTGAGGTATGTCAAAGGGACAACCTGCTATGGGATTGAGTACACAGATGACAAAAAGCTTCAGCTTGGAGGCTTTACCGGTTCGGATTGGGCAGGTGATAGGGATGATCGGAAGTCGACCACAGGTTACACTTTCAACCTTGGTTCAGGGGCCATTTCTTGGTGCAACAAGAAACAGCCCACAGTTACCTTATCATTGACGGAGGCTGAGTACAAGGCAGCGGCAAAAGCTACCTGCGAGGCAATATGGCTCAAGAGACTTCTTGGGGAGGTGCAGATTCCATAGGATGGTCCTACTATTCTTCAGTGTGACAGCCAGAGTTGCATCCAGCTTGCCAAAAATCCTGTGTACCATGCTCGTACGAAGCATATTGAGGTGGATCAGCACTTCTTACGAGAGATACAAAGCGGAGAAATTCAGCTCAAGTACTGTGATACCAACGATCAAGCAGCAGATATCTTTACTAAGGCACTTAGTAGAGAAAATTGAAAGTTTCATAGCATGCTAGGTGTTGGTATGAACAAAATAGCCATTGAGGGGGGTGTATTTTGTCCCTTAAGGCTTGTATACTTGTAACTTGTAAGTTGTGCATAAGACATGGGTGTAAAACATTTATGTACATAGTACACTCCACTTGTGCTAATTAGGGAAGTAATAACAAGTAGGTTGAGGACCCATGTGGGTTCTAGAGCTAGAATTAGCAAGACACCACCTCTATACATTACATCCTAAATGTAGCCCAAAGTTTGGAGGGGTTTCCACGCCCTACTACTCTTTGAATAATCACTCAATTTGTGTGAGCTTTGAAGTGCTCTCTCTCTTGCTTTTGTGTTCTACTCCATAATTGGTTTTTTCAAGCTTTCATAGTGTGCTTACTATGTTGTTATGATACTCCATAGCTAGGCCTTGGAATTTGTCAATCTCGTCGGCGATAGAGACAGGAGGTTACCACGAGTAGTGATTCTGATGAAGAGGCTGAGATTCCGGACTTCCATGCATGGACGGTAGAGACAATGTAGACGCCCAGAGAGACAGCTAGTCCATAGGCCATAGCCCACAATTCCACAACAGCGGAGACAACATCGATAGCCCATTCGGAGACAGAGGTCCGCAACTCATTCAACGACAGTTTCACAGCATACATTTTTTTCCAGGCAGAGGGACATCTATTATATTAGGATGATGGACTGTGACTGTGCCAACCATCTCACTACATGCAGTTTCTGTAGTTGCGGTTATTGTTTCTTTTAGATGGTTGAGCTTTTAAGCTCCTACTGTGCATACTTGACATGTACCTTTTATCAGTCCTATGTACCCTAGGGTATTTCAAGGACATTAATAAAGATCTCTCTCTCTCTCTCTCTCTCTCTCTCTCTCTCTCTCTCTCTCTCTCTCTCTCTCTCTCTCTCTCTCCCCTACAATGTTATATGCAGCAGAGATATGGTGTATTGGTCTTTCCTCCTCGCACTGGGCCAGTATCTCGAGATTACAGACTACCATGTTAGCTCGTAAGATTCGAGCGAAGCCCTTTGTTCCACTCGAGATCCTCCTTGCCGAGTTTGCGGTTCCACCTATACAAATAGATGCAACTTTCCAGCCTATTGCATATATGCAGAGAGTTCAAGCACTTCTAGTTGCAGAGGAAAGATATACACAGATAGCACTGCTTCCTCACATTCTCTTCATGATCAGGGTTACAGGTTGTCATGGTTTTCTTAGGCATCCCACCTCCTCCTTGAGTCATTTGGTATCTCCATTACGGATCTTCCCTCCGGTACTCACCAATATATCAGACGCTTTTTATATAGGGCATATCTTGACCGTACTTGGAGACAATAGCTGGGAGTTAAGTCTGACTACTATCAGACTTATTTCATGGAGTTAGACATAGCAGGGTTCCCAATTTTGCCACAATATTTGGACTCCCAGGATTATCACACAGCCACATATTCACATTGGTTCATCTCTGGGTATCATCACATCAGTTGGCTATTGAGATTGGGAGGTTCCATGGTATTCTGAGAGAGGAGCAAGTATGCTAGTTGTGTTCTTCAGGTGAAGTGGAGTCGAAGGAGCGTTTGATCTTCAGTTGCCTTGTACACTATGAGATTCTAGGGAGATATTATTGCCTGTTTCATGACACGCCCATCAGCAGAGTCATCTAGCTTTCAACCTCAGATTGCCTCCTTCTCTCTAGGAGAAGAACACGACGGTACCCAGAGTCTAATGATGATGACGACATACCTATTCATTGTGATCATAGACAGTGCATGTTAGGGACCCAACCCCCTTGGGTCCCAAACCCAACTTGAAGCTGAACGTCGATTGGGGCTGCTGACTTGACTAGCGAGTCGTGGACCTGCATGGTTGCCATGTGTCGTGATCTAGGATGTGTGCTAGGCTTGGAGACTCCTACCTTGGAGATATGTAAGGAGAGGAGGTCTCACTTTACCATTCATTCTATTATATACTCATTTATTTCTGCTCATAGTACTTAGATTTGTTGTTTCTTTCGTTATTGTTTCAGAGATGTTTCATACTCTCCCGCTGTTCTTGACATGTACATTTAGTCTTATATTTCCTTTGGCATGGAAAAGACATTAATAAAGTGCTCTCTCTCTCTCTCTCTCATACTACTCTACTCCTGGCAGCTATTCTTGCTCCCACTTATGGACAGTTGGCAGTTTGTAATTTACAGTTATATTACTCATTTCTCTTTTATGCATAGTTTTTCTTGGAGACATTTATATACGCTCCCATGGTTTTCACATACTTGACATGTACTCCTTTTGGTCTTATATGCCTTTTGGCATGGAAAAGACATTAATAAAGCTTGCTTTCTTTCTCTCTCTCTCTCTATCTCTCTCAATCTCTCTCAATGTGGGTCTACGTGCTTGGGCACCTTTTTTTCCTTATTTTTATTTTTATTTTTAGATACAGTGTTTGCTGCAACATTGGTTCAAGCGCATGGACACCATCCTAACTGAAATTGGCTTCCTGTAGTGTCTTTCCTCGATCTCCATTTCTCTACAAAATGCCCAGCCCTGAAATCAGGGTTAAACCTGGTTCTTTGGATTGGTGCTCTATGTTATGGCCATGGAGACTGTTCTCCTTTGCAGAAAACAAGTCTGTGTGTTTTTAGTGCTGGAATCCTAATTGTAAGCCAAAAAAGGTTGTCTTTCCATGTTGTGGAAAGTGCTTCAGTATAACATAGATAGCAAGTAGCCAACAAATATGGTGCTTTTATGAGGAAACACAGAACGTTAACATTAAGTTTTTTATAGAGTGCCTCTATGAAGGAACTTTAATAATTTGTCAATTTAATATAGAACCACACTAATTTTTAGTATTAAATAATCATATAGACATACGATTTTCTTTTAGTGACCTAATAATTGTAAAATTATTGCTCCCAGTAAGCAGTTCATAGTAATATGTTTGATGTGGTGTATTTTATTTTCAGATTCCTCGTTAACACTTCACTCCCTTTGCACTCACAAGATTGCTTATGTGACCAGGTCCTGACTTAACAACCGCTGAACAAAATTCTGGTGTCCAAGCAGGCAGGGAAGGACTCTACATGTTACCTTCTTTTCATATGTGGACAAAACTCCGACCTTTTGTGCATAGGTTCTTAGAGCAAGCTAGTAACATGTTCGAAATGTATGTATATACAATGGGTGAAAGAGCTTATGCGTTAGCCATGGCCCAGCTGTTGGACCCTTCGGGGCGATATTTCAAGGGACGAGTGATTTCAAAAGCAGATAGTACGCATCGTAACATCAAGGACTTGGATGTCGTTCTTAGTGCTGAATCAGCAGTTGTTATTTTAGATGATACAGAAGGGGTAAGTGATGAATCAAATTTGATGATCTGTGACATGCATTATGTAAAATCTCATGGCCCCTCTCTGATACTCTTTCCAGCTTACAGTTTACAGATATATTCAACTTAATCTTTGGACCTCTGTCATGTGGATACTGCAGGTGTGGCCAAGGCACAGAGATAATTTGATTGTCATGGAGAGATACCACTTTTTTACTTCTAGTTGCAGACATTTCGGGCTTGAGTCATCTTTGTCAAGAGAGCACAAAGATGAAAGTGAATCTGAAGGTGGCCTTGCAACTGCACTTAAGGTCCTTCATTCTGTTCATGAGACATTCTTCCATGATTTTGATCAGGTTTGTAGCTCCCTTCTCTTTCAAAACTTTGTATTTTCGTATTTTATGTTATAATTGAATTTAACCCAAGGACAGTTTTTACAGCAGCCATGGTTGGTGTTTTGTAATCACAATTTTGTGGTGGGTGTTCATGGATCCCAAGCTTGGGAACACATGATGCATCTAAAAAGTCACATTCTCATGATATTTTGTCACGATGATTCAACTGTGCCTTTTTTTAAGAACAAGGGAGACCACTAGTAGCAAGAGGAAAATCAGTTTCACCTTTTAGTAAGTATGAAAAGAATCTGCAAGGCGACCTTATTTATTTTGAGGGAGGAAGAAGAGAGGCTAGATGATTTGGTTCACTTGGAAGGACTGGTTTCTCTGTGATTTTTTCCTTTAATTTGAGGAGAGTAGCATCTGTCAGGTGGAAGTTCCCATCTGAGTGAGGATAAATTGGGCTAGTTGATTAAAGATTAGGAACACATGACGCATCTAAAAAGTCATGTTCTCATGCTATTTTGTCATTATGATTCAAGTGTGCTTTTTTTAAGCACAAGGGAGACTACTAGTAGCAAGAGGATAAAATCAGTTCCACCTTTTAGTAAGTATGATAAGAATCCACAACGAGGAAGAAGAGAGGGTAGATAATTTGGATCACTTGGAAGGACTGGTTTCTCTGGCTTTTTCCTTCATTTTGAGGAGAGTAGCATCTGTAAGGTGGAAGTTTCCATCTGATTGAGAATAAGATGAGCTGGTTGACTAATGATTAGCGACACGTAGATCTTCAAGGCTGCTTACACGAACTTTGAATTCTGTACAGTACAAATTCTTCAATATCCTCTTGATGCAAGGTTTTTAGTTTGAAGTTGAGCGCTGTTGTGAGTATGGTGAATGTCTCGCTTGTAGAATAGAATCTAGGATATTTTGTTCTCTTTGTCCCTTGAAACTTATTTCCTGCAGTCCTTTTATCCTCTCGAGGATAGGTACTGCCCATAGTATTTTCTGAGCAATAAGTTTCGCATAGAAGTGGCCTCCACATGCTGAATCATGGCACTCCTCAAGAATAAAGGGTCTAAACACAATGTATGAATTGCTGATTGGCATGGTAACTAAGGATCAATTCATATTTGCAACTGCCTAGTTGGATCAATTGAGACTCTCTTTACTGTCACAATGTGACGAAGGTAATTTATGTGAGTCTTACACAACTCAGTTCTCTTGTCATCAGCATACACAATTTTTCTGTAGCTCTCTAAAGACAATCCAAAAATGCACTCCATGCTCTGACATTAACTTGCTGTACACCAGGATAATGTCAATAAAATCTGTGGCGAACTTTCCCATGCATTTTCTGAATGTCATTCATGAGCATCATGAATGTTGTTAGAGCACTGGTTACCCCAATCAACATAAGTAAGGACTCATAGTGTTCAAATCGGGTCTGAAAAGTCGTCTCGTTTACATCTTCTCTAATCTGAATTTGATGATAGCCACTCTTAAGATCTATCTTACCGATGATCAATGCTCCTTGCAACACATCCAGCAAATTGTCAACTCCTGGCATAATATATTGATATTTTATCGATATCTTATTTAGACCATGGTAATCCACAGGAATCCAAAACAACTATCCTTTTTCTTAACTAGTAGGATGGGTGACACAGGGTGAGTAGCTGGGCTTAACATATCCAAACTTAGGATATCCTCTTTTTGAAACTTGTCTTGTAAGGTGATCTACACATGGGACTTGCCCCTTGAATGAGCTTCACGTTATGCTCAACATTGTGTCTTGGAGGCCAATGGATTCTCTTGAATTTAAGATTGAAACTCTTGTGTGAAAGATTCATTTGATGCATTTAGTTCACGAGAACCGGGGTGAGTTGCAAATGCTGATGTAGGATGCTTATGCCTATTTAAGATAATTAAAGTAGTAGATACTAAACCAAGATAATCATTTGTATTCATCATGAAACACAAACATAAACACTGGAAATGCATTCTCTTTTTTGTAAAGCTGAGATGAGAGGGCCATCTGACAACTTCCTCTCACCCTTCGTTGTCAGGTGTTCTCATCACTCAACCCAAGTTGTGGGAGATAGTGGTACATTGTAATTTTACCACCACCTATTCACAATGTCAGTAAGATGGTATGCGGCCTTCTTAATGCACCACACATCTTTACTGGACGCTCTATGGAGTTCAAAGTGACTTCTTACTTATTAAACAAGTGATATATGAAATCGGCGATTCTCTCTTGTGTGGTGCCTGCATTCTTAGGTGGCTTGACATCTTTGTCTTCAGTAGAATGAAAGGCGTTTGAAATGGTTGTACAGTGTACAAAATAAGGTAATTGCTGTGCTGAAGAAGGATGTAGCTTTACAAATGAAGGGAGGGTAGATAGGGTAGGGATATCAATGATGTAGGAGTGACCAATATCCCACGAGTGATCATAACAAACCTTGAACCTTGGTCGGGGACTGCTCCACGGATTTCAGACAACCTTATTGCATACTGGGGAGTTCCAAGCACCGTGTTGGTGGTTATGCAGGCGACTGGGAGGTTGACAAGTCCTTGGGGTGATAGGACTAGTGTGAAAATTGACTTGGACTACACTAGCCTGGTGCTGGCTAGTAGGCCTGGTCATGATCTGAACTGCTTACAGACGTGATAGCTAGGTGCTCGATGGTAATGGTAATTACTGTCTTGCCGGCTTGCAACTGGTGACACACACAATCTATACTTATGTTGGGTGTCTAGGTGGTCATCATGACCATTCCCTCCAGTTATACGAGCCTCCAAGCAACCGGCCCTTACAGGATGCTGTATGGTCCGTCACCGGCCCCTATGTGTGAGAATATTTTCAGTTTTTTGGGAGAGGGACAGGTAATTGTGATTCAACTGGTCACATCTTACTATTTTTTGCAGATAATAGAGGTCCAATTCTGAAAATGGAAGTGGGTGTATAAGCTTTACCACTTATTTCAAAATTTTCTTGGACATTTTTGGAATGAGCTTAGATGCTATTTTGAATCATTTAAATAGAAGATTTCCGATCTCAGCTGTGTCTTTATGGAGGGCTCAACCTTGGTGTGCTTGTGCACCTCTTTCTCTCACTTGTCTCCTACGGAAAATACCTATCATCTACTGTGAGCTGTCGGTGCTTGTACCTTAGCTGGTCAAGGTTTAGTGCCATTGCCTTTTAGAAACTGACACACATGCAAAGGAGAAAATAGGACACTTCATAACACTTCATCTATCAATTTGTAGGGTAAATGCTTACATGTGGCTTCAGCTGAGTGAATGTGCTGGAATATGTTGATGATGCAATATTCAATGTGTGCTTACATGAAGTGTGTTTTTTATATGATATCCAGGTCAGGGAAGATTGTATAGGTTCTTCAGACCCTGTAAAGGATGTGAGGCAGGTAGGTGCTCTGAGCAGACTCTAGCATTCAAGCCTTGGGAATTTTTTTTTTAATGCAATGCTGGCATGATAAATATGGGATGATTTTTTGGGTGATATATTATTCGTTGAGTGCTGATCTTGTGCTATCCATTTTGAGGTTATCTGCAGGTGATTCCCAGCTTGCGAGCTAAAATTTTGATGGGATGCAGAATAGTCTTTAGTCGGATTTTCCCAGTTGGATTGGCCAATCCAGAATCACATCCTTTGTGGCAGTTAGCAGAGGCTCTTGGAGCCCAGTGTGTAGCAAGTATTGATGACTCGGTAACACATGTAGTTGCTTTGGATAGAGGGACTGATAAGGCGAGATGGGCTAAGCAAAATGGCCGATTCCTGGTTCACCCTAGTTGGATTGACGCTGCTTATTATCGTTGGTGCTGTCCTCATGAGGAAGATTTTCCTGTTGCTGATGTTCAAACAAAATATATGAAATTGAGCTTCTCAAAGACTGTTGATATCTGCTTATAAAGCTACCATCATTCACGGTCAATGCAGACTCGCTTGCGCTACTTGCGAGCTTTCTTATAAGAAGGTATGCTGCAGTCCCATGGCAATGTTACTTTCTTTTTCCGACAATGCTTTGTTCTCCATACTCATAAATTTTCAAGTAGCTTGCTATCTTGTGTTAACACTTGCCCCAACTCCATATAGAGGTTCAGAATCTACAAGCTCATGTTTCTTGAAACTGGCTTTCCCCACTCTGGCTCAAGTTATTTGCATTTGCAAAGCTAGAATGTTATGACTAATCCAAGGAAGTTATGGCAACTTATCTCTTATAACATGAGTTGTGCCTTGGTTGTCTTTAGCATAAAACTTTGCCAATTAAGTGTGCATTTAATGAAAGTGGCAGCATCTCGCTGTATATACAGGGCATGATCAAGGAAACTTGACGGAACAGCAATGATGGAAAAGTGGGTCTTTCCATTATCAGAACACAGTTTGCAGGAGTATGTGATGATGCTAAGAATAATTGTGGTTGTGCTTCAAAATATGCAAAATCTAGCAAGTAGTTGATAGAAATTGACGTCTCCTGATAGTGGTGTTGTTTGGAGCTCGTTGAGTACTGTAAGAGGAGTTGTACAGTGTCGGGTCAGTATTATACTTCATGAAGTAGACTGACAAGCATTTGGAACTTTCTCTAATGCATTATTAACATACTTTTTATAGCTCTTGAACTTGGTTCTTGTCAAAGTTAATACACATGATTTTTAATGTTTGGCATCTCACATAAGATTTGAATGTGGGTGCTTTTTTCTATCTTATGTGTATTGTAGTTTGCCATTTCTATCAAGAAAAGAGAATGCCTTCTTCCAAAAAGAATGTGCTGATTAGCTGGAAAAGCCTTACATAATTTCAAGAAGCTAGGATTTGTCTTTAACGTGACATGCAGATGTCCGAAAGCTACTGTGACCTGCACTTATTATTAGCTGTAGATGATTTGAGTAGCGATATAGTTCACACCATGCATATGTCTTCTTGGTGGTGTTTGAACTTTGAATGTTACCCTAGAGTTAAACTCGTATATGTTTTCAAGAACTTACTGTTATGCCAATCAAAATTACCCACTGTGTTGCACCCCTTTTTTCAAGAAATTTTTTAATTTTTCCAAAATAATCACTAGATTTGTGGCATGAACTCCCAACAGTTTTCCTGGTTCCGTCTTTCATCATGTTCATGCTTTTATGAAGAGCACCTTGTTTAACTACCTAATATGTGAGCTAGTTCATTGTCATTTTTTCCAGAGATCTCTAGAGCATTGTTTGGAATGCTACATTAATGAATGCATGTGGAACACATTCTAGAACTCATGATACAGAATTCTTATGGGTTTTTGCAATGTGTTGTTCTTGCGCGTTTTCTGTAACTTGTTTGTCTGGAAATGTTAGTTTGATAGGGTGTTAAAATTTTACAGTGTTTGTTGTGGCAAATGTAGCTTGAAAAACTGAAGATTGCCTAAATATTGAATTCCAAATTTCAATTGATTGATCAGGATATAGAGTGTTATCCAGTCTCTATATCGTGGGGGACCTTAATATTACCTCCAATTCCAGAAGCTTTGCTACTTTTTCCCCAGTTTAAAAGTCTTTTGGCCTTACAGAAGTACTATGCTTCATAATGGCAGGATCTGTAACCAAGCACTTAGGCATTCTTCTCACTTTTTGTCTTTAGCTTGTGTAGCCTTATATGATTGTAACCTATTGTTTCAAATTCGATTCTTCTAGCTTTGTATTAAAGGTTTACATGCACAAATTAAGTGCTCTTGGCAGAATACTGGTCACCAAACCACCGTCTACATGGAAGTAGGAATGCAGGTTTCCACAAGAAAAGTAAACACATAGTGATAAAATATCATTTTGTCAGAGATTTGGTTCAAGACGGGGAACTTACTTTAAAATTTTGTTCCACTAGCTTTATGATTGCTGACATCATGACCAAAGGGTTGAATAAATCACAGGTTTATGTTTTTGAGAAATCTGATGGGCATAACAGAAATTAAGGATAATGTAAATAAGTAATTAGGGTTGACTGTCAAGTGAGAAAGGGATTGTTGGTTCATGGTTTCAGACCATGGTGACACATCACAATTAGCTGACATATTAGTTAGCTGGTTAAGTAGTTTCTATGCACACGCATTTATGATTGAACTTATAAAGGAAGTAGGTGTCTTCCATTAGCCATCTCAGCAGGTTCGGGTTGCTACCTGGAGTATGAAAAAATCCAGTTTTGAAAATTTGAAACTTTGCAACCATTAACGTGCAATACGTATGTGAAGGTGATCACGTCCAAATAGGTGGACCTCTGCTTGAAACTCCCTTGGACATCAACTCATGTGCACTGCGTTATCAGATATTGTCGAACTTTAAAGACAAGGTGGCACAAGTCATGTTTGAACTGGACAAGGTCCAGATAGAAGGCTGTTACAGTGCATGCTTGCAAATGCTACAATCAGAGAAGCCTAGTTTTCTGAAAGGCTAACAGATCTTGGGATTAAGTGATGTTGGTACTCAATGGCCGAAATAGTGCATCTGTCAATTGCATGACATCAGCCAGACCGTACTGGTGAGCCCTGAACGTCAATTCAAGCCATGTTCTTATTTCGCTTTAAGTACTAAATTAGTTAAGGGTGTGGGACGTGATGTAATGACCTGCCATGAAGTACTTTTTGAGTATAGGCCAAGTGTAGGCCAGGCAGTATATATGTACACCTTTTACCATGTATAGTGTGTGTTATTAAAGACAAGGTGGCACAAGTCATGTTTGAACTGGACAAGGTACAGATAGAAGGCTGTTACAGTGCATGCTTGCAAATGCTACAATCAGAGAAGCCTAGTTTTCTGAAAGGCTAACAGATCTTGGGATTAAGTGATGTTGGTACTCAATGGCCGAAATAGTGCATCTGTCAATTGCATGACATCAGCCAGACCGTACTGATGAGCCCCGAATGTCAATTCAAGCCATGTTCTTATTTCACTTTAAGTACTAGATTAGTTAAGGGTGTGGGACGTGATGTAATGACCTGCCGTGAAGTACTTTTTGAGTATAGGCCAAGCGTAGGCCAGGCAGTATATATGTACACCTTTTACCATGTATAGTGTGTGTTATTAAAGACAAGGTGGCACAAGTCATGTTTGAACTGGACAAGGTACAGATAGAAGACTGTTACAGTGCATGCTTGCAAATGCTACAATCAGAGAAGCCTAGTTTTCTGAAAGGCTAACAGATCTTGGGATTAAGTGATGTTGGTACTCAATGGCCGAAATAGTGCATCTGTCAATTGCATGACATCAGCCAGACCGTACTGATGAGCCCCGAACGTCAATTCAAGCCATGTTCTTATTTCGCTTTAAGTACTAAATTAGTTAAGGGTGTGGGACGTGATGTAATGACCTGCCGTGAAGTACTTTTTGAGTATAGGCCAAGTGTAGGCCAGGCAGTATATATGTACACCTTTTACCATGTAATTCACTTGTTCTTGCAGTTTATTAAATGCTTTCAGTTGATTGTTTGAATTTGAGTTCTGCTGCATGAATGCATGTTTTACTTACGTTGGTTATGGGGCCCACGTGCGAACTAGACAACCATGCAATACAGACTTGATTGCATTTGTTTTTTCTTTATTTCTAACACGAGCTAGTTCGTGTGATCCAAAGACACTTTTTTATCATCACTGATTAGACAGGGGATTCTTGAACATTGTATAGTTCTTTCAGAACTGAATATCAAGAGATGGCGTCAGAGATGCCAATGGAAATCAGGATGATAGACAGATTACAAGGAGAGAATTATGCATCTTGGAGCTGGAAGATGCGGATAGTGCTGAAAGAAAAGGGACTCTGGGGCGTGGTTGCAGGAACGGAGGTCATCGATCGAGATGGCGAGGGAGTGCCAAAGAACAACATGCAGGCGGAGCTCATAGCTCACAAGGATGCAAAAGCGCATATGATCATGTGCACATCGCTTGGAGATGCAGCTATTTCTCTGGTCCGGGACCAAGAAACATCAAAAGGGGTATGGGGTGCCTTGCGGTAGAGCTATCAATCGAAAAGATTCTCAAGCATACCTATGCTTCAATGACAGTTGACAAGCATAAAGATGACAGAGGGAGAACCCATCAAAGAGCACATTGAAAAGATCAAGACTTTAGGGCGATAGCTGGAGGAAGCAGGCACGGTTCTAGATAAGCCACAACTGATCTACACACTCATCACGAGTTTGCCAGTCAGTTATGATCCTTTAGTGATGCTGCTGGATAGATACGAGGGTGAAATGTGCATGGAACTCATCACCAGGAGGCTCTTACAAGAGGAGGCACGCCGCAGGATAAATCACCGGAGTTAAGAAGGTAAACTTCAAGTTTGGCAGACAAATGAAAATTGCTGAAAAGGGGCAGTCAAGTCAGCCTTGGAAAGAAAACAAGAAGAAGAGCTGGCAAGACAGGTTAGAGAAAAGGTGTTTCTATTGTGACAAACCAGGGCATTTTGCCAGGGATTGCAACAAAAAGAAAGAGGATCTGAGGAAGAGAGAGACAGATCAGGCAAACATTGTAGAGGAAGAGACAGAAAAAGGAGATGCTTTCGCTATGATGGCAGAAGAACATCATATCTCCTCAAAGCTGCCACAAAACAATTCCAGCGAGTATTCCTCCGGAAGGAGCAATAGCTGTCAAAACCAGTTTCACAACCAAGGAGTGTACTATTGGTATTTGGATTCTGCAGCAACTTCATACATGACATTCACTCGAGCAGCCACAGGATAGGAGATTATGAGATAAAGGAAGAATTGATGCTGTAGGAAGGGGAACTGTGTCACTCTGGCTTGGACAGGGAAGAAATATTGTTATGAGAGAAGTGCTGTACGTACTCAATCTTGCAAAAAATCTCCTGTCAGTAGCATGAATCACGGATTCAGGTTTGGATGTACTGTTCGAAAGGGATGGATGTAGCATTCAAAGGGATGGTGAACCTATAGGAATCGGTTTCCGAATTGGCGGATATACCAGTTGCAAGGAGGACCAGAAAGGTCAGTGGCATGCCTGAGTCTATCAAGAAATAGCACAAATAGAGAAATGTATCTAACTCAAGAAAGATACATTGTAAGCATGCTTAGAAGATATGGAATGGAGATGCAAAACCAATAACAACTCCGTTTGACCCAAGGGCCAAACTTAGCTCATATGCATCTCCAATCACCGAAGAAGAAAGGGAAGAAACGAAGAGACGCCCTTACAAGAATCTCATTTGTTCATTAATGTATATCATGATCTGCACTAGACCAGATATATCTATTGCCTTGAGTAAATTAAGTCAGTTCTTGACTAATCCAGGAATAGAGCATTGGCAAGCTGCCAAGAGGGTCTTGACATATCTCAAAGGAACTATGAATCATGGTCTGCATTATCATGGAATTAGCCATGAAATAACAGGTTTTGTAGACTCAGACTGTGTCGAGGGTCTAGATGATAGAAAGTCGACCTGTGGATATGTGTTTATGATGGGCAATGCAGCTGTAACATGGGGAAGCTCAAAGCAGAAATCAGTTGCACTTTCATCCACTGAAGTGAGTTACCGGGATTATGCTGTGGAACAAGGGAATACTTGTGGATCAGCAACTTCTGTGCAGAGGTGGGAATCACAAAGAAAAACATGAAGGTGAATAGTGATAATCAGGGATGCATTTTCATCTGCAAAAACAGAGGCTTCCATAAGAAGAGGAAACATATAGATATTCAATACCAGTTTGTCAAGGATTTGGTACAAAGTAATAGGATAATCTTGAAATATTGCTCTACTGATGAAATGATAGTAGATGTAATGACTAAAGCGTTGCTGCCAAAAGATAGATTCAACTATCTCAAAGATGGACTAGGTATCAGAGAAATTCAAATAGAAAATGGCTAGAATTGAGGAAGGGATTGTTGGTACTCAACGGTTGAAATAGTGTCAGCTGTCAATTGCATGATATCAGCCAGACCGTACTGATGAGTACCGAACGTCAATTCAAGCCATGTTCTTATTTCGCTATAAGTACTAAATTGGGATGTGATGTAATGACCTGTCGTGAAGTACTTTTTGAGTATAGGCCAAGTGTAGACTAGGCAGTATATATGTACACCTTTTACCATGTATAGTGTGTATTCCTTTTTGGTGTCTGAAGATCACTCGTTCTTGCAGTTTATTAAATGCTTCCAGTTGATTTTTTGAATTTGAGTTCTGTAGCATGAGTGCATGTTTTACTTACAAGTGAAGATCTAAGCAAATTAGCAGGCGATGAGATAAGGTAGTTGAATATAGGTATTGGAAAAGTACCCCAACTTAAATACCTTGTAATAATGTATTTTTTTTTCTCTAGCAGTCTCCCAAGAACGATTGGAGTAAGTCTACTAGGCTTACTCATGAATTTTTGTGAAACCAAGACCATCCCTTGCATGCGTTGCACATTGAAAAGAAAGGTTGTGGTGTTTGGCTAATGTTAGTATAACTTTGTGTGCACATTTGTTTAAGTTCTTGTTACTTTAGCCCCTTTTTAGCATGTATGCCTAATCTTGAGTTTTTCTAATTTAGCTATGCTTGTAAAGAAAGAGGAGTACATGGAGTCCTAGCTAGAGGAGAGAGAGGAAAAGGAGGGAAGAGAGAGAGAGAGAGAGAGAGAGAGAGAGAGAGAGAGAGAGAGAGAGAGAGAGAAGAGTGTTGATGTTTATTTTGGTTATGTGTAGTTTCTTTGCAACCTTGCTTGTAAGTAGAAGTAGTTTTTTGTTCATTCTTGTTGCATAAGCATCTCCAAGGCTCCTAGGATCGAGCTCACTCCCTAGACAACACACGACTTAGGAAGAGGTGGTAAGCGCTGTCTACTTCTTGACAACAAAATCATCAGAGACTAGGAGCAGAAGTTGATTTACATCACTCAATAGAGTTACATTTACAATATACCAATCAAATATAGTCTAATGAATTGCAAGTTAGCTCACTCACCAATGGACCTAAGACTCATTGTTTTTAGGACCAGTGTCCTCAGACAAAAGAAAAGGAGCAGATGCGTGAGTACCCACATCATTCGGTAATAGGTTCTCTTATTGTATGCGATGATCTCTACTAGACTAGACATAGCTTTTGTAATCAGTTTTTTAAGCCAATATATGGCTGATCTGAGTATTACACATTGGAAAGATTTTATTAGAGTTATGAGATACATTCGGGTTATCATGGCCAATGCATCTGTTTTGGAGCAGTCTCAACATACTCAGTAAATGCAAATTGGGCAGTAGATATAGACACTCGTAGAACCACATTTGGGTTTACATTCTTCCTCAACAATGGTCCAATATCGTGGAACATTTATTTGCAAATCTCAACGAAGTTGTGACGAAGAGATACAATTCGTGAACAAAAATATTTGACCTTGGGAACAGAGCGTCTATTTGAATATCAACTGTCGTAAACGGTTAGATATCTACTGTTATAGAATTAAAAGGCCAAAAGACCTGTAAATAAAAGGCCAAAAAACCTGTCCTGTAGCAATATAAATACATGTGCACTACTCGTTGTAACCAACTCAAAAACTGAAGAGACTCTCAGACTCATTCAGAGACAGCAACGAGATAAGACAGCAAGATATGTATATTGGTGATTTAAATTCAGAGTTATAAAAATTTGTTTTTGATCAATAGATTGTTTTTGTTTAAAATTGTCTTAAGTTGTCTCTTAATTCTGCATATTAATTTTGCACGTTATATTCAATTAAAGCAAAACTGTTCTATTAGTACATAGATCATAAACAAACCCGATTGAAGACACTGATATTAGTTTGATTTATTCAAACTTTTATCGTGTTCTCTATGGAAGAATTATTACTGTTTTTCCTACAATGGTATCAGAGTAAATTAGTGCTAATACAATGGTATCAGAGCAAGTCAGAGTTGATACAATGGTATCTTTGCACCCCTCTCAGCATTCTTCATACATCCATCAGCAAGCCGCATCTGGAGTTATTCAGAAAATAGAAGTCGTCAATCAGCAATATTCAGACTAAGATCACTACGATCTTGGATCCAGAAGGTTCAAACTACTTGATTTGGAAATTAAAGACTTCACTTATATTGCAGGGCGAAGGTCTTTGGCAATGAGTAGAACCAATAGAGGAGAAGCCAATAGCTACTCCTGACCAATAGCTACGATCTTGGTAAATGACAAAGCTATAGCAATTATTGTGTCTTCAGTGCATGACAATATAATGCTAGATCTTACATCAATTTTGAACGCAAAAGATTTATGGGAAGAATTGCAAACCAAGAATGAGACTCGATCTCGTAATTAGATCATGTTCTTGGAAGACCAATTAACTTACCTACAGTTGGACGGCAAAGACCTGAACACATTCATACGAAAAATAAGAGACCTGTTTATTTCCTTGTAGAATTCTGGCGCGGAAAATGCAATTTCAAAAGAAAAACAGCTTAGTTATTTTCTTCGAGCCCTACCGAGGTCATTCCACACAACTCGAACCTTATTGGCGAAAGATGCGATAATGACACTTCAAAAGGCAATAGACGGAGTGAAGGAGGAAGTAGAAGCTCGAGAACGCTATAACGAAAATGGTGATTTCGAAAATGCTCTATTTACTCAGAAGAATAAATTCTCTAAGAAGTCTAAGTTTAAGAGGGAGTCGTCTAAAAAGAATGAGTCTAAGACAAATGATCAACAATCTGAAAAACAACAGAAAAATTCTGGTGATAAGAAGATCTGCAACAGATGCAAAAGATCAGGTCACACAAAAGACAAGTGTTGGTTAAATTTAAAGATTGAAGACATTCATTGTCATAAACGGGGTCATGCAGCAGTAGACTGTTATCAGAATCCCAGAAACAAAAAGGAGCAGAATCGAAGCGAACCTTCAGATTGAAAATATGTCAAAGACAAAGCAGAATGCTCCAGAGCAGCAGAAGACAAGACAACAAAAAACTCAGTAGCTTATGTTAGTGCTGATCTATGCTGTTCAACAATTTTAAAAATTTGAGGAGTAGTACTTGATTCAGGAGCCACCTCACATTTTGTTTCCTCAAAACAAATATTGTCTGAGTACAAGAAGACGAACTATTTGAGATTCATTATACTTGGAGACGGTTCTAAGCACGTGGTTGATGGAACTGGTGTACTATGGCTGGACACGAATCAGGGTGACAAGAAACTGGAGGAAGTTCTCTATGTCCCTACTCTTGACAAAGATCTTCTATCCGTAGCTAAAATAGTCGATACATGCATGTCAGTAACCTTCACAAAGAACTCTTGTAAACTGTTCGAGGAAGATTCTGATAACCTACTTGCTAAAGGCAACATAGAAGAAAATTTGTATCACTTGAACATTTGAACAAGAATCGAACAAGCGAATCAAACTCAAGAATCGACAGATATACTGTGGCACAAGAGACTATGTCATGTGAACATGGAAGCCTTGTACCAAGCCAACAAAAGTCAGAGAATCGAATGAGTTGAAATCAAAAGTAGAGATATTCGAACTACCTACGAATCCTATCTTAAAGACAAGATGACTAGAACACCTTTCAGTAAGGATGTTTATAAAGCAACTAAGGTACTTGAAATTGTGCATTAAGATATCTGTGGACCATTCGGAGTATTGTCGTTGGGTGATACAATGTACTTCATTACGTTTATTGATGACTTCAACAAATTCGTTATAGTATACTTTATTCGTACAAAATCTGAGGCTTTCGAGAAATTTGTTGAGTATACGAATTGGGCTGAGAAGTAGACAGACAATAAGTTGAAGTAGATTCACACAGATCTTGGAGGTGAGTACATGTCCAAACGAATTCAAGGCTTATTGTACTGATCGAGGTATTATGCATACGAAGACTGCATCGTACACACCTCAGCACAGTGGAATCTTTTCTATGATCTCCATTTCTATGGTGGAGGACACATTGTAATTGCAACTGGATATGAATTTATGATAGCAAGCTTAATTGTCTCCTGCCGGAAATGCATTATCTTCATTGGGGAGATCTTTGGACACTTGAACTCCAGTGACCACTGCAATCATATATCGAATCGACGTGCACCTTTGTTGAAGTGCCTCCTAGTGAAGTCGTCCTCGTGCGCTGAACCGATATCGGTTGTATTTTTGGTCTTCATTGCCTTGGTCTGTATTGTCCTTGTCTTGGCATATTTGGATATGTTTGAAGATGACCTGAGTGAAGCTTTGCCACAACAAATCTGAGTGAACCTATGCCGCATGTTTGGATTAATTGTGGCAAAGGTTCACTCAGATCATCTTCAAACTTATCCAAAAATGCCAAGGTAAAGGCAGGACGGACCAAGGCTATGAAAAATAAAGGTTTGATCTTGAGAACGAGCTTTGACTCACTTAGAACCTGAAATAAAAATCTCAAATGCAAACATGTAGGAACAACAATCGAAATTGAAGATGAATAAATATAAAAAAATCTCAATAATTTTGTATAAAAATTCTCTATACATGTGAAATACATATTGGCTCATCCACATGAAGGGGAGGCCATTCAATTTTCTTTATCATCTATCTTTGGCTCTATGATATCTAAATCCATTTCTCCAGATGGAAGAAGCTTTGCTGGACTAACGTCTAGAATATCTAAAGGGTAGGAATTTTCCACCAATATTATTAATGCTTCATGCCAAAAATGCCAGATCCCTTGTTGCATGACTAGCGTGCAGGAAAACTGAGAAAACAAATTTAATAAGAAAATTTGTATTAGAAATATATGTGAGAAATATTATTTGAGGACTATCTCATAATTGACAATAATAAATTCACAAAAATTTCCTAAATAAATATATGACCTTCTGTATATCTGGAATAGAGTCATGTGGAGCGAGCCACATAAAGAATAATCTTGCATTGAAGACTGTATACCATCCACAACTAGCATTATCTTGTTGTTGGGAGAACTGCAAAGACAAACGAAATAGAAAAATGTGTTAATGTACATGATGGGATATCATTTCAGCGCGCGAGGAGATGAATGAAATTAACAAAGACTGCAGGTTCACGTTGAATCGATATTAGAAATTAGAAAATGAAAAAATGAGATATTGTTTCAACTCGCGTTGTGAGCTTTAGTTATAAACGAAAAATAAAAACACGTGCTGAAACGATATCTCAGATTTTAATTTTTTTTTTACTAAAATCACCTTTGCATCTATCCACTCCAATTTTGTGTAAGTCGTTGCACCTAGCTTAAGAAAGTATTCAATCAACATCCATATAAGTTTTTTTGCAACCCTGTGCGTGTGCGAGATTGAATTCATATTTATGCACACTGGGTTGCATATACCGTCGCTATTTACATATAATCCCAAAACATATACACTCCAATGTCCACTGTAATAACAAATTTTCATGTGAGTCAGGATAAACTCAAGTAATATAGCAGTTGCTAAATTTTGAAAAACAAAAAGCTTACATGTATATGTATGGCGCCATAATCAAGGGTGCGTTCATTCTCACATTTACCATGTATCCATCCACATAAGATTCTTTAAATTGGGGATAATGAATACTATTTAGAAAATGAATAGGCAATAATTCTAAATTTACAAAAGTTGATGTATGATAATATTCTAGAAAATACCGAACCAACCCTATCCTACATCGTCCCCTAACATTTTATCTTTATTTTCTACTTCACTTGTGTCTAGTGCAGTCAGGGAGTGACTGATTTTTGTAAGGGGAGATTGAAAATTGTAATGCTTGCCGAAAGATTTAAGATGAGTGAAAAGTAATTGATCGTACTGATCATATTTATTAGATTCTACAAAAGATAATGAAGGAGAGGCACCAGAAGATGAGCCCGCTGGTTCATGTTCATTAGGTTTACTGACAATCCCTTCATCTATTCCGATGGAGGTAGATGAAGATGACGTTGATATAGGTGCGGAAGCTGAATCAGAAATGACATCTGAATATGAGCAGACCACTTGTCGCTCATTAATTTTGTCTGATTGTAAATCTTTAGAAACTCCTTTTAGGAAGAAAAATTTAGTGGATCTTCCTATATATATTATAAATAATAATCATTATATATCGTTCAACGATATTGAAGATGTTTTTGATTTGAGAAAAAATGAAATCTTCTCAATTTTTTTGAAAGAATTGTTAGAATTTTCTTGATATTATTGATTATGATTATGATGATATTGAGCTCGAGATTGATATTGTAACGGATGGCAACTGAAAATCTGGCAAGGAGGCATTGGATGCCATGATTAAAAAATACAGATCTTATTTTGAAACCTTGCCAAGTGAAGAAGAAGTTTTAGAAAGGTATCCACCAAAGATTCATTACGAACAAGTGAGAACTGAAGAGTCTGGTGGTGGCCACGACATTACAATAGAAAATATGGTCGGTTTCGATGATGAGTTAGAAATCAAAGTTAATTTGATATACATTTTATGTAAGCTCTAAATGTGATGATGTAATTAGTGTATAATTTATTTGGTTTACTGTATATGGTTGTGTTCGGGACGTGACCCGTTAGGATATATTGATCGGGCACTGATCCCGTAGACGACTACTTGGGTTAGCCGGGTAGCCACATGTAGGAAGAAATTAGCCTGTACAGTAATTTTGAGTTCATTATGCTATACTCAGGGGCATGTCCTGGGTTTGTCAGTATATGTGGCCATATTGGGCCTAACTCTAGTTTGGCAAGTGGTAGGCCAGTTTAGTGACACCTGTTGAGCCCATGCAGTTTGGGGCTTTGCTATATGTACAGTGTTTCTTCATAATAGACTTAACTTTTGTTGTGCCATCTTTGAGAGCTTGTGAGGAAAGTGGCTATGGTGATTGTGTGATGTGATCTACATATTGAACTAGATCCTAACAGAATTTCAACTTGGTATCAGAGCGTCAGGGTGATGCAGGTATGCACGATCTGGTGGAGCTATGGGATAGCGTCTTTCACCAAGAGAAATAGCACTCAAAGCGTCTCAGGAGAGAGGACTCCATACGAGGTATAGGCAGTCCGGATGGCAGGAGACAACAAAGCTCCTTCGATCGAAGCTTCGAGGAAGATCAGAACGATCGTCGTAGGTGGATTTCAGGGATAATTCACGGAAAATCTTGCAGTTTCGGTGGTTTCAGGGAAATCATCAATGGTGGCTTCATAATTCACTATGTGGATAGCCGTTTGGCGCAACAGGGCTTGCATGGGTATGCAAAGAGTAGTGGTGGAGAGCCATGGCAATTTGGTTGAAAACGGAGGAAATTTGGGAATTTTCAGTTTCGTGGAGTGTTGACGGATTTTTGAGAAAATCAGCTTGTTTGTAGTCAATACCGCATCAATTGGAGAACTGTAAATTGGATCAGATCACTGGAGGTAGGGTGACCTCAGTGGGATAGGCAACTGCAAGAGGAATCTCAGGGAAAGCCTGAGTGAAGCCCAATAAATCCTTCTATTCTTTCTTGAAGTTAGGGTTTACAGTGGAAAAAACCTTGATTATTTTTCAAATGGAATCAGATTTTGGAGCTATCAATGGTTGATGATGGGCGCCCTGGTGCAATAATGATGCTATCAGATGGTCGTGGGAGGCCGCGTGCCAGTAAAGATGCTGGATCAGTCACTATGCAAGGTTTCCATAGCCAGAAAAACCTGGAAAGAGAGAAAAGAAGAAATATAGAAGAGAGAGAGATGGCCGAACCATCGCGCGCGCTGAGGGAGTGGAGTACGTAGCGTATTGAAGGCTGTAGCGGCCAGAAGAACTTCGATTAGCATGCAGAAGGGCGCACGATGGTCAGATGGTGAAGAATGGAAATCCATAGTGGAGATCGTGAGCAAGGAGGGCCGTTGGATTGAGAAAATCCGTTGGATGAAGGTTGAAGTGGGCCCTTGGGAATTGAAAGGAAGAAATCATCATTTCTTCATTAAAAATCTTCAACCAGAAATGCAAGAAGGGACCCGAAGGGTAGAAATGCCATTTCTTCATTAAAAAATTTCAGAATGAAAATACAGTTCATTTTGCAAGGGCAAATGGCAAAGGGGCTAACTATAGCTAGAGGGCACCTTTTTTGGCCATCCTTGGGCCAAAATGACCCCTGAAACTGGCTGCTCAGAGCCAGCGGACATAGTAATGTCATAGAGCAAGGAGAAATGCATTTCAAGGTGTTTTCATTACCATTCTATCGAGCGGACAGGTGACCTAGTGATGGGCTACATTTGCTATTTGGGTACCGTAGGGCCAAATTTGGGAAAATTTTTGGCTAGTGCAACTTGCTACAGGGCGGTACAATGAGGCATTATCACTTTGAAATCATTATTACTTACTCCTGACAGGGCAACATGGTGTTTGGAAGAGGTAACTGCAGTATGGGAGCGAGTGGTAGCGGAATTGTGTGGAGAAAGCTAGTTTTGGCGACGGAAGTGCAGTTTGGCAGCGTGACTACTCATCATTGACGACAATTTTGAGAGGGCAAGCAATCACATGTGAGAGGTAGGCATGGTATGCTGATTACAAGTGAAGAATTCTTGTGATCAGGTTCAACTTTTGGGGTTCAAACCAACCAACGTCAAGTGGCGCTTTGGGGGAACGCTCTCATAGGTATGATCGGCAGTGGCATTGTCGAGTCAGGTGATAGCTGCATTGACACACGCATCTGTAGCTTAGAAATTTCTCGTTCGGAGGGAAATATGGGATAGCTTGGAGGTACACACATTTTGGCGGTCACAGGTGATGGAAGTGCGAGGTAGTGCCAATCGAAAGCCATTGGGCAAGATAGCAGACTTGCATTGGACGAGCTGTGTGTGGGACACGCATCATCACACTTTGGATGCTCTTGGAGAGTGGTGAGTGTGATGATTTTGCGGTTTTGCAGTCAGTAAGTCATTTTTTATCAAGCCATTGTAGCCGTGGAGCAGTGTATCAGGTTTGACATCGAGGAGATACACTTCAACTGCCACTTTGGATAAGTCAAGTCAATTTGCCATATCAGTATTGCATTAGGGATGCAGATTCCAGCGATGACAGGGTGTAGATCGTTTGGTTTGGGCCATGAAAGATCTCACAGGTTCACTTGGAGGGATATTGGCATGCACAGTCATGTGAGGGACTTGATGGTGGTTTTGGAGTTCACTTCTCAGTGTATTCTCAGGGAGTGGTTTGGAACCATTGACAGGAGTAGCTTGGAGCTAGCTTGGGAGAATACAGGTGGGCACTACAGGGTAGATGCTCAGATCTTTGTGATCAAGGATGGCATTGGGATACCTGGTAGGGATAGCACTGCAGGATGACATGGGATGATCATCAGGGGGCAACTATTTCATATTGGACTTGAGTCATTGGCATGGACAAGACTTACATGGGTGATTCATGATGGAATCAGGACACTACAAACGCAAATGGTCAAAGTGTGAAGCTTTGAGAGCCAGCTCTAGGTTGAAGAGCTGATGGAGATCGCACGGGGTGTGATCGGAGGGCAAACACTATGATGGGTGTTTTGCTAGTGATCTACTAGAGGGGACACTGATGGCGAGGACTTCATGGTGTGCTCATTTGGGAGTACATGATGACATTATAGCAGGGGGCCAGTTTTGGACATTGGCATCGATGGGGAGGCATCTACCATCACGGGCATGGATAAGCTAACTATAGCTTTCATGCATTTGGCTGTATTTGTAAGAGTCTAGGCTTAGCATAGGTGTTGGAATTTCCATGGTGCAGATTCTCAAGTGGTGAGATCAGGGATAAGCCTAGAGGGAGTCACTCAGAGCCATATACCTCAGTATGGTCAGAGAGACAGTAGTCTCGGGATCCCGTGAGCGGCGACTCAGGGATATGCTCGCGTTGGCATGGTGTCGGGTGGCACATAGCCAAGGAGAGCAAGCAGATGCTAGGAGCCAGGTGGAGCGGGTGATGCTTTGGAGTTCGGCTTGTCTAGCAGGATGGTGACCAGGATCGGAGACATCAGGTGAGCATTGTATGTGGATGATGAGTCCATTGGGGTGGCACTCAGGGAGATGCTACAGTTGCTCAGATATGATATGTCATTTGATGTATGGACGATGTTCTTCAGATGGTGCATCATTTGGTGACCTAGGGACGGGTCAAGCCTACTTGGAGGTAGGTGGCATGGAGTGTACCTAGGGTGGTACATATCCTGAGGGCATGGAGAGCATTATGGGGTGATGTGGATCTAGCATGCCCATGGTTGTGAGCCAGCAGAGATGGAGATGGTTGCTAAGGGAGTGACAGTTGATACTTTGGCGAGTAATCAAGTGAGCTGCATGGTTATATGCATAGTAGTCTCCAGGTTGGCGTCACATGTTATTTCTATCCATCATCTTTTGGTAAGCAGGATGTAGCTTTTGGTTAGATCTAGTTGGAGTCTAGTTGCACTACAGGTGGACAAATTCTTGGGGAGCTATCAATGGGCAATGGATACTTGGTGATCAGATGGTACAGGGTACAGGGTTCTGGAGCTATCCTACCTGATATGCTATGGATCGTAGGTGAGTTGTTCATCACGATAGTGGATCTAGTTTGCATTTGCTTTGGCTTGGACGCTATAATGGATGTTGTGGGGAGATAGGCTCCTTGGTGGGAGGCCTATATACTGGTCAAACCAGAGTTGGCAACGTCAAGCATGGAAAGTTGAACCTACATGGGATGTAGGACATGCAGATCATGTGATTGTGAGGCCTAGCTTTGACATAGGCCACTATTATGTCCCTACAAAGGTCCAGCTCCACTATAGACCTGATTAAAGTCAATGTGCTATGTGCAATTTTTAAGAGGAGCTGACCTCCATGGATGTTGCATCTCTTGTTCTGTGTAAGGCACAATGCACATATTTACAAAGAGTAATAGATACTTTGAGATGGTCTATTCAAGTGAGGTCAACCTTCTATCTCAAAAGCCGATCAGTAAAGTGTATGTGTGCGTTTATGTACGCACACATACACACATGTATACATACAGATATACATTTTGTGGAAATTCTAACAATATGATGTTTTCTTTCAGAGTAGGGGAGTTGGGTGGAGCTGTTGAGTGTGGCATTCTCGAAACCTGGCCGCTTGACATGATGGAGCCACCTGCTCCATGTTTAAGCTTGGCCTACTAGTGGCTACACAATATCTAGTTGTGGTTACAATATAAAAAGGCTAATTCGAAATATCTTCACAAGCTTTGCTATATATGTGTATGGTCAAATTAGATGTCATTCAATTAGTAAGATATGAAAATGATTATTGGTAAGAAGACAATTTCTTGTTCAAACTCCCTAAATTGAGACCCTTCACCTTTGTGTAGATGACACATATGGTCAAATTAAAAGAGTCATTCAATTAGTAAGATATGAAAATGATTATTGGTAAGAAGACAATTTCTTGTTCAAACTCCCTAAATTGAGACCCTTCACCTTTGTGTAGATTGTCATGATAGCCTATCGCTTCATGGGATGCTAAAAAATAATATTGAATAATACATTGTTTGTAATTGTAACATAAAACAAGGTGATATGAACAATCACATAACACGCTTTGAAGAAAAAATGTATGCCCAAAGTCAAACAATAAAAACAAAAAATGCAACTAGGAATAATTAAATAAAAAATAAAACTTAAATATGGGTTTTTGCTTTTTTAGAAAGCAAAGGGATGTGGCTCCTTGTGCGAAATCTTGTGTGCCTCCCCTTTTCTTTCAAAATTATTTAGATGCACCTTTCGCGAAGAAGGTGCATGTACAAAAATTTAAGGCAAAAAAAACATATAAAAGAAGTAAAAACAAAAATTAAGATAAGGATGGACGTCTCGGGCACTTCCTTCGCCGAGGAATGGCGTGCGCTCTTGGGCGGTAAAAGTGAAAACAAAAATTACGACAGGGAAAGACACCCGTTCAAACACTTCCGCCCAAAATCATAACCCTAATTTAAAAAACCAAAGGTCTAGAGCTTTTCTCCAATATTTGTGAGCTTTTCAACGTCTCTCGGGTTTGATATGAAGTCAGATCAGGGCAAGTCCCTAAGATTTAGGCACACGTGGCTCAATAGATAGATAGTTTATTGATTTTTTCATGTGCCTTAAAATTTACCAAATCAAAAGTGATTTATAGTAGAAATTTTAGGGCACACGTGGCGCTGTGCCTTAAACTTACAAACTCAAAAATGATTAATAGTTGAGATTTTAGGGCACACGTGGCGCAATGGAAGGGCATAAATCGTTTTTCTCACACCAGCATACCTTCCCTCTCTTTCTCTTTTCTTTTTTCTGTTTTCTCTTCGTCTCTCGCCATCGCCATCGCCATCTCCTTGCTATGCGGTCGCGCACAATCCAGACGTAAGAAAGACTGCAAGAAGACAGAGAGCTTCGAGGAAATAAGCGAGCCAGTTCTCACACAACAAGCTTTTGATCAGCTTATTAATCTATCTGTTAAAGAGCTTGCTGTCAGAAATTGCTGCGAGCTTAAAGAGCTGGTTTTGTTAAAAACATGAGTAATGATTTGTGGATTCTTGTGGATTGGCGATAGGATTGATAAATCTTCTCCTTCACATGTAATTCAGTGCAGAGTTTGATGCCGGATGCTGGCTGCTGCTTGGTAGTTGAGTAGAGCAAGTGTCAGCTTTGTTTGATGGGGTGCTGCTGTTCAAGTACCGAGTACGTGACTCCAAGACCGCATACTTTGCTTCCTGATCCAACCGGGGCCTGCACTTTCTCTGCTTCTCGCAATGCTTTGATGTCCCAGAATTTCAATGTGTTCAAAGGAGAAGAAGATAATGCTTTGCTCTGGCTGTTTCTGCGTGTCAAAGGCAACCTTGACGGTGTCAATGATTCATACTTTGTCTTGGAGAATTTCTGGTATGTCCAAGTTCGAGAATGTTTTTCTGCAAAAAAATGAAACTTGTGAATAGAAGTTGAGCTTCCTTCAATCTGTCTGAACCAATTACTAGGCCTTTGAAATGACTTCGATGAGTTTTGTAACCTATTGTAGATCATGTAGCTCAGGCAATTCTCGTGCAGATTAAGTTTCTTCACTGTCATGATATGTCTGCACCCTTGAGCATTTTGAACTCTATTGGAACATAAGTCATCGCAAGAAATACAGCCATAACAAGAAAGAGAACAATCACCATAGAAAAGCTCTGATAATCTTAACTATTAAAGGGAATAGTGCATAGAGAAAGATCTTCTAGCAGGGGCATAGAATTTATAAAGTATCATGGAAGAAGAGCTTTATTCCTTATATACATAAGTATCACGCCTCTAGCATGCGCAGAAGTTTCTTGGACTACCATGTGTCCATACACATCACTAAGAAAACCATAGTGACTACAGTCGGTGGTTAGTGGTAGTGAGGCAATTGCAGCAGGTAATTACAAAAAAAGCCTCCTAATGTTTATGCTTGTTGGGCATAAAAAAAAAAAAATGTAACAAGTTGAAATGATTCATGTACAAATTCGGACATCCCTAGCATTCTATTGTGCCTAGTATATTTGCCCCATCAAAAAACTATATAGTCATGGGCCCCTGCATGAACACTATACTGAGGTGTTCATAGTTTCCATGAACAAAAGTTTGAACCGGGCCTTGACAAATTGTATGGGGCCAGAATCCAGTTCAAACTGGAAAATAAAAGTCTGATTCATCATTCAGTTTCAATCATGATTTGAGTTTTGAGTATTTGTTATTTGTGGTTGAAGTTTATCATTTATGTTCCGCTAATGATTATGAAGTTGGACTTCGGCATACTCTTGAGAGAGAGAGCACATTTACTGACTTGGTACCGTAGGCTACAACTAGAAGACCAAGGCACACGACAATCCACCCAACCAATAGAACTCTCAACACTAGAAAACTTTCCCTTGTGTTGCAGACTGAGACTACAAGCTATCCACTACTAGATTACTAGTGCTTCCATCCCATACTACCATCACCTGCTTTGGCAAGGCTAACCTAGCTCAGAGTGGAAGATAAATTTGCTAGATTACCTTGCAACCAAGAGGAGGAATGAATGAGGAGAGAAGGGAAATTGGCTTTTTACCCTAGCCTCCTCTATTAGGCTCTAGTTGTGGCTTTGATGTACCTCGGAAGGGCTAGTGACTAGGTGGGTCAAGTGACCGCTAGTGGCAAGCCACCCCCTAGTCCCCAGTGCTAGGCACCCATGTCCTTGGTTGTGTAATGGTAGGTGGCCTAGTGATTAGGCCCATCATGCATTGATCGAGTCAACTTGTAGTCAGGTGGGTAGTGACTAGGGTTAGCTCCAAGGGACCGTCTAGGTATGGCTGGGGCAAGAGGATGGCTACGTATCCTTGGGACATGACTGACATTGGCATGTTGGGTGGACCGATCACCCATACATGGGCACCATGTGTTGTAGGACTAGAATATAGTTTGCTATGCGTAAAGGTTTGCTTATGGATGTGAGGAGATCATTCTTTCACCGGCTACTAAGTTTCTTGAGGAGTTTGGAGAGCTAGCATTCTCACATTTTTTATTAGAGCCTTGTTCTAGAGAGATAATAGCTTGTTCTAGAGAGAGAAATTGTGAAAACACCATTATTCAACTTTTTCTTGTTGACATGTTACTTCTAACTTGTAGATCAAATATGTCGATCTTATGATTAATTTCACATCTGATCCCACACGTGTGGAGCCTGTTCCCACGTGTGAATGGAAGCCAAAAGAGTACTTGTATATAGTTGGATTTAAGTTGGACCAATCTACACAAGTGTGAACTAGTTTTTTGACTAGAATCTATGAAATTGCCATTTGGCACTATTTCCTTGTATGTAGCTAGCACTTCCATGTGAATGAGTAAATGCTCCCACATGCTAGATGTTGTTCACACGTGTGAAGCTGGCTGTACTATATCACATGTACATATTCTCCTAGATTAGGGAAGTTTTCTATTTCCAAGGAGACTAGTGGTTGGATTTTAGCTATTAGCATAAGTCAACTTTGTTGTATGGGAATAACTTTCTCCCATTGGTGGAGCTAAATGATGTGGCACTCTCCACACGTGCCAAACCTGCTGAATCAGCATACAGGTCGTGCTTGTACTTGATCTATAAGTAGATCACCCAATTCAATGAGAAGTTGATGAGACATTGTGATTTTATGCATAATTCTTGTGATTTCACCAATAGAATTGGTTTTTTATGCTTTGTGAGCTGTCGTTAAGTATTGTACTTTGTTCTCTGCTCACAGTCCGCACAGGGACTGTATTCCACATGTGTGAGGCCACCCTTAATGGTTCTTGAAATTTACATGTGTTGATTTTGCTAAATAGTTAATGATTTACATCTAGATCTTGATCTAATCAATAGAACTTGTTAGAGTTTGATGCCTTGCTAGATAATCAAACTTGGGATCTTGTATACCTTCCACATGGGAAGAAGCCATTTTCTTGTAAGTGGATTTATAGATTAAAGTACAATCAAGATGGATCTATTAACAAGTACAAAGCTAGGCTTGTTGCTGAAGGTTTTCTTCAAACTAAAGGCATAGATTATGATGAAACTTTTGCACCTGTAGCAAAGCTTGTAACTAGAAGGTTGATTATTTGTATTGCTACTTTATTCAAATGGGATCTTTTCCAAATGGATGTGACAAATGCATTTCTTAATGGCTACTTGGAGGAGGAGATGTACATGTTGCAACCCGCGGGCTTCATCAAAGATGGAGATGAAAACAAAGTTTGCCACTTGAAGAAAAGCTTACATGGTCTTAAGCAAGCACCTAGAGCTTGGTACTCTAGGTTGCATACCTTCCTCTACTCTATGCATTTTGTGATAAGTTCTTATGAACCTTCTTTGTATATCAAATGCAATGATGGAAAGATCATCATCTTGGTTCTTTATGTTGATGATATCATATTGATAGGAAATGATGATGAAGGCATAAGAAAGGTAAAAGTTGCATTGTGTAGTGAATTCAAGATGGTCGATCTAGGACTTCTTAAGTTTGTACTTGGAATAGAAGTTTCTAGAGGTAGTGATTTTACTTTTATTTGTCAATCAAAATATGCTACTTCCATTCTTGAAAGATTTGGGATGAAAGATTGTAAAGGGATTGACACCCCTATGGAGCATGTTGTAAAAGTTGCTAATGATGGTGATGAAGCTTCCTTTGAGGACATCACACTTTTTAGAAAGCTTATAGGCTCCTCATCACACTTTTTAGAAAGCTTATAGGCTCCTTAATCTATTTGACAATCACTAGACCAAATTTGAGCTATTGTGTAAGTAAGTCAAGGTTGCATCGAACCGCGGTTCGAACCTCGAACCGTTTGAACCGGAATCTGGTTTGAACCGGATTTAAAAATAAATAAAACCCCAAAAAGCCAAAAAAAAAACGTTTTGGAGATTTTTATTTTATTTTTTTCAGTTCGAACTGTTTTCCGATTCGAACCTGGCTTGACGGTTCAAACCAGAAAGAATCGGCCAGTTCGAATCGAAAAGAATCGGCCAGTTCGAATCGGCCGGTTCAAATCGGGTTGTTACCTTGAAGTAAGTTGAGTCAACATATGCAAGGTCCTTTAGTACATCATTGGAAAAGTGCCAAAAGAGTGCTTAGATATATCTCATCTACTAGATTTTTTGGCATTCTCTATCAAGGATCTAACTTGCACTTGAGAGCATACTCGGATTCAGATTTTGCAGGTGACAAGATGGATAGGAAATCCATAAGTGCATTTGCTACTTTCATTTGTGGAGGAGTGATATCTTGGCTTTCCAAAAAGCAAGATACTATCTCACTTTCCTCTTGTGAAGTCGAGTATAAAGCCTTGACATCAACAACAAAAGAACTGCTATGGCTAAGAAGACTTTTGGAGGAGCTTCAAGTGATCAAGGCCGAGTCCCTTGCATCTATTGTGATAATCAAGCATCACAACAAATTGCTACAAATCCTATCTTCCATGCTAGAACAAAGCATATCGAGATAGCACATCATTTTGTAAGGGAGAGAGTGCAAGCCAAGGAGGTACAACTTCTTCATGTACAACTTCTTTATTGTTGAAGTCTTAACCAAGCCTTTGCCAAAGGATCCATTTTTTAAGTTAAAATTTGCACTTGGTATTGTAGATAGATGTACATTGGATTTACCAAGTTAGAATTGAGGAGGAGTGTTGAAATGTCATTTCTAACTTGTAGATCAAATATGTTGATCTTATGGTTAATGTTCACATTCTGATCCCACACATGTGGAGCCTGTTTCCACGTGTGAATGGAAGCCACAAGAGTACTTGTATATAGTTGGCTTTAAGTTGGATCAATCTACACAAGTGTGAACTAGGTTTTTGACTAGAATCTATGAAATTGCCATTTGGCACTATTTCCTTGTATGTGTGCACTTCCACGTGAATGAGTAAATGCTCCCACATGCTAGATGTTGTTCACACGTGTGAAGCTGGCTGTACTATATCACATGTACATATTCTCCTAGATCCTATTTTTTAGGGAAGATTCCTATTTCCAAGGAGACTAGTGGTTGGATTTTAGCTATCAGCATAAGTCAACTTTGTTGTATGGGAATAACTTGCTCCCATTGGTAGATCTAAATGATGTGGCACTCTCCACACGTGCCAGACCTGCTGAATCAGCATACAGGTTGTGCCTGTACTTGATCTATAAGTAGATCACCCAATTCAATGAGAAGTTGATGAGACATTGTGATTTTATGCATAATTCTTATGATTTCACCAATAGAATTGGTTTTTTATGCTTTGTGAGCTATCATTAAGTATTGTACTTTGTTCTTTGCTCACAGTCCGTACAGGGACTGTATTCCACATGTGTGAGGCGCCCTTAATGTTTCTTGAAGTTTGCATGCGTTGATCTTGCTAAATAGTTAATGATTTACATCTAGATCTTGATCTAATCAATAGAACTTGTTACATCACTTGATTTGGCAATCAACACCTCTTGAAGATTGATTGTACTAATCAATCATTGTCCAAAAATCAGAAAATCAACAGTTGATAGGTGGTGGCGTAAGCTACAATGTACCCTTGGGTATCCAACAATGTAGGCTGGTTATAAGGCCATTAGAAACCAGTTTGTCCCGCCACATGAGCATCTAAGGGCTATGGAGACATGGCATTTGCATAGACAAACAAATAACACCGTTTAGGTTTAAGCAGATTTTTTTTGTGAAATTTCAATAGAAGTTCCTAGTGATGTTCGTGAGTGGATGCATGTCCACAAATTTATATTTGGCTTGCAGGAGGATTTACTTCCTCTAGTGCTGCATGAGGCTTGTACGAACATGTGCATGCCATTGCGATAGCTCTTATTTATGAGGGTGGTGTCAAGGGCAAGGTGCTCATGGACAGGTTGCAGGAGGTACACAACACGAGGACTTTTAGAAGCTAGCGACTGCAATAGGGTTAGAAGTGCAAGTAGTTTTTGGTAAATCTTGCAATGCTTTCGTGGGTTTTCTTGAACAAGAACTGACTTAAACATCTGCTTAATCGACTCATCTAGAGTTTTAAGTGTAATACCATATCTTTCACTACATTTTTTTATGAATGTCAATTCTAAACAATCTTTTATAACCTGAAAAAGATCCAAAGCAGATGTGGATGCTATCTCTGAAGATTGCAATGCAAAACTATTTTTTTCCCTATTGAACTTATCTGATGCAGATTGCAACACATACTATGTACTTGCCTCTACCTTTTCAAAACTTACAACATGTGATTCATCCACTAAGTCATTCACACTCAAAAAACACAAATACAAATACTAGAAACTTTGTTTCTTCATTTGTATAGCCAAAACGAAAGGGCCACCAGGCAGCTTCCTCTCGCTTATCAAGTCATGGGACAAACCCCTGTACTTGAACTTATATATACATGAATTACAAAATCTACAGTTGGCTGCCTAGTCACATGCCAACGCTTACCAAGCACTACATCAAAACGTTTCAACCTAATAATCTCAAAATCTAGAGATTCTGTATACGTCTGCCATAGTTGCATTGCATTTCTAGAAACACGTTCAGAAATACGTTTCTGGTTTGGGGCAGCATTTCTCAGAATTTTTTTTTTTTTGGATTTTTGAATTTTGATTTTTGTGGGCAATATGGGTATCAAATTTTAATTAAGGGCAGTACAATGCAGTCATTTCCTGCATACAGGACATTTTCCAACTTCACGGGTTCATCATTGAGGCACTTTTTTGGTTGTTAAGTTCATCTCTTTATGGACTAGCATTATCAGTGGTTTTGCTTCATGCAGCATAAACATTGTAGTATATCCTCCCCTTAACTCGAGTTACGTTTTTGAAATAATGTTATCTTTCTTACGTGCTTTCATAAAGTCATTGGGTTGTGATTTGAGCTAGCAGTAACTTGAACTACTTTAATCACGTGCTTGTAGACCTAGACTAGCCCACAAATCTTCCAACTCAAGTCATTTCTGTAAAGAATTTGTTCGATTTTACGCTTACTTTAGACACTTATTACAAAGCCTAACTCATTTTGATTATAATGACAGGAGACCACCATTCTCCGACGAAGGTGATGTACTTTGTTGGTGTCATCTTCCTGCTTTCCAGAGAGACAGATCATACAGCAGTTCTGGACATGAGGAATATGGAATCTCCCCAGACTTAAACTCAGAAGTTTATTGGTATGATTCACAGTACGACCAACCAGCTTTAGCTTCAATGATTCTTTGGAAACGTGAAGAGTGGCAATTTCATGTTCGGATCGGTTTTTATCGTGACCGCTACATGGAAGAGCCACTTGGGGTGCTGGAAATTTGCAGCAGAGGGTGGATAGTACAGAAAATTGGTGGTCCAGGAAAAAGCTTTGTGCAACCAATTGAGGACGTTAAAAATGTCCGTTATGTATTTGAAGACAGAAACGGGCTTCACTTCCCTATTGATGTCAACATGGTGCTAAAGAACAATTCAAGAGTTCTGTCTTATGATTGTTGCATGTTTGGCTTTCTTGTTACTCCAGGTTCCTACCGGGCGATTGGTTATAAATTTATTGTGAGCAGTAAAGCTGGTCATGATCCTGGTCTGGCATTTCTAGTTGCCTTTGTCTGTGCAAGTGCATTCTCTCCAGAAAACATTGGATCTAATCTTAGGGTCTCACAGATGTGCCAGAAGAGCATTGACTAGGGAGCCAGAAACATGGAGGGGCTCTTCTCTTTGTGATGATTCAGGAGGTTAAGAAGAGAGAGAATATGAGTAAGGGAAAGAAGACCTTTGTATAGCTTAGGTTGCTAAGTGTTGTACGAGCCACCTTGATCAATGTAAGGCTGTAAAAGCCAAGGGGGATCCAAATTTTCCATTCATAAATCTGTGAGGTTCGAAAAGATTGTTTGGAAGTTTAATTTTAATCCATTGAATCTGCTTGGGACAAGTGCAATAACCAAGGGTCTGTTATGAATAAAAAAGTTATGGACTATTGTATTTTAGTGAGAAATTTACTTTCTCTCAGATGAAGTAATATTACATATCTATATGTTGCTCCATTTGTAAAAGAGCATGTTTTTACATAATGCTGTGCATCCTCGGGTTGTCACTGTGTATTGTTATTGCATTGTCCTCACTTTCAATAGTCCTGTAAATAGTGAAATACCCCTTTGACAGCTGTCCAATGTGCATGACCATGAAGCTCCGATGTCTGCTTAAAAAAGGACTGTTGTTGCAACGTCCGGTCTACTTCTGGTCATCACTTCCTATGACATTTTTTTATATGAAATTGTTATCATAGCTTTCTTCTCCTCTGATGTTTTTGGACACACTACAAACAGGTATGCAATCAAACATACCGAAACTCTTCAAAATCTATTCGATTTATTTGAATTGACCAATCCATTCTACCCTATCTCTTCTCACTTGTATCCCTAGACAATGCTCCAGTTCTCTTTTATCTTTCATATCATATTTTTCAGTCTGTTACTAGCTAGAATCAAATTGTCTACATTTAGGGCAACAAGCAAGACATGCTGCACAGGTTTTGATTTAGACTCGCACAACTCCATACCATAACAACTCCATACCATACACTAAAGCCTATTGCATTAGAGAACTTGTCAATTTTAACCTACCAGGCTCTCGAGGCTTGCCTTAACGCGTAGACGGCTTTGTTCAATTTGCACACCAAGCCTCCCTGCCCTGTTTGAACAAAGTCTTCCGATTGCTGCGTATATAGTTTGCCATTAAGAAAGGATGCCTTGACATCCATTTGATAATTTCATAGTTCTTCACTATAGCAATTGCCAAGATTATGCAAATTGATTCCAAACGTGCCACTGGTGGAAACGTTTCTTTGAAATCTGTTCACTCTGTTTGGGGATACCCCTGTGCTACTAAGCATGCCTTGAATCTATCCACCTTTTCATTTGCAATTTTTTGATCTTGTATACCCAGCAGCATTCTATGGGCCTTTGTCCTTTGGAAAGATATGTCAGGTATCATTTCTCTCCATGGATCTTGAATAGCTTCCTCCCAGTCTTTAGCATCTGGAGAGCTTGACATTTCTTTGTAGTTCTTTGGCTCCAGTACTTCCCATGTATCATCACATTCTTCTGCAAAGAGGCCATAGTCTATAAACTCCTGCGGGGAGCTTTGTAATTCTCTTAGATCTGCGTAGATTCACTTCCCGCTGTTCCCTTTCTTTGTAATTTGTTTCATCGTCATTCGTCTGCTCTTTCAACAGATCTTTTTCTTCTTCCTCTATCATTACTGTCTAGTATGCATTCTTGTTTTTTTGGTTATACTCTTCTACTTGTGAATTGCTTTAAGTCACGTTGGATTTCTGGAATGCAACATCCCTTCTCAGTTTCAGGCTTCAGAAGACGATACCCCTTTCTTTTACATTGGAGCAGTATCCTACAAAGATGCACTTTAACCCTTAGAATCCATTATCCAATTTACTACTACACTTTTCTTTTGGCATGTGTGCATCGGCACCGAAAAACTCTAAAATGTGTGTTGACTCAAGTCCCAGCTTCCTCGGGTTTTTTCCAAAGCTTGTGTTGGGACTCTATTTAATGTGTGCAACAATACGAATGACTTTTCCTCAGAGTTTGAAATCAAGCTTTACACTGTGAAGCATGCATCTTGCCATCTCAACAATGATATGATTTTTCCTATCGGCGACCCTACTACGTTGTTGTGAATAGCTCATTGTAAATTCCCTGTGAATGCCTTAAATAATGCAAGAATCATTGAAATCCTTGGATATAAAGTACATGCCCTACATTATAAGTAGCTTCACCTTGAACAACCTACAAATACATCAAATTCCAAATTATTCTCAACAATAATTATAAAACGACTTTGAATTGGAATCGAAGAGATTAATGATAACCAATAAGTTGGACTAGTGTTTGTTGTCCTCTATCAAAATAAGATTATTTGGTTGTTCCATGTCTTGCAATCTCCTAGCTTGGAATCATGTCGCAACCATGCTTTGCATACCCAATTACAACTAGAAAGCTCAAGATGCTATTATTCCAAACTAGGTTGATGCCATAACTGAAATTTTAAAGACAAATTTCATGACCACATTTATTGTCTATGACTTGTGAAGATACCAATACTGGCTTACAAGATAAATGGCGCGGTACTAAGGATAAACATCTTTTATAACAATAACACACTACATTTAACTCATTATTCTCGGTGTCTAATCAATAGTATATAAGGAAGATTTCGAGTAAAGCAATTGGAGATGGATACCTCGCAAAACGCTTCACCTCGCATCTAGCTATGAAGCCATATGAGGTAACACCGATCTGAATAATGTTTGCAACACTACGTAACGATTTATGCATACATGAGGATTATACGATAGACTTTAAATGATAGCCTTTATAAGCAGTTACTAAGAAGTACTTACATTCCACATCTTTAAACTAATAAGGAATTAGTTACGACACCTATAACAAGGACATGATTTATTTGACTTAAGAGTAAGCTATGAATTTTGTAAGAGCTTGACCTTGACGTGCTTGTATGGCATGGATTTGCCCAGGTGCTTGTAGAGTCTTGGCTTGTCAAGAGGGACTATGTTACTCTCTCTCTCTCTCTCTCTCTCTCTCTCTCTCTCTCTCTCTCTCTCTCTCTCTCTCTCTCTCTCTCTCTCTCTCTCTCTCTCTCTCTCTCTCTCACACACACACACACACACACACACACACACACACACACACACACACTAATGGTTCTTCACTTTAAGATACTACGCTATAGTATGCATCTTTTCGACAACAAAAGACAATCGAAGAAAAGGTCCTACACCTACACCATTCTAAGCCTTCACTATGTATTTTGAAAAAAAAAACCTCGTTTTTATGCGCTTTACAAAGTTTTTCAAGCAAAAGGGAATTCACATCACAAATTTTTTTAGGTTGTGGCCATTTTTGTACCTTACAGGCCTTATCATAATCGATTTCAATATCAATTTTTTAAAATTGTCACACAAATGTGTGTTTCCATCCTTTTTACTAACCAAAAGGATTGGTGTCCCCAAGGAGAGTTATTAGGTTGAATTGGGACCATCCTAAGAAGTTCCTATAACTGCTTAAAAAGTTTATCATCTTCCTTAATGCTGACCCTGTATTGAAAAACAGATTCGCTATTGGGAAGTAACTCTCTCTAATCATTGACACTCCTTTGGGGAGGTAGGCCATCAGGACTTCGGTCCAACCATGACAGCACCACATATCGAAAATGCTTATAGTTCATCCTTGAATCCATGCAGAAGCATCATAACAAAAGTAGATCATATATGAGTCTCTTACCGTATGACCAAAATGCAATGGAAGGAAGCTTGCTAGGGCGGTGTCACAAGAAGAACTTTGTGATGGACTTTCTCCACATTTTGTTGTGAGAAATGTAGCCTAAATTGTGTCATATATATAGTAGTATTCCATGACTTCTTGGAAGGTGGCATTGTGGCTTGAGAGAGAGCTATTACTCATGTCCATACGTTGTGGCTAAAAGAATTCTTTCACAGGTTCATTATGGACTATGCCTTAATACCATTGCCCCTAACGTTCGTTCTTAAGGGGGCGAAGAAAGAATGTGGCCACAGAAAAAGTCCATTGATAACATGGACTGATAAAATGAATGAGAGTTTTGAAACTCTCAAGCACTGTGTTTCTACGGCTCCAATTTTACACATTGTCGATTCTAACCAACCCTTTGTGGTGGATACAGATGCTAGCAACTTTGCAATTGGAGAAGTCCTTTACCAGAATGGTAGCCCAGTGGCGTTTGAAAGCAAAAAGTTGAATCTTGCTTAGTCTAGATATTCTACCTATGAGAAGGAGCTTTTTGTAGTAATTCACGTGTTAGAAATATGGAGGCATTATCTTTATGCTGTCAGATTTACAGTGATGACTGATCACCAATCCATTAAGTATATATGTGATCCATAAAATGATCTTGGGTTAGAAAGACAACAAATCACGAATCTTGCCAATGTAGAAAAACCAATATCTACACTATGAATGAGATGCAAACTCTAATAGATCTTGAACATCAATCAAACATGAAATGAAATTTCTGTTCATACAAAAACAATAAGCTACTGTATTTCACATGTGTGGATCTAAAAATAGCATTTAATGAGCATTCTACACACAAAATTGCAAGATATCACAAATATAGTGCACCAATGGATAGTAGAACCCAAGAGAACCATGTATAAGCATGAACGAGATAAGAGAGGGAGAAAAGCCTTCTCTTCCCACGAGATACATCCTTTTATATCAGGTCCAAACCTAACTTCAAACTTTGGTTTCCCTCTATAATGAAAAACCCTACTATTATTGTGAATAGATTCAATGTCTCGCTTCTTCTTTTCATTTTTGTACTTGAGTGTTCTGCAGTCCTTGATGAGATGGCTAGTCCTCTTATAGTATTTGAGAACAATTTTTGCATTGGCTGAAATGATCAAGAATTCGGCCCTGAACCAAAATTCGACCCTGAGCCAAAATTCGACCCAGAGTCAAAATTTGATCCAGATTGTATGTTGCTCTTTCTGTCAGGATAATCTGACTTTGGAGATGTCTTAGATTTGAACTTCTGATTTCTGTTTGTGTATAGAGCTTGAGGATCAGATCCTGAGCTCGAGGAGGATGCATTTCTTCTGATCTCCTCTTGTAATAGCCTCTAAATGACTTTCGATAGAGTGAGATGCTGCTGGGTCAAAATAGCCATGACCCATGTTTCATAGGCATCAAGCAGACTCGATAAAAGAGTCATTACTGCAACTGAATCTTCAATGACTGAGCCGGTTCCAATCATTTGCTCCATGAGGTTTTTGAATGTATCGAGATGGCTGAAAATGGTGTCTGCATCAAATTCTCAAAGTGAAGAATTTCTTCCTCATATGGAGTTTGGATGTGACATCTCTGATGTCATAGAGAGTTGCTAGGATGTCCCATGCATCCTTAGCAGTTTGAGCAGATCTAATGTGATTGATCTGAGAGTATTTGATGATCAATGCAATTAAGGCAAATGCCTTGCCATCTCGTTGTCTCCATTTGGTGATGCTAGTTGCATCAACCTTTGGTTTGATTTTAGTACCATCAACTATGTCCCATAGTTCTTTGGCTAGTAGAACGACTTTCATCTTGAACTTCGAGAGATGGTAGTTCTCTCCATCGAGCTTGTCAATCAGAGAAGAACTAGAGGATGATCCATTCTGGTATAGTGGCGAGATCGTTGGTAGAAACAATGACATATGAATACAGTTGGCTACGCACTTGCTGAAAATATGTCTTGGTAGAAACAAGACTGATAATCCGCAATAGAAAATGCAGATTACTTAACCACCCGCTCTGATACCATATTGTAAAACGGTGGGTTATCAGAAATGATTGACCGATATCAGATTAGTAGAGCTCAGATAGAAATAGACACTCTGATACCATGTTGTACAATGATAGAAATGTGGTGATGAGCAGCGAAACTGGTGAGCAGATGGTTATTGGATCAGAAGTGCAACAGTTACCAAGAAAAAAAAATGTTCAAGGTGAATAAATCAGACAATGCACAATAGAACAACAATAATGTGGAAAAAGACTTGCACTTTGATAGGATATAAAAAAGGAGTACAAGAGCTTGAAGCTGGCGCAAAATAGTAGGCGCAAAATACTTTAGTTGAGTTTGGTGATTGCAAACTGATTGAACAACTATCTACAAAAATACTGCCTGTGCAGGATGATAACCTGATAAGGGCGCTGACTCCATTGTAGACATTTCTTGATGATTGGCAGATGATCAGTACATTGAAAGCTGACATTAATCTGCTTAATTAACTACATTCGTCCTCTAGTAGGTAGCCGTCATTTTACCAATAAATGAATGTACATAGGTAGGCGGACTGTCAACATCGAGACGTGGGTCAGATTTCTGAGTTGACAAAATTTGAATTTTACAAAGGGTCAAAAAATATACAAAGGGTCAGAAATATACAAACAGTGAACTGTCAAAAAAATTAGACCCGATCCGATCCGATCCAGGGTCAGAATAGTTAGACCCGATCCAGGGTCAAAAAATCTCTCTTCAACAAGATTGACATTGGGTTGAAAAAAGGCTTGGGTCGGGAAAAATTTGATCTTGAATTTTTTTGATCTTGCGGCTAAGAAATTCAAGCCTTCCCTTTTTTTTGTCTTTTCCAGAATAAGTATAAACAGATTTCAGGATGCTCATTACCAAATGGAATTGAGCCTGAGCATGAATTCCAACAGAAATGAAATCATCCAAATGAACAAGATAAAAGAATTGATGAGAAGTAGAACACCTTGGCAATAGCTCTCCAAGTGCTTTGGCCAAAGCACCATCTTCTTGAGCCTTACCATCTTGGAACATAGGTTGAGGTAGATCACTTGCCTCTCCTCCTTGAGATGATCCAAGATCCTCTTCGCCACACTTTCACAAGGATTAGCATCAATCTTGAAAAGATTACCACATCTAGTCCCACTTGCTACCACATCACCATCTCTCTTGAACTCTTACTTCTTGAAACAATTAGAATCAAAATGCCCCTTCTTACCACAAAAGAAGCACTTCTTGTTGGATTTGCAACTTGAATGTTTGTGATGACTTCTCATCACTCCCCTCCTTTGACTTGTCCTTCTTGAAATGTTGATGTTGCTCTTTGCCCCTTCCTCTTGGCTTGTCCTTTGTGAAGTAAGCGCTCACCTTTCCATCATCCTTCAATGTGTTCTTTTCATAGATGGATTTCAATGTGTCCCAAGTCTCCTTGGATGAGGTGCATGAGCCAATCTCCCACAAAACTTCATTGGAAACATTCATCTTTACGATATGTAGGGCCATCCTAGACCTCTTTTTGTACCCTTTTCCACCAAGCTTTCCCCTCTTCCTCCAAGCTTTTTCCTCTTCCTCCAAGCTTTCTTCTTGGACGTCTTGGAGCACTTGAGGCTCCTCCTCAACAATCTCCATCACATTGGAGCACCAAAATGGACCCCTTCCTCACTTTCCAAATGGCATAATTGGAGGTGTTCTAGCTTTCTAACAAGCTATCTAGCATAGATTTTGGATCTAATTTGGAGGAGAACCAAACCATCAAATTTGGTTGTACCTCACACATGTTTGAGCACTAAATTCCGTATAGTACCAGATCAGGTCCATTCATAATGATTATGACCCTTCTTGATCCTAAAATCAAAAGATAGACAAGGAGATGCATCTACACTCACAAAATCTTGATTTCAAGGCAAATTTTCACATCAAACTTGACATATGCATGGATATCTTAGGCTAGCTCTGATACCATTTGAAAATTCACACGTGTGGGAATGCCACAAAGTGTGATTTTGATCTCCTAAGATGTGGTGATTGCACATAGATTGAAAACCAAGATCTATTCCATCAATCTAAGGCAAGAGCACTTTCTACCATGCATAAATCATCCATACAAGTACATTCACATGTGTGGAGACTTGTACAGCACAAAACTAAGTATGAAAATGCCATCCTGTCGGGTAGAGAGAGAATCCACAATCAAGAACTCGACTAGAGAGAGAAATCGATTTTGACTCAAAATAGTGTAGAAATCTCATAACTCCAAAAACTTACAATACAAATGGATTGATGCTCCTATATGTAGCCACTCGAAGTAGAGGGGAGTGAAACATAATTGGACCCCTTGTTTTTCTCCTCAAAATCCTATTGGTTGAGTGACATATGAGCTCTTAATCTTGATTGGACCATTTTGCTAGATTCTAGCTTTTTGATTGGTCACTAACTCTCATGCCAACACATGGACATGTCACACACCAAATCTAAACTTGATAAGTCATCAATGTTCTGATAAGTTTTTGTATCAATAAATGCCTAGAAGTGTTCCTTCTTCTCTTAGATAAAAGAGTTCTTAGTAATCAATAAGCCTATCGAGCCACTAGTACGTCTAATCAGTAAGATACGTCAACAAGACCTTTTAGAAACTTTAGCCTTATCAAAAAAACAAATTTTCAACAAGGGAAGGGATAATAAAAACCAATCCTTTGAGTACTATATCAATTCCTACTTCGAATCAATTTGAGAAGTCCCGACCTTAGTTCCGCAAATTGTTCTTTCGGTACAATTAAAACCCTTGCTAAAAAAAAATGAATGTTATAGTTTTCGATCTATTCATTCCATATTCCCTTTTATGGAGGACCATCTTTCACATCGTCATTGTTTCTCAGATATAAAAATACCTCATTCTATTGATCCAAAAATTCTTATACGAATTTTTTGTTGACGGATTCAAGATGCTCCTCTACACTCATTACGACTCGTTTTCTATAAATATCCAAATATCATTGTATTGGATAAATCCATTCCTTTTTCATTGGAATAAATAAATAGATTATCCACAATTTTATGGAATTATTATGTCGATGAATTTGAATCCACTTCGGTTTCTATTTGGAAACGAACTTTGCATTTCGAACCATTATCCTATGGAGCTTTACTTGATCGGACTCAGTCCATTCATAAGATTGAACATATTCAAGAGCTATCACATGTTACAAAGTCATCATGGATTCTTATTTTATCAGGGAATATTTCACCTTGTACAAAAAAATATTCTATTCATTATGTAAGATATGGAAGTAATCTCATGATAGCTTTGAAAGGTACTAAATTTTTGGTCCATAAATTGAAGTCTTATATAGTAAGATTTTGGCAATATTATTTTCATTGCTGGTTTCGACCATACAGGATATGTATCAAAAAATCATCCAAGATTGTCTTCCTTTTCTAAGTTATACTTTGGGTATCCAGCCCCGAATCATCGTGGTTCAATCTAAAATGATAAATGATTTACCTCTTACCAGTCTTATTACCAAAAAATTATGTGCTATAATTCCGGTTTCCCATTTAATTCAATTATTAGCTAAAGAAAATTTTTGTGACACATTAGGACGTCCAATCAGTAAATTACCTTGGACTACTTTTAGAGATGATGATATTCCCAACCCATTTAATCACATTTGGAAAAATATTTTTTATTATTATAGTGGATGTCTTTCAGAAATGGCTTGTACCAAATACAATATATACTCCGATTTCCATGTGTGAAAACTCCGGCTTGTAAACATAAGAGTACGATACGTGTTGTATGGAAAAATATGACTGGCTCTGTACTGAGGTGAGATAGTCCTTCATAGGAGGTGAAAGCAAGAGAACTTACAGTGTTGATGAAAACAATATCTTGAGCAGATTACACACGTTGAAGCACAAAAGTCTTAAGTGGGGAACAAAACATTAGTCTTGGAGGCAATAGAAAGCCAAGGTAGCAACAACCAGATCTAAAATTTGTTTAACATTGGCAAACTATGAGCCTTTGCTGATTTTTTTTACAGTTTTCGAGAATTTTCAGACTTTTGGAAGTTGCTGAGAAATGGTGCTAAAAAGTCCATTTGACTCCACGACCGCCATCTCTCTCTCTCTCTCTCTCTCTCTCTCTCTCTCTCTCTCTCTCTCTCTCTCTCTCTCTCTCTCTCTCTCTCTCTCTCTCTCTCTCTCTCTCTCTCTCTCTCTCTCTCTCTCTCTCTTGCGGCCTGGTTACATAGTGTAAAATAGTGTCTTGTGTCTCCAAGAGTCTGATTCACTTCTCCAAGTTGAGCCACATCATCGGATTTTGATCAAGACAATTCAACGGTGGAGAACATCCAATCTTGGATGCAGAAACTTCATTTTTTAAAAATTTGAAATTTCTAAAGGGCAAAATTGGGATTCCTCATTAAAAAATCTCATTTTGAAGGGACCCAACTTTTCGTCCATATTTTGGAGGGCTGCCCCTATCTCTTTAGGGCCCTGTCCACTGGTGTTTTTTGCAGAAAAGTGAAAAACAGAGTGATATTTGAGCATGGAGAACGCGACTGTTTTGCAACCGGGCATTTGATAGGAGGAAACAAAAAGCACAAAATGTCATCAACCTGTCAGTAAGAGATCATTCCCTACATTTTGGATTCGGAAGGACCGAAAGAAGCATGGGATACGTTGAATGCATTGTTTGAGACCACAAACACATCTCGAGTGCTATTCTTGAAGATGAAGCTGCACACATTACGGATGGATGATGGTTGAACTATTGCCGATCACCTATTGAAGGTAAAGGAGATTCGTGATCAACGAGCTGCCGTTGGAGAGTGAGCAAAGGATCGTGAGATCGTTCAATTGACATTGAACAGCTTGAGTGAATCACATCAGATGTTTGTGACAAGTATTGCCACACGGGAGAATCTTCCAACATCTGAAGAGCTAGGTAGATTACTTTTGCAGGAAGAGCAACGTCAAGAGAACTTGAATCATCGTAATAGGAGCTATGATCAAGCTCTTACAGTTAGAGGATGAGGTGGAAGATTTGGCCGTGGTAGGTATCAATTGAGAGGATGAAACTCAAGCCGAGGATCATTTTAACAATTTCATGAACAAGCCAATGATAGTCCGAATTGAGGCAATTGGGATCAAGGCCGAGGTCAAGGATGTGGCTATTCCAGGCAAAATAAACCTGGAAACTATAGGTACTGCAACAAACCTGGCCATTGGGAGCATGAATGCTTCAAGAAACAAAAGGAAATAGCACAAAGAAAAGACAAATGGCAAGCTGGCAATTATGCTGATCAACATCAACTATGTTGATTAACATCAATACGATCATGATTAGATGATACAGGTGAAAGCTCAAACTTGTTCATTACAGCACTAATGACAAGTGACGAAGCAAAGGATACCTGGTACATCAACAGTGGAGCATCCAAGCACATGACTTCGAGGAAGGAGTGGTTTTCGAAATTCAAGGGGCTAGCCAGCGGAATGATAAAGCGAATAAGCAATGTGCAATATATTCCTGGTTTAGCCAAAAATTTACTATCAGTTGGGACGATGGCTGATCTACAACTTAAGGTTGAGTTTGATAGCAAAAATGTCTCGTCAAGGACATCAAGAATCACTACAAAGTGATTGCTACAGGAGCTAGAGTCAACGAGAATCGACTCTACAAATTGAATGCGAGATTTTTTACTCAAGCTATGGTAAGCACTGTTGATAGTCGAAGTGACCTTTGGCATCAAAGGTTAGGTCATATTAGTGCTCAAAGCTTGCAAATCCTTAAAAGAGGTAATCTAGTTGTTGGATTGCTTGATATTGCTTTTGAAGGAAAAATTTGTGAGGGTTGCATTTTGGGAAAACAACATAGAGAGAGATTTTCCAAAGGTGGAGCAAGAAGAGCCAATGGTATTCTTGATCTTGTTCATAGTGATCTGTGTGGACCAATACAAACTAGGTCCATTAGTGACTGTTACTATTTCATCACGTTCATTGATGACTATAGTGGACATATCTGGATTTATTTCTTAAGCAAGAAATCAGATGCTTTTGCCAAGTTTAGAGACTTCAAGGCTCTAGTTGAAAAACAAACATGTTGTTATGTTAAGACTCTCAGATCAGATGGTGGTGGTGAGTATTTTTCAATAGAGTTTATAGATTTTTGCAAGGATCAGGGGATCAAGAGGCAAACTGCTGCACCCTATTCACCACAGCAGAATGGAGTTGCAGAACGGAAGAACAGATCCATTGTGGAGATGGCTAGGGAAATGCTTAAGAGCAAGGGTTTGCCAAATACTTTTTGGGCAAAAGCATGCAACACAGCTACTCATATCTTGAATTGGTGTCGAAGAGCCAATGGAAAAAGACAGGGTTAATAATGAGACTCCTAGGAGAGTGCCTAAGTGGTACTTGTCAGTACAAGTGATGCTAATTAGGGAGATACTCCCGAATCAAGTGAACATGGAGAGCTTAGGAGATCAAGCAGAAATCGAAAACCTCCAGCTCGACTAGAGATGAATCTAGCCTTGATGGGATCCATGTTAATGGCTCAAGAACCTAAAACTTTTAACGAAGCATAAGGAGTGGCGTGCAACTATGGAAACAGAAATGGAGGCTATATCGAAGATCAAAACATTGGTTGAGCTACTTGATGGTAAGACGCCTATCTCATGTAAGCGGATCTACAAGACAAAGTATGGAGCAGATGGGCAACTCAACAAGTACAAGACACGGCTAGCTACAAGAGGTTTTGAGCAGCAGGAAGGTATAGACTTTGAGGAGACCTTCGCACTCGTAGCCAAAATGGTAACTATTCACTCTATCATTGCAATTTCTGCTTTCTATGGTTGGAAAATCCAGCAAATGGACGTCAAATATGCTTTTCTTAATGGAGTGTTGGATGAAGAGGTATATTTAGAGCAACCTCAAGGGTTGTTGAGCCAGGGAGAGATCATTTGGTTTGTAAACTCAACAAAGCCATATATGGATTGAAGCAAGCGCCACAAGCATGGTACTCTCGCATTGATGAAAACTTCAAGCGAAGGGGAATGGTAAAGAGTGATGCTAATCCTAATCTTTATATTCTTAGGCAAAACTCAGATATAGTGTTCGTTGTTCTCTATGTCGATGATTTGATTATTACAGGAAGTAATATGGGCTTAATTGATGAAATCAAATCATACCTTTCCAATACCTTTGACATGAGCGATTTAGGGTTGATGCATTATTGTCTTGGTATTGAAGTTTGGCAAAAGGAAGACAATGGTATTCTTACGCAGAGCAAGTATGCATGAGATCTATTGTATAAGTTCAATATGCAGGATTGGCAAGTCACTAACTACTCCAATGGAGGTCAATACCAAACTTTCTGCATTTGATGAAGCTGAGAAAGTTGATGCATACTTATATAGGCAGTTAGTGGGCAGTTTAATCTATTCGACACACATACGTCCTGATATTGCGTATATTGTTGGTGTGGTAAGTCAATTTATGCAAGAACCTAGCCAGACTCACTGGAAAGCTGCTAAACATATTTTGAGATATGTTTGAGGCACGTTAAATTTTGGCTTGAAGTATGATCAGTCTGAAGCCCTAATGTTGGTAGGTTATACAGATGTTGATTGGGCAGGAAATATTGATGATCGACGATCTACCAGCGGTCATACATTTAGCTATGGTAGAGCTGCTATTTCTTGGAGCAGCAAGAAGCAACCTATAGTAGCTTTATCTTTGACGGAAGCTGAGTATCGTGCACTTAGCAATGCTACACAAGAGGTAATATGGCTGCGAAGACTACTTACTGATTTGGGTCAATCACAGGTGGATGCTACAACTGTATATTGCGACAACAAAAGCTGTATCCATCTTGCTAGAAACCCAATTCTACATGCTCGAACAAAACACATCGAGATACATCATCACTTTGTTTGAGAGAAAATAATTGATGGCGCCATTGATCTAGTTTTTTGTAAATCTGAAGATCAAGTGGCTACTATTTTTACTAAGTCCTTAGGTAAATGTAAATTTGAGACCCTTCGTAGTCTCTTAGGAATAGAAGAATGTAATTTTATCATTGAGGGAGAGTGTTAGAAAGCAATGATAAACTTACGATTTACTGTTTACGTTACTGCTGCCAGCTGTTACTAGCTGTAATTAGCTGTAGGCTAGTTTAGTAGTCATAGTTGTTTCTCTCTCTCTCTCTCTCTCTCTCTCTCTCTCTCTCTCTCTCTCTCTCTCAAGGTTACTTTTGTACTCTCTTTTATTCAGTTATTGTAATAGTGTGATACAGTGATTGAGTGCTCTTCCTCCTTATGGTGATTGCTTATGATGAATGATTGATAGTGCTTATCAGATCATTGACACTATTCACATTACTTTTGTTATGATAGGTAAAATTGTAGATATTCTACTAATTGGAATAGTTCAATTTATTTACTAGTATTTTCTTTGTTAATATTGATCGCAAAAATGACAAATTTTAGTAATTTCATGAGAATCAAGAGTTTTGAGCAGCACAAATAGGTATTGGAACATTATTCAACAAAATTTACTTGATTTTCCATGTGTGTCAATTTATGCGCGTTGTGCATGAGCAATTTTCCGTAAACACATTATGTTCATGATAGCCATACAATTGCAATATATAATTTTACACTAAACAAAAATGAAATGAGGGTTTAAACATTTTTGCTAATAGTCTTAATATCACACTTTTTGAAACTTTTTAACACAACCCGCATATCAGTATAAGCATGTTTGACGAGTTAATGACTATATTGGTATTGCACATGATAAAAATCCATTATCAACTCGTATAATTAACATATAGTAGTTGTTAAAATCTACATTTTTTAAAAAGTTCATGATGTATCTATTGAAAGGCAAGACTTTTTTTAAGCAATATTGATTTGAAAAGCCAATAATTTGTTGGTGCCCAACAATTTATCTGCTAAAAGTTTTAAGTACCTTAACAAATTTGATACATGGCAAAATCCATGTATATGAATATTAAGGCCCCCAGCCCTAGTCCATTACACTCTATTATGATATAATCACATACGAGTAGAAGAAAAAGTTGATCCTTTGTTCGGCTGAGCACTTTGCATACCTTCACCCATTGCTCGGAAAACTTTTTTTTGAGTTATCCTTGAAAGACCTTTTTTTGAGTTATCCTTAAAAAACCTACAATATTTTAAGCTTCTTGATATATTTGAAGACTCTCATTAACGGTTATGTATGCATTGCATATACAAAATCGTCAAAGATCTTAGGATATCCATTTTTGAAAAATTATATCGATTTTTTTTTTTGCAACGTGTGAAGCTACTAGGGGTCGTTTATATCTTAGGATATCTATTCCCAAAAATATCACTTCACAGCGATTGGGAATAGATCTTGAGCCTGACCGGCCACAGTTAACAACTGACAAAATCTGCTTCAAGTGCGTTGTTCCTGCACTCGTTCTTGACAAACCCGGCTGTCGGGTCAGCCAAGCCACGCACATCCTCAAGCTGAGTTTTCGGGCTCCACGGGTCGGCCTCTTGAAGGTTTGGCACCTGAAACAACAACCATCTCCAGCCATCTTCGTCGTTTCAGATTATCATGGGTTTTGAAACCTGTTGCAACAGGCAAAGACAATCTGAGCACAGGAAGCAGATCTGTTCAGTCCAGCCCGCGCTCTCCTCTACGTCATGCACGGGCCGGCGGGCCAGGCATGTGAAGAAGTTCTTATATAGTAATACTTTGCCCATTTTCCTGAGCAATGGCCTCCCCCAATACCACCCCTTAAATCATTATTTAACTTAAAAATGAAGAGATAGATAGGGCCCCAGAGTACATTGTAACCGAAATAGCAACCGTCGGGTGCTAACGGGCCCGGCCCTACAACACATCCACGAAATTCAGTAAGGACACGTGGAAAGCGTTCCTTAGTTCTCCCGCACTTTTGAACACGTGTCAATGCGCCGCAGAGACGGGGAATGCTGCACGAAGCTTCGCGCCGCTCCACACAAATTTTTTTGTTTTCGGTTTTGTGGATAGACCGTTGGACTTACTCGAGGACTGAAGGGTAAGATGGAGCAGCTCACTATAAAAGGCGAGCTTGCTTCCATAGCTCCACAACCCATTTCATCGACGCAGCTTCTGCACACCATCCATCTGTTTTTCGTCGTCTTTCTGTCTTCTGACTCCCTTCAGCAAAGCCCATCAGTCGGATAGATAGATCTGCTCTTTCTTGTGTGCCTTTTTATCTGCTAAGAAGCTGTAGCACTGGTGTATAGTTTTGGCATATTTGTATCTATCAATCTAAGCTTTTTGCTGTTGATCTCTGGTTCTTTCTGCTGTTTTGAGCATTCACTAAGCTGTTGAATAGCCGCCTCAATTGCTCTTGTACATACACTCGTCTTCAGCAAAGCCTCCATCGTTCTGACAACTATATATGCTCTTTTTTGTGTGCCTTTTTATCTGCTAAGAAGTAGCACTGCTGTATAGCCTTGGCATATTTATCCAATCCTTTTTGGTGTTGATCTCTGGTTCTGTTTGATGTTTTGAGCATTCAATAAGCTATTGTAGTATAGCTTCGCACATACCCTCGTCTTCTCAGCTGATGAGAGATTTTGCCTTTCTTTGAAGTCATTTGAGGAAGCATAAGTTCAGTCACACTTTTTAGCAGCAGATTAGTAGAGGCATTTTGTTGTAGTTTTCATAGAAAAGATTTTTGTAGCTCACATACTGGTAGTTTGAAAGGTTCCTTGGAGCTCACATCCTGGTATAAGTTCAAGCATGGAGCAACAAACGTCATCTCCTAAGAGTCCCAGAAACGCCGTGGTAGTGGAGATCATAGAGCCCGGAGCATTTGAGCCGTCTGAGCATTTCTACCCTCGCGTTTTGAATGCTCAAATTCATCCACTCGTACGCTCGTTTTTGTGTCTCGGAAATGAGCGGATTAAGAAGCGCTACTGTCACCTGCACCCAGAGGCCAGGGCTGAAGCTGTTGACAAGGCACTCAATTTTACCACAAGGTACATAATCTGGGAGCAAAAGTGTGCTAGAAATTTCCATATGGTATTGTCTTTCTCAAATGTGCTTTCTAACTGTACGGTTTTTTTCATTGCAAATAGCTATGTTAGTGAATGTTAAGCTATTTCTGATTTCAGTGCTTTCAATGAAACCCTAATTCAAAATCCTGCAACCAGGTATTTTAAATGGGGAGGTGCAGACCTGTTTTCTACCACTTCAGATCGTGGACAGAAAAGGTTCGTGGTGGTGGAAACGAATTCCTGCCCGTCAGGGCAAAAGTCCATGCCCTTGGCAAATGAAGAGATGGAGCATGCTGGGTATCGCACACTCTTGGAAAAAACCGTCATGCCAGTACTGAATGAAGGAGAGGTCAACGGGCAGCCTCTACCAGAAGGAAAGCTAGCAGTTCTTTATGACAAAAACAAGATGGAAGCTTCCGGCTATGCTGCTGCACTTGCAGATCTCGCGAATGAGCCTGTTTACCTGGTGCCGTGCTTTGCGGATGATCCTGAACCCAAGCTCCAATGTAGACAGGATGGAGTGCTGCTAATCAAAACCTCTCAAGCTCTGTGGAAGGCCCCAGAGTTGGCAGTGAATGGCCAAGCTCCCTATGAGTCTTTGCTAGCTAGTGATGAGCAATGGGAGCCAGTAAGAGCTGCTTTGAGGTATGTGACACAAAGGCCTTGGACTAGGATCCCTCCAATAACACGTACCTTTGTATTCAATCCCGTTCTAGCTTGTTTGGCTGGTGGGAGGAACAAAGTGCTGGCAGCCAAAGCCTATGATCTGTACAATGCAGAAATTTCTTCAACTGGGCTCACAATCCACACTCCTCATACCATATGGGATGTCAACAAGCCAGAGGTGCCGTTGTGGGTGAGGAGAATGGGTGGCCTGGCTGTTGTGAAAGTGCCATATGCAAATGCTGGCCAGGGCGTCTGGACAATCACCCATGAGGCAGAGCTGAAGGACTTCATGGAGATTGAACACCGCTATGATCGCTTCATTGTGCAGGTAAATTCAATCTTTTCATGTGCATTTGATGGCATTCTGTTATGAGTGTTAAGTTGGGTTTCATTCCATGGGAGGATTCTCCTAACCACCATCAACTGAGATTTGTACCCGGTATGTCCTGCATATGCTTGTATCAATTGCAGAGCTTGTTCTTTGGGGAAACTGCGACTTCTTCTTGAACAAAATTAGTATTGTAATCTTTCTTTCATGTACATTATGTTTGCTTAGAATGATCTAAGAGGTATGTCTTAAGCAGGCACTAATTGGCAACAATGGTTGGAGCTCTGCTGGTTATGGAGGCAGGCTCTACCACGTTGGAACAATACCAAATTCCAAAGGTCATATTTATGCAGCAGATCTGAGGCTAATGGTGGGATCTTCCCCTGAGGGTTTCTTCCCTGTTGCAATATATGCAAGACGAGCACGCCTTCCACTGGCAGAGAATCTTGAATCAGGAGCACACTCCTGGGATATGCTTGGCACAAACTTGTCAGTGAAGGTAATGTTGCACCACCCAAAAGAACCTTCCATGAATCTGTTGTTTCCCAAAAAAATTTCCACTCGTTCGCTGCTTAGGTATCTTCCTTTTTTTATAGAGGTCCTCAGGGCAAACTTTGAGTTCTTCACATGATCAGCATTTGCTTTAAACTGAAAAAAAACCAACAAATGCCAGAGCAAGCAGAGTGCCATATTTGTGGTCTAAGACTATGGCCTGAGACTTCAGATGTTGAGTGCCTTTAAATTGGATCAGAGAAAGCGTTGTGAACTCGCACATGTTCCATTTTCAATATGCTGAGATAGCTAGTGTGTATGTCCACAGAACCCTGATGGATCTTGGGACACAGAAACTGAGCGTTTGCTGCTGATGGACAGCAAAGATTTCAATCATATTGGCATTGGTTTGGACGACTTGATTGAGGCTTATATGCAGGTTGGGAAATCTTTTGTGCTTGTACTTGTCAAGCTGCATTTTAAAATTCTTTTTTGAACATTAAAGTCTTCTCCTTAGAAACTTGAGATCAGCAACAGACAGGTTCACGTTTTTTACTGATTATCTTGACGGTATATCTTGTAAGTTGGGGATTTCATCTGCATAAAGTGCTATATTTTTGTTCATATGAGTCTCATGCATTGATGGATGAAGACTTCAAGTGCCTCATTACAGGTTTTGACATTCTTAGGATTATGCTTATAATATCTTCCTGTCTTTCCTGGCAGACAGTTTTGTCCGTTACGGCTATTGACAGTTTGGCTTGCAAACTTGTAACACAAAAGGTAGGCGCTTGCCACGCTTTATTGAGGTAATCCAAAATATATCAATGTTTGCTGGAAAAATAGCTAACACCTTATCAATATTGCAGGGTGACTTTGGCCTTAGATTGTTTCGATCGCTCAATCCAGATCCTAAGCTTCTGGCAGAGCTGTTTCCTACTCAACTGCGTCCATCTCTTCTCGAACCACCGCCGACTTTGTCAAAACTTCTTAAAACACAACTTGACATCAGTAGCAGAACAATTCACACATAGATCACACTTGTTACCTTTCTTTGACAGCGGCTTCAAAGACAAACTTTTGGTATATCTTTCTCTAACAATCTAAAACTTCATAGATTGTATTTTCGAAGTCTTTATGATTTCCCTTTATCAATGTGTAATTTATATAAAAATGTGATCCTTGCTTTTATGCTGCTATGCAATTCACTAATCACAAATTTTGTTTTGCAGAAAAACTTTTACTTGCATATTATGACAGTTCTTTGATGGGTTGATCTTACATCCGTGCAATTTTGAAGATAGAATGAATACTGCATCAGAGATTCAGAGTTTCTGGAGGCCAAGGGCTGATGCATTCTAATATTAGCCCTGCCAAAAGTTTAAGAACAGTTTGAACAGATAAAGTTCATCAATAGCGATATATATGGTAGCAGGGAAAAGTCTATAGTTCTATGCAGCTCAAGGATTTTTTGCCTCACAAATTTAGAGCTGTTATGAAGCCTTTCATAAGGATTATCAAATGCAGGCTGAGTATTTTTAGAACTCAGTCCATACTTTCTGAATGTAAAAAAATTTCATAAATTAAAGCGACTGGTGACAGACACTCCAGATGTATTATTTGAGACCACCGAGTAAGAATGTATTTCTGATTCTGTAATGTCGAAGCTCTCTTTTATTTAATTTTCTCTGTTATCTCTAAGGGTATCTCATTATCTGATCTTTATTTCTTTTCTTAAGAACTTTATTCTCAATGAGGATTTGTTTATGCAGTTCAGTTCAGCCTTTTTTGGAAAAATGTAGCACCCAATTCTGTTGGGTTTTTTGGTAGATCAATTCTCTGCTGTCTGTCTGTCAGGCATGTGTACTTTGGAGCCTAATTGGCAAAGCCATTGTACATAGAGTTTATTAAAAAACCTATATCTCTTTCCTTATTTATTGTATGAACCTGCAATTCTTCAATAGTGTTGCATCAGCCACTAATTTACCAACACATTAAATCAAAATTCTTCAAATCAGAATTTCATTTGGCTGATTTTAACATCACCCAAGGTCTAACTAGGTCTAGAGAATGGGGAGCTAAGGGCCCACTTCCATCGACATGTCACACAATAATACTACACTAGAGTGACTTGGTAGTCATTCTCACTTTGCTTGCTTTTCGATAGTTATTCTCATTTAGCTTGCTTTTCCAACCAACACATGCCTACCGTATGCCAACTTATAATTGTAACCAACTTGGCCATTCATCCACAAAAATTAACGAACTTACCATAGCAATCACATGAGGTAATAACATCAACATGTGGGCCCAAATGGTTTCGAGGACAATTCTTTCCTCGAGGATCGAACAATATCAAGGGTGTAGCGTCCCCCCAATATAGACCCCAGCGCAAGCACCCAACAGAAGGTTGGCACGATATATGCTTCCATTCCATTGGACCATTCCATTGGACCAAAACATATAAGTGAAATTCAATAAGGTCGTTTGTGCCATGGTTTTGAAGAGTGCTTCATTTGATCTTAATTGACTTTGGTTTCATGACCAGTTGGGAACATCAGAAACATATTAAGTTAAAATGGAACATATACATATATTCAAAACATAGTAGATGATGTATGTAAAATTCAAAATATTTACTTCAATGTGACAATATTCCGTTTGCTAGGAGCGGCAACCTCGCCTCAACCTGCATAGCTCATGAAAAGAGAAGGGAAGAGAGAGAGAGAGAGAGAGAGAGAGAGAGAGAGAGAGAGAGAGAGAGAGAGAACAATTGTACAAACACAGTGAAAAATATAAAAAATAAAAATAAAACTCTGTGGCATGTGTTTTGTAAGCCCACGTATGAGTATTTGCCAATAAACTTCTACTATGGCATGTGTTTTGTAAGTCCATGGCTATTATTTTTCATTCCCTTTTGGGTGTTAAGTAGGATCTAGTTAGACTCCCTTGCTAGTTGGGTACCGCCTTAGCAAGGTTTTTGGTATTTGTACATCTGGCTAGTTGGCTAGTTGGGTACCGCCTTAGTCACACCTTAGTTTTATTTCTGTTCCGAGCACCAGTTGGGAAAGCCTTGGTGCTCCCTCTTTGTTTATGTTTTATTCACAGTTGAAAACTTGTAGAACTTAGAGGGTGGACGACCGGTCTAACACTATACTATGCACGAAACCCTCTTTAAACATAGCCACTTAGCGGAGTAGATTTTACTTCCAACATTGGCGCCGTTGCTGCTTTTTAAGATTTTTCTAGCTAGCTTTCTTGTTCTTTTTCGCATTTCTAACATGCATGTGTGTATGCTTAACTGATTTTTTTTCACACTCCAACACAAGACTTTTCTCCAGGTCATAAATGAGCTGCTGAGCAACCCATCAAGCCGGAGGGAAGCAACAAAAGTGTCAACTTGGGAATTTTCTCCAAAAGAAATGACCCAAGTGACATTTTTTTCAACCAAACAAGTATATCAAAATTCGTTGAGCTGTCTGCAGCCATAACAAACACTGATCTTTCATCCTATCACCTCCACAAATTTTGACCCTGGTTAGATTTTTTTGAAAACACCCTGATATACTGTCAAAATCCTTTGTTTTGCAACCAAATCTTGGTTTTAGAAATCGCCGACTTCACTGAGGCTAGATCTATTAAATATCAGTCCTCCAGCAGCCCCGCAAATTCTATCTCAAAGATTTCACCTGGTTTCTGTCAGAACATTATTTTTTTCACTATTTACCTTACCTTTCCAACAAACCTCCGTATCAGAAATCGTCGACCAGACCACGAAATCGCCCACAGACTGAACAATTTTCTTGCACCCTTTGCGAATTCCATCCCTTCGAAAAAATTCTAAAAAAACCAATTAAAACAATATTTTACAATGTAAAGACCCTATCAAAATTTGCGAATACTGTAAATTTATTTTTCAGCCTGTCCACGATTTCTACCTTTGTCTACAAATTTTATTACTACAAAACTCCAGTTTTTGCCAATATCTCCTATTCTGCAAGAAAACTGTCTTTTTGACTTTTTTTTTGGCCAAGTACAATACTGTATTGATTACCTGTACTATTTTTCTACGACTCATACTGCATCATGTCTCGAGATTGTGCTGAATCTTCCATTCCTGCTCCTCCATGACACAAACACAGGATCCCACGCATCGATGCGCCAAAGTACGATGGAGAATATGACCCAGTTAGATTTCTCCAAGACTGTGAAAAATAGCCTAATTTGGCAAGCCATGTAGAACATTGTAAATATTGTGTATAATTGGGTTCCACACATGTAAGGCCAAGATGCCACGTGGAAACCCACTCCTAATGTAGGTTAGGTCAAGTAAAGAGAGTTGGTCATGTCTATTTGGTGGTCAGCCCTACTTTATAGGACCTACACCTAAGTTTAAGGTGAAAATTTGACCAGCTAGCTACCTACCAAGCATAACTAGGATCTAGGCTAGGGTTTCATTTTAGGGCAAGAAGAGTGAGTTAACTTCCTTATTACATGCTGGAAATCCACCTAACTTCAAGAAGGAAGTCGAATTTGCTATGTATTCCAAGCTCCCATAGTGAAAAGATAGAATATTTTTGGAGCTCATTGGAAATCTCAAGCTACTCCACTATGTATATTGAGTTTTTGTGATACAAATGCAACCAAATCAATTTCTACTTGTTTTTCAGCTTGAAGGCCGTACTATAGCCTGTAGTACACACGTGTGGGCTCGGATTTCAATGTTCGTCAATGCTTTTGATTGTTAATAGTTGTAAGTTGTCAAATTGCCAATCTAGATCAACTTTTTTGTGTCTAGTTTTTTGATAGATTGTTAAGCAAGCATCCAAACAATCTTGTGGATCTTTTGTAGATCCATGTATGGTCCTAAAGTACAGTACTTTCACACAAAGAATTTGATGATGCATGCTGCTTCTATGGAGATACCTCTGAAACTGAAAAGCTCAGACTATTCCCTATGGTGCTCTATGGAACTTCAAAAGAGTGGTATTTCAACCTTGAAGCTCCTAATTTTGCTTCTTGGACTACCCTCAAGGATGCTCTCATCAAGTGTTTCAAACCTTCTAATTTGACTCAGAGCCCATTCGTCCAAATCACACATATTAATATGTGTTGCGAAGAGTCTGTTAGGAGCTACATTGAGCGTTTTAAACATCTCAAGGTAGAATGTATTTACAAAAATATCACCGAAAGAATGGCCATCAAACTATTTCTAGTTGGACTTCCCAAAAATATCTGCCGAGAACTAAAACCAGTTGACCTTTATGATCAACTTAAGGACGTCATGACTGATGCCATCTGTGAAGGACGAGGGGTCCGATGAGGACTTTGATCACAGAGAAAAGAAGTCAAAAAATCCAGACATTCTTAATCAACAAAAGTTCGAAAATACCACCCAATCCTACAAACTTCTACAACAAATGGAAACTTGACAAAAAGCTCAACAAACCCATATGGATAAACTCGCTGATGATTTCCAAACCACCATGAAAAATTTTGATGATAAATCTTTCCCAGCAAGAGAAAATATATGGTGTTCTATCTGTTCACAAAACCACACTACCAATGAATGTCCTCGACTGAAAAACCATTATCCAGTGGACCCTAGACCCATTATCCAGTGGACCCATTATCAATGAATGTCCGCGACTGAAAAAGCATTATCCAGTGGACCCTAGACCCATTTATCGGCAATATCATGCTTACAATTCACAATAGTCCATGCCGCGACAAGGCATCTATCAACCACGACCAACTGCACCCAATCAGTATCCACCACATCAACAATTCCTCGTCGATTATCAACCTGCTCCATAGCAAGCTGTCCACTATCTTGATCCCAATACCATCAATCAGACAACTTATTATGTGGAAGACACTACTCAACCAGGGTACACCACTGAGATAGTTGTTTATTATGCGTATGATCCTAATGCTCAAGTGCTTGACCCCAATGCCCAAACTTATGATCCTAACCAAGCTGTGCTTTCCACGCATCAACTTCCAGCAATACACAGATGTTTTATCTGCGTAGGTAAACATCCTAGTATTCGCTGTCCAGATAAACTTCGCTTTCTACCAGCTTGTGAAAATTGAGGCATTGAACACCATGTGAAGGATTGTCCTTGCCGATCTAAACCAGTTGCTCCTGTCTGTTCTGTGCAAGTCGCAGTCGAAACTCATCCAGCATGGGTATTGACTCGTGCACAAGCCCAATGCCAAGCCCCTACCGTCGCACCCAGCAAAACCCAGCAGCATAATGTACCTCCAAGTGAAGGTTCGACACCCATTGTCTATCCTCACCCATCCGAAAAAATTAGGTTGCATCACTAGTATTGACAACAATTTCCAAATGCAGACCAACACTCTTCCACCTCCCATAAAGTACCTCACATGTCTTTTGAGAACAAGACTTTTGAAGGCACTGAAGTCTGGGGGGATCTATTACAAGCTATTGTGACTCTCCCTTTCCACGTTCTTTGGAAACATGCGGGTAAGTGAAAACAAAGAATCCAATCCACCGAAACCACCACCCTTGATGAGCTACCCGAAATGCCATTACACCACACAAATCCGCTCAGTGAAAGGGGCAATATCAAGATTTCAGCTACTCATCGCCAATCTCGCGAAGCCTTCGCTGTACTAGATGGTGGCTCAGGTGCCAACATCATTTCCACATCCCTCATGTTAGAATGGAATCTGAGAGACAAACTCACCAAACCCACTTGTCAGCTCATGATGGCTGATCAAAGTGTGGTCCGCCGACCTACCGATTTCCTCCCACAAGTTCTGATCAAACTAGGAGGCCTGAAATTTTTAGTCGTACTCGAAATCCCTAGTAATTCATCTTCCTACGACTTACTACTTGGTTGTCCATGGCTCACTAGTCGTTCACGACTGGAGCAAAGGACGAGTCACCTTTGGTAATAGAGACAGCTCTGTTATCATTGATTCATTTGGCAAACTTAAACCTGCACGCTTTCACGACGAGTAATCATCTACTACTAATTCAGTGTTTGATCCATATCAGTCCACTCAAGAAAAAGGTCACTATGTTGAGTCTACTGATATCATAAACTAAAGTCACAGTTTGGCTACCATTGATTGTGTGAATGCTGATTATTGTGCTCAACATCAGGATGATTGTACCTATACTCCTCTGGCCGATAACGAACACTTTCCTGAACTAGACACACCTATCATTAATATCGATTTTATTGATATTCTTCCACACAATGATGAGTTGTTAAATGTTGTCTGACTACCTACTGATGAATCAAAAAATTTATTTGTAGATGACGACAATGTCTTACAAATTTAGAATTGCCCAAAAGATTTCGACATTTCTGATATTCAGATCCTCAACTACATGGAGGCACTTCCACTCAAAGCCTTCCTGCAATATTTATCCAAAGTGGAACCAGTTGCCAAAGTTACAGTCAAAAAAGCTGATACCAAGCTATGCCGTGTCAAACGACAAAATTATCCATGGGACCTCTATGAGGAGGAAATAATTTTTCAAATCGACGATAAGATCCTCCATGATGTGCCACCACTTTCTTATCCGCACCCTCACGTCCTCCGAAGCCACAACCTCGTGTCCATACCATGAAAGAAAAGATGAAGAAACCCCTTCAAATCCAGTCGCCTGGAGACCTTATCACTATTAGGGAAGTTCCTGATATCGCTCATATGCCAATCCCCGAACCTCCAATTACCACAAGCTCAACGTGAGCCAAATGGTAAATTACCCTACGAAGGCCCTGCTCGATCACTCTATCTTTGAGAGAGCCCAATGAAAGTAACAAATACATTGTCCACATTGGGACTCATCTCAATCGGGAACAATACATAAGGCTTGAGAAGATTTTGCACAAATATCGACATGTCTTTGCTTGGTCCTATAAAGACATGAAAGGAGTCTCACCCCAAGTAGTTGTGCATCGTATTCCTCTTAAACCAGATGTGAGACCAACTGCTAGTCGTCCCTACAAATGTAATCCGATCTACAAGGCCAAAATCAAAGAAGAATTACAATGCTTGTTAGATGCGAGATTCATCTACGAAATTGAACCTACTGAGTGGGTCTCCCCAATCGTCATCATTCCTAAGAAAAATGAAAAACTCCGCATCTGTGTCAACTTTAAAAAATTTAATGCCATCACAGAACGTGATCATTTTCCATTATCTTTTGGAGAATCCATCTTAGAAAATCTAGTAGGAGATGAGGCCTACTCTTTCTTAGATGGCTTTAGCGGATACAATATGATTCAAATTTTGAAGAAGATCAACATAAAGCCGCTATTGCCACAGAATGGAGAACCTTTTGTTGGAAAGTCATGCCTTTTGGTCTATGTAATGCTCCTACCACTTTCTAGTGTGTTATGCAAGCTACCTTTTCTCAGTAGATGAGAGCCTTACCCTAGAGGATTACTTGGACAATTTAGGTGCACATTTAGAAGAAACACGTCAGTCTGTGCTTGAGAAATATTTTATCCAATGTCAACAGTTCGACATCTCCTTGAACCCTGAAAAATGCCAGATCTGGGTAACACATGATATTGTGTTAGGACATATCATTTCAAAAAACGGCATCGCAACTGACCTGGACAAGGTCCTGATCATTCAAAATTTGTCTGAACCACGCACCATCCGCAAAGGTTATTCTTTCCTAGGCCACACCAACTAGTATCGGTGCTTTATTCTTGATTTCACATATAAAACACGATTAATTTGTAAAGGGGTATTGTTCCCAAATGGACCGATGAACAACGAGTCGCATTCATTCAATTAAAGGAAGCCCTCACCAATGCACTTATCCTCCGGGCTCCTGTTAGTGATAAAGATATTTGTGGATCTTGTTAAATTTGTGTGTATATATCAATTTTAACTATATATTTTGACAAGTGTATTTTGTCAATATCATTAACATTCTTGTTAAAAAATGTAGATAAAATTTAATCGTTCATTAGCGAATATGTCTTCTACTGAAGAAATGTCTCTAAACAGGTATATTTATTAAATGTATAGTAGATATTATATACTTAACATTTGGATTTGCAGCATTGTGTGTTGAATATAACTTTTTGTTTTTTTTCTACGATTGTTTAAAGCACGACGCCTCCACAAGATAGCAAAAGTTTAAAGAAGATGCAATATTATTACAAAATGAAATCACAAAAAAGAGCACAAATGCTTGAGCAAAGACTTAGTGGAAGATCATTGTCATCAAGTTCTGGTGCCCAGCCTCGACCTAAATCGCACGTACTATATAATTATTTGTTTAAAAGTTAGGACTATATTTATACACATATAAATTAGCTTGTATCATTAAGCTAATCATTTTTGTAATTGTAAAATGAAATTAGTATCAACAGAGGTACAACGAAAAGATATATTGCAAGTGCAAACAATGCAAAGGATTGAAAATTCAAGAAAGACGAATAGTGGCGCAACATCTGTGGAAGTTTGGAAAGCACATTGAGGAGCCCGATGTGGATTTGGAGGTACATTTTGACAATTTAGTACTGTTCTTATCATACACATATTTATAATTTTTTTGAAAAAAATAAAACTAATGCTTGTGTAATGTTTCACTCTTGAAAAATAATACATTGATGTCAATGTCTTATAACACATCGATTGACAATCTTATCAACAAGATAAGAAATATCAATTTTGGATCATCTTTGGCATTGGACGAAGATCTTGTTGATGATCATAATGATGTCACTAGTCATTACACACCTCATGATGTGGAAGTTATGCATCTTTCCATTTCGCACGTCACTCACTCCACCACACCTCACATAGATCTTTCCATGGAATCTATTCATCCCACGATATCACCACACATAGATTCTATTCATCCCATTACACCTCACATGGATTCTATCCATCCCACAACACCTCACATAAATTCTACTATGGATTCTATTCATTCCACAATGTCACCACACATTGATTCTATCTATCTCATGACACCTCACATCGATTCTATCCATCCCACGACACCTCACATCGATTCTATCCATCCACATCACCTCACATACCTTGTGTAGAATCTCCTCTTCTTCCTATTCCATCTAGATTTACTCCATTAAAAAAAAAAAACACGACTTGGACGCATTTTGACAAGATTTGAAAATGAACAACCAAATTTAAGTACTATTGACTTATCCAAGAATGTTTTAAATTAATTGACTGAGTCTCCCCTTCCTCCCTACCTAGAAGCATTGGTTAAGCCCTTTGATAGAAAGAAATATTCATGTTGGCCTGATAGAGTTCCACTACCATTATGTGGAACAACATTTTCATATTGGAGTCATATGTACATGATCAAGCCAAGTGAGCACTTTCCTAATGCGGGATTGGGTTTATTTTCTTTGACTAGCATTGATGTCCCCTTGAATAGTGTTGTCACATTAATGCCTTATACAGGACCTCAATACAATTGGGGTGATTGGCATGCTCTATGTCGTCACCAATGGAGAATGCAGGTTCATAGCTTGAATGCCAATGCTTGTTCTTTGGAAGAGCGACGTGTGCAAGGAGAGAATGTTTTGAAATCACATCGTATGGACATTGATGGGTGTCCATAAAAATATGGCAATATTGCTGCATATATAAATAGTTCCATTGGGCACCCTTCATTAACTAATTGTGATTTCGAGGAATGTACCAATGGAAAGGAAGAATACTTTTCTAGGAAATCAAAAAGTACATACGTAATGGTATGTGCGATAAGGCCTATTAAATGTGCGATAAGGCCCATCAAATATAGCTTCAATTGCCCTCTTCCAAGATGTGTACAAAAGGCTTTGAGCCAAACTCAAGCATGTACCTTGTGAATATCAAAATACATTTTATCTATTTAGTGAGAGCAAGTTATATTGAATGTGTAATAAATTATTATTTTTAATATTTCATATTGCATGCCTTAATTTAAGATATGGTGTTTGATTTGCATGTCTTAATTTTAGTTTTAATTTTCATGAGTGACAATCTTATATGTTAATTGATAAATATGTTAATTTGTTTCCCATGTTTGAAGGACTATGAATTGTCATCTAGCTCTAGTGACGATGACAACAGTCACTCCATATCCAAAACAAGATTGGCATACGATGGGCCGCACATAAATCAACTATCACGTCGTGAGCGGATGGGATTGAGAGCCATGATGAAAATAGATGAACAACAACGTGCCAAAGCAAATTAGCCTCGATCTTCTTCTTCTTCTTCTTCAGAATCAAGATCAAGTGCTGAAAATGATTTTTGCATTCAAGATGAAGTTTAAATCATGAACAACTTGATAAATAACGTCTATGAGCATCATGATATGGAAGAACGCACTGAACATGATAGCGAATCATTTATTAGTGCCGAGGAAACAAATTGAGAGAAGAATCAAACACATCATTATATCTTGGAGACATCTCGTTTGGCCGCTTCGATGCTTATATTGAACCTCCAAGCAAAATATAAATGGAGTGATACAAGTGTTACATCCTTATTTGGGTAAATAAGATTGAGATTTTTTTTAAAGAATTTAATAGATGTGTTGTTCAAGTCAAATATTTTAGTTGGCTAAATGATCTTTTATTTTATATTATGAAAATTCATTTCATTATGTACAGGTTATTGCGCAAACTACTCCCAGAAGGAAACACTATGTTAGAGACAAGAGGTGAGGCACGAAAAATGTTGAGTGCAATGGGAATGGACTATACATTGCATCATGCTTGTCCAAAAGATTGCATCTTTTATCGTGGTGAGTATCGAGGGTTAAAAGCTTGTCCTATATGCGATACTCCTCGATATCGAGATGACTTACAAGGGACCACTATCCCATGCAAGCTGTTACGACACTTTCCAATAATTTCACGATTGCAACGATTGTTTCGTTGCAAGTCTCTTGCAGAACTTGTGAATTGGCATGCTAGTCATCGTTCTTCAGATGAGATCATGAGAGTACCCTCAGACTCTCCTGCATGGAAACACATTGACAAAGAATATCCATGTTTCGCAAGTGAAACAAGAAATATAAGATTTGGACTTGCAATAGACGGAGTTAACCCCTTTGGAAAAATGTCAAGCACGTGGTCTACTTGGCCAGTGGTGTTGGTCAACTATAACATTCCACCTTGGCTAAACATAAAAAACGGACATCTCATGCTAGCACTTCTCATTCCTGAAAAACATAAAGTAAAAAATATGGATATCTACTTTGCACCATTGATTGAGGAACTAGAACTACTACGGAAGGGAGTCCAAGCATATGACATCTCACGTCCACTTCAAGACAAAACATTTTTGTTGCGTGCGATGTTAATGTGGACTATGCATGACTATCCAGGATTGGGCGATTGTTCAGGTGACTATAAAATGAAATCATTTGTAATGTTTGTATATTTATTTTTTATGCGTGCAATATTTATAATTCTATTTATAAGACCAATTGGATTTGATTCTTTTAGGTTTTACAACTTCTGGATATCACGCGTGTCTCATTTGTGGATCAAATATTGATGCTCGCCACTCACGTCATTTAAACAAAGTTGTGTATGAAAATCATCGCAAGTACTTGCATGATGAAAATTGTCCATTTAGAAATGCTCATAGAAGAGGCTTTGGAGGAAGATCAGAAACAAGAATGCCTCCAAAGAGAATGTCCGTGGCAGATTGGTACAAATTTTGGATTGAATCCGAGACTAAGCCAATCAATGGTATGAAAAGACTATCCATCTTTCATTGTTTACCGTATTGGAATAACCTTTTGATCAATCACTTGCTTGATCCTATGCACATATTCAAAAATGTGGGTGAATCAATATGGAAACACTTGGTGGGCGACAAAGACAGTATTTCTGCTAGGCATGATCTACAAGAATCAAAAACAAAAAAAGAGTATTGGCCAAAATTATGTATTGATGAAAATACCTATAATATTCCAAGAGCCCCTTGGATTAGAGTATAAGTATGTACGGTCAGTCATTTGCGAGATGAGAACACCAACGGGTTTTGCTCATTCACTACGAACATCATTCATAGCTGAAGGAAATCTCCATGGTCTAAAATCTCACGATTGGTTGAAGATGGTCGAGTACATATTTCCAATGTGCATTCGTGGCTGTCTAACTGATCAACTTCGTGATGCCATTTACAAATTAGCATCCGTTGTTAGGTACTTAATTTTTTTTTGTTTACATCGATATCTTATGAAATTTCGTGTTTTTTTTTTTTAATACAAGTTTGATTAAATAATATGAACGTACTAAAATCTAGTTATACTACAAAGATGATGTAGATGGATGTGTGGTAAGGAGATTCGTGAGATAGACATGCAAACAAAGCAAGAAGATATGGTGGAGGCTGTATGTATGCTTGAAAGGGATTTTTCAACTTCTATCCTAGACATACAGGTGCATCTGCTTGTGCACTTGGTCCAAGAAGTTGGTATTGTCGGTCCTGTGCACTCAAGGTATAATACACTTGAATTTGATTTTAGTAATTTCAATAAATGTAGTGTGATTCTTTCAAATTATAAATAACAGAATGTTCTCATTGATGTGTTAAAATTTTCTGTAGATGGATGTTTTTCTTGGAGAGATTTATGAAAGTGTTGAAAGATATTGTGCGTCAGAAGGCAAGGCCAGAGGGAAGCATGTCAGAGGGAAGTTAGTGCAAGAATCTCTATTTTATGTTACCGAAGTTTTGTTTCAAATAGATCCATCTGCTCCACGACTATGGCATGATGAGGAAAACAATGAGGTGAAAGGTGAAAAACCTCAAGGTATGGGTAGTCTTAAAAAAATGACACCTAGTTTGAGAGAAAAAATTCAACCTTCATGCTATATAATTCAGGAGTAATGGATAAATGGTTGGAACTATATGAAGAAGAAAAAAAAAAAGGTATTGATTAGAAATCGACACCGACGCAATAGGCGTAGAGGTCAAGCTATACCTTCACATGATCTTGAGCCATTGCCCAACCAATGCACTATAGACTGGATGGTTGATACACTCCAAGAAGCAAGATCAAAGGGACAATTCATATCTGATAGTATCGAAAGTATAGTGCAATGTGGGCATATGCTCGTCATCATCGCATTGAATCAATTGATATGAAACGACGAACTTATGATTGTGGTGTGATGGCATCCTTCCATCAAGAAAGTCGGAGTAGTGCTCGAGATCAAAGTCCAATTTCTGGACAGCTTGAGTATGTAGGAACCATATATGAGGTGTGTTTGGTGAAATGGGTAAATATTTGTTGTTTGACGTGAAATGGTTCAAAATCAACTATAGGGGATCAAATGCAACTGTAAAAAACGATCGTAGTGGATTTTTTGCTATCGATTCAACCAAGACATTAAGCATGGACTTTTCAAACACATTGGTGTTGCCTCGTCATTGTGAACAGGTGTGCATGAATTTCACATTTTTTTTCTTTTTGTCAATTGTGATCAATGTTATATTAATCATCTACACTACTTTTTCACTACATATATTTATTGTGAATTAAAATGTGAGCATAACAAATATCTATTCCTAACATTGCTAAATGTGCAGGTATTTTTTCATCCAGATCGACTAAACAAAGATTGGTGGTATGTTGTTCAAATTAAGCCACGCTCAAGACATGTATTTGAAAATGCATATGTTGAGAATGAAATGGAAGATCTAAATTTGGACAACACAAGTATATCTAATGAAGATGTACATATACCTTCGAGTTTTATAAGTATTGAGAACCCGAGACTTGATTCTCATGATTCCGATAACTCAGATGATGAAGAGGACAACAATGATTCTTTGCATGAGAACAATATTGAGAGAGGTTTTGATTTCGATAGTGATGATGAAAATCATCTTAGCGGAGATGAGTTGTAAGATGTATTGGCTGATGAATTTGAATCTTGCGATGATGAATAAAGTTTGTAGATGTCACAAATAATTTTGTCATAAAATGATCCATTGTGGTCAATACATATTGTTTTCAAATTAAAATTATTATATTTTTCTACGATGTTGCATTTCGAAAGTTTCATTTCAAACGCATCTTGCAATCACTTAGAATTAGAAAAATTTATCAATATTAATAGATGTGTGAACTAATTAAAAGATATATGTGTTGATTATTTATATATAATTAAAAAACATCTTCTTTGAGATAATAATACACTTTGCCACAATATTGTTTGACTATTCATTGATCTTTGCAAACACACAAAGGTGTATAACATTGTAATTTTTTTATCAACTAATTAGCTTAACAAGCTACCACACGGCTCTCAAATGTAAGGTACTTAGCATCCTTTCACATGCATACTAAGCTCATGCTTATATTTTTACCCATCAATACCATATTGAAAAAATTGTCAAATTTTGATTAAAATTTTTTCTCAATATAGAAACACATCATAATGTCTATAAACACATAAGATAACATGTAATATTCAACTGATAGTAACTTTAATTCGTTAGAGCATAATAATTTGAGATAATGATCATTTAATTTTTAGTCCACATTTTATTATAAGTATACACCTATTCAAAATATTAAAAAAAATCTTATTTGCTTTTAAATTAATCATAAAGTTATTTTTTATTAACTTATTATTCATAATAGATAAAAAAAAATTACAACAAACTAATTTTGTCATGCGTGGCACTGCCATGCGTGGCAAATTTCCAAAACAACATTTTTCTAAGTATTGTGTTTTAATATTGCCACGCGTGGCAATAAAAAAAGCCATCGCTTTGGAATTTTCTCTGGAGATTTGTCACGCGTGGCACTGCCACGCATGGCAAATCAAAAAAATTTATGTCACATGAGAATTGGTTAAATAACAACCGTACGTGGCACTTCCACGCATGGATGTGCCACGCCGACATATTTTGGCACTCAAATTTTAAGTTTTAGTTTTAAAAAAATTTGCGTGGCACTGCCACGTGTGGCAGTGTCACGCAGAATTAATTTTATTTTTTTTGTCGGACCTCTCCTCTAGTCTGGATTTCACCGGCAGGGTCCTCGAAAAAGTTTTAGCGTGAATATGCCACGCGTGGCAGTGTCACGCATAAGAAAAATGTCAAAATTTTGGCTAAGTATCGAGTTCGCGTGGCAGCGTCGCATGGCAAAACACACATATATGTAGTTGTGTAAGGAACATCCATATCATTACTTTGAGATAGATTACCTGAGGTTGAAGCTTGGTTTTTGACGCAATCACGTGCAAGGTGACCCTCGCCATTGCACTTGAAGCACAGGTTCTTCTTACGAGCTTCAGTTTTATCATTGCCACCTTGACGGTTCTTAAAATTTTTCTTGCTTTTCTTGAGATTGTTGGAATTGGGATGTGTTTCACTAAGAGCTTCCTTATCCTTCCTCTTAAATTGAGAACCTTTTTTCTGCTCATTAGACTATTGACCCCTAGGTGGCTTAGGTGTGTCTTCAAAGTATTTTGCAACCCTAATAGCATCTTCTAGGGTTTTTAGATGGTTCCTACAAACATCCACTTGATAATCTTTTGATAACCCATCAATGAACATTAACATTTGTACCTTAGACGGAATGTCACTATAAAGTGGATTCAGGTACTCATGAAAATCTTGAATAAATTGCTCTAGACCTTTATTCATGGTTAGATGACTCAACTTTTGGAAGTGTTCATAGTCACCTAAAAGTGGTAGAAAATAATCCCTAAAAAGCTTGTGAAAATCGTCCCATGTACAAGGTTGATTGCCCTTTGCAACTAAGTCATCCCACCAAACTAAGGCTCTTCCTTCAAGGAACATGGTGACAATGGATAACTTTTCAGATTCATGGAATTGGTTCATGGCAAAGTATTTGTTCCAAACATTTAGCCAAGAACTTACCACTTGTAGGTTCCTATCTTTCTTCTCCCCCTTAAACACTTTTACGGGAGGTGGAACTACATGCTTCTTCTGGTTGGCTAACCTAGACTCTAAGTCTTGGTCTCTTTGATTAGTTTCAAGAAGCTGCTTATTAGTGGCTTGAATTTGTTTGTATAAAAGTTCAAGAGCTTGTGCCACATTGGATGAGTTTGATAGATCAAATGTTGGGTTTTCATTGGTTTGATCCATTGGGGTTGCTTGTGTGTTTTCCTATTATGCAAATACAACAACAAGTGCTCAAATTAGAATGATAGAAATGCTTCAATTGTTACATCCAATGCAAATAAAAAGCATTTACTTTTATTCATTCAATCTTATTGTTTGTAAGCTCAATCCAAGCTCACTATTTGCAAGCTCAATCCAAGCTTAAGAGGGAAACAACAACAAGCTACATTTGTCTTAATCAAAAGCAAAAATGAAAACCAAATCCTTATGTAAACTTCAATTAACTAATCCAAGCTAATGTTTACATAAAGTTCCCATTCCAATTCCAATTCCAATTCCAATTCCAATTCCATTTGTCATTTCAAAAGCAACCGAAGCTTTCACATTTCTCACTATTCTAGATCTCCAAATCCATGGAACTAATGGATAACTAATGAAGCTGTATGAAAACTTCAATTTTCAAATCTGATTTACAGATCTTACGCATAAATAGCTCAATGTGGCTAATCTTTTGAAGTTTGCATTGCATGTGATTGTAAACCACATATTATAATTTTGAAATTCAGAGCATGGTCTTCTGAAATGTACGTACATTCTCACACATATATATGTACACACATTCTCACACATACACATACGTACACACATTCTCACACATACGCATACATGTACACATTGCACATGCACATGCATATACAGACACATACATGTACACATGCACACTCTCACTCATACATACACGCATGCATAGATATATGCACTCTCATGAATACACACACATACATAGATGCGAGATCGGCCACCATCCAAATCATCGGCTGTCACCTAGATCGGCCTCCATTGCCCGTCAACGACGGGCACTCTTCACTAGTATATATATATATATATATATATATATATATATATGTATATATTTGAACTTATGTACACTTTTGTGCATGTGTATGGGTGCACCCATGCATCCTCCTCCCCTCACCCATGCATGAGCTTTTTCTAACTAAAAAACTTGGGGAGGAGGATGCATGTATGGAGAAAAGGATATATGTATGAGAAAAGTGCATATGCCCATACATTTGCACATTGTATGGGGAAAGTGCATATCCCCATACATTTGCACATTGTGTGCATTGGGGGGTGGGCCCCAAAAAGATTCCCCACCCCTCCCTCTCAATTACTAAATTCAAATATCTTTCTCTAAATATCTTTCTTAACTAAAAATGATGGGGAGGGGGATGCATGTATGGGGAAAGTGCATATCCTCATGCATTTGCACATTGTGTGCATTTGGGGGTGGGCCCCAAATATTTTTCTCTAAATTCAAATATTTGAAGTTTGAAGTTAAGGGTCACACAGTTTAATGTGCTTTTAACTTTAGACAATAATCTTTATTACATGGCTTTCTTATTTATTTTGAATTACCAAAGTTTTACTCAAAAATCATGAACATAAAAATTTTCTTGACTACCTAAAATTGCTTCTTTTTTTTTTCAATCCTTCAAATCTCTATCTTGGCCCACCATTTTCATGAATGTTTAACCACAAGCCCAAACTCACTATCTTTAATTCCAAAGGATTAAATTTTTCCAAAGACTCGAATTTTTCCAAAGGATTGAAGGACCCTTTGTATTGTCAAGTCGAATTTTTCAAAAGACTCGATTTTATTTTCCAACGACTATAATTTTCCCAAAGACTCGAATTTTTTCGAAGACTCGAATTTTTCTAGAGACTCGAATGTTTGATATTCAAGATGCGAGATGTGCAAGATTGGCCATCATCCAAATCATTGGCCACCACCTAGATCGGCCTCCATTGCCCGTCAACGACGGGCACTCTTTACTAGTATATATATATATATATATATATATATATATATATATATATATATATATATAAACTTACATACACTGAAGAAACATTAAGTTTATACTTTAAAGTCTTAGTATTTTTCCTTGTCTTTTTAGACTGCTACATATTTTAACTAGTTTTTGCACAGTCTACATATTTGAATTGTTTGTCGCACAGTTTACGTTTTTCACATTTTGATAAAAAGACGACAGTAGGTCTAAAATGACCCAAGATTTTGTTTCAACCAACCTTCGGCTTTTTCAGCTTTTTCGCCACATACTCATAAGGCCGACACTTCCGATTATCCATATGCAAGCCAGGACGAACTATTGGGCGTGGGTGGACTATCAGACCTTAGCTACTCAGACGTGAAGTTTTTCAAACTATCACGATCCACCGCCGCCATGCAACATTAACAGAAACGTATTTGAACAAATGCTTTAGCTTAAACTTAGCTAATCAATCTTGTAATCTAATTCAACATGATATATGTATTGGATCAGAGATGGATACACATACACACAAATATAGAGAATCCTAAAAACGCAACTCTCAGTGAGGTGTGTATCAAGGAAATAAGACAGTTCTAGCAGTAGCTAGTTCCATTCGTGAGAAGAGAATACCTCTCTCACGCTTACGCGCTGATCTGAAAAACAGACAACACTCAAGAAAGAACTTCTAATGTACACCCGATTTTGATAATATGGACGAGTTAAATCTTCTCTGCTCAATGTGCAAACTCATATTGTGATGCTTGTTCAACCTTTCAGTAGATATGTTTCCGTTGCTATTAGAAATTGTTTGCTGACATTGTTTGTTGTTTCGTAAACTCATTGTCAGATTAGCAAAAGCTATCTGCAGTTCGAAGGACGATTGATCGCAGCTTGAGGTAGTAGCTTTATTTGACAGATCGGCTCCATCTGAGCATAGTTTGGAATCATCTGAGCATAGTCTAGAATCATCGTCGCCTCAAGTAGACTTGTGGAGTGCCCATGAGTTGTTTCTGAGCCCTCAATCAGGGGTTCCAACATACGCTTTTGCGCATGGGTGAGGGACCCCATGCACACACTTTTTTGGATTGAAAAGTGAGGAGGAGGATGCATGTATGGGGGCCCCTCCCCATACATACATATTGGTTCCTCCCCTATCCTCCACCTCCCCTATTCAATATATTTGTTTCTCTCCCAGCCTCCACCTCCCCTATTCAACGTCTCTCTCCCTCCCTCTCTTTCTCTCCCTCACTCTCCTTGTCCCTCTCTCTCTTTCTCTCCCTCCCTCTCTAAGATCCATCTCTCTCTCTCTCTCTCTCTCTCTCTCTCTCTCTCTCTCTCTCTCACACACACACACACACACACACACACACACACACACACACACACACACACACACACACACACACACACACACACAAACACACATCAAAATCAAGCAAGAAGAGAAGAGGAGAGAGAGAGAGAGAGAGAGAGAGAGAGAGAGAGAGAGAGAGAGAGAGAGAGAGAGAGAGAGAGAGAGAGAATGTCACCCCAGTTAGACAAAATGGCATTTGGAGATTCTCATTGGTCCAGGTTTTCCCTAGAAAATCAAAAAAATGAACTTTGAAGAGTGCCATTGACTCACTATCTCCGTTAGAAGCTTAAGATACCCTAGCTATGACGATGCTGGAGCATCTAAGAAGAGCCGATCTATCAACCAATGAGGTGTTGGACTTGGCATGCCGATTCAAGGTTCCACAACTGGTTCTCTCTGTACACTTGCCATGGGTTCCTCCACCTACACTCAATTGTGCCACTCACCTTCATTTTTTTCTAACCATTTTTATCCTACCAACCTTCATGTTTTCTTTCTACTTGTTGTCTCCACCTCTAACACCATACCCACCACATCTTCTTTTGAATCTGATGACAATTTTTTCAAACAATTCGTTTTGCCAACAACTCAATACAACCTCATAGCCAACCCACCACCTGCCACTCGTCAACCGTTTTCACCTCCGTCACCACCAGATTTCAATTCTTTTGATCAAGATCCACCATTTGATGAGATTGTGCAACCTTCAAAGGGACTCCATCCCTTTCAAGGTATAAGAGTGAATCTTTCACCGAACCAAGGCTTGAGGATTTGATACCAAGAGTGCAATGGCCTTGGATGATTATTTGGAAAGGCCCTCAAGAAAACTGTTTGAGAAATCCAAAGAGAAGATCCAAAGGCATTTTAATGATTGAAAGGAGTTCGAAGAATTTCAGAGGAACTACAAGAAAGAAGACTGAGGGGGTTCAAAGAAAGTGACTGTTGAGGATTACCCTAAGCTTAGCAACCCGGTGAACGCTTTATGACCGCAACCCTCTTGGAGAATTATGATGCTACTGAACAACGACGATCAACTTCAAGAATACCTAAGGGCAACAAGTTGGAAAAGAGTCGATCCCTATTATGTGCCGATCAAAAGAAGAGACCCTTGGGAAAGAAAGAAGCTAGCCAAGCGACAAGTTAATTAGCTAGTTATTTCGGGAATTGATTCCAACTCAAAATTTAAGAAGAATCGAGATGCACTGCTGAAGTTTGGACACACCTATAAGGAAAGTGCAGACGCTGTAGTCTGAGAAAGTGCGACTTATTGCTTGTCTATAGCTTTTCTCGTGACATTGGAATGCTATTGGGACAAAGGGCTGCCACCAATAAGGTTGGACATCAATCAACCCCTACAAACAAAAGAAGAACATCTGATGATGGCAAGGCTCTTTTACCGAGTAGCACTTTCCTCCGGCCAATACATGCAGATGATCAAGAAATGATATACAAACAAGTTCTTAACTGGATTGAGGCCGTACCTAGGACCTATCCCATTGGGCATCAAAATGAGATTCATCACATTTGAAGCCATCGAAAGGAAGATCGGCTACGAGAAATCTCTTGACAAGAAGAAAGCTGAAAAAGACAAACGAGAGATGTTCAGTTACGCAGGGCTATCTTGATGAGCCGCTTTACCATGCATCAAATCTGAGTCAGCGCAGTGGGACCTGCAACACTATAGGGGAGGATAATGTTAGCTGATGCCACACCCTGAGGTGTTGATGTCGTGTCTCATCACTCAAAAGGGTTTTCAGTGGAGTTGAATTTGAGAGTCGAGTCTGAGAGCACGAGAATGACTAGTGCTAGGCTAAATTGTATATTTTGTGAGCCTCATGGTGATTCCCAAAAGATGGAAAACCATGTGGGAGATAGCCCTCTCAACTTGAGATGTATTTTTAATAAAGAGGCCTTTCAATAATGAGTAGGTTAAGGAATGGTCCCCTAATTATAGGTGAATCAAGAGGTGGAACCCAAAATGCTATAGAAATGGGTTCACCACTTGTAGAGTATATAGAGGAGCCTCCTCCATGAGTTTCCAAGCATAAGATATGTTGTTGCTTTGATAATGAAGATTCTTCCATGTGCATTTCCTTCTATGCTCCATCTTCATGCATTCAGTTTGGGTACTTGTGTATGAATGTGATTGTTGATTCTTCCTTCTTCTAGGATTGGCTTTTGTGATTAGTATCAGGTAGATGTGCAGGGCTTAGTGGCAGATCATAACCATTCACATTTGATGCTGCTTTGTGCTTGACTCCCTGAGGAGCTCTTATTACAAATGTTGAGTGATATTTGTAATAAGCACTTTGTAGGATCTTGTAATTATTAGTTAGATTCAGTTTTGTTGTTCTGGTGAATTCAGTAGGAGTAAATTCAATCTTGTTCATTGTTCTTATTTAGTTTAGATTAGTAATAATCTGCATTCTGTAAGAAACCAGATTAATTAGATCTCATGAATCAAATTCAAATCTAATTAATGGCACTCAAACTTGGTAGCTTTCCTAAGATTAGCACCAAAAATCTTATCAAGAATTCACAAATTGAATTTTTATGGATCAAATGAATATCATGCAATAAATGCAGGTTCAGAGGTTCCCACATGTGGATAGTACAAATTTGTATCCATACCAAGTTTGGAATCAAATCGGCTCACCGAAATGTAGATTCTAACTCGCCCTCTCAATACTAGTTTTTAGCACCAATACTTGCTACAAATGGATTTGCATTAGATCAATGGCTTATGCTCTTGTATTTGGCTCTGATATCATGTGAAAGTACTGTACTTTAGGACCATAAATGGATCTACAAAATATCCACAAGAGTGATTGGATGCTTGCTAACAACCCATCAAAAAACTAGACACAAAAAAGTTGATCTAGATTGGCAACTTGACAATCAACAAGCAAGAACAATCAATAGCATTGATCAATCATTTAATCTGACTTGGTACATGTGTACTATAGGATGTAGTATGGCCTTCAAGTAGAGAATCAAGTACAAAGTGATTTGTTTGCATTTGGATCACAAAAACTCAATGTACAATGTGGAGTAGCTCTAGATTGCCAATGAGCTCCAAAGATAATCTATCTTCTCACTGTGGGAGCTTGGAATACATAGCAAATGTGACTTCCTTTGTGAAGTTAGGTGGATTTCTAGCATGTAATAAGGAAGTTAACTTGATTGTCTTTCCCTAATTTTCAACCCTAGCCGAATTCCTAGAGTCATGCCTAGTAGGTGACTAGTTGGTCAATTTTTCACCTTAAACTTGGGTGTAGGTCCTATGATCTAGGAATCACTACCAAAATGACATGACCAACCTTTAGACTTGTTCTAACCTACACTAGTGTGTATTCCCATGTGGCTCCATGGCCTCACATGTGTGGGACCCACTTATGTACATTTTACATTATTCTACGTGGTTTTTGATCAAGCTAGATTTGCCAATTTTTGGCAATTCTTCATATTATGGGCATTCAAAATAGCTTCTACAAACCAGACACCATTCCAACTTGTTTATGTTCAAGATGCCGTTATGCTGTTCAAATTTTTAGTATCATCTTTACGCATAGTAACAACTAAATGGCTGGATGATGCTAAATCTTTACAACTGCATCATGAAGCTTTACATAAATGTTGTGAAACCAGATTGATGGCAGTCCATGCACTAGCCACAGAGAAAGCTCGTCGCAAAGCATGGCATGATTGTCGTTTACATAAGAAAGATATGGATCTAGCCTTGATGTACAAGACAAAATTGATCAAAGAAAAATTGAAATTTATAGGTGAAGGACCATACAGAGTTAAAGAGGTATTATGGTACGTGGAGCAGTGACCTTGGAACACCTGGATGGTAGAAGATTTGATACTCCAATGAATGCCAACCGACTACGCAAGGCTTGGCAGCTAGATCTACCGGCGTGATTGAAGATCTATTCTTACTTTTGTCATTTTACAAATTTGTTGTTTTTCATTACTTGTTAATTCTTTTTTTTTGAAAAAGACAGTATTAAAAAAAATAAGAAAAGAAAAAAAATGATGAGCATAAGTCAAGAAAGTCATTAGATGAGAAAAGAGGAAGAAAACTATTTTCAAGAAGCAATTTAAATGACTCAAAAAATAACTTTTTTAGTCAAATCTTGAACAAAAAGTCATATGAACCTTCGCCTAGTTGCTAGACGATAGATCCAGTTCAAATATACCTATATTGAGTTGGTCAAAGGTTGGTTTGCACAAAAAGTACCTATTTTAAAGCTAGAGGCGAGTTTTCAGAGATATGCCACTTTGGGAACTTTTGCCGAGTATGCTACACTCATTATGAACCTTCACTGACTTGAAAGATGGATTCAAAATACCAAAATTAGGTTGGGCATAGGTTGAAATCTTGAAAAAAGTCATTAAATGCAGTACCTAGGTGAAGGATGCACTTTGATGAGGATTGAACCAAAACCTTCGCCAAACCTATAGAACCTTTGTCGAGCTACCCTACTGGTCAAAAATATTCGCCGAGAATTCTGGAAGCTATTTTCATAATATTGAATATGCCTGTAAATTTTTGTCCAAAATTGATGAGCCAAACTAGTACTCTGTCTAATAGGCCTTCCAAATTAGCCTAGCCAAGAAATCAGCATGTGGAGTGGTTGAAATGCCATGAAATCCTACTTAATGCTGCAAAAACGAGTTTCAATTAGATCTTAAACATTAAAACTATTCTACACATACATTAATCCATAGAATTGAAACAAGAAACTAATCTAATAGCATTTTAGAAGTCCAAGAATCAAGAAACACTCATTTCTTGATTTTTGGACATCTCAAGAACATCAAGCACTAGAATGTCAAGAATCTACAAGATTTACACCACATTTCTAGCCTCTATTGTTTACCTGAACGTTGATTCCTATACTAATCCACAAGCAAGAAAAAAAATCTAATCCACAACTAGGAAAGCAAGAAAACTAATCCACCACTAAATTCACAACCACACACAAGGGATGGAAGGGCATGATCATACGCACTCAAGAAAACAATCATGATCAAGGAGCTCAAAGGATGCACCAAACTCGTGGAGGCTCTTCTCATTTGGACATGGAGTAGATGCATTACACAAAAATCTCCTCTTCTCAAAGAGGTTGTCTCTTAAATAAGCAAGAGAGCTCCTTAGGTGGCAAATTACAAGTGGAATTATGCTCTCCACTAGATGTCACCATCAAAAGGTAGCTCACTCTACTTGCATTTATTACTTTGCCTAGAAATACTAGTTCCTACATGGTCATTCCATCTTTCAGGATATACCATGAGGCTTACACAGTTTCTACTTGACAGTATTAACTAGTATTCCTTAGCTCTCATACTCAGCTCTCAGTCTTCATTTATTTCGTCTTCTCAGAGACCTCCTCAGATAAACGCTTTACGGAAAACATAACAGATATAATAAAGAATTTATCTTCTAAGGAAAAAAATAAAACTGATAATTTTTCTAAATCAATTTGTTATGCCTTTTTAGACATATTATCAATAGGCGAACTAGGTATAGGTTCCCATAGGTCTAAGGTGAGAGGTGCTCTTGTGTAGCCCTAGTTGAGTATCTTGGGGATTCATCAGAATCAGCCAACATCATCCTACCCCTAAGGTGTTGCGCAACCCATATTGGATGATATTGCTCCATTGTTGGCATCTTCGATTGTTACTTGGAAAAGTGTAGATCCTCGTTCGCTTACATAAAGCCGAGTGCTTATTGTCGCCGGTCTTTACCAAAAAATTGCTTTTCGCAATCTGCCGCAATGTAACCAAGTGGTTGACATTTTCAAAATTGGAGAGCTCCTAGCAGCTTCACAACCTGCATGCCTGAGTGCATCCCGCGTGTCTTTTGTTTTACCACTTGTATCTGCAATTGACGATTTCATCTTTGGTTTCTTGGCAGGTACTAACTTCTGGGAGGTCTGTATCCTCCATTTTGCTTCTAGGCATTTTCGCAGTTCTTCTCTTAGTCAAAGTTCTAGTCTTTTTGATGCTCTTTCCGAATAGGTTGCACAAATCTTGGTTATCAGTCTTCAAGGGAATGGACTCAATAGTTAGTGGTAGAAATAGAATGGATGGATGGGTTGGATAGGGACTTGGTGGAAGGATGAAAGAACTGATAGTTCTACAGCTGCAGCCTTGGACCCTTGCAATGTCGAGCCTTGACCACCACTTATAGGGTGAGGAGCTCGTTTTATTTTGTTGTCTTTATCTTTTCTACAGCTCTTTCTTTTGATCCATTACTTTTGGATCTCTTCGAGTTTCATAGGAGGGGATTCAACAATCATTGCTCTAGAGAGTTTCTTTTGATCAAGATTGATCTGACTCAACTGTTGCTTAAATTTTGTCCTTTCCTCCTCGGTTTCTTTGCTTTATTTGAAGAAGGAGATTGATTTTCCAATACTTGTGCTTCCATCTTCTGAACGATCTTCGTCATTACTGGAGTACTTCTTTTGATTGAGTCTCTTTGGATTCCCCATATGCCTTCTTAGCCTTGTCATTATTGCCATTGGTTTTGTGACCTTGGTTGTCGACCTTGCTGATGTTGTTGTTGGCAATGTAACTGCTCGTAGTGGATCCAAGTAGATCCACTCTCTCCCCCCTCAAAATATGTTGGTGGGGATGTTGTTATCTATAACTTGCATGCTCAAGGTTGGATCGGCATTGGGGACATGCGGTTGAAACACGTTGAACATGTGACTAGATTAAAGATTGAACAAATTTTAACTAAATCTGTTTCGATCTTGCTGTGGTTGACTCGAAGATGAATATCACTATGAAAGACAAGAATCAACTCTGACATGACGTGGATTTCTGAAAGTTGTAGTATGCTCAAAGATCCTAAATTCTGTACAAGGTGATCTGAAGACGGTTAGATGAATGAAAATGTGTTCTTGAGATACCCTACGGAAGACTCTCGTGCATAGTGGCTATTTCTCATGCAAAAATCAATGACACAAAAGGAATGAAGAGGAACAAGAAAATAAATGAACGGTATAGAGAGTGAGATTATATGGCACTTGTCAAAAACAAAACTTTCATTCATCAGCATTGATAATTCACCTTGACAATTGCAATATCCCATTGGTCTTGTAGAGTAATGAGAAAAACTCTGATATGCCCTTGTCAAAAACAAGGCAACGGACACTAAATCTACCATCATTGATAGTAGATATTGTAAGATATGACTTGAAAGGCATGGAAGGAGAAGATACTATTCCCATTAGTATCCTTTGGAGCATGAGATACATAGAATGAATCGCTTTTAGATTTTTGATTCTCAGATTAGGTTTGTTATATCCAGTGGTTGAAAATTGATGGAAAGTGTGCACTCAGAAATTGCAAATTCGAGCTAGAACTCTGGTGACAAACTAGTAAAAGTCTCGAACAATTCGTGAAACTTTTACGAAACTCAAATTATTTCTGTTCAAGAATAATTCGTGTTGGATCAATCAGGCTCTGTAACACAACAAAACGAAATGAGACAAAATCTAGACGAAAACGAAACGAAGCGAAGCTAAGCAAAACTTAAATGAGCTCTGACATTGATTCATGCTGGATGCATAGAGATCACGAAATGAAACGAAACAAAGCGAAACTAGATGAAAGAGAAGAATTCACCACCTTATTGTACATATCTTTATGATGATTAGGGATAGGAAAAAAGACATCCATCAACATCCATCTCGAGTCCTATGAGGTGTTGACACATGTCCTAGATTGTAGGGATGCAAAATTGCAAGTGGTGCACCATAATCCAAAATTCTCTCCTATTGGTTTTTGAGGTCCAATCAAATTGAGAGGTGCAAAATGATGGATCCAATCTTCATGTTTAGAGGTCACCACATACTTTATTGAGTAGGAACTCAAGCTACCACTATATGGATGTGGGTTCTCTTTGTAATTGAAACACTTTTGAGGGATAGAATGGTTTTTGTGTCAAATCTCTTGTATTTTCTCTCTCTACCTGAAGGCTCTTGTTCTTTCTCTCTCTCTATCCGAGAGTAGGATGTTTCCTCGCTCTAAAATTTTGTTTGATAGCTTACTAAAATCTGAGTTGATCAAAAGTGATTTGGTAGTGTGTAAAGCTTCACACATGTAGGTCATGGTAGATCTATTCAAGGTCCTTAAATGCACATTTTTTAAGATGGTATCAAAGCTAAACCTAATGCTATTTTATCTTGATCCTCATATTTGAGCTACTATTATCTTTGATGAGGGATGATTTGGGTCAACACTTGAGATATGCAATTTTTGGTGACATTGGCAAAAATGGAGTTTAAGGCCCAGTAGTAGCTAAAGTTTTATTTCGATTCTACAAATTACACACACACACACACACACACACACACACACACACACACACACACACACACACACACACACACACACACACACACACACACACACACACATGCAGATATACAAGTTTCGTTCTCTATTTGTAGAGAAAATTTCCTTATACTCTTGGTCTAAGATAGTACATTTTTTTGCATTAAACAAGGCTCTATATCATTGATTGTAATCTGGCTGATAAATAGTAGATTCTTTGTTTATTTGGGTACATAAAGTACACCAATGATTAATCTGGTTGTGTGTGTGTGTACAAACATATGCAGATTGTACAAGTTCCATTCTCTATTTGCAAAGAAATTTTTATTAGACTCTTGGTCTAAGATAGTACATTGTTTTACATTAAACAAGTCTCTATATCCTTGATCTGTAATCTTGCTGATAGATAGTAGATTCTTTGTTTATTTGGATACATAAAGTACAGTGATTAATCTAGCAATGCCATCTGGGAACTGAAGTAGAATAGATCCTTGGCCTTCTACCTTATACAAACTTGAGTATCTAAAGAAAATGTATTTTAAATCAAATATAGTGAGTTCTCGAATAGGTTCTTGCATGGTGTCATGTGTTGAGAAGCTCCTAAATAAAGATACCATTGATGAGCATCTTTACTTTGCAGATTACCATAAACAATGTCGGGTCTTCGTGAGAGATTCTGACAAAATGTGAGCTTCCATTTTGTTGTTGCATCTTCTTCTTTGCTTCATTATGCTTGAGAATTCGACAATCCTTAATGTCGTGATTGGTTCTCTCTAATAGATTTGCAAATAACCCATGTAGCTAATTGTTCCATTGCCAAATAAGCATGAGACATTCTAACTAGTTTATATGAAACTAAAGATGTCACCACTCGTCTTTTTCTAAGAAAAAAATCCCCTTCACTTAAAATGAGTGAAGGAACTTCAGTAAGTAATTGTCTTAATGATTGCAAACAGTTGCTAAAATCAACTAGCTGCAATAGGTTCTCTAGTATCGAATGAAGATGCCAATATGTCACTTGTATCTAGTCTTCTCCCCTCGTATGACAGTTTAGTATCACTCTAAAAATTGACAACAAGTTTGTTGTAGGAAGAAGTAAGAAGGAAGAGTTTATCCTCTTCAAATAACAAGGTAGTCACCTTATATTCAAATAAACAACAGTCCAAGAAGAAGAAAAATTTGAAGGACAAGAAGATGAATACGAAGCAAACCAAATCAAACCAGCATCAACAACACGATCAACAACAATAGAAATCCAAAACCAAGCTATTTTTCAAATATTGCAAGAGAACCAATCATGACATTAAGGATTATCGAATTTTCAAGCATAAATTGACAACAAGTTTGTTGTAGGAAGAAGTAAGAAGGAAGAGTTTATCCTCTTCAAATAACAAGGTAGTCACCTTATATTCAAATAAACAACAGTCCAAGAAGAAGAAAAATTCGAAAGACAAGAAGAACATGAATACGGAAAATGTGATGGCTAAGGCCTTGCCATCTTTGCTTCCCAAGTAATCAATGATTTTGGTTGAACCAGTTTGGCTACTGAACTGTTAACGTATTCCCATGGTTCCTTTTCGATCAAAATCATCTTCATTTGGCCTTCCACATGTGGAAATTATACCGCTGAACTTGTTGATCAATCAAATCTTAGAGTTAGACCTTTTATGATTAAATAATGCTATTACGAATACGGACCAGCAATAATCATGAACTCGATAGATAACTCGAACCTGCTCTAATACCACTTGTTTGAGATATTTAATAACAACATGGAATATTGGAATTCTGTCCAAGAAAAAAAAAAAAATTTTAAGGATTGATCTTTTGATATTCAGACAAATCGCTAGATAACTAGATCATTTGTTTAACTTATTAGAATATCTTACGTGGGTGTCGACATGAAAAGTGTGAATAACTTAGGCATCTATGATAGCCATGCATTCTTTGTTAACCTATGGAATAAGACTATTTCTAGCTTAGATAGAGAAGTAACACAAGGTCATTCAACATATGATTAACACATACATAGATAATAGAGAATATGTGGATTGAAGCTATTGGAATACAACGATCAGATCAGAAAAGAGAATTCTGTGATTGATACAGTTGATAATAGTTGTGCACTAAGCGCTATGATCCTACTATGCTTCTTCAGTTGATCGAAGATGCAACTGATAGATAAGTCAATCTCTCTATTAGGTCGATTGCTCTCACTCTCTCGATATATTTGATTCTAATGATCTATGTATACAAATTAACAGAGCTTATCATCTAATCACTTCATGTAAACGATGTGTTGAACACTAAGATTGTGTTTACAAGAAGAGACTAATCTGATCAGTACATTCTGCATTCTGAGTTGTAGTCGATATGTGGATAGTGATAAATATCTACATATAATAGCATGATCAAATAGTGACGTAGTCTGCATTGGATCGGCAAAGGAAATACTCCATGTTATGGTCAATAGTCAATAGTTCGAGTCGATGGTTGAGTCGATTCGATAGTCCATGGTTGATAGTCGATAGTGTTGATGTCAATAGTCGATAGTGAGTTGATAGTCATTTTGATAGTTGATGAGAGTCGTCTGACTCAAACTTGAACTCGTTTGATGAGAGTTGTCTGACTCGAACTTGAGTATTGAGTGTCAGAGTCGACCTTTTCTCTGTCTCGTATTTATGTGTATTTCTACAGACTGTTCAAATATGCGTGTAAAATTATAGATTGTCATGAATAATAATTCATTTCTATAGGCTGTTATAAGGAGTGAGTATGTATAGTGGATAGGAGTTCTCTGAAGATATAATCAGGTGAGTAGGAGTAAGATTCAACTCCAACAAAATGTATATTTTTTCATGGTCATTTTGTAGGAAATAGTCACAAGTGTGAGATAAGAAAGTGAACATATATGAAAAGTCTTCTTGCTCATTTGACTTTCATGTTCATTTGAAGAAATCATTTTCATTACACTAAAAGATCAACAAGGGACAAAGTTTTACAAGAAGATGTCTAAAACATGTATAGTCAAGTTGCACAACAATAATGATAATTTAATGTTTCATACTTGATTTTCTTGAATAGGAGTAAAATTCTAAAAGTATCTATAAAGTTTGTGGGGTTCCTATTCAATAAAAAATACTCAACATATCTATTTATGTTGAAAGATATATCCAAAGCGAGCTAGTACTAATATATATAATATTTGTACAAAGAAATTGTGAAAATTTTGTGGATGCAAATAGACCATGTTCACAAAATATGTCATTATCTCTCTCTCTCTCTCTCTCTCTCTCTCTCTCTCTCTCTCTCTCTCTCTCTCTCTCTCTCTCTCTCTCTCTCTCTCTCTCTCTCTCTCTCTCTCTCTCTCTCTCTCTCTCTCTCTCTCTCTCTCTCTCTCACATTGAAGTTATTGAAGTTATAGTACATATTCATATTCTTAATGTCAATAATATCTCCATAATATATTCTGCAACATGCTTGTCATGTTGTTGGTTTGTTTTTCTCCCTAGATTTCAACATTTGACGTAATTTTTTTTAGCATTACTTGTTGTGAAAGAATTGACGTAATGGTTTGACTTGCATCGTTGGAAGTCAAGCAAAGCTTACAATGTTGGTGCATGAATTTGTGCTTGATTAGTCATGTAATATTATCTTCCAAGGTTTACTAAAATATGTTTCAAGGAGCAAATGATGTGCTATACTCACTTTACTTCCATTTGCAGTGGTTAAAGATATTGATTGTAGTATACACTTCTTCCATTTTTAGTGGGTCATGTTGGGTAAGAGTGTCTAATGCAAGCTCACAAGTGGAGGCCACAACCCTACCCATTGTGTTGTTGACATCTTGGAGCCATATCCTTGTGTTGCTTGGCCTAATGTTCAATGTAAAATGTACGTTTGTGCATAAAAACTGCTAGTTTCAATTGTCATGATGATGCATTACAACAAAAACAACAAAGTCTCATTTGTCACTTGCATATCCTTTATAAACTGTTGCAAGTTTTGGCACAAGCTTTGTGAACAAAGCTTGCAAAGAGATTGGATTAAGCCTCAATTTTGTTGTATAGCACATGGTGTGGGCTTCAATCCAATGAGGAGTTGTTTAGGAACTTCCCATGGCTCACAAGTTTGGCATTGAGGTACATAATTTATGTCTATGTAGTTTATGGATGTTTGGTACCCTAAGAACCCAACTCAATCATTATAACAATGTGGTGACAATTCAAGCATCTACACACTTAGTCCATACTCTTTTTTTCTAAATGATTGAATCCTTTTTAAGAGTTTATAACTATCCATTAGTTTGATTTTCTTCATAAGAAGGCATGAGAAAATAAGAAAAATAGTCTAGTATACTGCATGTCGCTAAATATGCCATTTTGGTTCCTAGACATGCATTACTTGAAACAATAGAAGGCCTTGTAGTAACTAGATTATTGTATTCTAGAAGGTGCTAGACATGGCATTCTTCCCAATTCCGAGGGCCCCAAATTATGTAGGTTTGACTTTTATTGTGTAATTGAATGTAGGGGTTTTTGGGTATTCCACAATTTGTGAGTTTTGAGAGTTCATTCTACCTATGGTTCATCAATAAGGTAGCACATAACATGTCATGTGAAATTGACTACATATTATCTCTAACCACAAGAAGAGACTAACTGGTTTCAAAAACTTTAATGCAACAAATATGTCACTTGTGATGAACTCGATGAGAGATGACATCAGTTGTCTCCACTCTCAATGATGAACTCGATGAGAGATGACATCAGTTGTTTCCACTCTAGTGTACTCATAGTCCTCTCAATGCCTCTTGATAATTGTCATGACGATCTTTTGCACATCTTTCTTCTATGATGTTGTGTCCATATTATCTCATCTTCTTTTTGTAGATCTTAAGATTGGCTTTTCATTTTTTCATCATTGTCAAAGGCATGGATGCAATACCATGAGCCATTGTATCATGTGAATATTTTACAACCATTCTACCTTTCTCATGTTTAGCAAGCTATGTGCTTTGTGTGACAATGCACATACCAAACTATGTAGTGTATGTGACAATGCAAGTACCAAACCATCATTGTCATGGAACACATCTACTTTTAGGGTATTATATAGAGTTTTTCTAGGTCTATCACAAGTTTGATGTATTCACTAATTCCAACTACAGATAGAAAAGGTATTTTGACACATTTGTGGAGCATCCTAACATGTTGGCCTAAACTGGAAAAACAAATTAGTATATATTAGTTACGTTTGGAACTGCCTAGATTAGCACTTTGATGTGCTATTCAAGGTGACTTCAAAAGAAAAGTAGCATATTTTTAAGTCTAAGTAGACCTATTTTTTAGATTTGTCAAAGTGCTATTTGATGGGTCTACTTAGGAAACATGATTTTTAACTATCTACCAAGCCACAATTCTTATCTATAAAAAATCAAGAAATGGCATGAAAAGGGTGGCTACCTTTTTTGTTGAGTTCTAGGCAAAAAGAAATCTGAAAATTTCAAGGCCATGGATTGGATATGGCTTTATCTCACATGACGATTATGAATAGGCATCTATATTTATGAAATTCAGGTCATGGAATGGAATATGCATGTGTACATTTGCAAAGTGAAATTCATGGTGCTTGAATTCCCATGTGCCCTCAAAAAAAAATTATACTTTTTAAGGGACCTTAAAATGGATAGAATCTGCCATACATAATCCATTACGTCATTGTTGGCTCACATATTCATTCATGTCATTGACTTTATCACCTTCCTTTCATTTTTTTAGAGCATTCAACAATTAAGTGTTTGGATATTCAAAAGCCTTCGTGATGTTTGCAAGTAGGTCTTAGTTTGTTAAGTGATTGTGATGAGATTAATGAACTTCGTTTTGATCAAATGAACGTAATTAATGGCTTTTTTTAGAGCATTTGACCTACAACGATTATGAAGTAATGATATCATACTATAACTAATACTACTATTGCATTCTATAATTCTAAGATAAAGTAGAAGCAATTTTGTTTGATGCTAAATGAAAAAAGCTTCTTGATCATGTGCAAGATCATAGAGAGATCATGACATACTGAGATACTTTTGGTTGATTTGAATATATATATTTGGTTTTTGGGGTAGAAAATAAATAGCTGGTATATAATAGATAGTTTTAATATATAAGAACTAAAACATCCAAGAGAGTTACAAATGCGGAAGTTCTAAAGAAGACATAACTAAATGTATCACTATCAAAGTTTTGTTTACAAAAACAACTATATGGTTATAGAGTTGTCACCATAAGTTTGTTTTGGTACTTATATCATGTCAATTCTAATCTTAGGTTCATACATCATCAAAATAGAAAATAAAGAAAATCCATACGTCATGACATTGTTTTCTTTATCCTATGAATTAGAGGGGTATCTGATACATAAGCTTAATATACAATAAGATTGTTGATTGGATTTTTGTCAATGAATCTCATGGCAACATTCATATTAAGGAAATAATATGAACTTATTAGTTTACCAATGACATTTTCTTTTCAAATAATAATGCATATAAAATGATAGTGCAATATTATATGAAAAGAAGTTTCTTTTAGCACGTAACTCAAAAAATCATTACGATTCCTACTAGTTGTAGAAATGATGTAAAATCAATATGATTCTCATATCAAGATTTTTTGTAGCGTCACATGTATCTTATAACTAATCGTATCTAGAATTTTTGTAACATCACATCCATTTTGTAATTAAAACAATATACAAATCACTTACCATTAACGTACTAATTTGACTATAGTAGTAATACAATTTGAAAACCTGCATCTCAAAAAGTTATTATATGGAGAATTACGGAGATGATTAGGAAAGAACAACAAAAAAGAAGTGGGAGGGAGTGAATGCCAAAAAATTTCAACTCCATAGGTCAATGTAGGTGCCGTTGGGACCATGGTCATTAATCAAAGTCAATATACCCATCATTGCTACAATAGTCTGCCAAATTTCAGAAAAAAGGATCTATTTTGATCTACAAAGGTTCACTAAGAGTTATTCGTAGCTTGGGATCTTGATCTACATCAAGACGGGGTTTGGCATTTTGCGAGTAAATGATCTACATTTTTGCGAGTTTAGTGTTTTTCAATTACGTCAAATTGATAGCACATGGCATGCTACATTGTTTTTAGGTTTTTAAAATTCATTCTATTTCGCCTTTGGGGGTGAAATCTATTTGTATACTTCATTATCATGTTGTTTATTTTCTTACTAACTAAAAGATATGTCTACAAATTTTACATAGTATGCTATATCATTGAGAACGTAGAAAACTTAATCACTTTAATTTTACATTTAGCAAGCTAAAACATTGAGCCTACTGCCAAGGATTGATGTACAACCATACATTAAAAGACATGATGGTATGCGGTCAAGCCTATGATAGGTATCATAAATCAACATTGGTAAAAAAAAAAAACATTTTTATTGTATGTTCTAGATGGAGACTATAACTTAACTACTAAGCTTATGTTGAGATGATGAAATGATAAAATATTTTCATGTTTTTTTTTTTGCTTTGTCAAATTTGATTAAAGTAATGTATTCTACATGAAAAATGGAGTATTTTTGGTTTTTGGATCATCTCAATCCGAGCAATATTAAGAAAGTTATCGCCCTTCAGAGTTTCTTAGGCTAATATTTTTTTTTTTGTAAGGTTGAAAGGGGTAGCACGCCGGCATGCTACCAATTTAAGCTTTTAGTCTTTAACTCAAATTGATAGCATGACGACGTGCTACCCCTTTTAGGTTCCAAGGGAAAAATGTTTTCTAGTTTAAAAACGGTTGAACTGTCATAACTTTCTTACTATTGCTCAGATTGAGATGGTCCAAAAAGTAAAAGTGCTCCATTCTTATGTAGACTCCATTGGTATAATCAAAGTTAGTTTTTATCTTATATAAAATGAGTATATATAAAGCCTATATATTTGATAGCATACCATGTGCTATGAAATTTTAGAAATTATTTGTCAATAAAACTCGCAAAACTCGCAAAGAATTTACTCATAGATTGTCAAAACCCCATCAAGACTAGCTTCCAATTCTAGCGTCTGCTTGACAATTTTAGTGATTCCAAGCAAGAACAATCAAACAATGATGACCCACAACTTCAAACATGTGAAGTACTATTACTATACAGCCTGATAACAGAGAATAAGTTTACTTATGTTAGTTTTTATCTAATATAAAATGAGTATATATAAAGCCTATATATATGATAGCATACCATGTGCTATGAAATTTTATAAATTATTTGTCAATAAAACTCGCAAAACTCGCAAAGAATTTACTCATAGATTGTCAAAACCCCATCAAGACTAGCTTCCAATTCTAGCGTCTGCTTGACAATTTTAGTGATTCCAAGCAAGAACAATCAAACAATGATGACCCACAGCTTCAAACATGTGAAGTACTATTACTATACGGCCTGATAACAGAGAATAAGTTTACTTATGAAATACTAAGCATTCATTCACAAAGAAGTTGCTAAAGAGAGTGAAAAAACATTGAATCTAGACCCAAAATTGGTAGGGTTAGCATTTTGGTGGGAAAGCCAAGTGGCCAAATAGGGTTTGGACCTGCTATAAAAGGATGTAACTCGTGGAGAGAGTCATCTTCTCTCTTCTCTATCTTATTTCATGCTTATACATGGTCCTCTTGGGTTCTACTATCCATTGGTGCACTATCTTGGTGATTGCTTGCAATTCTGTGTGTAGAATGATCTATATTTGCTATTTTGGATCCACATGTGTGAAATACAGTAGCTTGCTGGTTTTGTATGGACAGCAACAGTACATAATCATTTCATTCAAGTTTGATCAAGCTCTATTAGTGTTTGCATCTCAAATTGTGTGTAGATGCTGATTTTTCTACATTAGTGAAATTGGTAGTGTATTTCTCTTTCTAACCAAAGATCATTCAAGTAGATTGGATCTTAAGGATCTGAAATCTTTCACATGGTATCAGAGCTTGTGTTTCAGGTTATGAAGGAGGAAATCAGATCTATCAATGATTTGGTGAAGATATCAAGTCTAGAGCATGCTAGAGAGGATTCTACACCAAAATCGGATTTTTTGCTTTTGTAGATTGGATCTTTTGTAGATCAAAACACTAAATAAGTCAATATACTTGTTCAATTCCGTTTTTTGAATTCACATGCTGGATTTGACCGATTTTTGGATCATTGGTTCAGCCTAAGTGATGGCTTATAGATTGCATATCAAATTTTCAGCATTTGCATGTAGATTTGGAATAGTCAATTTTTTGTGATTTTGTCAAAACCCTAATTTTGATTGGATCTCTAGATAGTGAGGTTGCTGGACCTCATTTGAGTGTGTTTCAATCTTAGGAAGTGGCAAAAGTCATTAGATTGAGGATAGATCATAGGTTGATCAAGATTCCATGATTCTATGTGTTGATTTGCTTGGATAAGTGCTAGAAGAGAATTTGTGAGATAGTTTCAAATCTTGGTGATTTCTTTTGAAAGCATTTGTTGTTGCTCAAAGGAGTGCTTTGTGCATTGAAACAGGTTGAAAGAGAAGATCAGGTCATTGCTACATGGCAACCTCAATTGGAGTCATGTTGGAAGCCAATGATAGGCTTACCTCAAGTAACTATTCATTATGGAAAGTGAGAGGATGGAGTCACTTCTTGAGATGAATGATGTTTTGGATATTGTTGTAGGTTTGGAGGAGAGACCAGCAACACAACAAGATCAATTGAGGTATGACAAGAGGGCCAAGAAGGCTCTACACATGATAAAGATGAATGCTACCAATGAACTTCTCAAGGAAGTTGGTAAGTGCACATCATCTTTGGAAGCTTGGAATTCATTGAAGAAGCTTTATGAATCCAAGTCTACTTCTAGAGTGTTGACTCTAAGAAGGCAAATCTTTTCTTGTTTGCAAAAGAATGAAGAAAGTCCAAGTACTTTTGTTTTGAGAATGAAAGCATTGAATGATGAGTTAGCTTGCATAGATGAAAGCATTAAGGAAGGAGAATATATTCAAGTGATTCTTAATGGCTTGTTGGATGCTCATGCTAACATTGTTCAAAGTATTGCTATTCAAAAGACTTTGCCAAGTGTGATGGATCTTCAAGAGATCTTGATCAATGAGGAATATAGGCTTCAAGCAAGAGGTGGATCTACATCGACACTTCAAGAGGATGCTATGTTCACAAAGGGCAAATTCAAGGGCAAAACCAAAAGCAAGTGGTCTAAAGGGCAAGATCAAGTGGATGCTTATTCAAGTAGCAAAAATAAGGATAGATCAAAGCTCAAGTGCTTCTATTGTGGCATCAAAGGACACTTTGCAAGTGAGTGCTACAAGAAGAAGAGAGATCAAGGAGACAAGCAAGGTAATCTTACTCTTGATAAGGATGGTTTGGATGTGCAAGATGCAAATGATGATGCTTTTGTGATGTCTTCATGTATGCTTGCTAATGATGGAGATCTAGATCCTTGGTGGATTGATAGTGGAGCAAGTTCACACATGACCTTTCACAAAGAGTACTTCACTTCTTTGTTGGCATATGGAGATGACAAGAGGGTGATCTACACGGCCAATGATGGTGAGTGTGCAATCAAAGGGATTGGCACAATTCTTATTTCTCTCTCTACAAATAGGAATGTTCATTTGGAGGATGTCTTGTTTATTCCATCTATTACCAAGAATTTGCTTAGTGTGAGTCAAATGCTAAATAAGGGCCTCATGGTGGAGTTTGATGGAGATGCTTGTTTGATCAAAAGGAAGGATGTCTTGATTGGAAAAGGTAAAAGGCAAGGGAAGTTGTTCAAACTTGATGCTTGTGTTATTGCTAACCAAGTTGGATGTGTTGCAAGGGAGCAAATTTCTATTCAAGAGGTTTGGCACAAAAGGATGGGACACCTCAACTTCAAGTCATTGGAGGTAATGGCAAGGAAGAAGGTTGTGATTGGTCTTCCAAGTTCCTTAAGTAATGACAAGCATGTTTGTGAGTCTTGTGCTTTGTCTAAGTCACATAGACTACCTTATACTAGATCTATTTCTAGATCTACAAAGCCTTTTCAACTTGTACATTCAGATATTCATGGATTTACTACAATTAGCAATAGTGGAGCTAAGATGTATGTAACATTCATTGATGATTTTAGTAGATTTTGTTGGATCTATCTACTAAAGAGCAAGGATGCAGTGTATGATGTCTTTGTCAAGTTCAAGAATTCAAGGGAGAACCAATTCTCCACAAAGATCAAGTGCTTGAGAGGTGACAATGGTGGTGAGTACATATCTAACAAGTTCAAGGCCTTTTGTGATGAGCATGGGATCAAGAGGGAGTATACAACATCAAGGACCCCACAACAAAATGGAGTGGCTGAAAGGAAGAATAGGACTTTATGTGAAAGTGCTAAAGCTATGAGGTTAAGTGCTAATCTTGACAAACCATTTTGGGATCAAGCTTTGTTGTGTGCCAATTTCTTGTGCAATAGGTGGCCGAGTGCTATTTTAGATGGAAGGACACCTTTTGATATGCTATTCAAGAGGAGGCTGAGTGTCAACTTTCTAAGAACCTTTGGATGCACATGCTATGTCAACATTACTCTTGATGATAGGACCAAGGAGGATCCATCTTCAAGAAGAGGTATTTTTGTTGGATATAGTGAGGTGAGTAAAGCCTACAAGGTTTACATTCCTTCTACTAACAAAGTGATTGTTGGTAGAGATGTCATTTTTGATGAGGGAAACATTCCAAAGGTGTCTTCAAGCATGATTGATGGTAAAGTAGATGGACCTAACATTCTTGATGTTGATGAGAAGGATCCTACTTTGGATGGTGGTGATGATGGACCTTCACCAAGTCAAAAGCCAAGGAGAACATCAAGAGAAAGACAAGTACCTTCAAGGCTCACATATGATCAAAAGGGTAAGCAAGTAGTTTCTGGAAATTATGTTGCTTTCCTAACCTCTTTGGATGAGCCTACAAGTGTAGATCAAGCAAGGAAAGAAGAGGAGTGGATCCAAGCAATGGATCTCGAGTATTGATCTCTTATGAAGAGTAGAACATCTTTTGGAAGATCTTCTTGTGTACATGGAGCTATGCAAGTGGATGGATGTTATCTTGCTGTAAAATCAAGTAATGGATCTGGAAAACAAAGTTTGTTCAATGACTTTGACGATCAAGTTGAAGATCAAGAGGTTGATCTCAAAGCGCTTCAACTAGTCAAAAGGGAATTTGGCAATTTGGAGCTAGTCAAGAGCATCAAAGGAGAGGTAATTGGAAAAGGTGTTATGGATCTGTTTTTGCAGCATATTGAAGACTCAAGTAAGGTCAAAGGAGCAGCAAGGAAGTGTTGTTCAAGTTTACTTTACTTGTTCTATCTCATGTTTGAGCAATTTCATGTGGATGTGTGCAAATTGTCAAGATATGGTAAAACTAGCTACATTGGTGAGCATTGTTTTGATGTTGGAATTGTAGTAGAATTATTGGCTGATTTTGCTGATGGAAATGAAGCTATTGGAGGTTCATTATGTCACTCATCCATGGCTAAGTTCTCAAGTGTTGAGCTACTTGGTGCCAATACTTGGAGATTGTCAATTTTTGGTGAATTCATGGTCATTTTCTTGTGTCAAGTAGATCTTGAAGATGGACTAGTGCAAACTACTTGGTTTATGGAGTCATGTGGTGCTGGATTTACATCATTTATGTACTCACCTACTCATGGATTTCCAAGGTTTGATGGTTTCTTGTGGCAAGATGAAGATGGAGGCTCATTCATGGAGTATCATGGTGGATACAAGGCAACAAAGGACAAAGGAGGAGGAGACATGCAAGCAAAAGTTAATCACTCACATTTATTGTTTGTTTGCTGTATTTTTCCAGAGAGTTCAGAGTTGGGAGCATGGTGGAATCATTTCATTTACATTCTATTTGATTCTTCATGTTCTAGTCACATTTTTACATGTAAAATTGATGTAAGAAATAGTGAAGCATCCCAAGTGGACACTATTCTCTATATCAATTATGGTTGTTTCTATTTTGAGCATTACATGATCATTGAAAGGAGGTCTATTCTCAGGAAGAAGATCATTCTAATGATGGATCAAAGTTCTATTGTCAAAAACTATGCTAGGAGCAAGCATATTGAGATATGAGATACAATATCATTTTGTGAGGGAGCAAGTCATTGCAAAGGAGGTGGAGCTTCAACATGTGTCTTCAAGGGAATGTGTAGCTGATATCTTCACCAAAGCATTGGGAAAAGACTTGTTCATGAAGCATAGGACTTCACTTGGAGTATTATCAAAGTCTATGCTAAAACTAGTTGAAGAGGGAGTGTGAAAGATTCAACTAGTTTCATCACATTTTGCAATATTTCCATATTTGGCATATTGAGGTCAAAACTTGTTTTAGACTTAGAGGTTGACTTTTCAAAGTTCATTAGTTTAAATTTCATTTGAATAAACACTTTTTGAAAGTGTGGGAAAGATAGAATGCGAGTTTGAGTAGATTCAATTTGACTAAGTTGGATACATTGAATCTAGACCCAAAATTGGTAGGGTTAGCATTTTGGTGGGAAAGCCAAGTGGCCAAATAGGGTTTGGACCTGCTATAAAAGGATGTAACTCGTGGAGAGAGTCATCTTCTCTCTTCTCTATCTCATTTCATGCTTATACATGGTTCTCTTGGGTTCTACTATCCATTGCTTGCAATTCTATGTGTAGAATGATCTATATTTGCTATTTTTGGATCCACACGTGTGAAATATAGTAGCTTGCTGGTTCTGTATGGACAGCAATAGTACATAATCATTTCATTCAAGTTTGATCAAGTTCTATTAGTGTTTGCATCTCAAATTGTGTGTAGATGCTGATTTTTCTACATTGGTGAAATTGGTAGTGTATTTCTCTTTCTAACCAAAGATCATTCAAGTAGATTGGATCTTAAGGATCTGAAATCTTTCACATCAAGTACATAATCATGATAATCTCTCTCTAAGCTGGATCCAACACGTGTGGGACAGCTCATAGTACTCATCCATATCCACTTTGGATAAGATCTATCTAATTTGCCACATCATCCGACCTTCTAGATTCCTACAATCTACGATCCAACTCCTATAGTTTAGGAGATTCCATATTTGACTCAAATTAAAACTAAATAACATGAATCTGAATATTACAAGTGCTATTTCACACATGTGGACAGGTCCTCACATGTGTGGATCCACATAGATGTCAAACAAATTGCCTAAACCATGTGAAAATTGCTAAAATCTAACACTCCTCAATTTTTACATGATACATCTATGGTACATCTATCTACAGCTCCTAAAGCTGATCGTAACTTGATAAATGAAGCCTTTGGCAAGGCTTTAGTGAGTAGATCAGCAAGGCAATCTGAAGAAGATACATGATGTAGCTTGATCTCCTTTGCTTGAACCTTTTCCCTCACAAAGTGGTGAGCAATCTCTATGTGCTTCCTCCTTGCATGGAATGTGGGATTGGTTGCTAATGCTTGGCTTGATTGGTTGTCACAATAAATAATTGGCTGCTCCTCGGCCTCCATAACTTGCAACTCCACCAAAAGCCTCTTCAACCATAAGATCTCCTTGGTTGTTGATGTTAATGCCTTGTGTTCAGACTTGGTTGAAGACAGAGAAATTGTGTCTTGCCTTTTGGAAAGCCAAGACACTATGCCATTGCAAATAAAGGTAACAAAAGCACTTGTGGACCTCCTATCTGTGAAAGTACAACAAAAAGGACCAAGAATGGATCCAAATCAGATCCACAAGTGTGATTGGGTGTTTAATTAGATTGATCTACCAATCTACACAAGATTAGATAGCACTAGATCAAATCTACATCAACAAATCTAACAAGAACAATTGAATATGATCAAAACTTGTACTTGCTAGTTCACACATGTGCAGACCTGTCAGAGTACGGACTACCAGCAAATAATGAAGTACACTAAGCTTAGAAACCATTAGAAGCATAAAATCACAATGGAGAGATTACTCAAGAAATGCACCAAAACCAAGATTTAAGTTTCTTGTCAATTATGGCCAAATGAGCCACCATATATACACAAGAGCTGATGCTTACTCAGCTGATTTGGCACGTGTGAGAGTGCCTACTCATCAAAGGATCCACCAATAATCATCAATATGGCACATGGACCAAGTTTCCTAACTTATAGCCACCTTTCTTGATTTTAGGCAATTTTCCTAATTTATAGGGACTTGCACAAATATCCACTACAAGTTGGATCTCACCTACTATGTGAAAAATTGCCTACATTGGCAAATCTAGCCATGAGAATATTGTACATTTTGTCAATATTGTTTGTTGGTTACTTGAATGGCCAAAGTGCCACTTGTACATACACACCTAAAGTAGGTTACCACGAGTCAAGAGGAGTGGTTGTGTCTATTTGGTAGTGAATCCTACTTTGTAGGATCTACACCATGATTTATGATGAGATTTGTACCTACCATGCACCTACCAAGCATGACTCTTGGATCTAGGCTAGGGTTTTCACATTAGGGCAAGAAAGTGGAGTCTACTTCCTTATTACATGCTGGATTTTCACCTAATTTTGCAAAGGAAGTGTGTTTTACTATGTATTCCCATTCTCCATAGTGAGAAGATAGAAACGTTTTGGAGCCTCAAGGAGAAACTCGAGTTTTATCTCATTGTATGGTGATTACTCTTGATTTCCAATGAAACCCAGCTTTGGCACTTTGTAAACACTATCTACAGACCGTACTACAGCCTTATTTCCACACGTGTGGAGTTGGATTATACTATTTGATCAATGCTTTGATTGTCTCTACTTGTTTCCTATCAAGTTGCTAAACTAGATCTTGTTTTCTGATGACTAGTTTCTAATAGATTGTTTAACAAGCATACAATCACCTTGTGGATCATTCAAAGATCCATTTATGGTCCTTAGTACTGTACGTTTCACATGGTATCAAAGCCAAGTACAAGGCCATTGATCTGTGTTTGAATCTAATCCAGTTTTAGTAGGTTTTGGTGCAAAAAGCTAGTATTGGAAGGGCGAGCTGGTATCCAGATTTTGGTGAGGGGATTTGATCCCAAACTTTTTCAGGATCAAAATCTGTACTGTTCACACGTGTGGGCATCTCTGAACCAGCATTTAATAACCCGTATTCATTGGATCATAAGAAAATTCATCTGGTGTCATTTTGATGTAATTTTTGGTGCAAATCCTAGGATAAGCTACCAAGATCAGTTGCCATTGATTAGTTTTGAATTTTTTTCATGAAAATTAATTAATCTAGGATGATTTCAAACCTTCTTAAAGTTGAAACCAGGTCTTGAAAGTACATCAAAGTGAATGAGAGAGATAGTGTCAGTTTTTGTCCAAGAATAGCCAAGATTGGCAAGATTTGCTTGAGTGTAGTTTTCATCTCATCTTATCTTCATTCCAGCTTTGTGAGGGAGTGATAGAACTGTGATTACAAATCCATCTGTTGGATTAGAAGTCAACATTTGAGTGAAACACTGCAAGTTAGAAACCTTTGTGAGTTTCAGGTCCAAACAAATCTATATCTTGTGTGTAGAATCTTGCTAGTAAGATGGGATCAACGGGAGCCTACCTTCTAGAAGCTAGTGAGAGATTAAATTCTACCAACTATGCTATTTGGAAAGTGAGGATGGAGTCACTAATGGTGCTCCATGATCTTTATGAGTTTCTAATAGATGATGAAAATGACCTCTAGGTGCACAGGAAATAGTGAGATACAAGAAGAGGTCTAGGCTTGCACTTCACTGTATTAAGATGAATGTAAGCAATGATCTTTTAAGGGAAGTATCATCATGTAAGAGTGCTAAAGAGGCTCGAGAATCTTTAAAATCTATTCATGAGTCTAGTAACACTTCGAGGGTTCTCATGCTTAGGAATCAGATTCTACAAAGCATGAAGAGGAGTGATGAGAGTGCACAAGATTATGTGCTAAGAATCAAGTATCTCAATAGGGAGTTAGCTTTTGGAGAGAAGATTCAAGATAGTGAGCTTGTTCAGATTGTCCTCAATGGTCTAGGGAGTGGCTTTACAAATTTGGTCCAAAACTTTGCAATCCAAGACACTTTGCCTACTATAGAAAAGCTACATAGTGTATTAGTTGCTAAAGAGTGTAGGATGTTGCATACCAATGCAAGAATGAATGCTATTTCTCTGCAGGATGGTGATGAGAAAGCTAATTTCTCATTCAAAAGAAAGAAGAAGACCAATGGCAAGAAGAAGTACTTCAAGGATTGCCACGCGTGGCAAAATATATTTGTTGTAATTTTTTTTAAAAAACTATTTGAACAATATTTTGATAAACAAACAACCCTATGATTAATTTAAAAGTAAATGAAATTTTTTTTAGGCTTTAAATAAGTGTGGACTAATAATAAAATGATTGTTATGTGATCATAATTGTGAATAAAAAATCAAATAATCATTATGTCAAATCATTGTGCTCTGACGAAATCAATATTGTGCTTCGACCAGAGTGAAGATATGAAGATATTGCTTTAATAGAATTTCATTATAGTAAGGATGTTTCAAAAGAAAAATGTTTTTGAAGCGACTATAAATGATCAACGTATGCTCAGTAATTGTTTTCTTTGATCAATCAATTTTTGCTAGATCTTTAATAAGATATAGATTGCATTGAAAGCATTTGATTTAAAATGAATCGGAAGTGATTGGTAGATTGAAATCAAGATAAACTTGAAAAATGCAAGAATGTATTATAAAGATGCAATAATTACATAAATTATCATTTCATCACAAAAATGATTGTGATATATATATATATATATATATATATATATATATATATATATATATATATATATATATATATATATATATATATATATATATATATATATATATATATATATATATATATATATATATATATATATATATATATATATATATATATATTTTACTCATCATCAAAAGATTCAAATTCATCAACCAATACATCTTGCAACTCATCTCCGCTTAGATGATTTTCATCATCACTATAGTAATTGGACCCTCTCTCAATATTGTCGTTTGTGTCAGAATCATTGGATTCATTTGCAGTATTTTCTATAATATTTAGAGAACTTGGAGATATTTCTATATCCGCATCAACCATGTTTGTGTTGTCAATATTCAAGTCCTCCATTTCATTCTCAATGTATGCATTTTCAAATACATGTCTAGCGCATGGCTTTACTTGAACAACATACCACCACTTGTTATTTAGTCGATCCGGTTGAAAAAATACCTGCACATTTAACAATGTTAGGTTAAAAATTTGTTCCAAAATGAAACTAAGGTCCACATGAATAGGTAATTGTAATGAAATAGTGTATGTTACTGATTATGATTGAGAAAAAACGAGTGTCATGTGACACACTTGTTTACAATGACGAGGCAACACCAATGTGTCTGAATAATCCATGCTTAATGTCTTGGTTGAATCGATAGCAAAAAATCCAATACGATCTCTTTTCACGGTTGCATTTGACCCTTGATAATTGATTTTAAACCATTTCACATCAAACAAAAAGTATTTTCCATTTTCACCAAACCACACTTCATATATATCTTGAATAGTTCCTACATACTCAAGCTCTCCAGAGATTGGACTTTGGTCTCGTGCACTACTCTGACTTTCTTGATTAAAAGATGCCATAACACCGCAATCATAAGTTCGTCGTTTCATATCAACTCGTTCAACGTGATGATGACGACCATATGCCCACATTGCACTATACTTTCGATACTGCCACATATAAATTTTAATTAAGACAATAATCAATCATTATACAAGCTACATTGTATTTTATAAAAAAACAATAAACAATAAACAATAAACAATAAACAAACCTTCCAATCACATCCTCTTGCAAAGTCTCATTCCATGTCAGATATGACTTGTCCATTTGATCTTGCTTGTTGGAGTGTGTCAACCATCTTTTCTATGGTGCATTGGTTGGGCAATGGCTCAACATCACGTGAAGGTTCATCATGACCTCTATGTCTATTATGTCGGTGTCTATTTCAAGCCAACGTTCTTTTTTTCTTCTCTTGTTCATATAATTCCAACCACTTATCCATCACTCCAGAATATAAAACATGAAAGTAAAAAAAAATTCTTTAAGAAAAGGTGTCATTTTCTTAGGAGCACCCATACCTTGGGGTTTTTTACCTCATTGTTCTCCTCATCATTCCATAGCCGTGGAGTAGACGAATGTATTTGAAGCAAAACTTCAGTGACATAAATAAGAGATTCTTGCGCTAACCACCCCTCGACCATACTTCCCTCTGGTCTTGCCTTTTGATGCACAAAATCTTTCAAAACTTTCATAAATCTCTCCAAATAAACATCCACCTATAAACATTTATTGCATGATAAGAGCAATGTTCAATGACATAAAAAAAATGATGCTAAATATATATTGAAGCCACAAAAACCAAAATAATGTATTTTGTACCTTGAGTGCAAAGGACCGGCAATACCAATTTCTTAGACCAAGTGCACAAGCAAATGCACTTGTATGTCCAAGATGGAGGTTGGAAAATCTCTCTCAAGCATACATACAGCCTCCACTATATCTTCATGTTTTTTCTCCACATCTATCTCACAAACCTCCTTGTCACACATCCATCTACACCATATTTGTAGTATATGATCATCACAGACTTTATCGAATTTGTAGGTAAAATAAATATGCAATAGCATAAAACGTGAGTGAAAAAAATGTAAGTACCTGACAATGGATGCTAATTTGTAAATGGTATTGCGAAGTTGATCAGTTAGACAACCACGAACACACATTGGAAATATCTACTCAAGCATCTTAAACCAATCATGAGATTTAAGACCATGAAGTTTTCCTTCTGCTGTGAATGATGTTCGTAGTGAATGAGCAAAACCAGTTGGTGTTCTCATCTCGCAAATGACTGACCGTACATACTTGTACTCTTCCTTGGTAAGTCTTTTGGACAAGCATGTGTATAGTCCATTCCCATTGCATTCAACATCTTGCATGCCTCGGCTCTCGTCTCTAGCATGCTATTTCCTTCTGGGAGTAGTTTACGCAATACCCTGCATATAACCAAATGAATTTGCATAACATGAAACACAATTGCTTATTCAACTAAAACTTTTAACTTACACAAGTACACACTGATGCCCAACTTGCATCATTGTAGGAGTGCATCTGGAACTTGCATCACGAGAATAACACAATCCAAAATCATTTGTCTATTGAAGCATAACTACATACATTGGCAATTTGCCATGCATATTGCCACGCACATAAGATGAGGGTCAATTTGGAGCTCATATGGTTCGCGTGACAATTCGTGTGGCAACTGACGCGTGGTAGAGCCACGCGTGGAAGAGCCACGCCGGCAAATTCTCTAGCAACCAACAACCTGTCCGACAAAGAATTGGCGATTTGAATTTCATGGTTCTACCATGCGTGGTTGTACCACGCGTGGCATAGCCACACAGTTTGCTTCACATGGCTTTGCCATACGTGGCAATTTTTTTTGCATTTTTTGCATTTTCTCTGAAAATTTGCATTCGCGTGGTTCTACCACACGTGGATGTACCACACAGAATTTTTTGCACAAAAAAAAAAAGCGCGCGAAATGAGATTTGTGTTTCTCAATGCGTCGATTTTTTTGTATTGTATTGTATTGAGAGAGAGAGAGAGAGAGAGAGAGAGAGAGAGAGAGAGAGAGAGAGAGAGAGAGAGAGAGAGAGAGAGAGAGAGAGAGAGAGAGAGAGAGAGAGAGAGAGAGAGAGAGAGAGAGAGAGAGAGAGAGAGAGAGAGAGAGAGAGGTATGTGGTTACACAATGTAGGTTAGCATTCAATTGATAGTATTTGTGGTTGATAGTTATGTTATGAGTCTTTGAATGTTAATTTTGTGAGATTAAGTGCATTCACATGTCATTTTATTAAATGGTTTGTTAAATTGTGTGGTGATTGAATCAATGTGATTTTTGTACAATATGTTTTGATCTTAAGACTAGATTAGATAAACTTACACATTAAGAGAGAAAAGATAGTTATTGGTAATCTTTAATGGTTTGTCTTTGATTGATTAATTTGTAGAATAAAAAGGATGATGGCTTTTGAAAAGAAAGGGCTTTTGATGAAGACAAGCAAATGAGGTATGTCACATGTCTTCTTAATATGAATATTTTGTGATTTCATTCAAATAAATGGTTTGATAAATTTTAATGTTAATTTTGTAGTATATGTTTTGTTCTTGATACTAGATTACACAAACTATATGTGAGTTGCCTAAATTCTGTCTATAAAACTATGAACATTCTTTTAACAAAACAAGATCTTAATACAATCATAGATGGTGCACAATAAATGAGTAAAAGTTAAAACAAACAATGCAATTTTAGACAAAAATTGAAATGTACATTAACAATTGATAAACATACATGGTGAAACAAAAATCACACACATATATATATTCCGATCCTTTGAAAAAAAAAGTACATTAAGTTTTGTTTTTAAGAAAGGGCTTGAAACAAAATCCCTTTCTTCCTACTTGCTACATCAAAACTAAAAGGTAAATCAAAAAACATTAAACATTAAACTTTAATCAAACAAAGACTTCTTAATTGTCATCGTCCGAATCCGAGTCTTGTGCAGAAGCTTGTCCTTCACTCTCAGTTCTGGACTTCTCTCCTTCCCCTTCTGCTTCCGCTTCACCGGCTTCTTCACCCGACCCCTCCTCTACATAAGATGCCGAGCTTCTCTACACATCACAAAAAATAACAAAAGTCAATAACCAATGAGTAAATATAATGAAACTCATCAACAAGCAAGAAAGATTAATAAAAATGATTATTAAATAATGGAAGCAAATGAGACGAATGTAGCAAAAATTTACCATAGGATGAATGCCTTGTTGAGCAAGATGGTCCACCAAGGCATTGTAGCCTTGTTGGTACCCAATCTTATATTCGACATTCGTGTATTTTCTCTCAAAATCTCTTTGCTATACAAACATGAATACAATCATTTAGATACAAAACATGATTAGTAATTAAAAACATTACTAGAATAATTATAATAAAATCAAACTAAAAAAGCAAAACTTACAAATTGGGCTTGTAAATTGGATTTTCCACCCGAGCCAAGGTGAGATTGGCCCAAGAGATTGATTCTTGATTTGGTCGCTTCCTGTTGTTGTTTGAAGCGATCCGGATTCGGATGTTTGGACTCGTGTATTGCCTTTGCCAATCTTTCTTTGAAGCCCATCCCCGCTTTTTTTTTGTTCCCATTTTTTACATATCTTCGTAAGGATTGACGCTTATGACGAATATGCGTACACATATTCGTCAATGCCCACACCTCTCCAAATCTATTTGATTGAGAAAACTTACTATTCAAAAGTGCAAGTATCTTATTCTTGTCATCTTGGTTTTGTTGCTCCCAAGGAGTGAATAAGTTATGACCAGAATATTTGAGATCAAGGTCGTGCATCCTGTTGATGACAATGTTGCCTTTGGTATCCTTGATGATGGAGCCATCATCTTCTAAATTATAAAACAAATTAGATGATTCCTCCGATGGGACATCCATCAGAGGACTACCTCTATTGGAATCGGGCTCCTCTTCAGAAAGACAAAGATGTTTCAATCTTTGTCTCTCATCGGGAGATAGCGAACCATAAAAGTCCGCAATCCGATCGGAACCGGATCCTCCTCTTGCACTAGAAGAAGATCTTGGTCTTCTCCTAGAACCACTACCACTAGAAGACACTGTGTTTGTAAAGAGGGAGAAAAGAGAGAGATAAAAGCTTAACAAATGTAAAGAAAAAGAAAAGAGCTTGAGAAAAAGAGAAAGCTTGAGAAAGAGAGAGGTTAAGAAAAGTAAAACTTCAAATTGTATGTGTGTGTGTGTGTGTGTGTGTGTGTGTGTGTGTGTGTGTGTGTGTGATATATATATATATATATATATATATATATATATATATATATATATATATATATATATATATATATATATATATATATATATAGAGAGAGAGAGAGAGAGAGAGAGAGAGAGAGAGAGAGAGACAGAGAGAGAGAGAGAGAGAGAGAGAGAGAGAGAGAGATATGAAAGCTTAACAAATGAAAAGAGCTTGACAAAGAGAGAGCTTAAAAATGTGTGTGTGTGTGTGTGTGTGTGAGAGAGAGAGAGAGAGAGAGAGAGAGAGAGAGAGAGAGAGAGAGAGAGAGAGAGAGAGAGAGAGAGAGAGAGAGAGAGAGAGAGAGAGAGAGAGAGAGAGAGCTTTATCACTAACATAATGAAATCAATACACCAACACAATGAAAGCAATAGCACTATGCAAAAAACTAGTGAAGAAATGTGTTCAAAAATGCCCTATTTAAAGGATTTTCTAGATTCAAGTTTGCGTGGCACTGCCACGGCAACTTTTGACACACGTGGCAAAAAAAAATTATTTTTTAATGTCGTCGTACTCTGATGGCCTGCAAGATTTCAAAATGCAAATTTTTTTGTGCCCACGGCCTGCAAGGTGTTAAAATGTAATTGTGTGCAAAAAAAGATCATTACTTTAGTTATTAAAAGAAGGGTGAGAATTCATTTACAAACTATAAAAATTTAAATGTCTTGTCTCATTCTTTTAAGGACAAGTGAAAGTGAGACAAGACATTTGATGTTTTTATTTTAGAAGACAATTTTTAAAATAATAAGACATTAAATTTAAGTAATCTACAAGACTATCTTAGAACTTATAAAAGAATAAAGAATAGTATGACATGTTTTAAGTTTTTTTGATTTTTTTGATGTTAATGACATGTAAGAAAATTGTCGAGGACCCGAGCCCTCACCCGAGTCGTGCGCCCACCTAAGTCCGTGGCTCGAAGTGGTCGCGACTATCTTTAAAAAAAATAGCATGACTTCAAAAACTTTCAAAAGCAAAAACTTCAAAAACTCCCAAAACTTTTAAAATCTTCAAGCACCAACCTCTAAGCATCAAAAGCATCAAATGATCTTCAAGATCAAAGCTCCAAACAGTACAAGTAGTGAGTAAATTCTTCTAGAAAGCTAGAAACTACCACATCTATGTTCTAAAAAAATAGTCCGACAGACTTGCAACTCTTCCTGTAGCTAAACAACTATTGCATGCCTGATCCATAACACTCCCAATTTGTTTTGAGGCACACGCACAAATCCACAAGAAAGAGTTCTGGGACAGAGTTTCTGGTCTTGGAACGTCCACGATCTAGAACGGATTCCTCCCGGATTGCGTTTCGCTGTGTAATAGATCCTAACACCACAATAGGGCAAACACTAACTGATCCCTTAAACCTTGCCTACTCTCTGATATGGAGCAAGCCCCTCCTAGCCCAGTGTGAGACTTGGTTGCATGCATACTGCCAAGTGTTAGCCATGTGGCACAGACATGGCCGACTGCATGTTGGGATCCAATGTAGGGACCTAGATCTCTAGTGAATGTGGAGACGAAGTCTATTAAATCTAGAAAGTTGTAGATTTCCCACATGATATGTAAGAATTGTTGCAATTGGCATGTGATATTATGCGTAGTGCTCAGGACAGAGCTAAGCACTATGCCGATTTTAAGAGATCTCCCAAAGATTTTTAAAGTTGATGATTGGGTATATCTTAGAATTCCAAAAAATTCTAAGACTATGTGTATTGGAAAGCATTATAATTTGTCTACTAGATATTGTAGATCACTTCAGACTATTAAAAAAATTATTTCTTTAGCTTACAAATTTGATTTGAGGACAAGTCGATTGCTCATTCAGTTTTTCATGTAAGCTGGCATAAACTAAGTTTACATGAAGGTGATATAGTTGGATCTGATGAGGATCTTACCCATTTGAAAGATTTATCACTTAGTGTATCTTTGGAACTTGAAAGAGTACTCAAGATCATAGGTAAACAATTGAAAAAGCATCCTATCTCTGAGTGCTTGATTAGGTGGAAGGGTCGGATTGAGGATGATTATTCGTGGGAAAGAGTTGAAAGCATAAAGTAGATCTAGGCCTAGTTTTCACTTTTGACGACAAACATAGTTCAAGGGGGGAAGAATGTTATGTCCATGTACCAAAAAACTCATCAAGATGACACAAAATAAAATTGTTGTCTACAAGTGTGGGCAGTACAGTTACCGACCCTCACCAAGTTTGAATCCCAAATCTTCAACCTAAAACTTGATTTGAACTCACCCTCTCAAGACTAGCTTTCCAGCAACAATGGATAAGCCTAGATAGATTTTAGCTTCTCCTAGGTCAGCGATCTCAAATATTTCAGAAATATCCTTTTTGACATCTGAAATTAACTTATCTCTTCTTGAGAAGATAAGCGTGTCATCAACATAAACAACTAGAATGATTATTTCATTTTGGACATTCTTGATATAGACATTTGATTCAGCAAATAGAGGTTTGAAGCCTATGGAACGTAGTGCTTCATCCTTCTTTCTAGACCATTGTCTCGCTGCTTGTTTGAGACCATAAATGCTTTTATTCATGTGACATCCGTATTTTGGATTTTCTTTTTGCGAAAATCAGATTCAGAGTTATAAAAATTCATTTATTGGTCAATAGTTTCTTATTGCCTGAAAATATTAAGTTGTCTCTTACTTTCGCATAAAATTTCCGCACGCATATTCAATCAGAATTAATATTGTTCTATTAGTACATAGATCAGATATAATCGCAATGCAAGGAGGAGGATGAGGCTTCAAGCTCAAAGGGCAAGATCAACGACAAGTCCAAGTACAAATGTTTTTTCTGTGGAAAGAAAGGACATTTTGCATTAGAATGTCTCAAGAAGAAGAAGGCACAAGAGAGCAAACAAAGCAACATTGCACAAAAAGGACATATTCTCCACCTTACTTTCTTACAATGACTTACATAGATCAATCTATACTGCAAGTAGTCAAGAATGTAAGATAAGTGGAATAGGAACAATTCCCCTAATGTGGGATCATCCAAAAGGATGAATCTTGATAATGTTCTTTATGTTCCTAAGTTAACCAAGAATTTGCTTAGTGTTGGCCAGTTAATGGATAATGGCCTCGATGTACAATTTAAGCATGGAGTTTGTTCCATACTTAGAAATGACGAATGTATAGCCAAAGGCTTTAAACAAGGTAGATTGTTTAAGCTTGATGCTAATATTGCAGTGGAGAGTGTTAACTTGGCAAAGGTGGAGTTATCAAAGGTGGAATTGTGGCACAAAAGGTTGGGCCACCCCAACTACAAAGCCATGGAATCTATGGTTGCAAAGGGGCTTGCAGTTGGACTCCCCAAGCATTTGTCAAAGTGTGGGAAGAGATGTGAAGCATGCAGCCTCTCAAAGGCTCACAAACTACCCTTCTCAAGATCTACATCAAGATCAAACTCTCCTCTTGAACTCATCCATTCGGATGTTCATAGCTTTTCACATGAGTCTAATGATGGTGCCAAGTACTATGTAATCTTCATTGATGACTATTCTAGATTTTGTTGGATGTACCTCATGTCTAGCAAATCAATGGTGTTTGATTCTTTTGTGAAGTTCAAGATTTTGGTAGAAAATCAACTTAGTACCAAGATTAAGGTATTAAGGAGTGATAATGGAGGTGAATATATCTCCAATAAGTTGATTGACTTTTGTAGTTCTAATGGCATAAAGAGGGAGTTGTCATGTCCATACACCTCTCAACAAAATGGAGTGAGTGAGAGAAGAAATAGATCTCTTTGTGAGTGTGCTAAGGCCTTAAGGCTAGATGCTTCTCTATCCAAACCATTTTGGGGTGAAGCAATAACTTGTGCTAACTATTTGTGCAATAGATTGCCAAACCAAGCCATTGGAGGAATCACACCATTTGAAGCTCTATTTGGAGAGAAGCCCAATCCCAAGGATCTCAAATTTTTTGGATCCACTTGCTATGTACACCAATCCTCGGATAAGAGAAGGAATGATGATGCAACATCCATCAAAGGCATCTTTGTGGGATATAGTGAGAATAGCAAAGGTTATAGAGTCTTCAATCCCATCACTAGCAAGGTGATAATGAGTAGGGATGTTATTTTTTATGAAGGACATGCTTGTGATTTGGATGATAATGCTACAAATCATCCTGATGCCATGGATCATGCTAGGATGGAGGAGGAGCTTCCAAGTGAAGAAGAACCTGAGGATCCACCTCAAGATGCAAGAACTCCAAGAACTCCAAGAACTCAAGGAAAATCTACAAGGGCAAGATCCGAGCCATTGAGGCTCACCTATGATGGTCAAGGTGATCAAAGGGAAGGCTCATCATCTTTCACATCTTACACCTTTCTTACTTCAATGTTAGATGAGCCAACATGCTATGAAGGTGCTTGTAAGTCTAAAATTTGGATGGATGTTATGCAAGTAGAGTATGATGCTCTTATTGAGAATCATACTTGGGATCTTGTAGATCTTCCTCAAGGGAAGAAACCTCTTGATTGCAAGTGGGTGTTTAGATTGAAGTATAATCAAGATGGATCAATAAGCAAGCATAAAGCTAGGCTTGTTGCCAAAGGTTTTTTACAAACCAAAGGCATTGATTATGATGAGACTTTTGCTCCTGTGGCTAAGCTTGTTACTATCGGGTTGATCATTAGTCTTGCTACAACCTTCAATTGGGAGCTATTCCAACTTGACTTCACAAATGCATTCCTCAATGGTAATTTGGAGGAAGAGATCTACATGAGGCAACCCGAGGGCTTCATCAAGGCAAAGCATGAAGGAAAGGTGTGTTTTTTTAAGAAGAGCCTTTATGGGCTCAAGCAAGCACCTAGAGCATGGTACTCTAGGCTAAACTCTTTTCTCATTTCCATCAATTTTGTAATGAGTGCCTATGATCCATCATTGTATATAAGTTTTCATGATGGCATGATCATTATTCTTGTTTTGTATGTAGATGACATTATCTTGAGTGGTAATGATCTAGATGGAACTAGAGATGTAAAAATTGCTTTAACAAAAGAGTTTAAGATGGTAGATCTCAGTCTATTGAGCTTCATTCTTGGAATAGAGGTTATTAGAGGATGTGGTTTTAGCTTCATTTGTCAATCTAAATATGCTACATCCATCCTAGATAGATTTATAATGAAGAATTGTAAAGGCATTGAGACACCAATGGAGCAACATGTAAAAGCATCTATTGGTTGTGATGAAGCATCCTTTGAGGACATCACATTATATAGAAGGCTTATTGGCTCCTTGGTCTATTTAACTATAACTAGACCTGATCTTAGTTATAGTGTTGGAAAGTTTAGCCAATTCATGCAAAGTCCTCTAGTTTCACATTGGAAGATGGTCAAAAGAGTTCTTAGATACATTTCATTCACTAAGAATTTTGGTATTTTGTATAGAGGAACTAATCTTGGCTTAAGAGCCTATAGTGACTCGGATTTTGCAGGTGACAAAGTGGATAGAAGATCAACAAGTTCCTTTGCCACCTTTCTATGTGATGGAGTAGTATCATGGCTTTCCAAAAAGCAAGATACCATCTCCCTATCTTCCACAGAATCCAAATACAAGGCCTTGACATCAACATGCAAGGAGGTCTTGTGGCTCAAAAGGCTATTGGTGGAGCTTCATGTCATGGAGGAGGAGATCCCTACCATCTATTGTGACAACCAATCAGCCCAATCACTTGGAACTAATCCTACATTCCATGCAAGGAGCAAACACATCGAAATTGCTCATCATTTCATGAGGGAAAAAGTGCAAGCTAAAGAGATCAAGCTCCAACACGTGCCATCATCAAGTTGCTTGGTTGATTTGTTTACTAAACCTTTACCTAAAGATTCATTTGTCAAGCTTAGATCTTCTGGAGTTATTGATAAAAGCATTGTGATCTCCAAGGCTAGATTTGAGGAGGAGTGTGAAAAATTGCCTACATTGGCAAATCTAGCCATGTAGAATATTGTACTTTTTGTCAATATTGTTTGTTAGTTACTTGAATGGCCAAAGTGCCACTTGTACATACACACCTAAAGTAGGTTACCACGAGTCAAGAGGAGTGGTAGTGTCTATTTGGTAGTGATTCCTACTTTGTAGGATCTAGACCATGATTTATGATGAGATTTGTACCTACCATGCACCTACCAAGCATGACTCTTGGATCTAGGCTAGAGTTTTCACATTAGGGCAAGAAAGTGGAGTCTACTTCCTTATTACATGCTGAATTTTCACCTAAATTTGCAAAGGAAGTGTGTTTTACTATGTATTCCCATTCTCCATAGTGAGAAGATAGAAACTTTTTGGAGCCTCGAGGAGAAACTCGAGTTTCCTCTCATTGTATGGTGATTACTCTTGATTTCCAATGAAACCCAGCTTTGGCACTTTGTAAACACTATCTACAGACCGTACTACAGCCTTATTTCCACATGTGTGGAGTTGGATTATACTATTTGATCAATGCTTTGATTGTCTCTACCTGTTTCCTATCAAGCTGCTAAACTAGATCTTGTTTTCTGATGACTAGTTTCTGATAGATTGTTTAACAAGCATACAATCACCTTGTGGATCATTCAAAGATCCATTTATGGTCCTTAGTACTGTACTTTTCACATACTACTGATGTTTTAACACATATTAGCAGTCCTTGGCACGTGTGAGATCACTCCTATCCATGTGAAATAGCTTTTCCTACCAATAAAATGATGCCAAGTGGCATATAGCTAGAAAACTAGATTTTGGCCATTTTAGCCACTAGATCTCAAATGAATGGTATGTACAACCTATATGACTCATCTAAATGATAAATGCATTTATTTCACATGTGGGAACATGCTCCACACATGTCTTATGATGATATGTACTACTCATAATGGTATTCACAAGATATGATCAAGTTAACTTTTGCCAATTTTAACACTCCTCCTCAAAACTAACTTGATAAAAACATGATGATATTGAGATTGACTCCATGGGCTGAATTGGTCTTCAAATATGGATCCTTGCTAGTTCAAAGGTGTGAAGATCAGCCAATGAGCTTGATGTCGATCCGAAATCACCATATCCATGATAATGCCTCTTTGATGTTGATTTTTTTTGATGAACATGAGAGCTTTGCACCATCCTAGCACCTCTTTCATTGATTTGTTCCATCCTTGAAGCATATGGTTGATCCAAAAACTCCTCCTCCTTGAAAATAGCTGCAACTCCATGAGAAAATAAAGAGTCCTTCTTGACTCATGAGGATCACAAAGATCCAACATCATGTTACCAAGATCTGGAGGATTAGGCTCATCAACATTGGCAAGACTATGCATGCTATAATAACAAAGAGTTTGTATCATATTTCATGCTTGGTTACCATGATAATCCCAGATCTAATGAGGCTAGATAGTTCATTATGGAGATAAGTTTCCTTAGAGGATGATTCACTTTCTCTCATAAAGAGTTTACAATTTGCCTCAATACATGAAAAAAGACAATTTTTCATACTATGAGTGGACAACTCACTCTTGCTCTTGCAAGACTCAAGAACATACATTTGATGAAATAACCATTTGCTTTCTAATTGATCTAAAATCAATTTCATATCATTAAGAACATCAACTATGTTCTCAAGAGAGACACCATACTCAACTAGTATTGCTTTACTCCAACTTTGAGATGCAAAAGTCTCACTAAAGCAAATTGATTCACCAAATGACATACGAGAAGCAAGCACGAGATGTATACTACTTGAAATGTGCTCCTCTTGCCCTTAAAATGTGAGCCATATGAGCTCAACCATGTCTCTTGATATTCTTCTTGGAATCATACTTGAGAAGGACTCACCTCCTCAATCCTTGGCGCACTTGAACCTCGAGATGACTCCTCAAGATCACCTTCTTGGTGCTCTTCCTTGATGGAAATCCAAGACCTCCATGTCTCAAAATGATCACAACAAACATGATCATATAATGTGCACTTCATATGATCATCAACATTACTTATGCTAGAAACATAAGTCCACCACAACTTAGCATGATTTTTCTAATATTGAAATCAAGAAGTATTTCCATCTCAATAAGGCTAACTACTTGCTTATGGATATAAGTGTCCACTTTGGATGCTTCACTTATTCTCATAAGAAGTTTACAACTTGTCTTTAAAATTGAAAATTTACAATCTTCAACATTATGAATGAACACATCATTCATAATCTTATTGAAACCAACAAAAAATACATTATGAAGACATTTCCATTTCCTTGACTTCATATTCAATGTAAGTTTACAAGGAAAACATGCTTTGCTATCTATTAAGGCATCACACTCAGCTAGTATTGCCTTAATCCACCTTTGAGATACAAAAATCTCTTCAAAGCAAAATAGTTCTTCATAAGATTTCATGAGAGCATAAAAGAAACTATTTTCATTTTGTGATTGCTCCTCAATCTTTCTTGGTTTATCTTGGATCATAACAATAAATTTGAACTTTTCTAAAGTTCTAAGCGAAATGCTTTCCAAGGACATGAAACAAATCCAAGTGACATTAATGAAAGTGACATTTATCTTTGCATCTTGAACCAAAAATTTCACTTTCAAATGCAAAACTTCAAATGTGATGATGGACTTTTGAAGACAAATCTTGTAAGTCCTTGTGAGACTCCAAGCCTCATGCATCTTTCCACAAAGGAAACACCTTTCCTTGGATTTGTCCTTCTTGCCTTTGCACTTTGAACTTGAAGCTCCATCCTTCACCTCGACCCCCTTGCTTTGATTCTCCTTGGATGGATTGGTCTTCATTTTGTAGCATCTTGAGACAAAACAATCTCTCTTGCCACAAAGGTTGCATTTAGGATCCTTACTTGCCTCCAATAGGTTGCCACCTATTGATGCCATGATGAGGAGGTAAAACCTAGTGATATGACTTTTCAAAATGTAATTTGTGACTCTCAAGAAACTAGATTTGAACACATTCAACAATCTAGAAGGATCTACACAAGATCTAGACCACAAATTTTGAATCATATCTCTTTCAACCTAGTCAATTGGAAACTAATCTTTGCTATGATCACTAAGACAAAAGCACTCTATCAAATCACAGAAATAAGATCCAAACACCCCTATTGGACTCAACAAATACCAATGAATCTTCCTCTTGAGAGTTGGAATGGATTTGAAAAGATTTGACAACTAGATTTTCCTTTTCTCTTGACTAGTTCTCTCAACTTTTGAGATTCTTGAACAAAGTATGGGTTTTGTTTCAAATACTTGAAAATAAAACTTAGTCACTTCTTTTGGATTCACTCTTGACCCAAATAATCTCATCTTAAGATTTGGATTGAATTTGATTTGTTTTGACAACAAATTAAACCACTAATTTTCACAAAAAAAAGGATCTACACTATATCACAAAAACTTGACATGTATACTTGATTCAAACACACAAAGATCAGATCCAATCACCCCTTTTGGAATCCCTCTTGACCCAAAGAATCTCACTCTTGAGATTTGGAATGGACATGAAATGGTTTGATAACAATCTATGTCAATAATTTTTCACCAAGCTTGAAAATTAGACATCTAGAGATTCACAAAGATCCCAATCATGTATGAACACTCAAATATGGACTCCTCCCTATTCTAGACTCCCAATGGGATCACAACTTGATCCTCACACTCTCAAAAAGAAAGTTGAATAGAACTTATTTGAGTTTCATACATATAATGTCAAAGTTTTGCTCAAAAAATTGAATTCATTCACCCCTATTGGACTCCACCAAGTACCAATGACTCTACCTCTTTAGAGTTGGAATGAAATTCAAATTTTCAGAAATGTGATGCTTCTCTCTCACTAAGATATGTGCTTACAAAGTGCTATTACCACTTAGCAAGATTTGATCACAATGAATAAGACAAATTTTCCACCAAAGTCAAGAATTAAGTTACTAGTTCTTGCCCTCTACAAAGGAAGGATCTCTTGAAAATTTTGGATCAACCACAACACATATGCCTCACTCACCTTTATGACTTTAATTCAAGCCAAAAAACACACTTACACACTTGAGTAGGGGTGAACAATGTGAGTTGGATCTCAAATTTTTCTCCTAGTACTTGCCAACAATTCTTATCACCTTGTATAGGTAGATTTGGCCTTTATGAGTGTTTGTGCTTTAGAAATTCACTAAGATTTCACTTGGAGGACTGATCCAAGAGTGTCTTCTAGCATTTAGATGCTTCTAGACTCGGCCCTTTCACTCTTGAACAAGTCTAGAATGAAGGTATAATGGATTTCAATCACTCCCCTTGCAAATCACTCCTTAATCTTTGGTTTATAGCACTCTTTCTCTCTCAACTTCAATGTACACTCAAAAAATCAGAGAATCAACTTCAATGTACTGTAAACAAGATTTAATCCATCTATATGATTGATCTAAACCAAGAACAAATCAATGGAATAGAAACAATGCAAGCGAAAGCTTGAAAAATGCACTAAATTGACTCAAAATTGGGTGTATGAAGCTCAAAATGCACCAAACTGAATTTTACTGTCCAAAACAGGTCTTGTACTGACCCACACGTGTGTAAAGTACACCTGTAGCCCACAACAAGATTTTGTACAAATATGATGGTTCTAGCTATCCATTCAACCTCGCTACCTCAATATTAGCTTGTTTCCAAAAACCTACCAATTTGGGTATAGTTTAGATCAATGCCTTAAATGCACTTGTACTTGGCTCTGATACCATGTGAAAGTACAGCAACAAAGACCAAGAATGGATCCAAATCAGATCCACAAGTGTGATTGGGTGTTAGATTAGATTGATCTACCAATCTACACAAGATTAGATAGCACTAGATCAAATCTACATCAACAAATCTAACAAGAACAATCAAATATGATCAAAACTTGTACTTGCTGGTTTCACACATGTAAAGACCTGTCAGAGTACGGACTACCAGCAAATAATGAAGTACACTAAGCTTAAAAACCATTAGAAGCATAAAATCACAAGACAAATGGAGAGATTACTCAAGATATGCACCAAAACCAAGATTTAGCTTTCTTGTCAATTATGGCCAAATGAGCCACCATATATACACAAGAGCTGATGATTACTCAGCTGATTTGGCACGTGTGAGAGTTCCTACTCATCAAAAGATCCACCAGTAATCATCAATGTGGCACATGAACCAGGTTTCCTAACTTATGGCCACCTTCCTTGATTTTAGGCAATTTTCCTAATTTATAGGGACTTGCACAAATATCTACTACAAGTTGGATCTCACCTACTACTGATGTTTTAACACATATAATCAGTCCTTGGCACGTGTGATATCACTCCTATCCATGTGAAATAGCTTTTCCTACCAATAAAATGATGCCAAGTGGCATATAGCTAGAAAACTAGATTTTGGCCATTTTAGCCACTGGATCTCAAATGAAATGGTATGTACAACCTATATGACTCATCTAAATGATAAATGCATTTATTTCACACGTGGGAACAGGCTCCACACATGTCTTATGATGATATGTACTACTCATAATGGTATTCACAAGATATGATCAAGTTAGCTTTTGCCAATTTTAACACTATCCACTTTATCACCTGCAAAATCAGCATCTGAATATGCCCTGAAAGCAAGATTAGATCCATCATACAAAATGCCAAAGTTCTTGGTGGCTGAGATGTACCTCAACACCCTTAGAAGTGACTCCATTCTTACTTTCCAAGTTGAATTATTACTAGAATTTAGCCTCTCACTAGCCTCAAGAAGATAGGCTCCAATATAACCCATTCTAACTAGTAACAAGTACATCAAATGTACTATTAAAAGGCTCTCCCTTCTCTCTTTCTCAGAATTTAGCTACAAAGCTACTCTCTTGAATCTCACAAAACTCAAGAAGCAAGATCTATACTGATCTTAAACTCGAAAAGACTTGGAAAATTGAATTCTACACAATCTATTCAATTTAGAAGCTCGAATTTGTCTCTTGGAAATTCCAATGCCTTCCTATGGTGTCTAGAATGGACTCTTGAACAAAAAACATAAGCCTCAAGACTCACTCTCAATGATTTGGAGGTTTAACAAACATCTAACACCATTCCACATCAAATCTATAATGAGATCAATGGATTTTTGTTGTACTATACCAACAAGGTTAATATAGATTTTGTAGTAAATAGTATCGTTCCCACAAAGGACAGCGTTAGAAAGTTATGTTTTTGGTACAATCTATGATAAGTGGTTTCGAGTATTATTCTGGTTGTCGACAAACATTAAAAAGTCACCAGTATTACTTGTGTTTGGAGAATGTAATGTTAATAATTTCAGAACAACAATCTGGCCTCTATCAAATCTAATGAAACGCGTTCTACAGATGAGATGTTATCAGAGTAGTACAGCAGTACTACACTCTGGCTGATTAAGGTGTCAATAGAGAGTCGAGAAGTGTTCGATGTATTCGCGACTGTGCAGACAGTTAATTAATCGCGTTCACAAACTGTTTGTTTCTAGACAGAAGTCCTCAACAACTTAAGTCCAATTTAATGGTTAAAGAACATGAATAGTTTTAGAGCACGTTAGAAACTTATGTCAATTACAATCAGGAACACAGATCAAAAACTCAATTCTTCAGACAGGGATTGTCATCTCATATGTATACATACAGCTTTATTCAATGAACGTGCTAGACTGCACCAAAGATAGTCGTTATTCAAGTGCCGAAAAGAAAGTATTTGTGACAGACGAATAAGATGGTCTTAAGACAGTTCTTTAGAGCATGTTTTATGGATACACAACAAATGACTGTAATGCACTAGAGAGTATGTCTGATCAGAGAGTAATTCATGTAATGCGTTAGAGATTGCTAGTAGACTCAAGATCACTCACACTCAACAGTGCGGAGAACAAAGATAAGGGAGAATAACTCTCAGCACTCTATTCATTTCTTCAACCTCTTACATATGCATAAACTCTTCTCTCTCGATGCTCGAGACTGAAGTGTGAGATCAATATATGTTCTACGGGACGAACAAACACACCTCTAAAACAATAGGAGCGTCGCTCCCGCGAAAGAGTCTAGCTAACAATTAGACTAAGTATACATTCAATTATACCATAAGAGGTATATTTAACTAAGAGTTAAGACTACTCTAGTTTAACATGTCTTTTCATATCTAGTCGTTTCGGTGGACGACCTAGTAAAGGTTATCCAAGGCAATGTCTTTCCTTTGAAAGGTCTTGCCCTTAATTACAAGGCAAGTACTTAGGAGATATATTCTTGAAAAATGACTTAAGCCTCTTTATGATTTATACTTATCTAGCTCATATCTTCATGTTTGAGTATATCATGCCATATTTATGTTGATATTTAATATTTAACAATTTCGTGGCATCACATATCCCCTTCCTCAAATGTGAAACATCCTTGTGAACATATCATCTTTATTTCAAGGATTATTCGCAAAACATTCTTGTTCTTCAGATTTTCGTTAAGGCAAAAAGATATTTCTTCGTATGATTTTTCCTTTAGATATTTCTTCGTCTTAGAGAATATGTGTCTTGATGTTTCTTTAATTGAATAGATTGTTTCGAGTTGATCTTTGAATTGCTGATAAGAACTGGAATCAAACTTCAAAACATCTTTAAACTTCAAATATCTGGATTCAGCATCACATATAGAAACATCACCACGACAAAGGCACGAATGAATATTCAGGAACGATTCAATTCTTCTGGTAATTTTTGAGCAAACTCCAAGTTTTGTTGAGCCTCAATCAACAGCAAGTCTTCTTTTGATTTCGTGTATCGACCAACTGGTAAGTTGCCGAATTCTTCTAGCTTAACCGGGAGCAATGTTCCATCGAACAGCTCCTGAGTTAACTTTGTATCTTCGTCTGAATCACTACGGAGGGTGATTTCTTTACAGTAACGAGCTAAAAATCTAATAAAAGAGCTTTTAACATAAAGATTTTGAACGAAAAACAATGTCTTTGCCACGAAAGTTCCAAACTACCAAAAAGGATATGTACAGAACTTCTTGTAACGAAATGACTTTCTTCTGTCTTGCAGATTATGTCGAATCTCCGCAAAATATTCTGCAAGGTTCCACTCCCAATCCACATAAAGACTGAAGAGTTCAGGATAGGCCATATTTACATTTATCAGCAAACCTGCATCGTCGAACGTGCCTAGATCCGCAACAACTTGAGGTTTATACAGCTGAAACGGCGACTTTCGCTTCCAAAAATGTCGTTTATTGTCTTCGTTCCTCAAAAATTGAAATTCTTTGATTCGCATATATTCAAGAGCATACATAGCCGAAGAGCCTATGTATAACTCTGCTGATCCGAATGGTACGACTTGGAATTTTCCCTGGATTATGCTCCAAAAGAGACATCTTTTCTGTTCGATAGAGTGCTGGGCCCATAACCAGAGAAAGTCGTCCTTGTCCCAAGGTCGCTTCCACTCATTGAAGGCGAGGCCTACTGCACCTGGTAGCATCATGTAATCCACACACCATTGCAATTCAATATTAAATGCATGTGGACACCACTTCCAGAATCGTTCAGCAAATGCACGAAATCTTTCAGCACATACCTTTGACTGATTGTGTCGTGTTCACTTTGGCTGTGTAGATGCAGTTGCCAAATCCTGAGTTTGCAACTCAGCAGTCAGCTTCTGATCGTCCAATTGCTGCTTGAGATCTGACAGCTCCTGTTCGAGCTTGTCAATCTTCATGACTGCCTCCAAATATTCAGGATGGTCTGAGGCTCCGGAGCAGACAGACACAGCTTGAAGTTGTTGTGTGAGGTCATCAATACAAAACAGGGTTTGAAGGTATTCTTCTTGTGAATTGGGCCCGCTGCGTGGCTTCACTCGAGAGCTCCTTCAGCTCAGCCAACTCTTCCTCGACAAGTGCCTTCGCATCCTCGAGCGGTTGCAAGAACTCGACTCGAAAATTTTTGAGCATCTGGCCTTGGAGCTGGTTCAACTTTGTGAGGACGACTATGATTGACCCTGCATTGGTGCTTAGAGAAAGAGCAGCTTCTGTCTTTATTCGCGTCATTCGCTCCTCTTGTAAATATTTTTGGAGAGCGACATTGTGTTGATTTGCAGCCAAAAGTTGTTGCTTCAAAGAATTATTTTGAGTCTGAAAATTGTCATACTTGGCCTCAATCGCCTTATTTGTCTGCTTCAAAGAATCAGCTTCATTTATTAGAGTCTGAAGCTGTATTTCGAGAGAACAATTTTGTTCAATCAGTTTCGAGTTGTCTGATTCAAGCGAATCGATCTTCTCGTAGGACGCTTTTAGAGAGTCTTGGCATCTTCTTTCTGAGTTGACAAACTCCATAGTGAGCTTTTGGTGATATTTGTCAAACTCATAGACCTCAGCCACTAAGTTCTTCTTTCTTTTGGTCATGGTGCGAAACCACTAGGGCTGGTTGTCTGGTTCATCTTCATCTTCCACAAGTGCCCCATTGTTGCCTTCAGCAGCTGTTCGAGCCTTTTCTGACGTATCGGATTGAGTTGCATCATCATCCAAGGTAGATGCACTCTACTGCTTCTGGGATGTGGAGACAGATGCTGGCTTTGAAGAATCAGTAGCAGCAACAACATCTGTATCCATAGCACTAGTATCAACTGCAGCTTGTTGTGAAGGTGCAGTATCTATTTCCATAGCAGTGGCAGTCAGATTCTCTTGACACATTAAACTTTCCAGTTTCTAAGTTGACTAGTCCCATTGAAGGTCCAAGCTCTTCTACTTTTGACGAACAACAAATCAACGACATATCAGAAGATGATGATGTTGCAGATCAACAACTACAGTATGATGGAAATAATCAACTTCTTGTATTACCCAGAAGATCATCAAGGACTAGCAGACCACCTGAAAGGTATATCGACGTGTCTGCTGCCTATCTTGTTCAGGAACCGACGTCTGTCCAAGAGGCACTCAGTCAGCCTGATTCTGATCTCTAAAAAGAAGCTATGGATACAGAGTATTCATCGCTTATCAAAAACCAGACATGGACAATTGTCGAATGGACAATTGTTTCAAAGTGTGAAAAATGCAAAAATTATGCTTGGTCAAGGCAAAATCTATGTATATAGGATGATTACACATGTGTGGAGCCTGTTTCCACGTGTGAAATAAATGTACTTTTCATGTCGTACAATCATGTAGCTTGTACATATAGTTTAAATCAAGTTCTATTGGCTAAAAAGGCCAAAATCATGTTTTATAGTCATATGCCACATGGCATCAATCTAGAGATTGCATGAAGCCACATCATGAGATTAGGTGTCAAATCCCATGTGTAGAGGTCTGCTCACACGTGTGGAATAAGCTAAGGAAGTCGAATTTGCACTTCTAGAAGAGTTTTTCCTAGTTCTCTAGATAGAAGAAAAATGGACCAAAAGTGTTCAAAATAGAAGATTTTGTCCAAGTGTCAATTTTGCATGATGAATCATCACATGACAAAGCACCCTCTCACATGTGAGATCAGAGGGATGATTAGTACCATGAGCTCCCACTTTTTGTATATATAGAGCCACATTTGGCCATAATTAACAAGCAACACCAATCTTGGTTTTGGAAGTAATTCTTGTCAATTTCATCATTTGTCTTGATTTTTCTTGATAGTTTTGAGTTCCTATCATATATTGTACCTTGATTTCAGGCTGGAGTCCGTACTCTGACAGGATTTCACAAGTGTGAAACCAGCAAGTACAATTCCCTTTCATTTATGATTGTTCTTGTTAGATTTTCTCATCTAAATTCGATCTAGATTGATTTAAATCTTGTGTAGATTGATAGATCAATTGTATCTAATATCCAATCACTCTTGTGGATCATTTTAGGATCCATTCTTGGTCCAATTTTGCAGATTTCCACACAAAGGATCAATACTTTGCTTATTGATCATGGCTACACACCTAGCTCTTCAGATTCAAATTTTTATTTCAAAGCAGTGCATCAGTCTTTTATCATTTTCACTTTATACGTGGATGATACATTGCTTTTCAGCAACAGTACCAATTTGATAAAAGAGGCAAGGACAATGTTATCTTCCGAATTCGACATGACCGATCTGGGCGAGGCTCATTTTTGCCTTGGTATACAAATCCACAGAGACAGAAAACAGAAGTTGGTTTACATTACACAACAGAGGTACATCTACAACATGTTAGTCAGATATAATCTAATGAACTTACCATTCTATTATAGAATCTCTTATGTACGCCATGATCTGTACCAGGCCAGACACAGCTTTTGTAGTCAGCTCTCTCAGTCAGTTTATGACTAATCCTAGTGTAACACATTGGAAGGCTCTTATCAGAGTCATGATATCTTTGAGCTACTATGGACTTTTGCATTTTTTATGGATCAGTCGGCAATGACAAACTCAATTTACTCAGTGGTTACACAGATGCAAGTTGGGCAGGAGATGTAGACACTCGTAAATCCACTTCTAGATTTACATTCTTCCTCAACAATGGTCCAGTTTCTTGAAACAGTCGCAAGCAATCTTCAATAGCCTGTCTTCCACTAAATCAGAGTATACCGCAGTCTCTCAAGCTACAAAGAAAGCAATTTGGTTGAGGAATTTACTCTCAAATATCGGTTTGAATCAATATGCTCCGACGACATTATTTTGTGATGATCAAAGTGCCATTGCTTTATCAGCCAACCCTATATTTCATTCTAGGAGTAAACATATTGAAATGAAGTATCATTTCGACGTCAGAAGCAAAGTTCTCAACGAAGAGGTCAGATTGTAGTACGGTAGAACGCAAGATATGACAACATATGTTTTTACCAAAGCATTAAGTTTGGAAGCACACAAAAGATTCTGTGTAGAACTAACTTTGAAGGTAGATCTGACGACGACCATTTCCCGTAGCAGGTTCTTGAACTGGTTAATGTGAATCTGTAATGAACCACCATATTTTTGCGTTGACAAAAATATTGCATTTGATCATTTTGGTACAAAATTCTATGATCCAAGGAAAGACAATGCAAATAGGATAGGAAGTGTTTCCTCCTTTCTTGTCATGCAAAAGTTCATTCCCAAGGGAGTAATGTTTATTCACAAAGACTTATGCAGCTGAAGATGAAATCCTAACCAATACCAAGCATTCACTCTAAATCATCAAAATTTAAGCTCTCCTCTCTCCCTCTCCCTCCCTCCCCCCCCCCGTCGTCTCCCCCCCCCCCTCTCTCTCTCTCTCTCTCTCTCTCTCTCTCTCTCTCTCTCTCTCTCTCTCTCCCATGCCACCATCACCATTGTTAGTTGCTCCACCATGACTTTGAAGTTAGTCATGGATATCTTCTAATAGAAAAAACAGAAATTAATATTAGTGATGCATATCAATGTGAGTGGAGCTTGGCCATGCAAGGTTCTCCGGATGGAGAACAAGGTGCCGTATGGACACTCCCCATCAAGAATATCCTTATGTATATTAGAAACATGTAAAGGGTTTGCAATGGTCACCATGGCTTTGCATGGTGAAAGTTGAACTTTAATTTCAAAAGCAAAGCTATCATAATACAAGAAGCAATGCAATACAAAGCTACGTAGGTAAAAATTCCTTGCACTCTCAACATTATGCGCAAGAAAGTCCTCCTCCTATTTTGAACATGTCAACATCTTAAGGGTGTGCAATCCTTGTCAATAATCACCTTGTATGAAGTTGAAGTTTACGACCCTGTAAGGTCAATGCAATGCAGTAATCACGTTCTACATAAGGCACGGAGGCACATACACTTACATGAAAAATCTTTGGTCCAAAACATGTTGGCCAGGCAGCAAACATTCAATGAATGAGGCCCAAAACATTTGCACGGGAGATTATGTGCTCGGCTAGCCAAAAAAGACGTACAAGCATCTTTGAACAAATGAAGTATTGTGAGTTTGCACTTCCATGGAGTGTGTTAACTATTATTAATTATCATGGTTTTATGTGTGGGTAACCAAGAGAGAGTCATCGTGTTTAGGTAAGGAGTTGGTTGAAGAGAGTTCATGGCCAAGCTAAGGGATATAAAGGGGGGCAACAATGAAGAGAGGGATGTTTCCTCAATAAGGTGGTTTATCCGTGGAGTTATGCGTCCACAAGACGATCTCGTGCATATCTAGCACAATGAACCTTCTGAAATGCTTGAGTCAAAACTCAAGAAAAGCTCAACCATACAAGACTTAGAGACTGGTTGGGATTTTTTTACCTCTACGTGCTGATCTATTATTGCTCAGTTGTTGATTGAACCACCACTCTCACTGGAGCACTGTGGTGTTGAATACACTAATCCCTTTATGAGCGCCATAGGCTATAAGTCAAATTGGGTGTTGGGGGGAAATTTCACAATAGAATAGAGAGTTGAGGGCCTTTCAAGAAAATTGGAACTTGGTAGGTACTCTCTCCCTCAAGAGTCAATAATAATAAAATAGCTATAATTAAGTAAGGCGGTTGCAGTATGGCGGGCCCTGTGATCCGACAGCAAAGAAAAACAACCGGCTATACTTTCTAAGTACTGTGCCGACCGGACAAACCTGTAAAAAAGACAGAGAAATGCAACCCTGGTACACACCAGGTGGCGGGTTGATCCGGTTAATTTTGGCTCATACAACAACAGAGGCCCAAGACGTCGGAGAAAACGCGTCTGATTCCCAGTTTTTTTCAATCAACGTGGCTTTGTCAGAAATGGCCACGCAATCAAAATTCTCTATCCCATAAGCATTACTTTATCAAAATACTTTGGTTCATCATGAAACAATTGTTTTCACTCCTCAGTTCCCTAGGGCTATGCCTCGGGTTAGGTTTAGGGTTAGGGTCTGTCATAAGTTTCTCGGAATGGGGGATGGGAGAAAACAGCGATATATACTGAGTACGATGGAGAGAGAGAGAGGGAGAAGGTATATCGCCATAGCTGTAGAGGCAGCTGATGCAAGGAGGTCTGAACGTAGAATTGGGTTGTGTCATAGAGGAGGAAGGATCGAGAGGGGGAAGGTGGGAAGTGTGCTTGTACAATAGCTGCGGATCGGTTTCCTGCAATTGGGTAAAGGGAATCGCGATCTGTAGATTGATCGATCGATCAAGCGGATCGTTTGGAAGCAGCTCAAATCAGAAAGTGCTGATTGGAAGAATAAATACATTGACCAGTTGTGTTTTTCCTGCATTTGGCAGCTGAGGAAATGGCGGAAGCTGGTGGTGTGCACTTTATTCAATCTCAGGAAGCCTGGGAGGCCAAGCTCAAGGAGGCATCGGCGGAAGGAAAGATGGTACTTTCCTTGCTGATGATTGTTTGAGCTTGCATTCCAATGCAGTTTACTTTTTTTTCCCTTCCCCACTGCAATATTTTTGTTCGTTTGCAGTCGAAATGCCTAGTGATATTTCAATTTTGTGTGCGAAGGATGGTTATGGATTTACGCTTCTGCTCTACTTGCAGATCATCTCGAATTTTACCGCAACTTGGTGCCGCCCTTGTAAATCGATTGCGCCTCACTTTCATGCTCTGTCTCTGAAGCATCCTGACATTGTGTTTCTCAAGATTGATGTCGACCAGATGCCGGTAAAAATATTCCCTCCAAAGCAACAACATCTGAACTCTGATGAATTCGGACTCACTATTCTTTTATTTTGAATCGTTAACGTCTGGTGTCTGATGCAAATGATCAAAGAACGTCATGCTAGCAAGAGAAGCTATTTGGATCACAAAACATCATAAGTGCCTTGTTCTTCTTGCTTTTCTTCCTTCTCCTGCTTCTTTCAGCATATCAAACTGGTGAATCTGTGGATTTTAATAGTCTTGGCTTTTATGAGACTGTTATTTATGCAACTTAAATAAAACTTTCTATAAGCCTTTTGATTTGACCGTTAGACGGCTACTCGACTTCTTAAGGGTATCCGCAAAATATCAGTCTCCGCTCAGCCAAGTATCTTACTTTGTCTGGCATTGAACCAAAGCGTATCCCTCTAGAGTTCCCGAGTCGCAATCAAAGCTGAGGGAGGGAGACGGATGGGCTTCATACAGCTCGTTCTTTCTTCAATCGACCGGTCTCTGATTTGATGCACCTATTTCACGAATCTGATTTTGTGGGAGCTAGATTTTGGGTTTTGAAAAACTTATTCAAGAGTTAATTTGGTGGGATTGCAATTACCACGGCCTACAGCTTTAAAGAAACTGTCTTCCTATGCATATAGTGCCTTCTCAAGGCTATTTGCTCGCAACAACACTTCAGTCTGCAGACACACGTTTCTTCTACTAACTATTGGGCTGCTGCTCTTTGATGCGTATTTTGCATTACCTATCTCCTGTGTATTTTGTGTTAACTACCTTCTATATTTTTTTCGTTACCCCTCCTATCTGTGACCCTCATAACTGTTCCCCTCCAGACTGTTCTCTGTCCTGTTTGCCACCCTCTTACCCTTCTCTGGCCTATCTATTTATTGATCCGATTTTAGATCATTCCCTTTTGCTTCAGACTTGAATTTGCTCCTATCAGATAATCATGACTTCAAGGGGCGCACAGAAAGTAATGATGATTATTTCTAATAGGTTTTAGGCCCACGTGACACATCGCGTGGTGCAGACGGCTACCTGCCAGGAACTGTTCTGATTAAAGAATGATAATGTGCATCTTCTTGTACCGTGAGAAGTCATGGAGCATCATTTTTGACTCTGAAGAATTGCATTTTCCAGTTTCAGCACATTTGCATGCAAAAGATTAAGCAAATTGGGAAATTCTCGCTAAACCTCATGGACGAGGATAATGCATTTGAATGACTAGAAAAAGTTCCTTTATACAAAAGGAAGTATAATCCAAAAGAGTTTCTCCATCTTAAAATAAGGTTTCACACAAGAATGAATCAAACCCATGTCGGGTAGATAGGGACCAACCATGATTCATTCTTTAGAAGTTCATTATGCATTTTGGGGTAGGCAAGGATCACAGCTCATCCTTTCGAACCTGATTATGCCCTTTTGGAGGAAGCTGAAGATACTGCACCTTATATCTGACATTGAAATACTACTAGATTATCAAAGAAAGAAACTCTTGAAGAAGAGCGGAGTGGTAAGAAGCCTAATCTTGCGTTAACATGTTTTTGGGTGCATTGTGTATGCATTTGTTTTCAGAGAAAATAGGAGAAAGCTTGAACATGAAGGTCAAAATGCTTTTTTCTTGGATATTGTGCTGGAAATAACTTATATAGATTGAGGACACTTCTTTAGATCGAGAGATATTGTGTTTCATATTCAGCTATGTCTCCAAGGACCGAATCGATCATTTTTCTGAAATACTAATTACCACCTCTCTTTGGCTTGATCTTCATTTAATATTTTATCTTATGTTGTAGATACTTGGCTCTGATACCACTGCATAGTTTGCTAACTAAAGACCTGCAAAATTGTACTGAGGTTTTTTACAATTTACAAGGGCGTTTTAGACATGCAACTCATTACCAAACTGTGGTACACAAACCTGTACCCTTGAGCTTGCTGTACTTTGTCACAATAGCCCATCCCATTACAGAGATGCCTCATTTAATTTGGAACAATACAGAAAGCTCTCACAACTCAGACTAATGCCCCTAGTACCTCCTTATCTAGCCACAGCTCAAGGACACTCGTCTCAGGTACCTGCTGTGTAGGTGCTCCAACATTTCCAATCTAAGTCTCCATTAACTGGTTTGGGTTAGCGCTCTAGTCATTGCGTGACCATAATTGCTATCGACTGTTAGCCTCTTGTTAGAGCCCAATGTCTAATGCCTTCACTCAAGGAAGATGCTAACTAACACTGGTTAGTTATGGACGAAACGATGATCGCCATTGCGCGCTCATCCTTTCTGATCCATTCAGCTCTCCTCGGGTCTCCTCTGGAGGCCTGCTGCCTTACATTTTGGAGCTTGATTTTTGAGAAGAATTATGTTTTGTGAATTAATGAGAAGAAGCCAACAATATGGTTACTTCAAAAGTCTGGCTACTGCAGAGATAACAATCGGTTGTTGTGCCCAACTACTTAAAGATTTGAAGATTTGAGAATGTCGAGCTTGTCAGAAAATTGCTCTGGCACCAGGTTTTGAGCAGAACATTGCAAATGAACACAAATAGGGAGAATATTGCAGAGATGTAAAGCTCAATTTGATATAGAACCTCCATGAGTAATATGATCTGATCTAGCTAATCTGAATAGAGTTTGCTAAACTGACCTAAACCTACTCTTTAATCGATGCAGAATAGTAATTGAGTGGCCATCTCTATGAGTAAGCGAGATTGCATATGAAGCCTTACTAAACTGAGTTGCCCTTATTATACTGCGTGTCCAAACTAGGACTAGGATTTGCTCCGAACCAGTAGAATTCAATTATAGTCGATAATAGTGCATGCTTGTTGTCAAATAATACACGAAGGACCCAAGTGCCAAACTGTTTGATCAAAGGTACTTGGCTCATGATCATGCGAGTGAAGAAATGCTTTCATGCTGATGCTTCAACAAAAGAGAGGAGGTATAAAGTCCCTCAACGAGGATGCACTAGCCAAGCAAGCCGCAACAAAGTAACATAAGGGAATTGGATAGTGGACAAACAAACCCAACCAAACCTAGATCGAACGGATCTAGCCCCCAAGCTATGGATCAATCTCTCACAAGAGATAGAGGTGTCATACCAACAACATGTAGCTACTTATCATAATCAAGCATACACTAGTAAGAGCCCAATGGGTATACTTATACCCTCCAAGGCCCATGCACCACTAGTAATGCATTGTGACACCTCATTGGACACCTCTTCAACCTAACTAGGCCACATCATCCGGTTCCCCTATGACTCACTGATAGACCCATAAAATCCACCATCTTGAGTTTAGACCTCCAACCATTAATTATGACCTTATACACATGAGGGCCCCAAACCCCTCACAATCATGATAAACTTACTGGTCGAGATAGGCCTACTGACCTCTAACGGGATAATCAATCTGAGATCAGTCGTGGGTATGACATTTTTTCCCCTTTATTCAGCTTATGACCTCAGAGCTTAAAATTAGGGATGTTCATTTTCAAGCTATCTTCCTATTTCCAAGAATCATCATCATCTGTGCGACCCTTCCATCAAACCAGGTGCTCGGTAACTATACGATTTCTCAATCATTTAGTTCTTGTATCCAAGATCTTTTCGGGTTCAAATCGAGTCACACTTGATGATTTATCCAACAGGTCCAATTGGTCTCCAAAACCAAGCATGTAGACTTTTTTAAGTCGACTTACGTGAAAAATTGGGTGTATTTGCGTTCCTTTCAGGAGGCCCAATTGGTAAGCCAAGGGACCAATCCTTTTCAAGATTTGATACCGTCCCCTATATCTAGCGGTACACATCACACTAGAATCCTTTGGGATTCGTAAGTACACCCAATCCCCCACCTGAAAGTCTCAAGGCAATCTTTTTAGATTAGCATAATGTCTGTCCATATTCTGGGCACTTTTGACATTCTCACGTGCTATCCGTAGCATTTCTTGCATATCGTGCAGGAAATCAACTACTTTTTGAAACTTGATCGATCGAGTCTCAACTGCAATGGGTGATCTAGGCTCAAAACCGTACATAAGCATGAATGGGCTATAACCGGTAGTTGAATGCTTACTACTGTTATGGGTAGACTCAATCAACGACAAATACTTCTCCCAATGAGATTTCCACAAGATCATATGCACGAAGCATTTGTTCTATCATCTGATTTGTTCATTCCGTATGGCTGTCCGTCTCGGTCGTCCAAGCAGTTTTCATAAAAAAAAATATTACTGTTTTTTTTTAATGAAACTTTTGTGCTTGAAAAAATAATGCCTTACAAAAATTGTAATTAATAAGACGAGCAAAAAACAATAATCAATGCACCAAAATCACCATTTAATCATCGCTTAACTGCTCTAAAAAAAACGGAAACCAACTGATGAAGCAAAATAGAATAACTGTGGGAAAAATACAAAAGCTTTAATTAAGAAAGACCCTCCCCCTTCCTTTTTCCTCTACGGCTCAACCCACCACTCGGGCTTGAGCAATAGCCTGAGCAGGCTTCCCTCCCAGGACAGCCAGAGCAGAACAGAACTGCTCCCACGCCCCAGAGAGAGAGAGAGAGAGAGAGAGAGAGAGAGAGAGAGAGAGAGAGAGATTCAGTTATGGAGGGCAAACCCTTGAAAGGGTTGGAGGCTGCCATGCCCTACACCCCGCTGGGTGGGGTTCAAAAAGCTGCCACTCTGACTAATCTTAACATAGCTTTTATCACACTTGTATTAAACAGTACAAAGCAGGTTTTGGAGGAACTGTTTTGCAGGTTTACCAAGCTGTGATTCATCAAAAACTTTAGCAAAGCTTAGGAATGTGCAAAAGAAGGTTCATAACGGCTGTAGTAGTGCGGTTCTGGATTCTGGCAGTTTTTCAAGCACCTTCTACAACAAACTTTGTTTTTTGTAAATCACCAAAGCTATGCTTGCTTTTCCATGCATTCTTCGCATAAACCCAGAAAAACACAACCTGAACTTAATCTCTTACAGATTGTTCTTTAGTTTCAAGTTGACTCAATTTTTCAAATTATAGAAAACAGTGAATAGAACCATGAAAGCTGTGCCTTTACGAAAAGATAAGTTTTTCTCAAATTAGCATAGATAGTATTGTTAAAGAACGGTTTGCAGCTTCTAAAGAATTGAAGTAACCATTTTAGCCATTTAAGCTTCCTTTTTATTCCAAAAAGGCAGCTTGTTTAATGGCAATAAAAAACGGGAAACCCCCTTGGCTCACCCTTTGAAAGCACTTCACTAACAAATTCCAAACCGTCAACTCATGTTGACAAACTGAAAGTGAAACTACCTTCAAATTATCCAAGAAGCATACCAAGAAAAAAATCCCCAGCATTTGACCTCTTCATAGCTTTCGAGAAATTTCAAATGCTTTGCTTAAAATCACTCAAAAATAAACTTTTTGAAAGAACTTCTTCTCAGCCTTAATTCCAAGGGCAATAACCCCTTCCTTATTAAGGCTGAACATTTGCCTTATCATCAAAAGTAAGAAACAAAAGTAACCTGCAAAACTTTCAGCAAAAGCGAACCCAATCTTCTCTCACAATCATTTTCCAAGAGCGTATTTTACTAATCTGGTTGCAAACTTTGGTAGTGCACATACCGTACAACCGAATCCTCTCGAAAAAATCGTGATTTAGAAAGAGAATCGAGAACCACCTCACCAAGCTTTTGCTCCAAAAAATCCAAGAATTCAGGATTCCACCACGAAGATTCGCTTCCCAATTCTTAGCCTTCTTATGAGCACTTTCCGATGGCAAAACCGTTTAGCCTTGGCTTTGATACCACTATAAAGTCCCTCGACAAGGATACACTAGCCAAGCAAGCCACAACAAAGCAACACAAGGGAATCGGATGGTGGACAAACCAACCCAACCAAACCTAGATCAAATGGATCTAGCCCCCAAGCTACGGATCAATCCCTCACAAGAGATAGAGGTGTCATACCAACAGCATGTAGCTACTTACCATAATCAAGCATACCCTAGTGAGAGCCCAATGGGTATACTTATACCCTCCAAGGCCCATGCACCACTAGTTCCCCCATGACTCACTGATAGACCCATAAATTCCACCATCTTGAGTTTAGGCCTCCAACCATTAATTATGACCTTATACACATGAGGGCCCCAAACCCCTCACAATCATAATCAACTTATGGGTCGAGACAGGCCTATGGACCTCTAACGGGATAATCAATCCGAGATCATTCGTGAGCATGATAGGAGGATCCTGATTGCAACCTCCAAACTGTGTTGCTTCAATCCCATTTTTTTCTGATATGCTCTTGCCAAGAGCATGCATGGAAGGATTCTTACTGATGATCCAGAAAGCATGCTGCCCTGCATTTTCTGTTTTGTGCTCTCTCTCTCTCTCTCTCTCTCTCTCTCTCTCTCTCTCTCTCTCTCTCTCTCTCTCTCTCTCTCTCCATTCAACAAGCCCCTTCTCATAGTATGAAACAGATTTTAGATCTTATTGTGTTGATACATCTTTGAGGTCATACATGCTACTGTGTCTCTTGGCATCCCTCACAATTAGAAATGAACCAAGAGGAGGTTCACATTGAAAATGGTTAAGTTGATGCATATTGTAGTAGTTGATTTAAGTTCACATGAGAATCTAACAGCATAGTATAAACTTTAATATTTAGATGCATCCACTTCTGGTGCCTGTAGGATCTTGCCGACGAGTTTGACGTACAAGCGATGCCTACCTTTGTCTTCACCAGAAATGGCAACCGGATTGACAGATTGGTGGGTGCAAATCTGCGTGATCTAGAAAGAAAGGTTGCTGGTCATGCAGCTAGCTAGTTCAATAATTACTTGGAATGCGGTTTGTTCTCCACGGCTTCTTTCCTCACCTCAAGATATGGAGTTTGATTTTAGTCAGGTGCACATGAACAAACAAGATTTACAAAGTGAAACTAGCTGGTTGATTATGCTGCAACTTATGTCACGGGATGTACATAGATTGGGCTGTGCAGGAAACCAGTAAATGGTTGTAAATGAGTAACTTTTCTTCTATTTTTGGGCTGCCTCATTGTTGATGGCCTACGAAATTTTTCAGTAGCATGAGCTTGTTGATATCCATGCAACCTTGTATCTGTTTCAGTATATTTAAAGCAAAGTACTCTTGGGTTTTGCTTACGCTTTGACAGTCAAGGACAAGGGCCAGAAGAATGACTCACACCCTCTGAAGTGTTGATATTTATGTAAGAGCTTCATTGTTGGACTTTTCAACCATAGTACTACTACATTTTGTTTCTCATGCTTTTGTTAAGGAACTGGAATGGATTAGATTATTATTTTGTGAGTCTATTAGCCTACAAATCTCCAGCTGCAGAAGCATTTTGTTGTTGTTTCTGCTGATTTTAGTTTACTTTCTCAGTTGAAAGGCTTCTGCATCTTTTGTTCTGGTCTTTAGGTTACGAATAGGAAAACGACAGGTAGACCATGCCTTCACTTCAATAGGCACATCTACAAAAGCGTTCTGTGTTCGTTCCTGGTAAATGCTGAAATAGTTGACTCTCTCAGTTGAAAGGTTTCTGCATCTTTTGTTTTGCTCTTAAGGTCAGGTACAGGAAATTAACAGGCGAACCATGCCTTCATGTCCTCTCAGACATGCAATCAATCTTTTCAGCATAGATGACAAGCATAACAAACATAAATTAATCAATGCTGACCATTGCATGGCAGGGATGCTGAGGGTTTTTTTGGCTTGTATTACTCTTGCTGGTTGTCTCAATTGTTGCTCTGCGGAAAACTTGCAAAAACAAGGAAAATGAAACAATTCAAATTTTAGTGATTAGGATTATGTGTTTTGAAGGCCACAAACCTCCTATTACAGTAAAATAAGCTGCAAAATTTATCAAGAGAGTTAATGAGATGCATCGTTTTATAGCAGAATAAAATAACTGGAGAAACACTCAATAAGTAAGATAGATCAATCTACTTTTCCTGAGTACTTCTAGTTACAGTAGTTATAGACATACTATAGGCTTCAATCAATTCTTGAAGTTGATCAGTTTTTTTCATTCAGAAGCTCATGTATCGTATTAACAAGCCACTGCAAGTTTGGAATTTAGCAGTTAGTAGTGGAGCTAACAGACCAAAAATTCAACAGTCAAGAGCTATCTCTTCATTTCTAATACTATGTGATATTAGCTTATTGTGATTTTTTGTAGTGTTTACTGTGTAATTGAGAGCCCACTTTTAAAATATTCCCATAATTAATGTAGCAAATTTGCAGGTAACCTTGGGGCCTCGGTGAAATTTTAGCTTGCCATTTCTGGGGTTCCAAGAAATTTCACTTGTTTTTGAGAAGCATCTGTCACAAAATGAGAGTGGATATTAATGTATTTTTACAAGCATGTTGAGTTTGTGTTCTTTACAACAGAATAAAAAATCTTAAATAACAGCAACATCCTACCATGGTGTGGTGCCAAAGTAGATTCTCCTCTTCCCCTGTTTCTTATCCTCCAGGTTATCAAGTCTGTTCAAAGAAAGAAAATATAACTTCAGGATGAACCAACTTCTCTAGTCAATCTGCACTTACATAACCCTCAAAAAATATAGTATTGTCACACTTGAGATCCCACCAAATTCCAATGTGTGCTTTTTGAAATTGTCATAGATTAGCTTACTCCTATAAGTGCATTGTTTGTTCTTTGTATGAACTGTTGCATATCCCACCCAATTCCAATGTTTGCTTTTGGATTTGTCATAGATTGGCTTACTACTATAAGTGCATTGTTTGTTCGTGTATGAACCGTTGCATAGATCAAGCTTGCAAACTTTGAAATTTATTCAAGTCTCCCATTCAAGGTGTATTTTGCAATGTGTCTCATTACTTGTCTCCAAAATGAAATAATTAGGATACACTTCATATACATCTCTCTTTGTTTGCCGTTTTATTTGCACCTCTCTTTTCAAAAATGAGCAATGCAGCAACCTAGTTTATGGTAGTTGAGACATGCTTTTTTTCTCATTGGAAGATAAGGCTTGCACAAAAAAGATAAAAATGGTCATGCCAACAACATACATAGCCAAGAAGCTATTCGCATAAGAAAAATCAAATTCATGTTCAAGTGAAAAATAGTAAAACTTCGCAAATCTCTTTATTTCTTTTTACCGCAACTTTCAAAGATAAATTCACAAATAATTTAAATGTATGACATTAGAACCAATTTAGATTGGCCTTCCCTGCATTTGACAAATTTATTTATAGCATTGTCATTTTTATTGGATGATATGGAAGAGCCATCTTTTTCATTCAAGTCGATTGGTAAAAATTCATTTCGAAAACCCTTGAACAAGACCGTGTTTACTTTGCATAAGGGCATGGGACCTTCAACCAAATTTTGGTTAATCCAAAGCAATTACTTATAATTGCACTTCTTGTCTTTCTCAAGGTTTTCCACTATGAGAATAAAAGTGAAAGCTAACACATCCATGTCATAGAGTCTAATTGTCTACTTGTGCTTTACTTTTTTGTTTACTATTTTTGCTTGAGCTTCACATTACCTAGCAGCATTTCAAGACCATTTCTAGCAAGAAAAACAAGCGCACATCCAATGAGCAAAAAGTGCTCTAGAATTATGATTCTTCAAAGTGAATTGGGGTACCTTGGAAATTCATAAGGGATGTTGTTATTGATATTTGGCTTCTAGAAGAGCAATCAAACCACCAACAACAATCTCATTCAAGTCATCACATCAACACGACTTTCATGCTTGAAAAGTTCTTTTGCTCTTTTGAGTGCTCATCAAACTTTTGAAACACCAATTGTAGAGGCCATTGGATCAGTAAATCGATTTTCTTCTTGGGTCTTTTGTTCTTGTGACAAACCTTGTTCATCTAGCAATAGAAACAAATCTTTTATCACCTAAAGGTATACCTAATGAAAATTTCAACCTTCAAAGGGTTGCCTTTCTCAAGAATTTGAGTGTTGCTTTCCCCAAAGAAATTACTGCTGTCACAGCCCACCTCACATCTGCTGAAATCTCTCTGGTCACCTGCTTGATGCATCTTTGCATGTGAGCCTTTGGTATAAGGAGGTTCATGGTTTTCTGAAGCTTCCTAATATCTTTCAGCCATGTTGGGTCTCTAGGTCAACTCACTCTCCTTGGTGCAGCATGTTGTCTTTGAGATGAAGATGGAGGTGCAGATGGTGGTGGTGCTCCTCCTCCAGTAGGGGGGGGGGGGGGGAGGGGGGTGCTCCTTATCCAGCAGTAGCATGTAAAGGCACACCGCCTGTGCTGAGCCTTGTAGTCTGCTTTGTTTTAGCCATGTATCGATTGAACGGGCGAGAATCCTTCACAACATAAGATTAAGCAAGTAATGCACGTTGAATCGATATCAGAGTGAGTGGAGGTGGAGTATCAATTGAACGCACAAAAGGACGTATGAAAGAGAGGCAATAGATTTGGTGATACTTGTTTGTGCTTAGGAGCGAAATTTGCATAAGTACTGGAGCAAACGAGGTTGTCATGGAATTTTGTACGTCCGGAATGAACATATACATAGGATTTGGTTGATGGGATGCGTGGCCCATCATAAATTTTTTTAATAATGATTGGGTATGGCTCAGGTCGTGTCATCCTAAAAAACGAAGCCCATTAATTCATGGATATTCATAATTTATTTTTTTTAATTTTTTTTGCTATGTGTCGATGAGCGCATGTCTAGAAATTTGTGCCCATAAATTATGGACTTTCATGCCAACTTTTTCAATTATAAATACTAAATGCGAATGCCTTTCAGTCCCACGTGTAGGCAATTGGGTGCTATTTTTTGGGACAATCAACTCGTTGAATATAGAACAAGTATAGGATTGGGATTTAGGCCCTACATCTATATAGACAAAAGTGGCCTAAGGTCCGTTGTTTTTTTTCCAGCTCACCTCTTTTTGCTCGCATAATTTATGTTCATTGTTTTCTGTGGTGGAGTATCGATTGAATGCACGTGCTTCGTTGCTGCATATCCCTTTCACTTCTCTTGCGCGCGTTGAACCGATATCAGCCACAAATCTGCTGGTCTACTACCGATATCGAATTAACGCACAATTTTTTAATCATTTCTGTAGCAACCGTGTCTACGCACGTTGAAATGATACGTGGTTTTTTTTTAATCTTACTATTTGTATATGGCTTCCTCTACATCTTTGGAGGATAAACTTAGAAAATTATTGGCTATCAGTGAAATTCCCACTAAATAAATTGATTACTTTATATCCCTTTTCTTTTCTACTTTTGATATTGATAAGTTTGTTTATGAGAATCGTTTTTAGCTTGTTGATTTTCTTGATAAATTTGGTCATGTAATTACAGCCCCTCATATAGATATAGACAACTATAGTTATGTTCATTTCATAGATCTTGTACGTGCACAACCATCCTCCAAACAAAAGCACGATAGAATACAAAAAGTTATATATGACAGCTTCAAAAAAATTACTCATTGTAGTATTCACAAAAGACAATGTTGTCTTCTTATAAAAGGCATGGCATTTATTTTTTTTATCTCTGTTGAAGTACCAAAAGATGAACCTGCTGGTTCATCTTCATTAGAATTACTAACAATCCCTTCATCCGTTCCAATGGAGGTGGATGAAGATGATGTTAATATAGGTGCGGATGCTGAATAAAAAATGGCATCTGAATATGAGCAGACCACTTGTTGCTCATTAATTTTGTCCGATTGTAAATCTTCAAAAATGTCTTTTTGGGAGAAAATTTTATTGGATCTTTTTGTATATATTATAAATAATGATCATTATATATCGTCCAATGATATTGAAGATGTTTTTGATTTGAGAGAAGATGAAAGCTTCTCAATTTTTTTGAAAGATTTGTTAGAATAATCTAATATTATTGATTATGATTATAATGATATCGAGTGGCAACTGGAAATATGGCAAGGAGGCATTGGATGTCATGATGAAAAAATACAAATCTTATTCAGAAACCTTTGCTTAGTGAAGAAGAATTTTTCGAGTTTCAGAAAAGGTATATACCTAGGATTCATCATGAACTCGTGAGAACTGAAGAGTGTGCTAGTGGCCACGACATTACAATAGAAAATATGGTCGGTTTCGATGATGATGATCTTGTAAGATATTGTTCTATGACCTAATACCTAAACTGTTGTTCTAATTTTTGTGATTGTGATTTTATTTTTGTAATCTAAATATATCTCTTATTGCGTTGTTTTATAGAATACCATCAAAGTATATTCCTTTGCTATAAGACATGGAAGCCTTCGGGAGGAATCGGCAGCTGGGCACAAGGATACATCCCTTGCTTACTATTTGAAAAAATAACGAAATTTGTATATATCATAGGAGTTTTAGTCCATTTGTCGCAACCATTATAATGACAATTACAGCATTGTCTGTTTGCTTAGGAGGCCACGATTATGCCAAATGAGCATTTAAAATTGTTTTTGCTAAGAGGGATCTAGCTATTAAAATACTCGGTTATGTCCTTGGAAATACCACAAAAAGATCAACATCAATGTCTCTTTATTCGAGATATATAGAGATGAGCAAAAAGAAAAATATACAATTTTTAGATCCATATGAAAGGTGATTGTTCCTTCATGACAATACCATGCATCTCAAACTTGGAGATGATAAAATTGAAATTAAAATAGATTATACATATATACACATGTTTTCCATTGTATCAAGAGGATCTCTCTTTCTGATGAATTTGAATGCTTTTCGAAAGATCATAATGTTTGGCGAGTTCTTTGCTTGATATTTAAATTGTGCTTGTTTGTAAAACCATTGGAATAGTTGTACTAAATAATTTTTTTTTGAATTATGTCCACCATGATTTGTAGCTCTATGAAATGCTCCTCTTGCTTGCCAATGTGATTTTTCCATGCCTTGTGATGACCAGATACTTAAGCTCTCATATTTGTTTGCAAAATAAGTTGCATGATGAAGCAACATGTGCTGCAAACAAGAGTTGTAATTAGTTGAAATTAGTAACATCAATAGAAATAAATATAATCATGAAGAAGATTCTATATAATGAAATTGATCAGAACCATGTAATGTGTTACGTGTTCTTCTCCCCAACAATCTCGTATGGATTTTACAAATGTGGCGCAATGATTTTGCAAAGTTCTCATATCTTCAAATGATAGGTTTTCTTTTATGATAACACCTATTAGTTTGTCTAAGTAATTCCAGACTTGTCCCTTTTCCACTCGATTACTTCTTCCAATGTTCATGTGGCTTGATTATGTGAGAAATTGGCAAAAATCTAGCTTGGTATTTCTTATGATAGAAGTTTGTAAGTGAATTTCACATGTGTGGAGGATGTTCCCACGTGTGGAGAATTCTAAAGTAAATAAAAATGTTTGATATAGGGGTCTCATAGAATTTCATAGTCAAGCATTTAGGTGTAGGATGTTGATAGGGTCAAATTTGACATAGATGTCAAATTATCCATTTCCACTTGTAATGCCACTATTGAGCCAAAATAGAGTAGGCGGCCAAACTTGTGCCAATTAGAGTGTAGACAAGTGTAATGCTTTTGTTTGATGAAGTTTAAGAGGTCCAATAGGTTTTAGAGGTGGAACCATGTGTGGTCCAATAGGAATTTGAGGTGTGCTTGAATATAGTCCAATAGAATTTAGAGGTGCATGGATCAATGGTCCAATAGGATTAAGAGGTGGCAAAGTGTGATCCAATCATAGTTAAGCATAGTGGTAGCTCATGAATCTACTAGTATCATTGTACTCCTCATTTTGGATCTAATTGATTTTGAGATTGAGTGGATTTTGAGTGTCATTGAATTTCTAGCTTTCTCTCTCTACCCGAGAGCTCATGATGGTTTTTCTCTCTCTACCTGAGGAGAGCAACTTGTTTTTACTTAGAATAGTTTTGGAACACTTCCCACACGTGTGAGTGAGTGTTGGAAGTGAATGAATGCATGTAGTAGTGTGTTTTTGCCATAGAATCAAAGATAGATCTTGAATCTCAATCTAGTCTTGATCTTGGTGCATCTACACACCTTAGGAGATCACAAGTACATGTAGTGGACAATCCATACATGTGAATTCAACATGGTATCAGAGCCTACCTAAGGTTACCATGCATTTTGATCCATTTAAGTGAAAATCCAAGATAGATCTTGAATCTCAATCTAGTCTTGATCTTGGTGCATCTACACACCTTAGGAGATCACAGATACATGTTGTGGACAGTCCACACGTGTAAAATCAACATGGTATCAGAGCCTACCTAAGGTTACCATGCATTTTGATCCATTTAAGTGAAAACTTTTCATCAATCTTGAGCTAGAAATTGTCAAGATCCATTTTCCTAGCTATCTTGTCTAGATTTGGATCAAAAGAAATCAATAGGGCATTGATTGGGTCTGACCTGGTACTGTACGGAATCAGGTGCTCAGACACATGTGAGGAACATCCAATTCCAAACATGTTGGGGATGAGATTTCGACTACTTCGATGTGAAGTCTATTTGGCGACATGAAGTTCGAACAACAAATTACATTTTTCTCTTTCGAGAAATTACTTCATGTTATGTTATGCATTTCCATTTAAGGAGGGTGTTGGAATGTAAATGGAATTGCTTACATTACCATAGGTTACTTTGACCCAAAAGGTCGAGAGTTGTGTAACCATGGTCATTCATTATATTAGGCCTACTAAACTTAGAGTTAGCTAAGATAGTATGAAATTACCTTAGTAGAGACTCATGGGTCCACTAGGCCTAATTGTGACATTAAGTACCCCAACTTGACATATTGGAGGTACCTTATTCTTTCTATGTAATTTATAGAAAGTTGGATAGTCTACAGTCAAGTAGTTGGATAGCCAATAGTCAAATAGTTGGATAGCCAATAGTCATAAAGTTAGATAGTCATCTTGGACTATATATATATGTGTGCATCCCATTTGTATATGACACTTTTGTAAGAAATACTGACTATTCTCCTTGGCGGTCCACGAGTTTCTACAAGAGGGTTTCTAGCCATCTCTCTCTTCTTTTGAGAATGCTTTGTGTGATAGAATAGTTAAAATCCTTGATCCTTAGGCTTCTATTTCCTACATGAAGAAGCACATAGTAGAGGATGAGCACGATGGTCGCATTATCACTCGCATGAGGCAACTCACGCATGAACACAATGACCAAAAAAAGGAGAAATGACTTAGACACCCGTTTTTCGAAGAAGTTGAAATTTTATTGAAAAATGCCAATATTTTGAACGTTAAATTCAAAACAAATTTTTAAAAATTAAAAAAGTCTTCTTTTGTTATAATTTACAAATATGAGAAATTATAAGCTATCAATTATTTTTGTCATTCACAAATTTGTTCTTGTTGAGCAACTCAAATTTGAACAACTTATTGATTTTGAAAAAAAGAATTAGAATAATGTCCAAATTTTAAACTTTGAACTTAAACCTAAAAAAAGTAGTTATGTTTTTACGTAACTTACATGGTTTGAAAATTCTTAGATTAACTTATCTGTTAAAAATTTTCTAAAAGTATACATATTTAACTTGTTTAAGAATATCTGTAATGACTAGAATATTGAAATTTGAAATTGATTGTATTTCAGAAATGTATACGAGACAATTAAAAAAAAATGTGAAGGTTTACTATTTGAAAATTTGTAAAGATCTTATGTCTAGCTTGAAAAGATTTTTGAAAATGTGTGTCAATTTGAGATGTTTGTTTTTCAGTTTGAGAGATGCTAAAAAGTATGTTGATTTTTGAACGTATGTTGTTTTTTCTATTCATTTGTTTGTTACAGCTAACAAGATAAGGTACCACAGTTAGACCTTATCATGAGTCTATTATACCGAAAATATAGCTCTTGTAGCTTTAATTTGGGTGAAAGTTGCAACTATGAGAAATGGGACTAGAGCTTGTAGCAATGAGTTGCCCAGGAGGAGGCCAATTACAAGCTTTCCAACACCTAACAAGACCACTGAGATGCTAGACCTTGCACCAAACCGATATTGGCCTGCCAGCTTGCCAAAAAACATCTTGTTGTGCCAAGAACATCTGCAAATAATAAATTCTTAATGCATAAAGTAGCTCATTATTGAGTAATAGCATGACAACTAGTGACAAAGAGAGCTGCTAACCTTCTCATCGCAGTTTGCTTTGAAACTATGAAATCATCATGAATAATCAAGTATACAACACTCTAAAACGGTTATCATGAACTCCCACAATCACCCTTGATTTGAGCTATGGACTGAATTTAGTAATAATCAATCAATACATACAGCAACCGGAATCGCATTGCACTGTACTATGTAGCATGACATCCTGCTTTGAAAATGGTCATCATGGACTCCCAACGTCTTCCTTGACTTTTGAGGATTGGAGTAGGTTCAATGATAAACAATCATTATCTAAAGGCTCAAATTACTTGGAGCTTTTCCATGTTACTTATTAGTTTGTGTACCACAAGGCCACAAAGTAAAAAAGAACATATCAGATCACATCATCATCACTTCAACAAAAGATATTTTCAAACTAACAACAGTGTTTGAAGGTGTTAATCAGCTTATGCAAGCATATTAAATCACACCCAAAAAGACAACCAAATAAAAATTCGTAGGCATTGAAGTTTTGAGATTTGAAAAATTTTTAGTCACACTAAGAAAAGCAAGTGGTAGTAGATTAACAATTTAGTGAAACAAACAGGCTTCTACCTATCATACAAAACTTGTAACACAACAATACAAGTAGATTTATTGTTCATGATAAGATATCACTCTTTGAGGCTTTAACATCATAGGAACATGTCAAACATTTTGTATTCTTCTAATATCACAAAGTTTATCTCAAGCATCCTTCTGATATCACACTGCATAGGTAAACAATCATACGAAACTTGTGCAACAAATGGTCCCTTGAGTTCGTATCAGACACAAGAGCATATGGCCTCCAACATGTAGCAACTAATTTCAATCAATTTCTAATTTGAAAGGCCTATCTCCCTAAAGACGTTATTGGGTCTGTAATTTGCATGGCCGTACTATTTGTGATGAGTCGTCCAATGGCTAGGTTGTTTCTGTGGATTTTCCTCGACGTTGCCAACTAACTGGAACAAGCAGCCGGGAAAACCAACTTGTTCGATGATACAGGACCAATATCTTGGAAGGTGAAAAACTAGGCCATTTTCTTTGGGCTAATAGCGTCCTTTTTGGCACAAACTTCATTTTTGGGCAAACGAAGCTGAAATTTAACAACATAGGGTCCCTTGGGTTTGTATCGGACACACAAACCTGTCGTCCAACATTCTGGCAAGTATCAATGGATTCCGACCAATTCTCAGTACAATTATTTTGCGATAAGCCGTTCTTGTGTCTGACATTTGCATGGGCGTTTCTCTGTTCGTACATAGTTGTTCAAGGCATAAATTGTTCCAATAAGTTTGCCTCGATATTGCCCACTGGACAAAATAAACGGTTGGAAAAACAGACTCTGTTTGGTGATACTTGACCAATATTTGCGAATGTGACAAACTAGTCCATTCAATATGCCCTAATAACATCATTAGGCAAACGAAGCCAAAATTGAGCATCAGATGGATCCCTTAGATTCATATCAGACAACAACAAACCTATGGCCACCTTTCGTCTAACTTTATGGTGTGTACAAACTGATTCCAACCAATTCGTAGGTGTAGAGGCCTCGATTTCGAAAAGCCTTTATTAGAAGGGGACTTTGTATGGTTGTTTCTGTATTCGTATGAAAATGTTTTGGCCTAGGTTGTTTCGACGAGTTTGTCTGATGCTCTCAGTTGGCCGAAACAATCAGTCATGTCGGCGACACTGGACCAACATTCAAGAAGGTGAAAAATTTGTCCATTTCCTATGGCTCAACAACGTCCTTTCTTGCACCAAGTGTGTTTCTTGGAAAACGAAACCATAATTGAGCAGTAGAGGGTCCCATTGGGTTTTCGTCGGACACATGAAGCCATGGCCACCTTCCATTCAAAATTTCAACAGGTATCAACTAATTCCAACCAATTCTTGGCCCTCAACCTCCATTCGAAGTTCGACCCCAAAATAGGCTTCGGGGACAAGTGGCTCGTTGGGTTTCTTAACTGGTCAAAATCGTCCGGATTTGCAAACGGGATGTAATAGATCTTAACACCACAGTAGGGCAAACACTAACTGATCCACCCAACCTTGCGTAAGTGTGATGTCCTCAAAGGATCTTTCATCACCTTTATTAGGATCTTTTACAATTTGCTCCATTGGAGTATCTATGCTCTTAGAATTTTCCATATGAAATTTTTTCAACATAGAGTGAGCATATCTAGATTGGCATATAAAGACATAATTTTCAAAAAAATCAATTTCTAGGCCTAGGATGTAATGCATCTCTCCTAGATCTTGCATTTTAAACTCACATCCAAGTGCTAGCTCGGTTTCATCAACTAGCTTTCAAAGAATAATGTCATCAACATAAATTAGAAGAATGACAATATTGCTATCAACAAACTTTAGATACATGGAAGGATCATAGTCACTAAGAGTAAATCCTAGTGAGATAAGAAAAGAGTTAAGTCTTGAATACCATGATCTTGGTGCTTGCTTGAGTCCATAAAGACTTTTGAAGAGCAAGCACACTTTGGACTCATCCTTGATGAATCCTTGAGGTTGTTCCATATAGATCTCCTCCTCAAGATAACCATTTAGAAAAGCATTGGATACATCTAATTGGAACACCTTCCACTTGAAAAAACAAGCAAGAGAAATAAGAATTCTTAGGTCTCCTCATAATCAAGACCATGGATTTGAGCAAATCCTTTGGCACATATTCTTGCTTTATGCTTGTTGATGGTGCCATCATGATTGAACTTGATCCGAAATACCCACTTGCAACCAATCACATGCTTGTTGGATGGAGGATCCACAAGCTCCCAAGTATTGTTGGTGATCAATGCATCATACTCTTGCTTCATGGCATCATAGCACTCCTTGGTATTGAGTGCCTCTTGTACATTCTTTGGCTCTTCATGAGACATAAAAAACATAATTAGTGAAATCAAGATCCACTTGTTTGCCTTTGTCATCATATGAGAGCCTCTTAGGCTCGGATCTATCTCTCATGGATCTTCTTGGTGAGAAAATCCGAGGAGAGTCTTCTTCAAATCTCGACCCCATCACATCATGATTGTCTTCAAGATCAATAATTGATGATGCATCCATAGATTTCTTTGTGAAAAATGCAAAAATAAGCTTGGTAGAGGCCAAAAATCTTGTATATAGATAAACACACATGTGTGGAGCCTATTCCCACGTGTGAAAATAGTGTACTTGTCATGTACCATAATCATATAGGTTGTACATATGATTTACTTCAAGTTCTAGTGGCTAAAAAGGCCAAAAACTAGTTTTCTAGACATATGACACATGGCATCAATCTATTGATTGCATGAACCACATCCTTTGGTTAGGTGTCATATCCCATGTGTAGAGGACAGCTCACATGTGTGGAATAAGCTGAAGTAGGCGAATTTTGACTTCTAGAAGATTTCCAAGTAGATCTCCATATAGAAGGAAAATGGACCAAAAGTGCTCAAAATAGATGTAAAAATTACAGCAAATAAGGATCCTAAAACACTTGAAATGATGAGGGAAACAATAGATTATGATTTCATAAGATTAGCACAAGTTGAACCATCAAAATCCATCAAAAATCTATGCTTGAACCTCACTAAATGGCCCAAATCCTTGAAGAAGGCTTCACACGTGTGAAAGTACGGCCTCCCACAGTCTGAGTACTGTACACCAGACCTACATTCAATCCTATAATCATTAGTAATCACAAGTACTCAAACAATTATGAACATAGAGAGCAATTGCACCATTATGAGAGAAAAAACATGAAATTGCTTGATTGATTTTGGTGAGATATCATCACCTATATATACATGATCCATCACGGTTTTGGGCAGGTATGAGTAGCCCTAAACCTATCCCTAATGCTAATTTTGGTGGATCTTTCATCCCTACCAAGTTAGGGTTGGAATCTTGGAGATCCCTCAACAATGCAAAAATTACCAAAAATAGCTCCTATTTTTTCTCCCTTGTATCTAAGCATAATTTGGACTCATTCCAAAGGTTCTAACACTTAGGTCTACTTGAGAACATCCTTATGAATGGAATCCTATGCTATTTGGCACGTGTGACAAGCCACATCATGACCATCTAACTATTTACAAGTCATATGACCAAAACTAGTCAAGCTAGAATTGTGAATTTTTAACACTCCTCCTCACTATCTAGCTTGGTTCAATCATTGCTTTACTAATCACTCCAAGTGATGATCTGAACTTCATAAAAGGTGTCTTTTGAAGTGGTTTAGTAAGTAGATCAGCTACACATTCATTGCTTGGAACATGCTCCAAAGCAATCTCCTTGGCTTGCACCATTTCTCTCACAAAGTGATGGCATATCTCAATGTGCTTAGATCTTCTATGGAAGATTGGGTTAGATGCAAGGTGTTGGGCTGATATATTGTCATTGTAGATGATTGGTGCCTCCTCTGAATCCATGATCTTTAGTTCCACCAATAATCTCTTGATCCAAAGTACCTCCTTTGTAGTGGTTGTCAAAGCTTTGTACTCGGCCTCGGTTGAAGATAGAGATATAGTTTCTTGCTTTTTTGAAAGCCATGAAACCACACCTTCTCCTATGAAAGTTGAATAGGCACTTGTTGATTTCCTATCCCTCTTGTCCCCTGCAAAATCTGAATCACTAAATGCATGAAGGTTAATCACATCTCCTCTATATAGAATCCCAAAATCCAATGTACCCGAGATGTATCTTAGAATCCTCTTAGCCTTTTTCCAATGGATATTCAATGGCTTTTGCATGGATTGGCTCAACCTACATACACTAAAGCTAAGATCTGGTCTAGTTATAGTGATCCACATTAAGGAACCTATAAGTTGCCTAAACAAAGTGATGTCCATGAAGGATCTTTCATCATCTTCATTTGGCACTTTTACATCTTGCTCCATTGGTGTGTCAACACTTTTGCATACTTCCATCTTAAACTTCTTCAAAAGACTTTGAGCATAGTTTACTTGACTTATAAAGATAAAATCAGACCCTCTAAGTACTTCTATGCCTAAGATGAAGTGAAGACGCCCTAGATCTACCATCTTGAACTCTAAGGATAGATCTATCTTGATTTTTTCAATACCATCAACATTATTTCCACTAATGATGATGTCATCTACATAAATGAGTAAAAGTACAATACCAACATCATCAAACTTAATGTAAAGAGTGGGATCATATTCACTTTGAACAAAAGAAAGTGAAATAAGATAGCAATGTAGTCTTGAATTCCAAGATCTCGAGGCTTGCTTCAAGCCATAGACGCTTCTTTGGAGATGGCATACTTTGTTCTCCATTCCATGCTTGATGAACCCTTGTGGCTGCTCCATATAGATATCCTCTTCCAAAAAACCATTCAAGAAAGCATTAGAGACATCCATTTGACATAGAATCCATCCAAAATGTGATGCAAGTGCAATGATTAGTCTTATTGTGACCATCTTGGCCACGGGTGCAAAAGTTTCCTCATAGTCTATCCCTCTCTCTTGAGCATAACCTTTTGCAACTAATCTTGCTTTATGTTTGTTAACACTCCCATTTGCATTCAACTTAAGCTTGAAGACCCACTTGCATCCTATTACATTCCTTTGAGGTCTCTCAACAAGCAACCAAGTTTCATTCTCAATCAAGGCATCATACTCATCCAACATAGCTTTATACCATTCTTTGGAGTTCAATGCATCTTCAACATTAGACGGTTCTTCAAAACTAGATAAAGCATAAGAAGTGGATGATATACCCTCAACTTTCTGTCCTTTGCCTTGATATGTGAGCCTTGATGGCTCCACTTTTGCCCTTGAAGATCTCCTTGGTGTGATAGGTGGGTTTGGTGCTTGCTCCTCCATGAGCTCCTCCTCAAAACCAAGATCTTGCTCCTCGACCATCTTCTTCTTGATTGTTGGAGCACTTGAGCCTTCTTCAAGCATATGCATATGATGTTCATCAAAGATGACATCCCTTGAAACAACAAATTTGTTCAAGGATGGGAGATAGACTTTGTAGCCCTTGCTTGAGCTTGCATATCCAAGCATGATCCCTCTTGTGGAAGATGGATCCTCCTTGGTTCTTGTTTCCAATGGCACATGCACATAACATATACACCCAAAAACTTTCAAGTGATTAAGATTGGGTTTCTTTCCATACAACATCTCATATGGAGTTTTGCCTTCAATTGCTTTGCAAGACACCCTATTCATCAAGTAGTTTGCACATACAAGAGACTCACCCCAAAAGGATTTGGGCAAACAAGCATCTAATCTTAAAGCCTTAGAACATTCACATAATGTTCTATTCCTTCTTTCAGCAACTCCATTTGTTGAGGAGTGTAAGGACAAGAAGTCTCTTTCTTGATCCCTTCCTCCTCACAAAAGGCCTTGAACTCATTGGAGATGAATTCTCCACCATTGTCACTTCTAAGGATCTTGATGCTATGATTATGATGCTTTTCCACAAACAACTTGAACTTTACAAAAGTATCAAATACTTGAGACTTGAAGGAAAGTAAGAACACCCAACAATATCTTGAGTAGTCATCAATGAAGGTTAAAAACATGGATGAACCTCCATTAGATTTGGTGCTAGCAATGTGCACATCCGAGTGTATGAGTTCAAGAGGATGAGATGACTTTGTGATGGAGTTAGGAAACACCTTCTTATGTGCCTTGGATAAGGCACAAGCTTCACAAACCTTGTCTTCCTTCCCAATAGACCTTGGTAGGCCTAAAGCATACTCCTCCTTGATCATAGCCTCCATGGAACCCGAGTTGACATGTCCAAGTCTTTTGTCCCATAAAGTAAAGGTAGATATCTTGCTCTTCTCGGCCAACATGACAACATTAGTATCCACAAATGCATCTAGCTTATAAAGTTTGCCAAGTCTAGTGCCCTTAGCCACTATCTTACCCTTCTTCTTGATGAAATATTCATTTGAAGCAAAGTCAACATTGAAACCATTGTCTACCATTTGGCCAACACTTAGTAGATTCTTTGTTATTGTAGGAATGTACAAAACACCTTCTATGTTGATCTTTTTGGAAGATCCTAAGCAAAGGGGAATGCTACCAACTCCTTCAATCTTACAAGCTTCATCATTTGCTGTATAGATAGACTTTATAGGTCCATCATAAGATAAGAGAGAAGAGAAAAACTCCCTTTTACTAGTCATGTGTGAACTAGCACCCGAGTCAATCCACTAAGGATCTTCTCCTTTGAAGCTTGTTGAAGAAAATATGGACATCATGAGAGAGTCCTCATGTGAACTCTCCTCCTCCTCCTCTTTGCTCATGTTGGCTTTGCTTTGATCTTGCTTCCTCTTGAAGCATTCCGAGGCATAATGCCCCATCTTGCTACAATAGTAGCACTTCACCTTTGATTTGTCCTTCTTGACTTTGGTGGTTGATGGAGATGCCTTTGGGGGTCCTTCTTGATCCTCAAGCTTTGTAGACTTCTTGAATGTTGATCCTTTGCCTTTGGACTTGCCTTTGCCTTTGGTGAAGAGAGCTTGGTCATCTCCACCTTGGATGGAAAGCCTATCCATCCTCTCTTGCATTTGGCTCCTTCTTGATTCCTCGGCCATGAGCGTGCCTTGGAGTTCTTCAAGTATGGGTAGCTTACTCATAATTGCATATCCCTGAACCAAATTGTCAAATTCAAAGCTTAGTCCATTCAATATGAGTTGAACAAGCTCTTCATCCTTGATAGGTTCACCTATAAAGGCTAGCTCTTTGTTCAATTCTTTTACTCTTAGGACAAAAGTATGTGCACTCTCTCCTTTCTTTTGATAGCTTCTATAGATTTGATTCTTCAAAGCTAACATTCTAGTTTGGTTCTTGGATTCATAGACCTTTTGCAAAGTCTCCCAAGCATCTTGAGCTGAAGTGCAATCTCCTACCTCTCTTAAGAGTTCATTTGCAACATTCATTTTTATGCAATGTAGTGCAACATTGCACCTCTTGATGTATTTGGCTTTTTCTTGAGGATGAATAGGTTCACCCTCCTTACCATTTACAATTTCCATCAGATCTTGCATGATCATGATAGATTCCATTCTAACTTTCCATATGGAATAGTTAGTTTTGTTGAGCCTTTCATTAGTATCCAAAAGATATGCATTTATAGATGCCATCTAGTCTCCTAATCAAGGACTTGACACAAATGAAGGTTACTTCTATTGATTTGATTGAAGGTCTACCTTATCCCACTTCTTAGGGACCTGAAAAGATCAGTAATAGACTTCCTATAAAGATCTAAGAATGATCTCTAACAAAATCAAATCATAGAATACTAGAAACAATGCACTTGCTTGATTGAAGTAGACAATACTAGTAGAATTGCCCCTCTTTCTATAAAGAACATTAAAGCTTCCAAATGATCTGATCAAGAGTGAATTTCAGCAACCTAATATACTTCCAAAATCACTTGTAAAAGATCTAAATGGAACTTAATGAGGATGCAACACAATCTACTCTCCAATCACAAGCAAAAAATGATCAAAATTGATGAAAAATTGATCTAATTTGGTGCATAAGTCAAGCAATGGTTGGACTGAACCTAAATCACTTTAGGAGGTGCCTACTACACCTTAGAACAGCCTTGAAGAGTCCCCAAAACTTTGATCTTCCCTCTCCTTGAATGCTAGAAAGCCTTCTCTATGAAATCACCTCCAAAACTCGCTTAGAAATCAATGCTTGGAGCAAGCAAAACTTGCTATCTTGGTAATGTGAATTGAATTCAACTTTGCCTCTGGTTTTAGACACCTAAACACCTGCAAATGAAGTCACACAACACCAATCTCCAATGTATTTGACTCACTTTGAGTTCTAGAATCAATACTAGATGCTAAGATCCAATCTACACAAGATTTAGATCAAAAATTGTGATCAAATTGAATGCAAACCAAGGATTTAGCTCATTTCAGCCTTTAGGCTCTGATACCATGTAAAAATTACAGCAAATAAGGATCCTAAAACACTTGAAATGATGAGGGAAACAATAGATTATGATTTCATAAGATTAGCACAAGTTGAACCATCAAAATCCATCAAAAATCTATGCTTGAACCTCACTAAATGGCCCAAATCCTTGAAGAAGGCTTCACACGTGTGAAAGTACGGCCTCCCACAGTCTGAGTACTGTACACCAGACCTACATTCAATCCTATAATCATTAGTAATCACAAGTACTCAAACAATTATGAACATAGAGAGCAATTGCACCATTATGAGAGAAAAAACATGAAATTGCTTGATTGATTTTGGTGAGATATCATCACCTATATATACATGATCCATCACGGTTTTGGGCAGGTATGAGTAGCCCTAAACCTATCCCTAATGCTAATTTTGGTGGATCTTTCATCCCTACCAAGTTAGGGTTGGAATCTTGGAGATCCCTCAACAATGCAAAAATTACCAAAAATAGCTCCTATTTTTTCTCCCTTGTATCTAAGCATAATTTGGACTCATTCCAAAGGTTCTAACACTTAGGTCTACTTGAGAACATCCTTATGAATGGAATCCTATGCTATTTGGCACGTGTGACAAGCCACATCATGACCATCTAACTATTTACAAGTCATATGACCAAAACTAGTCAAGCTAGAATTGTGAATTTTTAACAATAGAAGGTTTTGTCCAAGTGTCAGTTTTGCATGATGAATCATCATATGACAAAGCACCTTCACACATGTGGGATCAGAGGGGTGATCAGTATCACGAGCTCCCACTTATTGTATATATAGAGCCACATTTGGCCATAATCATTGTGAGACACCAATCTTGGTTTTGGATGCAATTTTGAGTGATTCTCTCCATTTGTCTACATTTGTTTTGATTGTTTTGAGGTTCTATCAATGTGTACTTGATTTTCAGGTTGGAGTCCGTACCCTGACAGGGTTTCACACGTGTGAAACCAGCAAGTACATTTACCTTCAATAAATGATTGTTCTTGTTTGGATTTTATGTCTAGAATTGATCTAGATTGATCTTAATCTTATGTAGATTGATAGATCAAGTAAATCTAACATCCAATCCCTCTTGAGGATCAGATTAGGATCCACTCTTGGTCCTTTTTGTACTTTTTGCACATGGTATCAGAGCCTAGTACAAGAGGTTTTGTTGAAATTGATAGGGTTAATCCAAATCAAAGCCAAAATTAGCAGTTTTTTGGAAACTAGTCAAATTTTGTGTAGCGAGTTGGATTTGATAGCTATCCTCAAAATTTTTGGTCCAAAACTTGTTGTGGGCTGTAGGAACTCTTTTCACACGTGTGAGGTCGTACAGCTCCGATTTTGGTTGAGAAAATTCAAAAATTTGTACAATTTGACTCACACACCCAATTTGAGAGATTTTTGGTGCAAAATTAAGCATTTTCTATAGAGAATCTAATCCCTTCATTAGTTCTTGGATTAGATCAGCCAAGAAATTAAATTTAAAGCTTGAAATAGGTGCATTAATTGATCATCTCTGATTTTTTGAGTGCATGTTGAAGTTGAGAGAGATTTTGCTAAAAATCATAGATTAAGGAGTGATATGCAAGGTGAGAGGTTGTAATCCATTGTACCATCACTCTAGATTTGTTCAAGAGTGATAGGGTAAGTTTAGAAGCATCAATTTGCTAGAAAACATTCTTGGATCTGTCCTCCAAGTGAAACCTTTGAGAGTTTCTAGTGCATATAGAGCATCTATGCAAATCTTTTGTAGAATTTGACATAGATTGGCTTAAATTGAGAGTTCTAGAAAAGAGATTGAGATTCAAGTCACATTGTTCAACCCTACTCAATTTGTTTGAGTGATTGTAAGGTTTGAAAAGAGTCATTAAGGTGTCTATGGCAAATGTGTAGAGAGAGATCCAATTTTCTAAGAGTTCCTTCCTTTGTAGAAGGCAAGATCTAGAAGCTCATTTTGTGTTGTTATTGGTGAAGAGTTCGTCTCTTCCCAGGTGATCAAATCTTTCTAAGTGGCATGAGCTCTTTGAAGCACAATATCGTGAGAAAAATCACAACCTTTGATTTTGAATTTCATTCCAAGTCTTAAAAGGTAGAGTAATTGGTGGAATCCAATAGAAGTGATTGAATTCAATTTGTTGAGCAAAAGTTGACATAGTATGTATGAAACTCAAATTAGTTCTATTCAACTTTCTTTGTGAGAGTGTGAGGGTCAATTTGTGATCCCATTGGATGACTAGAATGAGGAGGAGTCCATATTTGAGTATTCATGCATGGTTGAGATCTTTGTGAATCTCTAGTTGTCTAAATTGTTAAGCTTTGTGAAAAATTGGTGGTATAGTTTGTTTTCAAATCAAATCAAATTCATTCTAAATCTCAAGTGTGAGATTATTTGGGTCAAGAGTAGTCCAAAAGAAGTGACTAAGTTTGATTTTCATGTATTTGAAACAAAACCCATCTTTTGTTCAAAGAATCTCAAGTGTTGAGAGAACTAGTCAAGTGAAAAAGAAAATCTAGCTGTCAAATCCTTTTCATATCCATTTCAACTTTCAAAAGAAAGAGTCATTGGTATTTGATGAGTCCAATACGAGATTGGATCTGATTTTTTTAGTGATTTGATTCAAGGATTGTGTGCTTTTGTCTTAGTGATCAAAGCAAAGTTTCCAAGTGACTAGTCATTACTGTGAAGATTGATTCTTAGGTTTGTGAGCTAGATCTTTTGTAGATCCTTCTAGATTGTTGAAGATGTTCAAATCTAGTCTCTTGAAAGTCACAAATTACATTTGTAGAATCATATCACAGGTTTTTATTCACATGGCATCAATAGGTGGCATCCTATTGAAGGAAAGAAAGGATCCTCAGTGCAACCTTTGTGGCAAGGGAGGATATTTTTTCTCAAGATGCTACAAAAAGAAGACCAGTCCATCCAAGGAGAACCAAAGCAAGGGGGCCGAGGTGAAGGATGGAGCTTCAAGTTCAAAATGCAAATACAAGAAGGACAAGTCCAAGGAAAGGTGTTTCTTTTGTGGAAAGGTGAATGAGGCTTGGAGTCTCACAAGGACTTGCAAGATTTGTCTTCAAGAGTCCATCACAACACATGTCAAATCTTTTGAAATTTTTCATTTGGAAGTGCATTGTTTGGTTCAAGATGCAAAGATAGATGTCACTTTCATGAAAGTAACTTGGATTTATTTCATGTCCTTGGAAAGTATTTTGCTTGGAACTTTGGACAAGTTCAAACTTATTGTTATTATCCAAGAGAAATCAATAAAGAATAAGGAGCAATCACAAAATGAAAATAGTTTCATTTATGCGCTCATGTCAACTTATGAAGAACCATTTTGCTTTGAAGAGATTTTTGTATCTCAAAGGTGGATTAAGGCAATACTAGTTGAGTGTGATGCCTTAAAAGATAGCAAAATATGTTTTCCTTGTAAGCTTACATTAGTTATGAAGTCAAGGAAATGGAAATATCTTCATAATGTAGGATCTTTTGGTTTCAATAAGATCATGAATGATGTGTTCATTCATAAAGATGAAAATTGTAAGTTTTCAATCTTAAAGGCAAGTTGTAAAGGCAATCTTAAAGGAATTCTCTAAGGAAGGCTTCTTCAAAGGCCTTCCATGACCAGGAAGTCTGCCCAGTCTCCTGGAGATTTAAGCACCACTTATAGGCCATGGGCCCTAGGGAAAGACAGGCCTCAATAGCCTGCAAATGGTCAGGGGTCTGTTTAAGAGCATGAATGTTCTTCCATGTGCTGAGGAAGGTTTGTAGAATGTCTGTGTTTCTATCCTTCTCTTCCCCAATAAAAGTAGAAGGCTTTAAGTCTTTAAAGACATCGGGGTGAGACCGCATAGGCTCACCCGAAAATGATGGAAGTGGAGAAGGGGACAAGTGAGAAGTGGAGGGAAGGCTTCCTTTCGCGGAACTCAAAATCAAGCCTTTGAGTTCAACGAACGAGTTGTCCACACTGGACTTAAAATTGGCTAATGCCAACTTCAATTCATCCACCTCTGTTACCAAGTGGAGAAACTGCTCCTTGGTAACTAATTCGTAGAGTTCTTCGACAAGTTGTTCATGTTCTTCAACTTCCATTGGTTCTTTCCCTTTACTGAACCTCAGGGATTCCGTTTCTAATTCATCAATGCCTCTTGTCAGGGGTTGATCAGATCTCGGAGAAGTGGGCATTTCAGAGCTTGAAAAAGATTGTCTGACGTTTTCTTTCAAAAAAAAGTCAAAAAGACTAATTTATAACTATACAAAGAGGGAAAGAAAACTTAGCTGTTTCTGAGGACTGTACTTCCAAAGAAAATACAAAGAGGAATTCTCTCAACTCTTCCACAACAAATCTCAGATCTGCTATTCCAAAAATATCCAAGTTTGAAGCCCAAATAGTGTTTCAAATTTTCAAAATCTTAGAGGAAATTGCTCGCTAACCTTCTAGCAGACATGTGGTTCTGAAAAATTAAGTAAAAAGCCGAAAAAGATGCAAGGAAAATCTGGAATTTCTTGCTTTCCCTCCTCGCTGTCTGATCAGTATCTGAGTTGGTAAAAAAAAAACCAAATTTGAAGCCAAGAAACAATTCCAAATTTTGAATTTTCAATGGCACCCTGCTCGCTGGACAGTCTAAGGTTCTATTGCTCAGAATTTTCTGATTTGAGGCCCAAGACCTTTTCCAAAATTCGAATTTTGAAAGGTACTAGCAGCGCTGAACCTCCTCCTCCATTTCTGACTTGAAATTCGCCCAGACCCGCAAAGATTTCACTGAGAAAACAGAGGTAGGTCGCTGATCCTACAACGATGGATTTGCTCACTATTTCCTACTCTAATTCCGCTCTGAAATCCGAAAATAGACCTTTGAAATCAGAGATGGACAGCTGCCTTTCCAGCAATTTACCTATACAAGGAATTGTACTTCCTACTACTGTAAATTTTTGGCAAAATTCAAGAGTTTGAAAGCTGTTTCTACAACGATTCTCCTACTCTATGCTTTTCTGAGAATCTGAGAAATATTTCCTATCTTCTGATAGCTTTCTCTACTACTGCTACTTAGCTCCCAAAGATGGAGATGGCTCTGATACCAGTGTAATAGATCTTAACACCACAGTAGGGCAAACACTAACTGATCCACCCAACCTTGCCTACTCCTTGATATGGAGCAAGCCCCTCCTAGCCCAGTGTGAGACCTGATAGCATGCATATTGCCAAGTGTCGGCCACGTGGCACTGATGTGGCCGACTGCACGTCGGGACCCAACATGGGGCCCTATCCTGCTGACAGGGTCCCTAGACTGTGTTAGGCCCGCCATGGCTATGGACCGTGCTGGGGCACACTACTCACACTGTCATGCTCTGTTGGTCGTGTACGCTGGACACGACCATGACTGTGGTATCTGACCTCCTGTGTTCTCTAGGGCTCGGCACTGGTTACGTGCTCGTAACACGGGGAGTGGCCCCAAGTTCACAAACTCGATACGGACCCAATAGAGCCATTCATGCCCAATTTTGACATCATCCAGTTGAAACAATCATTCGTCCCAGGGAAAATGCTTTTGGGGCAATGGAAATGACCTAGTTTGGCAATTTTCTATGAAACGGTCTATTTTCTCCGAACGACGTCGGTTTCTTGTGCCGTCTATTTTAGCTAGTCAACAATGTCGAGTGAAACCTGTGGGAACAGACAACACATCAAAAAAACATACAGGCAGCTTGTAACCTCCATTCGAAGTTCAAGCCCAAAAGGTGTTTCAGGGACAAGTGGCTCATCAGGTTCCGGAACTGGTCAAAATCGTCCGGATTTCTAGGAGGAGGGTGGCCCCAAGTGCACAAATCTGATACGGACCTGATCTAGCCATTCGTGCCCAATTATAACATCGTCTGGTCAAAACAATCATTCGTCCTAGGAAAAACGGTTTTGGAGCAATGGAACTGACCTAGTTTGGCAATTTTCATGAAGCGGTCCATTTTCTCCAAACGGAGTCAGTTTCTCGTGTCGTCTAACAATGTTGAGTGGAACCCGTTAGAACAGACAACATGTCGAACGAGCCTACATGCAGCTTGTAACTTCTGTTTGAAGTTTGGCCCCGAAAGACGCTTCAAGAACAAGTGGCCCATCGAGTTCTAGAACTAATCGTCCGGATTTCCAGACGGGGGGTGTCCCTAAGTTCGTAAACCCAATACGGACTAGATAAAGCCATTAGTGCCCAATTCGCCTAGATTTCTAGATGGGGGTTTGTCCCAAGGAGAACGCTTTTGGGGCAATGGAACTGACCAAGTTTGGCAACTTTTCGTGAAACAGTCTATTTTCTCCAAACGACGTCAGGTTCTCGTGCCGTCTATTTCGGCCAGTCGACAACATCGAGTGGAACATGTGGAAATAGGCAGCACATCGAATGTGCATACAGGCAACCTGTAATCTCCGTTCGAAAATTGCTTCGAAAGGCACTTTGGAGACAAGTGGCTTGTCGGGTTCCGGAACTAGTCGGAATCGTCCGGATTTCCAGACAGGGGGTGGCCCCAAGTTCGCGAATCCGATACAGATTAGATAGAGCCATTCATGTCCAATTCTAACATCGTCTGGTCAAAACATCGTCCTAGGAAAAATGCTTTTGGAGCAATGGAAATGACCTAGTTTGGCAATTTTTCGTGAAACGGTCCATTTTCTCTTAATGGCGTCGGTTTCTCGTGTCGTCTATTCTGGCCAGTCAGCAATGTCGAGTGGAACCTGTGGGAACAGACAGCTCGTCGAACGGGCATACAAGGAGCCCGTAACCTCCGTTTGAAGTTTGGCCTCGAAAAAAGATGTCCGTCGGGTTCCGAAACTGGTCGGAATCGTCCGGATTTCTAGACGATGGGTGGCCCAAGGTTGCAAACTTAATACAGACCCGATGGACCCATTCTTGCCTAGTCTTGACATCCTTCGGTCAAGACAATCATTCATCCTAGGCAAAATGCTTTCGAAATAATAGAAATGACCTAGTTTGGCAATTTTCCATGAAACGGTCCATTTTCTCCGAATAGTGTCGATTTTTTGTGTCGTCTATTCCGGCCAGTCGGCAATGTCAAGTAGAACCTGTGGGAACAGACAACACATCAAATGAGAGTATATCTAGCCCGTAACCTCCATTCGAAGTTCGGCCCCGAAAGGCACTCACTACAACACTCTGGAGGTTTTTCGACCCTATTACCGAGGTTTTTATGAAGAATTTTAAAAAAAAAATCCTTTACCTCGATATACACCATGATGTATACCTCGAAAATAGATCCGTGATAATTATCTCGACATCTTTCGTTCTGAAAAATATTCTATTATGCCATGTATTTGTGGTCCTATACTTGTGGTTTTGTGAATCTCTCTCTCTCTCTCTCTCTCTCTCTCTCTCTCTCTCTCTCTCTCTCTCTCTCTCTCTCTCTCTCTCTCTCTCTCTCTCTCTCTCTCTCTCTCTCTCTCTCTCTCTCTCTCTCTCTCTCTCTACGTATATAACAACATATGTGAGATTGTAAATATTTATGTACTACATATTTGTTGAAGGTACGTATAGGCATGTCCTGTAAATCAAATCACACTACCCAATAGCACTAATATCTCAGTTTGGAACTGTTGAATTGTCATGATTGATTGTGGACAAAATTGAAAACACTACTAACCATAGTTCCTTGGCCCTTCAGGGCATGTACATAATGTTTTTTGACTGTTATTTAAACATATCCAAACATTTTCTGGACATCAAATTGAAATCATAGAACACCATAGTTGCAGGAAATAAGGAGTTAGTGATGAATGCTTTTAAAAATCACAATTTCAATCATAGATGAATACAAAATGAAAGTACATGTGCTAATGTTCAAAATAGAAATTACGTAGGTACTAAGATGTCATGCAACAACCTAAAACATCTGCCATATATACACTAAACACTTTGAGAATCATGAACAAAAATTCACCAAACCTTTAACCCTAAACCTTAACATTTAAGAAAACTACTGAACATTCTACTTCAAGCACAAGCTCCAACATAGAAGAAATCAAAGACATCTATGTGATTCAGCGTAAAATGATAGTTCGGCACTGGCCATGCAAGATAGTAAAAAAGATAAAATTTGAATCTCAGATAGAAAAGCTATGCCATATTACAATACAATGGCATGATCTATGACCTACAAATCTAGGTCTCCCACTTTCTATCATTATCACTTGAATAAAATACAAAGCCCTCTCTAGTTATGCATATATTTATCAGATCTTTGGAAATTTTAATTTCACTTCTAAGCCAATCAATCTCCATATTCATTTTTAGTGAAACGTTTGGGGCTATCTAGAACAACTTGTAGGCCGATGTTTCATCATTTGGGTCCAGCCTTGCCCTAATTGATAACTCATAAAAGTCTCCACTTTGGCTGTCCAGCCTTGCCCTAATTGATAAATCTTAAAAGTCTCCACTTTGGCTCTCCAGTATAAGTTGCTAGTGAGCCAAAGTTCATTAACCAAATATAATCTGTTATGAGAGATCCCTACAAGGACCACAGATCATGAGTTACGTACAATGAACTCAACATTATAATGTAAGTGACTCATCTGTGGTCCTTGTAGGGATCTGTTATGATGAACTCAACATTATAATGTAAGTGACTCATTTGTGGTCCTTGTAGGGATCTCTCATAACAGATTATAGGTAGTTCATAATCTTAGTTTGAGTTTGCTTTGTGACCATCCATTAACTTTGGAATGCCATGTCCATGGATTGTGCTCATAACTTGGTATCTATGCATTTTTTGGGGCTCATGGAGACTTCAATTTTTTTAATGGTTCATGCATATTCTTCTCCAACAGTAATTGCTAATTGGGATCCATCTCTATACTAATGCAAATTGTATCACCTGGTTCTTCAAATACCAATTCTTCAAGAGTTTTGCCCACTAGCAATTGCTGCTTAAGAGTACATTTTCTACACATTCACCTCCAGGAATTGCTACAATGGTGGCGTTTCTAAAGGCGAACTGTCTTCTGCGGGTTCACAACATCAGCGCTATTCCTTGCAGTAATCTACCTTCTTAAAGCTACTTTTTATAGGTATTTTTCTTCTATGCGTTATGTTTATCAACAATTTGTTTTGCAGTACAAATCTTGCCAACTATCCACCGTCTTGCCAACTCATTGGCCAGCAATTAAATATTTGGAGAATTCACATGGTGAGAGCTCATCTCTTAGCTTCTTCAGCCAGCAATCAACTACACCATCAACAATGCAATTTTTGCTTCTTTTTCAGTTGCATAATAAAAGACAGCATCTTATAGATCAATTCAGAGGTTTTAGTACAATCCTAAGCTGGAAGAATGGCCTTTCAAACTCACAGTAGACGAAAGACTGCAGTAGTCGCAAATCCACTTCTAAAATATTGCAATTGACCAGGAGTTTTGTGTACCTGTGAAAGTGAAAGACAATCACAGAAAATCAAGAATCTCTCATGGAACCTGCAAATTATCTAACCTGCAAAAATTTCTGGGCTAGTATTCAAAAATGAGTGTCTTCAGTAGCACATTGTAGAGAGATTGAAGACATGTGAGTGAGCGCACCAGCAGCGATGGAAAGCAGCCTAAAGAGATGTGAGTGAGCGCACCGGTAGCCATGGAAAGCAGCCTAATGAAGTTGACAAAGCAATGCCTAAGAAAACACGTCGAGGTATCAGAGAGCAAAATATCATAACCAAATCCGAGAGCAAAACTGCATCAGGTTGAGAGAGCAACAGAGCATTCAAATCCGAAAGCAGAATGGGATTTGGAGACGATGGTGCGAGGCTTAGAGAGCATTGAAAGGAAGCTCCACACTCGCGCCAACGCAGAGTGTTTCAAGTTTTTTTGAAATGACCCCCCCTCCCTAAAGAATGTCATTTTTATTTGCCCTTAGACGCAGGGGCACATAGTAATCATAAACTAACATAAACTATCAAAGATAACATGCGCTATAAGATGCCACATTTTTTACTGTCCAATGAGGATGTTGCCTCTTTTTTTATTTCTCGAATTATTTGGTTTTTCTTTCACAACTCTTTCTTGTGTGTCTAAGTTGTATGGCCTTCTCATGTCCCCGATGATTTATCCCAGTTCCATGATGCACCGCCACAAGTTACAAGTAGATTGTCCTCAACTTTCGCAGCTTGTCCATAGAATTTTATAATGAAAGTAGGATGAGTTACATGAGCCATGGAATGCATCACATGCAGCTCCTCCTCACTGCTATAGTTGATTTAACTGATAGTAAACAACAAGGTGAGATGAGCAAGTCGATTGCGCCAGTAGTTTTCTTTCGATGTTCAGATTTTTGCAGGTATTTCCATTGTTTGACTTGATGTTGCATTGTGTCAAGGCTGTAAAAGCAAGTGAGTCTTATTAATAAATATTGGGAGCAATTATCTAGACTGGATATCTTTTCATATTGACTAATTCATGATTTGGGAGCCTATGCATCACACGCCAACAGAGATGCATTCACAATCCACTTGCTCAAGCCTCGGGTGTCCTCGTCTCAGTGCATCGACGCCTTCATATCGATCGTGATAAGAAGTGCAATAACGCCGGTACAAAGCAGAAAAGCTTGAAAATAGTACAGGTCGTAGAAAGGTTTGCTATTACGTCAACATTTACACAAGCCAGAGTTTAATTTTGCAATAAATTGATTGCATCTGAATTAATAATCTTGTTAGCTTTAGAATTGCCAACTCAAATTGAAAGTTCTAGGTTTGGATTAGCTACTGTTTTCATGGCTATGGTGTGAGTTTGAAATTTTTTTTGCTTTGGAGCTCGATTATGACATTTTTAGATGTGATAAAAAATTGCTATATAAAACCAAAGTCAAAATAAGAATATTTTTAAGTCTTGGAAGTGATAACATTTGAAAGATCTTCGACCGACTTTAAAAGACATTTGATAAAATAAAATCAGTGGAAAGTTAAATAAAAATGTTTGATCAAAAGTGGTGTCATAAGATGAGAAAACAAGTCAATATTCTAAGATTTGATAGAAATTTGAACCAAAAAAAAATGAAAATAAGCAAAAAAAAAATGACAAGTTATGGTTGATATTCCAAAATTCGAACAAAATTCAAAAAAAATAATTCGATAAAAATTGAGTTTGTATTTCTACTTGAAAATAGTGAAAATTTTAAAAATAAAATAAAATAAAATAATTTCTGAATATTATGAATAGTATTTCTTCATTTTGAAGCCATTTACTCATGTTGCAAGTAAATTCCTTCCAAGTTAGCCAATTGTATGGATCCATTGTCAAACATTTCGATTACTTTATACGGACGCATCCAACCTGTATGTAATTTCTTTTCAAAATCTAATGTGACATTTATCGTACAAAAGAGCATAGTCTCCATGCTTTAGTATAACATGTTTTATGTTCATCAAATCTTCTCTTCCATTTAGATTGTATTAGTTTCATCTCTATCATAGCTTGATTTTTAACCGAAGACTTAGTGTCGGGCATTGACTATGATGATGAGGAGGGAATTCTGACTGGTGAGAAATGTTTGTCCTAGGCTATGGCAAACGTTAGTGCTCATGGACAAAGTTTGCCTTTTGATGAAGAATTTATTTCATTCCAAGCCCAGCTGATGATGATGAGTGCGTAAGTTGTGAAAGTACTGTACTTTAGGACCATAAATGGATCTACAAAAAATCCACAAGAGTGATTGGATGCTTGCTTAACAATCTATCAAAAAACTAGACACAAAAAAGTTGATCTAGATTGGCAATTTGACAAACAACAAGCATTAACAATCAAAAGCATTGATAAACATTGAAATCCGAGCCCACACATGTGTACTAAAGGCTGTAGTACGGCCTTCAAGCTGAGAAACAAGTAGAGACTGATTTGGTTTCATTTGGATCACAAAAACTCAATGTACATAGTGAACTAGCTTGAGATTGCCAATGAGCTCCAAAAATTTTCTATCTTCTCACTATGAGAGCTTGGAATACATAGCAAATTCGACTTCCTTCTTGAAGTTAGGTGGATTTCTAGCATGTAATAAGGAAGTTAACTCACCCTTCTTGCCCTAAAATGAAACCCTAGCCTAGATCCTTGACTTATGCTTGGTGGGTAGCTAGTTGGTCAAATTTTCACCTTAAACTTAGGTGTAGGTCTTATAAAGTAGGGATGACTACTAAATAGACACGACCAACTCTCTTGAATTGACCTAACCTACATTAGGAGTGGGTTGCCACGTGGCATCTTGGCCTCACATGTGTGGAATCCACTTATGTACAAAATTTACATTATACTACATAGTTTTTGATCAAGCTAGATTTGTCAATTTCTGGCAATTCTTCACACTCCTCAAATTTAGCTTGATCTATTTACAACTCTCTTACTAGATGAATGAAAGCTTTTAGAAGTGTCTAAAAAGTCCAACTACAAACAAGGAACTTTTGAGACTCCAATAGAGAATGATGTCCATGAAGGATCTTTCACCACCTCTTAAAGGATCCCTTACAAGGTGTTCCATAATGTGTCATGTAGCACACTTCAAAAACTATACATCATGCCAAGCCATGGATTCCAAGGAATTTTGTGCACTTTAAGATACATCAATTAAACTATTAAGTGCATACACAGTGTTGCCAAAGACTGTTTGCCTTGCGTGATCCATATGATTGAGCCTATATGGCTCCATCTTGATACTCAAGATTCTTTTTGGAGTCCTTGGGTCTTGAGCTTGCTCCTCCACTTGACTTGACTCCAAACTATCAATGAACTGAATAAAGTGTTGATCCAAAGATGCTTCTTCAAGGTTACAAATCTTCCACTCTTGAAAGATCACATTTTCACCATTGACAACTTCTTTGGTGGAAAACAAGTAGATTCTACAATCTTTACTTGAAGAGCAAAACACTACCATTATTCCTATCATTGAAATAGGATAATCTTTGGTCCTTACATTGGAATGATCATGCACAAAGCATGTGGATCCAAATATTTCCAATACAAATGATGTTTCATCTTCTATGACTCTATTCAAACTATTATAAAAATAGCTATCTTATGAAATTGTTTTATCAACAACAGATGTAGCATCTAATTTCACTGTCTTGTCATAAAGAGTACTGAACACCATAGATCTTAAAGGTAAGAAACAAGTCACCTCATGTCTACTAATACTTTCCAAAAAGTATTCAAAGATAGTAGACTCTCCAATGCTCACCACCCTTGCAAGATGCGCATTTGAATGGACAATTTGCATGCAATTTGATGACACGACCATTGTCATTGAGGACTCCCTTGGAACTCTCATGATTTGAGGCTAATCCTTAAGATCTTCTCCTTTTGATGCTCCTCCTCAATGCAAGCAACATCACACTTGCCAAGATCTCCTCTTGAGTGATCTCCTCCTTTGTCAAGCTCACCCTCTCAAAAGCAACACTAGCTTCCAACTTAAACAATCTTCCATGCTTAAATTCCTTTGCAATGCAAACATCATTCTTCAAGATGAAACAAACACCATGCTTGAAGTGGACATCCAAACCACTTTCTAAGAGTAAACCAACACTAAGCATATTCTTGGTGATTGATGGTACATAAAGGACATTTTCTAGATCCATGCATTTTGAGGATTCTAGACACAAAGAGATGGTGCCAACACCATCTATCCTACACTCTTCATCATTTGCAGTAAAGACAAACGTTTTAGCATCATTTAAAGAGTGTAAGGTTGAGAAAAAGTCCTTTTCACAAGACATGTGGGAGCTAGCCCCACTATCAATCCACCAAGTGTCTCTTGAATTGCTATTGCTTGTTCGTGAGGATGTAGATGCCATCAAGAATACATCAACTTCATCCTCCTCCTCCTCCTCATGTGCAAGGTCTCCTTGTTTGTCCTCCTCCTCTTGTGCTCTTAGCCTCTTGTAGCATTCGGATGCATAATGCCCCTTCTTTCCACAAAAGAAGTATTTTTGCTTTGACTTGTCCTTTGAGCTTGATGCATCATCCTCTTCTTTGGCCTCCTTGGGATGCTTCTTCTTTCCATTGGTCTTCTTTTTGCCCTTGAATGAGAAATTGGTTTTCTCACCTCCATCCGGCAAAGACAATGAGCTCATTCTTGCCTTGGTGTGGAGCATCCTACACTCTTCAGCCACTAATACACTGTGAAGTTTTTCTATAGTTGGCAAAGTGTCTTGGATGGCAAAACTTTGGACCAAATTTGCAAAGTCATCTCCTAGACCATTAAGGACAATTTGTACAAGCTCTCCATCATGAATCTTCTCTCCAATGGGACCCAACTCCCTATTTAGAGACTTGATTATGAGTTCATAATCCTGTGCACTCTCCTCACTTCTCCTCATGCTTTGCAAAATTTGATTTCTAAGCATAAGAACTCTAGAAGTGTTGCTAGACTCATAGATTGATTTTAAAGACTCCCAAGCCTCTTTAGCACTAGTACAAGTTGATACTTCTCTCAAAAAATCATCGCTCACATTCATCTTCACACAATGAAGTGCAAGCCTAGATCTCTTCTTGTATCTAGCTAACTCCTGTGCACCTAGAGGTTCATCTTCATCTTCAATCAAGAACTCATAAAGGTCTTGGAGCACCAAGAGTGACTCCATCCTAATCTTCCAAATAGAATAATTTGTAGAATTCAACCTCTCACTAGCTTCTAGAAGTATGCTCCAGCAGATCCCATCTTACTAGTGACTTCTACAAACAAGAAATAGATTTGATTGACTTGAAACTCACAAAGGTCTAACACTCATAGTGTTTCACTCTAATTTTATTTCTAATCCAACAAATGGACTTATAATCACAATTCTATCACTCCCTCACAAAGCTGGAATGAAGATAAGATGAAATGAAAACTACTTTCAAACAAATCTTGCCAAGAAATGGATTTGATTGTCTCTAGAAACTCACGAAGGTCTCTCTCTTGTAGTGTTTGTAGCAAAAATCAGAGCCAGGCATGTTGACGTAGTTTTCTCTACTTTACGCATGTCCGATCGAATTGATGTAAAAAAAGAAAACGAAGAGAAATAAAGTTTCTAGAACATGAACGGTGCGATTGAAATGTTAACGGTTTAGTTGAGAGAAAACTGAACCAAAATCTGTAAAAAAAAAAACAGGCCAGAAAGATACAATGGCTAAAAAAAAATCAGCAACCCATCACTCACACCAAGCCCTCAAGCAATCCATCCCACTCATTCAAGATATAAGCCTACTAGTATGACAATGGACTACAACCAACCAACTAACCCTCACCATGAAATCACTCTCACCCATCAATCCTCTCAACAAAAACAAGCAAACATCCTCTCCAAGTAATTTGAAGCACTCAACTATGAACTCACACTAGTAATGAGGTCCAAGCAATCAACACACAACCACAATATCTCAACTCCTCAATATGAGCAAGCAAGCATAGTAAGTAACATCACTCCCAACCCCCAAGACAACTACAACTCTCAACCCTCAAACATACCCACTCCTAAAATCCTCACTCACAAAAGTACTAACATTTAAAAGTACTAACTCTTCACAACATCTCATTATTATCCAACTATCATTGAGCTATTTCAAGCAACTCACAATCCTTCTAACCAACCCACCAACATTGAACTCACCTCAAGCAATCAATCAAGCCAAAGTTTAGAATACACCTTACTAACTATGGAGTTAACAACACACAAGCAACAAATAGGCATGAGGGCACAAAGCAACCATTAACCTCCCACAAACTACTAATCCACATTGCAAGTGACTAACATTGAACAACTAACATTCACAACAATTAGCCACAAAATGGAATTAACTTCAAAGCACACTCAAACAAGCAGGCAACTCCCAAAAGTGCCAACTCCTAAAAGTACTAACATACAATACTAACATGTGAAATACAAGGAGTTGGCTCCTTCTTATAGGAAAATCCAATGCATCCTCTTCACAATGCCATCTTGCCATTCTTCATGCCCTTCAAGCCCTCTTTGCCATTTGTCCCCAACCCATTTGATAGTACACCTAGTGGCCTTCCATAAGAGAGTGGGGGAGTGGTACATTCAAGGCTCTCTTCTAAAACTAGCCAAGATGCCATTTTTGTCAAAGGCTAGGGAGGCCATTCAGGTTTTCTCTTTTGTACACCCTAGAAGCCCAAAATGTCAATGGCTAGCCTCCCAATTTTTATAGCCTCCAAGGTGTTTTGGCATTTATTATCCAGATTTTGGGTGAGGTCAACCCCTATTTTTAGTAGGCGGCTTTCGTTTTTCTTTGGGTACCTGTGTTTTCGGCCTTTCTTCAGTTTTTCAAGGGTCGTGCGCCTATTGCTCATTTGTCTAGGTTTTTGGCCTGTTGGGTCACCACTTGGCCTGCATATTTCGTTAATTGCCCGTAAATTGTCCAAACTTTGCCGTTAGGGTTTTTGTGACTCCCTGACACTGAATCCATACTTGAGCTCCCACGACAAGATGGTTTCCCTGAAAAATACACTAAGTGATCATATATTAGTAAAAATGGACTCAGTACATGGTGAGATTTTAGCACGGTCATATCGGCTATTTTTTTTCAACTAGCCAATTTTTTGAAAAGTCGTAAAATATTTACCGGCCATTTCTAAGGCCGCAAAATTTGCTCTAGCCTCATTTAGGGCGGGCTGGGACCCAACTCTAAGACAAATTTGTGCCGATTTTTCTTTGATAACTGGGTTTTACATGTCGATTTTTTCAATCATTGCAAACTTAAACTTCAATATTAGCCTGATTTTCCATGTGAAAATATCGGCTAACAATAATATATCGTAATTCTCCTTCAATACTTGTCCAATGAATAAAACCAATTCAGTCAAATATGAATTATGAACCAAGGTAAGGAATAAAACTTAGTTAATAAAGAAAATAATTACTTGAAAAGCTGCCAACCACCATATATCATTTTCGGACTGGACACTATATTTGAAGTCTCCTTGGTCCCCTATTTGTGATAGTGCACCATTCATGAGAGTTATACTAACTCTCCCCATCTTCTACCCTTTCAAAATCTCTGACTCATCTAACTTAAGTACTATGATTATTTTTCCATTCACCTTTTCTAAGGTTATATCATACAATGTGACCATGTATGTTAACAAGTAATTTAGATCAACAAAGAAGTTGGTTGATGAATTATATGACATGGATCTTCCATCAGTTTCATACACTTCCTCTATATGAAATGGGGTGCCAATGATTTTATGCATACTTAAGTTCAATGTATTCGTGTCTATCTTCAAGTGATATGACCTAGGGATAGGGACTTTTCTAATTCAAACTTGCTTAAAGGCATCCCTAATAAGTTGAATATTGTTGAATATGCTTCTCTGCTAACACCAAAAAAATCACAAACACCTTGAACTATAGTTTTATCTAATATTTTATGAATGTCTAACATCAAAGACTCTGCAATTTTGGACTTTACATTAGAGCTCCTATTGTTCATCATGATACACTCAGTGGATTTGCCTATCAATATTGAACCCAACGACATTCCAATTGATGCATTGTCCTTTATATTCTGATGAGCTACTAATGTAGATCTGCAAAAAAAAAAACAGATAGACAACATAGTAGCAGATATAAAAATATATGTCACTAATCAAGTTACAAAAAATTAGAGTATGCTTACTTGAATGCTCAAATTCTTCTATTTTTATAACCCTCTTTTGAAAGGGTCTGAATATCCTTGCGTTTTTCCCGTTTTTTCTTCTTACTCCTAGCCTCCTCCTTCTTAGCCTCCTCCACATCCTTCAGTAATTGCAAGTTTTCCATACAAATAGATTGTAAGATTGATTGCATTCGATCTAGTTCTGATTTGATATCGAACGTTGTCTTTTGTAATGAATCATTATTCTTCTGTAATGATTCATTATTTTTTTTAAGTTGTTCATCTTTCTCTAAAGTCTTTTGGACATGACAATCTCTTTTTTGATAAAAAGAGGATATGTGTATCAACTCACATTCTAACAAGTGAATTTTTTTCATTGAAAACTGATTTCCATAGTTTTGCAATCTCTCACAACATCCTAATAATCTAGTATGCCCATTGCATATCCATATTACTAGATTAGTTATTGAAGAGAATGTGGGATGAGTCAATGTGCTAGGATCTTGAGGACACAATGATCCGTCAGTCCACAAATCCAAGTTCTTTTTTCCTTCTGCCCTATAAGGGGAACGATTAGCAACAGATAATGAAACTCCTTTGCCTCCTCGTCTCTGTATGGATGCCAAATCATTAGGAATATCCAAATGTAGATGATACAATGTCGTCATCAGATAAAGCAAGACAAAACAAAACAGTACAAAACAAAATAAAGTACTTATCTTTAATTATATTATATACTCTGTCTGATTCAAATTTGGAGATGGCACTCATATTTTCAGTCCGATGTGGGGATGGCGCTTATATTTGGAGATGGCGCTCATAATCTTAGTCCAATGTGAATGGCGTTCATATTTCGTTCATATTTGGAGATGGCGCTCAAATTTTGATTCCAATGGAGGGATGTTTTTTTCCCTGATTTGAATTTGTAGATGGCGGTCATATTTTCAAATTTTGACAAGTTAGACTGTGAACAGTTTAGAGTTGTTAACTGTGACTGTAAACACTATGGTTAGATCATTGGGAGTTAGGGAGGCCTCGGGAGTGGTATGGGCAACCAAATAAGCAATATTGTTTTCTTTTATTTTGATATTTTTCTTTATCCTGCATGGCATTCCTTAAAGGGTCTTTTTGATATTTAGAACTCCTCTAATGCCTATTGATCAAGTATATACCAGAATCTTAATTATGATTTTTCAATCACAACTCATCAGATTCTTAAACCATACCTAATCATAAGAGAACATTTATTTTTCTTAGAAGACATATGAGTTGTTATAAAAAGTCATTTCCACTAGGAAAATTCTAGACTTATCCAACTCACTTACGATGTCTATAAAAGAATTGTAATCCTCAAAACTTCCTTATCTCAAACATGACATTAAGTGTCATTCCAAAGTTAGGATTTATTCTAGAGTGCATCTAGATTATAATACTCTTAAGTTCTTATCTAGAATAACTTAATATTCACTGGAACTTTTATATGAGAAGTTCTGACTTTTGGCTTACATCTATTATCCAACTCCTCTTGAGCTACTGAGATATCATTCCATCATTTTCCAATCAAGAAAAGATTAAGGCAAAAGAAATTTCATGTATTCTATGGACAAAAATCCTCTTAATAAATTCAAAATAGATAAAGGTTTATCGCAAAGAAGGCAGATGCTTCAAATGTGGAGAGAAAGGACATCTTTTCTTTAAATGTCCTCTTAAAGATGCGAAGACTCCCACTTCAGAGAAAGGAAATCAAGTGGTGGCACAAACAATTGTAAGTATGCCAACATAGTAAGGATGTACGGGGATTAAAAACTTCAGGACTACTTCACCCTTTACCCATTCCTGAATCCCCATGGGAACACATTACTATGGATTTTGTCTCAGGGTTAAACCTAAGACTAAGAATGAAAATGAAATGGCAAAGATGGGGCTTGGATCTCCAACCGGGTGAGTATCGATGTAGTACGGGCTTCGATCCAATGGGGAGGAGGTTGTTAAACTCCGGATCTAAGATGGGATCTAAGCCTACCAAGGGTGTCAATCTTGGTGTTGGATCTAAAAGTGGATAGGCTTAGATGAGGATATGAGGCTTTTTCCTTTTTCTATCTCTTTTTGAGGTTTTGGTTTTTGGGTTGATCCTCTTCTTGGATCTTGGTATCTTGAATTATCTAGGCTTCTTTGACTCTATATCTTCTCCTCTTGAGGCTTATTGTCTCAAGGGAGGGAAACAATGGAAGTTAAATATACCTAATGGACCTTAATGATCGCTCCAAATGGATTTGTAACACCTATTTTACTAACAATGTGATTTTGTGGATTAGATGGATGAAAGCAAGAGCTAATGAACTTTCAAGAGTGTTATAGCATAATTAAATGACAACATTCAAGCATTCATTCATCCACAATCAGTCATACAATAGCAAAAAAGGAGGGCTTCACAATGTAAGAAAAGTATGAAGAGGCTTCTCTCTCTCTCTCTCTCTCTCTCTCTCTCTCTCTCTCTCTCTCTCTCTCTCTCTCTCTCTCTCTCTCTCTCTCTCTCTCTCTCTCTCTCTCTCTCTCTCTCTCTCTCTCTCTCTCTCTCTCTCTCTCTCTCTCTCTCTCTCTCTCTCTCTCTCTCTCTCTCTCTCTCTCTCTCTCTCTCTCTCTCTCTTCTTGACAATGAAAAGTGAATCCAAATTGGTGTCACATCCCTACTTATTGACAAATCTAGGGTTAGGGTTTTTGGTGCACCCAAAACCGTGTGCCATAAGAACTTGATTTTATGAAAAGTTTTAAACCAAATTCCATTTTTAACTATTTTGGGTCCTTTCTTATTATAGGCCCATTGGAGCATAGATCTATTTCTACTTCTCGTGCCATAGGCTTACGAATACAGTCCACCTTCTAAGGGTGTTTCACATTATATTACAAATAGATCTAAGTTTTTGTGACGACTCAGCCATGCTTTTATTCCTGTCGCCGTAAATTATGTTGGTGAGGCGTTGGGCTTTGTTTTCTCTCATTGGACGGTTCATGATTTTTGTCAACGTATTTGGCATTAGCATTCCTGGTACATTTTGATTCTGGACCATCTTATCTGTGATTTGTTGATGCTCTTTAACGTAGTTTGGCGGCTTGACTCCATCGCTTGATATCTGTTAGGATCTTTTGGCATCTGAAATCCGTTAGAAGAATCTTCTAACATAATTAATGTAATTGGCAGTTGGATGAGGAATGTGTTAATCCTCTGAAACTAAGGCTTCAAGTCATAAAGTGCATTATGGAGTTTACAGACATGATGGTTCATACCTTCAAGAACTATCCTTCGAGCTATAGCATATAGATGTCTTGGTCGATGACTTCGTTCAGATAAGTCGTCTGTACATCGAGATGATGTACTTCAAGATCGGCTACTGCAACATACGATAGGAGGGCTTGGATCAATGAATGCTTGACTACTGGACTAAAAGTCTCATTGTCGTCGATGTTGGAGATCTGAATGAGTGCTTGTGCTACTAGTCGGGCCTTCCTGCTGTCAACAGCTGCATTGGCATTGTACTTGATCTTAAATACCCATTTGCAATCAATAAATTTGCTGCCAATAGGAGATTCGACTAATGACCATGTTTGGTTCTTGATCAGAGAGGAATATTCTTTGTCCATTGCTTCTCTCCAAAGATCGGAGTCTATTTGGCTAAGTGCCTCTTCGACAGTAGTCGGTTCTTGCATTAAAAAATAGTCAGACTTGTTGGAATTCATGGTCAAACCCAATTCCAGTAAGGTAATGAGCATTCTGAAAAACACTACTTATACCTATCTTTGGAAAATTCACAAAAGAAGAGAAGGCTTGAAAAATTACTATAGCAGAAGCTTGACTCACATTTTTAGAATTTCTTGATATTGTATCAACTCGAAAAATCTAGATTTTTTTATATCCGAAAGTTAGAACTTTTCAATTTGTATCGACTCAAATAATCTGAGATTTTTTCGAGACCCAAAAACCAGAATTTTTCGATATGGGCTTGACTCGAAAAATCTGTAATTTTTGGAGTTAGTGTATATTTGCCGAGTCCTTGTATATTTTTGAGTCCTTGTATATTTTTGAGTCATTGTAAAATTTGATACTGTCAGGACTCCAACATTGATAGTTCATCTACTTCTATTGCTCTCTTGCAAAGCGACGGCTATCTACTGTAGGACAAATGTAGTTAATCAAGTAGATTAATGTCAACTTCCAATGTACTGATCATCTGACTTCCAATTATCAAGGAAGATCTATTGGAGTCAACGCTATGATCAGGACGTGATCTCGCAAGCATTTTGTTAGGATTATAGTTAAGTTCATTTTTCGAATTTAGTAGTACTACGTGATCAAGTAGTTATCAGCTGAAGCGGTTTTTGCACCCTCACTCTCGCATCCAATTTCAAGTTTCTTGTATTCATTTTGATTTGTAATCAAAGTGCAATTTTGTCCATTGTATTGTTGTTCCATTGCGAAGTGTGTATTATTTTGATGTTGAATGCTAGTTGGTAACTAACATACTTCCGATCACCACTTTCGCTGCAAAATATCGAATTTCTCTAATTTCTTACATGGTTTCAAAGCGGGTGTCTTAGTAACCTGTATTTTTTAGTGCAGATTCAGTCTTGTTTCTACCAAGACTTCATCTCAGCAAGTGCGCAGCCAACAACTTCGTGCTACTGTTGTTTCTATCAAAAATATCACCAAAATGGATTTGAGTTCTAGCTCTTCTCTGATTGACAAACTCAACGGAGAGAACTACCATCTTTGGAATTTCAAGATGAGAGTTGTGTTACTAGCCAAGGAACTATGGGACATAGTTGATGGCACTGAAGACCAGAGGGAGAAGCACCAGATGGAAGCAACGAGATGACAAGGCATTTGCCTTAATCACACTAAATATCAAAGACTCTCAGATTGAGGGCCTCTGATTTTGTAAATAATGAGAAACCACATTGGGATCTAGATTAAACCTCAAAATTTTTCAAAATATCCCACATTTGATCAAATGGTTTTCTTCTTTTCCATATCGCGACTAGGTACTAAAACACACCATTGATTATCAAATCTTTACAATCCTAGAATTCCCTTTACACACCATTGATCATCAAATCTTTACAATCCTAGAATTCCCTTTCCAAAATTACTAATGTCTCACACCATCACCTTTTCCTTCTAAAAAATCCTTAACCGCCTTATCTGATATTCTAGAGATCCATTGATCATCTAGTTGTCCTACAATCACTATAGAGAATTATCTCTGATTCCCAAACACTGGAGAATCCATTTATTTGAATGACTGGCATGCTTATCAGATGGATACTACAAATCCACATCTGACCCTATGATCTAAGCAGAAGAATTAATATGGTTCACTATTACACTCTGAATCTTTCTGGTTATTGACAAGCTTCGAATCCCCTACTGATGCATCAAATTTAGGGACAATCTTCTGACACTAACAGATCCAATGTAATCCACGTATCACATTCCACTTCTAACATCACAATTGACATCCAAAACCTCGGATAACTCAATGGTTACAAAGATATCAGTTACAAATTCAACTGAATGAATTCTATCCAAGAAATTAATAATCGGTAGCAAGCAATTATTTACTGGGATTTAGACAAAATTCTAACTACGAAATACATTTCCTGATCACACTTACTACCTTTGATGTCCACTCTTCTTCCCTCAGAATTTTCAGTTCCTTGAAAATAAGGTACCCAAAAGACGTAACGACATTAATAAATGTTTAAAAAATTAATTACTGTGGGAAAAATTCTAAAACAATTTCATTTATGTCCTATACCTGGGCTGAATATCTGATATATCAAAAGTGATTTACTAGTCAGGCCTGATAGCTTATTGGAAAGGTAAAAGGAATGCTAATCATGTTGTAAATAATTTCAAAATGATCTCCTTATGGATTTGGAGAGATCCATCCCCCAAAAATCACCAAAAATGGTCATTTTTTGAACTTTTTTGACTTCCTACAAGTTCAATTGCTGGAATTCTTGGCTATAACTTCAGGGAAAGCTTCAAAAGTCTTTGGTTCACATCTTTACAAGCTCTACATGGTGTTTTATAGCCACTTACTATCCAACTTTATGAAAAAAACAAGCAAAAATAATGATTTTTGGCTATTTTTCGATTTTTTTCATCACAATTAAGTGAAAATTCATGACATACAACTCTTTCTCTAACACATGCAACCAATTTACAGAATTATAACCATCTAATTGATCTGATCCTACTGGATTTTGGTTCTTACTATCTATTTTGTGCCAAAAAGCATGAAAAACTAAACAATTTTGACCAAAACAGAGCGTAGAATCATAAATCATTGGAAAGAACTGGCATGCATCATTAATTTCATCATTAATGAACCCTAAAACAAAAGTACACTTGCTGAAAAATTCAGATTTACCAAAGATTTGATCTACACAAGAAAAAGCTCCAAAAAAATATCACAAATTGGTCTTCAAGGACAATTCTCCATAAAACCACAAAAAATCCAAGGTAATGGATCTTAGCAACATGCGCATTGAAACTAGGATAGTACAACCACTTGCACCCTTGCTATCTACCTTGGAAGAGAATTTCAATGATCCAATCCGAAATAGAGAGAGAACGTGCATTCCATAGAGAGAGAACGTGCATTCCACCGGAGGGAGGAGAGAGAACGTGCATTCCACCGAAGAGAGGAGAAAGAATGTGCATTCCGTAGAGAGAGAATGATAGATTCCTAGGAGAGAGAAAATTGGATGGACATTATGCTCATGGAGGTGGTCCCAAAATACAATAGACACCTGAGCACAAGGCATTACGGCATAGGAATCAAGATTATTGATTGATTCCTCTAGTTTTTGGATCTATTTTATGCCTTTGAAGGCTATGATAGCGGACTTCTTGAATCTCTGCAAATCCCGCTCACAAAATTGTCTCGCTCACAGGCGGACTTCTATTCTGTATATTTTCTATATGCTATTGTATGTATCTTATACATCTAGTAATTGCATACATTTAGAGTAGCACATCTGATTAGATAGACTAAACAATCTATAACTAATCATGGATTACAAGAAAGGTGGTTTAGGCACGTCCTAATGCTCTTTTGTTGATGTCATCATATCAGATCAGGGTCTTTGTACTTCTTGGTACTTGCATGATCTTCCTGATCCTTTGGAGCGTGAAGGTCAAAAAGTATCGAGAAGATTTTTGTGTCGCTTCGAGTGTTTGACTTTCGTGTCGTCTGACTTTCTCCTGTTGTATCACAAATACTTTTCTTTCATGAACATTTCGCATTCGTGCCTTTTCGTCAGGATGTTCGCGAACATTTTTGCTTCATGTCTTTTCATCAAGATGTTTGCGAACATTTTCGCTTCGTGTCTTTTCGTCAAACTGAGGGCTAAAAGCTAGCAAAGCTTTGGGAACAGAAATATTTTGTTTCTTCTTCTCTCTCTCAAAGCATGGTAGCTTGATGAATCCAAGGCTGCTCCTTTATTTCTCGAACAGACCTTTGTCTAAGGCCTTTGTAAAAATGTCAGTCACCATCTCCTTTATTCCAATGAAAATAGTCTGTAGCATCTTCCTCCCGATCAGATCTCTTATCAAGTGATATACAGCTACAATGATGATCTTCCCATTTATAATTCTCACATAAACATTGGAATCAGCCATTAGTCAGGCTTGATCTTTCTTCTTATACCATTGTCGCGCTAACTACTTCAGACTGTAGATACTCCTATGCATTCTGCATGCAAAAGTAGAAAGTGAGTTCGAGATGTAGCCTAGAGGTTGATCCATGTAGACTTCTTCGTCTAGCTAGCCATGCAAGAACGTTGTCTTTTCATCCATGATGTGAATTTTGAGATCATAAGCAACTGCATATGCAAATAGTAAACGTAGGAATGAATGTTTCATGACAAGAGAGAAGGTTTCAACATAGTCAATACCATTTCTCTGAGAAAACCCCTTCACTACAAGTCTTGCTTTATACGTAGAAATATCTCCATTCGGTCCATACTTCAGCTTGTATACCCACTTGTATTTTGCAGTTTTTTGCTTATCTGGTAATGGCTGCAACATCCATACCTGATTCTTTCTCATGGATTCCATCTCCTCATTCATGGCTTGGATCCATTTGTCCTTCTCTGGACATTCAATTGGTTTCTCGAATGTTTGTGGTTCTCCATTGAATCCACAAAACTCTTCTGATGTAGAAGCTGAGCTTCTTGGCACAAATCTGGCTGGTGCTTTTCATTCTCTTGTCGATCTTCTAGGAGCCTTCTGGAACTGCAATGCTCTTTCTTTAACTGTTCTGCTAGGCCCGAAACCATTTCTGTTTACAAGTATTGTAGTAATAAGTTGGCATGCAAATTTTTCTTCGTCTGATTCATCACTCAAATGAGGTGCGACTCGAACATCTTCGTCTGAGTGTTCATCCTCTTCTCCCTCTGTCATAGTTGGTAGATCATAGTACTGCATTCTAAGGACTTCATAACTGACAGAATCATTGTTGGCCATCTTTCTGCTCTCATCGAATTTGACGTCTCAGACTGTCTTCATTGTGTTTGTCTCTGGCATATAGACTCTGTAGTATGACAAATGATTGCCATATCCTACAAGATATCCTTGTTATGCTTTCTCATCAATCTTCTTTCGAAGCTTATCAAGAACATGTGCATAAGCTACACAATCAAAGATTGGGTTGTGAGTCAGATTGGGTCTTCTACCCCACCATAATTCGTGTGGTGTTGTGTGAGGGGACCTAGCAGCTTCCATTAGAGTCCTGTTTTTTTTTCTTTCTACAACATCGTTGTGCTGCGGTGTGTAAGATGCAGTTCTTCTGTGAATGATTCCATGATCATTGCAGATGTCAATGAATCGATTTGAGATGTATTCTCCACCTCGATCTATTCTAATCTGTTTCATCTTACTTTCAGTGCATCTTTTTGCCCAATTCACATACTCTGTGAACTTGTCAAATGCTTCCGATTTATTGTGAATAAAGTAGACTCTGGAAAACTTACTGTAATCATCAATAAAGGTAATATAATACTTTGAGACTCCTACTGAGATCACATTGAAAGGTCCATAGATATCTGAATGTACAAGCTCCAAAATCTTTGTAGTTCTATAGGAGTCTTTGACAAAAGAGGTACGTGACATCTTACCCTTCAAACATGCATCACAGGTCATCGAACTGGTTGCATTTGAGATGCTCACCCCTGTGATTGCTCCATGATGGCTTGTTTGATATAGTGATATTGAATTCATATGACATAGTCTCCTATGCCAGAGAATATTTGGCGAATCATCATGAGTCTGATGCACTTGATCTGTAGGTAGGCGTATCTTCAAGTGATACAGGTTGCCTTTTCTTCTACCTTGAGTGATCAGTGTACTGGTACTTGCATCAACAACGTTGCATGCTTCGTCCAAGAATGTCACACGCATCCATGCATCAGATATTCTTTCCACTGATAGCAAGTCCTGCTACCTAAGTGTAGGCATGAACAGAACGTCTTCGAGTCGTCTATCTCTGTCATTTGTGTTGAGCCATAGTGAACCAATATCATTCACTTGATGCTTTGATCAATCTCCAAGAATGATAAATCTTGATGGATCTGCACTTTGAAAATCCGACATGATCCATCTAGATGTAACAAAGTGCGAGGTAAATAAGAATTAATTCATGTGTGTCAAGTGTTGATACAGTCAAATTACCATAATTCGATCTTTCTTCGCCCGTCTTTGAGCTCTCTGGCTCCTCAACATAGGACAAACTATTGTTGCTCTCATGTCTGCTTTGAGCTTATTTGTTTCTTGGGTTTTGGCGGCAATCCATGGTTACATGACCCTTCTTATGACAGTGGATACACTCAATTTTTGGATTAAGCCAACACAAATCGACAGTATGTCCTTCGCGTTTGCATCTCACGCATGTCTTCTTGTCTCCACTCTTTTGTTTCGACCTTCCTTTATTCTTCCATTTGCCTTTGTTGGCTCCTTCTGCTTGCTGATCTTGATCCTGCTTTTGATCTGACTCCCTCTTAGGCTTGAATTGCTTCTTTGTCTTTTCTTTATTGATAAATTTTACAGTTTTTAGGACAATAATGATTGTACTTTACAATCATAGAGAGTTATTGGTTGCTTAATCAATGAATCTATCAAGTTCTACACAATAGATCTTGATCTAGATTCACTACACTTGGATTTAAGCAAGAGCAATGGATCAACACATCATTTTTTTAGTGAGAGCGGCTTCACACGTGTGGAGTACTGTCCACTGTACGGCCTGCACCTGAAACAACAAGTACAATGATACTAGATAGCAATCATGCATAAAAATCACAAGACAAATGACTAGAAATCTCAGAAAAGTGTAGAGTGCAAAAGTCTCATCAGTTTTCTTAGCAAAATGATGATCCTTTTATGGATCAAGTACATCCATGAGTCTGGTACAGTCCAGCAGGCCTTCACACGTGTGAAGAGTGCCACATCACTCAGATCTATCCATTTTATCCATCCTTGATCCTTATCCAATAGTTGACCTTCTAGAATATGACTAAAATCACGAACGCTTTTCTTTCGTGAACATTTCGTGTTCGTGTCTTTTTGTCAGGATGTTCGCAAACATTTTTGTTTCGTGTCTTTTCGTCAAACTGAGGGCTAACAGCTAGCAAAGCTTTGGGAATAGAAATGTTTTGTTTCTTCAACGTCTATTTTTCAAAGTTTAAAAGACTCAATCCCGTTCAAACCAACAATTTAAGGTTAGTCTTAGATGTAGAAGCTAAGGGTATGTATAAATCGCACAACAAAGTAAAGGCAATTGAAAGTAGTGCTTGGGAAAATCAATAAACTATAGGAATGGAATCGATAGGTTTTTCTCAAGAACCGGCATCATAAAATGTGTGATGGTTTTTTATGCAAGCATTTAAAAGAAAAATTGAGAGTTCTATAAAATGCAGGTTTTCTGAGGATAACTCAGATGAGGTTTTCCGAGCACTTGTTGAAAGGTGTTGATTAAATGAAACGGATATGTGCAATCTAGTGAGGACCAAATAGATTTACACATGGCAATTTTAAAACTGTCAACTTTCAAACAAGTTTCACACGGAAGAATCTTACAATTCTGAGCAAAATGTTATGTGAACACATTTTACATCGGGCGAGGTGCCACTAAATCCTTTGTTAAAATCAAGGAATTGATTTTACGTGATTATAATAATTATACCACTTTTTTGGTTTTACATGCAGTGATTGCAATTTGTTTTACATGAAGTTATTATAATTTGTTTTACATGAACATGAGCAGCCAACGACAGAGACAGCCTGTGGAAGCCCAAATGCCCAGGAGCTTTCAGCGCATGCAAAAAATAGCTTCGTGAAATTTGAGATTATTTTGTGGGCGCAGTGATTTGATCCAGAGCTGCACATTCCCAGGAGTAGTGATGCAGGGCAACATGTGGCTGCATTCCTTATTTTTGCCCTTTTTCCCACTGTCTGTTGAAAATTGTCACTTCTCACTTGTCATTTTTTATTGTAAATAAAGATCACTCATGAGTACAATGTTCATGATCTGATTTCACACGTGTGGAGCCTGTTCCCACGTGTGAAAGAAAGTACTTTTCATACTTTTAAATATCTATTTTGATTTTGTATCAATCAAGTTAGTGTGGACATGATATGACTAGTTTTTAGTCAAGTTGACTAGTCACCTAGGAATTAGCTTTTCCTTGCATGTGCATGAGTAAATGCTCCCACATGGCAAGTGGATGTTCACACATGTGTATAGAGGTTTAGAAGATAAGAGTTGACCATTTTTCTTAGATTCTATTTTGTAGGGAATATTCCTATATTCTAGGAGACTAGCTCTTTGAGATAGTGTTTGTATTAGACATTCTCAATGTGAAGAACTTCTTCCTCAAATGAAGATGTATTTCTCGCTTTTTTATTTAATCCTTTAATTCTTAATAATTTTTTGAATATAAAACATCAGACTAGTTTATATGAATTCTTTCTAGCATGAAGTTATTCTTCTGAAAGACTGTTATGTCATGTAAAGTACTACTTGTATGAATAGACTTGGAATTCAAATAAATTCTAAGGTTAGAATGTTTCAATTTCTTAAACCTAGAATATCTTTGTTGCATAAATGGATTTTGATGGAATAGTAGCTTCTATCACTCAGATTGGAAATATTTGAAGGGGAAGTCCTGTTTGTAATAGGGTGAATCCTTTAGTGAAAGCACTTATTACTGACTTTTCTTGGATTTAGATATTTTCATATATCATCTTTCTAGTTAACTTTTATTGAATTTATAATTTCTTTAAAAGGAGAGGTGAAGTGGTGGGATAAAATTCCATTTGGGAATCTGTGGATTGCATAGTTTTTGGAAAAGAACTAGTTTGTGGTATAGAAATGAGATTTTTTTGGAAGTAATTTTGGATAGATTTAGAGTAACATGCCTAATTAAAACTTTTCAAAAAAGAGGAACTCTCTGGGGATTGTGTGGACAATCTGGAACTAGAACATGTTTGATATTTGAATCATTATCTATAAGTAGTACAGTAAAAGGTCAAAGGTTACTAATTCCATTTTGATTGGAATAGGAGTAAATTTGATCAGGATTTAAGTCTGAGAGTTCTGTATTGGATCAACCTAATCTTAGTTTGAGTACTAGGATTAGAGAGGGGTTGATTGAGATGAAGGAATTATGTAATTAGAGGCATGTAGGATTGGAAACTGTTGAGATTGAATTTGTCTCAAATATTTTCTGGATAATATGTTATTTACTCATGAGAAATAGAAAATATTTTGTAGCTGAGTTACAAGATCTCAATGAGATATGTGAGTAACATATGTGGGTTCTGGAGGAATCTACCAGGTAGAATGTGTTTATGTACTGGGTCATATTGAGATTATTTTCATATGTGCACGATTAATCTTGTATGAATCTAGTGTGTAATCCTAGTTACTAAGGTTATCCGGTGCACTTAACCTGGTCAGCGAACATAAGCATATGATCAAGTATTGTTTTGACAGATACTTGCAAAGTTAACAAATCTTTGTAAGGAAGATTTATGGATTAGCTTATAAATGATTTGGGTAAGGATCTAAATGTGGTGTCATACTAGTATAATTGAATTCTTCACCTAGACATTTGAGATTTCTGAGTCATTGGCAATTAACTTGAGTAGTTGATTACTCCAAAGTGAAGTTAATTGGTAAAATGATCGGCATGATGTGGATTCACCGGGAACTGATGGTTTGAATTATATTGCCTGTAAGATGCATGATTAGTGAATCATTTTGATAAATGGGTATCAAAACTAAAAAATACCTTTTGAAAATTAAAATAGGCATGAGGATCATGGCATCTTGCGTGCATAAGCTTATAACCCAATGAGCACATTTGTAAAGTATAGAACATTGTAACATAGAATAAAATAGACTTGGGCCTTGTAAATAAAATATAAAAAAGCCCAAAGTCTAAGCTACAAAGTTTAAGTTAGAAGTATCAAAATGACAATAGGTGAGATGTGCTACTTTGTGCACCTTGTCATCATTTGTGTTTTCTATGAAGGGCTTGAATTTCAATCCTTGCCTCAATGAACCAGCCAATGGTAGCAAAGAGGCAAGGGACTCCCCAAGAATAAAAAAACACCTCTTGTATTCATTTTTCTATGCTTAATAGAGAGGAGAAGACTCTACCATTTTGATTTCTCAAGCATCCTCATGTGCTTTGCCATTTTCTAATGCTCTTTATGAATGCTAATATGTTCTTAACCTTTTTTGCATTGTCTAATGGTTATGCTTCTTAATGTTTTTCCATTAGAGTAGTGATTAAAGCGCATGAGCTAATCTCCCTCACCTTCTTCTCTCACCCTCTTTCTTTTTTATCTATGGATTTATTGTGTGGATAGTAGAAGATTGGAAGGGTAGTATTCGTGTTAGAGTTAGATAGCAACTAAGCTACAACTAGCCATAAGTTAGAGCTCTATACTGTTTTCTAATCCCTTTTGACAGGTCAAGAATCTTTGATCTGAGTGTAATACAACTTTGACTCCCGATCATGCAGTGATTATGTGGTTCCTCACTGGGTACCACAAATTATCAGAAGAGAGCTCAAACGATGAGAGTAGTATGCTACGTTGTAGGAAGCAATGGAAGATGCCATTAGAGAAGAGGATGGGGGCTCTGATGATGACATGAGCGATAACTATACACCGGTCCACCATACCACTCCTTCGATTCCATCCACTTCTAATGCTTCCAATATTTCCAATTATCTGTTGATGGAATAGGTTACAAAACTACACAAATAGTAGATGAAGCAACTTATGGCTCGTTTTGACCTGAAATTGAAGGATTTGCAAGGAGCTATTGTTGGAAGAAGGAATGAAGATTTGATAATTCAAAGTCTATGAACGAACTATCGAGTGTAGTAGAATTAGCCTTCTTTCCTAATGCATGACTAAGCCTATCAATAATTGAACAAAGCTATAACGACAGAAGTAATTATTTTAGCAACTAACTTTGAAATCATTACTACTAAAGTGATTTTGTAGCCAAACAATTTCAGAGTGTGAAGTAATGTATAAAATACTGCAACGTTGAAGTATTCAACATATCAGATGAAGTAATAAGAGATTTATCAGTTACAAATGACTTTAGAGACCCATACATTTTGACATGATACTGAATGCAATAAGAAGATAGATTGATTCAGTAAGTAGCATGTACAAATCAGATGATGAGAGCACAAAACAATAGCGGATGAAAACCACATGCGAGTGTTTGGATTCATCGAGGATCAATTCAACGACCTCAAAGGCAAGAGTAAAGTTTCATGCAAACCTTCGATGCCTGCCATTGACACGACAATTTGAGCCTCAGGCTCAAGCATGCCCATAGTTGATCAACTACTCGACATCGAGTTAGATGAAGAAGTTGTTGTTAGTCAGCAACAACAAGTCCAAGGATTGGATCATCAGCTAATGCCACCTCTAAGAAGATCGAGCTAAGTATGCACATAGCCCACGAGGTATATTTTTTAGTCTTGTAAGAAATCAAGAAAAATTTGATATTTTGCAGCGGAAGCGGTGAGCCGATAGAACATGGATCAGAAGTGTGTCAGTTACCAATTAGCATTCAAGATCAAAATTATACAAATTGCGCAATGAAACAACAATACAATGGACCTAATTGCACTCTAATCACAAATCAAAATGAGTATAAGAAGCTTGAACCTGGGCGTGAGAGTGAGGGTGCAAAACCGCTTCAGTTGATAACTAGTTGATCAGATACTACTAAACTCAAAAAATGAACTTAACTATATCCTAAAAAAATGCCTACAAGATCACGTCCTGTTCAGAGCGCTGACTCCAGTAGATCTTCCTTGATGATTGGAAGTCAGATGATCAGTACATTGAAAGCTGACATTAATCTATTTGATTAACCACATTTGTCCTACAGTAGGTAGTCGTCGCTTTGCCAAAGAGCTATGTGCAGAAGTAGGCGAACTGTCAACGTTGGAGTCCTGACAATATTGAATTTTACAATGACTCGAAATTATACACGACGAGCCCATATTAAAAAATTCTGATTTTTGGGTCTCAAAAAAATCTTGGATTTTTCGAGTCGATACAGGATCGAAAAGCTCTAACTTTTGGATATCAAAAAATCTAGGATTTTTTGAGTCGATACAATATCAATTTTTTTTTAAAAATGCGAGTTGAGTTTCTGATATAGTAATTTTTTGAGCCTTTTCTTTTTTGTGAATTTTTCAAAGATAGGTATAAACAGGGTATTTTTCAAGATGCTCATTACCTTAATGGAATTGGTCTTGAGCATGAATTCCAACTGTGGATCCTGAAAAATTTTGATATTCAGATTTAGTAGGTTGTTAAATCTGAGATGATGCTCCTTGGTTAGAGCCTTGGTGAATTAATCTACTGTCTATAATTTTGTCTTGCAATAAACCAAAGAAATTTTCTTGCTTTGCACTTTTTCTTTGAGATAGTGATTCGATATGCTTACTTCGAGAGTGGAATCTCAGATTCAGAGACAATGCAATGGCACTTTGATTGTCACAATAGAGGGTCATTGGATGTGACTGGATAATTTCGATATCTACAAGTAGGTTCCTCAGCCAGATTGTCTCCTTGGTAGCATTTTTGGGCTATGTATTCTGATTCTGTGGAAGATAGTACTACTGAGGTATGTTTCTAGCTGTTCCATGAAATCGAGCCTTGATTGAACAAGAATACAAACCCAGATGTCGATTTTCTAGTATCGATATCTCCTGCCCAATCTGCATCTGTGTAGCCTTCTAGAATGTTGGCAAATTGGCTACCTTCATAGCAAATGTTGAAGTGCTTTGTAGCTTGGACATACTTCATAACTTTCATGAGAGCCTTCCAATGGATTAGACCTGGATTTAAAAGAAATTGGCTGAGGGAGTTGATTGAGTAGGCAAGATCGGGTCGAGTGCAAACCATGGCATACATGAGTGACTTGATTATGGAGTGAAATAGATACTTCTTTATCTCCTCCTTCTCTGACTCAAATTTTGGACATTGCTCCTTTGACATCTTCAAACTAGGGTCGAGGGGGAAGTAGCTCGGTTTGCACTCGGCCATTCCATATTTCTTTAACACATTGGTGAGGTATCTCTGTTGGCTGATGAAAATCTAAAAATCTCTGTTGGCTGATGAAAATTTGCCTACTGGATTGAATTTGAAAAGTCTAAATTCCGTAACAGTAGTGTGCAGGACCCATATCTGTCATCTTGTATTCCTGTGCTAACATGCATTTGGTATCCATCATAAAATTCAGATTATTACTGAAAAGTAAGGTATCATCAACATATAGAGTACTGATGATGAAGGAATTCGATACAGACTTAAAATAAACATTTGAGTCTACCGATTTTGGGATGAAACTCGATCAAAAAAGCATTAATTTTTTGAAACCAAGCTCTTGGAGACTGTTTCAGACCATACAAGGCTTTATGAATTATGATAGGTGCTCCTTATCCTTCATCTCATATCCTTCATGCTGGGACATGTAGATCTTCTCTTCAATTGTTACCATTGAGGAATACAGTTTGAATGTCCATTTGGTGAACTTCAAGGTCGCTCGGCTACAGCTGCATAGGAAAGAAGTAAACGAATTGAAGCATGCTTTACCACTGGGTTGAAGGTTTTTGAATAATCCAAATATGGGATCTGGGAGAAGCCTTTGGCTACCAATTTGGCCTTATGTCGATTTATTTTTCCTTCAGCATCATACTTCACCTTGAATAGCCACTTGCATGGGATCAAATTTTGATCCTTTGGTAGTTCCGTTACAGTACACGTTTGACTCTCAATCAAAGAATCAAATTCTGCATCCATGGCCGCTTTCCACTGGTCAGCATCAAGTGTTTCTTCTGGGTTGAAGCTTGATCCTTTGATGTTGTTCGATATGTTGAGGTTTTGACTCATTTTTCGAGTTAGTATCGATTTTCTGATTTTCGATCTTTGAGTTGTTTTCGATACTTGGATCAAAATTTGATTTTTTGATCCTAAGGATCGAACAGTGACTGTTCGATCCTTGGGTCAGATTTGGCTGGAGCTTTTTCCTTATGGTCAAAAAATTGGTCTTCCATTAATATGACATCCCTGCTCATGAAAGTCTTCTGATTTTCCAAGTTGCACAGCTTGTATGCCTTGTGATCTGGGGAGTAGCCAATGAAAATCAATTTTTTGCTCTTGTCATCCAACTTCTTACTCAAATCTTCAGGGATCTGAGCGTAGGCAATGCAACCAAAACCTCGAATATATTTGAGTGATGGTTTCGATCCAGTCCACACCTCATAAGGTGTCTTGCCATTCAGGGCCTTAGTGATGGATCGATTCTACAAATAGACAGCCGTGGAGACAGCTTCTGTCGCATGGACCATTATGCTTTTGGAACTTTCAATAAGTGTCTGATTCTTCCTTTCTACTACTCCATTGGACTAGGGGGAGTAGCTCGTGGTGTATTGTTGATGTATTCCACAGGCCCTGCAAAAATTTCTTCAACTTGATGGAAATCTATATGATAAAATTTCAGTTTTAGAATATTAATGGTTGTACTTAACAATCATAGAGAGTTATTGGTTGCTTAATCAATGGATCTATCAAGTTCTACACTTTAGATCTTGATCTAGATTCACTACACTTAGCTTTAAGCAAGAGCAATGGATCAAATCTTCATAAACAAGTGAGAGCGGCCTTACACGTGTGGAGTACTGTCCACTGTACGGCCTGCACCTGAAACAACAAGTACATAGGTTCTTGATAGCAATCATTCAATAAAGTCACACTTCTATTGACTAGAAATCTCACAAAAGTGTAGAATGCAAAAGTCTCATCAATCTCATTAGCAAAATGATGATCCTTTTATAGATCAAGTACATCCACGAGTCTGGTAAAGTCCAGCAGGTTTTCACATGCGTGAAGAGTGCCACATCACTCAGATCTATCCATTTGATCCATCCTTGATCCTTATCCAAAGTTGACCTTGTAGAATATGGCTAAAATCCAAAGAGCTAGTCTCCTAGGAATATTTCCTACAAAATAGGATCTAAGAAAAATGGTCAACTCTTATCGTCTAGAACTCTATACACACGTGTGAACATCCACTTGCCATCATGTGGGAGCATTTACTCATGCACATGCAAGGATAAGCTAACTTCTAGGTGACTAGTCAACTTGACTAGTTCACACTTGACTTGATTGATACAAAATCAAAGTCAATAGATATTTACAAATATGAAAAGTACTTTCTTTCACACATGGGAACAGGCTCCACACGTGTGAAATCAGATCATGAACATTGTACGCATGATTGATCTTTATTTACAATAAAAAATGACAAGTGAGAAGTGACAATTTTCAACACTCCTCACTTCTAACTTGGCAAATCTAATGTACATCTATCTACAATTCCAAGAGCATATCTTAACTTGTAAAATGGATCTTTGGACAATGTCTTGGCTAAGATATCAGCTATGCATTCAGACCATGGTACATGATGTAGTTGCACCTCCTTGGGTTGTACATTCTCCTTCAATATGCTTGTTCTAGCATGGAAGATAGGACTGGAAGCAATTTGATGAGAATCTTGATTGTCACAATATATGTAAGGGATCTCCTCAGCCTTTAGCACATGTAGCTCCATCAAGAGTCTTCTTAGCCATAGGAGCTCTTTAGTTGTTGAAGTTAATGTCTTGTACTCGGCTTCACAAGAAGATAGTGAGATAGTATCTTGCTTTTTGGAAAGCGAAGATATTACTCCTCCACAAAGGAATGTTGCAAATGCACTAATGGACTCTCTATCCATCTTGTCACCTGCAAAATCTGAATCCAAGTAGTCTCTCAAGTGCAAGTTAGATCCTTCATAAAGTATGCCAAAAAATCTAGTACTAGAAACATATCTAAGCACTCTCTTGTCACTTTTCCAATGATGCACTAAAGGAGCTTGCATACTTTGACTCAACTTGCTTACACAAAAACTTAAGTGAGGTCTAGTGATGGTTAAATAGATTAGGGAGATTGGTGAACTGAACAAGTTGTACTAATCAACCTATGGAAGATATTTTGAGGACTTACGTTTCTCACAGGCAATTTCATTGGCAAGATTACTTCCCATTGGTTGAGTTTGCATATAATAGTAGAAAACATTTTGCTACAGGTTATAGTCCTTTTATGCTTATGTACGGTTTTTAATCTAGAACTCTAGTAAATGTTGAGACGAAGTCTGTTAAGATCCAGAAGGTTGCTGATTGTTTGCATGATATCCAAGAGATGTTGCAAGTGGCTAAGGATAGTATCCGAAGTGTTCAGAATAGAAATAAGCACTATGCCAATCTTAAGAGGTCCCCAAGAGATTTTAAAGTTGAGGACTGGGTATATCTTAGGACTCCAAAAATTCTAAGACGTTACGTATAGGGAAGCATTACAAATTGTCTACCTGCTTTTGTGGACCATTTAGGATTGTATGTAAAATTATTTCTTTGGCGTATGAACTCGATCTTCAAGGAAAATCGGTTGCACACCCAGTATTTTATGTAAGTTGTTTGAAATGAAGTTTACATGAAGGTGATAGTTGGATCGGATGGGGATTTATCCCATTTGGAAGATTTATCGCTTAGTGTACATTTGAAACCTGAGAAAGTGCTCAGAATCAAAGATAAACAATTGAGAAATTGTTTTCTCTCTGAGTGCTCAATTCGGTGGAAAGGTGGTACTGAGGATGATGATTCGTGGGAGAGAGTTGATGGCATAAAGAAGAATTAGAGCAGTTCAAGGGGGGAAGAATGTCATGTCTTGGATACTCCTAGTCTTGGATACACGGACGGTACTCTAGTGAAACAAGATGTTAGTTATGCCACATCATACTAGATGTGACTCGAAAGTAACGAATATCCTTGTGAGGCCCAGAATACACTAAATGGAGTTAGCACAAGGTATGAGATAGTATATGGATGTGTAGAGTCATCAATAGCAATTCTATGAATAGAGGATCCATGCATAAAGAGCCTATTCTACATGAATCTATGTATAGGGGAGTTAAGATCTTGCATGTCTATGCGCACAGGTGGTTCTAGGCTCTATATAAGTAGGCCAAACTCACCCTACTACTCACATTTGTGGTTGATTCATTGCCAGGCTCTCACTCTACATTCATGTTTCTTGTTCCTTTGCTTGAGCATGAAGCTTCTAGAGTTGATTGGTTGCTTCTACTTGGTTGGGTGGTTTCTCCATAGTGTGTTTTCCATTGTGTTTGTCTTGTAAGCAGGATCTTGAGGAGCTTTCCTTTATACCAGCTATCAACGCTAGTCTTGTAGGCTTCAAACCAGATTTTTGGGACTCAAATCATCATTTTTCCAATTGATTAATGCTCAAATCCCTCTATAGTGCAGCACTGGCCTACAGCCTAGTTCTAGCTCCAATTTGTGAGCAATTTTGAGTCTTTTGTGTCCTTCAACCAGCGTTGGTCCTGTGGGCTTCAATCTGCAAATTCTTTAATAGCCCTCTTCTCATCAACCTTTGCTCTAATACCAAATGTCAGACTCCAAATCTAAGACTTCACTAGAAACTAGCTTATCCCGCATGCAGCAATCAGCAATCTCAATCTCTGTCGATTTTTCTGCATGTACAAATATCAGAGCACACGAAACATGGTGCAGATGGCTGCCTTGTCTCCTCCCAACCTTTGCTGCATAGATTTTGATGAGGAATGCCTCACTCTAGGCTCACTTATGCACAATCCTCAAGCACCCCTTAAGCCTGACCTTTTCAAATGTCAACACATGGCCAATTTCATGCATAGTTGACACTTGCCACTTGGCAGTACTCTGACACATAGTCAAGTGAGTAGGCTGACATGTGTCACTCATACACCACTGGACCAAGTGTCTCAGTGAGCATGTGACACATGTCATGTTTGACCGATCAACCCTAACATGTGTCGCTCATTCACTGGACCAAGTGTCCCAATGAGCATATGGCACGTGTCTCATTGACTAGTCAACTCTCCTACTTTTTAAGAATGTCAATCTAGCCACTCCTAATAAATGACCCAATACCCCATGCCAAAGCTAAGCACGACTCTTTGAGGTCCAATGCCAACTAATTATAGTTTATTTACAATTTACTTACAAAGGTCACCACAGGCCAGTGACTCAGCCATTTCAGTAATTGCAATAATTACAAAACGTACACGTGTCTCTGAAAACTATAAATAACCGGGACAGGGAGTAAAGGCTCTAGCATTTAAGCTTCATATGCATGAGTTTTTATTAACTCTTGTGTTTGTAGAAGCAACTCAAGGCGCACATTAGTTTTGTGAATGTCAATTGATTTTTCTACATCATGTATATCATCAACTATGTGAATTGGCGTATAATAATATCAATATAATGCCATGATGGACAACAATGAGCATAGTAAAAGTATTGATTTTGGTTTTTCATAAGAATTTATTAATCATTTGATGCACATTACTATTCAAGTTGTCTCAAAATTTTGGAAAAACTTGTGAGACTCTTCTATTTCGTACAAAAACATTTCAAGTCCAATCAAACAAAGTCCAAGAATTCCCACGTTTGCATGTGTGTAGACATATGTGTGTGTGTGTGTGTGTGTGTGTGTGTGTGTGTGTGTGTGTGTGTGTGTGTGTGTGTGAGAGAGAGAGAGAGAGAGAGAGAGAGAGAGAGAGAGAGAGAGAGAGAGAGAGAGAGAGAGAGAGAGAGAGAGAGAGAGAGAGAGAGAGAGAGAGAGAGAGAGAGAGAGAGAGAGAGAGAGAGATTCCACTTTTCTCAAAATTGTAGTATGAAACAAAGTCCATTGTGTTTTACATTGAACATCAACACCTTGCTTGTATGTTAGGTATTACTTAATTAACTTAAGAATAAACAAAAGAAGTGAAGCCTACTATAATGGGAAGGTGCTACATTTGCATAAATCGCCATCATTGGCTCTTATAAAGCCTTAATAGCCAAGGTTCAAAACCATTTATGTAATGGAGTGCCCCAATTTACATAATGGACACTTCATTTTGAGTTTCTAAGCATAAACTAGTCAATAAAACATAGGCATATTGATGAGAATTTTGAAGAGACAATTTCTCGCTAGGTAATAGTGATTTCCATATGAGAATTGTTAGTGACCTAGGTGGAATTAGAATCAGATTGAATGAGGTGTCTTGGATCCACACCTATACATTCATATATTTTCTAAATCTGATACAACTAACCGAGTTAGGAGCGTTATTTCTGAGTTAGTTGTTTGAATCAACAGATATTACTTATGGATATTATTGTTGAAATGTATTGCTTATAAGTCAACTTTTATAAGCCATTTTGGATTCATTTACAAGTTTATGTGCATAGAATACATGTGAACTTTTGGCCTTATCTTTTCCTGGTTGGAAAGGATGGAATGCTATCTCGAAAGACTCAATAGAATTGGATAGTTGATGATAGCCTTTCTTGATGGAAATGACATTTTGAAAATGTGTCTTCTAAGAATTGTGATGCACTCTTATGATATGGTAATATCTTGGGAATCTGGAGAGTTGTGATTGGAGAATCATAACTCAGACTCTAGGATATACTTGATCAATAAGAGATGACTTAGATCATGGTAAGATTATCCTCTGGATGAATAAACATGATAGTGGAATTTTGGTAATGACTGGCCATCTTACCAAATCAGCTATGTTTATTTGGGTAAAGACCACTAAAAATGCCTCTGATTTTGCTCAAGTAGTTGTAGGGCATCTATTTAGGCTTTATGGATTACCAGGTGACATTGTGAGCGATTGTAAGGTTTACTAGTCATTTTTGGTCGGCCGTATTCGCTAAGTTCTTTTGACCATTGGTCTGACAGAAAGAACAAGAGTCAGGTGAGGGAGAAAATGCTTTGAGCATATTCTCCGGCGCAATCTCATTAGGAAGGGTATCTGGCCTTGATTGAGTTGCCTATGCTAGGGTATCACGTTCTCTTATTGAGTATAGGACAAGAATCCGATGAATTATGATAGACGAATCATAGTTTAGATTCTAGTTATACTTTATCGTTTAAGAGAAGTATTACTTGAGATTAAGCTATAGTAAGCATTTGGCAACCAGTTATAGCCGTGCATGCTTATATACAGTTTCGAGCCATATGGTAACGAATTTCCTACTTGATATGTAGGAAATGTTATGGATAGCACATGAGAATGTCTAGTGTACCCAAGATAGGGACTAACATTATGCTAATCTAAAATAATCATCTCGAGACTTTCACATGGGGGTTTGGGTGAATTGAAGAATCTCGAAGGATTCTAGTGTAATGCGTACCCACAAGGATTACAAATTGTACACTAGCAACAGAAGACCATATTGGATCTTGTAAAAGATCGGATCCTTAGCTTACCAATTGGACCTCCTGGAAGGAACTCAAATGCATCCGGTTTTTCACGTAAGATGATTCAAGAAGAGTCTACGTGAAGGAGAGCATCTTGGTTTTGGAGACCAATTGGACATGTTGGATGAATCATTGGGTGTGTCTCGGTTTGAGCCTAGAAAGACATTGGATATAACAACTAAACGATTGAGAAATCGTATAGTTACTGAGCATCTAGTTGACGGAATGGTCGCATAGACGATGATGATTCCAGGAGGGGAGCTTAAGAAAAAACTTTTCTAGTTTTAAGTTCTAAGGATAGAACTTGAATAAGGGAGAAAAAATGTCATGCCCACAACTGGTCTCGAGTAACATGTCCACGCTAGGGATCAGTAGACCAACAACCCATAAGTTAGTTATGACTATAAGGGAATTGGGTCCCTTATGTGTATAAGATTATAATTAATAGTTGTAGGCCTAAACTCATGAAGGTGGCTTTATATGAGTCTATTAGTGAGTTGTCGAAAAGAAGTGTGCTGAAGATAGGTCGAACTCAAAAAGAAACAAATGAAAATATTTTGAGTGTTTAGAAAGAAAACTTTTCGTGCAAGGCGGAATAAACTATCTTTCTCTTTCACAATGCATGACTACACCTAGCAATCTCAAACAAAACAATAGTGATAGAAATCATGTTTGATCTAATAGTAACTAACCTTGAAATCATCAATACTACAGTGATTACGTAGCCAAACAATCAAGCATTGAATTATCAGACAAATAATTTGTCATGAATTATTCGCGAAACACAAGACAAATATTTAGTCGCAAAAAACTACGGAAAACACGTACATTCTGAGACGAATCTGAATGCAATAAAGGATAGTATTGATTCAGTATGAAAACGAAACTAAATGAGTACAATAAGTTGTGGATCAAAGCCATGTACTCTATGCTATCTTTGGGCGACTAAAATGAAAGTTTGAATTAGAGCTAACTATTCAAATGCTTCTTAACTTTTGATAATCAAACTGTATGAATATGAACAACTATTTATACTAAGAAATTAGGTTATCAATTGCGATCGCCAGTTGGCTGGTGATCCACTGTCATCCATCCGGTTCCTCATCATTGATTGTTGATAAACAATGAAATTGGCCGTAAAAAGTCTGTCTACATAAATGAACCAAACTGTCACTTCTGCATAAATAAATTGAAACAGCCACAGGCGACACTGTCGCAAAAAGCCACAGTGTCGAAATTTTGCGAAGAAGGTGGCAGTGCCCTTAAATCTCATTTAGGGTTGCCTCACACTTTGCCAGAGTCATTTTCTTAACATTTGAGGCTCTTTGGAAAAAGCAAAAATGCGACACTGTGATTTTACATGAGATTTCTAATAGGCGAAAAATGCGAAAAAGATGACGCTGCATTTTTCCACGAGATTCTTGACAGGCAAAAAAGATGACACTGTTTTCAAACTCTATGTATTTCTGCAAAATGTGTAAAAACACTTGTAATTCTGCACATTGTATAAAAACACGGAAAAATCTGCAGAACTGAAAGAACAATGGATGAAGATTAAAACTGATTAGTCGATTAGTAAGAAGGAGACTAATCCAACACTTCCCCTTAATCTGAATCCTTGATTGCCTTGACCTTCAAACTTAATTCTACACAAAATCTTTTGTGTGCTTCCAAACTTAATGCTTTGGTAAAAACATCTACTGTCATATCTTGCGTTCTACAGTACTACAATCTGACCTCTTTGTTGAGAACTTTGCTTCTGACGAAATGATACTTCAGTTCAATGTGCTTACTTCTTGAATAAAATCTAGGGTTGGCTGATAAAGCGATGGCACTTTGATTATCACAAAAATGTTGTTGGAGCATATTGATTCAGACCGATATCTGAGAGTAAATTCCTCAATCAAATTGCTTCCTTTGTAGCTTGTGAGGCTGCGATATCCTCTGATTCAGTGGAAGATAGAGCTATCGAAGATTGCTTGTGACTGTTCCAGGAAATTGAACCATTGCTGAGGAAGAATGTAAATCCGAAAGTGGATTGACGAGTGTCTACATCTCCTGCCCAACTTGCATATGTGTAACCACTGAGAAATTGAGTTTGTCATTGCCGACTGCTCCATAATGAATGCAAAAGTCTATAGTAGCTCGAAGATATCTCATGACTCTGATAAGAGCCTTCCAATGTGTTATACCAGGGTTAGTCATATATTGACTTAGGGAGCTGACTGCAAAAGCTATGTCTGGCTTGGTACAGATCATGGCATACATAAGAGGTCCTATAATAGAATGGTAAGGATACTCACGCATTTGCTACTTCTCATGAATTGTTTGGGGACACTAGTCCTTTGACAATTGGAGTCTTGGTTCCATTGGTGAGAGAGCTAACTTGCAATTCATTAGATTATATTTGACTAACATGTTGTAGATGTACCTATGTTGTGTAATGTAAACCAACTTCTATTTTCTATCTCTGTGGATTTGAATACCAAGGCAGAAATGACCTTCGCCTAGATCGGTCATGTCGAATTCGGAAGATAACATTGTCTTCTCCTCTTTTATCAGATCGGTACTGTTGTTGAAGAGCAATGTATCATCCACGTATAAAGTGATAATGATAAAAGACTGTTGCACTGCTTGAAGTAAACGTTTGAATTTGAAGAGCTAGGTGTGTAGCCGTGATCAATAAAAAAAGTATTGATCCTTTGAAACCCTGCTCGAGCATACTGCTTCAAGCCATAAAGTGCCTGATGGAGTTTACACACATGATTGTGTTTAACCTCGATAATATAACCTTGCACCATGTAAATGTCTTCTTCAATAACTCCATTGAGATATGTTGTCTGTACATCCATTTGATGTATTTCCAAATCTACTACAATGGCAAATGATAGCAAAAGTCGAATAGAAGAATGTTTGACTACTGGACTAAAGATATCAGTGTAATCGACATTGTATATCTGAGAAAGTCCTCTGGCTACAAGTCGTGCCTTTCTCCTATTGATGCTTCCATCTACATTGTACCTGACTTTGAAAATCCATTTGCAATCAACTACGTTTTCGCTAGCAAGTAATTCGACAATTGTCCATGTCTGGTTCTTGATAAGAAATGAATACTCTTTATCCATAACTTCTTTCCAGAGATCTGAATCAGGCTGATTGAGTGTCTTTTGGACAGACGTTGGTTCTTGAACAAGGTAGGCTGCAGACACGTCGATATACCTCTCAGGTGGTCTGCTAGTCCTTGAAGATCTTCTGGGTAATACAAGAAGTTGATCATTTCCATCATATTATAGTTGTTGATCTGCAACATCATCATCTTCTGATTCGTCGTTGATTTGTTGTTCGTCAAAAGTAGAGGAGCTTGGACCTTCAATGGGAATAGTCAACTGAGAAACTGAAAAGTTCAAAGCGTCAAGAGAATCTGATAGGTTGGCTACATGAAAACAACCCTTTCCTTTGAGGTCTCGAAACTGATCTTCGATGAAGATAACATCCCGCTACTGAATATCTTCAACTCGATGGGATCGAACAACTTCTAGGCTTGGTCTGAAGTAGCGTAGCTGATGAGAATACATTTGATACTTTGAAAGTCGAGCTTCTTCCTGAGATCATGAGAAATCTGCACACAAGCGGTGCATCTAAAAACTTTTAAATTCAATAAAGAAGGTTTGGTACATGTCCAAACTTCAAATGGTGTTTTGTCTGAGAGAGACCTTTAGTAGGACATATGTTCTGAATATAGGTTGTTGTTGAGATAGCTTCAGCCCAGAAGGACTTCAGAAGTGTTGCATGTGATAACATGCACTTTGCCGATTCAACTAAGGTTCTATTCTTTCTCTCAGCAAGACCATTTGACTGAGGCAAATAGGAGGTAATGTATCATTGTTCAATGCCATTGTTGAGACAGTACTCCTTGAATTTGGTGGAGATGTATTCTCCCCCGTTGATTGACCTCCGTGCTTTAATTCTTTTACCAGTCTAATTTTCTGCATGCTCTCTGAATTGTCTGAGCTTGATAAAGGCTTCTAATTTCTGCTTGATGAAGTAAACAACTGTTCTTCAAGAGAATTCGTCAATAAAAGTAATGAAATACTTTGCATCTAGCAATGAAGGAGTTTGCATAGGTCCACATATATCTAAATGAATAATATCTAACAGATCTTTTGTTGCATGCCTATGACTCGATCTAAAAGGAATCCTAGTCTGCTTTCCAAGGATGCAGCTATGGCAGATAGGGAGATCGACTTTACCAGAAGGATAGTTGAGACCAAGTGCAAGGGATTGTCTGGACATGTTCAATACAGATGCATTATTCAGGTGTCCTAAGCGATGATGCCATAGCAATGCTTTATTGACAAGAACAGAGATTTTCAAGACTTGACTAGAATCAGAATAATAGTGTGCCAATCTATATAAGTATCCATGCCTCTTGTCAAGTGCAAGAATCTTATTACTCCTATCGATAATTCTATATTGAGCAGACTCAAACTCTACCTTATGACCTAAATCTATAATTCTACTTACTAATAATAGATTTGTAAAGAGTTTAGGATCATACAAGACTTTTGACAGCAATTTGAATTCATCATGTTGGAACCATAATCTTACAATACCTTCAACTTCGATAGTGTGGTATTATCGTCACCAAGATGAACATACTTCTTTGTGTTGTAAGACGTATAGGAATGAAAAATCTCACGATGATTGGTCATATGTTGTGTTGCTCCAGAATCCAAAAACCACGAATCATCCGAATTCGCGTATTTGTCTTTGACCATAAAAGCGCCTTCGTCTACTTCGACTTCAGGAGATGTTATAACTATATTTGCTTGTTGATTCGGCTGCTTAGCTACATTCTTTGCTTTGAGAATTTGGGAATTTTGGATCTCATGGTTATTGTGCTTGCAATACCTGCAAAACATCTTTTTCTTCGATGAATTTGGATTCGATGATTGTTCGTGATGTTGAGTCTGTTTTTGATTCGATGCTGATTGCTTAGAGCTTTTCTGCTTATGTTGTTTCGAGCCCTTGTTGACATATAGAGCATGAGACGAAGAGATAGACGAGGTGTCTTGAATTCTTCGATTATCTTCTTGTAGCAACATAGTGATCACTCTGGTAAAAGTTAAATCTGAGTGTGTCATGATGATCATCCCCTAGTTCTTATATGTGAAGGGCAGACTTGAAAGCAATGTCATAATTGCGTCTTGATCATCTACGACCCTTCCGACAGCGGCCATCTGTTGGAAGATATTCTTTAACTGGTTAATATGATTCTGAAGATAATCATTGTTCGACATCTTGAGTGTGAAGAATTTTCTTCGATGATTCGTTTGCCAGTTTGATTCTCAGTGCTTTGACCTCAGTGCTTTGATTCGTTTGCCAGTTTGATTCTCGGCATGATTTTTGAATTGTCTGAATTTGATGAAAGCCTCTGATTTTTGTTTAATGAAATAAACAATTGTTCTTCTGGAGATTTTGTCAATAAAGGTAATGAAATACTTTGCATCTAGCAATGAAGGAGTTTGCATAGGTCCGAACAACATCTAACAGATCTTTTGCTGCATGCCTATGGTTTGATCTAAAAGGAATCCTAGCCTGCTTTCCAAAGATGCAGCTATGACAGACAGGGAGATCGACCCTACCAGAAGGATAGTCGAGATCAAGAACCATGGATTGTTTAGACATGTTCAAAACAGATGCATAATTCAAGTGTCATAAGCGATGATGCCATAGTAATGCTTTATTGACTAGAACAGAGGTTTTCAAAACTTGACTAGACTCAGAATAGCAATGTGCCAATATATATAAGTAACCCTGCCTCTTGCCGAGTGCAAGGATCTTATTATTTCTATCAACAATTTTGCATTGATCAGATTCATATTCTACCTTATGGCCAAAATTTGTAATTCTACTTACTGATAACAGATTTGTAGAGAGTTTAGGAATTATAAGACCTTTGATAGTAATTTGAATTGATCATGCTGGAACCGCAATCTTACAATACCTTCACCTTCAATAGTGTGAGTACTATTGTCACCAAGATGAACAAATTTCTTCGTGTTGTAAGGCGTTAAGAGTTGAAAATCTCACGTTGATTGGTCATGTATTGTGTAGCTCCAGAATCCAGAAACCATGAATCATCCAAAAATGCACTTTGATCTTTGACCATGAATGCGCCTTCGTCCACTTCGACCTGGAGAGATGATGAAATTGTGTTTGCTTGTTGATCAGGTTGCTTGGCTACGTTCTTCGCTTGGAGAATTCGACAATCTTTGATCTCAATTACAATAAGCACTAAAGTCACTAAGTTGGAGATAGAAAATGAAATTGGATGTATCTATTTAGTGCTAGTCTTTCTATGACATGTCTAAACCCCAAAAACCCGTAGAAACACATTTTCAGAAAAAAAAAAAAAAAAAAAAACCCTAAACAAGTTTCTATTTCGAACCTGGTCCTCCCGTTTCGAACGTGTTTAGAAATGACGTACTAAACGGGACCCTAAATCGTCGTCTTTAGAGTCTTTGTTAGCAAGCTGAAAGGAAGCAATCTATTCATGTCTACAACGGTTCACTTCACATCTGCAGAGTCATGGTATGAGATATAGTCTTAATAGTTTTTTGATGTCTAATTGAGATAGTCGGAAAGTGTGAACAAGAGGTGGAAAAAGTTATTGAAGTGCTGAGACCTGGACCACTTGGCATAGTTGAGCATAAGTTTTCTGAAGCTGATATAACAAAAGCAAGGGATGCTGTTGTGAGAGCTTGTGAAAATTGGCGCATTGCAGCTAGATTAAAATAGCTGGGACTCCCGGACTTCTTTAAACAGTTTTCAGTTCATGCAGTAGAGAAGTTCTATCGACAATCCGTTGAAATGTTATATGTTTCCTCGTGCTCAGTCCTGTTTGTTTTGCAGGATACTAGAAGCATTTCAGTTGAGCCTCAAAATTCTGGTTAATAGTTATGCAGAATGCATTCAGGTTTCAATTATTGATATAAACTCTTGTAGTAAGTGTAGAAAGTAGTTGGATGCTTATATTTAACCTATATTCAGATGCGACTTAAAAGCCCAAACAACAAATGCATAGAGGAGAGATGCCACTCACTGAACAGAAATGCTAAATACTGATCACGCAATGATTACATGGGAAGAAGCTCAAACGACTGTTTTATGAGACGACTATGAAGAAGATCGGCATTGGTGATAAGTGCACTTTTGTTCTGAGATCTGCTCTTGAACAGCCATTGCCCTATTTTGTTTTTTTGAAATGCAAAGCTGTGTAGTGCCATTGCAATCTAAAAGGTCTTTCAGCCGAGTGATCTAAGTTGCCACTCTTTACTTCATGATTATGGTCAGGCTCCATACAGAGGTTGGTTGCTCAAGTAGGAAGCCTGTGTTCCAACACATTTTCATGATCTAGCTTGTTGATTTTAGAATTTCACAAAATAAGATGTTTAAATTGGCATTCTGGTTCACTCTTGAAATTTCTTTCCTACGTGTGTTGAGATATGCTGCTACAAGGGCAAAGTATACTACCTTCATTCGTGCAAAGAATCATGCTCTTATTGTGATGATTGATCATTGTAGAAATGTCTACTCTTAAATTCTTGTGATAGTGAATGGCACAAGGTTCAGAAACTGACATTCATAGCTCCATTAAGTTCCTTTTATTGTAGCACCCATGTGGTGAGGTTTTTGAAGTGTGGCTTACAATTGATCGGATTTTACTAATACAAGAGTATTCATTTTTGAAAACAACCTAGAAAGAATTGTTTAAAGCTTGTTAACGTTGGGCGAGCATTTGGTTTTTGCCCTAAAAGCGCTATTGGGGGCCACGTTGTAAAATGCTTCTTTTGGCTTTAACCACGGACTTTGGGGCTAGGCCTAACACTTTTGCTTACTATGTATATGCAACCAAGTTAGGGTACATGATTGATTTGATTGGTTTTGTACATCTTCGAGTGACTTTTCTCTTCATGCCCAAAATTGCAATAGACTCTTGTATTGTTTGTGTTAATTCGTGGCGTGTCTCATTGATGGCGAGTGTAATAATATGACCTAGGATTATCAAATCATAATTCTTTTCTTGATTTTACAATAGACCTACCATGATGCTAACTCTAATCACCCAATCAAAGAGCATGCAAGTTGTACAATCCGTTATCAACACATGTAAAGGCACATGAATACATGCATCACTGCTAATGAAGCTAGTAGACAAGTAAAAGCAAGATTTACCAATTATGGATGTTGCATCAACATGAAAGATGGTACATACATGACTCAGCTTTTAAAATGGTCACTCATAATGGAAGTGTATTATCTACCAAGTAACAAAATTATATCATAGTACATTTACATGGGAAATCTCATGCAAGATGTGTCTCAGAGCTCACCCAATACATGCATGAGTAAGAGATCTTTTGCTTCAAGCCTCAAATCAAATCCAAGAAAGAATCCTTGTCCTAAACTCAACTATTAGAGGGAGGCCTTGTGTGTGTGTGTGTGTGTGTGTGTGTGAGAGAGAGAGAGAGAGAGAGAGAGAGAGAGAGAGAGAGAGAGATGGCACAATGTAGATGGTAGTGTGTATTCAATTGCACCATAAATTGTAAAATCATGTTGCATACATTCAACAACTCCATCAAAAACCTTGATTCTTGGGAAGAAAAAATCTGCAAATCATCTTGGGATTTTTAGAGGAAAAGTTAACTCGAAAAATCCGAGAGACTCAAAAAACTTGAAAAAAAATGCTTAAAATGGAAGTTTGGTGGGTGCAATTTTTAGACAGATTGTTCTTGTGAGGTGGTCGTCGGATGCACGTTGAATCGAAATTTTTGAATAAACTTGAGAATTTAGAAAAACTCGAAAGTCTCGAAAATTGTTGTGGAAAACTTGTCGGATGGAAAAATGACGAAAAGGGCAAAAAAACTCGAAAAATAGTAAAGATACAAAAACTCGTCGGATGGAAAAAAAAAGTTCAAAATCTTAAAAACTCGAAAAAATAAAAATATTTAAAAACCCGAAAAAATAAGAAGGATTTCAAAACTTGTCGGATGGGAAAAAAAAAAGAGGTAAAAATCCAAAAACTCGAAAAAAATACTGATCTGAGAAAAAACAGTATGCAGTTGTCTGAATTTTTTTTTGTTTTTTTGGCAGTCGTCGAATGCAATCTTAAAATGGAATCATCGGATGGGATCGTCGGACTGAATTTTTTGTTGTAAATTGTTGTCGGATGCACAGCGGATAGAAATTGAAATAAAAACTGAAAAAACAGGAGAAACTCGAAAAATGTTGAAAACTAGAGAAACACAAAATAGCGGTGCAACGGTGGGTTTCCGGAATGTTTGGGTTCAATTCGCACAGATATGAAGGATCAATAGGGACATTTTGAAGCAATTACGATCTGACAAACAAAAAATTTGAATGTGTGCTTGGGGAAATGAAGAATGCAGGACAGCAAGCAACACAAACACAAACGATGAAGAACTGAAAAACGGTCTGGATGTTTGTTTAGATTTGTTCTCAGTGTGCAGATGAATCTACTCACTATTTGCTTAGGAATCTCGACCTCTACTAGCATCGATCCTCCATGGTTTGTTACGATTCTACTCCCAGCTAGCAAGCAACTCTACTTCTCAGCTACAAAGGCTGCTAAACAACTATCAGCGATTCTGTCTCACAGAGTTTGACAGAGATGCAGCTTATCAACGTTTGTTCTGAGTTTGCAAATAGATTAGTAGATCCGAATGGTCTGCATTAATATATTTTTTGCAGGGTTTTTGTTAAAATAGAAACCAATCAAGGAACCAACTCTTCATGAATCTAATAGGAAACCAACCAAACAAAAAACCCAAAAACATGCAATAAATCAAGAACTCAAGAGCTATTTACAGCAAAGAAATGCCAAGAAAGAAAAGAAGACAAAGTAGATCAAAGCTTACCTACAACATTTACATTTCCAAACAAGAACACAAAGAAGCAGATCCTAACGTCTAACCTACCTTGAAACATCAAAACATCATCCATATCTATCCTAAAATCAACTATCTACATTAAAGAGAGAGAGAGAGAGAGAGAGAGCGAGAGAGAGAGAGAGAGAGAGAATCAAGAAGTAGAGGAGAAGGGAGATGGAGGAGAGGGGAGGAGAGGGGAGGAGAGACACCACCAAAGAGGAGAGGCACCAAAGTTGAGTAGAGTTTCCCCTATTCACAATAGTATTCATTTTCAATGGTGTACAATAGGTGCCTTTTTATCTTTAGGATGGCCCTTGCCCCTTGCTTCCTATTGGCTACTTGCAAGGAGGTGGGATTGAAATCCACACCCATCACAAGAAACACAAACTAATCTACGGTGTACAAAGAAGCACACCCCACCTTACTACAAAAACTTAGAAACTTACTAAATTTCACTTCCACTTTGGCCTTTTAATATTATTTTAATCACATGGCCCAAAGTCTAGTTTATTCCAAAATAGATCATTTACAAGTGCTCATTGGGCCATGGTCTTACGCACGCAGGATGCCATGACCCTCACAACTTATTATTAATGTTGGCCTCAAGAAATCTGCCAACACCTATGCGTGACAACTAACTTCATCTCCTTGATGCTTGAGTGCGTGGATCTTGGATTGAGGATAGGCTAGGAAAGAAACCCTCTACAAGTCGATGTCGTACTTCTGAGAGAATCCCTTCGCTACAAGTCTGGCTTTGTACCTCAAAAGATTTCCATTCAATCCATACTTCAACTTGTATATCCATGTGCATTGCACTGTCTTCCGCTTGCCTAGTACTGGCTACAGTGTCCATACGTCATTCTTCTTCATGGGTTCGATATCTTCATTCATGGCTTGGATTAATTTGTCCTTGTCTGGACCTTCGATGGCTTCCTCGAAGGTTTGAAGATCCCCACTGAATCCACAAAACTATTCGGATGTCGAAGCTCAGCTGCTTGGCATGAATATGGTTGGTGCTCTTCTGGGAGATTCTTTAGGTACTGCAATGTCCTTGCCTTTGTCTCTTCGGCTAGGTCTGGAATCATTTCAATTTACAGGCATTCTAGTTGTAGGCATGTTTGTTGTCTTTTTTTTCTTTTAATTCGCTGCTCAAATGATGTGGGACTCAAATATTTTCGTCTAAGTATTCGGGTTCTGCTCCCTTTGTCATGGTTGGTAGGTTGTAGTACTGCATTCTTGAGACTTTATAGCTAGCTGAATCATCATCGACCATTGTTCTGGTTTCATGGAACTTGATGTCTTTGGCTATCTTCACTTGATTCATCTCTGGCATGTAGATCCTATAGTATGACGAATGGTTGTCATATCTGACGAGGTATCCTTGTTCAACTTTCTCATCGAGCTTCTTTCGAAGCTTGTTTGGAACATGTGCATAAGCTGCACAGCCAAAGATCTAAACGTGCATCAAATTGGGCTTCTGCCCCACCATAGTTTGTGTGGTGTCATGTGGGGAACACCAGATCTGTCTATCATGTTCTGGATATAGGCGGCTGTAGCTACTGCTTTAGCCCATATCACTCTTGGTGCTTTCGAGTAAGCCATCATGTATCTTTCGGCTTCCATGAGTGTCATGTTCTTCCTTTCAACAACACCGTTGTGTCGTGGTGTATAGGATGCAGTCCTTCTATGAAGGATTTCTCGATCGTTATAGAAGTCGGTGAAGTTGTTCGAGATGTATTCTCCACCACGATCAGTTCTGATCTATTTTACTTTGTTTTCTGTGCATCTTTCTACCCAATTCACGTATTCTGTGAACTTGTCGAGTGTTCCAATTTGTTGTGAATGAAATAGATTCTCGCGAACTTGTTGTAGTCATCAATGAAGGTGATATAGTATTTCGAGCCTCCTACTGAGATCATGACGAAGGACGCAGATGTCCAAATGTACCAGGTCCAGAATCTTTGTGTTCTGAAGGAGTCCATGGTGAAGGGAGTATGGTGATGACGAATAGATGCAGAAAAATTGCATAAAAAAGTCTAGCCAAAACAACTCTGGTGATGAAACTGATAAAAGAAAAATCACGAACAATTCACGAAACTTGTCGCGACACTCGAATGATTTCTATTCCAGTTGGATCAATCAGACTCTATAACGCAACTAAACGAAACAAAACAAATTCTACAAGAAAACGAAACGAAACGAAGCAAACCGAAACTTGGGTGAGCTCTGTAATTGATTTGTCCCTATAGCTAAGTGATCGCGAAGCAAAACGAAGCGAAACATGAAGTGAAAGGATTTGCAAACGAAATCAGTTGGTCAGGAATTCAGATGTGATCACTGGTCAGTGCCAGCCTTATCACTCCTACAATCCTTCAGAGAGTAGTCAGACACTACTGATATACGTTAACAAAAATTAATGTAGTATTCAACAAGGCCAAACCAAAGTGTGGAATTAAATGAGCAAGTGAATTGGACACACGAATAGCAACAAACGAATTTACATTCAAGATCATACAATCATCTAGATTAATAATGTGCACAACAACTACAAAATCATCTATTGATTTTTTTGATTCTTCAAGCACTGCATGCAGATTCACGGAGTGCGTTGGCGTGAGAGAAATGAAGTTCTCTCATGAATTGGTGTCTCACTTACTAGCGGACTTTGGATGTACTGATCCTAGTACAAAAATTGTCTCGCACGCAGGTGGACTGTATTCTGTATGTTTTGTCTCGTTCTTCTCATCTTGCTTACTAGCATTAGACTTACTGTATTATGCATCAAACGAAAAGTATATAGTCGTGTCGTGTAAGTTCTAGATTAGAGCGATTAAACATCTACAACTAATCACGAATTACACTGTGTGGTCGATTAGCCACGATCTAGTATACTCCTCCTGATGTCATTATATCAGATCAGATATTTGTACCCCATGGTACTTGGCTGATCTTCTTGGCTGTTTGTGGAGCACGACTGATTTCGCGTTTTGTCGTGTCATGTCTCCTTTTGTCAAAGGTTCAAAATTGAAAGCTAGCAAAGCTTTGGCATTTGAAACAAAATATTTCTCTAGGTCCCTCTCAAAGCATGATAGCTTGATGACTCCAAGGCTACTCCTCTGTCTCTCGAATAGACCTTTGTCTAGAACCTTTGTGAAGATGTCAGCAACCATGTCTTTCATTCCAATGAAGGTGGTCTGCAACATCTTCTTGCCAATCAGGTCCCTGATCAAGTGGTACTTGATCGCAATGTGTTTCGTCCTTGAGTGATACATAGGGTCTTTCGTCACATGTATTGCAGATGTGTTGTCCATCTACAAAACCAGAGGTTCATTTGTCGTTTCACCCAATTTGTCCAGGAACTGTCTAAGACAAACTATGTCATTTGTCATATTTGCTACTGCAACATACTCTGCTTCACAGGATGACTGAGCCACAATGGTCTGCTTCTTGTTGACCCAGAGAATTGTTGCTCCATATACAATGGTGCATCCTCCTGCGTCATCTTTCAGAGATGCCCAACTAGCATCACTGTAGGAAATCATCTAGAAACCTGCATCACGACAATAACACAAACCATAATCCTTAGTTGAAGAGACTGCAAAATTCATTTTGCAATCTTCCAATGTGTTGAGCTAGGATTCTTGCAGAATCGGCTCATCTTGAATACCACATAAGTATTGTCAAGGCGTGTATTGTCAGCAAGGTACATCAACAGTCCTATCAATCTCTTGTAAGGTGGTGTGAGCTGCATCAATTCTCTCTCTGTTTCAGTCCTCGAACAATTTCTGTTCGTCAACACCGTTCTTGTGAGCATTGGAGTATTCGCTCCTTTGCAATTCATCATCTCGAAGTCCTCCAAGATTTTCTGGGTGTCTCTGGACTGATGAAGGTACAACTTACCTCCCTCATAGTCCCTTTCAATTTGTAAGCCAAGGTAACACCTGGCCTCTCCCAGATTCACCATCTCAAAATGTTTCGAGATGTCTTCCTTCACTTCAGCAATCAGCTTTTCACTCTTGCAGAGTATCAGAGTGTCGTCCACATATACAGCCACAATAATGATTTGCCCATCTGTAATTCTCACATACACATTGGAATCACCCATCAGTGGCTTGAATCCCAATGATTTTAGAGTTTGGTCCCTCTTTTTGTACCATTGTTGAGCTAACTGCTTCAGACCATAGATACTCTTATGCATTCTGCATGCATAGTCAGGAAGTGAATTCGAGACATATCTTGGGGGTTGATCCATGTAGACTTCTTCGTCTAACTCACCATGCAAGAAGGCTATCTTCTCGTCCACAATGTGGATCCTGAGGTCATAAGCAGTTGCATATGCAAATAACAAATGTAGGGACGAATGTTTGACGATAGGAGAAAAGGTTTCAGAGTAATCAATACCATATCTCTGAGAGAATCCCTTTGCTACCAGTCTTGTCTTGTATTTTGAGACATCCCCATCTGGTCCATACTTGAGCTTGTAAACCCATTTGTATTTGACAACCTTTCGCTTATCTGGTAATGGCACCAATGCCCATACTTGGTTCTTCCTCATGGACTCCATCTCTTCGTTTGCCCTTCTTTGGACATTCAATTGCCTCCTCGAATGTTTGTGGTTCGCCACTGAATCCACAGAACTCTTCTGATGTAGACGCTGAGCTGCCGGGCACATATCTTGCTGGCACTCTTCGTGGTCTTGTTAACCTTCTAGGAGATCCTCCTGGGATAGCAATGCCTTTGCCTTTGTCTGCTTTGCCAGGTCCGGAACCATCTTGGTTTATAGGAACTATAGTAGTAGGCAGCCTCTCAAATCTTTCATCTTCTGATTCATCACTTGAATGAGGTGTGACTCAAAATATTTGTTTTCGTGTTCATCCTCTGCTCCCTCTGTTGCTGGTGGCAGATCATAGTACTGTCTTTCCAGAACTTCATAGTTGACAGGATCATCATTGGCCATCGTCCTACTCTCATCAAATCTAACATCTCTCATTGTCTTCACAATGTTCGTGTCTGGCATGTAGACTCTATAGTATGACGAATTGTTGTCATAACCTATCAGAAATCGATGTTCATCCTTTTCATCAAGCTTCTTTCGAAGCTTATCAGGGATATGTGCATAAGCTGCACAACCAAAGATTCTGATGTGAGACAGGTTGGAATTTCTACCCCACCATAATTCATGTGGTGTCGTGTGAGGAACACCAAACTTTCCTGTCCCGTTTTGGATGTATGCAGCTATAGCTAATGCTTCAGTCCATAGTACCCTTGGAGCTTTCGAGTAGGCCAGCGTGCATCTGGCAGTTTCCATCAAGGTCCTATTTTTCCTCTCTGCAACACTGTTGTGCTGCGGTGTGTATGTTGCAGTCCTTCTATGAATGATGCCACGATCATTGTAGAAGTGAATGAAGCGAGTCGAGATGTATTCGCCACCTCGATCTATCTTGATCTGCTTCACTTTGTTGCAAGTGCATCTCTCTGTCCAATTCACGTACTCTGTGAATTTATCAAGTGCTTCTGATTTATTCTGAATGAAATACACTCTGGCAAATTTACTATAATCATCAATGAAGACTATGTAATATTTTGAGTCTCCTACTGGGATCGCATTGAAAGGCCCACAGATGTCAGAATGCACTAACTCCATAATCTTAGTCGTTCTATAGGAGTCTTTGACAAATGGAGTGCGAGACATCTTACCCTTCAGACATGCATCATAGGTGATCGAATTGTTCGCATTCGAGATGTTGACCCTTGTTATTGCTCCATGATGGCTTGCTTGGTACAATGCCATTGAGTTCATGTGGCATAGTCTCCTATGCCACAGAGTGTTTGCGAATCATCATGAGTCTGATGCACCTGATCTGCAGGCACGCGTACCTTCAGGTGATATAGATTACCTTTCCTTTTGCCTTGAGTGATTAACTACTGGTACTAGCATCAATAACATTGCATGCTTCGTCAAAAAATGTCACACACATCCCTGCATCAGCTATTCTTGCCACAGAAAGCAAGTCCTGCTGTAGTGTAGGCATAAACAAAACATCTTCGAGTCGTCTTCTCTGCCATTCATGTTGAGCCAGAGTGAACCAATACCGTTCACTTGATGTTTGGATCCATCTCCAAGAACACTGAATCTTGATGGATCAGCACTTTGAAAATCTCACATAATTCGCCTTGATGTCACAAAGTGTGAGGTGGCTCCTGAATCTAGGATCACCTCATGTGTGTCTGATGTTGACGCTGCACACACATCTGCACAAATATAGGCGGTCGAACAAATTATGTTCGATCTCTCTTCACCCATTTTTGAGCTCTCTGGCTCCTCAACATAGGATGAACTATTGTTGTTCTCATGTCTGTTCTGTGCTGATTTGTTCCTTGGGTTCAGACGGCAATCCATGGCTGCTTAACTTTTTTGTGGCAGTGGATATATTCAATTTTCGGATTGAGCCAGCATGTATTAATTATGTGCCCATCTCGTCTACATCTCACACAAGTTTTCTTGTCTCCACCTTGTTGTTTCGATCTCCCTTTGTTCTTTCACTACCTTTGTTGGTCCCCTCTGCTTGTTGATCATGATCATGCCTTTGATTCGACTCCCTCTTAGGCTTGAATTGTTTCTTGGCTTTTTCTTTGTTGTCATTGAGGGCTTGGTCAGAACCATCCTTGTGATAAAGGTGCTCTCTCGCCTCGACTTCCTCTCGAATATCGACAATTGCTTTCTTGAGGGTCATCGTAGGATTTTTCGCGAGCAGGGTTCTGGTTGTCTGGAAAGATCTGGGTAAGGCTCTCAATAGGTAAGTGAGATGCTTCTTAGTTGACACTGCATTTTTCACTCTTGAATTGTGTAGTGACAAGAATAGATCCTTCATCTTCCTTACAAAAGAAGTGAGGTCTTTCCCATCCCACTGTAGATTTTTCAGCTGATCTTTCAGCATCATTATTTGACTACATGATTTCATTTGAAATCTAGTGAGCAATGTATCCCACATCTTCTTTGCCTTGGAGAGTGTTGCCAGGTCAAGTGTGAGACTATCTTCGATGGATGAAGATAGCAAGGCTACTACCTTGTCATTTTTCTCCCTCCACTCACATAGCCCTTGCCTGATGTTGTAGGCATCTCCTCTGTGCCATCTACCCAGGGGAACAATCCTTCACCCTTTAGTATCAGCGAGGTCTTAACTTTCCATGCTAGAAAGTTAGATCCTGACGAATCCAGAACTATACAGATCTTGGATTGAATGTTGTTGATTGAAGCCATTGCTTCTGAATTCGTGTTCACTTGTTGATGGCTGATTGTTTGAATGCTTTAGCCCCTTTGATCTGATAACCTACGGTTATATCAGACTTTGACAAGGTTGCTCTGATACCACTGATGGCGAATAGATGTAGAAAAATTGCGTAAAAAATTCTATCCAAAACAACTCTGGTGACGAAACTGATAAAAGAAAAATCACAAACGATTCACAAAAGTTTTCGCGACACTCACATTATTTCTGTTCGAGTTGGAACAATCAGGCTCTATAACGCAACCAAACGAAACGAAAAAAATTCTACAAGAAAATGAAACGAAATGAACGATGCAAAACTTGGGTGAGCTCTGTGATTGATTTATCCCTATAGCTAAGTGATTGCGAAATGAAGCACGAAGCAAAAAGATTCATGAACGAAATTAGTTCGTCAGAAATTTAGATGTGATCGCTGGTCATTGTCGACTGTATCACTCCTACAATCCTTCAGAGAGTAGTCAGACACTACTGATCTACGTTAACAAAAATTAATGTAGCATTCAACAAGGTCAAACCAAAGTGCGGAATCAAATGAGCAAGTGAATCGGACACACGAATAGTAGCAGACAAATTTACATTTAAGATCATACAATCATCTAGATTAATGATGTGCACAACAGCTACAAAATCATCTATTGATTTCTCTGATTTTTCAAGCACTGCATGCAGATCCACGCAGTGCGTTGGCGTGTGAGAAATACAGTTCTCTCACAAATTCGTGTCTCGCTTACTAGCAGATTTTAGATGTACTGATCCTATTACAGAAGTTGTCTCGCACGCAGGCGGACTGTATTTTGATTGTTTTGTCTCCTTCTTCTCGTCTTGCTTACTAGCATTAGACTTACTGTATTATGCATCAAACGGAAGAATACAGTCGCGTCGTGTAACTTCTAGATTAGAGCGATTAAACATCTACAACTAATCAGGAATTACAAGAGTGGTAGATTAGCCACGATCTAGTATACTCTTGCTAATGTCATGATATCAGATCAGATTTTTGTACCCCATGGTACTTGGCTGACCTTCTTGGCTGTTTGTGGAGCACGACTCATTTCGCGTTTTGTCGTGTCATGTCTCCTTTTGTCAAAGGTTCAAAATTGAAAGCTAGCAAAGCTTTGGCATTGGAAACAAAATGTTTCTTCATACGGGACATCTTCCCTTTCATGCATGCATCATAGCTTGTCGAGTTCGTTGCATTTGTGATGCTTACTCCTGTGATAGCTCCATGCTGGCTTATCTGATACAATGCCATTGGGTCCATGTCTTAGTGTGTTTGATCTATCAGTAGGCGTACCTTCATATGATACAAGTTGCCTTTTCATCTTCCTTGTGTAATCAGTGTGCTACTAGTGCTAGCATCAAGAATATTACATGTTTTGTTTGAAAACATCACGTGCATCCCAGCGTCTGCTATTCTTGTAGATGAGAACAAGTCTTGCTGTGATGTGGATACAAATAGAACATTGTCTAATCTTCAGTCTTTGTCATTCGTGTTGAGCCATAGCGAACCAATGCCATTTACTCGATGTCTTGATCCGTCTCTAAGAACTATGTATCTGGATGGATATGTACATTATTCGTCTAAATTTAACAAAGTGAGAGGTTGCTCCTGAATCAAGGATGACCTCTTGTGTGTCAGATGTTGAGGTTGCACACACATCTGTGCATATATAGGTTGTTGAATTATTCGACCTTTCTTTGCCCATCTTCGAGCTTTCGGGCTCTTCGATGTAGGATGAACTGTTGTGGTTCTCCCGTTTGTCTTGAGGCTATTTGTTCCTCAGATTCTAGTAGTGGTACACAACTGCATGACCTTTCTTGTGGCAATGGATACATTTGATCTTCGGATTCAGCCAACATGAATGTCCTTCACGTTTGCATCTCATGCATGTCTTCTTTTTGTCGTCCTATGGTCTTGGCTTTTCTTTGTTCTTCCATTTGCCTTTGGTGGCTCTCTCTGTCTACTGATCTAGATCTTGTTTTTGATATGAGTCCCTCTTAGACTTGAACCATTTCTTCAGCTTCTCCTTGTTGTTGTAGAGAGCTTGATCGGAGGTGTCCTTGTGATCAAAGAGCTCACGGGCTTCTATTTCTTCTCGAATCTTGATCACTACTCTTTCGAAAGTAATCTCTGGATCTTTTGTTAGAAACGTTCGGGTGGTCTGGAAGGATCTTGGTAAAGCTCGTAGCAAATACATAAGCTGCATTTCTGTTGATACGACATTATCCTGTTCCGGGGTGTTGTGTAACGAAAGAAATAGATCCTTTATCTTTCTAATAAAAGATGTGAGGTCTTTGCCATCCCATCATAGGTTTGTCAGCTGATCTTTGAGAAGTATTATCTAGCTGCATGATTTTGTCTAGAACCTAGTAAGAAATGCATCCCACATCTCTCTTGTATGAGAGAGTGTCGTGAGGTCAAGTGTTTAGCTATCTTCGATGGATGAAGACAACACGGCTACTGCCTTGTGGTTCTTTTCTCTCAATTCTCGTAGCTCTTTGCCAGTGGTTGTAGGCATTTCTTCGGTGCCATCTACCCAGGGCCATAGGCCTTCTCCCTTTAAGATGAAAAAGGTCTTCACCTTCCAATCTAGGAAGTTATACCCAACTGAGTCAAGGATTGTGTAGATCTTTGGCTGTATGCTGCTTATAGATGCCATTGTTGTGAACTGTGTGGTTCATTGTTTTGAATGTTCAATCTCTTGAACCTGATAGCTCTAAAGCTATATCAGCACTCTGATAGGAGCCAGACGCTCTGATACCACCGAAGAGAATGAAGGTACTAGAATTTGGATCAGAAGGTTTTGTGTTGATTCTCCTTTAACCTCGTTATCCTTGAGCCCGGATAGAATTCGATTATGTTTGTCGGCTATTGCCTACTGTCAATTTACAGCAAATTGGACCAAGAATAGATCTGAATCAGATCCACAAGTGTGATTGTATAAGATTAGATCAACCTATCAGTCTACACAAGATTAGATAGCATTTAGATCAAATCTAGATGAAGAAATCTAACAAGAACAATAATTAATGACCAAAACTTGAGCTTGCTAGTTTTACACGTGTGAAAACCTGTCAGAGTACAAACAGTAGGCTGAGTATGAAGTATACTAAGCTAAGAACCCAATCAATGCATAAAATAGCAAGACAAATGGTCAGATTACTAAAAAAATACACCAAAACCAAGATTTAGCTTCCATGTTCATTATGGCCAAATGAGGCACTATATATACATGAAGGAGAGATCGAGCTGCTGCTGAGTCACTGATTTGGCATGTGTGAGAGTGCCTAGTCACCTAAGGGTCCATCAATCAAATCAAACTTGGCACATGGTCCATGACTTCCATGATTTAAGGCACCTCCTTGATTTTGGGTGATTTCCTACATTATAGGAACCTAGATAAAAATCTTCTATCAATCCAAACTCGACCTCTACTGATCTTTCCCCACGTGTGAGCAGACTCTACAAGTGGAAAAGCAATCCTAATCTAAATATCTTGCACATTCTACTAATAGAAAGGTGCCAAGTGGCATATAGCTCAAAAACTACATTTTGGCCTTTTTAGCCAATAGAATTCTAATCAAATGATATGTACATACTATATCACTAATCTAAATGATAAATGCATTTAATTCACACATGGGAATAGGCTCCACACATGTGTAAACATAATATGTGCATGATTTTGACATTTTCACACTCCTCAATATCTAGCTTGGTAAATCTAGCATACATCTATCTAGAACTCCAAGTGCTAAGCTTAACTTCACAAATGGATCCTTTGCCAATGGTTTGGTAAGTATATCAGCAACACAATCTGAAGATGAAACATGGATGATCTTGATCTCCTTTGTTTGTACCTTCTCTCTCACAAAGTGAAATCTCAATGTGCTTAGTTCGAACATGGAAGATTGGATTGTTGGCAAGTTGTTGGGCTACTTGATTGTCACAATAAATGCATGGAATGTCTTCGGCCTTGATCATTTGAAGCTCCTCCAATAGTCTTCTTAGCCGAATGATCTCCTTTGTTGTTGGCAAGCTGTTGGGCTGCTTGATTGTCACAATAAATGCATGGAATATCTTCAGCCTTGATCACTTGAAGCTCCTCCAATAGTCTTCTTAGCCATAGGATCTCGTTTGTTGTTGTTGTCGTAGCTTTATACTCGGATTCGGTTGATGAAAGTGAGATGGTATCTTGCTTTTTGGAAAGCCAAGATATGACTCCTCCACATAGGAATGTAGCAAAGGTTCACCTACAAAATCTGAGTCCGAGTATGCTCTCAAACAAAGATTAGTCCCTTGATACACTATGCCAAATTTTCTAGTAGCCGAGATGTACCTTAACACTCTTTTGGCACTCTTCAAATGACATATTAGTGGACTTTGCATGTATTGACTCAATTTGCCAACACAAAAGCTAAGATCTGGTCTAGTGATGGTCAAATAGATCAAGGAACCAATAAGTTTTTTTATAGGTAGTGATGTCCTCAAAGGATGCTTCATCACTTTCTTTAGAAACTTTTACATTTAGTTCCATGGGAGTTTCAACTCCTTTACAATCTTTCATGCCAAACTTTTCTAAGATGGATCTAGCATACTTAGATTGACATATGAAAGTAAAGTCATTGCATCTAGTAGCTTCTATTTCAGGTATGACCTTTAGAAGTCCTAGATCTACCATTTTAATCTCACTAGACAAGGAAATTTTTACATCTCTAATGCCATCATGATCATTTCCTATGAGAATTATATTATCAACATATAAAACCAAAATGATGGACTTTCCATCATTACATTTGTAGTACAATGATGGTTTATAAGAACTTACAACAAATCCAATGGAAATAAGATAAGAATGCAACCTAGAGTACCGTGCTCTAGGTGCTTGTTTGAGTCCATAAAGACTTCTTCAAAAAGCACACTTTGTCTTCTTCGCCATCTTTCATGAAGCCCTCAAGTTGGCACATGTAAATTTCCTCCTCCAAGAATCCATTCAAGAAAGCATTTGTTACATCAAGTTGAAAGAGCTCCCACTTGAAAGAAGTAGCAAGGCATATGATCAATCTAATGGTTACAAGCTTTGCAACAGGAGCAAAGGTTTCATCATAATCTATGCCTTTGACTTGTAAAAAACCTTTTGCTACAAGTCTTGCTTTATACTTATGAATGGAACCATCTTGATTATACTTCAATCTATATATCCATTTACAAGTAAGAGGCTTATTTCCATAAGGTAGATTAACAAGATCCCAAGTTTGATTTTCCAACAAAGCATCAAACTCTACTTGCATAGCATCCTTCCAACTTTGAGACTTAATTGCTTCTTCAAAACATGTTGGTTCTTCAAACATAGTAGTCAAGAAAGAATAAGAGGTGTGTAGTTGAGAATCTCCCCTTTGCTTTCCTTTGTCACTATAAGTGAGCCTTGATGGCTCGGCCCTCACTCTTGTTGAACTTCTTGGCTCCTTTGGATCTTGAGCAAGATCCTCTTGGTCTTCAACTCCTTGAAGCTCCTCACCCATTGATGCCATTATTAGTGTAAATGCACTTGAAACTTAGATGGTTTCACTTAGAGATCTGAACTTATAGTGTCTTCTAGCAATCAATAAGCTTGTAGACCCGACCTTACCACTTTAGAACAAATCTAGAATAATGGACATATAGACGACAATCTCAACTTTGCAAATTCACTCCTTAATCTTTGGTTTATAACACTCTGTCTCTCTCAGATGTCGTCGATCAACAATATTCAGGCTAAGATCACTACGATCTTGGATCCAGAAGGTTCAAACTACTTGATTTGGAAATTAAAGACTTCACTCATATTGAAGGGCGAAGGTCTATGGCAATGGGTAGAACCAATAGAGGAGAAGCCAATAATTGTACTTCTGACAAAGAACTTCGAGAATGGAGTTTGAGAAATGACAAAGCTATAGCAATTATTGTGTCTTCAGTGCATGACAATAATACTAGATCTTACATCAATTTTGAACACAAAAGATTTATGAGAAGAATTGCAAACCAAAATTGAGACTCGATCTCGTAATCAGATCATGTTCTTGGAAGACCAATTAACTTACCTATAGTGGGACTACAAAGACCTGATCACATTCATACGAAAGATAAAAGACCTTTTTATTTCCTTGTAGAATTCTAGCACGGAAGACACAATTTAAAAGAAAAAATAGCTTAGTTATATTCTTTGGGCCCTACCCAAGTCATTCCACACAACTCGAACCTTATTGGCGAAGGATGCGACAATGACACTTCAAAAGGTGATAGACGAAGTTAAAGAGGAAGTAGAAGCTCGTGAACGCTATGACGACAATGTTGATTCCGAAAGTGCTCTATTTATAGTAGAAGAATAAATCTTCTAAGAAGTCTAAGTTTAAGAGGGAGTCGTCTAAAAGGAATGAGTCTAAGACAAATGATCAACAATTTGGAAAACAATAGAAAAATTCTGGTGATAAAAAGATTTGCAACAGATGCAAAAGATTAGGTCACACAGAAGATAAGTGTTGGTTAAATCTAAATATTGAATGTATTCATTGTCATAAATGAGGCAATTTACTGTTATTAGAATCCCAAAAACAAAAAGGAGCATAATTGAAGCGAACCTTCAAATTCAAACTATATCGAAGACAAAGCATAATGCTCCAGAGCAGCAGAAGATAGGATGACAAGGAACTCAACAGCTTATGTTAGTGCTGATCTATGTTGTTCATCTAATTAAAAAATTTGAGAAGTAGTACTTGATTTGGGATCCACCTCACATTTTATTTTCTCGAAACAAATATTATCTGAGTACAAGAAGACAAACTATTCGAGGTTCATTATACTTGGAGACGGTTCTAAGCAAGTGGTAGATGGAACTGGTGGCTAGACACAAATCAGGGTGACAAGAAACTGGAGGAAGTTCTGTATGTTCCTACTCTTGACAACTATCCGTAGTCGATACAGGCATGTCAGTAACCTTCACAAAGAACTCTTGTAAACTGTTTGAGGAAGATTTTGATAACCTAGTTGCTAAAGGCAACAAAGAAAGAAATTTGTATCACTCAAACATTTGAACAAGAATCAAACAAGCCAATCAAACTCAAGAATCAAGCATGTCCAAAATGAAACAATCATTCTAGCTGTTTATGTTGATGACACACTTATCTTCTCAAGAAGAGATAAGTTAATTTCAGATGTCAAAAGAGACAATTCTGAGATATTTGAGATTGTTGACCTGGGAGAAGCTGAAATCTATCTAGGCTTGTAGATTCAAAGAGACTTTGAAGGTGGTAAGTTGTATCTTCACCAAAAAAAAGTACACTCAAAAGATCATTGACGACTTGAACATGCTCGAATGCAAAGGTGTGCATACTCCCATGATACTTGGAACAATACTAAACAAGACAAATTGTTTGCAGACTCTCGAGGAAGAAAAGTGAATGGCCAATACACCCTATCGTAGGCTGATTGGATCATTGTTATATCTACCAAACAACACCAGACCTGATATAGAGTTTGTAGTATACAGGCTGAGCCAATATAATCAGAACCCAAGATCATTGCATTGGAAGTTAGCAAAGAGAGTACTACAATATCTCCACGAAACAAAAGACTACGGACTGTGTTATTCGAAGGAAGCTGGATTTCACATCGAATCACCTGATCAGACAGATCTCGATTCTACTAACAAAGTGCGCAGTTTACTTGACAAAGGATGAGAAAGAAAAGAATAGGAACTCGAAAGATTTGTGAAAGATTCTCAAAGAATTTGCAAAATTTATCTTGCTTAAAACTCGAAAGATTCATGAAAGATTCTCGAAAGATTTGCAAACAATTCGCGAAACAATTTCTTGTAGAAGCTTGTGGTTTTCTTGTTAAAGCTCGAAAGATTCGCAAACAAAATCTTGTCGCGAAATATCTTGTTTCTTGTTCAAATCTCAGATGTCTTAAAATTTTGCGAACAATTCGA